>CM073430.1:20000000-22500000 GCA_037114965.1 Monochamus alternatus
TCGATCTTATTAAAACCATACCATAAAACCATATTAAAAATTATTTAGAAATATTTTTTTATATGCATAAATAAGTATGTTTTACCAGGAAACAAGAGACCTACATAAAATAAAAATAGAAAAATTGAGCAAATACACATAATAACAGTTAAACATAATAATCAAAATGTGACATAAATGTATTATAATATTAAACAATTACTAATAAATTCTGCAAAAATCAATAAACATTTTATCAAAAACAAAATACAACATTACAAAGGTTACTTTAAAAAATGTTCTTATATTTTTTCCTTTAAATGGTCAAAACTTCTCGTAGGTCTTTTATATACCTGATTTTTTAATATTCTACATAGACAGTAATCCAAGGGCATTCATTCTGGAGATTTCTGCAGGCCCATTTATTCGAATCAATTTATTTCCGAAAGTATTTAAATGCTTTGTAATTCTTCTAGCTTTATAAACAGGAGCACCACACTAAACATTCCATACTGGCTCTGATTTTGAATGGGATTTTCGGCCCAGTAATGTTCGTTCCTTTTATTTGTTCCTCCTTTTTTTTTAGATTTACCATAAATTAAAATCATGTCAACTTTTTCATTGTTTGTGAACATTTTCTAACCTTTAATAAACATTTACTAGTTTGTTTATTCTAGCGATTGTTTTTCACGGCAATGTTGATTAAATAATGGTCAATTCAAATATGATCGAATGCATTTTTATATAATGTTTCTCATTGTAACTTTTTAAGAAGAAGAGACAGAATTTTATAGGTAATAAATGTGCGTAAAATAATGATGATTTTAGTTATCATAATCATTTTATTTAGTTTTTGAATTTTGAAAAAAAAAGTTTTTCAAGTAAGAAATGGAAATGCCATCTAATTTTTTTACTATTGTTTTTCGTTTGTTTCACCGAGAAATAACTGTTAGATGCGTGCGCGCCAATATTTTTTGCAGGATAAATAACGTCGGATGTGCGAAGCCTAAAGGTATTATCTCTCTTCAGTCTTCACCTACATGGTTGGACGCCTTGTAGCGGTGAGCTCCTGGGCTCCTTTCTCTGCTCAGTTTCATTTGCGGCCGATGCCGGTGGCTCTACTAGAAGCCTCCTCCTATGTCCTATCCTAGCAAACCCCATTGAAAAGGGTTTATCTTCTGGCGCTCTATACGGGTACGCAAAATCTACTACATCTAGGTCATCAGCTACTCGGACAAAGCACGTGCAGTACAAATAATATGGATTTCATTGTCCAATAAACTCTTTTCAAGTAAAAGGCTAAATATGTAACCAATATTTCATAGTGTTAAACTAAAATAGTTTACACTTTGCAATTAAAGTTTTTTTTTGGTTGGAGAAAATTTATTAGAAATGTTTAATTTAATAATTTGACACCGTTAAACCAAACAAAATAACAGTTGATTTAATATTGGCGTAATTTTATGACAAGTAATAATGAAAATGAAAACAATACCTATAAAAAAACTCATTCAACTAATCATCAGAAATTGTGCCCTAATAAAAAAATATATACTTAATATAACACGTATATGGAACAAATTGTGAAACTGTTTTGACATGAAACTTGAGATATCGTTGCATTAAACAGAAAGTCAACATTTTTTTTGTTAGTTGTTAGTAAATATTCAGAGTAATTTTATTTCATTCAATCATCTTTGTTTTATTGCAAGAACCATGTTCTTGTGGCAACAGTCAAAAAGTCGACATCAAGAAAACTGTTGCTTTAAGAGTTTGTTTTTTCTCATTGTTGTTATGGGTCCGAGACGCAAACTTTGGTACACCCTGTACATAGAAAATCAGGTGCTGTTCACCTTTGGATTGTGACATTGTTTTCTTCCTCCATAATACATAGAAAACATTATCTGTCATGATCGATAGCTCCATTTCACAAAAATACATCGAATGTCAAGCCGAATCCTGGCTTACAGATTTGAAAAGAAGGCAGCTTTACTTAAAGTAGCAGATTTGCGAGAAACTCAGTACAGTACTACACCTTATTTACTTTGCGATTCACTAAATAAAGGATCTCTTATCTGGCTCCGATAAACGTGACAGGTGATACTTTAAAAACATTGCGACACACATTTCCAAGTTCCAGCGAAACTTTTTAGTCATCTTAATCTGCTCGCAATAAAACTTTACGACTCCGGCATCTCCGATAAAAACAATAGAACTTCTGCGATACTCGCCATCCAACGCCTGCTTTATTTTGGTCTGGCGTGCGAAGCAGGAATCGGCGAAGGCTGGTTTATTTAGACCTGGACTGTCAAGCGATTTTTGCACATTGCCAAAGACCGAGCGTCAGTTCGTAAACAACTTGTGAGACGGAGGTATGTGTCTGTGACCGGCGGCCATGTGGTAATTGGGTGAATCCTCCAGGTCCTGGGAATAGACGCGTCTAGCAACGCCATCAGAATGTCTTTGCCGTTTCTCAAGAAGCGAAGGGTGAGTTGGCTCTGGTCGTCCGCGAACTGTTTCACTTTTGTCTTTGTTTTGTTTTAGAGCTCTTCGATCAAGAAGGAGTTCTCTCAAAAGGAACTAGAGGGTGAGTGATTTTTTTATCATACTGTACGTAAAAGTGTGTTGTTCTTGGAAATTGCAAGAATAATTGCATACTGCACCTGAAAGTTACACATCTACTATTTTGGTTTGTGTTACAAATGATTTGATTTTAGTCAGTTACTGTGTATTGGCGATTTTCACAACTTTTGACATTGCCGACCATACATACAACAAATGTTTCATCAATGCTTCACAGAAGCATCCCAAGGCTACATTTTGGTATCTATCGTTTTAAAATATACACTGCTTGTGACTGTCATCAGATTCGGGCTGTAGATTTATTTATAATTTCAATTGGAAAATATAATCATATGTCTAGTAAGACAAAAAATATAAATTGGCTAAGAATGAAAAATCGTATAAACTATTATTTGGATAAATTAATTCAACCTCTATTAAACCTACAAAATGTTTCTTTTTCTTTGAATAATCTATGTTTATTTCGTTACAGTATATATTCTAAAACTTTAAAATGCACTAATAAGTTTAGTTTACCGCATCATGGTTTGGATTTATTTCAAAGACTATTCTTTCATTCATAATTCAGTAAAACTCATATAATGTCATTCATTTTAACCACGTATTCGAAAGGCGACACAAAATCTAAAAAAAAAATTACTCGACCTCTTAAATTGAGGCAAATCAACCCATAACTTTCCCTTGTAACTCTCTGTTGACAACAATTTCCTAGTCACGATATCATAGAGTGTCGAGCGGTGAAATGAGCAACGTCGCATCTGCGTTGCCACATCATGGCTAAATATTTATGATCTTTCATAGACTATTATCGCCTAATACGTATATGTATTATAAAAATAATAAAATCAATAAAGGAGCATGCTAAATTTTCCATTTTAACAATAGTATTAACTATGCAAGATGTCTTGGTTAAGTGCAAGTTTCAAGTCAACTTTCATTAAAAGAAAATAAAGCCAAAATCAAAACGGTACACAGCGTTTTATCAAATAAAAAGGCCAGAACACTAAATAACCGAATAAACAAAATATAACTTCAAATACACACAAACAAAATTAGAGAGGCGCTTCTTCAACAACAACAATATTAAGGCGATTGCAGAATAGAGATATCCCAAAGCAAGGTATAGATCATGTCTGGACGCGAACTATTACTATTATGAATAACGAACGAAGTACGTGCGGTCAGTAAAGTTCATAGATTATAACTTTGGGATTGTAATTGTACAGCTGGTTGCATATTTAGACTTCTCTCCACTTCATCGAGAAGCAGACGTACAAGTTATTGCAATAATAATAACACTATCTCCAATCAGTTTTTGATGAAATTTGTTACATATCTATAGGTGAGTGGAAGATTTAAGAACTTGGCAACGTTGCACCCAAGCGATCAACAGTTACTTTCAGAGCTGTATGACTCGGTCAGTGACAGCCTGAAAAGAGGTTTAAATCATAATTAGAAAATATTTTTTCTTCAGTGTAAATATGCATTTAAAATTTTTTTTAATCGTCATCGCATTATACTAATTTTTCCTCTTAAAATGAATGACATTATGACTGAATCATCCTATATAAATACAAATCAATCTTATTAAGATACAGAGGGTTTATCGATTAGGTTTTGTTCTTTTTTATTAATTTTATAATTTCATAGCTAGCCAAGTTCTTCTTTTCATTACGAGATGCGGCATATTCGGGAGGTATTTGATGAATTCTAACATTTTAGTAAATTAAATTAGGTACTCCCTCTTGTAACACCAATTTCTGTTTTATCAGTTCTTGAAATAAACGCTGTCAAAGATTGAAAGAAGAACTAAATATCTCGGAAAGATGATTCACTTAATCACATTTAAATATCCCTGAACAAGTTCTACTCAAAATGATCTTATTTGTGGAGTTTTTTATATATAGCAATCTCCAAATATATAATACAAAGACCAAGAGTAATATCAAAATTAAAGTTATTGATGTTTTGTTTATCTATTTTTACTATTTAAATTCTCCTCAAATGAAAAACTTACTTCTAAAAAGCGATTGTAAGACACACGTTATTTTGCTATTCTAATCTTACATTTTAACAATTATTTTCGCAGATTTATAAACAAAAGTAAACAATCTAATATGCAGGACTATATAAGTTAATGTTATAACAATTTACAACTACAGCTGAATTTTAAAATATACGTATTTTGAAAGATTTCTGTATCTAAAAATTTGTTGGTTAGACCGCTTTCAGTCGTTATATATTCGTTTTAGTTCGGTACCTTTGAATATTTGCAGGTGGCATGAGAAAACATTAATTACTTGTATTTGTAGAAAACACTATTTCAAGAATACGACCCCCTTAAATTGATGAAAGTGAGTTTATATTTAATTAATTAATTGCAAAAAATATTTGGTATATAAGTTTTCAACCACTGTAACTTTATTAGAAAGGCGATCAATTAGTTGCTTTTAAAATATTATTATATTTTTATCAATATCATAAAATATACAGGCTGTATCACATAAGAGGGCCACTCCCATGTATCTCGCTTAGTATGCGAGACACGCCAAAAATCTTATTTCAGCGAACCACATACGATATTTCAAAAATCTGTTTATATTAGGTGGAAGGTATCAATTTTGCAATAAAAATTTATTACCAATAAGTTTTCTCTATCTCTTAAAATAAAAAAGTTAGACAGCCTTAAAGTTTGAGCACTTTGTAGGTTTTTTTGTTATTACTGATAAAGTTGGCCATGGATCTCAAATTTGTTTTTACGAACATAAAGGCCTCCAAAACTGCAACAAAAAACGGTTAAAGATTTTTGACGTATCTCGCATATAAGCGAGATACATGGGAGTGGCCCTCTTATGTGATACAGCCTGTATATGAATTTTTTCAAATTTTTAATACCTACGGTATCAGCTTCTGATCGTAAATGACTCATGCACATTTACTTTGTAATAAGATGTAAATTGTTTTGTTAATATATCTATACACAAATTTTCCGTTATTATAATATTAAAATGATGCGTATCCACTCTGGAAAATACATATATAAAAAGTTAACTGTGACTTAATTCTCCTCCTGTCAGTTCGTACACTTGGAATTACCACATTTATCATGTTCCAGATTGTTTCCCGGTCTACGACCCCGGTTTATTTTTATTTAATTACATTTACTAGATATTTATTTTTATTTAATTGGGCCTTTCAAACGCTCACGAGTGCGCTAAATTGGGAGCACAACTCTAGGTGTTCAATCTAAACAAATGCAATGAGAAAGTCTAACTATTTCATATCCCGAACAAATTTTAAAGCAGTGTTCAGATTGGAATAAACTTTCCTTTAAATAGGGTAAATAATATCAATAATGTTTCTGGAAATCATAAATGGTTAGAAATAACTTGTGGAGGAATATTGGATAGCAATAACTTCTTTAAAATCTTTTATTGAATTGTGTGTGTTACTGAAATATTCTTGTAATTCTTTTATATCTAACGCTAACCCAATTTATGTATGTCAAGAAAACGTATGACTAAGTAAGCCCAAATACATTGGCCTACAAAGAAATAGACATTAACCCTATTGAACATAAGCTAAATATTAGCCTACTGTTAACGTGAATCTTGCTAAACTTGGGCACCCTGTACTAGAATCTTTGCCTTGTTTTGAAAATTTGTTCTCAAGCGTGAGTATGAAATACTACCAATAAATTATTCTGATATCTCTTGATCCATGTTTCATGTTTTAGAGATATCGTAAAATAAGACAATAGGGAATTAACGCAGATAACACAATAAAATTATGAGTTATTATATTGAATTATTTATACTTTACTGTCAATTTGAATATCTAGAGCTTTATTTAATGACAAGTAACCCAGCGATAATTTTGGATAATGCGGAGATAAAATTTATTTCAATAAATATATTTAATATTTATTGCGACGGCTAGTGTCACATGTGAGTAATTTTAACACGTTATTGCAATGTTAAAATTTAAATCGTAAACGTGTCTGAGATATATTATGCAACATTTTAATGTATTCATTAGAAAAAGAACTTGAGAGAGGTGTTGAACTAATTTTGTTGACATTTTTTTTGTTTACCAACTGCTTTTAAAACTACACCAAACATTGCCAACCTTGAAAGATACTCAGATAAGGCATTGTAAACTAAAACTAACAAACTCGTCTAAATTGCCGTATTAAAAACGACTCGTCTCGATTATATTCGCACACATACAGGGAGATTTAGTCAAGGTTGATATAAATATGGTTCTCAAAATTTTTTGCAATAGAATTTCCTCTAAAGCCGCGTACACTTCTAATAGAACCTCGTTGCGTAACTGCATGTCAAAAAGAGTCGAAGTAGGTCATATGCTCCATTTTGTGTACAGTCCGGTTAACTTTTAAGGTTAAGTTCTATGACCACACTGTGTATAACCACATACCATATCGTCTTTTGATGTGATACGGAAATACCGTGCTGGAAACGCTGCGAACCTCGATGCGAACATCCATGATCAGTGTGATCTGACGGTATTGTCGTGTCAGATCAAGAGATAATATGGTATGCAGTTACACAAAATGTGGACGTAGCACTCTTTTGCTAACACCTTCTTCCTTAAATAGATATTTATCTAGTAATAAAATCTAATCATCCAAAATATGACTATTGATATTTTTTCTGTCTCAATATATTCTTTATTTACACTTTATCTATTTATACAGGGTGTTCCAGAATGATGGTCAAATATTTTACCAGTGTATTCCACAAGCCATTTCAGGGGGGATCTTCATATTAAATTTTTCAGTTTAGGTCCTTCCTGTTGAGATGTTCGAGTGTCAAAATGGCGGAAAAAATAGTTATTTTATTTTTCCTTAAAAACGGTTACACTTAGAAATTTGAATTTTGGTATACATTATCAGCTAGTCAAAAGCTATTTTGTGGTCGTGTTTATTCCTTGGCTCATGTTTCTGAAGGGCGGGAAAAAGCAACCCCTAGATTTATTCCTTTCAGAACTTTTTCCTGCAGAGGCCGATTTCAACGAAACTTAATTTTTAAATATTACACCTAATTGTACTACTTTTTTCCCTCTCGTGATTTTTTCATACAACCAACAGTTTTAGCGGAAAAAATAAAAATAGTTTTTCTTACTCTAAACATCTTTTCGTCACCGGTTACTGATAACGGCAGTAGGGTTGCTATGTTGATGTTTTGTCAAATAAATCGCCATTAGGTCTATAATTGACAGTTTTTGCAAATATTTCTAAACAAAAGTATTCCTGCCAATACTGCCGTATGCATATTCCGTGAATTTATTAGCTAATATTTGCACGGAAGAGTCAGTTGTTTACAAATATTTGCAAAAACTGTCAAGATTGATTTGTTTGATAAGACAACATAGAAACATCAACATAGCAACCGCCTACTGCGGTTATCGGTAACCGGTGACGAAGAGATGTTTAGAGTAAGAAAAACTATTTTTATTTTTTGTTTGTTTTGTTTTTAAGTTTTGTTGAAATCGGCCATTGCAGAAAAAAGTTCTTAAAGGAATAAATCTAGGGGTTGCTTATTCCCGCCCTCCAGCAACATGAGTTAAGGAAGAGACACCACCACAAAATAGCTTTTGAGTAGCTGACAACGTGTACCAAAATTCATATTTCTAAATGTAACCGTTTTTAAGGAAAAATATTGAGACCATTTTGAGACTCGAATATCTGAACAGGAAGAACCCAAATTGAAAAATTTCATATGAAGATCCCCCCCTGAAATGGCTTGACCATCATTCTGGAACACCCTGTATGATTCATTAATTTATTGAGTACGTTTTTCTTTTCATATTCACTACTGTATTATTATTTGTGGTGGAAAAAGAAATTTTCCACCATGTTACGCGTATCACGACCTACTTTGACCTTGTCCTGTCACAAGTGTGTACGCGGCTTAAGATTTTAGACAAAATAAGAGATTTGTAAAAGATATAGAGCGCAGTTTCCAATAATTTTTCATTCAATTACACATTTTTAAACTATACAACTTAATATTTATCAAATAAATCAAGATTTCTTAAACACATTAGCATATTTGCTTAGGGGTATTTTTGAGATCACTGCAAAATCAACTCAAATATCAAAAAGAAACGTGTATACAGAAGTAGTACCACAACAAATTGCAGTTAAATTGGATACAATTAAACCTTTTTCTTCAATAAAAGGATAAGTTTCAGAAGAAATTATAATAAAACACATAAATATAGACATAGAAACATAAGAACAAACTAACTAAAAATATACATATAAACATACATTATTGAAAATCAATTCATTCAATAATAACACGAAAAAAAATTAAAAACCATGTATATGGTACATATTACAAGAAACTGCATATTGATACAATTTAATATGACAGGCACACCACTGTAGCAGAGAAATAGTTTTACAAACAAGTTAAATTATTATAAAAATTATTCTACTTGTCTGCCATTTTCCTCAACACAACAAAACACTAAGGCTCGATTGTTACCAGCACAGTTCAAGCAATGCTGAACTTCAGCTTTAGTTCAGTGCAAAGTGTGCCATGAACAAAACAATTTGTTTACATTTTAACTTATGCTTATACAGGCGCCATTTTCTCAGAAACAGTTGAAGATAGGTATAGGATATGCTTTTTAAAATATGCTTGGAATTTTGAGTAGAATCCAAATATCCAACAGGGCGTTCCATTAAAAAAAATATGAGTTAGGTGAAGATCTTTCTAAATCATTGGTCTTTTGTTTTTGTTTTTTGAAACAAGAAAAAAAGTTGCTAGTCCACTATGCAATATAGTTTTTGCTTGATTCCGATATCTTTAGAAACAGAAAAGTTACAGCTGGTCAAAATGTTATCAAAGTTATTGAAACGCACTGTACATTCAAACATTTTTTATAGTTAAATTCTAAATCACCGTGTATATTAAAATATAAAAATTTGTAAAATCTACAAAGATCAAACTGGCCATCAATTAAGAAGCTCGAACTTGACCCACATTCTTATTCTCCACACAAAATTGAGCCGCGACATGTGAAATGTCCACCCAGAAGCAGCCTATATAAAAAAATTTGTAATAGGCCAAATTTAAAATAGGGCGGATACACTACGCAAATATTTTTCCGGGGGATGAGAGATACCAGACATCGATTTGCTCCCGCCTGCCAAAGGTATTTTCAAACCGAATAATTAGATACAGGGTGTTCCGTGATACCCCATACAACCGCTGGAACTTATATTCACATGGTCATTTGCAACTTGCAACAAAAAAACTGTTGTGGGCGGGTTTACTCATGGAGTATATATATAAAATCTTAGGAAAGCTGTTACTGTCCCCTTGGCATAGCTCCCATAGTATTCGTTGTATTTTTTTATTTTTAGATATTCAGTGAAATGGAATTTTATGACAGTGATTAATGTAACTTGAATTCTAGTACCAACTGATCTGTTTTAAGTAGTATCTATTATTTCATTTTGGAAGATAATGTTGCACAGACGGTAGAACTGTAAATATAAATATCATTTTGAAATCCAATTGTCCATGAAGTTTATTGTTGCTAAGATAATGAAAGTTAAATTATTTGTTTAATTTCAAATCTTGTGACATGGAAAGTGATCAAGAAACTGAATTTCTCCCGGCGAAAATCGAAGAAGCTGTTAATAAAGCTACTTTCGAGTTATTCAAAGCAACAATACGAGTTTTCGTACAATTGTCGATCTTGAAATGGTGTGATCTGAAAAATGTCAGTAGCAAGTTCATAGGATAACGATCGAAAAAGTCGAAATATTGACCTGGGAACAAATCGAAAAATTTCTCGTAGAAGCGCAGTGTCTCGCAGTCTCTTCGTCACTGATTAACAAATTTGCATACCAATTCACTTTAAACTTTCACTTCCTCGTCGTCCAATCCCTTGGTATTAATGCTTGGATACGCTGTACATGGTACGGATGAGTAACTGAGCCTGGTATATGATACGCCACACTGCTGCAATACGCCGTGGACGCCCTGAACCACCATCTCCTTCTCTCCACGATTCTCTCCACTTAAGTCGTTTTTGACATTTGAAAAACTAATGTAAACACTCGCATCACAAAAACGTTAATACTTTAAGTAATCGGATTTTAATATTCGGAATCGCCGAGTTAGAAATTACAGTAACCTAGAGATGTAAAAAAGATACTACAACTTCAATAATTGTTTTTTCTGAAATTATTTTACAAAAAAAAATCACTCCATTTTTCCTGATGTATCTATCCCCAAATTTTTTTAGGTAAGTTTTGACTCACCCTGTATATAAAATTCTCATATCATTGCAGTGAGTAGGTAACACATTTTTTAGAAATTATGCCACGATCTGAACTCTCTTACAAATTGCCAATCTTTCACTTTTTTAGAAATGATGCCACGATCTGGATTCTCTTATAAATTGCCAATCTTTCTCTAACTTCAAGTTAATTTATATGTTTAAATATATCTACATTTCAAAGTAAAAAACTACGTATGAAAGTGAAGGTTACAAAAATTAAAAACGAATCATATATCAGATTATATTCGCTATTGGGTTAAGAGTGGCTGGACCCGAAAATAATAAAATTTGTCTCTCTAAAATCTAAATCAATAAACTTCAAAAACCAAGTTAAATGTACTATAATATGACCATTACATGTAATCTGGCAGCTCGACAACTATCTATTCTATTTGTGATTACATTCAAAACAAAAATAAATGTTTTATAACTTGTAAGTTGTATTCGCGTATAAATATATAAACTAAAAAGTAACGCAGTTTCTCTTTTGTTTTCAATAAGGTAATACATTCTTCTTCAGTAAAGCTGCTACAACAACTACTAAATAATTAACTTGACAGCATTAAAAAAAATTGTCCTAAGTGTAGTGAAACATTTATTGCGTAGGTACCTACAATTGTTGAATTTTAATGTTTAGTGAAGTATTTCAGAATACATAAAAATCTAGATATGTCAATCATTTCTCTGACCGACACCCACAAATTTCGAAGACAAATACACCTTTAGGTTTTCACTTCTATGAACGCTATAAATATCTATCCCGTGTCAGCCTCTGCGAAGTTCAAATAGTGTAGGTGGTATGAAAACATATTTCAAGGGTATTTGCTGTTTATAAATATTTCCTAGCGACAAACCATAAAAACTGTGTAATAGGCTGAGAATGTATATTTTGGGGCAAAAGAATATACATCAATAATAAACAAACCAGCCAAACAAGAAATTCGCGAAAATTCGCGAGAATTATTTAGTGGCAGGAGAAAGCTCAACTTTTAGCGATTGGTACCAACTGCAACAAATTTTGTCATGTTCATCCATAAAATTGTCATTGACTGTCATGGTAGATTGTCACTAACTCTACATTAATGATGAAAATAGCTATAATATTCCTCCAAATTTATTTTTATATGGCTGCTAGATGTAGCTGTCTACACCACGTACTCATGATCCCTTCAGTCGGGGGGTACTTAAAACACCTAGGATTATTCGTCAGATACCTCACCTACGCCATACTAATGAAAGCTAATAAACTCGAAACTGACATATGTCTGATGGGCTGCTGACGAGTGACTTCCGCTGATTACTAGAGGTTTTTTCAGGTGCAATATAATAATCAATGCTGGTCGGGGCATTAACTCGCAGAGTAGTTATTTTCATTACGAAAACGTCAGAAGTTCAAAAGAAATCGCAAAATTTATTTTAATGAGTGTCATTACTATTGTACATACTAAAAGTCAGTCACATATTAGGTTATTTCGTTAGTTCTATTCGGAATAAAGCAGATATATTATAAATGGATTACGAAATATGTGACCTTTACGATCTATAATACCGCGTCCAGACCAAGATTCCAACGCAAACCAAGACATGTGGAAAAGATTTGAAAACGTTGGAATCGCTTCTCGACCCAACGGTTTTTAAGCTAGGTGTTGGGCTGTGTTTGCTCCTCGAGCGTTACTTCAAATGAATGTTTATTTTGTTCTGGAGAGAATTTTAAGTCTGTTTCTAGTAGTTTTCGTATAGTGTAGTGAGTTTGCAGCTGATGAGAACTAGACATGTGTTTAATAATAATGGTTGTCACTGTACAAGCTTCTATTTTTAAATGTTTTTGTCATCCAGCAACGCGTAAACCGCCGTTTTTTTCTTTTTTCGATATTAAAGAATGCACTATTATTATAAATCCCGCACTCACCAACAATAAATCGTCCTCATTGGTCCATATTTTAACACGCTGTCGAATTAAAACCTAAATTTTGATATGGATGTGTCTAGTGAAGTCCAGTCCAATTCTACAGGCCAACGCCATATCTGCCATTGTTGGCGTTGGTTTGCATTGGATCTTGGTCTGGATGCGGCATAAGGTTTGGTACTGCGGTAGATGGAACTGGTTTGAAACTGTTACAACTATTCAGCCAGTTACTATGTAAGTTGAAAACGATTTACCAGTGAATTTAGAAGTAGTTCTACGGACATTTTTGACAGTTTTCCAAACAATCCCTAGCTGCTATTAGAACAAATCTATAGTAAGCTAATAGATACGAACAAAATTGCAAAATCAGATTATCTGTTGGCACATAGATTACACATACAGGTGTGCTTTCAATGCACACATCTGCTTCTAGAATAACTAATTATATGTCACATATGTGCCTAGACAAAAACAACTATTTGCACGACCAAATCATGATATCTTCTTAAATTCCTAGTAATAGTTCATCGGCTTACCCTTTTAAAAACAGTGTACGTGTTCTGTACAACCTATGGCACTCTTTAAAACAAATTTGGCCGATTTATTTAGAACTGCTATTACTGACGTACCTATCTAAAACGTGACGTGAAATCTACATTAAGCATTCAACGTTAGTTCTTAATTATTTGCACTCACCAATAGAGCTATAATGAAATTTCTACTCAGAATTTCCAGTAGTTCAAAAACTGATTTGAATAAGTGCCATTATTATTGCAATAGATTATATCTATTGTTCAATAGGTGTTTATAAAAACGATGAGTTTTAGAATAAAAGTGACTTAGAACATTATAAACTAAGATGTTAAGATAAACAATTGGACAAGATATAACAAGAAATCTCAAAATCGATTGATGCAAGATGTACCGACTTTTCTAATCTTTCATTTTGTTAAGACATCCATCGATTTAAAAATTTATCTGCAATATTTCTAGTGGAAAAGTACGTGCATGACATTCTCGGATGCATGCAGCATTAAAATATGGCTTCGATTTATATGATTAATAAGCGTCTGGTTATTTATACCCTGTTAGTGCTGATGCGAGGAAAATATTGGACCTCTTCCAAACTAATGACATGAAAACAAAATTTGACGAGGTACAAACACCATTGTTGCCCAGCTAAATACTGCAGTACACAGATATAATGATATTAAATTTTTAAAAGAGCAACTTATCCGACAAATCCTGTTTGTCAAAATTATACGATTTTTTCTCTATAAATTCGATAACGGAATAACATGAGGATGTACGGATTAAAACTAATCTTATCGTGAAAATTTAATATTCAATACATCACTTATTAGAGATATACGTTGCATGATTTTCTTAGACTTTTTAAAGTATTGTAATATAGTTTAAGTGCTTTGGAATTCTAATAAGGAATAACAGATATATGAGCTAAATGGTTTTGTCAGTTATAAACCCAACAGCGTGCCCTGGAATGATGTTTCATTCTACACGAAAAATTAACGCCAATTACGTTTTATCCAAATTTATAAAAATGCTCAAATAAAAAAATTGTTAGTCATTATTTGCAGGCCAAGATTAGGCGTTAGATGATATTGGTTAAATTAAGAACATGGATGCAAAGGCACACTACTGATACGTGTAGGTATCAAACACATATAAGATATATGTGACTGGGCGTGTGCATTTTTCTCCAAAACAGAAAAAGAATTCATCAAATTCTTCGCTAAATATGTATATATATTTATAGAACGTTTTCTATGTAATAAAATATTTCCTGATATATGACTGTGGCATCCAAAGTGTAGATGAGATGCCAGGTGTTTAATTTTGGATCAAGATGTTTAAATTAGACGTAAAATTTATGAACTGACAAGGCCAAGAGTAACTGCGACTGAAATTGAAGAAAATAGTACAAATTAGTGAATGCAAAAGTTGTGATAAATAAATTTAGTATAATTTGTAAAGAGAATTTTGCCAGCAACGAATATATATCTATAAATGTAAGACAAAAACATGAAGCAATAATGCAAGGCGCAGGTTGTGCAGACATGTAATGAAAATTCAATGTACATCGTGTGTCATCACTATCCTTCATTCAATGGTAAAATGCACAAATACCTAAAAAGTTTAAAACATTATAAAAACTCCAACAGAGCTAGCATCGAGTTTTTTTTAAACTCTTACAAGCGGCATGCACAATGGGTCACAAAACCTGAATGCTGCGTGTAGCCGCACCTTGATTGAAATTCCAATCCAACCCTGGACAATTCAGTTAGAAACATTCCTGTAAAATCACACCTGAAACATCGTTTTACTAATTATTTCAGATTTGAGGACAGCTTTCGACCTGCTGGACAGAAACCAAGATGGTCGGGTAACTCCGGGAGAACTGAAGATAATGTTAAATAATTTAGGTATAGAAATAAAGGACGAAAAGGCTGAAGAAATTATACGAACAGCAAGTCATTCAGGTACATTCTCAGCGAAATATAAAAAATGTAGGTACCATGTAATTTCCTGATTCTTTTTAGGCAATGAACTGATAGACGAGAACGACTTTCTCAGTTTTGTGAAACAAATTCAACAGTTGGCTCCCAGTTTGGGGGAGGAAGATGTCAGTATGGATTTGATGGCTGCCTTCAAAGTGTTCGATTTAGACGGTGATGGATTCATTACTAGAGAAGAACTGAAAGTAGCAATGGAAATGATAGGGGAGGATATTACGGAGGAGCAGCTTACCCAAGTCATTATTATGGCAGATACGGATCATGATGGTAAAATAAACTATGAAGGTAGGTACATCTTCGGGTAAGGTTAAAACTGAAAAATGCTTTCAATTTAGGTGAATTTCCAACTCAATATTTTAAGTAAACCGAAAGCTTATTCATAGTGTATTCAACAAGCATAATATAATGATGGCTGTAATTCACGATGAGAGCGAATCACCCGAGTGAATTACAGCCATTATATATAAGTAGAATACTAAACCTTGTCCGTGATTATTAACAATATTTTAGCAAACTTGGCTGAAAATATTATATAATATTTTGATATTCATAACATGCACATAAAATAGTAAAAAAACTTCAATTAGTAGGTAAGCTTTTACCATAATTCAGAAAAATTTGAGTATTGTCGCAACTAGTATAGTGGGTAGTGTTTCACTTTCACGTAGAAGGTTCGGATTCAAAACCTAACGCCGGAGATTTTTAATTTTGTTAGTCCGATACCATCACACAGAAGGATCTTGGTGTAGTGTTTGACAGCAGATTATATTTTTCTAGTCATATTAATTCAAATATGAAATCTGCATATAGTACCCTAGGCTTTGTTATAAGGAGTACAAAATCTTTCACTGATTGCAAGTGCATTGAAGAGTCTATATTATTCGCTCGTACATTCAAAACTCGAATACTGTAACCTTATTTGGTATCCCCACTGTCAAATCTACAGTAACCATTTGGAAAGAATACAGCGACGCTTTCTCAAACTCCTATCTTTTCGCATCGACAATTATTATCCTGATAGGGGATATGATCATCAGTTACTTTTGCAAAGATTTCATATACAGTCATTGTATACTAGAAGAGTGATTACTAGTTTAA
Source organism: Monochamus alternatus (assembly GCA_037114965.1). NCBI lineage: Eukaryota > Metazoa > Arthropoda > Insecta > Coleoptera > Cerambycidae > Monochamus > Monochamus alternatus. Next base: position 20,016,429 of record CM073430.1, read on the forward strand.
TTTTTTTATTTAAGCTATTTAATGGTACGGTTGATTCTCAGGCTTTACTCAATTTATTCAATATACGTGTTCCGAGACCTGGATCTCGTGAGAATTCACTTTTCAATTGCCGAAATGCTAGAACAAATATACTTTTAAAATCTTCTATTTATTTAATGGCTAATAATTATAACAAAATAGGAGATCAGTGTGATATATAAGAATTGCATCAGATTATTTCAATAATTTTCAATATTAGTTGTAGTTTTTCTTTTTAATTTTTCTATTTATCATTTTTCTTGTTTTTGTTTTCTTTCAACTATATATATTTAATTTGTATTTTTTCCGTCATTTCCTGTACTTTAGTATGCTTTATATTATATAAATCTATTTGTTTTGTCCTGTAAATGGAATATTTTCTGTTGGGCAATAAATGCATTATTATTATTATTTATTAATTAATATTTAATAAAATTATTGAAAATAATTACAGCTATAGAACATCTAACGAAGTTATTTAAAATGCCCATCTGCTGCATTAATACACATTTGACATCTTAGTATTAAAGATTTTTTTCCGCGATGATTTTATGTCTTCTGCTTGAGATTGTCACAGACGTCTATTATTTTTCTCTGCAACTGATTTCTGTCTCGACTTATCAGAGTTTTATTGACACTTTTATTAGAATTAGACAAGTAAAACAAGATGATAAATAATAAATTCACATAGTCACATGTCCACGTGTATTGTATAGTAAATAAATAAATTTTACTTGAAAATGGTAATAATTACGAAAAACTTACAAGGATGTTTTTTGTCGCAAATTAAACGGAGAATTGAAAAAATAGTATTTTTTAAATTTAAAGCCAGTGACGTACTAATATTTTTTTACTAAAGCAATAGGGACCCCTATTTTCTCCGCCACTGGTAAAGTAAAAAAAAATAAAATTCTGCAAAGATCACATGTACAGTGTCAAGTCATTTATAAAAAAAATATGGGTGAAACTTCATTACATTCAGAAAAATTCGAAAAACAATTTTTTTTTTGGGAAACTTCGACGTGCTTTATCTCAAAAAGTAAACATTTGCCGGGTATAATTTATTTAGCAAACTACCATTATTTTTTTATGATGTATTGGCTTATGAAATTTGATGACAAAAGGTGGACCACCCTGTATAGGGGCATGGATTTTGATATATGAATTACTGTCAATAACAGCTATTTTTTATGTTGGCTGGAATTATTTACTTTTAAGTCCTTGTCTCTTAAGTACTGGTAAGTCACTTTTTTCAAATTTTCTGTTAAAATTCTAATTTAATTGCACTGTTTATATAATATAGCTATTCCCAAAATCAAACTGTAATTATCAAAGTTTTCCAATGAAAGTTATGTTTATGTAAGTCTCAGTGCGGAAACATAATCCTATCACCCTGTATATGAATATCGTATTATCTAATAAGATTTTTCTCATTTTCAGAATTCGTCAAGTTGCTGTCGTCTTGAGATCGACCCGCGTTAGCAGTAGTATTACTATAAGCATAAATTTGTATCAAATTTATGTCCACAATATACAGTTAGATGTATAAATTGTACATAGTGTTGAAAATAAGGCTGTGATCTCCTGGTACCTAAACGAATTTCTCCGGAAAAACACCCACAGAAGAGCCAGTGTTATATTGTAAATAATTATTAGTGTATAATTTGAAATTCACAAGTAAAATAAATATTAGATTAGAATATACCCACGATATAAATAGTGAAAATCAGATTTTTTACATTAATTTTATATATCGATTGTTCAATCTAAAAAGAGTACTTAACATTAATAAAATTATACAAAAGTATCATTAACAGTGTTTTTCTAGTTAAATAATTTTTTTTTTTGTTACTAGAAAGGTATTGACAATAGTTAAATCTGGGGTCATTGGTTTTACAGGGTGTTAATTTCAAGAAGGTAATTAAGGATGTGAAAATAAACAGTTACGAACTTAGACTTTGGAAAAGTCACTTGTGTAATTGGAGTAAAATATCATTTTAATCACTTCCTAGTTATTATGGTGACACTGGTAAATGTAAATGGATGGCAATCTTTGGGGAGAATTTTCCAGTAGATTCAATGATTTTCGGCAACAAAACCAATTTAGAAAGATTTTCTTCCCTTTTCAGTGTTGTGAAGAAAGCACAATTACACCTCGAGCTAATTGAACAATAGAAACATTCTGATTTAAAAAATAAATTTGGATATGTAATGTTGGTATAAGTTCTTTAAAAATATTTCCCAAGAAAAAAATATGCACATTAACTTGCAATATTTGGTAAATTTGAAAATTATAGTGACATAATGTAAATAAATTTAAGGCTTTTTGTTTCAATCATTGATAATATGCTCAAGAGTGATATCAATTTTATTATCTCTCGGTAAGCCTCCTTTACGACATGAATATGGTAGATACATAGGTTTTTCTAAATTAGCACTTAAGTCATTATTATCAAACTATTGTACTATTTTATTTAAGTTAATGACATTCAAAACATAGGAGATCGTTTAAATATATTAAGAATAAGATGGAACCTAGGACTGTTCCTTGAGGTACACCATATATTACGTTTGTCGCTTTAATCTGAATCTAACATTATCATTTGAAATATACTTTTCATGTAACTAGTTCTCAATTTCAGTGTATTTCCTCTTATTCCATTATGCTCTAGTTCATCAAAAAGTACTGTATGGTTCGCTGTATCAAAGGCTTTTGCTAAATCAAAAAAGACTCCGGTGCACAGTTTCCCCTACCTAAAAATTCTTTGTGACAAACGAGCAATAGCATCGTTTGCTGAAATATTCCAAGAAACTATAACTAATTTTGTTTTTAATAATTTTTCAAATATTTTTGATACACGGAAAGCATTCTCATCAGGTACTAATTTTCTACTTTTAAAGTGTCACCTGTTTTGCCGTTTTGAATGCTGCCCGATATTTCATTTAAAATTTTTGGGGTAATATCGAATATATCATTATATTGCAAATCACATTTTATTTATATATGTTTTCTGAAACGACTTTCTGGCCTCAAGCCTGCTCTAGAGCCATATGTTGTACATGCTATTATTGGGAATAAAAAAGTTGTGAATGTTTACATTTAACTGATCTGAATATAGTAATTATGAAAAACCCTATCAAAGTAACAACTTGAACACCCTGTATCTCAGAAGCACAAAATCAATTAAAACATTATAACTACATCTGGTATTTTTCCAAGTTGAAACACTCCCATCTTATTTTATAAACAAAACATCCCATAGGAATATCTAATGATAGGATTTTCAATTTCATCTTGTAAGCTAATAATAATATAATTATTTAAATATAATTTTTACTTGAAAATCTGCTTTAATTTTCATTATGACAGGAAAGTTTACAAAGATTTCTGTAAAATATATATCTACTTAACTCTTTTATTTCCAAGAAATTTATAATTTAAATAAAGTCTCATAAGTATAAAAAATATAAAGCTTTTGTAAAATACTTCAATAAAAAGAAGCAAGCGTAGACGCTTTTACATTCATCAGGTTATGTCCTAACATCATATTTTGGGTCATGGAAAGGTCAGCAAAAACATCAGCAAATCACACTGAAAATTTATTCAGTAAGATGGAATTGATCAATATCACGAAAACTAAATACTACCGAAGTTCTGCTTAGTGGCTTGCTGGTTTTCTCTGAAGGTATTTAGTAGGAATATAGCTACGACTGTAACGAGGAATCCTGATATGGCACCGACAACGTCCCGGCTTTCCATTTTTTGCCATTCTTTAAACAGAATCGCTGAAGCTGTAATTACCATAGTTGTAAAAATGACATAATATATTGGCGTAACGACGTTCGTGTTGAACAAGTCTAACACTCTGTTGAGGTAGGTCATCTGGATGCAAAGACAAACAGTAATAATGACTAGTAAACTAAAAATTGTCCATAAGCGTATTGAAGAAGGCAGTGTAGTAGCTGCAAAAGAAAATTACACATAATGAACTAAGCAGAATTCATATTTTTCTTTAAATATATTTTCTACATGGTAATATAGAGAATACCGAGGTTGAAAAAATTAAACAAAAGTTACATGTGAATTGAAATATTAAAACTAGATTACAGATAGCGCCATCTAGTAAATTATTGAAGAAACTATAATCAAAGTATGACAGAAGATAAATAATATTTTACATTTCAGTTCCTTAACTTAGTTATAATACCTAGGATACAAGATATAAACATACCCATGTCACCCCAAACATTCATTTCACGCATCATCAGAAAAATAATGATGCTTGGGTTGTTATGGATATGTTTAAAAATATCTAGCATCAGCCATAACTACAAATCAAGAAATGTCAAAGCTTTTCATAGTTTTTATTTCATATAAAGTGAAGTATAAAACGCTGTATGCACTATGAGAGATACTGGGATGCCCTTAGGTGACCTATCACCTGCAGGCATAATCATCCTTGTATCTCCCTTGGTACACAAATAACTATTATATTTCACATCCTTATAATTTAGTCATAATATCTAGAGTGTGAAATATTTAAACATACCAATATCACCCGAGACTTTCATAATTCAGCAAAAGAGATATTTTCACCTTTTATCATTTTTATTCGTATGAAGTGAAATATAAAACACCAAGCACCAAGAAAGATACTAGGATGATTATGCCCTTAGGCGACTTGCAACCTGTCACCTGCAGGCATCCCTGTATCTCGTTTGGTACATAAATAACTATTAATATATGTATATTGTTGTTATTTACGAACAAAAATAATATCAACTATTGATTAAGTTACAAATATAAATAATTTATCGTTTTAAAAATATTTTCTATTTACTTACTGGCAAAAATGTCTTTAACTGCTAGTCCCAGGGCTTTACAAGCCATCACTGTCAAGCTGCCGATAGCAGAACACAGGGTTATATACACTGAAACATATCTGTTTCCATAACGAGGTCCTATATAGACCAGTATCAAAAATACTATTGATATGACTACTAGAATATAGTTCAAGAATGTTGGTTCTCTCACTTTATTCAATAATTCCTCGAGAGATCCGGTTTGTTCTTCTTTAGGTGCATGAATCACCATCACTACAGATCCGACAATGCATAAAACACATCCCAACTGAAAAAAAGTTATTTAACCAACTTTTAATTGACGAGGTAATATTTGAACATCGTATTGAATAAAATTACAAACCTTCCCTAAAACATTCATATTTTCGTTAAGACATTTGGACGCTAAAACTGCGGATACTAGTACGCTTAGTGCGCCTAATGGGGTTACTAATGAAGCAGGCGCAAAAGCATATGCGCCAAAATTTGCTACTTCTCCAACTCCCACTGAAACAAAACACGACATAGCCTTAAAATTCACTTGATGAATAATAATTTTACTTACTCGTCAAAAACCCAAACCACCACATCCAATCATTCAAATAACCGAACCCTCCAGCTCCAGCCCTAAGACTGCCCTTACGGGTCAACCTCATTAATGAAATTTTTTTAATAATAAAACTTGATCCAATAAATACTGAAGAACTTATAGCCAAAGTAAGGCCTACATAGAAGTCTAAATTACTATAAATTTTTTCTTTCAAAACTTCTGAAGTATTTTCCATAATTTAATTCCAATTTTCTTCAACTTTCACTGGATAATACTGTATAAAATGTTAAAATGTTACTTATCTTGTTTATTTTCCTAGAATGTTTCAAATTCCTCATATTTATTAGTCATAAAAGATGCTTTATACTGTATTTGAGGTAATAATACTAATCCTGTCATTGTAATATATTATTTTTGGGTTATAAAAATAACATGACACATGACAGTGTCACAGTAACACAGACAGAGATAAGAGTGAGATAAGGATAAGAGATAAATGATGAAACTTCTACTTCTTCTTTGTGTGTTCTATGGTGACAACCACATCACAGATAGCAATTATAACCACGGCCTAAATGAGGAATTATTTCACGTGTTTTTTTCCCCAGTAAAGCTTCAATCATTGTAAATATACGCATAGGTAATATTTTCATAGCAATTTTTTAATTCTAATAATAATTAATATTTTTTACGAATTTATTCCACTGCATTCTAGAACCGAGGTCCACGGCTATTAACTTTCCATCGCCATTTTGGTTCTTGTTCATCAGGAATCAGGTGCCAAAGTCATATGAGAACCATGTTAAAAATTAGATGAATTAAACATATTTTGAAAAAACTACTCAAATTTAAAAAGCAAAAACGAAATTTACTGACATAGACCATAGAAATAGAAATGGAAGTACATACTGAAATGACAAATATTTTCCAAATGTATAATAACATTTTTATTTGAAGCAAGTATTCATATAAGTATTTATAGGTAATTATAACAATTATATATATATATATACCTATGTAATAAACATCAAGACATCAATTCCAAGTTAAACAAAAATCCAAATGCAAAAATATTGCTTGAGTGAGATCTTTAAATGAAATAAATTATAATTTCCAGTCTTAGTTTCTACAATCTAAATTAAATAATATTAGAAACTGCTATAATGTATAATATTAAGAGCTTCAAAAGAACATTTATTTAACAATATAATAGTCTTTACTTTTTAACTCGGATACAGTCACTTCAGCTGCCTGAAAAAGAAATTATAATATTTTAATCTTCCACAAATTTCTGTATTGTAGTCTCGCTAAATTTTACATACAAATATTTAAGTATGTAATTCAAATAAATCTTACATTGCGAACAGTTTCTATTGAATCATACATCAAAGCTTCTAGTGTATCTCTCAAAATGTCACTCCAAAACACTCTCATAGTACTCTCTGACAAGCTTTTGCCAATAAACAATAGAAAATAACAAGTTCTCTCCCTTAAAACTGAATTGGAATGTCTGAGTAAATCCACGAAATTTATTTGTTTGATATCTGAGTTATTCGATTCATTTAAAAGAATCCTTTCCACGATTTCTCCATTCTCCGGACATTGTCTTAACAAATGAGTCAATATGGCTACTACGTCTAAAACAATCCTCAGTCTCTGTTTTGCTGAAACCAAAATAAATATAACAACATGCATAAATAAATATAAACAAGCTTACATAAAAGCAACATTAATCTCATCAGCACATAAACAGTCAGCACCGCAACTGCATCACAAAATTGTAACATAAAACAATCATCCAGATGAACTAGATGTGAAATTAGTAAGAACATGTATTCAATTGCTTGGAAATCATCCGAACATAACTCTGAAATACTTCTGTAACTTTCCATAGTAGAAGGTAGTGGAGAATTTCCAGGAGACGGAGAAGTTTCCGAAGGAGTATGCTCTCTATACTCCCGAAGTAACAATTTGGAAGCATATACTAGATTTGGTACCAGTTTTACTTCCAAATACACCTTAAAAAAGTTACATCATATTGATTAGTTCCACAAAGTTAATATTGATGTGTTTAAATATAAACCTAATAAAATTTTAATGATCTTATAATCTGGCAAACACGGAATTCCAGGAAACAACTACTCTACGTGCTAATACCCCGACCAGCATTGAATTACACCTGTAACACCTATAGCAAACAGCTAAAGCCACTCTTCAGCAGCCCACCAGACATATTACCGATTTGGAGCTTATTAGCTCTCATCAGTACACCATAGGTAAAGCAACCGAACGAAGAGAGCTAATAATTAGCTCGAAACCGGTATATGTCTGGTGGGCTAATAACTTTAGCTGTTTGCTGTAGGTTTTCCAAGAGTAATACAATGCTGGTCAGGGCATTAGCCCGCGGAGTAGTTATTTCTTGGAATTTCAATAAAGGATGCCAGCTTTCAAGAGTTTCTACTATGATGTAGAACGTTTCATGTCTGTGACTTGTCCGTCAGACATTGAGTAGCAAATGACCGCTAGATGTAGCTTGTCTACATCGTCATATAATTTATCAATATCGTTACCTTTTTTATTTGCGACAGAGTGTCTTCTGATGTTCCCTTAATGACAAAAGGTATAGATAACAATCGTGCCACAAAACTCAGTACTTTTGAATTTGCATTCGAGTTTCGTAAGGGTGAAACTATGATATTTGTTTGACTAGGTTGAATGAGTGTGCCCATTTCACCATTTATTACCTCTTGTATTGTTCTTTGTAAGAAAACAATCCATTCGTCAGTTTCTATCGGTTGACTGTCTTCAATAAAATTTAATTTTTCAATAAAACCTGTAAAAACGTACAATTTCATATTGTAATCCGAAATATGTTCATATACCCACATTTGTTCATTTTCTTCTCAATTTTTTTCTCTTTGCTTTCTTTTTCTGAACAGCTTTTATTCCAGTCATTACTATTTGCCTTTGAATCTTTACGTGCATCATTTTTGTTATGATTTTTTCTTTCACCTGACTTTTTTTGCTCTGAATATTCTAATTTATTCGTTTCCGAACAAGAAAATCCTTTGCTTTTATTTTCTAAAGATAAATTTTGCATATGTTCCTCAACGTTATTGTTTTTTATGTCTTGGTTATTTGATTTTTTTATGCTGTTATTTGAGTTTTGAGATGTTTTACTATTTTTTGATGCATTTGACTTCTTCTGATCAGGGGCATAATCACAAGACTCATTATTTTTTGAAGATGCAGCTCTAGGAATATGAAAATATAAAATTTTAGATGTATCACTTAAATATTTTACTAGCACAAGTATGTTACCTATTATGTTTACATCTAATGCTATCTTTCCGCTGTTGTTCTTTTACTTGTAAAGTATTAGCCGACAAAGGTCTAGTGAGAGGCATAGATGTTGTATTCTTTGATAATGTGACATGACCTTTCACAAAAGGATGACTAAGGATTTCATCCCACGTCATCCTTTTTGCTGGATTTTTCTGCAGTAATCCCTACAATTATTGCATTATTAAATAATTAGTGTGTACCAACAATCGCATACCTTCAAAAAAGAAATACAGTTGTCAGACAGACAAGTTGGCCATTGAATTTGTTCATGTCTAATAAGACGTATTAAATTCAGTATAGAAGTTGTACAAAATGGCGGGGTGCCCTTTAAAAGTTCATATATGATGCAACCAAGAGACCACAAATCTGCATTATAGTCGTAGGGTTGTTCGTCTATGAGTTCTGGAGCCATATATAAAGGGGTACCTTAAAATGATCAATTTTATAACATTATTTTTATAATCCCACCTTAGTACCTTTAATCGAAGTTAGGACATGTGTTCCAGTACTCATGTTCCTCGCAAAACCAAAATCGCACAGTTTCGCCCGGTTCTTAATATCTAATAGAATATTTTGTGGTTTTAGATCTCTAAAAAATATCTAAGTATACTCAAACATATATCTACTTATACACTGAAGAATTTTACCTATGGAGAACCCTGTTCGAATGTAAATAGTACAAAGCTGAAACCAAATCCCAAACGATAGGTTGTACTCTTTCCTCTGGTAAGCAACATTCCTTGCCTAAGATTTTAGTTAGTTCTTTATGGGCAAATTCAGTGATGACAACAATCTAGGAATAAAATAATAACACAGACATACCTACATAGGAATGAAAATAACTTACTTCGTTCTCTGTCTCAAAGGAATCTAACATTTGAATTATATTTGGATGATGTAAATCTCTCTGAATTTCACATTCTCTACGGAAACCTTTGAGTTCTTTAGAGGACCGTCCCCTCTAAAAATGGTTTAAGTATATATAATTTAAATGATTTTATTTTCCTAAAATACATACTTTACTAATCACTTTGAGAGCCACAAAATTTCCATCAGTCACTTGCTGGGCTTTATAAACTCTCCCAAAGGAACCCTCTCCTAGGGTTCCAATAACTTCATATTTATCCATTTTCTGTTTATAAACAAAAAATTAAAATAAACAACTTAACCTTATTTAATATTTAGACATCTGTCATTTCTTTAGAAACATTTGTTAGTGATGTTGGCTCTACTGCATCCCTAAATTTAATCCAAAATGTCAGTTACGTTTTGAAAATTGTTAGGTTAATAATTTTTCACTTTTTTTTGCAGTTATTTAATAATGTCCCAAAAAATCGACCCCAGAGAGGTATTGATATATTTAAACGAATTGGGTTTCACAAATATTAACGCTCAACAACTAAAAGACTTCATTACAGGTTAGTTTAGTTATTACAGAGTTAATTCTATTAATTATATCTTATTGTTTATAGATTTAAAGAAATTAATTAAATACGAAAACAGACGTAGACAAAAGGATAGTGAAGAAGCAGTTCAGTCTCCAAATTTGGTAACGGCAAACTTGTGTCATTGTCCGTATGTGCAAGCGCATATTAACCGAAAACAAGATATTTTAACAGATACAAAAAGCGGAAAGCATTGCTGTGACCATACATTTTGTCCACATAACTTGTCAGTCTCTAAAAAAAAAGAGGAAGAACCTGAAGATGTTTTTAGGCACCTTCACAGTCAACATACAGTAGCGTCCAGAGCCAAAGAGGTTCCAAGAAAAGAAAAGCATATATCTGTGCATATTAGAAAACCAAAAAATAAAACGGACATATATGATCATTATACACACCGTGACTCACCCAATGATGAAAATGAAGAGAAAGGAGATTTACAGTTAATTCAAAACATAGAGACTGTTAGTGATGGGTCTAAATTATATGTAAATACAGAATCTACGATAAAAACTACCGAAGCTGCTTCAAAACAGAGCCTTGCTACGAAACCTAGTACTTCGAAAAAAAAATCAAAATGTTCATGTATGTTGCCACGATATCATTAATACATTTTATTTAAAAATTTGAGCTTTTTTCACATGATAATTACAGAAGCCGTCATATTTAGTTAAAAAAACAACTTTTTATTATTTTATATACATAAGATTAAATAATGTTAATCAATTTATCAAATTGTTTTGTTTATTTTGTTTAATTTTCTTTTGTAAATTTGACTTGCTTCAAAATATATAAACGGAAACATGTAATCGATAAAAATTGGGTGATTATCTGTAATTATTATTTATTTTTCAGTTATTAGGTGTAGTTCCACAAAATCTATAAACAAAAGTGATCCTGTGGCCTTGTACCACTATTATCAGGAACAGTGGAAAAAGCAGAAGTTTCCGGGCCAAGAAAATCATGCTGATCTGAGGTGGTCGGTTCGAGAAAAATTGCTGGGTGGGCCTAAAGTTGATATATACCCTGCAGCTTCAACTTTTCGAAGAAGATGTAACTCGTGGAAGGGATGACGATGATGTTTTTACAAGAAGTTAGTAGTTTTAAGGCAATTATTTTATTGTTGAAAAGTGACAAATATATTAAGATATTAATGTAGAATGCAAGTTTTAACCATTATTAAAAAATCTATGACTTTTGTGAGAATATACGAATTAATAAAATAAAGATCAATTTTTGTAAATGCTTTTATTTATTTCATGACAAAAATCTCAGCAATGAAACATTTTCATTTTAATGGTTCTATTTCTATAAAAGATTGAAAAAAAATTAAAACATTTTATGTTAAGTACCCGCCATAGATATCAAGATGGATGTGAGTGAAATTACAGGTTTTTATAAGCCAGATTGGGGTCACTGAGAGCTGCTGCCCTCTGACGGAGGTTTTTATGATAATAATTTCAAGAGCAACGAACTTTTATTTTCAAAAGTGTTTTGTGAAATTGTGTTTGTGTAAATTAACGTACGGGAAAAATGGTAAGTAAACCATAACTATTATTTTAGCACGTTTTTTAAGTTATTTAATGTTATGTACGGAAGTTTTAAAAACAAAGTAGGTATATTTTTTTGGGGGTTATGTCAATCAAATAATTTATAAAATGGTTGTTTTTAGTAACATTAAAAATATTTATATTAAAATTAATCAACACACAGGTAATTAACTTATGTGCCATACAGTTATGTGAACCCAAGTCATTCATTATTTATTTCTTTAATATAGGTACATAAGTACCTATATATATATACTATTATCTACTATATTATAATAGGTAGGCAAAAATTTTACCTATTTACCTAACCTTCTTGGACACGTTGGACGCGTTGTTTTTATCTCAAGTTTTTTTGTGCCTGTAAATTTTTTATTTTTTGTATAATTTGTTCTTTCTCTTTGTTCTCTTAAGTGTATTTAGATAGTTCAAATCAAATCATAATACTGCTATAATCAGTATTTAAAAAAACGCATGCATTGCCAGCAGAAATAGGTACCATTGAAAGCTTCTGTCGGCGATGGCGACATTTGCAAAAACGAAATTTTGGAAAACATCTAGGTACTCTGCGGGCTAATACCCCAATCGGGTGCAATTTCAATGCTGGTCAGCCGTGCATTAGCTCGCATTAAAGTAGTTGTCACAAATTATAATAGGTATTTACGCAAAATTACACATTTAAAGACTTGTTAATCATTATCGATTCTAGTTCCACGTTTTCTCGAAATTAGTTTAACATATGGTCAGTCCAACTCTGTCATACATCTAATAATAGGCCTAAGACAAATTATAATTAATATATACAAGTCTATCTTGTGTATTGCTAAACAGTCCTAACACTAATATTAATTATTATCATATAAGCAAAATCAAAAAAGACCCAGAAATATGCAGGGTGTCAGGGTGTCAAAAATTTGTTTAGACATTTTTTAGTAGAACAGAAAAAGAAGAAAATGTTGAGTTTACGATGAATTTGCCATAGTGCGTATTTAAGTCTTCCCATATGATTTTATAATTAAGCTTTGAATTTGAATTGAAACCTGCAGTAGATGACAGAAAATTCGACATTTTTATTATCAAATACTAAAATAATTACAAACGCTTTTTTAGCCTCTGCGTGAAGTATATTTTCTCTACGTTAAATTTAGTCAAAACCATACAGAATTATATTATTTCGTTTTCGAAATTGTCACCTCTGTAACAGTAAGCAAATCAAAAAGGATGAATGATGGAAAAAGTTACTGTTTGGTATATTATATGTTACACACGAGAATATATTGCAAACGACATTGCAATAAAAGTCGGGTGCCAGATTCACACAACCAATACCAATTTATTGTTTCGACCGTGTATCACATTTTATACAAAGTGGTTAGGGTTTTATATGCAAATTAAAGTCAAAATTGGTAAAACATCCTATCTCACGATCGTGGCTAAAACCCTTCATCAATACAGTTTATGAGTTCGCTTAGACTTCCCAGTGAAACACCCTCTTTACTTTGGTTAACTTAGAATGATTCTATATCTTATGGGCTAAAAACAACCAATCGGTTGAAATAGTAATTTTAAGCATAATAATAACTGTAACTGGTGTTCTGAATAAGTTATTTTAACAGCTTAGTTAAAATTATTTTGCTACGCCTAGTTGTTACTGTTGTTAGTTCTTTTGTTTAACATCGGTATTCCATATTTGCCATTGTTTAATGGCTTTAAGTGTAGTAAATTGTTTTCACTTTTGTAGATTTTTATGAAAAAATCTAAAATTGTGCCTGAAAAAATAAATAAATATGAAACCATCAACCGATAAATAATACAATTTACTATCATCTGTTTCAATCTGTTGACATCAACAAAATGTAATTAGTTTCAAATTTTTATTATAAGTTGTATGTATTATTTGTCAAAACTGGAAAAATTTTGACAGCATCTAATTTGAACACCCTGAAATTTAATATTTTTAGTTAAAATAAGTCGCTTAAAATTTTTGCAAAATACAGTATATGTTAAAGTAATGAGAGGTTGAAGTTTCAACTGTGACCTTGATGTTAAAATACATCCAAAAGCTTTGCAGAATAGACTTGAATATTTTGGATACCCCTACATTCACCTGCTCTTTGTCGACTCTTATGCGAGACACCGTGTATTTTTAGGCTTCATCCTTATCCATACTTGTTTGGAACTTTCTGGGTCAGTGGATGCTTAATTTTAAAGCCAAATGTTTTGAAAGTTGCCAAAACTGATTGAAAATGCGTGTCAAGCCTGCCTGCGACACGCAGAAATTACCCTTATTACGTACAGATATAAAAACTACAATCCGCTGGAAGCCTTCGACAACTATTTTACGGGCAACGACCTCGCGTGAGCGCGTCGATTGTTATTTTTGTAATATTTTTATTTCTCACCGTACGTAGCTGCAGGATTTAAATCGAGGTAGCCATACGTGAGCTGCGATTGATTACATTATTGCTTTTATTTAACTTAACTTTCTGTACTCACACGACTAAAAAACAGAAACCTCAACAAACACTGACGATAACTGCAAATAACTGACAATTTTGAATGAATTTGTGATTTTCGAAATGTTGCTTGCGCCGCAACAAGCTCTATAGCATTGTTGAAAAGCACAATATACAGGGTGATTTAAGTAATGGTAGACAGTGGACCTCAAAATACTAATGTTGATATAATCAGGTAGGTTCATTTTTTTCTGTTCATATATTTTTATTTTTTAGATAAGCGCACATTGCGCTTAAAAACTGGTGTTACCAATCGTTTACAATAAATGCACGGCCACTTCTGGCACAAGCATAAATTCAAACCCGTTGTTTTTAAGTAAAGTATTTATATACGGAGAAATTAATTTTGCGTAGAAAAGCTATACTTGTTCCATGTTGATAAAATGCATCGTTTTCCGTAAAAACGCATTTGAAAAGTTCTGTACATTAAAATAGAAATAAATTTTCTAATTCGATCAAGTTACCACTTGTCAAACTGACGTTTATACGCTTAAATTAGATAAAATTTGATCAAAAGCCTGTCAGATTAATATTAATTATTGTACTGAGTTAGTAATTATCGTTGTGTAGTTGTGTAAAGTGTAAAAAAATGTAATGTGCAAATAATTTCAAATTAGTATTATTTTGACAAATTTTGAAAACATACCTCGACATAAACAGATTTCCAACACAGAACGGCAGATATGATTACTGTTTACTGTCAAAATCAATTTAATGAAGGAGCTGCAGAAAGAAGGTACAGTTACATGGATAGCTTTTCTACGCAAAATTAATTTCTTCATTATGATTTTCGGTCAAGCGTATCAGAATAGGACTAATAAAAAAGATGCGATAAAAATGAGTTACAAAAAAACTGCCAAGAGCGCCCCCTACGATATGCAGCACTACTGACTCCTTCGCAATGCTTGTACTTATTTCAAACATAACTGTACCATATTTCAACATGATTGGACGTTTCGTTTCTTAATTATGCCCACAACAAGAAAACAATTTTTTTTAAAGCCCTGTAACTTCTAAATGAAGCACTTTTGGACTAAGCTAAATTTGTCTAAATCGGTTTTATTTGATCACAGGAAGCTATGTTCAAGCTGGGTCCCATTACTTTCCGGACACCGTGTAGGTACAAATATTTTAACCACGTGCTATTTTGGAATTCTAGTTCGATGTTTAAAAAATTGAGGTAAAACCTTCATTCCAACAGGAAAATCGGCGTCTATGACAATCATCGTCCAAAATGACTTAGATATGTCAATTACCATGCAGCCAGCGTTGTTAGATATATAAACGAGAAAAATAAACATTTTTATTAATAATAATACCTAAGTATCTGATGGATAACATTTGATCCCGTTAACTGTAGTATTTTGCATTCGTTTTTCGTTCCTTCGTTATACACTGCCAAAACTACATTTTCGTTCATTACAGGCCCATCAGAACTATGTATTAACAGAATATACAGCCCGTTAAATGAAATACCCATTTATTCTAAGAAAATTGAATTTTTATATAAGGAATATTTACTAATAGAAAACTCGGAATGCACCCACGGCAGTCATTAATTATACAATCTTGTACGTCTGCCGCAGCTCCGTTGGATTTGCCCTCGACTCTATAAAAACCAAGCAGCACATAGTATAGGGCGTATCACGTTACAGGGAGATATCTACCTATAAAACATTTAATTCTAAAAATTAGTCACTAAAACTGAACCATAACCTAAAATTTCGCATTGCTAGTTATATACTTGTCAAAAAATACTAGTGAAAGCTTGAAATATTGTATTCTAAGGGTCAAAGAACTATTTTACAGAATACGATAAACATCTCGGGATGTTATAGTGTAAAATAGTACAAATTATATTATACGGACATTTTCGATTAGTATTAATAATGTTTATATCATTAGTATTAACAGAATTTACTTCCCCAACAACATAAGAAGCAGTTCTTAGTAGGGGTGGGCGATAGCGGTTTAGCTATCGATTATAATTGATAAATAAAATTAACCGATATTATCGAAAATATCGATATTGTGGATAATTCGATAATTTTTTATGTGTATTATTACCCATATATCGATAAATATTCTCAATCCTACTCAACAGATGTCGCCCACTTCGTGTTCCCTAAATTTTAGTTATGGTACAAACAAATCTAAAATCTATGAAAATGTTTACATGTAAGTCGCATTATTGGCTTCAAGCTTCAAGTTACGACAAAACTATCGTTAGCTACCGATATTATCGATAATATCGATAAATTTTCGATAATATCGATAGATTGTCGATAATGTCGATAATGTTGATATTTTTTTATGTATTATTACCGATATTATCGATAAGTATCGATAATTATTCCCAACCCTAGTCCCCAGCAAGGACTTAACAAGTATAAAAATCTTTGCAATGACAAGTTTTAATGTAAACAAGAAAGAAAACTGAAAATAATTCAACATTTTTGAAATCTCTCCAAATATCAATCCTGGAAATAAATATTAGTAAGGTAAGTGCTACCTGCCTGTGATACCATATCTAAATTTGTAAATATATATTTTTCTTCTTCTTTATATCTAACTTAACGGCTAACAAGCAGCCAGAGTTGATCATAAATAGTGCTTTAATATAGTTCCGAAAAAAATGTACGTAGGTAGGTATTACAATTTTAAATTTTTATTGCTATTTACTACTGATTTCAGTCCTCCTTAAACATTAAAAATTTCCTTATTTATCACTTTTGTTTATTATGTTTTCAGAATAGAACAGGCAATTTAAAGTGAATGGTAGAAGCAAATACAGAACATGTTATTTGGAATCGGAATGAAGCGCTGAATACAATAAATGAATGAAAAAAAAATAATAAGTTTTTTTACCATTGATTTTCTAAGCACTCTGTATACGTTATGGTAACTTAATAGAAAAGTTTAATTGATTCTTTACATCTATTTTTTCGATGAAGTTAAACCTACTTATGTATTAAACTTACATTAAAATGGTCTTCACAAGCAAACAATGTTTCAATGCTGAAGAGTTTAACATTTTCCTTTCGTCGCCCTTCATCGTTCTACGCCACATTTCTCTGTTCATTTTTTGGCACGGTAAAATATTTGTTATCGTTCGATGTTATAGACTGAGTTGAATTTAATGAAATTAATGAGATAAACCTTAAAGAGCGATGTTTATTCTTTCTTCAAGCTTGAACAAAAACCTCCTAAAATACCATACTTTCTTAATTTAAATTGATGATGAACTTTTAGCAACACTTCAAATATTTATTAAAGTTTTTAAATTTTAAAGGATTTATTACAGAATATATCTCGTAATCAGGTATATTTCACTTACTCCAGTACATTTCCTTACTAATGCAATATAGCGCGTTCAAATGGGTATTATTTTCTTGATGTGCCAAGCGTCAGATGGCGGAAAGCTACCGAAAGAGGTGTGCGAGGTTTGTTTACTTATGTAAATTCCGCGTGGCTTAGATTATGATAATTTATGAGAATAAATGAATAATGCAGCTAGCTATGCAACTGGACGGTTGCTGATCGGCCACAAAAGTAGTGAAAGCTCTGTTGGGAATACCCACTAGGCAACTTGCATAGCACATTAACAACGCGACCTTGCAGGTCATCGAACCCAACCATAAATGCACATACCTACTACAGTCTTATTGCAAAGGAAATAGAACCACTACTTGCCTAGTAGTAAAGGAAACAATTGATAGTTTTCTTTAATGGCACGGTAGTAAACATAGCTGAAATCCAATTTAAATAGAAGGAGCTGATGACTTATCCAAGATAACCAGATCCAAGGAGGAAATTCGAAAGGGGAAATTTCAAGGTAATACCAAATAAATACAGGGTGTCCGGAATATGAGTGCCTTAATTTTGTTATAAGATGTAAGAATTGTACTAAACAAAACATATTTTTCCACGGTCGGGAGTAGAAATCAGTTTCTATGACATCAAAATTAAAACAGAAGTAGTCGATTATTTCCAAGGGAGTACCATGCTCCCAAGGGAGTTTACATTATGGAGAACGTTTTTTATGCAAAAAAAGATAACATTGAAATTATTATTGACATTTAAATTAAATGTTACATTTGTACAATTTTCAAAATTAATATTAGAAGGAATATTACTTTCGCTTACATTTACATTTTTTGTGATTGCGCTAGTAATGGTACCTACTAAAACCTGATTAGCAATTTTGGTCTTATTTTCAATGGAGTTCTCGACATAACCCTCAGCGACTGTCGTTGATTTCCAACCAGCATGACGCTTTATTGTCGTGATATCCACACCAGCATCTGCCAGTAATGTCGCTGAAGATCTTCGTAAGCAGTGACTAGTACAACATGCAGCATCAGGTAATTTTAAATACGAAGCTACTACAGTCGGAATTTTTCCCATGGTATTCTTGCCAACTGGCTGCGAACTACATTTTCCTGCTTTGTAGTACAAAAAAGGCGCTTATGCTTGACGTGGGGAGGGCGAAGGGACAGGTATTTTCGAAACAATTCAAGCATATTTCCCACATCGGTAACCAGAAAGGTTCGTGGAATCTTTGTCTTAGTGTTTAGAATTTTTACAATCAAGGAAGAGCCTACATCCTCAATATCATCTACAGTTAAATTGACTAGTTCATCAGTTCGACAAGCCCCGGCAATCCCCAGAATTAATCCAACCTATAAAAAATCAAAATACTTAATAATTGAAATACCTAACAACAAAAGTAATCTTACCTTAATCATTAAGAATTCTTTGTCATCTGAACTTGAAAGAAAACAGTCAATTTCACCCTTTGTCAATATTTTCTCTTGATATACGTCACCGGTTCTTTTCAAAAATGCAATCAGTTTGGGGAATTTGCTTATATCTATGTTGTCGTAAATTATCAAGCATGACTTAACCATAAAATATTGCGCCCATAATGTGGAAGACTTGTAATTTTTTGCATTTTCACTGAAGTATGCCAACAAAACATTCTCGCTGTATACTTGATTGTAGGCTATATCGTATAAAGATCTAGACTTCGTAGGCAGCAAATTGCTTATTGCAATATTTGCAGCCTCCACAATCTCTTCCGACTCACAATTATTCATTGTGCACTAACAAACTTTAAACTAAACCAAACTAGCACCTTAATGACAATTCTTTTTGTTTGTTTATTTTGTAGTTATGACAATAACTCAACGACTACTAAATAAATGCTCAAATCCGAATACAATAATTCTGGTGCTAGTTACTTCATAATGACAAAATATGTGTTTTTAAGTTAATGAGACCGTGGAAAAAATAGTATATATCATTCGGGAGAGATGCTATTTTGTCCTCGTTGCATTGTATTGTTGTGCGTCAAATTGCACCTCTGCCAAAATAACACATTTCTCTCCCTTATAGTTTAATGTACTATTGACTTAACAATTTTTTTTTTCTCTGACTAACGGTAACAGAATTATGACAGCAAACAAGTGTTGAATATATACATAATAATTACAAATAGGTACACCTAAACAAAGATAATTACTGTCGATGGTTGTCTTAGAGCTCTTTTCGCAACACAGACTAATAGTTACAAGTGTTGCTTGTAAGAAGCGTTTACCGTACAAACGTTTTGCCTAGATTCGCCGTAAATTAACATGTCATGCGGCTGATTATGGCTGCTATAAATTGTTCCATTTTTGTTTATGTACATTCACACATATTAAAGAAAAACTAGAGAAAATTTAAACTACTAGGTACACGCACCACTATGACTAATATTCCTTTTAAGTATCAGCAGCGGCCTGACACTGCAACGTTGTCGAAAGCTACAGTACGTTACAGTTTTAACGAGTTTCTAGGAAACTTCAATTGTTTACTTTATTAATACCGATCCAAAATCAAACAACGAACAAATTACGTTGCAAGGTCTTTAACTTAACCTTAATTGTACCTTAGTTTGTAATTTTGTAGCATAGTTTTGCATATTATTGCAGTTGTTTTGTTATTTTTTAATGTATTTGTAGATAAACTATTCATTTTAGACATTTTTTCATAATCTATAACTTGTAATCATCTTGAATGAAACATACTAGGAAGTGCTTTTTTAATTTTTGAATTAATTTATGCTTATTTCATTTTTATTGTTTTGTTATGAACACTGTTGTCGGTTTCTAAATAACATTTTTTTTTTGCAAAATTGGTAGATTCCTCATTAATGTCAACAAGCCTCCAACGACTTTTAAGATACCAGTTGACTTTGCTTAAAAGCAGGGATCGTTGGTATGCTCGTATAATTTTAAATTTAATGGATGCGAATTCGAGGTGTTATGCACACAAGCTTTTTACGTAATCCCAGACCAGAGTTTATATAATTTTTAAAAATTAGATAATAACTACTTTTTATTTCGCCTGCATCGTTCAACTTTGAATTTTATAATCCCCCAACTGAATCAAGAAAGTAGATACCCAGTAAACACATATACGTTAGAAAAAACGTTTATAATGCCCATATCACGTTTGAAAAAGGCGTGGCTTTTTTACGTACAATCAACTTAAAAATGTCGCGGTTTAACACGTTTCTAGTAACCAAAGTACAAACGTTTAATATTAGTAAATGTGGAACGATCATTTTTAGTATTAATAAGCTTTAAGTTTTACGTTTAATAATGACATTTTATTAAGGTTTTTAACTAACGTAAATTAAACCTTGTTATTTTAATGTCCAAAAATATGTTTTAGAGACGTGTTTTTTAACGTGTTTTACAACGTTGTTTTTGGATCCTTCTGGCGACATTGTACAGGGTGGTCCAGAATTATGTACCATAAATGCTAGATTAGATAGTACGTTAAAAAATAAGGGTATTATATATATATATTTAAAAACTAAATAATCAGGTACACTTAATCCTGTAAACCCGCAAAATAAAAACCACTTCTTTAAATATCTATAACACTTAACTAACTATGATACTTTTATAATGAATTTACTTTTTTTAGGTTTTAGTACAATTAGTTTTATGTTACCACGTATTCCATCCGTTTAAGATTAAAGCGTTGTTTTGAGTGATAATTATTTTTTTGAAATACATAATTTCAAATTTAAAAAGATACTATCCAAAACTACTCCTTAAACATAAGTGATTGAATAAGTGGTAACAAAAAATTAATTATCCTAATATCATATACTCACCCCATGAACCCATTATTCAAAAGTATTTGAAAGACATTTAATCTTATTTTATTATTGAGTTTTGAACAAAAATTTATGTAAAATAGTACCCTCATTTTTTAACGTGCCATTTACGGTACATTCTGGACCACTCTGTATTAAATAAATAATTATCAGGGAATTAATATAATATAAATAAAAGTTCGTGTTCCTATTAATAATTATTATCGATATTCCAATAGTGTGGCTCGAATGTTGAACTCACTATACGCCTATAAATAAGAGTATTAGAAAATATCAATACCTATTGGTTAATTTCAAATTTAGGTAGGTAACAATAAATAATTGGTTTTAATATCAATAATAGTTCATTAAATAAATAATAATACGTACATAATACAAACAAAATATAAAAATACCAAAATAATATATCTTATTTATGCTACTGCTACTACATTACTATTATATTTATAAATATAATGATAATACTAATAATAATAACAATAATAATAACCTAATATACATTTAATATGACCACGAAGTAGATAGTCAAGAAAGGAAACAAAAAAGTTTAAATCATTCTCAATCATGATTAGAAATATGTCACTGTATCTTAAATTTTAGTATAAAGTAAAAAAATTACCAAGTCATAATAATTGATACCCATTTTACAAAGTAATTTAACGTAAGCATGTACGAGTACAAAATTCACACGCCTGCTTTTACTAATTTTGTCATCGCCTTTGTAAGTATTTTGAAACATAAGTAGGAAAAGTTATAGTGGAATAAATTTAGATTCCATTATATAATTATTTGTAACATGTAATGTAAAAAAAAACTAATATTCTTATATTAATAAAATAAAATTAAATACTTATAGAAGTAGGTATACTTACCAAAATAAAATAGGGAAATATTTCACGGATCACAGTAGGTACGTACAGTGATGAATATGCAACTGACAAGCTTTTACAAAAAAGAACTCGAAATGATATGTGTGTAACACGTGATCTTTATCTACCAATAAGGTCATTAAATTCATATTGAACGTTTAACGGTATTATAATTGATACGTGTAATAAACGGCAATTCGCTTCCTTATTTCAATAAATAATTATAACGTATAATACACGTTTAAATTGTACTGATTTTTAACACTTGTGAGGTTTATTAAAAAATAAGTACTATCTAGTTATTTGTATATATAAGTACCTATATATTCTTAATGCAATATCTTTTTATTAAATTATGTTGTATAAAATTTACTTTGGATTGGTATCGTTCCGAAATATTTATTAATTGCAAAACGTTATTATTATACATTTTGTAAGCATTACTTATGCCGGTTACTCTAAAACGTTACAAACACGTTTTTGTTCAATGTCAATATATTAATCAGTTGACACAGACGTTTTATAAAGGTTTAAATAAATAAGTTTTATTTAAATATTTAGATAACGTTCATTTAACGTTACTAAAGATTTGCTACCATTTTTTGTTAAAAAAGTACGTATTTTAAACGTTATGTTAGACCGTTACTTTTCTAACCATAAAATAATGGTTGATTTTGTAACGTAACATGAATTATCAACCAATGGTACGTTGACAATACGTTTAAATAACGTATGTGTGTTTACTGGGTATTAGTACTATAGCAGCTTGATACTTAAAAACAATTCGAAGTTTGTTTCATAAAGTAAAATCTTTTCATGTGATATTTTTGTTAGTTCACCTCTTACGAAAACTTTCTGTGGCTTGCATCACTTCCAAAAACCGGTCGACGGAAAAATAAGCAACCACCTGTTTTAAACACGCAAAATATATTTTAATTAATTATTATTGTGCATATATTTTAATTCATGGGAAGAATTATACGATGACTTGTCCATTTATTATGTATATTATGCTGTTTTTGACAGTCAGATTAATATATTTATATATGTACGTTGGGCAAGTCTCGTATAATTGGAGTAGTAGGACCTATCTGTCATTTAAAAATTAGTGCGCCCACTTGTAACGACAGATATGATAGCGTTGCAGACATGTAAGTTGTTATGTTTTTGACATTAATTGCTTGGTAACGAACAAATTATCTGTCTGACAGCTGTTTAATCAAAGATGAATATTTGGTGGACTTCCATGAGTTTGACCTTGAAAACATAACGAAAGATATCAGTTAACTGTAGATACAAAAATAATGAGGATTGAAACTAGTGTTGGCAATTTTGTCTTACTTTTTCTTAACCTTGTTTTGGTCCTGCAAGACAAGACAATATTTGACAGTTCGAATTGCAAATATAGGAAGGGGTAATATTTTGTAATTTATTGTTTGTTAGTTAGCATGTGGTGTGAATAAAGCCATTATAATAATATTTTAAAAGAATATTTTGTATCAGTGTGATTCAAATAAAATAATAGATTTTCCTGTTACATCATACGTTGCATATTAAAGTCAACATGTCTCTAAAACAAGTAAATATTGGGAAAATAATTATGTTACAAAATTTAACGATCTTTCAGACGTTGCAGGAATCAAAACATTTTTTAGTATCGCCACACCATCTATTCAGAAAGATTTGAACTAACAATTTTAACTGCAATTTGAAGCTATTCGAGGGACCTATAACTCCAGTTTCCGGAACTTAAATAAATTTCATTTCCGAGATATTATCAACGGGAATGTTAAATGACACACCCTGTATACTATCGCCTTTTAAAATTATAGAAAGCAAACCTCCAACACCCTGTATAATTGAAAATTATCGACCAATTGTTATTCTGTGCAATTTTAGCAAGGTGTTTGAAATGGTGTTGCATGATTTGGTTTACTCTCATGTTAAATCACAGACTCTATAAAACCAGCATGGCTTCTTTAAGGGAAGGTCAACTAATTCTAATTTATCTTGTCCCACACAATATATTGCTCACCGTTTCGATGTATCATCCCAAATCATATCATCTAAAGCTTTTGACAGATTTGACCATAGTTTGCTTCTTGGAAAACTTTCGTTTATCTCACAACTTTGTTTTATTTTTTCAAACGTATATCTTCAAGTGGTCATTATTTGTTCGATATCATGGTTTCAGGTCTGTCATTTTTATTGTTATGTCTGGGGTTCCGCAAGGGTCCGTCCTGGGTCCCTTTCTTTTTAACTTGTGTGTGAATGACCTTTGCCTTAGGATGAATTCAGAAGTTCTTTTATATGCCAATGATTGCAATAACTGTTTAGCGAATGATGACTGCTTAATCCTTCAAGAGGATATTAATAAACTGGTTTATTGGTTCATTAATTTATTAAATCTTAACATTTCTAAATGTAATATTTTCTCTTTTACTCGCAAGAAAACATTAACTAATTTAGCCTATATGATTGATGACATTTCTGGAATTAAGGGGAGGGTAGCAAAAAGGCTACAGCACTTAGGCACTCACAGAGTGCATAAAATATTGTCTTGTCTTCCTGTTCGCAACCCCTACAAAGAGGTGTTTCGCGCTTCCTCATGTAATAGAGGTGCTCCCTTAGTCAATGGGTGTCTCCTTTGATAATTTCAACAAATGCTGACAATGGAAGCATACTGGAGGGACCAGGTCCAAAAATGTTCAGAAACGATGCACTCCCAGCTAACTTGTCAGATACTTTATTGCCATTGCGCCGGTCGTGTCTCTTTACCACTACTAGTGCCTGATGGCATTCACATGCTGATCTAGTTGTTATCTTATGATTACGTAAGGTCAGTAGTGATTGTCTACTATCTTTGTAGATTTTGCCGGTTGTATGTCTACGGGCAATTTCTTTGGCGGCTATGGTTATACCTGCTAATTCCGTTTGTACTACTGTAGCATGCTTATCCATTGCCCACTGATAACGAATATGCAAGGATCTGGAATAAATCCCACATCCTGCACCTTCTTTCTTTTATGATCCATCTGTGTAGATGTTGATAACATCTTCGCTGGCGCTCTCTTCATTCCTGAAGTACCGTGTAGGAGCTATCAAACACAAACTTGGGAGAAATACTGTCAGTGTCTGCCTGCAAATGGGGCATCTTCCTGACGACCTCACTCCACAGGCGACTCCTAGCTTCTCGACATCGTACATCAGGTACAATACCAGTATTTTTGAGGCGAAGCGTAGTTGTCGCAGCCACTTCTTTTAGATAAATATCCAAAGGTGGCAGACATAGCATCACCTCCATTGCTATGGTAGGTATCGTACGCATAGCTCCAGTTATGCTTAGGCAGGCAATCCTTTGTACCTGGCTGAGCTTTTGTTTAGTTGCAGCTCCATAGGCTAACATTGGTCTCACAATGGCAGTGTATATCCATATGACCACCCTTGGTTTCATTCCTCAAGTTTTACCAACGGTTCTGCGGCACTGCTCATGTACGCCTTTTTTAGTCTTATCTCCAAATGAAGATTCCATGTTAGCTTCGAATAAAGTCTGATTCCGAGGTATTTCACATCCGATTCGAAGCTTAGCGTAGTGTTTAGGAGAGTTGGTGTCTTTATGGGCCCCATTTTCCTCTTCCTCGTGAAGAGAACCATTTCTGTCTTCCTGGGGTTGACGGACAGGTGTGTTTCTCACACCACTCTTCAACAGCTCTTAGGGCTGTTTGCATTCTTTGGCAAAGAATCCCTTCAAACCTTCCACTAATCAGCATGGTAAGATCATTAGCATAAGCGATGGTATCGATGCCAATATCCGAGTTGAGGTGGCGTAGGAGGCTGTCCAGAACCAAGTTCCATAGCAGTGGTGATAAAACACCTCCCTGCGGGCAGCCCCTTGCAACAATGCCTCTTACGGAGGCATCCGCCACGTTGATTACATGCACAGATGTTTCCAATTTAATGACCTTGGAGTAGTATTTGATAGTAAATTAATGTTCTCTTATCACATTAATAAGATTGTTTCAGAATCGTTTTGAACTTTCGGTTTATTAAGCTCATTTTTAACGCTTTTGTTAGGTCTAAGTTAGAGTATGCCAGTATTGTTTGGAACCCTGACTATATGTTGTATGTAAATAATATTGAGTCCGTCCAAAGACGTTTTGTAAAATACTTTTGGTTTTCTGCTGCTGTCCATTCATGCTAAACAATAGGTTTAATGTACAGTTGTTAGAAACGCGCGAAAATATTTTGAAGTCTTATTTTTATATAAAATTTTAAATAATAATTGATTCCCCCCAGCTACTATCACTTATTAATTTGCATGTACCGAGATTATCAGGCAGGAGCTTAAATGTTTTTTATCCTCCGCTAGCACATACTAACATTTTAGATTTGTCTCCGATGCATAAAATTTTAAATGATTTTAGTATTGTACAGGCTATCATTAACATTTTTACCTGCATATCTGGTGATATTAAGAAGACTTTCCTTGGCCATCCAAGGTAATGTTTTTTTAACATATTTATTAATTTATTTTGTTCATTTAATAATTTTGTTGTATTTTCGATGTTATCTGTTAGTCACTACGATTTTATATATATTGGTTAATGGCCCAGGCTGTTATATGGTGTACTTCTAAATAAATAAATAAATAAATAAATAATTGTGTGTTTCTAGCAAAAAGTCTACTTAGTGAACATTTGACTGCCAGATCTGAAATGCTTAGAGCTTAGAAGAGAATGTGCCTGTACTGCCTGTAAAGTTGTCCTTTCACAATGTTACTTTTTGTAGCTGAGTTCTCCGGCATTTTGTGGTTGTGGCGGGTCGTCGACCCCGTCCAAAAATAGTAGTGGGATTTAAAAAAGTCGATTTGGTGCTGTCAGTAGGTCAGTGGATCAACGTGCCTTGTCTATTTGGCGTTTCTATACGATATTTTCTCTCTTTAATGGCGTATTGTGTTCCCTCACTGGAGGAATGCATTATGTTCTCGAGTGGGCTGTTATTAAAAAAAATTTAAATCGATTTCACTCCGGTAATCTCATATTTAATTAAGGACACTATTCACGAGGCCGCCGAAGATTTGTTATGGTAAACATCCGAAGAGTAATTTCCTTGGAGTAAAGTTAATTTAACCAGAGGCGTAACATAAATTTAACCGTAATTTAACCCAAGACCCCCAAAGGATGAGGTTGCCTACAAACTTTCGTCCAATAGCATTGTAGTATTTTTGATACGGGATGACGTCGATGGTATTTATTTTCTTTTTCGCCATCCAACTTGGTGTTATATTTGAATTTTAAGTCGTTTTAATAATGTTTATGTACATATACCTGAAATATGGTACATATTTCAGCAGATATAGTAAATTACCATATATCTTTACCCTCTAGTGATACAACCATAAAAAAAAATAAAATCCTTGACAATAACTATTTATTTGCTTCAGCAACATATAAAAGAAATACAGTATGAAAATAGGTATCTTAATTGTCACCAAAAAAAAAATAGTAACTGCAAGTGGAACAACGCAATCTCAGTTATTGTTTAGTTAATTGTAGATCTACTTATCTGTACGATTTTTTGTCTACATTTAACTTATTTGATTAAATAATTTAAAATTACACACGTCACCAGTCTTGAAATCCCCCTCATTTTTGTTATGTTCGATAAACTGAGTACTTACAAAATTAAAAAGCAGCAAATGTTTGACATTTTTGACAAAATTTATTAAATCAAAAAGAAGTAACAAAAAAAGTTCTCTACGTGACTAATAGTCGGTATGACCTCCACCACGTTCCAATAGCATATTGACAACGATCTCTTGTGGAATATTGTTCCATTCCTCTTCTGTCACCAGGACTAACTCATCTGCAGTCTGAGGTTGAGGAATATGATTATGAATCACTCTAGCAACGACATACCACATGTTTTCAATAGGATTCATGTCAGGAGAGTTGACTGGCCAATCTAATCTATTGATATGTCCTGCTTCGAGTGTCTCTTGAACCGTTCTTGCGCGTTGTCGTCTCGGTTGTCGTTTACCTAATTCACTACGTATGGGTAGATAATGAGCGTAATAACCTGTTCGATATAAATTTTGACTGGTCATATTCTGTGGTATGCGAATTAATGGGATGCAGTGGTTGAACATTTGTGTACTATTCGTACAATAGATGATCTAGGAATGCACAACATATTCTGATGATTAGAATGTCCTGCATGATGTAAAGCAGTAATTCTTGCTCAGGTAAACGCAGAAATTTCACGCCCTGGCATTATAATGTACAAAAATTCAATACACTGCCAAACTGACCTGATTTGTAAAAACATTGATAACAAAGTAAAGGTTCATGATTTGCAATTTTTTATTGTCTTTTTACATTACAGTAATTACCAGGAAAATATTTAAATTTGTCAACGTCGCGTTAGACCGACACCGTGAACGTTCGCGCTGTGTAAAACTGGTTATATTATATATTACATTAAAAATAACAGTGGGCCTAATACAGGTACCTGAGGAACATCACCCACAACGTCTAAAGTAGCAGAATAAGAATTGCCTAGAACTAGTTGTTGCTAACATAAACCAACTAACTGCTGTAAAAATGGTCACCTACGGTATTGACAGTTGATTAAAATGGATTTTTTTCTAATATATTCGATCTGTTTGTTATAGACTGAGTTAGTTTGACATTCTGTCCTAAGGATGAAATTATCTGATACCAATATTAACTTGGAATTGGATTGATAGTAGCAGTAAAATCTGGTGTTAGTCATTGTTTACAATTGTTTCCAAAATTAACTAATAAGGGCTAATAATCCAGCTTGCTTTAATATTGACTATCTGAAAAATTATTAGTCATATTTATTATTTTTGAAAAACGGATTTCTTTTGGCTAACACCCGTGAACGACCACATCGAATGGAGTATCGCGGCATTGCATAACTGCTAATTTACAGATCAAGCGCCGCAGAAAATTTTATGTGGGAATCTGACACCGGTCCGATACTTAGCTTCTGGTAATTTACATATTAAATATTAATTTGACGGCTGTACTTAAATTTAATGACTGTGTGTCGTAATGTCGGATTTAAAACTAGTTTGGCGATGGATGATGGCCAAGGGGCCAGGGCACGGTTTGCACAAATTGCACGCGACATCGTTGTTTTTTTTTTTTTTTTTTTTTTTCAAAAAGGGGTTATTTAATTATTATGAAATTGGTGTTTGCGTAATCTTTTCCATATTTTGCGACGAAAGATATTCTATTGATAGCCAATTTGCCTAGCATTCATTGTAGGTTCTAATATTGAATAGCTCTCGGGAAAACTACAGCAATGCTTTCTCAGTATTCTGCTGGAGTTCACCGTAGTCATACATGTTTGTTCTTTTATAATAACTATTACTATTTATAAGTATTTAATTAGATATCTAATCAAAGAATGGTCACATGAAGATTTATGCTGTACACCTGTGAGTATGTATTGGGGTTTATTTAGACCCCTCAGAGGGTAATAAATTGCAAAAGTCTTATCTCATACCCAAATTTACAAAATTTACCGATATTCGACTTCTAATTATTTCACGACTTGCACGGTGTTGCCCTTCAATTTACTACGGTTTTTCGGATCTCCGTCAGTCACATACTTAATATGACGTTCCTTAATGTTAATCGAGAGGGAATCTTTTATCTGCCTTTGTTTTGGGCGAGCCTCTGGGGAGATCTTTTATTAGAACTTTTAGTTTTGCGTACGTATTATGTATTGATTTTAAATACTGATACTACGGTGGGAATCGCTTCTCAGATAACGGTGGTCGATAAACTGAAAATCAAAAAATGTAATAAAATAAAGCGATGGCATATGTAGGCTTAATCATTTGTTTTTTGCCCCTTTATCACGCTGTTGGCATATCATAACAAGTGTTCAGCTGAAGTATAGTCCAGGGAAGTTAGGAAAAATAGTGGAAATTTTTAGGCACAGCAGATATCGAGATGCGGTTTTCTGCATTGTGTTCAGGAAGGTCCAAGGAAAAAAGTCTATATCGTCTGGTTTAGCCATTTTTTGAAAAATACCTTCTGGGCCGGAAAATGCATTACACCATTATAGGAATGACTGGAAACTCGTAAAAATCGCTTGAAAATCGTTACTCGGGGGTTTTCGGGGCTGCCGAACTCGATTCTGGCATTAGTGGATGCATGGGGGTGGCTCTGTGGGGATGCGCGGGGGGTGAATTGGGGGAGAAATAGCAGCGTGCATGAAAATCGCTCCAAACTCGTTACTCGGAGGTTTTCGGAGATGCCGAATTCAATTATGGCATTGGAATTACCCGGGGACGGCTCTGCGGGGTATGCGGGGGGTCATTTTGGGGAGGGGATTGCATAGTCCATGGGAAGCGCTCGGCATCCCTGAAAACCCCCGAGTATCGATTTTGGAGTGATTTTCATGGACGCTGCCATTTCCCCCCCCATGACCCCTAGACAACCCCACAGAGGGACCCCCGAGCGCCTCCGGAGAAATGTAATACTAGAATTGAATTCGGCATCCTCGAAAACCCCCGAGTAACGAGTTTGGAGCGCTTCCCATGGACTATGCAATTTCCCCCCCAGAATGACCCCTCGGATACCCCCGCAGAGCCGCCCCCGAGCGCTCCCGGGTAATTCCAATGCCAGAATTGAATTCGGCATCCCTAAAAACCTCCAAGTAACGAGTTTGGCGCGATTTTCACGCACGCTGCCATGTCTCCCCCCATTCACCCCCCGCGCACCCCCACAGAGCCACTCCCGTGCATCCCCGGGTAATTCTAATGCCAGAATCAAGTACGACAGTCCTGAAAACCCCCGAGTAACGATTTCCGAGCGATTTTTTCGAGATTCCCATCGTTCCTATAATGGTGTAATGCATTTTCCGGCCCAGAAGGCATTTTTAAAAAAATGGCTAAACCAGACGATATAGACTTTTTTCCTGGGACCTTTCTGAACACAATGTAGAAAACCGCATCTCGATATCTGATGTGCCTAAAAATGTACGCTATTCCGGTCGATTTTGATCTAAATGCCCTGGTCTACTACGCCACTGGCAACTTTAAATTAACGTTTTAAGGTCATAAAATAGCAAAATGTTTTTATAAGATTATTTTCCATTGCAGCTATGATCTCTGCCACACTGTTGGATTTATTGCAATTGATTCAAACAGGAAACTCTGAGTAAACGCGCTCATATACCGCTGTGTGTGTGTGTGTGTGGTTAATAATAAACAATTGTAATTATTTTAGCAGAAATATGTGCACATTACTTCTAAGCCGTCGATTGTATCATCACAAATTTAATAACAAGATACTGAGTAATATGCAGTACGCTCTCTACATTACGCCTAAAGTTTCCCTTGTCCCGACGCTCATCTTCCTACCTACCAGCTCGGTATTGATGGATTCCTTGCACAGGATTTGATTTTATGAAGTAAGAATTTGAGATCCTTCCATTACAAATGAATTGATTGAATGACATTTAGATCGTGTAGCCTTGTCAATGTAACCGGTATTGTCAATCGCCTAGATGTCTATTGACTTTGTAAACCTGTGTAGAGATATACTAAGGGAAGTCTACACTGATAAAAATTTGTCTGTAATTTCACATAATTTTACGTTGGCAATTTGTGACCAGCTTAATGTTATGTAAAATTATATAATTTTTTTTAACGAAATATGTACACTGTAATATTACAGAAATAAATAAAATTATATATTTTATTAAGTGATTTTACTAGTATTATGCTAAATTCCATTGTAAATTTCCAACACTATAATTTGTATTGTAATTTTTAGGTTGTAATTCTAAAATATATGTAATTTTACTGAGTAATTTTAATTTTATTACATTTTTTATATACTTACTTACCTAATAACTAACGTTAGGTCTGTTCAAGCAAGCAATTCGGACTGGTTTCAAACTGTCAAAAATATTCAACCAGTAATGTTATGAATATGTTTTTAGTAAAAATCATGCAATATGTAGTTGAACGTTTTTGACATTTTGAAACCAGTATGAATTCTTATTATTTTACATATTATGACTGAATATCAGTGTATAAAAAAATTAAATAATGCAGTTTATCAATCAGTTCAAATATTCTCATTTTGTTTAACCAGAATAGTGTAACAGAAGCCAATTTAAAAATGTTTTAATATTATTTTTGTAGCCATATTGTGTCGACAAATGAAGTTAATGTTATAGAAAAAATGCTGTTCGTGCTTGTATAAAATGTACAAAAATACAGGATATATATTGTAAAGTAGTACTGTTTTTATTGTTAAGGATAAACATGTTGTTTGAAATTAATGTTGTTGGTTGTAAGTACACACATTATAAAATATTGTCACAGAATTTGCCCCGCTCGCACCCAATTCGACGACTGTGATATCGCGAAACGCTAGTTTGCCCTGATCACCTCTTCGTGATTCTGGTAACCAAACAAAATAATGCCGTGTATCGAGGCGCAACTGGAAAATTTAGATTCGACGAAAATCGTTCGAGAAATGGATCTAGAGATGCTAGACAATACCTGGAATATTTGTTTGGTCTATAAAAGAAGAATAAACGGCCGAGTCTTGAATTGGAGTGTTTAGATGGACATTTCCTGGAGTTTCAAAGTGAAATAGTGATTAGTTGAGTTGTAATTGGTATTCGGTAGTGTACAGAGTGTGTAATAAATATCAGTAAAAATTAACTGTTTGTTTTTCTGGTAAAAGAAAAAGTCGGGTTGGAAAACCTATGACAATATAATCTAATACTCGTTTCCGAATGTCCCACAAAAAGTCGTTATTACATACATATTTGTATACCACACCTTAACACAACTAAAACGCATTAGGTTAGAGGTTAGATGTGCCTCTGCACATGAAAAATTCTGTAAAATTTTATAATAAATTGAGTAAAAGTAGTACATTGCCTTAACATATTATTCCTGTATGTAAAAAGAGCACGACAAAACATGGAAATTTCCAACCATTATTATCAGTGTAGTTATCAGTGCTACTTTGCACGTGAATGTTAAACTCTAATTATCGTTTTCAGTAACATTTGTCCAGCTTTTAAATAAGACCCATTCCAAAACACTGCTGATTCCGTGCAGTTGATATTTCCCTTCAGATTATACCCAGTGATTATGTAATGATGCTGATGTACCAAACCTTGCCGGTATGCCAATTTAATTCCTTACGGGAAATATTACGCAACCTAATTAACATTTAATGTTTTCTTTTTTTTTTGTAGTCTCCAATCCAAACAATCAAAGAAATGACTAGTTGTTTATGATTCTTCAGTTATTAACAATTTATTTTTAACATCTTTGTGTAAACATTTAAAGAATCTATAAATAAAATTGCGATATAGCTAAATTATGAACTGTTACAACACGGTTAGTATTACATGCAAAAATTTAGATAGAAATATTTTAGAAGATTAACGACATTAATTTTGTGTTGCTCCATCACGATAGCAGTTTTCATTTTATAGCTCTCACGTATTCCAAAATTGTTATTTAGTAATTAGTTCATTATAAATACGTTCTTCTACAAACGTGCTCGTTGTCGAAGTACCAGATGCTGTTTCTTCGATAAGTGAGCAGATGCTAATTTCAAAACGAGGCTTGAAATCGTTCCACTTAAAATCGCCATAAAACGTTTATATACATATATACACTAGAGGCCTGAGAAATTGTACCATTATAAGTGCTTATCAGCTATTTCTGCTCAAACAATAATAATTGTTAGCGATGCCAGGCCAGACGTACGGCAATATACAGTATGCGCCAAAAGTATGGAATAAATTCAATAAAAACGAAACAATTATTTTTTGGGAAAAATCCTCGAACAGGTCGATTTTTAATTTAAAAAATACATATTTTAGCGTAAAATGCGATTTTCAAATGTCATTTGTTTTCGAGTAATGACGTCATCGATTTTTTTTAAATGGCAACACCATATTTTTTTCCTTGATTCTGAAAGATCGTTTAATTCTCTATCAGACAGTACTAAAATTTTGCCCTCTTACATAGGAAAGTTTTCGAGTAAATGACGATTGAATGTTAGAAAACGTAAATTTTATCCATAAAAAAGTAACAATTCTGAGGTATGTAAAATAAAATACAATTGATTAAATTTTATACTTAAATTAAATGTTCGAATTTCCATTCACCAACTTCTTGACAATGCGCAAGTCTATGAAGAAATTCTTCTTCTTCTAAATTACGTGGTTTATTAATGTACACTTTTGACTTCAAGTATCCCCATAAAAAATAGTCAAGAGGTGTAAGATCTGGCCATCTTGCAGGCCATTCTATCGGTCTGCGTCTGCCG
Source organism: Monochamus alternatus (assembly GCA_037114965.1). Classification (NCBI taxonomy): domain Eukaryota; kingdom Metazoa; phylum Arthropoda; class Insecta; order Coleoptera; family Cerambycidae; genus Monochamus; species Monochamus alternatus. Next base: position 20,051,082 of record CM073430.1, read on the forward strand.
ATCCACCTCCCAGGAAAACAGTTGTCCAAAAAATCTCGTACAGGGCGCGCATAGTGCGGAGGTGCACCGTCTTGCTGAAACAATATGGTATCGTCAGGAATGTCAGGGTCATTATCGTTAGGAAAAATTACTGCAAGGGCTGGAACAAGGTCATTTTCTAGAAACTAAATATCTTTGTCCTGTAAAAGAAGAAAGGCCCTACTATTCTGTCGTCAACTATTCCAACCAACACATTTAATTTCTGAGGGTGTTGGGTATGTGCCTCTGCTATCCAATGAGGATTTTCTCGACTCCAATATCTGCAAGTTTGACGGTTTACTGTACCATTCAGACAAAATGTGGCCTCATCTGAAAAAATGCCGGTGTAAATTTCTATTTCCTTGACATAAATCCATTAGAATTTCGGAAAAGTGTAAGCGGCGATCGGGATCATCTTCATTGAGTTCCTGCACAAGTTGAATTTTGTAGGGATGATATTTTTCATTTTTCCTTTCTCAAGATACGTAGCACTGCGCTCTGACTAGTGTCATTGTTTAATGCAACCAATCGTGAAGAATTATGAGGATTATCCACCATACTTATTAAAATGTTCTGTTTCTGATTTTCATTAATGCTTGGACATCCAGGTTTTGGAATATTTACAACATTGCCAGTCTGGATATTTTTCATTAAATAAATCGCAAACTTCCTGCTGAGTTCTAGTCATATTCCCGCATCCGATAAGAATTAAAATTTCAATTCTTTGAGTAACAGTTAAATGTGCCATAATACTTTAAATTGAATAATAATTTCTATGTCGCTTACAATACTTATTAGAAAGTCGGTGTGACAATGACACTTTGCAAGGATTTTCGCCTACGTGATCCATAAAAGAACTATGGAATTCGAAAAACTCAACTTGATAACGTTTTTGCTTTATTTTAATTGATTTACGTTTTCTAACATTCAATCGTCATTTACTCGAAAACTTTCCTATGTAAGAGGGCAAAATTTTAGTACTGTCTGATAGAGAATTAAACGATCTTTCAGAATCAAGGAAAAAAATATGGTGTTGCCATTTAAAAAAAAATCGATGACGTCATTACTCGAAAACAAATGACATTTGAAAATGGCATTTTTCGCTAAAATATGTATTTTTTAAATTAAAAATCGACCTGTTCGAGGATTTTTCCCAAAAAATAATTGTTTCGTTTTTACTGAATTTATTCCATACTTTTGGCGCATACTGTATAATACTCATAAATGAGAACCTAACATGACAGTGGACGATGTCATATTAAAATGGATGTTCCAAATACAGTGTTCCAGAACGAAACTATCTATTTATGCTATGACAAAACTTCAACCGGGAAAAGGGAACAAAAGTGAATCAAGAAGATCTCCATAAAAGCCTACAAAAAGAACAATAGAAATATGATGGAAGTATTAGAAGGTGCCTAATAGTTAATGAGCCATACTTCATGGACAACTTGTATAACGATTTGCAGTCCTTGGTTGACTGCAAATCGTTATACAGGGTGATTCAATCATAATGCCATTAATTTTAACCACGTATTTGAAGGCCTAAAAAAGACAAAGTCGGAATAAAAAAATTTACTCGAGCATTTAAATTGAATCAAATCAATCCATAACGCTCAGCAATATGGCGCTCCGTGTTCCAGCTTTGTTGGAAGCAAACATTATTTACCAAGGGATTGAACGAGGAGGATTGGTACCATGGCCACCACGATTTCCTGACTAAATCATTGGACTCATTTTTATGGGGATGATATTGATGATTTACGCAGACCTATCATAGCGCTGCCAATAACTTACAAGTTACAAACGCACAAGAAGCAGGTTAATTTTAATTCGAGTTCGCCCATCACTAGTTCTATGATTATATTTTACTATGTACTTTTCCATTTTCCCTAAGTAAGGACATTTCTAGTAAAAGTAAAGACGCAAGGACACAGAGGCTGAAGTAAGGACTGTCCTTCCCAAGTAAGGAGTAACTTTACTAAAGAGTACAGTACGAATAGATTAGGTACAATTAAATTAATATTAATTACTTTGAAAATCGAGTTCCAATAGAAAATCTGTGACATGGAATACCTTACCACATGTAAAATATCCAAAAAAATGCAGGTTTGTTGGGGTACCACAAATCCAAGGCAGCATTTCTGCTTTGCTCCCTTGGATAATTTTTTGTCACAAATTAAACGGTGAATCCAAAAAATAGTGTTTTGGGAATTTACAGCCAGTGGCGTAATATTTTTTTACTAAAGCAATAGGGATCCCTATTTTCTCATCTCAAAAAGTAAACGTATGTCGGGTATAGTTTATTTCGCAAACTAACATTATTTTCTTATGATGTATTGGTTATTGAAATTTGATGAAAAAAAGTGAACCACCTTGTATATACAACCCACAGAAGCTGAAGTGAGGACTGTCCTTCCGAAGTAAGGACAGGTGGCAACCTTTCCTTTTTATAGTACCCTTTCATTTTCGCTAAGTAAGGACATTTCTAATAAAAGTAAGGCCGAAAGGACACAGAGGCTGAAATAAGGACTGTTCTTCCGAAGTAAGAACAGGTGGTAACCCTATCCTCTTTACATCCTTTCATTGTTGGCGCGACCTTTCCGGGCACCCTGTGTATGCGTGTCATACGCGCAAAATCGCGTCTTGCAAATCGAGTCGGCGCGAAGGAGCCGTGCAAAACAAGCGCATAGCGGTTGTTGGAATCAATCGGGCGTAATAAATATTTGGCAGTTTTTTGGTCCGTCGTCAATGATGTAACCGTTTGTCAGCTGTAGGTCAGTGTAGGTGCATTGGCCGATAGGCCAACAGAACAGGTGATATTTGGGCTGCGGGGGTCATTGAGCTCCGTGGGTGTGCTGAGACTACGTAGAGCAGATAACGGCGCTGTACACAATACACACTTTCACTCTCATAGGTGGATGATCGTTAGAGGCTTTTAACGCGCTTTTTCGTCGCGGCGAGCGGATCGGCGGTTGGCGGGAAAAACTCGGACGTTCCGTAACGGGACGGGGCGTTTTTTTGGAATTACAGCGGGTTGTTCATCTCTTTGTTGTTTTTTGGAATCGTGCTAATTTCTGGCGCGTCTTCGGTTTGATTGAAAGAGCTGATTCTTCTGGACGTAAGCGCAACTGGTATCTATTCTTCATAAAAGTTAAGAAAACACTAATGGCGTTTTGTTTTTTTTTTATCTTTCACCCTATTACATTTTTTTATTATATTGATTTTATCTGTAAGTACAGTGGCGGCTCGTGGACTCAATAATAGGTGAAGTAGAAGGATAAATAATACTTATCGGTGAATTTGTTATTTTATAGATATTAAAAAAGTACCGAACAAACTCATTTACTTTTTAAATAAAGGGTGGAAAATATATTACAAAATTTGAGCGGTGTTTGAACATAAAAAATATGACTAAAACTATAATGAACATATCTTCTTAAAACGCACCATTTACCTTAAAAAGTGCAATTACGAAAGTAGTTTTTTTGACATTACTCTTTTTGCTAAAGAGGAAACATAATTAAATTTTCAGGAACTTCAAAATAATAAAAAGTGATTAATTTACAGTACTTAGATGAGTAAGGAAGGTTGAGGTGACTGGGGAGAAGATTTCATAGGCGTATCACTTGAGAAGGAATCAAAGAACACAAAATTATCAATAGTACTTTTGTGTTCTTCGAACTCTTCTCAAATAGTACGCCTATGGAATCTTCTATCCTGCAACTCTCATGGTTAACCCTGTATATCGGTTTCGAGCTTATTACCTCTTATCCGAATCTCAATAGAGACCGGGAGCTGTCAATGGTACCTACTGCAATGTAGAAAGCTTCTTCTGTGGCCTCAGGTCCAACAAGAAGTAGCTAGTAATACATTTCACTTACTCATGGCCCACAGGGTTATTCGGTAACCTCACATATAGCTTACTGATATGAGCTAATAAGCTAATAAGTCTGGTGGGCTGCTGGCGAATGGCTTTGGGTGTTTGCTATATGTTTTTCGAATGTAATTCAATGCTAGTCGGGCCGTTAACCTGAAGAGTAGTTGTTTCTCGAAATTTCGTTTTATCAAATATCGTTATCGCCTAACGCTTCTTCTTCGTTGTTATACCAAAAGAAAACTTTTCGTACCAGGAGAATGACGCAACGCCACATTACGCAGCTGATGTTAGTAGGTATCTTGACCAAATCTTTCCCAACAGGTAGACGCGATTCTATGGAATGAACCCCAAGTTCTCTGGACCTTAATCCATTAGATTTATTCTGTGGGATCATCTAAAGATGTAGTATACAAAACTAGACTTACACTTACAAATGAATGTAACAATATTTCTCCAGAAACTGTCAGTGAGGTCCAATGAGAATATATTGACCGTCTTGGATACTGCCAGGCTCAGGAAGAACTTCAGTTTGAATACTTAATTAATTAGTTTTTCAATTGAATAAAAAATATTAATGTTAAATCATTAACAAATTATTTTAAAAATATCACACCTATACTTTTAAGCCAATCAGAGACTCGTCTTCGACTCGGGATAATTTTCAAAATATTCGTGACCTCGAAACAATTTCCGGTAATAGTCCAAGCACTAGGGAGATTTCAAGTGAACATTTTCTTATATAACATGACAAAAGTTTTGAAGTGCTGTGTATGTATTCAAATGGCACTGTTAAGAATAGAGGTTGCCATTTAAAAAAAATGTCGGTGTTAAAGTGAACATCTTAAAATAAAGGTTGACGCGTCCGAGGATTTTTCCAAACAGTTTTTCCTTCTCTATATAATGAATTTATTTCTTACTTTATATACACAGCGTATATAAGATAGAAACCGCCAATTTTAAATAAGTAATAAGTAAGTGAAACATAATCACATCTCTTTCAGTCACGTGGCAATGAATTTATATAATTAGTTTTAGTTCCGTAGAACTGGACCTAAACTCAATAAGCTTTAATTTTAAAAATAATGTTATTTGCTGATATTCTTTAAATACGAATAATAAATATATGCAGGATGGTCAATTTTACGACGCGTAGGTAGTATATGATTCTCGGAAACAGTCATATGCACATAGCGTGACTTAAGTTAAGAAAAAATTAATATATTTTACGAACTTTCTGAAACAGCGACAGAAAACTGAAAAAGTACAATTTCCTTCTGTTTTTTCAGCTAATGCTTCCTTAAATATTATCTTTTGTTATACAGGGTGTTCTACAAACTCTATGACAAACTTTGACAGATGTAACTGGGTTAATGTAAACAATTTTTTTTATATGAGCATTGGTTCGATTCCTTTTTGTGTACAAATTACAAGCATTTTAAAAAATATAATTTAAAATTTCAGTCAAAGTGGCCTAATAAATAAAAATGGTGGTTGATATAACAATAGTTATTATTATGTGTCATATAAATAAATAGTTTTCATATAAGAATCCGGATAGAATGAAGACGCCGGTTTCTCGGACGAACCCGCGGATATATTTAAAAAGTAAGTTACGCTTCATTTAGCGCATGCAGCAAACACTCTTAACCTGGTATATGAAGCATTAATTGTTTGTCGCGTGTGAGGGTTCAACGAACCCGCGTAGCGAACCTAAATGCCAAAATATACAATCGGCGTCCGCGGACAACTTTCCAAAATATAAATATCTCGATCGGTATTGGTTCATTCAAAGGTTATGTTTTGGTGATTTCAAAACTCGTCCGAAATCTTGCCTGTGTAAAAAGCACAATTTTATACTCGCTTGCGAGATTTAGTTACTTTTCATTATTATTATTTGCTGCGACAGTAAAATTTTGCGAATACAGGGTGGTCTTCTGCAAACCTATTGACATACACAGCTGTGAAATTGACGTATTTGGTATAAATAAACTATAAAATTAAGGTTAAAGAAGTAATCAGTTATCCTTTTCTTCAAGTGTCAGTTTTAGCACCATTTCAAGCAAACAGTTTAAACATTTATATATACTTATTTTTAATTTTTTATAATTAATTATCACTAATTCAATATTTGTTGTTTCATGTCCACGTGACTCCGAAATGTACAAACGAGCGTTAAAGAATATCTGATATTTTGGAAAACCTGTCAGTTGTCTAATTTTTTCAGCCACATTTGTAATACGCCTTTTCAGTTGTTCAATATTCTCAATTGATTCAGAATAAACGGCGTCTTTCATAAATCTCCAAATACTAAAGTCCAGTGGACTAAAATCAGGGGAGTGTGGTGGCTGCTGAATAGTTGCGTCATTTCAACATCCAATTCATCGATTTTCAAAAATTTAACCTAAATATTGTCTATCATTTAATCTAAATTGAGGCGAGGCGCCATCAAGAGTACGTGGCAAATTGTCGAGAAAAGTGAAAAAATCATTTTGCAGAAAATTTAGGAATGTCACGGCATCTAAACTTGTTGGTAGACTGACTATGTGTAGGGTATGTAACACATGACAAGTATCTACATATGAGAAGAATAGAATAAACAAAGAGAAGCCCACTAAAGTAAACATGTGCGTGGACTGAGCAATAGTTTACAAGTAATATTTGTCAAATTATGAACAGAGCATGACAGCGATTTTAGTATTCCGGGTAGAGAACACAGAAGAATAGCGGTAAAAAATGACAGATGTCTAATGTTGAATCCAGTAAGTATTTTTCCTATCAATTATTTGGTGGATTTTTTCACGAGGTGTAATTAATAACCACATTTGTATTTTTCAATTCAATTGAATAAATTTTTTTTAAATGCAAAGGATTTTCAGAAATCACAATGGGAATTAGGTAAGTGAAACATCTCTGACCGATTGTTTTTTGACATTTAGGAATAAAAACAGACGTGCTTTTTAGTCTGGTATCATAAGAATGAGTTATTTCTTTAGTACTAGATTTATCCTTGTAATGCTTAATAACTAGGTTTTGAAAAAATAATTGTCGGATATCTAACAATTGCGCTTCATTAAAGAGTGCTTCTGATGAGTGCCAATAATCTTTGTTGTGAATAATCTTTAGTAGCCATTTCTGCATACATATAAGCTTCTTCAAGTGAATGTTTGTGGCCCCACCCCATATTATTAGTCCATAGGTAAGATGAGACTGCACCAGCGCATAATAAAGAATTTTTAAATAATGATCATTAAATATACATCTATACAATTTAAATCTATTTATTAGGTTTCTCAGCTTACTCACTACATAATCAATATGATGATTCCACCGAAGATTTTTGTCTATATACACACCTAAATATTTAATTGAATCTGTCCTTGATATCTCTATGTGTGTATCTAATTGGAAATTAAGTGTTTTATAAGTTGGCAATACATTGTTGTAACAGGCAAACGGTAAGAAAATTTTTTTTTGTATTAATTGTTAGTAACTTGAATTTAAAAAAACGCATTATTTCAGAGAAATCCTTCGGCAACAGTTTTCAAATCTAACCAATTATCTGCTGTATAAAATACTGCTGTATCATCTGCGAAACTAATAATTTTACCTAACGAGGGTTGACTAAATAAATCATTGATATAAATATTAAAAAGTATCGGCCCCAAGACAGTACCTTGAGGTACTCCAAATTTAACTACTCTTTTAGAACTCACTTGGTGACTGATTTTAACACTTTGCACTCTGTTCGCTAAGTAACTAGTCATCAAATCCAATACAACTCCCCGAAACCCAACTCCCTCAAGTGTTTAGTCAACAAAGATACAGAGTGCTTTTTTATTTTCATCTAAGGATTTATAAATTTCAGCAGTTCTTGAAAGCCATATTGTTGTTTTGAATATCATATTTTGCCAAATACTCTGTTATTCTCTTTTTTAATACTTTTTCATATATTTTTGACAAGTTACTCAACAGCGAAATTGGTCTGTAATTTGTAACATTTAATTTATCACCGGATTTAAATATAGGTTTTATTAATGCCTGTTTAAATAATAATAATAATAGTGGTTTAAATTATTAGATGTCATTAGACGATCGGCGTGTACACTCACCTGCATTCTGAAACTGCATATATTCTTCTTTTGTGTGATTCAGTTTGTATGAATATCGAAGATGGATCGACAAAACAATATCATGCAAAGAGACATTTCCACACTCTGGCAATATTAGATTATATTTTTTTCTGTCCATCTTTTTGCAAGCCAAAGGGAACGTTGTCATTTTGCGAAGCTATATACAGGGTGTTTATTGATTGAATGCCGATACTTAAGGGTGTGAATTCTTCGGTTATTTTAAGAAGATATGTCCTAAACCTCTTAATTTTTGAGCTACAGGGTGTTAAAGTTTTAAGAAAAAAATTACTTTTTTATTATAATTTTCTTATCACAGATATTTTTATGAAATTTTATACATACCTATTAATCATTAAGGAGCATTGTTTGATGTGAAAAATATTTTAAAATCTTTGCCAATGACGTCTGTACGAGGTTTGAACTAAACATTTTTGAAGAAAAAAATAGTACGCCACTGCCTTTTCTAAAAACTAAATTATTTTTAAAATCTCCATTTATTTTACAGCAAATTCGGCCCCTAGACTTACACTCGTACGACGCGCCATTTTTACGTAGAAAAATTTAAAAAATTACCCAAGTCATTGGCAAAGATTTTAAAACATTTTTTACATTAAACAATGCTACTAAATGATTAATAGGTGTGTACAAAATTTCATAAAAATATCTGGAGTGATAAGAAAAATATAATAAAAAAGTAAATTTTTTCTTAAAACTGTAACACCCTGTAGCTCAAAAATTAAGAGGTAATGACGGAAGGATTCACACCCTTAAGTAGCGGAATTCAATTAATAAACACCCTGTATATATCCCTGAGGAACTAAAAACTATTAATTTTCAACTAATTAAAATATGGCTGCTCTATACCATACCTTAATCGAATTGCAGTTAAAACTTTAAATAAGAAATTATACTTTTGTTTGTGTCATGAATCTCGAGTCTTGAATGTAATAATCCGCACACACGTGTTTTATCGATCGGTACGATCAACTTAGAAGTATATGTTGTACCATCAATCATTCAAGCTAGACAGTGCATTCGAATTTGATGCCGAAAAACATCGAGAAAGCAGAGGATGTTTATTACATCGAAGGTGTTAAAATATGTGAATTTAGACCATCATTAATTATTAAAACGGCAGGTTTGATCTACTAAGACTTCCTCTCTAAAAATTTATTTTCGGTAATAGTTCCTCAAATGCCAATTTCAGTCATGTGGAGCGTGAAATATAAAAAAAAACTAGTTGACGATGGCTTTAGGTAGTTGAACGTGCATGCAAACACGCTTCATAAAGCGCGATTGGACCATTGAAAACAAAAATGAATAAAGATAGGTACTTATCATTTCATTTCATACAAATTTTTGAATTGAGCTTTAAAACAAGTAAATTCTTCAGAAATTCTTCGAATGTTGTTGTAGATTCTTAAAATTCCGCTTTTGTGAAGTTCCTAATCGCCGACGGCGATCAGATCCCTGAGCTTTTATAATAGCCACAATATAGTAGGTCGCTATCTGTTTGTGGCTCAGGATTGAGCAGCTAGTGACGACTGGATCTCGCATAATTTGGAAGTCTTTTGTTAAAAAATTATGTAATTTGATAAGACAATATTATGTACCTATATGTAAACAGAAATTATTGAATGGGTTTTGTAATCGTTCAAGAAATTATGAAAAAATATATTCTTTGTGCAAACGGTAAGGTAACGTGGGTTCTGATATATATAGTGCCTGCAAATATTTTTATTAATGTTTGTCGTGTAATGTAGTTAACTAAAAATGTCAATATTGATCAAATTTATTGGAACTAGAAATATTTCAACGCCAAGAAATGTTTAAGAATACATAAATAACATGCTGGAACATTTTATTTATTTTATTTGAAGGAACGGTTTTATGAATAAATATATTAAATCGAAATTATAGCAAAATAAAAGAACTTTTTAAATTGATGATGTGGTTAGATTTCGAAAAAGATACTTTCGTTGAATCTTGTTTTTCTCTAAACTCTAAAGTAATGGAGCAGTACAAACATAAACTTTTAATATAGACATTTGTCGTTGCAGATAAATGAAGGCAATTATAAAGGGTACGATAAAGAAAATTTATCTCCATTGACCGATAAATTGCAGTTATCGCCCATACACTTATAAAGCATGTTTATCGCTTATAAGAGATATAGTGCATTTCCCGCTTGTAAGCGATAAATGGTATTGATCGCGCGTGAGTGTTAATGTGAATTTATCGCTCTTGACCGGTAAAATTAATTTAACGCTCGTGGACTGTAATTTGTAACCTACGTAGCCGATAAATTGCAGTTGTCGCCCATAACCGATAAAGTGCGCTTATCGTTCGTAAGAGATATAGTGTATTTCTCGCTTGTGAACAATATAGTTTAACACCTGCGAACGGTAAAGTGATGTTATCGCCCTTCGCGGGTAAAGTGCATTTATCGTTCGTGGACGATAAAGTGTAGCCCACTTGAGATAAAGTTGTCCTGGAAACTTGTCCATAAAGCACAGTTTAACACTATCACTATTGCATCTGTTTCTCTTTAAATATTTATCATTATGGATGAGTATTTTGGATAAACGCGCCCGATTGGAGCTGTGGAGGCGTGCAAGCAGGACACCCGGTACAAAACGTGTGACAGATATAGATAACTGTTGTGTGTTAGACGGGAATACCAAAAATGTGGTTGAAGTAGCGGATTTTCCACTGGCACAGATCGGCTCGGTGAAAGAAACGAAGATAAGGAGCAGTGTGCGTACGTACGGCTGTTCTGCATAAAGTTGTGTGTGGCCCTGCGGCCGTCATGCATGTATTCATGCCTCTATGTTATCGCAACCCACATATTATAAGTTATTAGATTTTTTATACGGAGTAGAATTATGTAGGTAATGTCGAGTCATGATTGCCATCAGAGGTGTAGTGATTTTTTTGTGGGTGCGTTTCTAATAAATATTCCTTGAATATCGAACAAAATTCGAATTATTTGTAGCAAAAAAAGAAAACAAAGCAAATTGATAGACACAGTTCTGTTGGTGTTGCGTTTTTTGTTTGTTTGTAAAACACCGTATGTATTTTCTCATCAGCCATTTTCAACGGTGCATAATAAAAGTCATAGATACCTTTATTTCTAAAGAAAGAAAGGAAATGGGAAAAACAATTTTTGGAGAAGAATGGTTCGATTTGTGTGTTCTTTTGCGATCCCTACATCCAACTATTATTAAAATTTGGATTCCTTCTGTATTTGTTGAATGAAAGATTATTCATACTGCATGAGAACACCCAATAATTATTGCTTTTTTCTGTTTTTTTATGTCACGTTGATAAATTTACGTTACATTTAAAACTATTAGAGTTTTCGGTAAAGTAATTCGGATTTTTGAATTTTTACTCAAACCCCTAATTTGTTTTTCAAAAATTTTGCAATTCAACCCTATACAGGATGATCCAAAGCTTATCTAAAAAAATAGAATGTAACAGGGGACTCTCACAAATACAATTTTGTAAAGAAAAAATCAAAAAGAGCAGTTCATAAATGATTTAAAAATACACTTCTGCACGGTACTGGAAACTGGTCCACTGTAAAACCTGACAAAAGTGTTCATCAATAGTGTGCTCTTTGGTGCGATGCAATTCATGTTTTAAATATCTCTACAAAAAAAGTCCAAATGATTTAAAGTCAGGAGATCGTGGCGATCTTGGTACCGGTTCTCCTCGTCCAATTCTTTGATGTTTGGACACGTTGTACATGGTACGGATATAATTGAGCTATATGATACGCCACACTGCTGCAATACGCTGTAGACGCCCTGGACCTTCATCTCTTCCGTGATTCGGCTTCAAATTCTCCGTGTCACGTTCGCATTGCACAACACTGTAAAAGTACCTGCTAAAGAATTTTTACGTCACTATAAATTAAAACGATATCCATCAACTCAACTACTAAAGTAAATACTCGCATCAGAAAAACGTTAAACCTACTATGAGTAATCGGATTTTGATATTTGGTTACATGTTATTTTGCAAAAAGAATTAATGTAAAGAATTTAAGATTACCAAAGGATGCAAAATTCTTAACTTAAAAACGTTTGTTTGAACAAAAGTGTTTATTCTAGATATTTTTAAAAATTTGTAGCTGCCAGCAACATAAATCCTTTAACTTGCTCTTGTTTTTTTTTTTCGAGTTGGTCTATATGGAAGCAAACTCGCTATTAGAACCCCTCAATCCGCCGATTTTTTTTATTTCAGTTCCTATTCTTGCTAATAGTCGTAATACCAACAACTAAAATAAATATATGGGCGGGTCCAGGGATATTGAAAACGGGTGCGGTACTCACATTGCCTAACCCGAGAACAACGAGGGCAGGTGAAAGAATCTTAGCAAAGACTAAAGATGTGTACATTAATTATGTTACTGGCAGTGATCAGTTACCTAGGTCACGACATATCAACCCGGAACACCATTATACATCAAATCACACCAGCCATATAAGCACTGTATAAAGAAGTAGTTACAGTTTTCTAACATTCAATCGTCATTTACTCGAAAACTTTCCTATGTAAGAGGGCAAAATTTTAGTACTGTCTGATAGAGAATTAAACGATCTTTCAGAATCAAGGAAAAAAATATGGTGTTGCCATTTAAAAAAAATCGATGACGTCATTACTCGAAAACAAATGACATTTGAAAATCGCATTTTACGCTAAAATATGTATTTTTTAAATTAAAAATCGACCTGTTCGAGAATTTTTCCCAAAAAATAATTGTTTCGTTTTTATTGAATTTATTCCATACTTATGGCGCATATTGTATATTCTAAGTTACGAAAACCTCTTACGACAATAAAAGTATTATGTTTTCAGGAGCTGAGACTTTTAAATCTCAATATTGTGAACATTATTACGATACGCAATTTTATTATTGAGTTGTGGTGGAGTATGTGTATAATTTTGTGAAAAAAACAAGGCTTTTCTTACGTATTCCGAAAATATGTTTGAGTACAAAAGCAAAATTATTTTTGAGAGCTATATTCTAATATTATTTTATTATCATTATTGTATTATTTTGGTCAGAAACATTCTTTCTTCTGAAATATTTGAATTTTTTCTATTTTTTAGTGTACATGTAGACAGAGGTCTTCGCAAATTGTCAGTGATTCGGCCCGTTGGATATTTTTAAGTCTACAAACAAAGACATGCTCAAACATAACGTACCTGACATTCCTCAGTTAACATTATTTACTCTGTCAACAAATTTTGCGATTTCGTGAACTTTCTTCGCATAACTAGAGATCTCTTCTCGGCGCTGTCAATTATTTTTTATTGGCCAAACGCCTGCAAATAATGGCCCAGTAAAAGATACCAATGGAGGAGAAACTCTCTGGTTACAATCGCTGTGTATCAATCAGCTATAGATAGTGTTATAAAAGCCTACATACTGGATTTGTTTCATAAAATTTGTAACAGTCGATGGACCCAGATCACAAAGGTGGGTCAGACCAATGACCGGAACCCCGGAACATAACACTTTGTATATCGGGGTCGATGAACCCCCGGAATCGAATACTCCGATGGTCCGGCTACACTGAGAGAACATATTATTTGCATTGGATATTTATAACTGAACTCGTCGTATTATTTCGATTTCTAAGCATAAAATATTATTAAAATTGATAAAAGACATAAAAAGAACTAAACTACGCCAACATATCCAAAATAATTACTTATTTGGTAGCAGAAGCTCATTTCTTTATGTGTCAAATATTATACAGGGCGTTCCGCATAAGAACTGACACAGAGCAGGTGCATATAGGGAGTTCTAAAATATTGCCTTCAAAGTGGGGCAAATATTTTGAAAAAAATTAATATCTCTGAACTACTTTAACTTTGTTATAATTTTAGGGATGACTCACTCCACAATGAACACATTGTAGTGTTTAAATTTAATTGAACTTATAGTCAAAACAATAAACCTAAATCGTGTACCAAATTTGATTATTTCAAATAATTTAGAGATATAAATATTTTTCGAAAATATTTGGCCCTACTTTGAAAGCCTGTAACTCCGTCTGTGTGCAACATTTGTATATAGGTATGTTTCATTAAATCGCAATATTTTGGGACCCCTGCTCTGTAAACGTAAAATTAAATACTTAATTTACGTTTAATACAAATATATCGTTAATTCAGGATACTAGTGTTCTTTCAGATCAAGCTGACAATGCCATCAACAACGAATGATAATGGCTAATCGTCTTTCTTTTTTTTTTGCACCAAATAACCGAAATAGAAAATACGAAAATATGTTAAATTTCGTAAACAAATATTTTGAATAAGATTATAAATAATATAGGAAGCCACTCTATATATTTTTTCATGAATTTAAATTACATATTTATATAAATATAAAACATATTGCATAACATATTACACATTCAGAGAAAGCAACATTCTTATAAATTAATACAAAGTGAATTAGTTGTTTTATTATGGTTCTTAGATATCTACATAATAAAAATATCATTAAAAATATTTTTGTGTGTGTGTGTGAGATAAAATGAATGGCTTTGGACGAACCAATTAGCCAGAGCTTAAAAAATATTTTTAAAATGTTCTTTCTAGGTTTTAAAATGTTAGCGAACAAAAAATCTTGATTGAATATTTATCATTTATGTAAACTTATGGATTTGTTTTCGTTTATTTTTCTGTTAGGAGTGTAACTCAAATAAAATAAAGCTTATTTAGCTAAAATCTCTTCTGAGCAGCAGTAAAATTTTTACAGCAACTATTGGCGAGCGAGCCATTCTCTGAGTGTATCTTGATGGTCCACGGGTAAGAGACAGTTCCTAATCAGTAACTGTACCGAGTTTGCGGCAAAAAAGGGAGGATTAGATTAGGTTAATGTGTTTTGTGTTAAGGAAAATAATAAAATCTAGTTTAATTTGCCTTATACCACAATACCATTCTCTTACCGTTCACCGTGTCCGGGTACTGCTACCGTTTCGAAGACAAAAAGCCCGATCGTTTTGTTTGTCGGTGAAAAAATTAGATCCGTTCAAAAAATCACGGGTGCACGAAATTTGTGGTTGAAATTTAAAAAAATAAAAAATTGTATTAAACACATAATATAGCATCTCTGCTATATAGCTATAGGTAGTAAAATAAATTTTGAGTGCAGATAAAGATAAATATAAAAACAGTTGAATAGGTAAAAAATTTTACCTACAGGGTGTTCTGAAATTAATGGGACCAAACCAAAACTAGATTCGTGACGAGAAAATATGAAATGTAGTTAAATTTACCGTAGTGCAAATCTTTGTCCTTATAGTCTAAGATCCCACTATAAAACAACCTCTACCGAGCTGGTTAATGGATGAAAAGTATTTTATATCCAATTAAATAGTTCAATGGGTGGTGTCAATGCAAATGGATTGTCTAAAAAAATTCAGCCCAGAATATGATTAATTAACAATTATTTTTTTTAAACATTTCACTGGTTTCGTTAATAGACAAATTCCATACCAATCGAAAGTATGAATATCCAAACGTTAGGTTGACTATTTTTTTCCCGTCACAACTTTTGGGTAGGCAGGTATAAACAGCAAAATCGATACTAGTAACTTGCACCGATGTGGTTAATAAATTAAAGTTAAATTAAAATAAAGATTATTTTATTACCAACACGGTGGTATAGGGTTGTCTGCGACAAAATCAGTCCTGAATTCCGGTTGTCGAGTTTTAAAAAGTGTAATATTCCCCAGCGAACCATTCCATGCGTTAGAAGAGTACACGCATTGCAGCTGTGTGTAGTTCGTCCATACCGAAAACGAAGACGATCCGTTTGTCCGTTTCTCCAAAAAATCGAATAAAAAAAATTAAACGTAATTCGGGGCGGCAAATGGATTATTAGAAAATTTTATCTTTTACGGGTTTTCGATCTCGACATATCATTAGTAGGGTCGAAAATGTTGTTTTATTGTCATTGAAGGGCGTTAGGGATTCCTAGGGTCAGACTAATAATAATATTTATTGACATATTTAATTGGACATAAAATACTTTTCAACCATTAACCAGCTCGGTGAAGGTCGTTTTATAGTGGGATCCTATACTATTAAAATAGAACAGGATGTCACAGTTAAAATTTTAAATTAAAAATTCTCAAAATGTTTAAAAGGCTCTCAATTAGATAATTATTATTTCAAATTTTGGATTCGAGGGCTTTGTGGGACGAGGAAACGAGTATGTGCTTAACATAGCTAGACGCTAGAGAACAACACAAAATTTACATTTGATATGTAAAAAGGTATGAAAATTTTAATAGAAAAATAGAGTGTATAGTTAATTGTTCTTTTTGGGTTGTAAGTCCACTTAAAGAAAACTCATATATATTTTTTTGAAAACCGACGTTTCGGCGTTTATTATACCGTCCTCAGGGCGCTACAAATTAGATTCAACTTATGAATACTTTAACTCTTACTTAACATACTAAACAATTCTCTTACTATTTTACTGACAATATACTATGGAAAAATTGAAAAATATGAATTATTACTGACAATTTCTAAACCACTTTCCCTGAGGTTTTAATGTAAATAATTTCTTGTTTCATAGTGCTCGCCTGATATTTTTTAATTAATCTGTAATAATAATTTTGTAGGAACTAAAAACAAGAAGAATTCTCTTGAATATAATCTTATGTACCAAACAATTTATTCCACAATATTTTTATCAACAGATACACACATATTCCTCTTTGTCATTTAATATGAACGAAAATACTACATTGTTGTATAATATCTGAAAATTCTGGTAAAATTGTGCTATTTACAATTTCAGTTTTACGTTATTAGAATAAATTGTTCGTGATAAAGGAAAAATTATTATTTCTTATTCTGTAATTACTCATATTATTAATTTTCTGTAACCGTCGCCGATTTCGGTACCTAACGCTGATAAAAATTGGTCTGTAATTTCACATAACTTTACGTTGACAATTTGTGACCCGCGTTATATAAAATTACATAATTTTGTATATGAAATAAGTACACTATAATATTACACAAATAAACACAGTAAAATTTTATATTCTTATGTGATTTTACAACTATTATACCAAATTACATAGTAAAGGACCCCGCAGGGTCCTTATGGAAATTGGGTCTCGGTCAACTTTGATGAAACTCTGGACTCTGTTAGTTCTCGACGAGTAGAACAAAAGTTCTCATGACCACTGAGTCCAAAAGTCTCATGGTTTTGAGATATAGCTCTCTGAAGTTCGACTTTGGGTGCATTTTGCAGTATTACTAGTTTCACACTTACAATAGTATATACTTGTTTGTTGGACATAAGCAAATGTATACAGATGAGAAACCGTATAACTGCAGGTGGTGTGGGAAGCGTTGTGAGAAACAGCGTGGCCTTGAATGGCGTGGTCAGGATTTCTCTTAAAATCAGGATTGTTTTGGTAATGCTACAAGGTCTAAACGCAACGTAAAGAACGCTCCGAAACATTTACGAAAATGACTTCAAGCTCGGCTTGATAAGCAACCAGTTTTTACTTATTAGTAATGTAATATAAGGAGACACCTGATCTTCTTCGGAGACTCCGAGATACTATTGAAGGATTATTCTTATGAGAATCGCTAAAACATTTCTATAACCATAAGTACCTTTCGTATAACTTGATTCAACAATAATATAATATATATTATTTTGGGTAAGTGATGACTGAGTGGGAACAGACAAGACTCACGCTAAAAAAGCACTCCAAAGGGAACAAGAATCTACCACGTCCACGCCGTTGTTCTTGGATCACGCTAAGAGTAGTCAAATAATAGTCAATTGAACTCCCAAGTACACACACACACACTCACAAGTTGATATTAATATCAATCTTACTATTAGTATTAATCCTGTTTGAAGATTATATGTGTTTGAATTCACGTGTACATGCATACGTGCTTGAACAAACAAGTATATACTATTGTAAGTGTGAAACTAGTAATACTGCAAAATGCACCCAAAGTCGAACTTCAGAGAGCTATATCTCAAAACCATGAGACTTTTGGACTCAGTGGCCATGAGAACTTTTGTTCTACTCGTCGAGAACTAACAGAGTTTCATCAAATTTGACCGAGACCCAATTTCCATAAGGACCCTGTGGGGTCCTTTCCTACATTATAATCTGTATTGATTTATATATTGTAATTTTTAGGTGGAAATTGTAAAATATATGTAATTTTACTGAGTAGATGATTTAAATTTTCTTATATTTGACATACTTACCTACTACTACTATTGAAAAATATGCTTGGAGAAAACATGCAATACTAACATTATTTCACATATATGAATAAAAATATGTAAAAATTTAAATAATGAACAATATGTACGTCAAAAAATATGTATATACCAACGAGTTCATCAATCAGATGAAATATTCTAATTTTGTTTAACCTGTATAGTGTAACAGAAGTCAATTTAAAAATGTATTATTTTTTAGCCATATAAAGAGTATATCGATAGAGAGTGTGTCAATAGATGAATTGAGAGTAACGAAAAATTTTTAATGCCATTTACAAAAGTTGCTCGAGTTAAAAAATTCTGCTTGTTAAAATGTCGAAAAAACGATTTTATTATTATAATTAATTCAATGATAATAAATACACTATGCGAGTTACATTTGTAGTTTTCTGTGTAGGAAGATTTCTTTAGTGGAATTTCTCTATCCATCTTCTATATGTGAATTATCCATACTTTTCCCTAAAAGTGTATCGTTCATCTATCATCCAAAAATGTATTGCAATGTATGTTAGAAAAAGTTTTCTCTGGAAATAACATCTTATTCTTGAAATATTAATATAAATTTTTTGGTTTTTGCAAATATTTATAGATATACCACAGAAGAAAGTTAGACGACTGTCTAAGTTGAGAAAAGAATTGTTAATCGGGTAAATCAGTCAAAAAATAAAGAGAACTCTTTATCTAATTCAAGCTTTCGAATACTTTATTGTCTCTTCATCAGGAACTCTAAAACGTTACATTATGATAATTTGAAGAAATTGTAAAATGTAAAAAACCAACTTACAGAAACGAGGTTGTATCACTAAAATTGTATGGACTAAATATACCATCACGTATTACAATAAACCATCAACAACAAACAAATTAAAAGAATCTACATTACTACTAAATTTTGTTAGGAATTTAAAAAACTTATATTATCAACTAACCCCAAAGAGGAGCACATGGTCAATCAGACAGCATGGCCATGTGGACAAGGGACACAAAAGAATTGGAGACCTAAGAACAACAAGAAAATGGCTAACAGAAGTCAGGTACTGCCAACTGTGAAATTTGAAAAATTAAACTATTAAATACCAACTGTGAATAAGAAAAATTTAGTTGACAATATTCTGGCTGCTGTGCCAATGTAGAAAATAAGTAAAAATGACACTAAGGCCATCAATGTCTGATCTTCTGTTAATGCAATTAGTCTCCCGATCAATGAGATACATTTCCAAAAAAGTTCTCTTATGTAAACTGTCCTCACTGCATAACACCTCTACTTCATCGAAATTCAAATTATGATTAAGTGTACCTATTACCTATATCTGTGTGAAAATAAATATTTTAACTTGGTTTTTAGCTACAGTAAATTTACTACTATACTACAACCAATGTTAATATATGTTGTAAACTATTGCTATTTTTACTGTCACAGAGATAAATATAGTTTGAAATGAATGTCGTGATTTAGAGACTCAGACAAGTAGTCCTTATTAACGAATCGAACATATTTGTTAAACACATTTTAACACAACTGCGCATGTGCCATAAAAATCACTTGTAAAGTTTCATAACAAATGAATGGGTCCAAAGTAGTACATTATATTATCATATTATTCCTGAAATTTCCTAATTTTATTACATACATATACTACATATTATGTAAAAAGAGCATAAAAACATGGACATTTCCACCCATTTTTATCTGTGAAGACTCGATTAGACCGCTTTTTGGTGTATTTTTGTTTGTGTTTCTTCGGTATGCTTGAAAATACCCAGGTGTCATGATACAGTATTCCTGTCCAGTTCGGGTATTAAATGTTTAAAATCATTTGTCATTGTAGAAAACAGTATCAAAAATTTTAGACAACGCCAACAAAAACCGTTTTTTTCAGCGCGGGTTTCAGCAGGTGCTCCCTGGAGGAGCGCTGAAAGAGGTGTGTGCCTCCTGGCGTGATCAGGAGGCACACACGATGCCGTCGTCGTCAGAACGGCCTACAACCAATACAGTTGACTTACGCCGGGTACTGTTGTAGCAGGTCAGCGACCTAGCCTTGGCTATGACTTTCTCATTCATATTTCGTCGCTCCTGCCGGTGATGCTGACTGAGCCGAAGAGTTTCGACAGTGCTACTTGCTGCTGGGCCGTACGCACGTCGCTGCAATTTGTTTACGGAGCTGACCCAGGGTCGGCTCGAGGGGGAGACGCTGAAATATGAAAGCAAAAATGTCATAAAACCAAAAATACATACAAGTAACGGAGAAAAAAGTTTTAAAAAGTGCATTTGATTTTGTTAGTTTCAAGTATTATACTTCAAAACATATTTGGCTTATTCGATTCTTTGTAATTTTATTTTTTGAAATAATAATATTTATTTTCCCACAGGAAAACAAAACAAAATACATGTCCCCCTTTTTTGTATATGAGATTACTTTATATTTGGTATGTTTAATTTATTGAATTTATAGAGCACCAATTATTTATTTTATTTATTAAATCTTGAAGGGTTCAGCAATCATCCTCAGATACAATGTTACAAAATATCTCAAAATGATCCGAAAATAACAGTTTATGAGAGTCTATATTTGATTTTTTACTGTATGAGAAATGTATTTTAAGCTAAATCAAATCTCCTACAATTCCTATCAATGAAGTCATATGTATGCTCTCTGATACCAAACATCTAATGAACAATTCCACAGACAAAGCTCTATTCAATAATTATCTAAAGAAAATAATCTAGCTAAATTTACTAACCTGGTTCAATGAAAACATTATATAAATACCTAAGTTTACTTTTGAAACTGTGGGAACTCGAAAATTCAACCACAATAGATTTTCTTAGAATAAAAGGGTATATTATTTAACACGGTCTGTGTATTCTGTTGGTGGACAATTCAGACGGAGTGAGTGATAATGTTGGAAACTAAATAAAACTTATCACCCTCTGTTTTCTCTAATATGTGGTAACTACCCCAGGGTGGCTTCAATCAAAATTTTATACGATCGGTCGTATAATATACCCTGATTTTTTTGCACATTATAGCTGTGTTCGCCTTCAACAACAATTTAAACTGTATCGTTATGCCTTTCTTTAACAAGTCGATCCGCATTAGATTTAACTATAATATTGATGGTGATATTTTGCTACTACCCAAATATTCGATATTCATAAGAAGGGGGTATACATTCCATTGATAATTTTTAAACTAAACGGAATGGCGTTTCCTTTTATAATTGTACATAATTTAGCACATTGTCAGGCATCACTGTTTAGTTTATATTTTTTTATTCACAGATTCGGTTTTAGAGGAAACAAAAAATTTTTTTACCAGCTTCTCGTCTGCCGGCATTCTCCGTTTCATATAATTTGCGATAACTGCCATATACATTATATAGATCTTTCTAGCTGCAGCATATTTCATGACAATAATAATTGTCATGAAATATGCTTTTTACTTTTTACCACGTCATAGGTTCCTTGACGTTTCGAAGCACATGTCGCTCTCCTCAATTGGGTATTATCTATTGAACGTTGTATTGAATGAAATATAAATAAACTCGAAGTATATTTTCTAGTAGGCAGTATCTATCATATGAGAAATGGAAATGGTATTTTAATTGTCATACAACCAATGATGAGTTATCCATTGGGCACAATGTGTATATACCATTTGACTGAAGGTTCCACTAATAAGGTTGTAGAATGACAATGAGAAGTAAAAGTAACATTATTTTCTAATAGAATGAACTGTATTAAATATTTTGTATAATTTGGCGGATGCGCCAGGGGCAATATAAAATGTTGAAAAATTCACTTATTTTCGTCCTCGAAGCTTACCAACAAAAAATGATACTAGAACTGGTTTTAACAGAACCGAAGTAGTCTAGGATTTTTTTCACACTTTTAATAATCAACAATATATTTGTGATAAGCGTAAAGTTATGTAAAATTACATAATAATTTTGTAAATTAAGTATCTTCACTGGTAAATTACAGAAATAAGAATGGGTACAATTTCATATTATGTTATGTAATTTTACAATAACTAACATTATTTCACTTATACGACTGACTATTAGTGTGTAAAAAATTTAAATAATGAATATGAACATATTAAAGAAATATATATATGAACTAAAAAGTTTAGAATACCTACTAAAAATTTAGAAAAAGGGAGAATAAATGTACAGGAGAATAATTTTGAAGGGATGAAACGGACAGTGTAGATAAGTGTTTAATTAGAAAAATTTCAGAAGTTAATAAATAGATAGATGTCAAAATAAAAAGTAAATAATAAAAAAAAATGTTAAATTTAGTATGTAAGTAGTGAGTTTGTGTGAAGTGTATTAAAAAAACTCTCATCGAGATACCGCGGACATTGCATAGTAACTGGGACAAAAACATAAAAGTTGTTGATTTTGAAGAAAGAATAGAGGACGCCGGAATTTTCTTGAGCTGAGAAATTTTTACAAGAAAATATTAAGAAAACGGGTACCTGAATCAAGATACATAACCTCCTTGGTATAGATACAATTTGCCACATCACTGGAGATATACACCTGAGAAAAGACCACAAAAAGGTATAAAACTTTAACGATAACATTCCACAAACCAGATGAAAAGACGTGCTGGACATTTGGACAGTTGGTCAAGAGGAAATCTGCCAGTTCAAACGTGGCGCGAAATTTAAAAAGCAGCAGTAAGCAGTCCTGGAAGGTGTGTGCAGACGAAGACAAGCATATAAGGGCAATCGCAGACGATAGATCAAAATTGAGATTGGAAGGTAAACAATTAGACTATTTAGTGTTTTACAAGGTTCGTTTATGGGACAAAAACAGATTTAAGAATTGTGATACTCATGATATTGCTTTTTGTTAATTATAAAATTTAAGTTAGCGCAGGTTGTATAGGGTAATGCTAATTGGAAAATGGAAGATATATATTAAAATTCTTTAAAAAAAACTTAATAATAATTCCTTTGAAGCATATAAAAAAATAATAAATTAATAATAAAAATAAATTTCTTGCCTTAAAAATAATAAACCAAAACTTCACTGAACCACTCCTGAGAAAAAGGTTTCTCATGCCAATAATATTAAGTTTTTAAATTAAAGTGTTTGAAGCAACAAAAACAAAAACAACTTAAGAATTGCGCCATAAATTAAATATTAAAGTGTTATGCTTCAGACTGGCGCTTAAGAAAATAAGGTAAGTGATATTTGATTGATTCTGAGCTATCCGGAAATAAACGTAGGGTACATAAACATTTACATTAACAAATAACACAACAATATATTATTTTTGAGCCATATAAAAAGTGTGTTGACAAGAAAAGTTGAACAGAAGGAAAACTTTTCACTTTCAATGTCATGGAAAAAATTGCTCGGGTTAAAAAATACTGTTTGTTGAAATGTAAAAAGATGTAGTTTTAAATAAGTCAATATAATATACAGGATGTCTCTTACTAGCAAATTTTTAGAAACAGTAGATTTTATTATTAGAATTCAATAATAAATACACTATACGAGTTACATTTTTATTTCTAAATAATTATGAAGGTCTTGTCAAGAGCAGAAAATAACGTCTTCATAGAAAGACTTTTTAGTGGAATTTAAGTCTATCTATCCTTTAAATATATATATTATCCATATTTTTATGTAAAAGTGAATTTATTATTGTTCATCTATCATCTAAAAATGTATTGAAATATATTTCATTCGTATTAGAAAATGCGTTGAAATGTTTTCACTGAAAATTGCTCCTTAATCTTCAAACATTAATACATATTCTTTGGTTTTTACAAATATTTCACACAAAATATATCTTGTGTGAAAAAATATTTTTAGTTCGATTTGTCAAATGATCTTAAAAAAATATATCTAAATTAAATTGCTGAAGAAGCTGATGGTGCATGTTTTTCTATGTTCCATAATTCTATAGAAAATGACAAATTTAAAAAAGTAGTACAAGGAGTTTAGGAGTGCCAAAAAGCTTTATTATGTTTAGCTAAAAATGTTGGAATAAATGTGCCTAACGTGCCACTATATCCTGCTATGTTTAGTTTACCATTTCGGGGTTATTGGCCCTCATCAGTTAGTAGAATGCTGGTAGGAAGACTACCAAAATGTTTTGTAAACTCTATTGTAATATATTGCCTATTGATAGGATAAATTTTCTCCGATCGTGTGCAAAATTCATGTGCATGTTACATATGATATGTTGCAACAATAATATCGTACCGATATTATACAGGTACATTTTTTCAGTGGGTGTTGTCCGGCGAACCGGCGAATTCCAGACATACGTACCAAAGCGGCAATTATTGGAATAATACAAACAATAATCTGCATATTATTATAATGACATGCCTGAGTCGTTATCCACATTGTTGCGTTAATTTTTATCAATTAAAATGTTTGCAGTTAGCGGTAACGAGGCGTGTACGAATAATTCAGCCCTCCGGCTACACTGCACCGCATTCGTTATGGAATCGGTCTACACGAAGAAAAATGTTTACTTGTGAAACAACCTGGGAGGGTTTTTAGGTTCGACTTGATGAAAAGTTTCTCTTAAAATAATTTTTAATTTGTAAAATCAAGTAAGCAGATACCAGTTTGTAATGTCCAAAATAATATTATCTGTTAAATGTGGCATTACCATTAAATTTAACGATTAACATTTTATATGAATATACCTATTTCAAAAGGCTTTTAAGAAAATTTGTTGGAAATTACATTCTGAGTAGCATTTTTTTATTATATTTTCTAAATGTAATTTTAATGCGATATGGAAAAAACTGAAATTTTCTGATGCCTTAATTTGAGAACATGGACCGCTGTGTGACGTCACTGCCTCCTACATCAGGGTTGCGTTCGGTAACGTTTACTTGCATTTAGAATATGAAGGGCCACCAGCGTCATTAGAATTGCCGTTTTTATTTCAATTACGGAGATTCCAAATATTGAAGGTGTTATTCGACACACTAAAACAAAACAGTTAATCCTTAGATATCGTACTGTACCGAAATATCCCAGTACAACGATAAAATGACCAGATCAATTATTTAATAGTTTACCCCGGAATACCAATACGCAAACTTGTAACAAAAAGCAATGAAGCGCGACATATTTTTTGGGCCCAAAACAAGTAAATATATGTTGTATGACAATATTTATAATAAAATCAGGCCAGTAATGATTTATAATATGCTTATGTATAATTTATTGTTGAGTTTTAGTTTAGTTAAGTTTAAATTGTTAGGTACCTACATCTTTCCATGTACCTTCCAAAACTAAACATGCCTCGTATTAAGTATGTTAGTCTTTTTAATATCGAGTTCATAGAGTTTAATTTTTTGTTTTACAAGGTGATCCAATAAAAGAAATCACTACCAAATTCTAATAAAGCTGCTAAAGTTAGTATGCAAATTAATATTATTTATTTTTGTAGCTATTGTGTGGCATTGGGATTACTTTTAGTTAGAAGACATTATGAAGGTTTTAAATAATTTTTTAGATATTTTACATTTTCATATAAAATTTGAAATATTTAAAGTCAAAAAGAATAAATTTGAATGTTTGTTTACTCATCCTGTATAATTAGGAACCAAATTTGAAATTAACTGATTTAAAAAGGCTGTCAATAGATATATAAAAGTGATTTTTTTAGTGGGATAAAGACCAAAAATTAAAGAACATTTTCTTTCTTTCTTCATCATCTTCTTCATTCTTTTATTTTTGGTCTTTATCCCACTAAAAAAAAACACTTGAATAACTAAGCAAGACCGTCAATTAAAGAAAACTTAATAGGTATATATTTTGTTTTGTTGAAGGTACCTACATAAAGCTCTTTTTTAGAAACCCAAATATTTTATTTTGTTATTAATTTTGTAGCATGATACATATATTTTGTAGTTACTTAGATACCTATGTCATCATTTGAAAAACCTAACTATTAACGACTTTGTCGTAGAACTTGCCGTTATACCAATCATTTGAGCACTTACAAATTGGTGATTTGTATTAAAATAATCATAATTAAATCTGGAATCTCATCAATATATTAGATGAATATGCATTTAAATAGCATGTTGCGAATTTTAGCAGTAGTTAGCTTTTGTTAATCGACTAGTACCGAGGAGTAAGAGGCAATGACGTCACTCGTATATTTCGAAAACTACTTATCAGATCTACCATAAATCACAAATGCTTCATAAGAATTAGGCATATAGTGGTAGCAATTTGAGGTTTGAGAAAATGACCCTATTTTACATTTTTACAGTTCTTTTAATTTATTTATATGTTTTAATGGTACAACAACATAATACTTAGGTTGACGAATTAAGCAGTTATTTAATTCATCCATCACACTCTTTTCCCAGTGTATACGCGGTGTTCATTCGTTAAATTAGCATAATAACTCCTCGGTCCTTCTATAAGCGGATGAGCATACCAAGCCGATATGCAGAGCTGTAATAAATTTACGGCACTCTTTCCTTTTTCGGCTCTTACTCACTAGGTTACGATGACTTTTACATGTGTACAGTTGGCAGAGACTGCGCTTAAAAAAATTCGATGATGAAATATCGGAGGAATATTTGCGAGCGTATACGAGGAAGGTTTGTAGATTTCGCGGAAACCGTCTAGTTGTATCATTGGGTGTTTTAATAGAATCAATTGGATAAACTATATAACAATTTTGATCCTTCTTTAAATTATTTATTTTTTTATTACTAGTAGTTATAAAAGGTAGATACCTACTAAAATTATGTTTAGTATAAGGTTGCAAAGAAAATACATTTTTTGTATGGAATTAGCGTCATAAATATTGTGGAAATAATCAAATCAAAATGAAAGCAATTTTGAACACATACTGTAGTGTTATAATGCTGACTAATTTTTATATGAATATTTAATTTGAATTAGGTAAGTTATCATATTATCTATTAATTATATTGATAAATAATGTTAAAAATAATTTACACTATTGCATGAATATTCAATAACAAGTTGCGGAATACCTATATTTTAATAACCAATAGTACAATTGCATTTCTGAGCAATTTTAGTAAAACCTCCTGTATCTTCGGAACTATTCGTTTAACCGAAAAAAATGTATTCCACAAAAAAGGTTAAAAAACCAAAAACGTTTGTAAATATAGCATCACCAAAGTTCCCTCTAATAAAAAAAAAATGGGGACGTTGCCGACATTTCGACCATCACGTGGTGTCTGCATATAAAATTGAAGAAATTAAAAGTTCGCTTTTACAGTTATCACTATCTTTTTCAGTTCTCCTTGTAATCTGTCTGAGAAATTTTAACTGAATCATCCTGTATATTGTTGATAATTGTGACCAGGACTATAACTCTCAAAAACATTAGAGGTTTAGTTTACTGTCTCCGTATATTATCTCTGCATTTTATTTTTCTTGTTATTTTAATAAAAGGGAGTTATATGTTCAAACCACTAAGTAAATTTTGTTGTTTATGATTTACTGGAACATTATCTGTTTCTGAGTTTTTTATTAGATTCAATCGTTTTTGAGATATTTGGGTATAAATAAATGTGATTACAATACTGGTCGGGTCAGTAATCCGCCGAACAGTTTATTCTGAAAAAACGCTTGCAAATGTGGATATGTATCTAAAAAATTGTTAGATATATATATGAATCAACCCTACATCGGGAGAAAGAGAAGGTGAGTCTCCATTTAACAGTGACAAAAAATTGCGATTCCATTTGAACACTCACACTGTTATTTTATCTTTATTTGTTTGTGTAACGTCAAACATTTTTTTTTTCTTAAATGAACGTCCGAGTCGTTTTTGTTTAAAAAAATACAGTTTTATATTTCAATCAAAGTAGCGTGATAAATAAAAATAATGGTTATAATTATTATTTGTCATTCTATTTTATTCATTTGACACTTAGCGTTAAAGTGCTCTATACATAAAAAAATGTATTTATTTACAACTGAACAGTACGCAGATATTGTTTTTGTATATGAGTATTCCTATGGGAACGCTAGACAAGCAGCCCGAGAATACCGACGAAGATACCCAAATAGTCATCAACTTGCCCATACAGTCTTTAGTGCTTTAGTAGACTTGTAGAAGAAGGTAGTAACCCTGCTCCAAAAGAGACAATTCGTCCTACTGAAGTGAATATATAAAATGATGAAGATATAATAGATGGTATCATTGACAATTCTTCAATTAGGGTTCCGCGTATAGCAAGTTATCTTAATTTATCATCGAATTTTGTATGGCGTGTATTGAACAGAGAAATGTTACATCCATTTCATCGCCTAAATGTACTAACGTTACATGCTGGAGATGCTCCTGAGCTATTATAATTTTGTCGGTGGTGACTTCAGCAATATGATAGATTCATTTCGTTTGTTACGTGATCTTATGAAACGTTTTTATTAGGGATTATATTAATAATAATCATAATGAACATATCTGGGCGTTACAAAATCCGCATGCAATTAAATCAAGATGATTTGAACAACGTTTCAGTGTCATAGTTTGGGGTAGCATTTTCAGCAATAACTGCCTGTACATGTTTTGAATGATCGTATAAAATACAGATCTGTATAGAACTTTCTGAGAAAACAACCTTTTTATGTCACTGATGTCGTAGGGCTTAATATTGCTGCGGTATCAGCACGTTGGTGCACCACCACATAGAGGGAGCTAAGTAAGTAACTGCTTGGTTAAATGATCATTCCCCGAATATATGGATAGGTCAACAAGGTCCAATAGCATGGCCACCCCGTTTCCCAGATCTAAATGGACTTTTATTCATGGGGATATATGTGGCAGCTTGTCTACCATGTTGAAATTACTACCTATCAACAGTTACTTGAAATAATTTAGGATGCAATTAACCAAGATAAGAAAGTATCCAAATCTTATCGGTCGAGTTTAGTTGGCCGATATGAGGCTTACTTTCGAGCCGAGGATGGACATTTTGAACAATTTTTATTGCTTTATGATTTGTCAATGTGGTTAATAAAGGTTAACTAATGTTTAAACTTTAAACACAGATAATAATTATTGATATAGCAACCACCATTTTTGTATATTAACCTACTTTGAAATTATATTTTTGAAAATACATGTAACCTCTAAATAAAAACAAATCCCCAGATATAGTCTGTTTAGAAATAAAAGAGAGTAATTAAAGCTTATTATGTACGCAAATCGTAAATAAATGTAGTACTGGTGCTTATATTCAATATTTTTATATTATGTATTATCGGTATAGATGAGGTGTACTTTAAAAAAAACTTTGAGTGATCGAACCGTACTAAATTGTAGCTGGTAGGTAAAATTTAATCATCGAGAATCCGTCTTTGTCTATGCCGCTTAAATTTCGCGGTCCATTTCTCTTATAAGCAAATAATATAAAAACATAATTTCAAAACTAGAGGCTACTTTAAGCATCATAACCGGGTTAAGAGGGTTTTTAGTAATTCAATATTATTATCAAAATATTTATTTAAATTTAATGAATAGACTTTTATTCCATACAAAAATATAAGTATTTTGAAAATTCAAATTATGGTGAGTAAATGTAGTTAAAAAGTAAGTATATTAAAATTCATCCTCTGAATATTCTGATGAATTATCTTCGTCTCCTAGATTGATAACGATAGGTTCCAGAGTAACGTCAATTAAATTATCGAGTTCCCACATTTTCTCCTCTTCTTTTTGTACATGATGTATACATCTTTGGCAGTTATCTGCAGTTACTCGTTGCAAGGAATTTTTTAACAAAATTTTCACGTCACTTAATTTAAACGTCCTATCATTTCGCGCTGCATCTCCTTTTACCTGCGCCCAGACTAATTCGATTGGGTTAAGTTCACAGTGATAAGGTGGTAACCGTAGTACCGTTATTTGGCGATTTATTGTCATTTCATCGATAACATATTTTTCCTGATCTTTATTAAGAGTCAAAAGTTCCTTCTTCACCATATTTGTTTCAAAATAAATGTTTTTTCCGGATAACCATTAAATTATATCGGCTTTCCTCCAAGCAGTCATAGGCGTCCGCTCGGTCTGCCGCGAATGGTAACTGGCATTATCCATGACAATTACAGACCCCGTAGAAATAAGATCCAACATCTGTGTAAAATACTCTTCGAAAACTTGTGCGTTCTTGCCTTCGTGATAGTCACATGTATTTTTAGATTCAAATAAAAGTAAACCGCCATCTACAAAACCACTGGCACTACCTATATGTGTCACTATTAATCTTCGCCTTTTACGTGAAGGTGCCTTGAACCCTGTTGAAAGTCCATCCAAAAATGTTTGTCGAAAACTTTTTACATTTTTATCTTACCATACTTTTGTTACAGTATATCCCTCGTTGACACGTCTTCGTCTAGATAATAAATATTCGTCCCTTCGTCACGGAATTTTCTAATTGATTTTAAGTAGGATCGTCGCCAATAAATAATTTCATCTATATCGATAAGAACTGACTTCCTGTTTCAGCAAAAATTCAACTCTAGTAATACGGCCCATAATTTGCTTCTACTGATTTTTGGCAAATCGTTGTCCTCTGAAAGTTCACTTAAAATTTTGTTTAGCGTTGGTATTTGTTTTTTAAAATAAAATTAGTGTACTTTTCTGCGAATGACATTTTTGAAGAAATCTATAACGACTTTTAACTTCCCTGTAGATGATTTGGGGGGATTTACAGTACCTTGTTCATTTTTTGTTTCCTTTAACAGTCTGTAGATAGTCGATTTTTCAATCCCTGTCATTTTGGAACACTTCTCCACGATGTCGTCAACACTGTTGGTAGGATTTTGGTGTTTAAATGCATTAAATACATTTAATATAATAATCTCATTCTGAGATAGCGCACATTTTTTCACGCGTTTATCAGGTACGTAATCTGATAAGCTCGACATTTTACCCAAACAATATTATATCCACTAGCACAATAGTCACTAAACACAAGTCAAATTTTACTCTACTGCACTAGCACGTCTTCGTATATTCAGCTGTAAGACTGGATTGATCTGTCACAATACACTGGCTCCTGCCCTATGATGTATCCAGTAAAATATACTAATGTACACCCATTACCTGTTAGCATTAGTGTTACCCTATAATTACCTGAAACGAAATATTACCACACCCATGACCGGTTTTTATCTCGGGGTTTTATTACTCTCTTTCATTTCCAAACAGACTATACCATCTGCCAAAGTTTGTCATAGAGCTTGTAGAACACCCTATTTAATGTTTTTCCAAACTAAATTAAATACCGTACGTATTCTTTTAGTTGACAAGAGATGTTTTCAAGCTGACAAAAACACCGTACACTGCTATTTTGTTTAGAAGTTATTTCAAATTATTACCAAAAACAATCGTCATGTTAAAATTAACCAATGAATTCCAAACAATTAAATACCCTATGTAACTGAATATATTTGTAATTGATGGTTTATCAAAATTAAAGCAACTTTTGCATATATTTTTTTTGCTGAAATAAGCGAGGCTGTCTGTAAACCAGTGGAGTTTATCTAGGACGCCCCCTATATAGTAATTTGAATCTTATATAAATATAAAGAAGAAAGTTATAATATTACAACTGTTGTACCTTTTAAGCGCGCGTTAAATTACTACCGGTGAGAAACTTTCTAACCGTACCTCGTACATGTCATCTCTTCGCGATTTATCAGACAGCTAAGACGCAGTTCCATTTGTCACTGTAACCTGTATCGGTTACATTCCATTTTTCATATCTTGATTAACCTTTCATTTGACTTCGTAATGGGCTCATAAAAATTCATACGAAAATGCCAATGAACAGATATATTATATTATTACATATTCCAACGTTCTCCGCTACTCCCACGCCGAGAAATTTTTTAAACGTGGCACTGGAGAAACGTTTTTGCCACGGTGGGGCCGCCGAAGGTGCAAATTAATATTCCATTATTATAAATATATGCCTATAACGCCTTAGGTAAAATGCCGCTTTAAATTGTCAAGGTAGGTATATTAAAATTACTAATACCTAATTGAAAATCATTTCTCAATATATGGTGCTTCGCCACTAATTGAAAATGAAATACAGTGGGTTACAATAATTTTAGGAGGTGATAGAATACTTGATTTTGAGCCGACTGAAACAAACATTCCTATGTACCATGTGTTACAATATTTGTGATAATTATTTTTTTAATTTAACCATGCTTTTCTACAATTATTGAAGTGTAGAAGAAAAACAAACCTTTTTGTAACAAATATTTCTATACTTTTTTTTACTAGGAATAAATGGATTATTTAAATTATTTAAGTCGTTATTTATTATTTATATATTTATTTTTATACAGTATGCGCCAAAAGTATGGAATAAATTCAATAAAAACGAAACAATTATTTTCTGGGAAAAATCCTCAAACAGGTCGATTTTTAATTTAAAAAATATATATTTTAGCGTAAAATGCGATTTTCAAATGTCATTTGTTTTCGAGTAATGACGTCATCGATTTTTTTTTAAATGGCAACACCATATTTGTTTCCTTGATTCTGAAAGATCGTTTAATTCTCTATCAGACAGTACTAAAACTTTGCCCTTTTACATAGGAATGTTTTCGAGTAAATGACGATTGAATATTAGAAAACGTAAATTTTATCCATAAAAAAGTAAGAATTCTGAGGTATGTAAAATAAAATACAATTGATTAAATTTTATACTTAAATTAAATGTTCGAATTCCCATCCACCAACTTCTTGACAATGCGCAAGTCTGTGAAGAAATTCTTCTTGTACATTATGAATGATTTCTGGGGTAACTCTGCGTATTTCGTCCCGAATGCGATTTTGAAGTTCTTCTAAATTACGTGGTTTATTAATGTACACTTTTGACTTCAAGTATCCCCATAAAAAATAGTCAAGAGGTGTAAGATCTGGCGATCTTGTAGGCCATTCTATCAGTCCGCGTCTGTCGATCCACCTCCCAGGAAAACAGTTGTCCAAAAAATCTCGTACAGGGCGCGCATAGTGCGGAGGTGCACCGTCTTGCTGAAACCATATGGTATCGTCAGGAATGTCAGGGTCATTATCGTTAGGAAAAATAACTGTAAGGGCTGGAACAAGGTCATTTTCTAGAAACTCTAAATATCTTTGTCCTGTAAGGCCCTATTATTCTGTCGTCAACTATTCCAGCCCACACATTTAATTTCTGAGGGTGTTGGGTATGTGTCTCTGCCATCCAATGAGGATTTTCCCGACTCCAATATCTGCAAGTTTGACGGTTTACTGTACCATTCAGACAAAATGTGGCCTCATCTGAAAAAAGTATTTGCCAGTGTAAATTTCTATTTCCTTGACATAAATCCATTAGAATTTCGCAAAAGTGTAAGCGGCGATCGGGATCATCGTCATTGAGTTCCTGCAC
Organism: Monochamus alternatus; assembly: GCA_037114965.1. Taxonomy (NCBI): domain Eukaryota; kingdom Metazoa; phylum Arthropoda; class Insecta; order Coleoptera; family Cerambycidae; genus Monochamus; species Monochamus alternatus. The sequence goes on from CM073430.1 coordinate 20,084,835, forward strand.
AAGTTGAATTTTGTAGAGATTTTTCCTTCCTCAAGATACATAGCACTGTGCTCTGACTAGTGTCATTGTTTAGTGCAACCAATCGTGGAGAATTATGAAGATTATCCACCATACTTATCAAAAAGTTCTGTTTCTGATTTTCATTAATGCTTGGACGTCCAGGTTTTGGAATATTTACAACATTGCCAGTTTCTCTAAATTTAGGCTCTACCATACTATAGATATTTTTCATTAAATAAATCGCAAAATTCCTGCTGAGTTCTAGTCATATTCCCACATCCGATAAGAATTAAAATTTCAATTCTTTGAGTAACAGTTAAATGTGCCATAATACTTTAAATTGAATAATAATATCTATGTCGCTTATAATACTTATTAGAAAGTCGGTGTGACAATGACACTTTGCAAAGATTTTCACCTACGTGATCCATAAAAGAACTATGGAATTCGAAAAACTAAACTTGATAACGTTTTTGCTTTATTTTAATTGATTTACGTTTTTTAACATTCAATCGTCATTTACTCGAAAACTTTCCTATGTAAGAGGGCAAAATTTTAGTACTGTCTGATAGAGAATTAAACGATCTTTCAGAATCAAGGAAAAAAATATGGTGTTGCCATTTAAAAGAAAATTGATGACGTCATTACTCGAAAACAAATGACATTTGAAAATCGCATTTTACGCTAAAATATATATTTTTTAAATTTAAAATCGACCTGTTCGAGGATTTTTCCCAAAAAATAATTGTTTCGTTTTTATTGAATTTATTCCATACTTTTGGCGCATACTGTATAAGTCGCATTATTGGCTTCAACCTACGACAAAACTATCGGTAGCTACCGATATTATCGATAATATCGTTACTATAACGTTACCATGTCGATATTATCGACAATTTATCGATATTATCGAAAATTAACGATGGATTGTTGATATTATCGATAATTCGATCATTTTTTATCTGTATTATTATATCGATAAATATTGGCAACCCTAGCACCTACATTTCACTATTATATTTTTTCCGCGCGTACGTTCTTCTCTGCCCAGAGCCGGAACATGTCCTTTCCCATCGGAGGGCGCGTCGCGGAGGCAAGCCTGAAGGTTGGGAACGTGGAGTGTATCGAGTTCGTTGACATTTCAGTCGGGGGACAGCGGTTATTCACCTACTGAAAGTTGGAGCGCGGTGCGGTACCCCGTCCCGGTGTTCTTACTGACCTAGTGTCCAACTCTGCGTACACGACACATGCAAATCGCCAAGCGACGGACGCGGCCGCTATCGATAAATGGACCTCTTCAGTCGAACTTCTACGTAGTGAAGTAGGCACGATCGATAGTAGCAGAGAATTGCTAATGACAAGCTGTCGATTTTACCAAATGGTAAATAATAACAATTAATAAGTTCATTATCGCCAATAAGGCGTATTTATACGGGGTGTTTCAAAAAGTCATGACGATATTGCTAGGATATTCTCTGAAATTATTTATTTGTGGCATAATTTTAATTTGGTTGGGTTTTCGAAAAAATTTTTAAACTAAGTTTGCCTCAGTCTGAGGCAAGTTCTGAGTGAGTGGGCCGAAAACTAGCCCTCCACTACGACCCTATGGCCTATTTTGGCTGAAGCTAAGTTCGCCTAACCAAAAAATTTTACACTGGAAAAGCAGATAAGTAAAAAATGACAAAATTCACATCACTATGGCGCACTTCCGTATTTTTGACGTTTCGAAGAGTCTGCTCGTACTCAAAATAGCAAATGTAATAAAAGTACGTCAAGTTTGGCAGTTTAGAATTTGTGTATCTGCTTCCATAGAGGTGTTAATAGAGAAATGAAACTTACAACAACGGAAATACAACACCTCATCGATATATTTCCGTTAGTAGAAGCATGTTGGATTCACATTTTATTTATTTATATATCCTTTTGTTTAATAGAATTTTGATAATAGAAACCAAAAAACAACTTGCCCTGAGGTAGACTTAATAAATAGCCGAAACATTGGCAATTTTGAAATTTGTGTTTCTATAACATTTTGCCCTAAAACCAACTATATCCCAACTTCATTTATTTTTCAATGTTCTATTAGCCCTAGCAATATTGCCATGTATTTTTGAAACACCCTGTCTAAACAAGTCTTCTGGGCATGTCTCCATTTTCGTTTTCAAAATAGCAAATGTATTAAAAGTATGTCAAGTTTGACAATTTAAAATTTGTTTATCTGCTTCTATAGAGATGTAAAATGATTTTTATTTTATTGTTTCTTATTTCTTCTTGATACAACTGTAGCCAACAATGATCAATGTTTACTGAATAGTTTGACACACATTTATCTCCGTTCAACAAAATAATCGGGGTGTCTTTTAACTTTCATTTTGTTGCATTATTTTCCTTCTCTAAAATTTTTGCCGAACTCCATTGAATCAAATGACCGTTTTCCCAAGCGTTCTCGCGAATTTTTGATTTTTCAAATTTCTGTCTTTTTATATAATTTTTATATTTCTCAACTCTAACACTCATACCAATAGATGTTTAAATTTTAGATCTAATCATCACATTGATATCAAGAAAGGTATTGTATAGGCTCCACCATAATATTTATTGCATTTGCAGTTTTTTTAATTTTGTATATCATTAATTGTCGAATATAAAATTTATTACCGATTCTTCTTAATCTATCTGATAATATAGGAATGTATGGACTTTTTATTGATTGATTAGTTTTTCTCATTTGTCTTAAAATGTTTGTTTTATCTGTAATATTTTGTAATGTTCTTTCAACAAAATTTGGAGGGCATTAGATATTTATTAAGACATTTTTAATAAATTTTAGTTCGTTATTAACAATTTCGTTGTTTGATGAAATTAATTTTGCTCTATCATATAAAATTTAACAATATTCTTTATATCAATGTGATGGTTAGATCTAAAATTTAAACATGTATTAGTATGAATGTTAGAGTTGAGGAAGATAAAAATTGTATAAAAAGACGAGAATTTTAAAAATAAAAAAATTGCGAACACGCTTGAGAAAACGATCATTTGATTCAATGGGGTTCGGCAAAAATTTTAGAGATGGAAGATAATGCAACAAAAAGAAAATTAAACGAGATCGCATTATTTTATTGAATGGAGATAAGTGTGTGTCAAACTGTTCAGTAAACGATTGATCATTGTTGGTTACAGTTGTATCAAATAGAAATAAGTAACAATAAAATAAAAATCATTTTACATCTCTATAGAAGCAGATAAATAAATTTTAAACTGTCAAACTTGACATATTTTTAATACATTTGCTATTTTGAAAACAAAACGGAGAAACGCCCAGAAGACTTGTTTAGACAGGGTGTTTCAAAAATACATGGCAATATTGCTAGGGCTAATAGAACATTGAAAAATAAATGAAGTTGGGATATAGTTGGTTTTAGGGCAAAATGTTATAGAAACACAAATTTCAAAATTGCCAATGTTTCGGCTATTTATTAAGTCTACCTCAGGGCAAGTTGTTTTTTGGTTTCTATTATCAAAATTCTATTAAACAAAAGGATATATAAATAAATAAAATTTGAATCCAACATGCTTCTACTAACGGAAATATAGCGATGAGGTGTTGTATTTCCGTTGTTGTAAGTTTCATTTCTCTAATATACAGGGAAGAAAAAAATTATCATTGATTTTTGTCCCTTTTTTGAAGGGCGTAAATTTTGAGTGAAGGTTTTTTTTTCCAAAAATGACCATAAAAAGGCATAAATACCTCTCGTTCATTTTCACCAAAGAGTAGCCCCTTAAATTTTGTCATACTTATTTAGCATCAACCTGTATATTAAAAATATTATTAGTTCTAAATTTTTTAAGAAGGTGTTGATTTAATTTGAGGCGCAGTTCTTCTATTGGAATACTGTCGGACATTTAGTTTTGTATCATAAAGTAACCCTGCTTTTATTTTTGCTATTGTTTTGAATTCTCATCTAAAAATTGAAATATTGACTACTTAATACAAATTGATGATAGGAAAATATACGAGGTGTCTCAAGTATTACTAGCAACCCTTGAAGGGGTGTTATACTATCAAAATAAATGAGATTTAGCCAAATATATCTAAAAGTTCACTGTATCCGAGATACAGGCTTTCAAAGATTTCAACTTTCTTTTTTTAGTTTTGAATCCTTCATGATAAAAAATCAATAATTCTAGATTATAATGACTTATCTTTAGTCTAATTATTCAATATGTTTAAATATTTTAATAATAACCAGTGGTGCAGAAACCCTGTGGCACAGCACAGTATACAAAATAGAACGTATTTTGAATAAATAATTATTCTTTATATATTTTTAGGTATTAATAATATTGTGTGAAACTAACTACTCAGTGGACAAAAGCCCCAACCTGCGTTGAATTACACCCACAATATCTACCCATATATTCCTTATTATTAGCTTTTGTAACATTTTTTTACTGTTTGAGAAAGGTATTTTAAGCTAATATAAATCAAATCTCCTACAATGAAGTCATATGTATGTTCTCTGATACCAAACATCTAGGTATGCTAATGAACAATTCCACAGACAAAGCTCTATTCAATAATTATCTGCCAAAAAGTGAAGTTAGATATTTATAGAGTGTGTTCATTAGCAGGTTAGTAGTACATTAGATTATTTTCTTTAGATAATTATTGAATAGAGCTTTGTCTGTGGAATTGTTCATTAGCATACCTAGATGTTTGGTATCAGAGAACATACATATGACTTCATCGATAAGAATTGTAGGAGATTTGATTTATATTAGCTTAAAATACCTTTCTAGAACAGTAAAAAAAAATAATTATTCATTGATTTCTTATTGATATATCGTATTTAAATAATTGTTCATTTCAAATATCTCTGCATTTAACAATTTGTGCATGTTGAAGCCTACTATGCTTTAGTAATATTTTATTTATATATTTATCTAATTATTTTGTTCAAAATAATCAATAGTTTATTATAGCATATTTTGTTTCTTTCATTTCTTGAAGTACGCGTGTGTCATTTGAAATAAGTGTCTGTTACCAATCTTTAACATTTTCGTTTCGATTGTTACATATCGTCAACATACCGTATATTAATTTAATTACGTATTGGATACATTCTTAGAATGATAGTTATTGCGAATATATCATTTTAATAATACTATTATTAGTGGAAAATTTGAAATTTTGTTTATTACTCGAAAACAAAAGACGATAGGTCATTTTGGGTCTGACCATTAATTTTCTCTTAAAAAAGAGATCGAGAGTGGGGGCTCATTTTTTTTCTCTCTGTTATAGTTAACGAGACCTCGAAATTTACCCACTCTATACAATCATTCCTTCCAAGAATGCCAGTAATACCTGAGACAGACTCTATATTTGTTTTAAGTACTTACCCAGTAAACAGATATACGTTAGAAAAACGTTTATAATGCCCATACAACGTTTGAAAAAGGTGTGTTTTTTTTAAGTACAATCAACTTAAAAATGTCGCCGTTTTACACGTTTCTGATAACCCAAGTACAAACTTTTAATATTAGTAAATGTGGAACGATCATTTTTAGTATTAATAAGCTTTAAGTTTTACGTTTAATAATGACATTTTATTAAGGTTTTTAACTAACGTAAATTAAACCTTTTTATTTTAATGTCCAAAAAGATGTTTTAGGACGTGTTTTTTAACGTGTTTTTGGATCCTTCTGGTGGCATTCTACAGGGTGGTCCAGAATTATGTACCATAAATGCTAGATTAGATAGTAGGTACGTTAAAAACTAAATAATCAGGTACACTTAGTCCTGTAAAACCGCAAAATAAAAACGACTTCTTTAAATATCTATAACACTTAACTAACTATAATACTTTTATACTGAATTTACTTTTTTAGGTTTTAGTACAATTAATTTCATGTTACCACATATTCCATCCCTTTAAGATTAAAGCGTTGTTTTGAGTGGTAAGTATTTTTTTGAAATACATAATTTCAAATTTAAAAAAAATACTATCCAAAACTGCCCTTTAAACATAAGTGATTGAATAAATGGTAACAAAAAATTAATCATTTACTCACCCCATGAATCCATTATTCCAAAGTATCTGAAAGACATTTAAAAAAATGATTTTTATTTCATCCCTCAGAGGGATGAATATATATCTCTCTTATTATTGAGTTTTCAACAAAAATTTATGTAAAATAGTACCTTTATATTTTAACGTGCCATATGCTCTAGTATTTACGGCACATTCTGTACCACCCTGTATTAAATAAATAATTATCAGGGAATTAATATAATATAAATAAAATAGTTACAAAATCTTCTCTCATTTAATCTTGTTCCTATTAATAATTATTATCGATATTCCAATAGTGTGGCTCGAATGTTGAACTCACTATACGCCTATAAATAAGAATATTAGAAAATATCAATACCTATTGTTTAATATCAAATTTAGGTAGGTAACAATAAATAATTGGTTTTAATATCAGCAATAGTTTATTAAATAAATAATAATACGTACATAAGACAAACAAAATATAAAAATACCAAAATAATATATCTTATTTATGCTACTGATTGGAACCTAAAAACAATGAAATTAGGTCTGAACAAGTTTCATATCAATAACTATTGTTTAATTTCAAATTTAGGTAGGTAACAATAAATAATTGGTTTTAATATCAGTAATAGTTTATTAAATAAATAATAATACGTACATAAGACAAGCAAAATATAAAAATACCAAAATAATATATCTTATTTATGCTACTGATTGGAACCTAAAAACAATGAAATTAGGTCTGACCAAGTTTCATATCAATAACTTCAGTTACATTGGATAATATAGATTATTTAAAGAAAGTCTAAACTTTAAACATGTCTAAGTTGAATCTATTATAGTTATAAATATTAATAATAATGCTAATAATAACAATAATAATAACCTAATATACATTTAATATGACCACGAAGTAGATAGTTAAGAAAGGAAATAAAAAAGTTTAAATCATTCCTAATCACGATTAGAAATATGTCACTGTATCTTAAATTTTAGTATAAACTAAAAAAATTACCAAGCTATAATAATTGTTACCCATTTTACAAAGTACTTTAACGTAGGCGTGTATGAGTACAAAATTCACACGCCTACTTTTACTAATTTTGTCATCGCCTTTGTAAGTATTTTGAAACATAAGTAGGAAAAGTTATAGTGGCATAAATTTAGATTCCATTATAATTATTTGTAACATGTAAAAAAAACCTAATATTCTTATATTAATAAAATAAAATTAAATACTTATAGAAGTAGGTATACTTACCAAAATAAAATGGGGAAATATTTCACGGATCACAGTAGGTACGTATAGTGATGAATATGCCAAGTTTTTACAAAAAAGAACTCGAAATGGTGTGTGTGTAACACGTGATCTTTATCTACCAATAAGATCATTAAATTCGTATAGAACGTTTAACGGCATTATAATTGACACGTGTAATAAACGGCAATTCGCTTCCTTATTTCAATGAATGATTATAACGTATAATACACGTTTAAATTGTACTGTACTTTTTAACACTTGTGAGGCTTATTAAAAAATAATTACTATCTAGTTATTTGTATATAGAAGTACCTATATATTTTTATGCAATATTTTTTTATTAAATTATGTTATATAATATTTACTTTGGATTGGTATCGTTCCGAAATATTTATTAATTGCAAAACGTTTATGATACATTTACTGCCTGTTACTCTAAAACGTTACAAACACGTTTTTGTTCAATGTCAATATATTAATCAGTTGACACAGACTTTTTATAAAGGTTTAAATAAATAAGTTTTATTTAAATATTTTAAATAACGTTGATTTAACGTTACAACAGATTTGCCAACATTTTTTGTTAAAAATGTATTTTAAACGTTATATTAGACCGTTACTTTTCTAACCATAAAATAATGGTTCCTTTTGTAACGTAACACGAATTATCAACCAATGGTGCGTTGACAATACGTTTAAATAACGTATGTGTGTTTACTGGGTAAGTTTCTTTTGTTAGTACCTTAATACTTCCTCCTAGATCAGATAAATTATGAATTACAAATTTTCAGCTGGTAGCTGGTATATTCGAAGCACAGTTTTACAATTTAAGAAAAATATAAATTAAGCGTCCAAAAAAGTCATACATAGAAAAATATTGAAAATTCAAAGTGAAGCTACTACGAGTATAGATATGTACGTATATTTTTCGTTCTTGTATCACAAATTAGCCCTACTTTACTTTGATTTAAAATCATTATGGGTGTAATAGAATAGTATGTACTTGTTTTAAAACGTAAAAGTGCACGTTTTGCGACAAGGTAAAAAGTATGCCTTCGGAGGAGCACAGTGTTTTGGCCATAAATTATGGCGGCGATAAAAACGCAGATCGAGTTCCTCGCAACATTTCACTGTCAGAGGTCTTTGACATCTCGGGTTTCACCTATTGCACTAGATACGTCCCAGAAATGGGTCATTTCCATAGTAAAGTGTTCGAAAGCACCTCCTACACGAAACTCGTAGTAACTCTGTCATTGACCTTTCTCATTCTCTCTCGCGACAGTGGCGGAGGCTTCCGCAACCGGCAAAGGGGAGCAGAAAGTCTACAGGTAAATTGGACATACTATAAGCGTCATACGAGTACAGTTTGTGAAGCAGCAACAATTACGTACAATCCAATTTTTTTTATTTATAAAAATCTAAAATTGATTTGTGTGGTATAAACTTTTCCCGCTAAGCATCTTCGTTACAGGCTTCGAGAGACTCAGCTGAAATCATATATTTTGTTTAAAATTTATAAATACTTGGACTTGGACACAATTCAAGCAAATATGCATATGTTCTATAGTATTCATAGTCCATCTTCATCGCATTCAACACATTGGAAATATCACCAGAAAAAATAAATATTGCTGACAGTATGTAGTTGTATTATAGATATTTATTTAAATTGCTTTTTTATTCTCACCAATCCTTTTTTGATTAAAAGTTTTTAACATTGTATTTTTTGATACATTCATGACTTTTTCTAACTCTAAATCTTCGTCACTTGATTTTGATAATGCGTCATCTAAAAGTATTTAAACTTAGGTATTTTTTAAGATTTGTATTGTTACACTGATAAAAACCTTCTATGTAAAGTCTGTTGCTGAAAAAAAAATTACCGTAAATATTTTTTATCTGTATTACTGAAATATAAATTATTATCATAACTGGAACCCATTATTGTCACAGCGGTACAGATCGGTACCACAATTAATTATGTTGCTGCTATAAGTTAACTTGTTCACTTGTCATCGCCGAATATGTCACGAAATGTGCTGAAAGATCGTAAATCAGTTCAAATCGACGATTTAGTTTTGTATAGTTATGGTATTTCGAGGAAATATAGTTTGTGTGTTTTGGGTAATTTTAATAACTATCGAGTAACAAATATTATAATTGCATCATGGGATTCAACTCTAAGCGCTTATATGAAGGTCTTTCCATCAATTCATTCAAGAATGATTAGGACCGTCACCGCGCTAGTTTGAGTTTCTTTGTTATTCTGTGTGCAGATATGGCCTGTTTCGATTTCTTTCTTATTATATTTAACTTTACATTGAAAAACGTAATATTTAATTTTGTATTCATCAAAATAAATTACAGAATAAATTTTGCAACAGGATAAATCTACATAGCGAACAATAACATTGAGGAAGTTCAAACTCATTTATGAATTAATTTGGTGTTGAATTTTGAGTAAATTTATCAAAGAAATTACTTTATCTACACAATATGTGTGAGTGAGAACGGATTGTGTAAAAATAACACCAACCGTTGTAGATATTACACATTGTTTAGTAAGTGGAAGGAGGAAAACAAAGTCACTGCTGTCTGTGGATGATAATGATAAGTGTATTGTTCTAACAGGATCATGGACCATAGACCGCAACTGGCTAGTGAGAATTTGTGTCAAGAAGATATGGTAGAAATAGGTAAGTAACAATGTCCCACTTCATCTGATACAAAAAATTGTTGATTTGCTTCTTATTTCAGAAAACTATCTTGTGTGTTTGTGTGTCATTCCATGAGTACCATTTCATTTGATCCTAAACTACCTAGCTATAAAATGTTGGAAAATAGGTTAAATCTGGAAATTATTAATTTAAACAGTTTATTCAGTCATACAACACCACTAAGTATTTTGTGGCACTATATTATGTATTTTGTTAACTTTAGAAATAATGTATTGTTTAATAATATAAAATAAAATATCTTTACATACTGCGTCTTGTTATTATCTACGAATATAATCTCAACCTTTATTTTATTCAACTTTTTATATCAAAGGCTTGTTTCAAATGTAGTAGTAATAAATATTATAATAACAATTATTATTAGTTTTATTATTGTTGTTATGGTTGCTTGCACAATTCTATTAAACCTATATTGTGTACCAACTAAACAGGTTCCCTTTTTATAGACTGTAATTTTTTTAATATAATTATTTATAAGAATTGTATTATTACCTGTCTATTATTATTACTAATTGAATTATAATTATTTGAAATAGTCATAACGTTATTAATGGTAATAATAATTACAAATATTTATAAAGTAAGTAATAATTTACAATCCGTAAAAAATTAAACATGTTTAATAGATAGGTTTAATTTTCATAAAAACTGCGTAAGAACCTGTCACAGTATAATGAAAAATCATCACTATTTTCAGTTTGTTACAACACTAAAATTATGTGGAGTAACTCATTACTGATTTAAATTGTACCTATCCATATTGTGAAAAAATAACGAAATAAATTGATAATATAACTCAATTTTACGTTTGGAATAACACATAGTTTAGAAAGTTAATACAAAAATTGTTCAGTGTTACCCTTAAAAGATTTATTTAACTAACAAATAACTGAGTGAACATTACTCACTGAATTGTGTTATTATTTCAACATAATCGGGTGTGGACTTGTTTTGACAAACATGTGTGTTGATTTTGAGTGAAATTTTACTCAAAATTTATATTATAAGCTTGCAGCGCATTTTTTAACGGTGACTGTACTCTATTCATTGACAACTTGTTGATAAAGTTTCATTTTAGACAGAAATTATACACGTGGGACAGCGTGTGTCAGTCTCAATCGCTGAAGAGATAGTAAAAATTACATTTGTAATCGATTTGTTTTGATAATATTATTTTTGTAGTTTTATTGTAATATAAGTGTTAAAAATATCGACGATTAATCACAAGTAACACTGAAATATGTAAATAGCATTCGTTATATTAGCACAGATTGTTAACACATTACTACATGCAGAGAAATATGTTAAAATATCCACAATCCCGTGTGGTCCTCGATTACCGTAGAATTGTTTTTTTTTTTTTTTTGTAAAAATACCAGTATGTATGAAAAACTTCATTCATGATCATATTGGATGAAGGAAGATAAGTTATAATATAATGTCCTTTACCTATAAGGAAATTATTCATTATGTGCTAAGAAATACATACTCGGTGAAGATTTAAGGAAAATTCTGTTCCATCTGCTAATTTCATCTTTATTGCGTCCAACACATTCGAAACATCAGCAAAAAAAATAAGTATTGCTCACAGTTACGTTAGCGGTAACTCGGCATAATCTGACAGCACAATGTAGTCAAATCGGGCACAATAACCGAACTATTTATATTTGTAATATCCATAACGAGAACGAAATGTGAGTTTTGACCAATACCAGTAGCATAATGTACAAAAAGCTCTTCCGAAAAAAAAAATGCAATCAAGTAACAAGAAACTACGCAAGCCGTGGTTTTTAGTAGAGCGGGAAAAACGATTTAACTGTACCTAATAATTAAGTAGGATAAGGTGAGGTTAATGCTCCTCTTTTAATTACTGACACCCGCAATTTTAACGAAAGAAATTCAAAAATAAACAGTGTACCCAAAAACCATTCAACCGTATTAGTTACGGCAATTTTTTAAGGGAAATTCCAATCTTTACTGTATTAATTATATTATTCATTCACCTCACAGTGGCATTCTTGATTTTTATTATCAAATAAGTAGGTACATGAACTTTATGCTCATTCATTTTGGCCAATTTCATCATACAATTACTTGCACTACACAGATTCGGCTCGTATTTGGTTAGATTTTTTGGATCTTTTCAGGGATCTAGATTTGAACTGTTATTTGGTTTGTAGGCTTCCGTCAATGGATTGGCTGCTTCCGGACTGTTGGCCACGTCGTCAGTTTAAGACTCTTGACGTTTCGAGAGACATGTCGCTCTCTTCTTCAGAAGATCTGAAACTGGAGAATATGATGTCTAGTCGGTATTTATATAGGTCGTGTTCGCTGGACCGTTCTGCTGCGGTGGGTGGTTTTCACGGCTGGCTTGTTCCGTGGTCTGGCGGTCCGCTCTTAGGATTCGTTTCCATACTCCTGGTAATTCTATCCCCCTGTTTCAAATTCCTGTGGTTTCTGTGTATCTCGATGTCTTCCCTGTAAAGTCTGGGCCAGAATCGCCGTTCTCTCACCAGAACTTTTATTTCTTCAATTGCTATCCTGTGTCCTGTGTCAGCTCTATGTTCCACAAAGGCTGACTTCTCCACGTGGTTATTCTTAAGATGGCTCTTGTGCTCCTTCAGTCTCGTGCTGATGTGTCTACCCGTTTGCCCTATGTACACCTTGCCACATGTACAAGGTATACTATATACTGGGACCTTGGAGATCTTCACAACTTCCAGGTGTCTTGGGGAAGGCTGACATTATCTTCCTTGTTGTGCTGCAGATAATGTTGATTTTCCTCTTCTTCAAGAGGCGACCTATCTTGTCGGTGCAATCCTTCACGGTCCAGTGAACACGATCTATATAAATACCGACCAGACATCATATTTGTTTAGGTGAGTCAATTAGTAGATTTGTTGTAACTGTGTTATATGTATTTTGTTTTGTTAAATTTGCCGCGCGAAAAAATACAACTAAAGGGCAACTATTTTTGTCGCAACTGCACAAGAGCGAGAAAGAAGAAGTCGAAATTAAAAAAAAACAACAATCGCTAAGAGCTAGCCACGCGGCATGTCGACGAAATTTGTTGTTTTCGTTTATTTTTGTGTTGTTCCAATCTTTGGAGTTATGAAGAGCTGAACTGGCGAATGGTGAGTTGTGACATTTATTTAAGGTGCTTTTTGAGTGTGCGATAACTAGCAATTTTGTTGTTTGATACAAAAAAAGATACTTACAGTTCATTTAATCATTTAAACCTTATTAGGAAAGTCGCTCTGTATACAATATTCTACAGTTTCAGATCTTCTGAAGAAGAGAGCGACATGTCTCTCGAAACGTCAAGAGTCTTAAACCGACGACGTGGCCACCAGCCCGAAAGCAGCCAAACCATTGAATTGCTATTGTCAAGTACCTAAATCAAAACTGCAATGTTTTGAGTCATTATTAATTCAGTCACAACACGTGTAGGTACCAGTTTTGCAAGGGTGATGATTCTCTATAGTTTATTTACTTTTTGTCCAGTACAGCTACAAATGGCACAAATGAAACGCCCTCGTATCTATCTACACACATCCTACATATCCTAATGCTGTTAAATTCCACAGTAAGCACAATTTTGTTGTCTGCAATTAATTATAAGCAATTAACAGAGTACCTGCATATTAGACCAGTTTCCTCTTCTCAACCATCATCGATATCTCCTAAAAGTAAAGCTAAACAAACTGTCTAACGGTGGCTGCCATAACTTTGAACAAACGAAACCGAAAGTGGATTTACTTCTAATGCTAGTTGCAAGATGGCAGCAGGGTTATTAGATTATACCTGTGGTATATTATCAATTTGCAAAATTTAGAAATAAATGTAGCGGTGATTTTTTTGTTGACAATTAAGCCGAAATTTGCTCTTAAGCACAGTAAAAGATGGATGTTTTCGGAATTCAAACACCTACGCCGAAATTGTAATTGAGTCACTCTGTATATGAAATTAACTTGCATATTTCATATTTGCTTCTGTCATCACGATTGGTATAGATTTCGGAGTTGCATTTACAAATGTATACAGGGTTTTTTACTGTATTATAAAGGTATTTTAAGCTACTATAAATCAAATCTCCTACAATTCCTATCAATGAAGTCATATGTATGTTCTCTGATACCAAACATCTAGGTATGCTAATGAACAATTCCACATACAAAGCTCTATTCAATAATTATCTAAAGAAATTAATTTATCTAAATTTAATGAAAACACTCTATAAATATCTAACTTCACTTTTGAGAGTGGGAACACGAAATTCAACCACAATAGATGAGATCTGACCTATTTCTGCATTTTTTCGGATTACTTCTTTAGGTGGCCTCCTTTAAGTTGAGTCAAATATCTAATTATAAAAATTATTATATAAATTAAAATTATTTGAAATTAAATATCGACAATGACAAAAGTGACAGTCTGTCAATGAATTAAATATGACAATACCTACTTGAATAATGTTTACCCTTTATGTAAAAGTTTTTATATATTTTTAGGTATTAATAATATTGTGTGAAACTAACTACTCTGTGGACAAAAGCCCCAACCAGCGTTGAATTACTCCCACAATATCTACCCATATATTCCTTATTATTAGCTTTTGTAACATTTTTTACTGTATTAGAAAGGTATTTTAAGCTAATATAAATCAAATCTCCTACAATTCTTACCAATGAAGTTATATTAGATATTTGATTGAACTTAAAGGACGCCACCTGAAAAAGCAATCCTAAAAAATGCAGAAATAGGTCAGATCTCATCTATTGTTGTTGAATTTTGTGTTCCCACTGCCAAACGTGAAGTTAGATATTTATAGAGTGTTTTCGTTAAAGCAAGTTAGTAAATTTAGATAGATTAATTTCTTTAGATAATTATTGAATAGAGCTTTGTCTGTGAAATTGTTCATTAGCATACCTAGATGTTTGGTATCAGAGAACATACATATGATTTCATTGATAGGAACTGTAGGAGATTTGATTTATATTAGCTTAAAATACCTTTCTAATACAGTAAAAGATGTTACAAAAGCTAATAATAAGGAATATATGAGTAGATATTGTGGGTGTAATTCAACGCTGGTTGGGGCTTTTGTCCACAGAGTAGTTAGTTTCACACAATATTATTAAATACCTAAAAATATATAAAAAATGTATACAGGGTGTTCCAAATTTATAGGGTTTACGTGAAAACAAGGAAAATGACAATGTAGCTTAACAGTTCAGTGTAGTTTAAGACTATTTTTTTTCAAATTCCTGATATAGAGATTCCGTCGTTATTTCTGTTGTTTTCATTATTAAAAAATAGATATATGGCAAAATGTTGTTGAGCTGACAATTCAAATTCTCAATAATTATATTCGTTCGTTGACGTTTTATATTAAATAACAAACATATTGCCGTACATAACTATTTTAAATTTGTCATAAAAATCACGAGCATATTAATTATAAAGTTCAAACAATATATGTAAGGTGTTTCCTAATGTCAAGTCAATTTAAAAATTCACCTTTTGAGATACTTTTGGCCAATTTGGCATAATTTTTTTTGAATGTTATTAGGTATAAAATATAAAATTTCCAGCTTGTGTGTCCTTGTGACACCTGCAAAAAGTTTATTGCAAGACAAAGCTATTACACAGTAAAAAGTAGTGGATATGTCTTAAACGATCTAATAAATAAAATTTTCATGGTGTGGATAAAAAATGTAATACACATTTTTACACTTCAGATTTAAATACTTTTAAATTTTCTATATATTTGAGATTGAGGTAACTTGTTATAGATCTTAATATCCTATAAAATGCGAGCGTAGTCAGTGTCAGTATATGTAGTAGAACTGTCCAAGTATTACCACAATTATGGTAAACATTGTTGTTTGTGAAGTTCTAAATATGTCTTAAAATATAATAAAATTTAAATTTGTCGCACGCTGTATATACAATATAATGACAATGTGAGGCATTGTAAGTGTTTAAATATGTTTCTGTAATACATTAATTGAGATTCTTCCCCACTATACCTTTGATAACTCGTCTATGAAATTTTAAAATAGTAAAATTTGATATACCTCAAAACATATTTCTTGAAAAATACATTATTATTATTATAATATCTCTACCCCTCATTCTAATCACGAGGATTAGCCCAGAAGTCGGAGACTTGTGCGGAAGAGGGGACGGTATATTATTAGTAAGCAGGCCGAATTTCCGCCCAGGAACGACTTATGTTGGTAGTCCCTGGAATGAGGGAAACTTGGAAAATCTCATTAATTAGGGGGGTAGTCAAATGTCAACCGGTATCAATCTCTCACATTGACCCGAGCTAACATTCTTCCACTTTACCATACCCGCAGAGAGGGTGCCAATCCTTTCCACGACTATAGCTGACATACGGTTTACTGGCTGCGGAGCTCGAACGTACACCGATCTAGTCTCATCGATTCAAGTACTGACGCCTTAAATCGCGCTACCACTGACCGACAAATATACCTATTACATTTATGATTATCGTTTTTTGTTTTTTCGTAACAAGGCCAGTATGAAACATCCTGTACATAAGTCTATGTGTTCTCTCTGCTATTAAACAAAATTTTCATTTATTGTTTAAGACTACTGCGATTAAATTATTTTGCAATGTTTTACAATTTTGAATCTTGCCAATCTATGATAATTTGCTTCGTAATTATTATGCTCCATCGAATAGTGCAAAAGTGGCTATGAAAATTATAATCTAGAAATGGAATCTTCTAAAAAATATATCCTGATATTTGAAAAATAATTTCACTTATTTTGAATTTTATTTTGTAGTCTTAATTGACGCACAAAAATATACAAATTTTGGATAATTTAATCAATAGATATTACATATAAATATTACTATAGTTTACTTCACAGTCAGCACCCTATATAACTAAGTGGTCTGTTTTCTAACGAGGAACAGCTAACCGATACTCAGTGGTTTTGTTGTATGCATCTCTGACGCTTATTCATTAAGTTCGAATTAATTTTATTATAGAACGACCTGAACAAAAGATTTCTTTCATAAGCAGGCTTCGACTTTTGCAAAACAATTTCCACGTCTAAGTTGATTTGAGCATTATTAGTAATTGAGTTAGCCATAGAGAAGAACACAACACACAACACAACACAATAAATTGATGAGTAGATACAGCTGGTATGCTTTCATCAATTGTTTGATGCTGATCTTCTTTGATCGATTCAAAATCTAGTTGATTAGATAACTTTCCTGGCGACCTGAGAGTTTTCAAAGTGTCACCGATTTTTTAAAAAGGGTAACCCATATGAAATGCATAAATATTGCTTTATATCAATTATACAAATTTTTAGCAAAACTTTGGAATCCTTGGAATACAAACTAGGCTTGGCTTTCGCAGGAATGGTTCTGCTATTGGCTGTGTTCAGTGTAGTTGAAAAAATGGTTTTGATTGAGTGATGTATACAATGAGAACATTGTGTGTCCTCAGTAAGGTTTTGAACTGTAGTCCATGAAACAATGCTGGAAAAATTGTCATTTTATGGAATGCGAGGAGCTCTTCTACTATTAATCAAGTCGTACCTTGTATTGTGTGTTGACTCCGATTTTAAATGTGTTCCCTATGGGATACCTCAGGGCTCTGTCTTCGAGCTCCTCTTGTTTGTTGTCTACATTAATGACCTTTATTATCACATGGCTCCTGAGGAATGCATTTTGATGACGATACAATGTTATGCTCTGGTAAAAATATGGAACATACGCTTGAATTTGCGGATAATAGTGTACTTAAAACAGGAACATGGTTTGTGGCTAATAATTGAAACTGACAGGAGAAAGACCCAGATTGTTATTTTCTCTAATCATGTCTCACAGACTGGCAATGATGCGAAACTTTTAGGCATTGCTCTTAATAGTTCGTTGAGGTGGACTTGGTCGTATTGATGATCTCTCTGGTAAGATGTTGTAAATATAAAATTCTCGTGAATACATATTATGGTATTATTCATTCATATACAGGGTGATTCACGGTGATTAACTTCAGGAATCGATAGAACAGGTTAAAATAATGTTCGTTTGTGATATAAACTTATTTCCTAAAACGCATATTTTCCGAGATATAGGGCGTTGAAGTAGGAAATGCCAAGAACGTTTACAAATGCTGAATATGCCGATATACAATATGTTTATGGTTTCTGTAACGGAAATTCCAACGCGTCAGTTTGAGAGTACCGAATACGCTTCTCTAATAGAAGAATTCCACATGCACAAGTTTTTGTAGATGTTCATCGCCGATTTTCGAAATATGGTTTGCGCCGCTGCAATGATCATAATCGTAATGTACCGCTAAGAAATAATCAGCGAATTCTTAATCTTTTTGATATCGATAGAACTTTAAGCACACGCCGAGCTGCTCGGCAACTCCATTTATCTCAACAAAAAGTACTGAGAGCACTCAAACAAGATCATCGAAGGGCTTTCCATCTCCAACCAGTTCAAGGAGATGCTGAAAAACGTTTAAATTTTTATAAATGGGTTTTAGATTCAACAGAAATTAATCCACAATTTCTGCAGGTTTTATGGACCGCCGAATCTAATTTCACAAAAGCTGTAATTGTGAATTACCACAATATTCACGTTTGTTAAATGTATTAACATAGTCAATAAATGTATTTCTTCTTCTTCTTTATTTTTCACCAAAAATACTATTCTCTATTGTAATATAATCATCCAAAATACTATGATAAATAGATATATCTCTGGATATTAATAGATGGTTAAAATATTCCAAGGCCACCTCAGTAAATATTTACATTTTAAATGTTATTCATGGAGTTGATTAAAAGTCTGTTTTAATTATGTACACTCATTATCATACTTTTACTAAAAATAACAGTTAATTACTTAATTACAGAGCATATCATTGGGTCACTTGTGTTATCTTAAACATAGGTATATTATTTTAATTAATATATTGTAATGTTTTAGTTACTTGCTTGATTATAATTAAAAAAGTACTATACATACATAATTAAGTTTAATCTAAAAGAAATATAATGGAGATTTATTATATCCAAATGGAAGTCAGCAGACTCGCCTGATATAAACACAATTGAGAGATTATAAAGAGACTTTAAAATTTAACGATATTTTAAGATTTAAGGAATATTAACTATTTTTTCCTTGTCATACTTTGAAATTTTATTCCCCATAAAGCATTCAGCTTTAAAGCAAATGTTATCTTCCAAGTTATTCGCTCAGTATGAGGCAGGTGATATCTGTATGTAATGGAAGTCGTCTACATGGACTACAACTGGTACTACTAATGATGTATAAAGTTTGCGTTTTGCACCTACTGTCGTTTTTTTTTTGTTTGGAAACCGTTTGCCACCAATTCTGTTACAGTTTTAAGCATAGTATATACATATAAATGTAGAATAAGCTTGAAACTGCGCGAACCGATTGTACACTGACAAAAATAGGTGGAAGTTGTGTGTGATCTTTTTACATAATATTTAGTGGTGATTAAAATTAGGAAATTTCAGTAATACAATGTATTACTTTAGAACTATTTACTTTTACTTAATTTATTATGAAATTTTTCAGAATATTTCATGTGATTTTTATAGCAAATGCGCAGAGGCACTTCTATATAACCTCTGACCTAATGGGCTTTAGATGTGGTAGACAAACATGTACGATTCATTGACAAGGACTTATCGTGTGTGATATTCGCAAAAGAGTAAATGAAAGATTGTCCAAAGAGAAAATGTCAACAGATTAAGTATGTAATGGATGAGATGTCAGTGCTCAAAAAATTCATATACTCCGTTTACCGCCGTGCCATTGTGAATTAAATCCAGTAGTTAGTTTGGGCACAAATAAAAAATGAGCTATCACGAAATAATACCACCTTTAAATTAAGCGATATGAAATTATGTCACTCGTTATCCGAAAAAAATATATATCTTGGAAGACAATGAATGCCCTGTTGGGATATTTTGCGATCTCAGAAGGGCATTAGATTGTGTCAATCATAAAATTTTAATATAAAAATTATATAGGTGCGGCATTCGCGGACATGTGTTAAATTGGATCGTCACTTTTGTTGAAAATAGGAAGCAATTTGTTACTGTGAACTACAGCGATCAGAATGGTTGTTATCAACATAGTTCAGAGAGTATACCTGTGATGTTAAATGTCTCATGAATCTGATTTAGGGCCCGTGTTGTTCTTATTATACAGGGTGATTCATTAAGAATGGGCAATCCCTGAACTGGAGATACTACACACCAAAATATGGTGATTGAGCCAAATATGCCTTATCCGAATGTTGCTGGTTTAAAAAATACAGGGCGTTCAATGCTATCTACTTTATTATCTTCTTGAAATTTTGCACGTCCCCATAATTTACCGTTCTGAACAACTGTTTCAAGTAAAATTTTGCTGTATTTTCAGTAGAAAAGACACTTTACCTGAAACGATAACAGTTTTCACTCGGTGCACTGAATATTTCAAATTGGATTATTTCGAAAACTGTTACTCCTAACGACTTCAACAAGGTATACCTTTTTAGATACAACAGGTAGGAGAATCGATTGTTTCAATAGACAGATGGATACACTAAACAGCAAAAAAGTTCTGCCATTTAAAATAAAAATTTAGTTAAAAATTCTTATTTGCCGTGCCAAAACACATAATTGTACCATTTTTTTAATACTCCGACAGGTTTCAAAGTTATTGAGATATTTCAGAATAAAATTCTAGCATTAAACACCCTGTATTTTTTAAACGAGCAACATTCGGATAAGGCATATTTGGCTCAATCGCCATATTTTGGTGTGTAGTATCTCCAGTTCAGAGATTGCCCATTCTTAATGAATCACCCTGTATATAAACGATATTAATACCCTTTTGACTAATAGGTATTCATTTCACGATGTATTCAGTGATATTTAATAAATCAGATCAAACTTTAAAATATGAATGTGACGCTCTACTGAATAACTTAAGTAGCTGATTTGCTCAGAATTGATATGTATTTGGAATTGCTGCAAGAAGCCATTGATCCAGCCTTAACGGTAATTGTGGAAAACAATAATCATTACCTCGAAGACTGATGTTTCAGCAAGACGGGGCTCCCCCCCACTATGCCCACCATGTGCGCGAATTCTTAAACCATACATTCCCGAATCGTTGAATAGGTAGGAGAGGTGCCATTGAATGGCCTCCTAGATCCCCAGATTTAAGCCCATTGGACTACTTTCTGTGGGAACACCTGGAAACCAAAATCTATGCCACCCAACCGGACTCTCTGGAAGATCTAGGTCAACGTATCATTAATAAAAGCCGTCTAGTCACTCCTGAAATGATCCAGAATGTTAGATAACGTTTTGAACAAAATCTTTATAATTGCATGGACGCAGGGGGCCAACCAACATTTTGAACATTTACTGTAATAAAATTTCATTAATAAAATTTTGCTTTTAAAACCCTGTATCTTTTTTAAGAACATGACACATGACTGTGTAGATTAAAGGAGCTTTTGAACGATATGTAACTTGACCACCCTTCCCATTTAAAAATTTGAAGGGGATGTTTACCCCACTCAGGGGGTAGCAGTTAGATTCATCTAATTCGTGCAAAAAAGATGTCCCTCTCGCAAACAAAATCGACGGGTTTTTGCGTTTTTCCAAAAAAAAAATTCCTAGCCGCTATGGGCTCTGTTACGTTTTCGTTGGGCCACCCTGTATATGTTTTTAAAAACACTACTCGTTTACCAAATTTTATAACACGCAATAACTTTAATTGTTAACGAAGTAACAAATATAAATAGTGAAGTTTTATTTAAGGTTAGATTGAACAATATTTAGTGGATCGATGATGATGATGCACATCAGAATATTGTTCAGGTTAGTTTAAAATAATCACTTCATGTAGGTAAACTTAAAAATATTAACCAGCTAAAATGTTTATTTTCACATAGATATACGTATATCTACAAATATTTACAAAAACCAATGATATATTAACGTTTCAAGAATAATATGTAATTTTCTGTGACAACACATTTTCAAATGCAAATGAAATACATTGCAATATATTTTTAGATGATGGATGAACACACTTTTAAAGGAAAGGATGCATAATTTACATTTAGAGGATTGACGGAGACTAACAAAATCTTCCTACACAGAAGCTATTTCTGCTCCTGACAAGACCTTAACTATTTAGAAATAAACATGTAACTTGCATAGTATATTGTTGAATTGTAATAATAAAATCTACTGTATTTTTAATAATTTGTTAGTAAGAGACATCCTTCATATTATATAGACTAACTTAACTTAAATCTGTATTTTTGTACATTTTAACAAGCAGAGGTAACTTTTTTCCATTACAAGTAAAAGAAAGTAGGTATGGCTACAAAAATATTATTAATACATTTTTAAATTGGTTTATCAACTTTTTGGTATAACATATACATTACAATTATCTACTGTATTACATATATATATTTTATAATTCTAACCTAAAAATTACATTCTACAAATCAATACAAATTATAGATGGTACCGGTATTTTATGATGTAATTTAACATAACAGTTATAAAATTACATAAGATAATATGCTATATTACTACGCTAAAAAGGCATGGGGGTTGGAAATCGGTTGCTGTTTCTAAAGTTTACCTCGAAAATTCTATAGAAAGTAAGATCAAAATTGCCAAGAGTATTCTTCAACCTAGCTCTGCAGAGAATGTCGAACAATTATCATTTAACGGGCTCACTACAAGCAATGGATCTATAAAAGCAGTTGGCCCTAGAAATATTGTCATGAGTACTGATATCGCAAGAAGTGGGTTTCTTAATTGATGCAAACAAATTTTTTGAGTGTATAAGGGACTCTTACAAATACAATTTTGTAATAAAAAAATCAAAAAGGACAGTTGGAAAATGATTTAACAATACCCTTCTGCACGGCGCTGGAAACTGTAAAGCCTGATAAGGCGGTAATCTGCAACCGGACAAACAATAGAAATAAATGCTTAAGGAAAGAAATAAATAACATTTTATAACGCCGATTTTATATAGCAAATTTAACTACTTTTGCCGCTATTGTTATTAATTATTAAATTTATTTTGTGGTTTTAATTAATAAAATAGTTTGAAATACCTGATACAAACTAACACAAATGTTTCTTCTTCTTGTCCGTTTTGGACACGTAAGTTATTAGCAGCAGCTATGATACGTTTCCCTAAATCATTAATAGTATGTATCCACTTCGGTGCGATACACTTCATTTTTTAGATATCTCCACAAAAAGAAGTACAAATGATTTAAAATTAGAAGATTGTAGAAGCCATGGTACCGGCCTTCCTCGTTCAATTCCTTGGTATTAATGTTTTGACACGCTATACATGGTTTACGGATATAACTGAGCCTTGTATATTATACATCACACTGCAATGCCCCGTGGAAGTCCTGGACCTCCATCTCTTCCATGATTACCAATATCGTTAATATCAAATATTGCAAAAATGTTTGAAAAATATTTAAGATGAGAATCGTTGAATACCTGAATAAATATACACTCCTGTCTGACAAACAGTATGGTTTTAGGGATGGCAGATCGACGGAAGATGCAATAACTTATTTAACATCTAATATTGCCAAAGCTATTGATGAAAAAAACCAGCGTTGTATATTTTCGTTGATCTGACTAAGGTTTTCGACACTGTAAGTCATATTCATCTTTTAAATGTTCTAGATTCAATTAGTTTCAGAGATGCTCCTTATGAGCTTATAAAGAGCTATATATCAAACAGACAACAATGCGTAAGAATAAATGACACATACAGTGAATATAAAACAATAAGTTATGGTGTTCCGCAGGGTACTGTCTTGGGTCCAATATTATTTAACATCTACTTAAATGAATTATTCAAACTAGACGTGAAAGGTGATGTGGTGAGTTTCGCAGATGATACTGCGATTTTTTATAAAGCAAACGATTGGAAAGAATTCAAAAAACTAGCAGAAGATTTTCTAACAATTACTGATTGGTTTAGTCAGAGGTTATTAACAATCAACACTGAAAAAACTCATTACATTCCTTTCACCTCATACTCTAATAACTTACCTTCTTACACCTCATTGACAGTTTCCCCAGATATAATTATAACTGTAGCGCCATATATTAAATTCTTGGGTTTATATATTGATAGTCACCTGAAATGGCACAAGCATATTAGTTATGTTATAAATAAAATTAGATGTATTTTATGTAAATTTAAACACCTTGCCAACGTTTTAGACATAGAACAAATGCGTACATTTACGGTATTACTGCTTGGGGTGGAGCAGCTGATAACTTTATGCATAAATTAGAAGTTATACAAAAGTGGATAATTAAAATCATATTCAAAAAACCATATATGTATTCCACTGAAAAATTATATGCAGAAACACGAATATTGGATTCAAGACAGCTGTTTTTCCTAAGAGTTTTAATTAGACAGTATAAATGTAGACACGAACTATTAAATATTGAACATAATTATGATACTAGATATAAAATCGGTTCTAAGCAGGTCCCTAGACCAGAAAAAAGTATTTTGCAAAGAAATTATGCTTACCTTGGACCTAAATTTTATAACTTGTTACCCTCACAGCTGAAAGCCATTAACTCTGGAACACTTTTTAAAAATAAGGTAACACAATGGATACACAATTTGTCTAGAATACAGGTTTATAACTATATTAAAAATATCATTTAACACTCAATTTTTTTCATATTGTTTAAATAGTAAAATACTATATAATTTTGTACATTTGTATGTCTACTCTTTTCAACGTGCTTGTAGTTTTATATATAATATTACTTCCCACATATAAGGCAATGCCTTCAGTGGATTTGTATTTATTTGCCTGAGATTGTATTTTATTCAATATTATGTGATTTTGTATGTACAATATATATCAATTTATTAGGAACATTGAATCTCTATATACAATATACAAAAACAAGTTACTGACCTGTAAAATTAGAACAGATGCACCACTTATCAATATTAACAGTCTTCCAGCCAACCTGCCGAAGTCTTATAACCCAACTAACTACCCGTTGAATCTCGCCCCGCATTCCCGTGTTTATTAATGCTTCGTCTCCAGTCGTCCCCTCTAGCTAATGCGTATATAATATTCTATACAGGGTTTATGCATTCATCAATACAGATATGACAAAATAATATTTAACTAAGTGGATTCCCACAACACGTAAGCCATTTTTGACACTTGTAAAACTAATGTAAAGATTGACGTCATAAAAACTTTAGTACATAAAAAAAGTAATCGAATTTCAATATTCGGAATCGCCTGTCTACAGACTACAGTAGCCCAGCGATGTAAAGGTTGAAAATACAACTTCGATAATGTTTTACTCACAACTATAAGGATTTTACAAAAAAAAAAAATACGATATTGGCTCCATTTCCCATTACGCATCTATTCTCAAATTCTTTTAAATAAGTTCTGAATCACTCTGTACATCATACATACGCCTAACGTTTCTTACACGCGCTTCGTCCATCACACTAATGCAGATGCTAGCGATGAGCCATTTTCTAGATTTTCAGAGGTTGGATATAATATTCGTGCATACAATTGATTATAAATATCGCAATAAATGTGTAGAAAGACGTTCAATATAAATTTACTTTTCCTGCCTACCGCTGGCGCAAAACTTCCCGCCAGCGTCCGATCGCGATTAGCGGGATCCAAGACGGATAAGTGGTGAGTCTCGCGAGGGGGTTGATGCCCCCTAGCCGCGGATGCACCATTCTTATGCAAATCGCAGTCGGCCGGGCGCTTACACACGGGTTTAGCAGTGGTCAGTGACGCCCGCCCTGTCCAGCAAGTGCATTGCTCCAACCTGCCGCTGGTGGTGCTAAACTTAGATCGGACCGTATATGGGCCTGCATTTCCACCAACGATGATGACTCCGATGGATGGCATTCGCGGTGCCGGCCTGCTGCGATTTGTTTTTGCGTCTCGCGCGTACTCGGAAGCCGCGGACGATATAAGTTTCACTGTCATTTGGGCAGAAAGGACGCCGAGGAAACGAAGTTGTTTTCCAAATGCCGCTTAAAATCGCAATACACCGTAATAAAATAATTACACGTTTTAACGCAAAATAACAATACTGTGTTAATCGAGATCCACACAGAAATGTGTATATTTTTACACATTTCTCTGTATGTAGCAATGTGTTAAAAGTTTAATACACTACACTGTGTTAACATAACAAATGTTACATGTAACTTTAATTCTTATTATTTTTAATATAGCTTGGCATGTTCTACAAAACGTCAAAATAAACATAACTAACAAACTAAAAAAGTAGATGAGCTTCCCTATCAATATATAGTATTTACACAATGATAAAACATAATATATTGCAACGGGTTTCCTAACCCATCTTTTTCATTTACCAGAAAAACAAACAGTTAATTATTACTGATATTTATTACACACTCTATACACTACTGAATACTAATTACAACTCAACTAAACACTATTTAATTAATCACTATCTAAATCGCTCTGAATTCTAATTGATCTCTCCGAAATATCCAAACAACAACTCTCTATTTCAAGACTGACTGACTCGGCCGTTTATTCTTCTTTTATAGACCAAACGAATATTCCAGGTATTTTCTAGCATCTCTAGATCCATTTCTCGAACGATTCTCGTGCGATTCTGAATATTCCAGTCGCGCCTCGATACACGGCATTATTTTGTTTGTTTACCACCATCGCGTAGAGGTGATCGGGGCAATCTAGCGTTTTGCGATACCACAGTCGTCGATTTGGGTGCAAGCGGAGCAAATTCAGTGACAATATTTTCGACAAGTATTCGAACAAAATATTTAACACAATTAGTAGGAGTAGTAGTATATATTCTAATAAGAGACTTATAAACTAAATAAATGGTCTGACTATGGGTTTTCGAAGGATAATATATCTCTATTATCTTCTTATTTAATCGATAGATATCAGTACGTACGTAGTTTTCCGTGATATAAAATCAAGTACTCTAGAAATCAAACATGGGGTTCCATAAGGATCAGTATTGGATCCATTACTTTTCTTAATTTATATAAACCACTTACCTACCATATTGGATAACAGTCTATGTATACTATTCACTGATGATACCAGTGTAACCACAGCAAATTCGGATTTATCTGTGTTACTTAACGATACACACCTGACACATGCACTCGCAAATGATTGGTTTCTCAGCAATCGATTGACTATAAATGTGACGAAGACATAAATTCCTGGGAGTTTATTTGGATCCTAAATTATCTTGCAACCATCATATTGAATATGTAAGAAAATATCCAAACACCTGTATTTACTCCGCAGTTTGGTTCACAACGTTGCCCTACCTACATTAGAAACTTCGTATCACAACCTCATTCATTCGGTCATATCTTATGCCATCCTGATATGGGGACATACACCCTCCTGTGTACAAGTTTTTTCCCTGCAGCGAAAGACCATACGTATTATGTCTGGCCTATGACATTCTTACAGTCCGATATATTTATATTTTCTATGTCTTTTCTACGTTAAAAATAATTGGCACCTCTTTCATGGTAGAGGTCAGTGTCATTATTATGATACTAGAAGGAAAAGTTATCTTGATGGTAGATTTTTAAGATTCTAAAGAACGACAAAGGGAACGGACTTTCTGTGTTTACGGTTTTTCAATGCAATGCCTCCATATGTGGGAACTAGTAAATCATAAAAGCAACAAACATTAAACAAAAACACATTTAGGCACTACATAATGAAAGTTTATGAAAATAAACTGGCAGTGTTCTGAACATATTATTGTCTTTCTCTAAAGTTACAAGACAATCAGAATACAAAGTAAGTAATAATATGTTTAAGAGTTTTGGCGAGAGAGAGAATTAGTTTTGGCTTTATCACAATTATCAGCAATATTTTTTAAGTACCTAAGTACTTGACATTTTCTTTCAATTTAAATTTAAATGTTCTCCATTTAAACACAGCAAATGAGGGGTAATTGAATACAGCAACGCTACATGACCATTATGGTGTAGTGACGTGTGTTGGAATAGCTGATATACTGCAGCTGCGCTGTTGTACTCAACCAGTCGGGAGCAGGGATATACAACACAGAGGTGTGTTAAGTTTACACACAATACTTTTAACACATCACTACTAAATATTACATAAATTACGTTTATTTTATTATAATACTAGTAATTTTAACACATTTTGTGTAAAATATGTAAGAAACCCATAATGTGTAAAACTATTAACACGAAAATTTTACAGATCCTAATTTACACACTGGAAATCTCATCTACACAGAAAATGTTTTTAAAGTGTAGGCTCACATACGGGATTTTAAAAAGTGTCGATTTAGACAGACCAAACATTTGCTCATTTACTTTTTTTGTCATTTAATACTATAAAAAATAAATAAATAGCTTATATGACCTCACAACCATGAAACTGCAAATTAACAACGTCGCAACCCAACTAGCAAAGTGGTTCTATAAATTTAGAGTAATAGGAGTTTTATATTCTGTTAATATTTTATAGTTGTTTCTAAATTTGTTGCAAGAAAGTTCTTAGAGCATAATTTATAGAGCATTTATAACATAACTGCTAATGTAGCCCTGTAAGTGTGTATAATAACACAATTTTACAGCAACGGTGCTTATACAATTAAATTACTGTAAAACCGATGCAAAATACTGCTTCATATAATTATACCATCTCCTGTGACTCTTATAAAATTATTATGTAATGTCGCTTATAGTTTAATTATAGAACTATTGTATAAGGCGTTGTTAAGTTACAATTCTGCTGCGTATATATATATATAGGTTATTATGTGCTTGCAGAAAGAAAATTTCATTACGATATATAAGGTTTATTTGATTGCTAATATAAATTGATTTTCTTATAGAAATTTAATAACATTTAATTTAGACCATTCCAAACCTTTTCCAAGTTAAAGAATTTTATTAGACTTATTAAATAAGATTGAAACTGAAAACTTTTATATACAATTGGTTGTTAAATTTATCGATATAGAAAACATTATTTTTATTAATTTCCAGCAGCATAGGAAATATAAAGTTAACTGACTCAAAAAATTACCATTATGTACTACATATTTCACGATAAAACTTTTTCCGCATTAAACTGCTCTCTGATGGACAAACCAACTAAGCAATTCATATGTGAGTACTCCTATGCAGGCTGATTAGGTCCATCTTATTGGTTCTTATTGGCCCATCCATATTATTTCTAACATGTGCGATACAGAAACATTTTGTTTTTAGAAGATACAATTAAACAATTTTAAAGTTCTGTAAATAGAACACCATGCAACACAAAAATTGTATAACAAAGTGCTATAGAATTTTTATGAGATTGCTTTGTAACTAATTCTTTAAGACCTGTGAAAACGTTTATTCATCAATTATATAAGTATTTCCTGCAAACTTTACAGAACCGCTTAAAGAACTAAAAAGTTCTATAGAACGGTGCACATTTTTATAGAATAAGTGTTGTAAGAACGTTTTGAAAATGTTCTTAGAACAAACATTGCTCTATAAAATTTGCTCTGGAAAGGTTCTTACGATTTTTATAGAACAGGAAATTATTGGCTGGGATATTCACGTTAATATTCCACGCTTCTTTCAACTTGACCAAAAGATAAAAATTATTAGTTGTTTTCCTCTTAGTACCATTTATGTCTGTTTGTTTATTTTAATAGCTAGAGTGATATGGAGTATAATTGGTTTCGACACAATATTTCTCCCACATTTTCACATTTAATGCTACTTGTCAATGTCATAATTCTGTTTATAGTTATTAATTATATTAGCAAATTAACAAACCTTTAATCCACGAAAAAAACATGGAGTCTTGGAATCGTTTCTATGACATGCGTTTGTTTATTTGTCAACAAAAGTGAAAACATTGGTCAGTGGTCGCGCGAGTTTCCCTCATTCCTGCACTGAATGGTGGTTAGGGTCTACCAACGCAAGTCGTTCCTGGGCGCAAATGTGGCCTGCTTAATAATATTATGCCGCACCCTCTCTCGCACAAGTCTTCGACTTCTGGGCTAATTCTCGTGATTAGAATGAGAGGTGGACATATTATAATTATTATTTGCAAAATCGACATAAAAAATGAGTGAGAATGCTGAGAATTTCTTAATTCCGGCTGAAATCCACCAAGAAGCTCAAAAGCAACATTGCGTCTGTTACCAGCGGAAAGCAAAAGTGTGCACGAGAAGGGGGTGATATTACCACTGTGAAGCGTCATGGTGGTTGGAAATCGACTACGGTAGCGGAAAGTTATATTGAAGATTCACTGTCCAGCAAGATGGCAATTGCTGAAAACATTGAGACCCTACCTGGCGAATTTGTGGGCTCCTCCAGTCCTTCAGAAACTTGTTATCAAGTGAATTTAAATAATAATACTTCTAGGTAAAATGTTATAAAAACGAAGCTTGATGTTATGAATTTTAACCCAGTAGTATGTTAAAAGGCCTTTAATTCACGGAAAACAGACGTATTAAACTTTCTTCATATTGTGGTCATGGACAAATTAGTTAATTTAATTCTGATTTCAATTTTAAAATTTTGATCTTTCAGCTAATTTCCGAATTTATACATTACAATTATTTAAAATTAAATTTAAACATTGCAATATACTCAATGTTTAAAGTCTGTTTTCCCTTATTCATGAGAATAGTTTTCTTGAAGCAACAACATTAGTTCTTTACTTTGGTGGAAAAGCTGTCGTGCTCTGCACTTGGGGTAGTGGGCAACGTCCTACAGCAAAACCCTGCTGGAGGGTCAGGTAGGCCACTGTCTCGTCTGCAAGGCCAGGACCATACCTGGGTGTAGTTATTCACCTCACATGCAAAGGCGAGATCGGACCTGACAACAGCCTTTCAATAATTATCGGCATTTTTTGTCCTTTTGTCTTGCCAGAGAGTCGTTCAACTAAACATCAGAAAAAATCAGGATCCACACTAATATTATTATACAGGATGTTTTCTGACGATATAATGAAGGAAAGGTGATTGCTTTGTTTTTTTTAATCTTTGAAGTCGACTAATATTTACTTTTTAAATTGTTGTCACTTACACATTGTGATAGAAGACATGCTTTGGCTCCTAATTTTTTTTATCAGCATTATTAGCGACGTGCATGTGTGTAGCCACTATCATTTTAATAATGATAGCACAAGCAATGTTAAATATAATAGTAAATAATCACCTTGCCTAAAGAGTATTTCCATTCGTCAACCATTAAAGAATGCGCTGGTGTTACAGTAATAAATAAATACTGAATAAATAATAGGTAACTAAAAACTTATAGTTATATAAGAGTCGTTTAATTTTCTTAAAAATGCGACTAAGGAACGAATGCAGTACAATGTTTTATCCAGAATCACAAGCTCAAGTTAGTCAAGTTTAATTATTAAAAAAAAATTTGATTAAAAGATATTTTGAAATGTCAAAAACTTCGAAATGTCGTGATTCGCCTATTTCTTCAAGTATATGATGTATAGATAAAGTGGTTCAAATTAATCGGCTTTCATGGGTTACTGCAAATCTGTCATAGATAAAGCAAATTTGATAAAGAATCCAGAGCTCTTTTATTGAAAAAATGACAATGGCGCAAACCGCATGTCTCTGTCTGTTAACTTTTTCGAGCTACAGGGCGTTTCTCGATTTTTGGCAAAACCTACTATTGCCCTTTTCCATTTCCCTTTCAAGATATCTTAAAATGTTTTGAACACAGCCATTTTTTGAGTACATTCTATGGCATAAAAATAAATTTAATAATATTTTTAGTTTTTGTGATATGGCAACAACTTATGTTTTTTTACAAGGAAAGAGGGCTAAAATGCATTCGAAAAATATATACTTTACTTATTATTTGTTGTTTAGATTTGCGGAAACCTTCATCCTAGTGAATTATTGCCATCATTATATGCTCGTTGAATAATTTACTATTTTCATGTGAAAATAAAGCTATTTTTATATCATTAGTTAATAAAGTGTAGGTTTTTAAGACCCTAAAGAGTGAATGTGATTTATACGGTGATAGTAGGTTGTAACAGAAGTATTTCTGATGAGATAAACTCATTCGATATAGGCGACTACAATTTTGTTAAAATTTCACATAATTTATTACTTTTCTTGTGCGGTTATCAAAGTGACGTCAGTTGTCATTGAGTTTTGGTAAATACTAAATGAATATTCAAATAATTGCATTCAAAACAAGAGCCATGCATGTTTTTTCACAAAGACGTTATAATGATTACACTCCCCTGAAATAATGTTGAAAAAAAATTAACAGCTAATACCTGCCCTTCTGTAACGGTGTATAAATTACAGTAATTTAAAAAGAAAATTTTAATTTCAGTTCTCCAGAAAGGACCCCGCACTTTTTATATGGAAAAGTGGTTTCAGTCGGGAGGTCTAATTTTTGGTGGAAAAGGTAGTTCTCAACATTCTAAACGAAAAAGCTAATGGGCAAAAAAAAATCTATCCTCAGGATTTTGCGCTACGACGCATACAAGGTCGGCACATGGGTTTTCAGGAGTAATGAGGTTCCGAATGAGGCGCATTAGCTTTTTTATAGTGGTTTTTCGCCAATAGCTTTATACTTGACTAATGTTCTACAAAGTATTCCATCTCAACTACTTCGATTTCAACGTGATTATTGGCATTTGCTCTGGCATCGCAGACGCGATCTAATCCTCATTTTTGAATCTCGTTTTGAACACAGAAAAGGGGGATATATACAGGGTGAATAAGTACAAATATTTTAACTGCTGGTGTAGTTCGTCATATGGATCAGTCTAGTGAAAGCCATTTTTAAAAATTTCTAATATTTACGGATTATTTTTTTTTTAAATACCCACATTTTGAGGACCCCTGTCATAACCAATTTAATGAACCATATGATTTGTTGCGAGGTTGCCATATCTCCTCTAATATAAATATTAAGTTTCCTTTAACGTAATAGTAAAGTAATACGGTTAAATTCTATTTTAAAAATACTTATTTGAAGCATAAGTACAGTAAAGTTGGGTATGTAGTATGATACGCAGTATTATTAACATAAATTTTAACTGCTTAACTGACTTTAAACGATTAAAAATTAATTTCCGCAAGTTAAATACATACTATCATAAAGTATTTAGGAAGATATTACGTGATATTACTATGTTCAATGTTCAAAAATTATACATAAACGTGCACACAAGCTTACCTGTTTGTTAAAAAATTAACTATTTAATCAGTAATCCACATTTAACAAGTTAAATGTCATTGTACACTGTTAGAAAGATACACAAGACACAATGTCCTAAGGTTATTTTATGAAGAATAACGAAAAACTATGATTTTCACACAGCATATTAATTTTCGCCACATAACCCCAAATGAGTCAGTATTAACCATTTATTTCGAATCCAGAATCATAAAGTGACTTAGCACTTTAATCAGTGAAACAAATTTTAAAGATAAAGGTACACACAATATTAAATAACAAAATAGCAGATTGACGTATGCGTTTAATATCAAGAAAAGCAAAGATATTTGTGTAACACTGGCAACACTGTGAACCACACGTTCAATCTGGAGTGCTATGATTCATAAATGTGTGAAAGTCAGCGGTCCTCAACAAGTTTTCTACAGAAAATTACAAAATTTATTTAAAATTTCACTTCTTTATTTCTGATTTTTTTTGTAACAAAAACTATTAATTATGTGTTCTACACAGTGAACTATACTGCTGGTTAAAATATTGTACTTATTTAAGGTTCGCTCTGTATATATTTAGTACTTTTTCTCTCCAACACATCTCACGCATGCATGTCTCCATAATCGGTCACTGAACACGCTCTTTTTTGATAAAAATAACCCGACTCCTGAAAACCCGCCGTACCGCAATATCCTGACGGTAGATTTTTTTGTGCCCATTACCTTTTTTTTTTCATGTTGAGAACTACCTTTTCCACCAAATATTCCGAGTGAAACCACTTTTCCATATAAAAAGTGCGGGGTCCTTTCCCAAAAAAGATTCTAAAAAAAATTAAATTATAGCGCTTTGTATCTCAAAGAGTAAGCTACTTAGAAAAATACTGTATATCACCGTTTCTTCATGAAATCGCTTGAAATACCTTCTTTAGATTTTCATATTGCTTAGAAAGCACCCTGTAAATACTTAGTTATTATGCAGAAATATAGAAGTGGGTAAAAATGCAAATTTATGCATTATTTGAGAATTTGTCACTTCTATAAATATAAACAGAGATTCCAAGGATCCTCTTTTATGATCAAAATACCTCGCTGCACCTGACTAACAAACATTTCACGTGTCCAAGATTGTTAAAACGATTATTGGCTCCAATGGAACCCCAAAATAATAATTCTACAACCTAACCATGTTCTAAGTACCTAAATATTTCCTATTAACTCAAATTTTCGAAAACTGCAGGTTAATATTGTACTGAAATTTCTGGTAGTAACTGTTCTTCATGTGTACGCAAATGTAAAATAAACATACCCGCTTATCTGATATCACTGGTTATTAATAAATCGCTGATGACCATTCATTAACGGAGATACGTTTAAACAATACTTCGCGCTATTTATAACAAATGTGTCAAAATGAAATAGCATACATCGAGTATCAGTAACCTTGTCCCCATTACACTACGCCATTATAAATAAATGAAATCAATTCTCGGAACTTACTATAAATACTACTGTAAAAAGTACAAGTTGTAAACAGAAAAAGTGAATAGCTCAAAACAAATTGACATTTGCGTGTGTGCAAGAGCTGTGCAATTGAGTTTTTTGTTATTTTAAAAAAAACTCCAATCATGTTCCATTCTCTATTAGTTTTAGCTTAAAAAGTGTTCCACACGATTTGTTGTTGTTTTTCAGTAGATTTTCAAAACAAAGCAGGCAGTTCTTTTTTGTTTTGATTGATTGGGTTCGATGACATTGTATAGTTCTACTTGTATAAAATATAAATCTCATTCATGTTATTACTAAGTACATGGTACCTACCGAATTGAAAGTTCTGAAAAATCAGGAAAATTAGTATTGTTCAAAAAAATTCATATAAGGGAATATCAATTTTTTAAAATTGCACAAAGAAAAAGAATTACGTTATTTGTAACACTCCAGTTTTTCAAATTCAATTTCTTTTTTATTTCTTTTATTCCTCCTTCCTAAGTATGTCATGGAATTCAATGTTCAAGTAAACCTTATTGCAGCTACTAAAAATGGAAATAGGACGCATTTATTCCCAAAAAAATTTGGGAATAGATGAGTCTTGGAAAATGGAGTTGGTATCGTAAAAATAAATTTTATAAAATCATTATAGATTCCGAGAAAAAAATTATTGAAGTTGTAATATTTCCAACGCTGGGCTACTGTAATCTTTTGCATAGTGTTTACATTAGTTGTTTAAGTGTAAAATACGGCTAACGTTATAGCAACTCGGAGTTGGTGGATATCGTTTTAATTTATGATGAAGAAAACATGCTTTAGCAGCTTCCGGTAGACATGTGCCAAATGCAGCTACTTTTACCGCGGTAGTGCAACGAAGGCGTGACACGGGAAATTTGAAACCGAATCGGGGAAGAGATGGAGGTCCAGGGCGTCCGAGAGCTGAGGAACACATTTTAGAGATTGTTGATTTCTCGAATAAGTACCAAGTAAATCACTCAACAAGTACAAGGAATGTCCCAATCAACAGTGTGTACCATGTACAGCGTGTCAGTATCAAGGAATTATTCTTTACGAATTTGATTTTGGGAATGGTTGGTGCAATGAAATGCTCAAAATCCCAGATTTACAGCTGATGTGTTAGCTGAAAGAGGAAACTATTCATAATAATCATTTTTTAAATTTTAAAAATCTGCACACGATTCAACGGGATAATTTCCAATAACGCTTTTCTGTAAATATTGGGGCAGAGATTGTCGATGATCGCTTGATTGGAGCAAGCATGTTACCAAATCGAATGGATGGGGTTCAGTAGCTCAGGTTTCTTCGAAATTATCTACCAATAGCAGCAAAAATAGGCGTTATAAAATTTTTCATTTCTTTCCATGGGAATTTTTTTCAATTTGTTGACCGTTAATTTTTTATTACATTTACCGACAATCCGGTCGCCGACTAAATGCTTTGCCTTGAGCAAGGTCAGGTTTTACAATGGACCAGTTTCCAATGCTGTACAGTGTATTTTTAAATCATTTCAAACTGATATTTTTGATTTTTTTTACAAAATTGTATTTGTAAGAAACCCGTGTAGATTCAAAATTTGTTATACAGTGCTTTCCAAAAGTAACGAATAAATTCATTATTTTTTAAATTGAGAAGTTTTCGAAAAAATTACTTGGCACGTCGATTTTGTTTTTAAAAAAGGCACGACCCATATTTGTGACGTCATCGTTGTTCGAGATATGACGTCATCGACAATTTTTTTAAATAGCAACCCCCAGTTTTGAAAGAGCGTGTGTTTCTACATACATACATCATAAAAAATTATGGTATTACATAACAAAAATTCCAAGAAAATAATGTTTGAAGATTTTAAAATTTAATAATGAAAAGAATTTATTAATCGTCTTGGCTACTGTCAGGCAGCCAACGGTGCACAATTTGAACATTTAATTTAGTCGATTTTTTACATAATCATTATCATTCGCCATAATTTTTCATGGTGTATGTATGTAGAATGACACGCTCTTTCAAATGGTATGGTCAAAATTGGGGGTTGCTATTTAAAGAAATTGTGAATGATGTCACAAATGTGGATCGTATGTCAAAAAGTGCCTTTTTTAAAACAAAATCGACGTGCCAGGGGATTTTTTCGAAACAACGGTATATTATGTATATGTTTATGGTAATAGATTTTATTGAAAGTGATGATCGCTTTAATGTACAACTCTACACAATAAAGGATTCCAATTTAAAGCATTTCAGGGCTTTAAAAGCGAAATCATAAAATTTTATTTTATAAAACATCACAAGTAGTTTCCAAGGTAAAATTTTTAATTTCCACATTTGTAATGGAAGGCAGAGGTTTAAGAAATACTTCAGTCAGTTGTTATTGCTTAAACAGTAATGACTTTAGTAATAACTATTCTTTGACATCATCTTCTTAATAAAACCCTTGGATGAACAAACTTTAAACTACGTTGACGGCAATACTTATGCTCACAATACTAATAAATGACGTCATCGAATTATCTTATATAACGATATCAAATTGTGACCAAAATATTAAGAAATTGTTCAAATATATGCATAACAAAGAGTAAATCATAACTAAAACATAGATATAGTTGCGGCAAGAATTCGGGCGACTTACGTCACAGGTGACGTTTTACGCAATTGTATTTATTGTCAACATAATTTTCTATAGTTTGTCGCGTTAAAAACAATATTTTTTTGGAATTGTTGCGTCATTAAAAATGGAGTCAATATCGTAAAAAAATTCTATAAAATCCTTATAATTTCTGAGCAAAAAATGAAATTGTGGCATTTTCAACCTTTGCATCGCTGCTCCGACTATTTATAGTAGGTATTAATGTTTTTGTTATATTAGTGTAAGTGTAAAAAATGACTTACGTTGAGCAACTCGGAGTGGATGGATATTGTTTTAATTTATGGTGAAGTGAAAATGCTTTAGCAGAATGATTTCCCGGTAAACATGTGCCAAATGCAGCTACTTTTACTGCGGTATGCAGTGAGTGCAAGTGTAGTGCAACGCAACGGAAATTTCAAATCGTGGAAGAGATGGAAGTTCAGGACGTCCACGGCGTATTGCAGCAGTGTGGCGTATCATACACGAGCTCAATTACATTTATGCCATGTACAGCGTGTTCAAGAATGAATACCAAGGGATTGGACGAGGATGACCGGTACCATGGCCGCCACGATCTCCTGACTTTAAATCGCTTGGACTTCTTTTTGTGGGACTATTTAAAAAATTAAGTATATCGCGGAAAACGGACAAGCAGCTGAAACATTTGTGTTAGCTTGTAGAAAGTGGCTAAGACGGGCCCAAAATTTTGTTGTAATATCAAGTATGTCAAACTATTTTACTAATTAAAATCATAAATTAATTCTATTGTAGTTGACTTTCAAAATTGTAGAAAGTGACTAATCGCTAGCTTGTAGACAAAAACGACGGGCGAAGCGTGCGAGGAGCAACATTTCATAGGCGTACTAAATTTGAAAACGATCAGAATATATACAAAAATGACAAAAATAATTGCATTACATAACATCCATTATTTTTAGATTATAAACATTTATATAACAGTTTTTACCAATTTCGAGGCGTTAGAGAATATAAATAATAAGAATTGAGTGACTAATTCAGAACACAGGGATGAGTGCGGAAGATACGGATAGTATGATTACCTAAGCGTACCACTTGAGAAGAGTTAAAGTACACGAAATTATCAAAAATAAGTTGACGTCGGCTGAACCTAGCACATTAACAGTTTACTTTAAATGTACCCCCTGTGTCATCCTCTCTACAAATTAGAATGCCGTCCTTATGGACGCCGATTGCCCACTACCACCCCCTTGCATCTACCTGATGCGCACTCCGCAGATATCATACTTAAGCCTTGTCCTCATAGACGCGAAATTCACGGATTTTTGCATGAATTTTGCAACATCTGTTTTAATTATTTATGGCGGGAAAATCTCATCTTTTCACAATTGCAATTTTCGAAACTGTCAAACACTACAAACATTATTGCCCGTTTCATTATTATGTGGAGTTAATAAATTTGTTTTGAGTTTCTGCTAATCTACCATGGCAGTATCATGATGAAAATGATAGAAAATGTTATAGGTAGTTGACAAAATTTGTTACAAACAGAGATTTTCCACCATTAAATAAATCGCGCAAATATTTGCGAATTTCGCATTCAAGGCTTTAGAATACATACACACTATTTACTATTGGTTACTAGCACTGTCACTGTAACGGTCACACATTAACACTTATTATATCATATCGTATCGCGTATCGTCAAAATTTAATATATTCGATCGAGATTATTATTTTTTAATATTTATTTTAAATAGTTTCTTCGCCATATCACTATTTCGTCCTTTCTATCAGTATACTCTTTTCGATTTCATTTATACGGACTAAGTTTCATCTTGTAAGATATAGAAATCGATTTTTTTTGTCGAAAACTTATTTTAAAAATACAATCTTCCTTCTGCAAGTTTCCATCACTTTCCGTTTCACAGTTGTACGTCTTTACCACTTTTTTATTTGCACACATATGCTATTCACGTACAATTTTGTTAATGAAATACATATTCCAACATCACTTACACTCATATTTTGACCTCGCGCTCTAAACTCTTCATACATGTCATCATCTGATATTCCTCACTTGTTTAATTAGGACGATTTTGAGAATACGTTGTAGGGCTTATTCTCCATTTTTAAGAACACAAAATCACTAATAAAATTAATTACATTCATAATTAAATTAGTGAAAATATATACCCGAAATTGTGCTCTGCCAAACGATATACCCGCCCATGATAGCGCTGGAAATGAAGCAGTTGGATCCGACAATTGCAGCCAATCAAAAGCTGCAGCGCATGCGTACTTACTGCAGCAGAAACTGTGCAATCGGGTATGCGGCACACGATTTTGTAGGAAAAATATACGAGCTGCATGTATATTTTTTTGTGTTGACTGCTATAAATTATGAGCATGGTTATAACATGAGTCACTCTCTACAATTTTGGAAGTCAACTATAATAATTAATAACAATAGCGGCAAAAGCAGTTGAATTTGCTACATAAAAATAGATGTTGTAAAATGTAATTTCTTTCTAAATCATTTTGAACTGCTCTTTTGATTTTATTTTTACAAAATTGCATTTGTAAGAGTCCCCACCTTTCCAACCTTTTCTAAAGTATGTATGAGATGTTTTCTATTAGTTATTAATATTTTCGTCTACTTCTCTTTCATGAAGCATACTTTCCATGTGGTCTAGACTAGATAAGAGTCCTAAATTGACATCCTTCCCATTATTCTCTTGTCCATTGAAATTATGTGTTTTATTTTCGTGATTTCTTCCGTATAGACAAAAAGCTGGGACTGGATCTAGTGCGGCGTACCGTCAGTTATCGTTGTCAATTGGAAGTCATCTCCGTGGGAGCCATCGTCCCCGCGGAGAAAGGTTGCGGCGACGATGGCGCGGTAGTGAAATCAGAGGGTCAGTGCACCGAGACGGCGGAGGACGCATCACACACAAGAAAGTACACAACAACAATCACTTTTCTGAAATATGAATCTGGGTCGGCGACCCACTTGCCGTGCCAGAATTGGGTTATGCGTTTTTATGATGCATCCGAAGAGTAATGGTAGCAAGGCCTCCGAGAGTTCAAGGGTGACGCTCGCGGTCGGCTAGAGCGGTCGGCGAGAGTCCGTTGTTGATGGCGTTAGACCGTGTTTATGTTGAAGCTGCGATAAAAACTACAAGAGCGCTGATGACTGCTGCGATAACAGCTATTCAAAAGTATCTTTCTTCGATGCGTTTATGTTGGAGCTGTGATACTAGTAAATTAAAAGCAGTTGGCTCAAGTGTCAGTTGTTTACAAATATTTGCAAAAACTGTCAAGACTGATTTGTTTGACAAGACAACAGAGAAACATCAACATAGCAACCGCCTACTGCGGTTATCAGTTACCGGTGACGAAAAGATGTTTAGATTAAGGAAACATTTTAATTTTTTTCCGCGCAAACTGTTGGTTGTATGGAAAAATTACAAGAGGGAAAAAAGTAGTAGAATTATATGTAGTATTTAAAAAAAAAGTTTTGTTAAAATCGATTATTGCAGGAAAAAGTTCGGAAAGAAATAAATCTAGGGGTTGCTTATTCTCGCCCTCCAGAAACATGAGCCAAGGAATAGACACCACCATAAAATAGCTTTTGACTAGCTGATAATGTGTACCAAAATTGAAATTTCTAAGTGTAACCGTGTTTAAAGAAAAATAAAAAAACTATTTTTTTTTCGCCACTTTGAGACTCGAATATCTCAACAGGGAAGCCCCAATTGAAAAATTTTATATAAAGATCCTCCCTAAAATGGCTTGTGAAATACACTGGTAAAATATTTAACCATCATTCTGGAAGACCCTGTATAGAATATATCGTTTGAAATATGTTAATCAATATTCGCATTTGATCCAGTCGCTGGTAGGAGCAGTTAAGGTGTTATTATTTGAATCAATGTTGGCCACACACCTGGGTTCGACTTCCACGGAAGACCGTAGATCAGCTATACTTTCGGCAAGGATTGGTATCCCTCTACGGATATAGTAGGTGGGAAGAATGCTAGCTTAGGTCAATGTGACAGTTTCACACCCGGCGTTTGACCATCTTCCTTATTGATGAGGTTTCCCGGTTTTTTTCATTTATATAAAATATAGTTTATTAGTAAATTAATAATTATACAATTGAGTGAAGTTTAAAATTTTAATATATTAATATACATAATAATTTTTCCATGTGAGGCGTTAATAATGTAAGTATAAAAATTAAAAAATTTTCTTGGCAGTATTCGAAATAAAACACTGTTATATGAACGTTCGATCTTTACGTATTTTCATATAAATTAATACTACATTTCGAAAATAGGCGAAAATATGAACCTGTAGACCTATAGAAAATGACCATTTTGCGTTTAGCGTTCCTTAAAATCAAGCCTCAATCAATCACTCTAGAACTCGTCATAGATCACCTGTGTGGTGCGTTCAACAACTGACGCCTGGATATAAAATCATTTTAGCATTTTATTAGCC
The DNA here is from genome assembly GCA_037114965.1 of Monochamus alternatus. Classification (NCBI taxonomy): domain Eukaryota; kingdom Metazoa; phylum Arthropoda; class Insecta; order Coleoptera; family Cerambycidae; genus Monochamus; species Monochamus alternatus. The sequence continues at coordinate 20,126,859 of CM073430.1, forward strand.
TAGATCAGTATTCATTGAGGTATCAGAGGTGAAGCCTTTTGATTAAATTAGATATTTACGAAGTTTATAGATTAGTAACTCTACGATACCTAGTGTTTAGGAAAAGTAAACAGCTGCTAATATAATGCTGTCAAGTCTTGTCTTGCCCTTTTCATGTATTGAGATCAAGACAAGATTAAGAAAAAGCAATACAAGATTGCCAACACTACTGTCTACTATCTACTAAGAATTGTTTTAGTGTTTAAGATAATTGACTACCGAAATAATTATTAAATAAAAAATGTTCAGTTTTTCCAGGATAGGGATTCTATATGGAAGCATCAGTCTAGTTTATGTCCACCCTAATACCGCCAGGCAATTGTCTCTCCGCCCTCCGCGCTTCACTAGATCGCATTTCACTTAGATGGCTTGTTTGTTTACATTTTTTTGCAAAATCGATAAGCGGAATGTGGAGCACTTTTCCGCGATAAATTTTCCATAAACTACTTACTATTTATAATCGGGAGAAATCACAGATGCGGCTCTTTGTTGATTTTTAAAGTGAATCTGTGCTACGGCCTATTTTCCCACGGGCTGGCGCTTGCTAGATTTCATTGCACTTTCGTGCTGTGTAAACTCCGCAAAAAAGTTCGGGTTAACGACTGCAAACGCTAATCCTTTCCAAAGTAATTTTTAAATGTAGATTAGAAACCAACATTTTGAGGACTGCTGATATATTTTTTGTAAACAACTAGTGTGGCATTATTTAGACGCATGCTTTCTGTCATTTTTTATAATTTACAGATTCTTTACAATTGCATTTAATGCTATTCATAGTAGTATTGCTAACTGTTTTGAAGATATAAGCATTTTTCATTCTTATCGAAGTAGGTTGGTGTCAAGTAAAACAACTGAAAATCATTGATCATTGGCAGTTTTTGTTTAGTCCACCTACTTTGATTTTGTCCCATAAATTATTAATTCATGTGATCAAAGATAACTGACTTCAATTATAATTGTATGACTTGCATATATAAATGATATTGCGTATCTTTCGCTAAAACCGTTAAAGAATTATTAAAGGTCATTTAACATTTTTTTATAACATATTCTGAATGATTTTATAATTTGCGGTATGACTTTTTTTAAATTTTCTGACGCCTCTAAAACCTTTAAAATAAATAATTTGAGAATTTTGACTCGCGTAAACCGCTGTGTGACGTCACTGCCTCCTATAGCATGCCGGGTTGCGCTCGCTACCGTTTACTTGCATTTAGAATACGAAGCGTAGAAGGGCCGGCGGCGTCGTTAGGATTGCGGTTTTTATTTAAATTAAAGAAAATTAAAGTATGGAAGGCAAAATAATCAAACTTTAGATATTGTATTGTATGAAAATGTCGCAGTACAACGATAAAATGTCTTGATAAATTATTTATTAGTTTACCCAGGAATTCCAATACACCAAACTTGTGGCAAAGAGCAATGAAGCGCGACACATTTCTTGAACCCAAATCAGATAATTATGTGTTGTATAATAAAATTTATAATAAAATCAATTGAATAATAATTTTGGTTATTTAGAATATATTTTTGATTTTTAGGTCAATTAAATTTATATTCCAAGATACCTACATACCTACGTACCTCTTTAAATCTAAGCAACATACCTGTGTATTAAGTTGGTAAATTATTAGCCGTTTTAATATCGATAATAATAATCCCTGGCTAATCATCGTTCTAATCACGAGGATTAGCCCAGAAGTCGAGGACTTTGGGAGAGGGGGCGGCATATTATTATTAAACAGGCCGCATTTGCGCCCAGGAACGATTTACATTGGTAGGCTCTAATCACCATTCAGTACAGCAATGAGAGAAACCTGTAAATCATCATTAATTAGGGGGTTAGTTAAATGTCGACCGGTATCAATTTCTAACATCGACCCAAGCTAACATTTTTTCACCCTACCATACCCGCAGAGAGGGTGCCAATCCTGTCCACGAATATAGCTGATATACGGTCTATCGGCTGTGGGGCTCGAACCCACACTGGTCTAACCGCATCGATTCAAGTACTGACGCCTTAAACCGCGCAACCACTGACCGACCGCAATTCAAGATTTCTTAATTTTTCGTTTTACAAGGTGGTCCAATAAAATAAATGAAACTATAAGATTCTAATAAAGCTTCCGAAAGTAATGTTTAAATTTGTTTGATAAGATTTATAAACTAAACATTTACTTAATTATTTTTATAGTTATTGACACTCGTAAATTATTTTAATTCATAACATAACCTGAGCTGCATTGTCTTCGTAGCTTTCTCGTGAAGATCGTAAAAAGAATTATATTTTAAACAGTTTATATAAAATTTTAAATATTTAAAGTCAAAAAGAATAAATTTGAAGGTCCAAACTTTAAATTAACTAAAACTTAAAAAGTCTAGCTAATAGGTACATAGCAAAACAAATATTTTGGTATAGGTACCTACATCGAACTCTTTTTTTTAGAAACCAAAACTTAGATGTTATTAATGATTTGGTTTTAAAACTTACCTTCGCATTTTTGCACCTCTCATTTCGGCACTTACAAATTGGTGCTTTGTGTTAAAATAATCCATCATCATAATTAAATTAACCATCGCATTGGCAGATTAGTCGAATAGGCTTTTAAACAGCATATTGTGATTTTTAAAAGTAGTTAATTTTTGTTAATTTGTTTTGATTTAATGCAGAAAAGTCCTTACTCGAGTTCGAAGAGGATGAGTACCGAGAAGCTGTATGAGACAATGACGTCACGCCTCGCGAGCGTTTAATTCCAATTTGACCTCGTATATTTTGGAAATTACTTATCAGATCGACTTTAAATTTTCTGGGTTGACCATACATCATAAATGCTTCATAAAAAAATTGGTAAATAGTGTAATTTAAGGTTTGACCAAATGACCCTAATATTATTTCCTTCCGGTTATTATGAAACTGATTATGAATATAAAATATGTTTTCTCTTCGTGTAAAAATTGTAACAACATTCCATAGCAATTTTATTTGGTGGTCAATGATACCAACACATCAGTTACTTTCCTTAATGAACGAATAATGTTATTTTTCTCTTTCTGCGATGTCAAGAACTAGAAGAGTGAAATTAAAACTTATAAATATTTTTTGCTACCAGTTTATTCCAACTTTCGACTGAATCAACTAGATGCCACATTCCTCGTTCGTGTCATTTTTACCATACATGGATTTACTTTCGAATGGACGTAGTGGACAAAATTGCCTGTTTTTGGTGCTTTACTGGCTGTGATCGTAAAGAGTAGATCTGTATATGGCGATCTGGGTCATGTTTTAATGGCCAGTAACCGTATAAAATGGATGCCAAATCTGTACCATTTTGTAAAACTGCATCATAGTTCTACAGTATCTCATAAAATATTAATATACGAAGTTTTGTAACCAGTTTCAATAATTTTATAGACTTGTTCTTGTTTTCTGAAAAGAAAAAAGTAATGAAAATATCAGATATTTCTGTGTAATTTACATGCTTTTTATAAAATTTTGTCAACAACTGTTTATAGGATAATAGTATTATACAATGAACACATAATGAAGGCTGTAATATCAGGTAGAATACTATATTTTGTCCACGACTATTAACAATATTTTATCAAACATTTTACTGAAAACGTTACACAATATTTTGACACTCATAGCATGGCATAACATACAATTCAAAACTGTCGAAACACCTTACTTTCAGGTTTGACATTTGTCGTGCATTTGATAAATTAAAAAAGCAATAAAACTTTCAAAAAAATGTTAATATTACCATACATGTATAGTGGGTAGTGTTTGGCTCACACAAAAGGTTCAGATGCAATTGCTGACACGGAGAATTTTTGTCTTGTTAGTTCATTCCTGATTCTTTGAAACCAGTGAATAATGATTTTATTATTCACTAGTGAATGATGGAGGCTTTTTTGAAAATCAAAAAGGTATAACAATCCAATTTTGCCAATGATAATGAATTTTATTTTTTTATTGACAAACGGTTGGTTTTAAAGCAAATAAGTAAGAAAGGTAAACGTTTTAAAAGAAGCTAGGCTATCTGATACGTATTTTTGAATACTATATTTTTGTCTAATAAGCAAGTCGTAGCCAAAAATAACTTGGGAGAGCTTATTTCAAGAACCCCTCCAAGAGGCAGATATTTTCGAGAAATTATTAAGAAGTTGCACATGCATTAGTAGGGATTTTTTTTTCAAATTGCAGCCACTATTCCATATTTATGAAAGATGAATACAAATTTTTTTTATTTTTGTCGGTTTTGGAAACGCTATAAAAAATGACAGCATGGTAGTTGACAGATTTAAGCTATCTCAGATGATGCTTATCATATGCGCCAATTTTCCAGAAGTCTTCTTGTGGAAAACTTTCTTTCCTCTTTTGAGGATTTTGTTCCATTTTATAAATATCTTTATACTGTCTTTCAGGCTTCCTTGAGATCGCATTTAAAATTTTTGTACAGTTTCTTAGATTGTATTTATTTTTTTATTTTGAACAAATGCACTTCAGAAAACAGGTTAATTAATAATAAATCATTTGTTTTCACGTTTTCAAAGAGCTAGGAGAATCGACTGTTTCGATAGTCAGATGGATACACTAAGCTGCAAAAAAGTTCTGTCATTTAAAAGAAACATGATGTATCATAAGTGGCGCCCTCTACTAGTGACGTCAAAATTAGGAACAAATTTGAATTTCTGGCTTCCAAAAATCCTCGATCTCCAAAATGTATGCAAATATTTGAATTTTTTTAAAAGTTATTTACAAATATCGGAAATAAAATTTTAACTTTGACACCCTTTATCTGTTTAACATCAACTTTTGGCTAAGGTAAGCTTGACAACATTGCATTATCTTGTTGTCAGCGATCTACTCTTGCTCTGTGTTGCATTTGTTTCGGGACACCCTGTACATATAATTAAAATATATGTATATGTGTATGTATATAATATGTGATGCTAGTTGCAATACTTGATTACCTAGAGATACATTTACTTATTCAAAAAAATTGATGGAGGTGTAGCGTGGCGAGGTAGCCACTCTGCCGGCAGCTTTGAATCCTGCGGTAAGTAGACCTTAGACCAGCTATATTTGCGGAGATGATTGGCACTTTTTCTGCGGGTATGGTAGGGTAAGAATGTAAGATTGATACCGGTCGACATTTGATCATCTCCCCCTAATTAATGAGGTTTTCCAGGTTTCCCTCATTCTTGCACTAAAAAATGATTCATTATACTTGTAAACAATTTTGTAATTTATATCTCATGTTGGACAGAAGCAGTAATTAACTGAGCCCCTCCTTCATAAAGTCATTATTATTATTATCATTTCAGAGACATTCTGAAATGTCCTATATATATTCGCGAAACTGTAAAACATAAGGAAGCAAAGCCATACACTATAATTACAATCACGTTACGAGATCGCCAGACTCAGAACTGATATAGGAGGATTTCGTCATTAATAACAGCGCATCGTTCAAGGCCCGCCGCCTGATAAAGTATTAGCAATCCAAATCGGAACATCAACTAAGTCAGGGTTAGGAAGATAACCGCAATTGGGGCATTTCTTTTTATTAACGTCAGCAGATTACATATTTAAGTGGGTTAATGCTTGGGTGCCACAATCAGCTGCAGAATTCTTATAGAAACCGAGATAAACGATCAGGTGGGTCAAAACGTGACCGTCTAAGACTCTCTTACACTGCATGATTCAAACTGAAAGCTTGTGTGGGAATGTTTGACTTTGTTATGCGTATATCTAAAAGTATCTAGGGGAGACCCAGGCAAAAGGAGTCAGTGGGCAAAAAGAACCTGTAATATATTCTTAGGTATGTCAAATTGACAACACTGTGATTGACTCCCTTACAGTCATATACAGTTGTTGTTTTAGCAGAGATTTACTTCGACAGAGTTAATAATGTAAAACAGTTCTTGATTAAATATACAGGGTGTTCCATTTAGAAAAACCAAGTTTTAGCGGTTAGAAGTTGAGGAAATTTGACAATAAATGTTTACCACCCTGTATAAAAAAAAAGTTTTCAAAATGTCTGTACAAATGATCCTATCTCTCTTTTAAATATCAATACGTCAGCTTACAAGATGTAAAAAATAAGCAATTTTGAATTAAGCTATAGAAAAGCAACTTTTTTTGATAGAAATGAGATAACTGCAAGCAGGTAGAGATATGAGGAAGAGTAGAGGTAGATATAAGGAAGCTTGATAAAAGTTCCCCAAGAATTAAGCAAGTAGATGGCTACAAGAACAGCATGATTTTGATTTTGATAAAAAAAGCTCCCTCGTAAACCCCAAATTCTAAATTTTTCAAAATTGAAATCAAAGTAGTCTGAAATATTCTAACGGGCCATCACCGTAAGATAACTTGTATAAACTCTAATGATAGCTTACTTAGGTTTTAATTCTAATACTTTCTTGGATACTTCTGGTATATCCCGAGGATCTAACCTTGGACTACTCTTTTTATTTTATCCGTCAATGATTTATCCATATCATTAAAATCTGATTACATGTTTATTGCTGACGATATATGTATTTTTTAAATATATCTACATTATATTGATGATTGTTTAAAATCAGTTACCAATTAATGTTGATAAGTGCACAATTTGTTGAGTTTATTTAAAAACGCGTCCTGTTTTATTTCAATATAACCTCAGCATCGTATGATATTGCAATAGTGTTATGGTCCTTAAAAGATGGTACCGTAAAGCATATGAGGAGTTCCTGAGAACATTTTACATTTTTTCTCAAGATCGAGATAAATAATGATAGATTTTTGCTATATATACATTTGCCGATAAAACGATAACAAAGTTCCGATATAGCTAAACATTGTTTTAGTATTTGAGGGAAAAATTAATGTGTCTTGCAATCATTGATATCAGTATAACGTTTGATAAAGAATAAAGGTTCTTGGAGAATAGTCTCATATAGTGATAAGTGGTAGGCCACCATCATAATAGATAGTACGAAGAGGTCAAAAAAAATAATTCAGCAACGTTCACTTATGCGAAAATGATTTTATTTTGCCTGGGGTAGTCGACACCGCTCCAATAGCATCGCCAATAAAAATTTGCAAGTGACCTTTGTATGAGTCTTTGTATGAGTCAAAATCATTTTTTTGATTCCAATATGGCAAAAGATTGCGAATATATTTTTGTTTATTATTAATGACAACAATAAAGCTCTGTTACTTTAATTTTTTCATTTACTTTGACTCTTTTAGTACCTATCTAAAATGAGAAGGTTTTTGTAGTAATAGGATACTTCTAATTTTTTCAATATTGTTTAAACTGACAATAATGGTGTTTAATATAAATGGAATAATTATAACAATAATATTCTGCTTTAAAATAAAAATATAAACTTTTTCTGCCACAATTCCTTCAGTCATTGGTTAAATACGACAAAATACACTATTGTAAACACTAACTTAGGTTATGTTTCATCTTTTGAAAAAGTTAAATAACCGCCACCTCCTATTTCCTGCCCTCATTATGAGCCAGGCCCATTTCGTACCTCACACTGCGATAGACTACGAGAACAGTGTTGTCAGATGTGAATATTTTCTTCACATTGAAGAATTTTGAATTTTTTTTATAAAATCCTGCGAAGAAAAGATTTTTCAAATCATCAAAATGTAAAGAATTTTCTAATTTTTTCTTTATTTCAATGTACTGCGTCATAGTAAAATGTTAATAGAACCAGTGTAGAGTAGACGTTCTATTCATGAACGTTAAATACCTATCATTTAACATTATTTTGAACAGCAGGTTTTTGTAAACTAAAATGTCTACTTTATTTATTGTATGAGTATTGAGTATTTATATCAAAGCTGTTTTTTAATAAGCATTCAAATTGTTTTTGCTTTACCATTGAGTGTTTCTATTATGTGAAGAAATGTTCAAATTGTCAAGTCGAGTTCTGTGAAATAGATCGGCGGATAGCATTATTGTATTTATGGATTTCAGTTGTGTTGTGTTTGTTTTGCTGTTTTAATTTGAGCAACAGAAGATTGTATAATAGTGTTATTATAAAGTAAATAAACTACCTTAAATTATTAATTAATTCCCACATTTATACTGATTACACTACTGCATTTCTTGCGAGAACTTAAGCTTGAAAAAAAAACACTTTTAATAAACTTTTCCTACCTTTCGCAACTAATTTTTATTAATTCTATTCTAGCCCTGAAGAAGCAATAAAAATAATTGTGAGATATCGGTAAGGCTTTAGTGTATGGATACCCTTTATCTCATTATTTGTTCATTTTACAAATTTCCGTAAAATTTTGCCATCTGGTAACACTGACGCGGTTTTTGACAACCGCTGGGTTTATATCTGTCAAACACTTTGACCAGAGTCGTACTAGGATTTATTTCTTCACTACAAAATAGATGTTCAATTTTGTTGGAAAAACGTGAATATAGTACTTTTTTGTATAATACTTTTTTATTCCGAGTATTCATTCTCAGAACACAACAAAAAAAAAATAAGCCTGCTATCGAAACCTTACTCTCCCTTCCTCTAAATTTTAACGCAAAATCTTTTATCTTTACTTTAATTATTTCGAAGGCGATATAAATACCATCAACATCTATTATTAGTTCTGATGGTTCTAAATCCTGAATCTGACCTCGATTAAAAATCCGGCTGCTTGGCAGAAAAAAATGGTGGCACGAGCACCGGAGGGTTAACTGACCCCCGACGCGAGTGGAAAGGATATCGTCTATCGCTTCAACGTCACTTTTATTTGTATAACTCGTTCCATCAGATGCCGATTTACGCTGGACTGAAAGGTCATTGTGATCGTTTCGATTTTTACATTTTAAAGGTCACTTGTCCGAGGTAAATGAATTAAAATCATTTCAACGGTCAGCAACTTATTCTCCGGTGCGTTCGTTGCCATTTGGATGATATCTTTAAGAGCGCTGTTGCCGGTGCAGCAGATTTGCACGTGTTTTCTCCAAAATTATAGTCTTTACAAAGTCAATTACAGACTGCTGTAAAACATAGTATGCCGTGTTAACTCGTTATTTAGCACTGTGTCAATGGAATAACATGCACACTAGGTGCGCATGAAGTATGGCAATTAGTAGTTGACTGACGACACATTATCGCAGATTATAAATACAAAAGATAAGTAAACAGAAAGATTTAGAGAAGGTAACGTAAGCCTGAAGATTGGAGAAATGTTATGATATTTTTTAAAAAAGGGAGATGCAACAGACTGCAGAAACTATAGAGGTTAATGAAACAAAGAATAGTACCTATAGTGGAACTATAGATAGGGGAGTATCAAGCAGGTTTTAGAAATGGGAGGTCAACAACGGATTAAATTTTCATGATGAAGGAAATTCTTACTATAGGCTATGAATATGGAATTAAAACAATGGTCTTATTCGTGGACAGCAAAGCATATGATTCTCTCAAAAGGAATAAACTAAGTAAAATATTGAAACAATTTACGGTATCAACCAAACTGATTAGGCTATTGAAAATTACCTTAGAAAATACGGTGAATATTCGGAAGGTTTTACTATTGACACAGGACTGAGACAAGGAGACCCACTATCAACGCTTCTTTTTAATTTAGTACTAGAAAAGGTTATAAGAGATATTCAGTTGAACATAGAAGGACACATATTGTTTAAAAGTCACCAAATAGTAAGTTATGCAGATGATGTGATCATAATTATAAGAGACAGTAGAGGAACTAGAAAAAGTAACTAGAAAACTTGTGGAGGAAGCACGTAAAGTGGAATTTGCAGACAAATCAAGAGAAAAGTAAGCTTTTAAGAATAGGAGAATCAAAAAAGAGACCAATTTCAAATTGAAAACGCAGCACGGAGAGATGAAATTCGAATAAATTCAAGAATATGTATATTTGGGACGCTGATAACAGCAAAGTGTGATGAGGAGCAAGAAATTAATAGGAAAATAATAAGAGCAAACAGAAGATCGGCAGCAGTCAACCACGTAATGAAACCAAAAAATGAGAATGTACAAAACAATTTTGAGGTCGACAGCGCTATATGGCAGTGAAATAGGGATAAGGTGGGAAAGGAAGATCTTTTGAAGAATTCTAGGGGGAAAGAGGATGGAGAAGGCTATGTAAGCAAGCAACAAAAATTGATGGTGGAAGCTAGAAGAGTACAGAAGCTAAGGCATCTAAAACGTATGAGAGATGAAAGGACAGAACGGAGTGGAAGAAAATAACGCAGCTTTGAGCCTAAAAGGCATGTAAAATAATGTTTATTCTTGAACTATATCCTTTTGCGAAATTTTTATTTATTTTTTTATTTATTAGTAAACAAGGTTCGTTTTTTAATATTTTAAAAATCTTCGTATAACGTTTCGTTCCTAATTAGGAACTTTTTCCAAAATATTTTATTTGTTAAACTATTATATAATTAATAAAACTCAAAAACCACACCAAACAGCAATCAACTATGATAATAATAAATCTAATTCTTTAAATTATAATAATTATAATAAATTAAAATTGTTGTTGTTGATTAAGTATACTCCGTATTGTTTTAGTTGTTCACTACATTTCACGTGTTTCATTAATATTTGTCGTCAAGGTAACCTCAAGATAATCTATTCGGGCAAATTAACAATCCCTAGTGACTAATATCCCTTGCAGTCTGTTGTTCTCGATAATTAGCATCCTCAATTTACTGTCATATTTACATTAAATGATCTATTTCGTTCTGACATCTCTTATTTTATGACATTCTATTATTACTGTAATCTAGTATTAATTATCGTGAAATTAATTATAATAGATTATTTATAAAATCATGTGGACTTTTCTGTCTATTCGCTCTCAATATCTTCATTTATATTAATTTAGAGTTTGTAACAACTGAAATGTTTTGTTCATTTTAATATAAACTTTACAGACAACCGAATTACAAATTACAAAAAAAAATGCACAGCTCTCCCCTAACATCCCGGCATATTTTCGCGCTCTAATCTGTTCACGTAAAAGCAAGGTTTTCTTAGCAATAATAGGTGTGGGCACACGGACAAGATAGACGAAGGAACGTAGAGACCCATCGTCTACCATTTACCCAGTGCAGCAGCGACGACCGAGGATGGGGTCAACTACCGCGGGTGCAACGCATCCATTTTTATTAAAATCTAAGGACAACTGCTTCTGGGGTTCAACGTATTACCTACCAGACGTTTTGCAAAAAAATGACTCGCATTTCGTTTTCAAATTAGCTGCCACCGCCCGCAGCTACAGCTGGTTGCCGATCACGTGCGGATGCCGAAGAGGTTCTCGCAGGAAAGGCTCTGGCCTGGGGCTTCCTTCTACCTGCTATAAATAGCGCTGGCTGAGGAGCTCGATGGGGCCTCTAGATTTGGATTCTGGAATTGGAATTTGGGTCACGGAATTGTAATTTGAGTACCCGGGAATTTTGGAAGGTTATCGTTTGAATTACATTGAAATTGTCTGTATTTGTGGCATTTTTGGTTACTTTTTTTGTTTAATTGTTGTTGATTGTTTAACGGATAACCTGTCGCGCCTAATGGATCGGTAATTTAGTTGGTTTTACAAATTAAGTTTTGCCTAAAAAAATAAAATATCTCCCACTGAGAAAGTCGATATTTCACTTAATACTAAACGAACATTAGCTAACGTTTAAAAAATCTCTGTTTTCGTTGAGTTTAACAAATTTTGACAGCTAAAACAGAGGATTCATCGAAATGTTAACTAATTTAGTGTTAAGTGATATATCTACTTTATCAATAGGTAATAAAAGTAATAAATCTATAATAAATCAAATTTACTTTATTTACTTATTAACATTTATATTTATAGTAATACACATTTCGTTTTTTGTTTGCCGTCATTTTCGAAATATATAGCATCTGCATAAGTTTGTGAAAAATTTGCACAAGTTACGGTTGTTTTTCCTTGTAAGCAACAGCACCATTTTCCTTGCAATATCAAGTAGATATGGACTCCTCAAAATAACTTTCTGCTACAGAGGAGCATTTCCATCCATCATGCCGTTTAGTGGTTATAAGATCATCACTTTTATTGACCAATAAAATTGTTGAAGTGCGCCTCATGCAATGGCCAGTATACGTTTCTGGATTTGTGATATTCAGGAATGGAGCAACGGAGGTACCTTCGCCAAAGTGTTGATTTCAACACTGTCTGTACTATACTACCGTACTGTACACTTTTGATTGATGTATCTTAAAAAGAATCTGTATTGTGTTAAGCGAATTGGGTGCAGATAAATATATTTTCTACATATTTCAATAGCATTTAAGCAAAATCCTTCTGTAATTGTAAATTTTCTTGAAAAGTCCGCCTTGGTGATAGATAAACAAGTAGGTAACTGTCAACGTCTTGTACGTCAGTAATTTTCAAATTTGTTAATTCGCAGCATCGACAGACATCAGAAATCCCAATTATTAGTGCAACCTAAAATTATTCAAAGTTACCTACCACTATATACCTAACAACATGTTAAAGGTAAGAGAGAGTAATCATTAAATATTCTTTATCGGACCCAGTCAAATATTATTCAATATGTGCTCTTCCAATATTGCAGCTCGTTTTTGCTTTGTATCATCTCGATTCAAATAAGCTGTAAGCTTGTTATATTTATTTTTTATTATATTTATGTAGATCTTTATAGTAGCCTTCGACATCGAATACTTCGACCACATAGATGAAATTGCATATTTTTTCTTCAAATTTAAAAAATACAATAGCACGACTTCTTCATTTATTGTCATTAATGTTCCCTGGATTTCTAGAATTTCTTCGAAAACAGCCACAGGAACACAATTACTTTCTTACATTTTTACTAAATTCAGATAGAACTGTTTATTAAATAATTAATAATAAACAACGTACCATAGCAACCAATAATTCTCACTTCACAAATATGATTGTGATATGATTATGGATTAAACGTTGTATTGCATTCGTGTTTTAATTGCCTTTTATCCATTTAAGAATATTAAACGCTCGAACTACGTTCCCGCGTTTAAACATTCTTACATGAATAAAATGCAACTTGAAACACGGATGTCTCTTCTTGTAAGGAATAGCTATATTTTTCTTGTATTTTCGTTTAAGTTTGTGTTTCTGCTTGAGTACTAAGAAATGTCAAGTCGTGCGAATATTATTATTATTCTGACTCCACAAATATGATCGTGATTATGGATAAAACGTTGTGTTACATTCTTTGCCTTTTATCCATTTAAGAATATAAAGAGAGCTATTTACTGAAATTATTATGTAAAAATACTTTTTTGTTGTAAAAAATGGCCTAATCTAAAAATTTGATCAGTTTTAATATTAGTCAGTGATACATTTTTTAAAAAAAAACACCATCATCATAGGGATGATTCTATTTTCCTAAGTTTCAACACCTTATATCTTTGTAAAGAGGCATGTTAGAACAATATTAATTTTGAGAATAACTTTGTTGTGGCGAGAAGAATATTTAGTTACATTTTTACACCCACTTTTGTATATCCATTTGTAGATACAATGACATATTTATTTTTTACAAATATCAAATAGTTCAATATGTAATGCAATTTTTTTTAGATAAACCAGATATGTTGCAAAAATATACATTTTTTCAATTTTAAAATCACCTAATACGTGACAGTTTTATATTTGGCATCTTAAACAGATAAACAAGTAAAAATATTTGATTTTGTGATTTAATTAAAATTTTATCGTTTTTATTTTGAATGATTAGACACCATTGGTAACATTTGTCGTTAGGTAAACTTCCATATTTCATAAATAATATGAGATCTCATATTAAAACCCTTTTTCATGTTAGAGTCTAAACTCCAGAATATGAGGTAGTTTCAACTTCATTACAAATTAGTTACTGTATCTTGTAATTTCGAATAATGAACATTTAAACATGTTACTAAAATCCTAATCAATTCGTAGTAATATAATAGTGGAATCTGAACAGAACTTGTTGTGCATAAATTAATTTTTTTCTAAGGTTTCTACAAGTATTATTTAGGTAAACTGTTGATACTTTATATCATCTTTTTATGTATTAATAAATTTTTTATTGGCCATTATAAATTTCCATATATTTTATAGGATATTGAGCCAAAACTAATTGATTATTAAAAACAGTTTTTTAAATTATTTTAATCACGTTCAACCTTGATGCTAATATATGTGTATCCCATAATACTCGGCAGTATTTGAACGATTATTTTCATTTTCAGTTGCATGTATACGGTGTTTCAAACTTAACCCTAGGATATTAGAAAATTGAAACGGGTATTGCATTACAGAAATATTGATATTAACTTTGTTCTGTTTACATACATTTTACTTTGGAGACAACCCCACAAAAAATCTAGTGCGGTTAATTCAGGGAAGCGTGGTGGCCATTCAAGCTATCCATTAATATGAGAAAACTGCATAAGGTCATTTCTACGTCGGGACTAGAATATGGAGGGACACCAGACACCATGGAACGATACATCATCAAAAGGCACGTCGTACCCACTAAGGTTAGGAAAACTTCCAAAGCAAAAAATCAAACAAATGTCGCCTGTCAAATTGCTTTCAAGTTCTATGAACTGAAGACTTCGACATGTTGAAGTTACGGTGAACATCACATTTTGGCGGTCATTTTTGCTTACCGTTCTTCACCTTCTTAATCCATGTAATAATAATATTTCCTCAAGTCATACATTATATGAAAATGAATGTACACAATGAGAAAAAGACTAGTGTATAACTTAAAATTATTTAACATGTTAATTAAGAAACTATTCGTCCACAGGATGAGAACGTTTATTAACCAAGTATCTCTTCAGAACCTTTTTGAAGCTACAGAGACAAACTTTTATATCATTAGCTAATATAGCAATCATGGGCATAAAAAGTGAAAGATACTGATTCTGAAAGCTCGTCTAAATAATATATAGAAGAAACAGGATTGGGACTACCACCAAACCCAGCGGTACTCCTATATTTTGGAAGACACCTCGTCAACATATCGATCACGATCTCATATAAAAGTTGCCTCATTTCTGGGGAATGCTACGAATCCCGTATTTCTCCAATTTGTCAACCAAGATGTCGTGATTTACATAATCACATATTCTACAGAAGTCGTAAAAGATCAAAACAGAGCATTATTCAATAATAATAATAATAATAATAATAATAATAATAATAATAATAATAATAATAATAATAATAATAATGTGTCTTTATTTTTCTTGCAAACATAAATAATTAACAATATTATTATATCGAGGAGGCGACGTTCAACCGGGTTGCTCTTCACGTAACCCCCTATACAGTACTATACATACCAATATGTGTACATAAAATTTTATAATATATGTGACATCTAAGTTTGCATTAAATATATACTACAGCATACATAGATTAGTTTCTTTCTGCGATCAGGACTTCTTTGGTATGTTTTTTCAGACGATGTAGACTGAAATTTAAACTAATTTTAGAGCTTATGGTGTTAAAATGTGAGTTGCATTATATGTAAACGATCTTTTAAATTGGGAAGTATTATGTCTAGGAACGTTGTATAAGTTGCAAAAACGAGTAGGGCAATTATGTATATCAGCTCCTCTAATTAACTTCTCGAACAAGTATATAGGGCATTTTTTTTTCATTTACTTTGTGCATGAGACATGCCATATGTAGTTTATAGCGCTCCTGCAGAGTAAACCATTTACTTTGTTGAAGCTTCTCAGAGATATGATCAAATTTACGAAGGTTGTAGGAATATCTTAAGCAATTATTTTGGATTTTTTGCAGACTTTCTTGATCTTTTTTAAGTAATGCTGGCCAATATACTACATCACAATATGCTAGGGCAGATAAAATTAAAGAGTCACATAATTTAAGTTTCACATCACTTGACAGATAGTCTCTATGCATATATAATAACTTTAATTTAAAATAAGATTTTTTAACAAGCATGTTGACATGATCTGAAAACTTTAATTCTACATCTAACAGTACTCTAAGATTTTTACAATTTTTGCTAAAAGGTAAGATTTGGTTATTTATTAAAATATTAAAATCACAATTCTCCATAAGCCTCTCTTTATGTTTTCCAAACAATAATACCTCAGTCTTATTTTCATTTAAGATAAGCCTATGTGCATTTGACACGTGCATAATTTGTTCTAAATCTTGATTAATTTTATCAGCAGCTATATTATACTCATGTTGAGAGAATTTTAGGTAAATTTGCGTGTCATCTGCGTATTGGTATATACAACTAAATTTAAGATATCTGTGAAAATCAGCAGTATATATTGAAAATAACAGAGGACCTAGAACACTTCCTTGCGGAACACCCATTTTATTAATTGCCAAGTTTGAAGCATTTCCATTTAGCAGTACTCTTTGTCGTCTATTTAATGATAGCAATGTAGAAAAGTTACCGCCAAATTACCAAAACCAAAATATTTGAGCTTCTTGCACAAAATCTCGTGATCCAGAGTATCAAAAGCTTTGCTATAATCTAACAAAATTAAAACGGTGTTTTCATTTTTATCATTAGCCCTAAATATGTCATCTGTTACATGTAATAAAGCAGTTGTTGTGCTATGGCCAATCTCTATAGACTTCATAATACGACCATGGTATGTATGAATAGGACTTATTACTTGCGTGGTCATGCTGATTACTCAATATGTTTGAGAATTATCAATCAATTACCATTCTCTGTCTGAAGTGGTTTACACTAATTTTAAATTTCAAATTATTGAAAACCGGTTTCTTTAAGGGTAGAACAACTAATTCTTATTTGGTTTGTATGACACAATACTTTACACTGATTTTTTCAAGGCTTTTGCCGGCTTGACTATGCTTCTTTGCTTTGCTTCTTGCAGAACTTTCGAGTTTTGGTTTATCTAGCAACTTAGTTGATATTTTTTCAAACGTACATTTTTAAGAGGTCATTATTTGTTCAATATCATGGTGTCAAGTCTGTCAGTTTTATTGTTAAGTCAGGGGTTCCGCAAGGATCGGTTCTAGGTCTACTTTTTAACTTATTCGTGAATGATGTTTACCTTGGGACGAATTTAGAAGTTATTTTATATGCCTATAACAGTAAACTGTTTTGCGAAATCGCCTACCTAAATGACTGTTTAATCTTTCAAGATTCCTATATTTTAAAGTGCAGAACATAACATGAAATAATCAGTGCAACTTAAAAGGTAATTCGAAGAAAAGTGGCAGTTTCTACTGTATAATAATTGATATTTTATGAGCCATTTTTGATAAATCTCAACGGAAAAATGTAAATTTTATGTAATAATCGTGGGACACACTGTATTTTTAGAAATCACAAGATTAAAATGAGTACCTATGCACTAAATTTATGACTAAAATGAAAAAAGCAGTACCTATATTCTCACGTATTCTTACGTTTAGTAACAATGAGTGTTTCTTAACGATATATTAGTTGCGGACACTTTTTTTATTTCGCCACGGAGTAGTTTAAATTCAGATTGACATTCAGTATTCCAACTTAATATGTATGAAGACCATATATCTTATATTTGTACGTGTGAGGCTAGTCTGTGTTGTAAGATCGCCTGTGAAGGTTTTTTTAGAGGTGAGTCCCCTATTTATATCCAAACTCCCATTCAAGGCTGCATTTTGCCTATTTCCACAGAAAATATATTTTTAATAAAGTAATAACCTGATCCATGGTCAAAAGGATAGTTGGTGAGGGGATTTTTTTTGGTAACTGATATATTTATTTAGCCTTGAGTAATACCTGTAGCTTTTATAATGTGACAGATTTTAATAAATTAGTTTTCGATTCTATGAAATTGTACTATTTAAAATACGGCGGATTATTATTATTAAATGTTTTAGTATGAGAAAATGGAATTTTCAAATATCAATATTCTAGAAAATTCTTTAATTAATTAAAAATTATTAATAATTTATAAGCGTATTGATTTAAAAGTCACTGCTTTACGTTAGTCCAGCAACCTTCAGATGTTTTCCAACCTTTTACTTGTTCTTTCTTGAACTTTAACAATGATTTGATGCTTTTTTATTCGAGGTGTGACAGGCAGGTGTGTAATCTCATTGACCCCAGGTTTTTGACTTTTGCCTTTAAATCCTGCTTTTTTGTCAAATATTCTTTTATTTATTTTTATTTATTCTTTACATTTTTATTTTGTATAATTAATTGAGTAGCAATTAAAATAAATTAGAAACTAAACTTTTAATTGTGAACTAAACAACGAAGCATCAGATGTTCTAAGATATGGGTGGAAATGGTTTGTTGCATTGAACATAGTTTTGAAATGTTTTCTGTCTGCAAAATACTCATGTACAATACTGATTGCTTGACCGTTTTTATAATGATAATAGAAAACATTCAGATCTCTCAGAAGGTACCTATTCTAAACTGACTTCGTGAAGACCATATAATAAACTACAATGAAAAACTAATTATGTAAAAGTACAATCATTTTCGTGTTTTAATACCAAAATCTACAGGATGTCTGGAATATGAGTTTCGTAATTTTAAGGTTTTATATATCTGACCAAAAATAACAAAAAAACTCATGGAAAAAATGTCTAAAACGAATAGTTTTTCAAAAAATACATTTAGGAAACAAAAATAGAACTGCAATAAAATGCCAAACTGTTACAAAATGACTCTGTAACGTAATTTGTTTTTATATCAATATTGATGAAGTAAACAATTGAAGTTTCTCTGAAAAGAAAACAGAAACTGTAACGTAGTCTAACATTTGACAAAATTTCAACCTAAACATGTTTCATTTTTCTCTAGTGCTTCTTTGGTGTTAGTGAATATACATAGACAAAAATGAAACAATTTATAATAACTGTGACCAGCTGCATGACATTTGAGTACGAGACGTTTGTATGGTAAACGCTTATCACAAGTAACATAAGTAATTTTGAACACTTGTAACTACTTCACATTTTATTATGCACGGAAAGAAAGCTACGCTAATTTCAAGACTAATATACTTATTCCAGCGCTAGCTTAGTTTCAATATTCTCAAGTATAGTAATACTTTATTGAAAAATTCTTGTATAATAATATTATATATTCTTCAATTAAGAATAAAAATTGCTTGAAATCAAGACAACTGCTATATTTAATATGAGACAAAGTTATGTTTATTGAATTGTTTTGTTTTATTTAAAAAATATGGATTACTTGAGTCAACAATAGTTTTTATTCTTGTATAATAATATTATATATTCTTCAATTAAGAATAAAAATTGCTTGAAATCAAGAAAACTGCTATATTTAATTAATTTAATTTTTATGTAAATATTATGCATTAATAAAAAATAGAACTGAAGTACATAATTAGTATTTCAACATTTTTGCTATATTGTATGCCTTACTAGAGTAGTTACTACTCTACCCATCTTATATAAATAATTAAATACTACTTACACTCACTTAGTAGTATACTTATTTATATAAGAAAAGAAAGACTTATAGTAAACTGTCAACGGCACATCAGACATATATCGCTTTTGAGCTCGTTATCTTTCCTCAGTATGCAATAGAAGGCTAGGCAACCGACGACTTAACCAACAGAAGGCAATTTTAATTCTATTCTATTCTATTATTCTTCTTTTTCATACAGCAAAATAAAGGCAGGTATATTCCGGACAACCTGTATAAGTACTGTAATTTTGTTAATGATCTGTTACGTATGTATAAAATACATAAATACATTACATTATGTATATACATACGGTAATAGTTCTGTAATGTTATTCATCATTTTATTACTTTTGGTAATAATACATATATGATAAACTAAATCGGCATAACTAACTCATTAACATAAGAATATATAAATACCTAATATGTTACGTAATATTTACTAAATTAATAGAAATAGTAAATTAGTGTTTAACTTTCTGATAAACTGTAGGGCAACTGAAAAGAAAAATTCCATAAATACGTGAAAGTTGCACCCCTTTCAACAAAAGTGACTCTGCTACAAGTTAATGGGTTTAGCATTTAGTAATACCTTCAAATCAATAACCATTCAAATTGGTGGTGTTGAAGATGTATCTAGATTATTACTTAAATTAATTTGTCACACGTTTGTACGAAATATAACAAAATTAGTAATGAGTAATGAGAAAAAGTTAACTTAAGTAGGTGTATCAGAAGATTGTTTGTTAGTTCTTAGTCATTATCTGTTCTTCTATTTAAATAAATTGCAAAATCTAAACTTAATGAAAACTGTTATAATTAGTGATTAGCTTCAGAATTCATATTTGGTTAAAGAACGGTATAGTGCGATTTCATTATGTATTATGAAATATTACATGCGACAAAAATTTCTTGCATAATATGGTTTGCCAGTTTTTTGTTTAGAAATTTTACACATATAGATTGCATTTTAAATTTGTTTTATTGCTATAGTTTGTCACTGTGGTGTGTAGTAGAACCTGAGGAGGTTTATTAGAGTCTTATATCGTTACTCAATAGCATTATGACTCGTTTCGTTAGTGCATTTCACGAGTTGCTGCTGGATGTTACATCTTAAGAAGTTTAAAAATATCTTGTCTGAATTATGCCTATCAAATAAATATATTTATTAAATGTTTTCTTGATGAAGCAGTAGTAAAATGTGTTTGTGAAACTATCTTATTGGACTGGATTGTATATGTATATATGAGGCATATTACATTACCATAAATTTGTCATTATAACTACTGTACTGGTTATTTTTATACATATTCGGAAAGTGCGTTGTCGGACTAGATATTGTCACGGGTTTCCCAACCTGACTTTTTCTTTTACCAAAAAAAAGAAAAAAAAAGTTATTTTTTACGGATATTAATTACTCTGTACACTACTGAATACTAATTACAAATAAACACTATTTTACTTTGAAACGCCTTTGAAACTTGAGGAAATTTCGAAATAAACACTCCAATTCAAGACTCTAATTCAAAACTGACTGACTCGGCTGTTTATTCTTCTTTTATAGACCAAACGAATATTCCAGGTATTTTCTAGCATCTCTAGATTCATTTCTCGAACGGTTCTCGTCGATTCTAAATTTTCCATCCGCTCCTCGATACACGTCATTATTTTGTTTGTTTACCAGAATTGCGTCAATCTAGCGTTTTGCGATACCACAGTCGTCGAATTGGGTGCGAGCGGGGAACATTCTGTGGTAATATGTATGTTTGCTCATCAACATAATTAGTAGACTGAATCCCCCACAACAAAAGGGATATATGGTGAAATCATATGCGGGACAGACAGTGAAAGCTACGTATCATCACTTTTTATTTCAGTAAACAACGCCGACATCTTACAAGCGAAAGAAAGGCTCTACAAAGGCTGAAAGGACTGAAGAACAACCAGAAATGCTGCGTGTGCTGTTCAAGAAAGTCAGATCATAAACCAAGCTCCGATTACCTATTCAGTTGCATTCAATACACGTTGCAAGCAATACTCGAATATGTTTTTATGGTTACCAGTCTCAAAGGCTACTACTACAGCTACTATACCATTAGCAATCAGCCACTGCCATCAAGAACTGTATCACCTCAACCCACCTATTTAAAAACCATAGATAGAAGTGGTTGCCTCTGTTGCCACTGCTAATCGGCTACTAACACGGAGAGCTTTGTCACTCCAACCCAATCTGTGTTCAAAGACCACAGATACATTCAGGAGAGAGGAAAATTCTAATGATGGTACCATACCAACAGACGTGTCGATGACACAGTAACATCAGGAAGAATGCTGGATAACATTTCACCTGTTTCTGTCGTTGGTAAGATTGAAACGGTTAAAAGAAATGCCAGGAATTTTGACACGGATCCAGCAAAAAGAAATTGGCACAAAAAATGAAATATATAATAAAAAACAAAAACTAACAAAAAATGTCGAGAGGCGAACTTCTGTGAATTGTATTAAATATATAAAGTGTAATTTATGGCTACATGAGGATTGCACTATCACTACGTATGAAAACATTTGCGATATGTGTGGAAAGAACAGAAAATAAAAACTGGTTTAAAAGGCGAATATTGCATTATTGATCTTTCCATCTCATCCCATGGAGAGTCAGGTGAGACGGTGAAGTACTGGATTTTTTTTATTTTATTTTGGAACATTTCTAATCTAGTCTATGCTGCAAAAGCGAATTTTCTTACGTTTAATACAAATATCTAAAAAACTTATAAGCGTTTTAAATTTTATTCGCCATCTCCCCCTGAATTACCCTAAATTAAATAAGAGGTTGGTAAATGTATTTGAATATATGCATCTATCAGAAAATTGTTTAGTGCAGCGACTGACTTTCTACACAAATGTCAAACTTGGGTATGTTACGTATAATACTTATCATAATCGTAATTATTTGTCACAATAATCTAGCTGTTGCTTTTTAAAATGTCCTCAATAAGTAATTACAATAAAAAACTAAACTAAACTAAACTAAAATTTTCACATCCACCTTCGATGAAAACGCGTAGGGAAGACTAACGAACAGGAGAAGACCACGTGAATGAAAGCAGGAATTCCAACTACAACTCCCCGTGCCATTGGCCCGAAGACGTGCGAGGACTTGCACGTCGCCTGTGGACCGAAGGGGTAAACAACTTCATATCTTCGCAAGGACTTGAACTTCCGTACAGAAACGACTACCGACGCGATTCAGTATATAAATCAGTCTTAAGAGTCATACGTTTTAAGCACAAGCACGTGAACCATAGCTCTGCAGATATCTTGAAAATAGTTGCTACGTCCTTTTGCACAAACATTTTATATTTAATTCATGAACAAATGTTTATTTCAAATAGCTTCTGTCATCTCTAAATGTGTGTACAAATCGGACACTCTTGCTTTAAGTAGATGCATTGATCTGTCTTCTCGACGTAGGCATCATAATCTTGCCTGTTGTTGCTGATGAGCTGCTGGGGCTTTGATAGGGAGCCGCACAAAATGATCTGTTGATACATGGTGGTACGATGATATAAAAAGTTGAGTTTATTAAACTGCTTGTAGATGAAATTCCTCTTGAAAACACTACATAGCTCTTTCTTTTCTCAGATCGAAAAAAATAGAGAAAAACATATAAAAATGTTGTACATTATAGAAATATTTTTTTTAAAAAGGGTTATATTTACTAAATTGTAACTACAGCATTAAAAGTATTGTACAAAAATCACAATATTTTTTTCTTTAGTTTGATTGGATTTTTGCCACACTTCTGAAAAAAATATAAATTAATTAAATAAACCCTTACGCCAAACGGATCAGTCAAGGGTTATTTTTGAAACTAAATTTGCCTAACCAAAAAATCTTACATTGAATTAGCAGCTTTTTTTTTCATTCCTATATTATCAGAAAGATTAAAAAGAATCGGTAATAAATTTGATAATCGAACAGTTTCTCAAACAACTAATACTTTACGATCATTTTTGTCTAAAACACGTCCAAAAAATAATATACAAAAAAAAAAAACGGGAATTTGAAAAATCAAAAATTTGCGAACACGCTTGTGAAAACGGTCATTTGATTCAATGGGGTTCGGCAAAAATTTTAGAGAAGAAAAATAATGCAACAAAAAGAAAATTAAAAGAGACCGCGATTATTTTGTTGAACAGAGATAAGTCTGTGTCAAACTGTTCAGTAAACATCGATCATTGTTGGCTACAGTTGTATCAACAAGAAGTAAGTAACAATAAAATAAAAACCATTTAACATCTCTATGAAAGCAGATAATAAATTTCAAACTGTCAAACATGACATACTTTTAATACATTTGCTATTTTGAGAACGAAAACAGAGTTTTTCGAAACATCAAAAATACAGAAGTACGCGATAGTGATGTGATGTTTGTTATTTTTTATTTATCTGCTTTTTTCAGCGTGAGAATTTTTGAATAGGCAAACTTAGTTTCAAAAATAACCCTTGACTGATCCGTTTGGGGCATGGGCTTATTTAATCAATCTTTATTTTTTCCAGAAGTGTGGTAAAAACCCAATCAAACTAAAGAGAAACTAAAATTATGCCACAAATAAATAGCTTCACACAAAATCACATTATACATAAGCATAAGCAGTTATTCTACATGAGAGTGAGTAAAAAATGTACAGTTTGGAGTTCCAGAAGGAACATTCGATTATAAATATTACAGGTTTTATTAGAAAAAAAAAACGAATGTTTATAAGGGGTATATTAAATTTGAAAGTTACTTCATTTTGGACACATCAAAATTCATCATTTGTTGAATACTACAACAATCAGTCAGATTAAGCATAATTTATGCACTAAATTGAAATTTTAAACAAAGATTTTATAATATTTATGTAATTGTTATTAATGGAAGACTTAACACCAAAATCACTTTCATATTAGAAGTCGTAGTGTTTTAAACATTCATGTTGTTGTTATTAATGTAATTATTTAAAAAGACATAACATTACACTTTGAAATATTTCGTAGTACTTATTCCTGAAACACTAAATATTGCAATTTGAAACAATCGAATTTTAAATATGTATTCAACAAATATTTGTAAGATAAGTAGAATTTCTAGAAGTTCAATTAATACATTTCTATGCTCACTTGTGTCAACATGTGTGTGTATATGTTGCCTATACAGATTCAGAAAGTTGGTCTATAAGAACAAAGAAAGGAATAAATATCTTGTGTTAGTCAGAGAGAAGAATATTTTCAAAATTCCTAAACTGTTAAAATTTCTGTTTGATTTAGTTTGCCCCATTTCCATTATTTACATAAAAATATTTGACACTTGACACAACAAGTGTACCTGTTAAATATACTATTTTTTTATAATATCTGCTATTTTTTAATCATACTTCTAATTATCTTGTATATAATTTTGAAATATATCGAGAATTCACCAGATCATTACCTATACTGTAATTTCATTCAAACTGCAAATACGGAATTTCAAACAACTACTCTCTCATTATCGCTAGCTTTCAACGGTTTCTACTGCGATATAGAACGAATGACCGCTAGATGTAGCTTTGCTACTTTGCGATATTTATTCAGACTATTTAAAAAAGACATGGCAATATTTAGAATAAAAGTGAAGAGCACTCCAAGAGAACAGTCACTAGGAAACGACATTAGTTATCAATAAAATATCTAGGTACTAGATTTCAAAAATCCCGCATTTAATAATTAATTCTCGACGCAACCGCTTGGAGCGTTGCTCCTAATGTTCAGTTATATGCAGTGAGATTCTCATCTATAGTATTTCTTTATCTATGCAAATTAGTATGAGTATTCAAATTAGAGAATAAACAAATATACCGAAATTTCTGTTGTACAACATTTGACATCCGTGGAAGAGTTTGGGGTTTGACATATACACACTTGATAAATAAGTATTATTATAGAGATCGCATGGTTGACTTTGCTACAGTTTTTCGTCAAAATGATGCATTAACAAATTTATTAAGAACACCTTTTTCTTTAAATAAAGTTTTGCATAATTCCACGCAACTTAGAATAGAAAAAACCTAACTACATTGTACAGAAAAACTGATAACACCAGCGTATTCAGTATGTACAAGTTAACATCTTATATGCAGACCCAAATAAGTTTATGTTATAACAATATTTACATCTACAGTTGAATTTAACAAAATACGTATTTTGAAAGATTTCTATATTTAAAAATTTTTTAGTTACACCACTTTTAGCCGTTATATATTCATTTTACTTCAGTATCTTTGACTCTACGACGACTTTAACTCTATATTATTCAATTACAGACCGATATCAATTATTTCAAATTTTTCTAAAGTCTTTGAGGTAGCTTTGTATAATCGCATCTACCCATTTGTTCACAACAGAATTTCTTCATACCAGCATGGGTTTGTTAGCGGTAGATCAACTGTTACAAATCTAGCGGTATTGACAGAATATGCTTCGCATGTTTTAGATAGCAGAGGACAGGTAGATGTTGTATACACAGATTTTTCAAAGGCTTTTGACAGGATTGATCACACGATTTTACTTCATAAATTGGTAAACTTTGGCTTCTGCAGCGACTTTATTAATTTCATTAAGTCCTATTTGTACAATAGAATACAGTATGTCAGTTACAATGGTTTTGATTCTGATAATTATTTTGCAACTTCTGGGGTACCTCAGGGTTCAACTCTTGGCCCCTTGCTGTTTATTTTATTTATAAAGGATCTTAGTAATGTAATTGACTGCTGTAAACTGTTTTATGCTGACGATTTAAAAATATTTTCAAATATAGCTTGCTTGGATGACTGTAATAGGCTGCAGATGGAACTTGATAATATTCATTCGTGGTGTGTAAAAAACAAATTGCATCTCAACCCATCTAAATGTAAAATCCTTAGTTTTTCAAAAAAAATATCTATTTGTGAATTTGATTATAGAATTGGTGATGATGTTTTGTTTCGCTGTAATTCATGTAAAAACTTAGGCGTATGGTTTGATAAAAAATTTTCTTTTTCTGAACATATAGTTTCTAAAACAAATGAAGCCTTGAAGTTTTACGGATTTATTATAAGAAATTGTAAGAGATTTAATGATATAAATGCTTTGAAAACTTTATATTTTGCATATGTACGATCAAGGTTGGAATATGCTTCGTTGATATGGTATCCTTTTTACAATAACCAAAAGATAGAAGGTATACAGAGGAAGTTTTTAAAATATTTAATGTTCAAGGATGGTGGTGTTTACCCCGAAAGAGGTATAGACTATAGTCTTTTAACTACCCGATTTAATGTTATTAGTTTAGAAGTACGAAGAATTTGTGCGTCATTAACATTCTTATATAAAATTCTGCATAACACAATTGACTGTTCAGATCTACTTTCTCATATTAATTTTTTTGTGCCTAGGCTAAATTCTAGAAACACTGTAACGTTTCGATGTGATATTCCTAAAACTAATATTTTATTAAGATCACCTGTAAATGTTATGTGTAATAACTTTAATCATTTAAATCAGCCATGTGATATTTTTATTATTTCATTAAAATCTCTTATTAGATTAACTACTGAGCAATATATCAATTGACCTTTCTGCAATATTCTTATTTATATTTCCAGATATTAATATTATTGGGAGCATTCGTATGTATTTATGTATTATTTCTTGTTGATTTTTCATTTATTGTGTACTATTTTTTCTTTATATAAATTGCCCTGTAAATGGATTTCTGTTGGGCAATAAAGCATTATTATTATTATTATTATTAATTCTTAAATATCTAAAATTACTTGCACTTGTAAAAAACGCTATTTCAAGAATACGGCGCCCTTAAATATTTTGATGAAAATATAATGAATTATTCATTTGTTTGTTTGGCGTAAATTGTCTGAATTCTTACCGCAACTACAAACATTTTTACCTCAATAAAATTGTGTGTTTTCTATTACAGATGGTCATAATCATTCTTCTAACCATAGTGGTTCTTATATCGACCTATATAATTTGGAAAAACATCGGTCTTCCACCAGGTCCTTGGGGAATACCCGTGCTAGGATACTTACCCTGGATCAATTCAAAAACTCCATATTTAACGTTTACACAACTCTCGAAAAAATATGGATCTATTTACGGGTTGTCTCTAGGAAGCGTTTATACAGTGGTTGTGACAGAGCCCAAAGTCATTAAACACCTATTTTTTAAAGATGCCACCATTGGCAGGGCACCACTTTATTTGACCCACGGAATCATGAACGGCTATGGTAAGTAATTAGACACTTTGTTTTTCTGATTAATGTTTTCGTAAGGTGCAGATTATATGGAGTAGTTATTAGAAAAAATTTGGGAGGTTTATACGAAAAATATTAGAGGTTAGAAAATGTCATTAATTTCATTTTATTCCAGTAACATTGCATAGCACATCTTTATTTTGGTAAACAATTCCTCGTTATCAAAACGATAAATTTTTTCAACAACTTTACAATAATAATTATTAAGAAAATTGTTATAAACAGTATACTTATCTTGATTAATATTTGTTTACGGTGAAAATGCGGATCTGCATGGTCCACGTGGCTAGTCTTGGTTTTTTTGTAGTTAATGCATAATTATTTGCTACGCAAAATCCCCTTTTAACATAATAATAACTAACAATTGCATGCATACTGATAAGAGATATAATTAACTAAAATCGCGACAAAACAGTCAACAAAATATTTTTATGGCTGGTATGTTATTATCTGCATCATTTGTTAAAATTAAAATGTTAATAGTTATTTATTTACTTGTTTAATATTACTGCATATACAATCCAACTTTATCCGTATTTAATGTTTTATAAGTCTTGGTTAGATGATAGCTTAGGACATATATATTTTTTAATTTTAGACAAGCGTTAATTGAGAATTGAAAGTACCTATATCATTTTTTTATTTTATTGTTCTCTATCGGTTTGAAAAAAAATTGTGCCACAGAAAGAGCCAGGAGGTTGGTTTTGTAAACTAAAGTCGATATAACCACAAATATCTCACACTAAGAAGGTGGTTGCTTACTACCATGCAGTAAAAACTTTAATGTCAAGTTAACGTGTGGAAAAACTTCTCTGTTTACGTTTTCAAAACTAATTCGTTTTCAATCTGACCGTATTTTTTATCTATATACTTTCCGTACAAGTGTATCATACAATACTGATTCTGTTACCCAATTCTTTACAGTATCCGAACAATAATTATCAAAATTTGAAATAGTGTCTTAAATTTTCTGTTTGAAATATCGTCCTGGTAGTCTGCAATTTAAAGGTCTCCCCAGCATTATGTTCATGTGTTTTATTGATACTCATGTTTTTCAAATAATATATTTTGCGTTCTAATTTTTAATAAAATTCGTAAGTTGCCACTTTAACGGACTGTTCTGATATTAAACCTGGACTGTATGCATAACATTTTGATGAGTATTACTTTTATTTTTTAAAATGCTATGCTTTGTTTTTCTCCGAATTTACTGATACTGAACCTTCTTGTATATAAGTAGTTTCTTGACAGTTCCAATAATTTATCTACTGGAACATTGGTATATAGGTTAACTAGATCAAAACTCACCATAAAATTATTTGTGAAAGGTTTTCCGAGAAATGTTTAATATTTCTTGTATGATTCGGAAAATCCAGCAAGCAATCTAATAATTTTTAATAAATTTCTAGCCAAGGTATTGCAAATAATTACAGACAATATACTGGGTGTCCTAATATTCTGGATTCTAAATTCTGAAGTTGCGGGGAGGGTGGTTTAAAGAACTACAGTACTTAGGCCCCATTGGGCCCCTTGTACTTCCTCCCATTAAGCCCATATTATCCAACTGTGTGGTAAATTTACTAGTTAGATAAATCTATACTTGTCACTCTCTAACGCATCAAGTTTTTATAAGACATATATATTTAATAAGCAGATAATTCCAACCTTAGGAAATCAATCCACCTGAGCCGTTAACCCAACTATTAGACAGAAAAAGGTAATGGTGGAGGATCACGAGGATCTCTCTACCATAGACCATAGAATACCATCATTCTCTCAACACGGATTCTCTTGTTGACGAGACGACAGTGCAGTCACTGACACCAGACGAAGGTTTGTCTTAATCATGACTAGGTACTTTTTGGCTGTATTCTTACAGGGGTGCTTGAGGAGCTCCTTGGCAAATTGGCAACTATTTGTTTCATACCACGGTTTCTTAACTTTTAGTGGGTGTTTTCCTAGATTATTTCAACACTAGACCAGATCTAAAAATATTGAAACGATGCGCTTCTGGCTACTTTGTCAGCTTATTGCCATTGCACCTCACATGTTTCTTAACATATGATGACATTAGCCATAGCATTACCATCTAATCTGATCTGATGTTGATTACGCAAGATCAGTAGTGATTGTCTACTGTATTTGTAGATTCTAATATGTTACTTTGCCTTCTTGTACCTGCTAAATCCATTTATATTACGGTAGCATGTCTTTCCATTGCTTACTGATATCAGATATGTAGGGATTCCTTCCTTCCTTCTTTATTCATCTACGAAGAAGATTATATTACCCGCACTGGCATAGTGGTTTCCTCTTCACTCTTGATGAGTAATGTGCAGTGTCTATCGAACACAAACAGGGGAGAAATATTGTAGTACTTACCTGCCTGCAGGAGCATCTATCTGACGACCCCTTTCCACAGGCGACTTCTAACTCCTCCACATTCTACATCTGATTTGAAGACAACGTTCTTGAGGCGAAGCATGTGTCGAGGTCACTTTTAGATAAATATCCAAAGGTGGCAGCATAGCCATTGCCTCCATTGCTATGGTAAGTATTGTTCAGTTATGCTAGGGCAGGTAATCCTTTGTACTTTACTGAATTTTTGTTTAGCTGTTGTCTGCTGGAGTTTCGGCCACCAGACAACAGTCCCATAGGATAATCTTATTTTTATTCGCTGCTTCATTTAGCCTCTAAAGGACATCAAAGTTGACAAAAAAATATTTTACTTCAAATTACTTTGAAATGTCTTTCAAGATTTGGGAGCACTAATACTATAGATGTCACATTATGACACAGTAAACGAAGGAAGTAATTGGATTAACATAACTGTAAAGAATAACCTTTGAACTAATCTACTTGTAATGTTGTCGGTGGTCGCTATGTGCTTTATTACGAATTTGCTAACAGTGGTGGTTACTCTCGGTAGGCTATGATCCCGCTTGAAGCTCACACGTAACTTTCAATATGGTCGATCGTTGACGATGGTCTATAGGTAGACGTTTTAATGTATAGAAACGGACAGTTTTGCATAATAAGTAATAGACGAAATATGCGAAACAGAATCGGAACTTTTTCAGTCAAGTGGCAATGAATTTATGGTTCAACATAACTGGACCTAAACTCAATAAACTTTTGACTTTATAAATAATTTTATATGCTAGCTATCCTTTAAATAAAATATGTACCTAAAATAGATATGCAATATTTATTTTTTCAGGTAATGTTCATTTAAATGTTACCCCTTATATTTACACACATACATATACATATTTACAGTGCATTTGCATTAAAAAATTCTTCTAGGCTATAGAAAGCATTATTTAATAAAAATTGTTTTACCCTATGCTTAAAACATATGACATTTAAATATTTTGTTTTGTATGATAATTTGTTATAAAACTTTATACCCCAATATGTTGTTCCACTAAGTCTCAGGTACGGGTGCATGGTTCTATATCTTGTACCATGACTGTGTGTCTCGCTATGTACTGGATACATCTCAATATAACTCTATACATGTAACAAACACTGTAATATGTGTACACATAGAGATGATTCGAAAGAAACTAAGCTTGCATTATCAATTCGGCTTGTTTAGTTCTATTAAGTAACTCGTTCGGGTCACTGCCTTGTTCCGTGATATTAGTGTCGTCACAGATCATTGACATATATTAAGAACAATACGGGTCCACGCACATACCCTTGGGGTACCCCCGTACTAAGGGTGAGATAAGTAGATCTGTAATTGTTTTGGGTTACATATTGTTGTCTGTTGGTAAGATATGATGCTATTAAATCAATACTCTGAATCGTAAAACCATAGTAATGCAATTTATTTCTAAGAATTTTGTATGACACGCAGTCAAACACTTTGGTAAGATCTGAAAATTCTGAACACAAAAATTGTTTTTGTTCGAAGCCTGAATTAGTGATACCTATCAATTTGTCTATGGCTAAGGTTGTCGAAAATTTGTTTCTGAAGTTGAATTGATTAGAATTGAAAAGATTTTCTCTTTCAAAATAATCTGAGTTTTTAAGATATTTTCAAATATCTTAGAAAAGTAGGGAATAACAGAGAATCCTGTCCTGTAGTTCGATGGATCATTATGATTTCCTTTTTTGTAAATTGGAACTACCTTAGAAATGTTTAAGCAATTAGGAATACATTTTGAGAAATACAGATGTTTAAGTTTTTTAATGGTTCTAAAATCGCAGGTTGTCTTGATTTTAGTATTTCCGTGCACATGTCACACGTTATTATTATTACTAATACATTTTTTATTGACACTTTAAATAATTACGTTATTTCAAATCTAATTTGTTTGATAAAAGGACGAATTAACGTATTCTAATATACAGAAGCCTGTATCATACAAAAAATAAGTGTAGAAACGTAGCATATGAACTATACTTCTACAGATTAAGGAGCGACCATGTCAGTGCAAAAAGAAAGGCTTAAATTCTTTCAATCTTGCAGGCCAAACCAGCCGAATAATCTGTGACCCCGGGCCGAATAGAAACCGCGAACTAAATTTGACAGTGCGTGTCGCAACATCCATTAGTTGGGTGCCCACGTGGGTACCAAACAACGGTACTAATGCAAAATCTTAATACGGCAGATGGAGGTTCGATTAGCGAGACAAAGGACCCAAAAGCGTGACACAGTAGCAATCGCGGTTACGTGGTTTTTGCGGACAATAAAAAAATAGATGGACAAAGTGAATTATAAAAAAGTCGTACGTAATAATTCTGATATAGTATAGCAATATTTTTTTCTCAACGGATTGACACTCAATTACAAATAGATATACAGGCTGATTCAGAACTTATTTAAAAAAACAATCTTGAATGTACAGAGGACTCTTATAAATACAATTTTGTAAAAAAAGTCAAAAATACACTCCTGCATCACGACACTGGAGACTGATACTGACATATCTGATGTTACAACGATAAAATTTTGGGCCCTTCTTACCCAGTTTCTAGAAACTAACACAAATGTTTCTGCTTTTTGTCCGTTTTGAACTTGTAAATTATTGGCATTGGCTATGATACTTTTGCGTAAATCATCAATAGTGTCCACTTCGGCGCGATATACTTTTTAAATATTCCCACAAAAAGAAGTGCAAATGATTTAAAGTCAGGAGATTGTGGTTGGTACCGGTTCTCCTCGTTCAATCTCTTGGTATTAATACTTGGACACGCTGTATATAGTACGGGTATAATTGAGCTTCGTGTATGATACGCCACACTGCTGCAATATGCCGTGGTCATTCTAGATCTTCATCTCTTTCATAATTCGGTTTCAAATTTATTATGTCACGCTCTCGTTGCACTACACTTGCACTCACTGAACACCGCGGTAAAAGTAGCTGCATTTGGCACATATTTACCCGAAGATCGTTCTGCTAAAGCATTTTCACATTCCATAAATTAAAACGATATCCATCAATTCCGGGTTGCTAGGCAAGTCATTTTTGACACTTCAAAAACTAATTTAAATACTCGCATCACAAAAACTACTAGTAATCGGATTTCAATATTCGGAATCGTCTGACGAGAGGCTACAGTTGCCCAGCGGTGTAAAGGTTGAAAATACTACAACATCAATAATTTTTTACTCGGAAACTATAAGGATTTTCCATTTTTTTACGATATTAACTAAATTTTTCATGATCTATTCCCAAATTTATTTAGAAAAATTGTAAATCACTCTGTATAGGATCTTCCAATAAGGATGCCGTGTTTCTAGTGACTATATTTGTAGTGTTATGAAATTTGGCATTTATTTTCTGTTAATTGCATCATGAATAATTACACGATTCCACCGAAGCGCATACACTGAAAAAAAAGAATTGTAATCGCTTTTACAGTTGCAGATCTACTACAATTATACTACAATTTGTAATTATGGCTTCAAACACAATTTGTAGTATTTCCGGGCAGCACAAAATAATGGCTCAATACAGGCCAAATCGTGGGTTTAATATTTCTTGTATATCATCAACTATGTGGATGATATATAGATATGTCAACAATTTACAATATTGGTCCTTCAGTGTTTCATGCTATAGGCCTAATATTTTACCATGCATGTTGAGCCTATATATATTTATTTTATTGGCTTAATATTTTATATAGATGTTAGACCTTCAAGTTATTTCATTACTGGTTGCATATTGAGTATGCTACGTTGGTGAAATATAGTCGGAGACTTGTGCGGGAGAGGGGCGGCATATTATAATTAAGCAGGTCGCATTTGCGCCCAGGAACGTTTTACGTAAGTAGGCCCTAACCACCATTCAGTGCAGGTATGAGACCTGCTGTAAAACCTCATTAATTAGGAGGATAGTCAAATGTCGACCGGAGCATCGCATATATTTAATAAATAATTGAAACAAATATTGTGAAATGTCGTTGTTACACAAGGGATATGGGTATAAGTAATAATTACTTCTTTTTTACCAGTGTGTGCATAATGCAAGTATATTGAATATCAGTTTAAACTTGGACGTTTCTAGGCATTAATATGAGGTACCTGCATATTTTGATTGTCCAAATTTGATTGTTGTCACGGTAACCGCTTAAAAGTTATAACTCAAATTTAATTTTCACCTTCCTGCTGCATAAAGGAGTTCGAGAGATTTTTTTATGAAGTACTTCAACTATTTGGACCTCTGTACACCTTTTAATTTCATTTTTGACATTTCCGGACACCCTGTATATAAAGAAAGTTTCTTCAATTGGTTCTGGTGGTGCGAAGAAGAGTCAAAGCACTCTTAGCCAATTATTATTCCGAAATCGGGAGCCCCGGGGCCATAAGACATATGCGCATCGTCTTTCGCCGATTCCGGCTGATCTAAGCCAAAATCTGCATTTGAATGGCGGAGAGCACATTTGCATACGCACATGTGCACTTTTTCCACCGTGGCGCAACGCCGAAGTGTCGTTAATCCCGCATTGTTTCGGTGAAACCTCGCGGGGGCCATTTCTCTCAGGATGGCGAGGAGGTTCGTTCACCCGCGTCTACCCGCAGCTTGTTTTCGGAGGTCGCTTTTCGGCCGCACTGGGTCAGTGTGCCAGCCCCGCTTACGTCACGGCATTGTCGGTGCTCGGCCCTCTGCTCGGCCGTTTCTAAGTTGGCTGGGCATCGCCGGATCACGGCCGGCTAGATGTGCCTAATCTAGATGTGTCCGGAAGAATGCCAAGACGAAGTCTCGCGGCCGTTAGAAAGTTGGTCGATTTTCAACCACGGAATCTTCTAGGAGCCGATTTCAGAGCAAATTTTTTGAAAGAATCAAAAAGTCAATATATTTACTCATATTTTCCATTGCCTTTGTTTTTTTTTGCCATTTTTTATACAGGGGTGATTCAGAACTTATCTAGAAAAAGTCAGTCAATATCGTATTGTTGCAGTATTTTCAACCTTTACGTCTTTGTGAGTGAGTCTTTGCATTAGTTTTTCAAGTGTCATAAATTGCTTACGTGTATAGCAACTCGAAGTTAAAGGATATCGTTTTAATTTATCGCGATGTGAAAATGCTTTAGCAGAACGATTTCCCGATAAACATGTGCCAAATGTAACTACTTTTACCGCGGTGTGCAGTAAGTGCAAGTGCAGTGCAACGCGAGGGAAATTTGAAACCGAATCGTGAAAGAGACGTCCCCGGCGTATTGCCATAGTGTAGCGTATCATACACGAGGCTCAATTATATCCGTACCATGTGCAGCGTGCCCAAGGATTGGACGAAGAGGGTCGGTACCATGGCCGCCACGATCGCCTGACTTTAAATCATTTGGATTTCTTTTTGTGGGGATAATTAAAAACCTAAGTTTATCACACCGAAGTGAATACCTATTATTGATGATTTACGCAAAACGTATCATAGTTCCTGTCAATGACTTACAAATTCTAAACAAACATGAAGCAGAAACATTTGTGTTTATTTATATAAACTGGATAACTAGCCCAAAATTTAGTTGTATCGTCAAGTATGTCAAAAATTTTTATTAATTAAAACCACAAATTAATACTATTAGATAATAATTAATATTAATAGCGACAAAAAGAGTTGAATTTGCTGTATAAAATAGGCGTTATAAAATGTTATTTATTTCTTTCATTGGGATTTTTTTTCTATTTTTTGTCTGGTCGCTTTGTCGCCTTATCAGGTTTTACAGTGGACCAGTTTCCAGTGCCGTGCGGTGTATTTTTAAATCATTTTCGAACTACCCTGATTCACCCTGTATATACAGTGTGTCCATGGATGGAGTTGACAACAGGAGAAAGTCTTTTGTTTTTGACTTTATCGAAAAATGACACTCTTTATAAAAAGTTCTACTTTTCGAAGAAATGAGATTGCTATAGAAACGTCTTAGATCAGATATACAGGGTACTCATAAATTAAAAAAAAAAAAAACACGAAAAACTCAAAAGAGAAATACCATTATTTATTATTTTACATAAAATTTCTATAAAACAAATCTGTTTATAACCTCAAATACAGTCCTATTATAAATTTTAAAATCAAAATTTGAATTTTAACTTTTACTCTACATAACTACCTCCCACTTCAACAAATTTTTCCGCTAATTTGATAAATTTTCGTACATTGTGCGAATAGTTTGTGGCTCATTCAATTCATTTATTGCTTCTCATATGCTCAGACAATGGTTAGCAGATGATTTTGGTGAAAGGCGGAGAGGAAGATTTAGCCCAATCCTAACTTACACCCCTTGACTTTTCCCT
This sequence comes from Monochamus alternatus, assembly GCA_037114965.1. Classification (NCBI taxonomy): domain Eukaryota; kingdom Metazoa; phylum Arthropoda; class Insecta; order Coleoptera; family Cerambycidae; genus Monochamus; species Monochamus alternatus. The sequence continues at coordinate 20,163,464 of CM073430.1, forward strand.
TTGGTGTGTCCTAAACCAAAAGATTTATTAAAACGATGTGCCACATGATAGGAAAATATTAAAAGAGCACATACGCGAAGGAGTACATGAATTGAATGATCCACAAACTATGTGTAAAATTTACTAACATAGCGGAGAAATTTATTGAGTTGAGAGGTAGCTAAGTATGTAGAGTAAAAGTTAAAATTGTAATTTTGATTTTAAAATTTGTATTTTGACTGTAGTTGAAGTTATAAACAGATTTGTTTTATAAACATTTTCCGTAAAATAATAAATAATGATACTTCTCTCTTGAGTATTTTTGTGTTCTTTTAATTTATGAGCACCCTGTATATCTGATCTAAGATGTTTCTATGGCAATCTCATTTCTTCGAGAAGCAAAGCTTTTTATAAAGTGACATTTTTCGATAAAGTCAAAAACAAAAGACTTTCTCCTCTTATCAACTCCATCCGTGGACACACGTGGGCATAAAAAATTTTATTTTGCCTTCCTCAATTTCATAAAATCAAATTAATCAGTACATACAGGGTGATTCTTAACCAATACGTATAAACTTGAAAATATGAAATATAGCTGAGGACATATAATGACGAATACTGAAAAAAAATGTAGTAAATTATTTTTAGTTTCGGTTTGCAAAAATTTATCAGATGAAATTTTTTGTTTATAAAAACAGAGGAGTAAACAAGTCAGGATGATATGGTTCGTATTTGTAGCAGTACTTTGTTACCAGATGTGGTCCTATTCGAGTTTATTTCATTTTAAATGCCATCCTGTCATAAAAACTAGGATAATTGCAGCACAATTTGGGATATCACGATCCACAGTTTAGGCTAACGTTAAGGCGATTACGTGCTTTTCACATGCTGCGGGTACAAACCTTACTTCCAAGGCATCTTCCGCTTCGAGTGAACTTACTTATGAGCGGTTGTTACATAAGCAGCTCTTTAACTCAGGCTGAGGCAATTTTCACTGGTATTGATTTTCACAACACGCATTATTGGCATTGGAAAATCCGAATGTCATTCGAGAAACACACTTTCAACAACGATTTTCATTCAGTCAATGTGTGGATTGGAATTATGAACGGTACTTATTGGTTTTTTTATTATAGAAAATCAGTTAACAATTTTTGTGAAATAATTTACCGGTACTTCTCTAAGAAGTTAATTTCAACGTTAGACAACGTATGTGGTTTCTTCACGATGGTCCTCCACCAAATTTTGCGCGACTAGTGCGACACCATAGACCGTGGTGGTCCAATTGGGTGGCCTCCTCGATCGCCCGAGCTACAACCGCATAACTTTTGTTTTTGAGGTTACATAGAAACTATAGTGTATGTTACCGAAGATAAAACTGAACAAGAGTTGAGAAGTCGTATATTCGCTGCCGCTGAGCTATTCGTCTACAGCCTGGTTTCGGCCGTGAGTGTGGATTCGGCGAGCTCAACTGTGCACTGAAAATCACGAAAATAACTTCGGACAGTTACTATGATAAATCAAATGCATTTTCAATTTGATGAAATTCACGTTCTTATCACATTTTCACTATTCGCCATTATTTGTCTTTCCTAAATTTATGCATATATGTTAAGGTTGTACCAAGAATTAATACATACGGTAGAAGGAACGTTGTTTTTAACTCATTTTTTATCTTGTAGTATTTATTTAAATGCACGCAATGTGTTTGCGATGCAAATACGCATCCGGGATTTTCACTGGCTCCTCCGCCATTTCTTTAAATATGACATTTCCACCAGGGTTGCACATATTCGAATACATTTTTATTCATAAAAATAACAGACATTTTTTTATTTGTTATCTGTTACTTTAATAACAAGTGATGATCAGTTACTGAAATGCGTTTGAATTGTTCGTTATTTGTTTGTCCGTTCGTTATTTGTTACCTAGTGAATAGTACATCATAATGTAATGTTGCAACTTTAATGGAAAATTCATTCTCATGTAACTTTCCTATTCTTTTATAACATTACCCTGGGCTTTGCTATGTAATTTTCTTGTAAGATTTATGTTCATTTTTCCAATTTCATTGTATTAAGCCGTAATATTTCTCAATATGCCTTGTAATGTGGATGTGAAATTAATATCAATAAGAAGCTGACTTATTAAATTACCATTATGTTACCATTAACAAAGCAAAGCTGCTACAAATGTTTTGGGCATTATTTTTTGCAATAACCATTAGAATACCACTTAATATATAATTTTGAATATGTATTACTAATAAAGTTTAAAAGTAAATTAAGAAAACTACTAGATAACTAGAAAATACTGCGTGTATTTACATAAAATAAATATATATGTTCTGTATTTTGCGTAAACTAACGTAACATAACGTTCAAACTATACAGGGTGTTAATGATAAGTTTCGGCAAATTTTAATGGCGTATTATACCCATGAAAATTTTTGATAGGTCGCTTCTCTATTGAGAAACAGGATGTTAAAAGTGTCATATATTTAAAAGTGTCATATAGTGTCATATTATTTTTCCTGAATGTGTCTTGAATTCTTTTTTGTCGACAACACGTCGTTCTTTGAATTACTTACAGTCAGTATTTGAATCCAAAAATAATAATACTCGTAATCCGTTGTGGGGAATGAAAAGTGCCGAATTTATTGGAACTATTCATTCCCCACCCTCAGGCAAATTCAAGCCAATAAGCCTGATGCCTGATGTAATCCTCTCCTCGACCACCAGCTTAGGACGATGTTTGTGATTGAGTTCTCGGCTCCCGCGGAAAACAACATCGTCCTAAAAGAGGAGGAGAGACGGAGGAAGTATCTTCTCTCCGAGCTCCGCAGGCTGTATCCAGACCACTCTGTTAAGGTTGTGGTGCTAATTATAGGCGTCCTGGGTGGAATGAGACATACGCTGCTTTCTAAATTAAAGATCATACCGGCTTGCCGAAATTCGGCAGAGATCTTAGCCGGCAGAATGCAGAAGGCAATCGTCCTTGGTTCGCTACGTCTGCTCAGAACACACGATTTACGGGCTCAATAATTAATTACTCCACGGAGTGGAGAGTGGTCATTGTTTCACTCTTCAGAACAATCTCCGAAAGCGTCGGAGCTTCGGAAGGTGCGACTGAAAAAAAATAATCTTTATTAATCCTTTGGGCATAAATATGTATAGGACAAGTCAGTATTACAATAAGTGTTTCAAAGAAAAACAATCCACTACACAAATGAGTCAGGAAGATACTCAGGAATAGTATAATAAGCTTTCTTAAGTAGTATTATTTTACATTAGTTTTAAAAACTATTTTTGTCATTAATTTATAGTGCGGCACTAGGTTATTGTAAAGCTTTATTCCCACGTACAATGGAAATTTCTCAAATTTGGTAGTTTTGTGCCCTGGAATGCACAACTATGTCTAGTAATATAGTCATGGTAGGAACTGCTTTTTGCTAAATTATTCGCATGTTTTCTTGCGTGTATAACAATATTTTGTATATAAATATACAAGGAAAAGTAAACAATTTGTAATTAATAAAATAAGACTTACATGTTCCTCTATCCGGAACCATAGATATTTTACGTATAATGCGTTTTTGGATAACCAATATTATTTGGCTCGAGCAGCATTACCAAAAACACAACATTACAGCTTAGGTGACTATACACAATACAGTAATATACATTAATAACAGCAGAAATTGGCAAAGTATCTCTGATGCGAGAGATAGCATAATACGTTTTATTAAGTTTTTTACTTAACAAATCAATAAGGGCTGACCACATAAGATTTTTGTCTACAACAATCCCAAGAAATTTTGTGAAATCAGTTGATTGTAAGTTTGAATTATTAAAAGTTAAATTTAATTCTCTATTTACTACATAATTCTGAAAGTATATATATATACACTTTGTTTTCTCAAAATTAAGTATCAGGCCATTAGTGTTGCACCTGTTTACATAACATCTAAGTATAGTCTCTAAAGATGAAACCAAATCCTCAAAAGTATGTCCTGAAACCAACATAGACGTTTATCTGCAAATATTGTTAACATGTCAGTGTGTATATATTTAGGTGAATCATTCATAAACAATAAGAATATCAGTGGACCAAGGACAAATCCCTGGGGCACCCCAGTGCTTGTTTTAAGACAGTCTGAAGACACATTTGCAATCTTTACTAACATTGACCTGTTTTTTAAAAAGGACATCTCAAAAATATGCCTCTAAAACACAAAACAAACAATTTAGTTAAAAACACCCTGTATATGTCCTATTATCTTCGTCGTGTAAAGCATACTTGAGGCTTTCTATTCAGCCGGTATTCATCTCGGGGTCGCACTGCCGCGCGTCGCCGTAAATAACAACAACAACAACAAACGTTTCCCCCATCCCGCTGTAACGGTTCCTTGAGTAACTCCAAAAAAAGGAACAGTACTCGGTCACCTAGGGTGGTTGAACCGTTGCTTCTAGAAAAGAAAACCGAGGCTGCCGTCTGCACAAGGCCTGTCATTGCTCTTCACCTTTCGGGTGGTACAAGGGCGGTCGTTGAACATTTTAATGAGCTCTCAAACTGATTTCTCTCCGAACAAAAAATGATTGTACCGTTACCGCCAACGTGAGAGTAATCTTCTACACAAACAAAACGCCATTTGTTCTTCAATGACAATTTTCTTCAGTAGAATTTGGTAAAAGAACACCTAATTATCTTTTATAATAAATGACTTGTAAATAAATCCAAATATAAATTTTATTGAGTAACTATTAGGACCCAAGCTCGAAACAAATGGCCAAACTGCTGAAAAAAACGGCACAGCTACAGTTAGAAAGCTGCAGTTTATGGCAGGAATCAGCTGGGTTAGTTACTTCCACAAACTGCTTCTGAAACGTCACTTTAGGTTTTTAACGGCTGTTCAGGGTTAACTGTGACTAAGTACAAATATTGTGATAAGTGATAAAGAAACATAAGAATAAACGGAATTGTCCATCAAAAGAATTCTACACTGATTTATAAAGCGAAAAAAAAATTCGAAACTATATTAACCCCTATTTATCGCCGACTCTGGCCGCCTGTTAGCCATGAGGTTAGGTATATTACGCATAAGTCAAAGATGCTGAACGTGTAGATATCAATTTACGCCGCTTTAAAAGAAAAAATATTATTGATAAAATTGAATATTTAGTGATTTAATGAGAAACATGATATAGTAGCACAGGGAGGTAGCACCTACCTTACTGAAATTTACTTCTAAGATTGATATTTGGAAAGATTTCGAGAATGTTGAATCATTTTGTGTTTTCCTGTTTACATTAAAACTTCTCATTGCAATGATTTTCATACTTACTGGAGACGTCTCCTGACATCCCCTTTTCTCAACTGTTTTTTTTTCTTTTTGTTTAAAGCGAGGTACTCGGCGCTATGACCACGGCCAAGTGGATCCCCTCCGTCAGGAAAAATCATAAATGGTAACAACCCAGCTAACAATTTCCTGTTCTTTAAAAATCGTAAGAGCGTTTCCAGAGCAAATTTTAGAGTAATGTTTGTTCTAAAAACATGTTCAAAACGTTCTTATAACATTCATACCATAAAAATACCGTTCTATAGAACTTTTTGTTATTTAAGCTGTTCTGTAAGGCCTGCAGAAAGTACTTATAGAATTGTTGAATAAACGTTCTCCGTTATACAATTCTTGTGTTGCATAGTGTTCTATTTAGAGAACTTTAAAATCGCTTAATTGTATCTTTTAAAATCAAAATGTTTCTGTATCGCAAATGTTAGAAATAATGATGGTCCAATAAGAACCAGTAAGATGGACCTAATCAGCATGCATAGGAGTACTCAGATCATTACGAATTGCTTAGTTGGTTTGTCCATCAGAGAGCAGTACATTTTAATGCGGAAAAAGTTTTATCGTGAAATATGTGGTACGTAATAGTAATTTTTTTGATGCACCCTCAGTTAACCTTATATTTCCTATGATGCTGGAAATTTAATAAAAAAAAATGTTTTCTAAATTGATAAATTTAACAACCAACTGTATACAAAATAGTCAGAAAGTAAGTATATCCATATTATTGATATAATTTCATCTATTTATATTGTATATATTTTTAATTAAGATTTTTTCTTTCTTCACAATATGGCGACAGAAAGAAAGGCTTTATCTTGTAGCCTTGACTATATACACTAAGACTAGTCAATCTAATGGGAGACCTTATTGGCCTGAATGGGAAACCAACTTTCGCGTAATGGGAAACGAACTCAAAAAGAACGTTTACGCTTGGGCTATTTGCTAATAGATGGCGCAATATTAGGTACTAAAATGACATGAATTTGGATATATAATTTTGAAAGCTCCTCCCATCGAAGATGATTGGTTTATACATATTATGTTATGTACAATCGTTTGCAATAATATTGACACTCTTTAAATTAAATTTTGCTATTTCTTTTGAACTGCTGACGTATTTGTAATGAAATCTGCTTTCAACTTTTAACATTAGTAATTAGTTGTTTCACTTATCAATATAAATTTAATGAGTTTCTACTCAGAACTTCGAGAAGTTCAAAAACTGTTTTGAGAGAGTGTCATTGTTATTTCAAAAGCTTGAATGTACTTAAATTCATAACTTTAATGACATTCGATAGGATTACTGTTTATTTTATTATTAAGTGAATGTGTTAGTCATGAGGAAGCAGGCAGGAAATAAATGTTAATTTTTAAAATATAATAAAACTAGATGAAACATTCCAGGAATAAAACTTTTCCGCGCAAGGCGAAAATCGACTGTAATGATAGATTTTGAATTCTGATAAGTAATTATAGTAATTTCATCACGATTTTTAATAAAAAGAAATACAGAAGTGCAGTTATCCAGTTCATATCCACTTTTGCGTATCAATGAAAGTCAAAGCTTAAAATATATTAACCGCCAGATAACACTTTTATCATACTCCTCCAGCTTTGGTAAATTCAAGTGAAGAAGTCATTCAATACGTGTCGATAAAAATATACAGGGTGGGCCATTAATAAGGGGGCATAGAAGAGGAGTAACATCATTGGGAGGAAATATGAAGATATAGCTAAATATATCTTCGTAAAATATTTCTGTGGAAAAAGATACAAGGTGTCAAAGTTGAAATATTTTTATTTGTGTTTTCTTTTTTTGTATTAACGCAAGTATCTCTCAACTGATTGAAATTTAATTCAAAAAAATTAGTAGGTATCAATGAGTCGTTTACTTTTTTAAATGTGTGTGAGTAACTTTGGAAAAAAACTCAATTATCTACATATTTACTTTTATGGACAAAAATAACAACAGAGCAGTAAAAACAAGTTAGCCCTTGAGCAAACTCTCTCTACTTCTACATGTCTTAATTAGTTAAACTAATTATTACAGCTAATTACAGAAAATTTTCAATATGGCAATTTTCTAATGCTCCTAAGAGATTTCCTCACGTCGAAAAATACATTTGGTTGTTTTAGATCAGTTTTCTGGAAAACGGTAGGAATTTCGTTTCGTTTTCGTCTATCTGTTTTAATAGGTACCTAATACATAAATTATGATTGGTTTTCTTAAAATATGTTTCCCTACCAAATTTGATGACAATCGGTTGAGAGATCCTAGTTATTAAAAAAAACGAAAAAAAATATGTAAACCTGTATCTTTTTCCACAGCAATATTTTAGAAAGGCATATTTAGCTATATCTTCATATTTTGCTTCAAAACTGTCATTCCTACTCTGGCACATCATTAATGGTTCACCTTATTTGCATGCGCAAATGTTAAATTATTTGAATTTTTAAATTAATTTAAATTTAATTTTAATTTAAAAATTACTCTTCAAAAAGACTACAAAATAATATTTATTTCACACCATCACAAAATTATACTTAGATCAAACATTGAAAAAAGATACTTCGTGTTTTAGAATTTCTACTAATGAATTTTTCGCAAAATAATAATGCATCTTATGCAGTAAGAGAAACCCACACGATAATCTGCAGTTCTATATGTCTCTTTATAGAAGTAGGTATGTGGAATTCATTTGAATTATCTTAATATGTTTAAAGGAAATAAAACAGAAAATGTAAATTTTGGCACTCTTTTAACAATCTTATTTTTCTGTTTTTTTTTTTTTAAATTAATTTACAGTTCATATTCTTACTTCTCTCACGCAATAAACTGCTTATGTTTCAAACTTTATGATCTGTTGTTTGAATATAAATATATTGCCACAATCTTATTATTTAGGCAGGTATATGAAAAAGGGTCACGCGGCCACGCCCTCGAAACGCCTTCACAGTTTTTTGCAGATTAAAATAGCAGCGCTTTATTTCCTTCGTTTGAATAATTGCGTATTGTTACACAGTACGACATCTAACAGGAATTATGATAACTATTTAGGTCTTTATTAAGGATTGACTCTCTTGGTGTAAATACTCAAGGCTTGTAGTTCCAATGGATTCTCACTAATATGTCGATTGCTATGATTATAGAGCAAATATGTTTCGTCAGCAACTACTATAACAGATCTATGCCACTTAATATCCAGTGTTCTCATATTTTATTGTGGTAATTTCAATTACTAGTTCAATCTTATTTAATAAAGCTAATAAAATTCTTTAACTTCAACATCTACAAGTGCAAATGAATAAGATTTGTAATGGTCTAAATTAAATATGTTACTAAATTTTTATAAGGAAATCAGTTTCTATTAGTAATCAAATAAATTTTATATATCGTAATGAAATTTTCTTTCTGCAAGCAGATAATAATTTCTACAAGTCACGACTATGTTATACAAATTTTCCCATTACACTTTGATCAAAATATTTCGTACTTTTACAGCTGGTCTCGTCAGATGGGGGTATGGGAAACCTACAAATATAAATGGTAGTTCTATAGCGTTTTTTATGGAACAAAAAAGTTTTTCTTTCTTATTTACTTAGATATTATAACAACTGTATTATTATTCTCTGTAACTGCTTTAAAGATCTTTTTCTCTAAAGTTCGATAGCAGCTTCCATATTTGTAATTTGTTTTCCGCGGCAGAATTGTAACTTAACAATCCCTTACACAATAGTTTTATAATTAACTATACGCGACATTCCGAAATAATTTTATAAGAGTATCGCAGGAGATGGTATAATTCTATACAGCACTATTTTGCATCGGTTTTACGGTGATTTGAATATTCTGCAATTCCCCATTATGGCTCACCTGTCCATGCTTATTTAGATGAGCTGTTCCCGAATCGTTGGGCAGGGAGAAGGGGGCCGATTGAGTGGCCAACCAGATCGCCTGATTTGACACCCCTAGATTATTTCTTGTGGGGATACTTAAAAAGCAAAGTATACGTTACTAGACCGGCTAATTTAGAAGATTTAAAAGCAAGAATTCGTCACGAGATACATCGTATACCTCCTGAAGTTATTGATAATGTCCAAAAATAATTTATTAATCGTCTTGGCTACTGTCAGGCAGCCAACGGTGCAATATTTGAACATTTAATTTAGTCGATTTTTTACATAATCATTATCATTTTCAGTATTGTGAAAATTAAATTTTAAAATGGCCAAACATTATTTTCTTGAAATTTTTGTTATGTTACACCATAATTTTTCATGATGTGTATGTAGAATGACACGCTCTTTCAAATGGCATGCTCAAAATTGGGGGTTGCTATTTAAAAAAATTGTTGATGACGTCATATCACGAACAACCATGACGTTACAAATGTGGGTCGTATGTCAAAAGTGCCTTTTTTTAAAACAAAATCGACGTGCCATGGGATTTTTTCGAAAACTTCTCAATTTCAAAAATAATTAATTTATTCGTTACTTTTCGAAAGCACTGTATAATTTAAGCACTGTTAAGCCATCAAATGTCCTGTCACTTCATTGTAATCTTTTAATTTATAAAATATTGTTAATTGATTTGAATTAGATGAATTACAAGTGAATGATGAATTCTCGAATGTGCAATAAATTTTAGTATCATAAATTGTTACAACTGACGTAATGTTTTCACATTTTTAACAATTTTAAACATTGCCATGAACATTGTCTTTGCAACCATCAACACAACAATAAGTTTTATGAGAAGCCATCATCACAGTTCAATCAAATTTGTCAAACGCACTTAATACAACCATTACACGATACACTTTGTATCAAACTGACGCAGAGAACACGTGCCAAACAGAGAATCGATGTTGAGTTGTTGGTAGGCAAGGAGAAGTATGAAGGTAGGAGGAAAACTTTAGGTGTAGAATAGAAGTGAGGCGACTTATTCAATATCTGTATTACTCAAGTAATAATAGTAGGTAACAAATTTTTCGCTACTACAGAATGTAAAAAGATGAAAGATACACTTATGAAAGTTACTCCGTGTAGATATAGAAAAATGTTTACGAAGCGAATTAATCTTTGCTGCAACTGATTTTCGTGTATACAGGGTGTCCGGTAACTACGGAGAAAAATAAAGGGGTATATAGAGCAGGTCAAATGAGTGCTAGTACTTGATATAAACTTTTTACCTAGGTGCCATTGTTGAGGAGTTATTGTCACTCAAAGTAAGAAGTTGAAAAATTAATATTGGCCATAATTTCTAAAGGGTTACTTTGGTTAACTGTAAATTTGGGGGATCAAAGCAACTCAATGAAATGTATCTTTGTGCATTTAAAATTGAATCAAATATTTTTTATTATACAAGGTCGGTCGAAACTATGTTCTAAAATTTACGCAAATTTGACATTTTGTCCTCGCAGGCAGATAGCCCTGTTACTTTTCTACAAATAAAGTATACTTCATAACTTGTGAAAAAATGAATGGTTGCCAAGATAATTAAATTTCTGTATTTTGTGTATAGCTACAACCGGGGACACAACGACAGAAAAAAGTTAAAAATGAAACATATGGATTAAAAGAGGTTACTTCAGTAAATGCTTGATATGTCCTCCATCTAGTTCAATGCACTTCCTTATTCTTTTAAGATTATTTTGTTGCACTCTAAATAGCATTTGTGGATTCCGTTTAATTTCTTTACAATGATATTCTATTCTTGCCATCAACTCTTCTCTAGTATAAACCGGAGTTGAATACACCAATTCTTTTAGGTAACCCCACAAGAAGAAGTCAAGGGGGTTAAGATCTGGTGACCTAGGTGCCCATAAGTGTGGTCCGCCTCGACCAAATGTTGCGTTGAGGTAATTTCTAACTTCACGAGTGAAGTGGGGCGGTGCCCCATCATGCATGAAATACATTTCCTGTCTTGTTTGCAATGGCATATTTTCTAGTAGTAGATTTAGATCGTGTTGTAAAAAATTCAAATATCGGGCACCGTTTAATCTATCCGGAAAGAAAAAGGGGCCTATTAATTGGTTACCAATTATTCCTGCCCATGCATTAACTATCAATCTTTGCTGGTGTTTGCCTTGAATGACTGAATGAGGGTTTTCATCACACCATGCATGTAAATTATGGGAATTCGTTATTCCGTCCCGGATAAAACTTGCTTCATCCGTAAACAATACAGATTCAACAAAATTTAAATTGTTTCTTTGTTTTCGCGAAAACCAATTGCATTAATTTAATCTTGCAGCATAATCTTCCGGTCCCATTGCATGTACTTTTTGAATATGATAAGTATGCAATAATTGTTCTTTTAGAACTTGGTGAGCTACCCACTTAGTGGTTCCATTTTGCGTTGAAAGTTTTCGTAGACTTATTGAAGGATCTGCTTCTATTTGATCCAAGATCTGTTCTTCAATTTCTGCGTTTCTGGCACATCTAGGGGCTCCTTCCCCACCACGTCGTGGCAATATGCTTTCTATATAGCGAACAGTTAAAATAAATTTGTAACTACATTCCTATTCATTTATACCTGTTTCCCTTAGGCGACGATCGCATCTTTGAAAAGTTTTCCGATTTGGTACATTCCGATCTGGAAATCGTACCGAGTAAATTCTTTGAGCTTCTAAAGAATTGCAATGCGCTTCTCCATAAATCAAGTGCATATCTGCATTTTCTTCATAAGAGTATTCCATTATTTTATTTTAATTTTTTACTAAAAGGGGTGTTAATTTTAAGCTGCCTTAATGCTTGTCTTCTTGTCTTACGCGTCTTCTGTCACATTTAGCAACCTACCAATTTGATTATAATGTGATAATTAATTCCCCTTTACACAAAATAAAAAAATTATCTTGACAACCGTACATTTTTTTGTAAGTCATGAAGTATACCTTTTTTGCAGAAAAGTAACAGGGCTGCCTGCGAGGGCGAAATGTCAAATTTGACAGCTCTGTCAAAGTTGCGTAAATTTTAGAATATAATTTCGACCGTCCTTGTATAATAAAAAATATTTGATTCAATTTTAAATGTACAAAGATACATTTCAATGAGTTGCTTTGATTCCCCAAATTTCAAGTTAATCAAAGTAAACCTTTAGAAATTATGGACAATATTCATTTTTCAACTTCTTACTTTGAGTAACAATAACTCCTCAACAATGGCACTTAGGTAAAAAGTTTATATGAAGTACTAGCACTCATTTGACCTGCTCTATATAACCCTTTATTTTTTCCCCTTAGTTACCGGACACCCTGTATACAGGTTATTATTAATCAGAAATATTTTCGGTGTTTACCGACAGCCAACAAATATGTGATGCAGTCTACACGTCAACGCCCCAGTCAAAATAGTCGTTTAGATGCAGATACACTAGAAAGACCTCAAAAAGTGGTTTTGTGAATAACTCCGTAAGCATCCCGGCTAAGACACGTTAGTTGCACGTGACCACCACCTGTATACCACGTGCACCACAGTGGCCAAATGTACCTGGCGTGGTACGTGAGACGGTGGTGCCAAATCTTGAAACACTTGACAAAATACACTCGCGATAACATGTCGCCAGTCTTAAAAAACTAAATGTACAAGTTTGATAGTTACTTTCATTGACTTGGTGGTACGAGCTACTTTTGCTTAGTAGTCAAAAACTTAATTTTGGTAATGTATTTTGGACGTAAATGCTTCATAATTGATTCGTATACTTTCAATTAATAGTTAAAAAAGTGACGATGATGTATTGATGAAGAAAATTACAATAATTATGACCATAGTGCATTAATATTCGTATATAAAGCAAATGGATTGAGTTATACAGTGCTTTCGAAAAGTAACGAATGAATTATTTTTGAAATTGAGAAGTTTTCGAAAATGTCCCCTGTCACGTCGATTTTGTTTTTAAAAAAGGCACTTTTTGGCATACGACCCATATTTGTGACCTCATCGTTGTTCGAGATATGATGTCATCGACAATTTTTTTAAATAGCAACCCCCAATTTTGACCATGTCATTTGAAATAGCGTGTCATTCTACATACATACATCATGCAAAATTATGGTGTTACATAACAAAAATTTCAAGAAAATAATGTTTGAAGATTTTAAAATTTAAATTTCACAATACTTTGCACCTCCCCATTATGCAACACCTGTCCGTGCTTATTTAGATGAACTGTTCCCGAATCGTTGGATAGGGAAAAGGGGGCCGATTGAGTGGTCAGCCAGATCGCCTGATTTCACACCCCTAGATTATTTCTTGTGGGGATACTTAAAAAGCACTGGACCAGTTAATTTAGAAGATTTATCAATCACCGTATGCAATTTGAGTCATTTTATACAGCAAATTTAACTGCATTTGCCGCTATTGTTATTAATTATTAATGTAATTAATTTGAGATTTTAATTAATAAAATAAATGACATATCTGTTGTTACAACAACAAAATTTTGGGCCCGTCTTACCCAGTAAGAAGTGCAATTTTTGATATTTGAAAAACTAATGTAATTACTCGCATCACAAAAACGTTAATACCTACTATAAATAATCAGAATTTAATATTCAAACGCGCCTGGCACACAACATTTTTACATTCACGTTTGCTTTCGATAAAAATCTAAAGCTAAGTAAAGTATAAGTCTAATCATTCTATGTGAATAAAATAAGTTTCTTAAATATTAAGTTTAATATGTAAATATGTGTTTAGAATTTTGTTTTATTATAGAAATACGGAGGATCTTATAATAACATATAAAAGTTATGGGATGAAGTATTTTGAACCTATTTTTTAATTTAAATAAAACAAAATTAATTTTCTAATGGACATATGACCTGAAGACAAGCTCTAAACTTTTACAGTTATAGTAACATGATCCTCATTGTAGGTGAAATATCTCTCAAAAAGAGAATCAGTTAGTGTTAGTTAAAGGTCTTGAGTTGTGTCGATTGAGATATAACATTTTGACATTAAAGTAAGTTTTTAGAATTCTTTTATCATTTACTATAATCTAACTAATCCCAAAGCCAAAATTTATGCCGTGTTATGTACATTGCAAAATTATGTTTCCAATTATTGTAACTATAGAACTTATTTCGATCTTTTTCCTACACCGAATATCATAACATTGAATTTCAAGTGAAACTTATAATGTTCATAAAATGCGATCTAAATCTTGGATAATAGGTATTAGCTTTTTGCTTAGGAGTTGCCTTTCTATTAGCACTAAGCCATTATTTTCAATTCCCGACTTTATCGTAAAGCTATCACTTTTCGTCATCAGTAACAATCTTAGCAAGAATCAGTCTGGTATAGGTAAATAATGAATGATGATGCAACAAAGCAGTAAATGGTGATATGCGAATTTTCTTATGGAAATCGATTGGTGTCTTAAAATTGTCAGCTTGAAAATATCACCTAGGATGTCACTTGGCCCAAACAATATTTCAAGCTGCCCTGGAAACCCATTAAGGTCCATTTACACAGTTCAGTATCAGTACCACTTTACACATATCCGTCCGTAGTCCGTAAAAAGGAGTTAGTAGACGATCAAACAAAGTAACCTGAATATATTTATCATGCAGTTGACCAAAATTTCGTACTATCTCGATTCGTCCATTCTAAGTAATACAGAAATCTGGTCAGTTCGTCAGTAGAATTACAAAAATATCGTCGCCGGCGTATTTAAAAGCCACTGCACGGACACGGAAGCAGCACTGACAGCACTGATACGGCACTGTGACGGATGTGTATAATTACGCTCATTTAAAATCTAAGCAACAATTTTTTAGGTTTCACTGATACTGATACGGAACTGACACGGCACTGTTGTGTGTAAATAGACCTTAAATGACTTTTAATTCGGCAAGATGAGAAAATCGTTAAATTTGTTTTCCGGCTCTAATCCATTGATTTTTACCAAGTGGCGAAATCAAGGACACTGCAAACCTATGCATCATTCCAATTTATAAAAGACCGTTTGCTATGAGAAGATTGGAAGGAAATAAGTGCATTTAAATGTGCACTTCAACCGAATGCAAGTCTATGCATGCTGTGCATCCGCAAAGATCGACCCTCCCAGGTTCTTCACCCTGTGGGGCCCGATTTTCTGGAACAATCTCGCAGGGCATTCGAAGCGCATTTCTCGACGGGTCGTCGGACTGCAAGGACGCGCTGCATCTCTGCCGGCCTAGTCAGTGGTCCGGGGTATTCCATACATATCCGGTCCGATGACTAAACGCGGCTCACTCTCGCTGTCGTTCTGGACAGACGGCTTTTTGTCAGAGAATACCAAGCGCTCCAAGCAGTGCCGTGGAGGCGCATAGAAAAGCGTCATTGGATATTCTCTTCATAGAATGCTAAAAAGTTGATTTGAAAGTACTGAAACAAAAAAGAAATTTCAATTATTTTTTTAGCAAAGCAGTTTCCATCTTGGCATACTGTACAACGATTGTTTTTAATATTACACGGTAGATTGTTAGTTATTTATTGCTTAGGTCAATAGTGTGAAATACCAGAATATAATGTTACAACTTTAATGGAAAATTACTATTGTAAAGGAGAGAACGCACTATGAGGTCGCGGTCTAGACGCATCGCGGACCGCTCTGCGCCGAGCTGATCACGGACTTTTACAAAATCAGTCGCATATGTCGTTCTCAAGCGATTTATACTTGTTATACTGTACTATGTAGATGTCAAAATATTTTCTGTGTATCACGTATTTTTATTAGCTCTATTATTAGATGCGATTGGTCGAAATTTTCCAAAGAGTTTCGGAGAGACCGCGACGCGAGCGAGTCTAGCTCGATCTGCTAGTGCAAACGTGTACATTTAAAAGCATTAGAAAATTATTTAATATAGTTTGTTTAGAATTGAAAGAGAGTAATAAAACCCCGTGATAAGCACCGGCCATGGGAGTGGTAATATTTCGTTTCAGGTAATTATCGGGTAACACTAATGCTAACAGGTAATGGGTGTACATTAGTATATTTTGCTGGATACATCATAGAGCAGGAGCCAGTGTATTGTGACAGATCAATCCAGTCTTAGAGGTGAATATACGAAGACATGCTCGTGCAGTAGAGTAAAATTTGACTTGTGTTTAGTGACTATTGTGCCAGTGGATATAATATTGTTTGTGTAAAATGTCGAGCTTATCAGATTACGTACCTGCTAAACGCGTGAAAAGATGTGCGCTGTCTCAGAATGAGAAGATTATTATGTTAAATGTATTTAATGCATTGAAACACCAAAATCCTACCAACAGTGTTGACGACATCATGAAAAAGTGTTCCAAAATGACAGGGATTGGAAAATCGACTATGTACAGACTTTTAAAGGAAACAAAAAATGAACAAAATACTGTAAATCTTCCAAAATCATCTGCAGGGAGGTCAAAAGTCGTTATAGATCTTCAAAAATGTCATTCGCAGAAAAGTACACTCATTTTATTTTAAAAAAGAAATACCAACGCTAAACAAAATTTTAAGTGAACTTTCAGAGGACAACGATTTGCCAAAAACCAGTAGAAGCAAATTATGGGCCGTCTTACGAGAGTTGAATTTTTGCTGGGAAAAGCAGAACAGGAAGTCAGTTCTTATCGATAAAGATGAAATTATTTGTTGGCGAAGATCCTACTTAAGATCAATTAGAAAATTCCGTGACGAAAGGGATATTTATTATCTAGACGAAACTTGGGTCAACAATAGATATACTGTAACAAAAGTATGGCAAGATAAAAATGTAAAAAGTTTTCGACAAGCATTTTTGTATAGACTTTCAACAGGGTTCAAGGCACCTTCAGGTAAATGGCGATGATTAATAGTGACACATATAGGTAGTGCCAGTGGTTTTGTAGATGGCGGTTTACTTTTATTTGAATCTAAAAATACAGGTGACTATCACGAAGACATGAACGCAGATGTTTTCGAAGAGTATTTTAGATTGGATCTTATTCCTCCGGGGTCTGTAATTGTCATGGATAATGTCACTTACCATTCACGGCAGACCGAGCGGACACCTACGACTGCTTGGAGGAAAGCCGATATAATTCAATAGTTATCCGGAAAAAACATTTGACACTTGTCAATCTTAATAAAGATCAGAAAAAATATGTTATCGATGAAATGGCAACAAATCGTCAAATAACGGTACTACGGTTACCACCTTATCACTGTGAACTTAACCCAATCGAATTAGCCTGGGCGCAAGTAAAACGAGATGTAACGTGAAATAATACGACGTTTAAATTAAGTGACGTGAAAATTTTGTTAAAAAATTCCTTGGAATAAGTAACTACAGATAACTGGCATAGATGTATACATCATGTACAAAAAGAAGAGGAGAAAATGTGGGATCTCGATAATTTAATTGACGTTACTGTGGAACCTATCGTTATCAATATAGGAGACGAAGATAATTCATCAAAATATTCAGAGAATGAATTTTAATATACCTACTTTTTTATTTTCTTTATTGTACATTTATACAACACTACATTTACTCATCATAATTTGAATGTTCAAAATACATATATTTTTGTGTGGAATAAAAGTCTATTCATTAAATTTTAATAAATATTTTGATAATAATATTGAATAATTTTATTTGAATTACTAAAAACCCTCCTACTACTAACCCGGTTATGATGCTTAAAGTAGCCTCATGTTTTGAAATGTTGTTTTTATATTATTTACTTATAAGAGAAATAGACCGAGAAATTGAAGCGGTATAGACAAAAATGGTTTGTCGGGGATTAAATTTTAGTTACCTGCTATAATTTAGTACAACCTGGTCACACGAAGTTTTTTTAAAAGTGCACCTCATCTATACCAATAATTCATATTATAAAAATATTGAATATAAGCACCAGTACTACATTTATTTACGATTTACATACATAATAAGCTTTTATTACTCTCTTTCATTTATAAACAGAGTATAGAGGGGTAGGAGGATAGCCTAATCCGCGGCGGTTTCCACCTTTACCAGTTCTCTGAAAAATATACACACACTTTATTTATTTATTTTTTTTTTTTGTAGTATTATCTTGGGTTTTACTAATTTTACTATGAAATTGTCATGAAGATTTATATTTATTTTTCCAATGTCATTGTATTATTAACTGTTGCTCAATACGCTTTGTAATGTGGATGTGAATATTACTAAGAAGCTTGCTTGCTTAATAATAATAATAACAAACCACAAATTATTTGTATTAATAATTAATAATAACAGCGGCAAAAGCAGTTGAATTTGCTGTATTAAATAGGTGTTATAAAATGTTTTTATTTCTTTCCTTGGGAAAGGCTTTAAATTTTTTGTCCGTTTGCCGATTGCATGCTTTGCCGTCTTAACAGGTTTTACAGTGCATCAGTTTCCAGTGCCTTGTAGAAGTGTATTTTTAAATGATTTCGGAACTGCCCTTTTTCATTTTTTTTTTTGCAAAATTATATTTGTAGGTCAAAAACAAACACATACACCGATTCAATTAGCTTCAGTGACTGGTGTGCGAAACGTAAATAGCATTTATTTGGTGGTACAATGGAGTATTATTCGTATACGGAACTTGCTGATATGCATAAAATGATTTACGGAGAAGCTGATGCTAATGGGAAAAGAGCCGCGCCGCGCGATTGTACACCGAACGGTTTCCAGAACGTCATCATCATCATCATAGCATTTTTGCTAGAATTCATGGACGTCTTCGTGTCAGTTGGCAGTGTCAGACGTTCCGGGGGGGGCAGGGCAGTCCTTCATACCAACAGTAGAGTTTGAAGAAGATGTTCTGCACCATGTAGAGGGCAATCCATCCACAAGCGTGCGTGTCATTGCACATGATATGGGAGCGGCACAAAGTACTGTTTGGCTAGTTTTCCGGGATCAGCAACTACACCCATACCGCCTGTTACAAGTCCAAGCCATGGGTCTGGAGGACCATCTGCCGCATCCCCGTTTTTGTGGTTGGTGGTTGCAGCAGGAGCTGAGACAACCACACTTTGGTCGCTACGTTTTGTTTACTGGCGAGGCCTTCTTTACAAGGGATGATTATTTTAATAGCCGTAAGTGACATTTGGAATGAAAATAACCCTCATGTCATAGCCCGTAGAGACCAATATTAGTTTGTAATTAACATCTGGGCCGGCATTGTGGGCGATCAGATCATCGGGCTATATTTGCTCCCACCACATTTGAATGGATACGTTTATGCTCAAGTCCTGCAGCATGTGTTTCCAGAACTATTAGCGGGTGTGTCACTGGACATAAAAGCTAACGTGGTTTCAACACGATGGCACCCCAGCCCACTTTGCTTTGTCAGTGCAGCACTATTTGAATTAAATATTTCCTAACAGGCCGAGGTGGCTCTGTGCATTGGCCTGCGCGGTCACCCGACTTAACCCCCTTGGATTATTTTCTCTGGGGCCATCTTAAAGCTTTAGTGTATGAAACTCCTGTTCCCAACCAACAAGACATACTGGGAAGAGTGATGGCCGCGTCCGCACAGGTTCAGGACATACCGGGGATATTTCATAGAGTTCGCCAATCAATGAAGAATCGTGCCCAGCTGTGCACTGAGCAACGTGGAGGACACTTTGTTAAATCACTCTAAGCTCTTTCAATAAACTGATACTTTTTCATTTTTTTTTTTTTTTTGCTGTAACGGCCAAACGGCACATTTCCGGACAGAGGTTTATAAGGCAAAAATTGCTTTTCATGCCCTCTACAACCCCTATCATTTTGTCGCAATAATTACGGAACACCCTGTATATAAACAAGGGTAGTACACAATTCTTTTATAATGTAATGATGCTGCCATTGAAAGGCTGAATTCTTATAATGCTCTATATAACGTTATCAGATAGTGTATAAAATTCGGGAAACTTGTCTACCTGCAATCTGTTACACACACTGGAAAAAATATACAAGTTTTCTGGCACATGGAAGAGATTTTTTTTGTGTGACTTGTTTAGATTCCTTTGAACTGTCTTGAAACAACTATGGATTCATTAAAATTGAGTATAAAAACGGCTCCATTATAGTATATTGGTGCGGTGCTATGCAAAACAAATGACTATCATCAGACTCCTACGTTTTCAGCATTTCGCGGTTTCTATGGCCTGTCTGTAACAAATGCAGCGCGTTAGGAAACTGGAAAAAAAACTTTTTAACGCATATTTGTAAATCTCACTTAATAAGCCTACGTTGGAAGGCCACTCGAAATTATTGACGAAGTAAAAAGCCACCGATTATTAAGAAACTTTAATTTGATAATGTCATATTTGCCAACACTTAGGTTTCCATATTTTACATACGGGCGTAACAAAGACAGACTGAAAAACCGACACGTAATTAAGAATTTATACGACTGGTTGAGAAACTTTAAATTTAAATTACACACGTTTTTAAAGATTTTAATGCCTAGGAAATTATGATTGACTTAATTTTTTTTTATGTGTAGAAACGCGAGTTTAATAATTTAGTCATTTTTCAGCAGAATAATCGTCGTTATTTTCAAGTTTTGTTTTCAGGAAGATGCGAAATGGACTGGAAAGAATTTTTTAACAATAGCAGATCTGCTTTCTTCGTTCAGTTGATTGTCCTTTACTGATACTACATTACTGAAAAGTTTATTGAATAAATATAATTTATACTGTACTGTCGGCACTTTGATGTTTTGAGATCTAAGCCGTACTGTCGCAAGAAATGGCCAAATACGAGGGACTTAAAAAAGTAGCTTTTTTCCAGTTGGGAAGTATTTATATACGAGGGATATTCCAATACTGTGATGTAAGGCTGCTTATTGTATAAATAAAATATTTGTATTGTAATATAAATATTATAAAACGATTATAGGTAAATGTACACAGTTTTGTTAGTTAATCTTGGAAGTCGTATATAATCACTTTTATTCTAAAATAAAATATATACGTACCTACTCTACTATATAAAAAATAATGTAGCCATGAGGAAAATTTGCAATGTTTATTTAAATATTTAAAAACAAACAATATATATTATTTTAAAACTAAAATAGGAAATAATATAATCTATGTTGTTTACAAGTTACAAATGCTGCGGTATAGTTTTTTTTTACTTGCTTTTTAAATGCAGCTTTTCTTGGACTCCTACACGAAAGTGTTTGTGACGTTTTTTATTCTTGTTTTGTAATTTAATAAACTATATATTCTTTTTAGTAAAAAAATACTCAAATGAAAACCCAATGTATATGTATGTCCAGGTCATTTTTTAGTGCTTAATAATATTTTAGTTTTTTGGGTATTTCTATACATATATTAATTAATTTGAAAAAAAATATTTTAATTTATTTAAAGATGTTACTGTGCATACAATTTTTATTATATACTGTTTGTGCACAGGTATCACTTAGAATCGTTTTCTTTTTTGGCGCCAAAATGGTTTTACTTTTATCAGAAACTCTGCTTGACCTAAAAATGTAAAATTTACATGACACAATTAAGTACCTACTTACATAATTATTGCATACTACACTTTTTTTTAATAAATACCAGTACAAAGAACCTACTTGTTGGTTCATACAAAAGCAATGTTTGATGTTTCATTTGAAAAATGTTTGCTTCAAATTCTAATTTTTTTTATAGCATTGATCAGGGCAATCTTTCAAATGAAGATTCTAATTTTTTTCGGCGTACCGCGTAAAATTTTATATCGAGACCTATTTCTGTATATTAGTTGATAAAATATAAAATACATACCTTGCTTTATCCTTTCAGACAATGGAAAAGGAGGGACAATTATTCACAGTATAAATATATCACGGGCATTTTTAGAAGAAAAATAAAATAAACACTAACAGATATTCAAGGTTTTTTGTCTCACACTATATCGATCGCACTCAACACGTTACAGTTTTAGCGTCGGCTACTGGGTACCGAATGGTCCCCGAGACGGGTGAGGAGAGCGGAATTGGTAGGGCGGGGCGTGTTCGAGAGTGGAATAACTAAATATATTTATTCTGTAAACTTTGATTACTGTCAGTGTTAAATACTTTTTCTACGCCCGTATTATAACAATGCACTTATATGCCCATAATCCGTTTCATAATGATACCCATTACGATACAGATTTTTAATCAATAGAAACCCATAATTTTTCAATCAAGCATGCTGTTCATTTAACGTTTATCCTAGGTTCCTATGTAATTATTTTAGATGTCAAAATCAGTACGTATTAAATTTTCGTAGATACCTAACTTCGATAATTTATCAAAATGTCTGATATCAGCGATATAGAAGAATTACCATCGACTCCTCCACACATATCGGAGAAAGCAGAAAATGCAGTTCATACGAATAATTACTGTTACCTATTGTGTTCAATAAAAATATAAAATTTATGGTTTTTGATAATTTATCGGGTGTAGAAAAAATAGCGTATGCAACTCTCATGTAATGGTTATTAATATAAAAAAATACACGAGCATTAACCGGGATACGAAACGAGCCGAAGGCGAGTTTCGTATGGTTTATGCGTTTATGCGGTTTATATTTATTATTTTCGTGTATTAATAACCATCATTACATGATCGTTGCATAATATACTATTATTGCCGTTAAAAATTACTTTTGTATTATAGCAAAGCGAATGATTATAACATATATAATATATTTTTACTGTGATAGTAATTTGCAGTAGGTACCTATATCAATATTATTGCCTGTGATTAGAGATCTTTTTTATTTATGTTAACTACCATAGGTAGTATTTTCTTCTGTCCTAGAAAAATTTATTTTATTAAGAAGACGGAAATATTTCTATGCACACGGTCTTATTTCGCGAGTAAACTACACAACCACGCAGTGTATGCCCCACAACAGTATAGATCATTGGTCCCCAAACTTTTTTGTCTCGCGTGTAATTAATAAAATAATTGTTTATTATGAAATTAAAATAATTCTTAAATAGTTTGATATTTGATAAATATATGTATAAGAAAATAATTTCAATAACGAACGTATAACAATAATTTTATAAATAGGTTGATTAAATGCAAATAATATAACAGTTGGTATTAATTAAAATTCAAAGCAATTCAGTTTTTTGTTTCGTCGACGGAGAACGATCCCATAATCGATCTCGAATGTTCCCATGATTAAATCATGGAGTCATTAAGTTCCACAAATCTAGCTCCAGATCTTCATTATATTTTATAAGCATTTATGTTCCTAAAAAAATTATATATGTCTATATAAGATAGTAGATATATATTATTTAAGTACATAGATACTATGTGTATTCACCACCATTCTCGTGGACTAGGGGTTTACGTCTCATGTACCCCAATGTCTGTTTTCGCTTACATGGACCCCTTGCAGTTCGGAGTCAACCCGTAGAGAGCGATATAGACCACTTTGGGAATCATTGGTCATCATTACATAAATGAATTGTATACATATGGATTACTAACAAAATACGATCCTAGCCATTCAAAAAATCTACAAATTAATTTGCCATATTCTTCTCTAAGTTAAGCCAATTAGTGTGAATGATATTATAGTGTGCATTTAAGTTTTCTTAGTAGTTGCAAGTTATACTTTCCTCTTATTTCTTTTTTGGAGTTTTGATTTCATTGATCACAAATAAATGCATGATGAGAATTACTTCTGGTTTGATAATGTTAAATTTCATGTGGATTATACACAGTTTTTATAAAATATGAAAAATTAAGTAAAATAGATTACAAATTGGAATTTTCAGAGGATTTTCTTTGTAACAAAATTTAACTTACTATATTAAGAACAAACGTATTGAATTGAAAAATTTTATTTTTTTTTTTGACTTTAAAAATCATAGTTTCGTGGTAACACTGGTTATAAAGAAAATTCTCGGATAAATTCTAATTTATGGTGTTTTTATTTAATTTTTCGTATTTTATGGTTACTGTGTGTATACACAAAAAGCTTTGTATTACCAAAAATAATTTTCGTCGTGCGTTAAGTATATTTTATTATGAATGCAATTTTATAATAAATCAAAATTTCACAGTAACAGGAAAGTATGTACCTACTAAAAAATTATTGATATGCTAGTTAAATTTCTACTGGCAATAAAAAGTTTGTTATAGCAAAAACATCTTCTTAAATTAAGTTCTATAAATGAAATAGGTATATTATGCATATTATATGCTTACTGTTAATATGAAGCTCATAAAATATATATTTTATACAGAGTGTTACAAATTAGTAGCTAGTATTTCATTCAAAATCTTTAAAAGGATATTTTATTTCTTGAATTATATGATATACTATAATAATAAATAATAGTAGGTAATAATGACGTAAAAATATACAGTGTTTCATTTAAAAACGTTAGGCTTACATTTTGGAAATACGATACTTTATTATTTTTGTAATATATGCTTTAAACAATATTTAAAAGTTTCTACAAACTCTCATTCTTATATATTTTTTTATCTAATAACAACCGAGAAAAAGAGGGAGGCAATTTTTGCGTGACCATTCAGTACATCTAAATATGACCTAAGCATCATTTTAGCCACTACAGCATATTTTCTACCATTTAGCTTTACAACTATCGACACAACAATAAAATCTTTGAAAAACTATCATCACTGTTGATACACAAGGGGAGATGCGTTGATAGGAAGAAAACTTTAGGCGCGAGTTATCTTACCAACAATGTGCTGATAGTGCAACCCTTGCACATTCCTTATTCATAGTCTATATATATGGGTCAAGTTTATTGTTTAAGCAGTTATCGTCAGAGGTAAATACAGTATTCATGCCTTTGAAACTATTGTACGCTTCTCTTTAACTCAAACGATACTTTTGTGTGTTTTTTAAGAATAAAAATTTGTTTTTAAAAACCAAACCCGCTCGGCACAAAAGTTATCTGGCGCAGTCGTTCGGATCTTTTTTTGGAGCTTTTCCAAGGGAATATTGGAAATCTCGTCGTACCTTCGACTAACCAAGGAAGAACCTACACAGCTGAACCGTCGCCATATCTTTGGTGAACCCCTAGGCTAAGGAAAACGAAGAATCAAGCAAAGAAGTTCAAAGTTATTCAAGAAAGAAATTAGAATCAGCAAGTAAGAAAACAACAGTGATTAGGCTGTGGAGAAATTATAGTCCAGTCAAAATTTCCACTTTTGTGAAATTACTGGCTGTAATCGCTGTATCCACCCTATCCGAAGCAACCAAGACATCGTGAGGCTTTGCACTTGTATTTTTAGGTGTCGAAGTGCCTAATTATACATAAGCCCTAGAAGCAACCAAGATCGTGTACTCTCTTTCCCAAGACTGCATGTAATCTAAATCGTGCATAGGAAAGATTGACCCAAGCAAGAAGCCATCTTTAAAGAAACCATCTCTAAAAGCACGTAGCCTTGAGCTACTTAAAGTATTTCAAGTTAGGGAATTTAGGGAAACTGACAAAGACTTTGACCTGACAAAAAGCCCTCCTGCTCGAGAAGCATATATAATCAATCAAATATAATACTGCTTATATCTTGTAATCGATTATATACACCAGAGCCTTCATGTTTTCTGCCATCAAAATTTTTCTCTTGTAAGTAATTTTCATGACTGACAATTATTCTGACGACGACACATTAGCTAATCTTTTTTCTAGAGTTTTTTCCCAAAATCAATTTTTAATAGAACCCGCTGTTAACGAACCAAATTTAAACATGGCTCAAGCCAATATTACCATTCGCGATTATTTAGATTTAATTCCATTCTTCGACGGTGATGTTTCAAAATTACCGAATTTTATAGATTCATGTGAAAAAGTTTACGGTATGCTTATCGTAGATAATAATGCCGCGAGAATTCAATTTTTAATGTTACATTTTCGGAATAAAATAGTTGGTAAAGCCGCAGAAATATTAGCTGCCCGCGAAATTACAACTTTTCCTGAATTAAAAACACTTTTATTAAATACTTTTGGAGACCAAAGAAATGAAGAATCACTATTAAATGATTTAATGATGCTGGTACAAAACAATAATGAAACTGCCACACAATTCGCAGATAGAGTAATCTCCCTGAGAAGCCTTTTACTTTCAAAAATTCAAATGTCAACATTGTCAGCAGCACTACGTCAAGAAAAAATCACTCTGTATAATAAAATGGCTCTAAGAACATATCTATCAGGACTCAACTCACATTTAAGTCATCTACTACGATGCAAACAACCACAATCTCTTGAGGATGCCATAAATAAAGTGGTCGAAGAAGAAAATATGTCATACAATCGTCAACAAAAATTAGGACCAAAAAATAATTTCCAAAAAAATAATTCACCACATATAAGGACCGTACAAGGAAATTTTAAACCTGTTCAATCGCATTCCCAAAGGCCTCCACAATTCAATAGACCTATTCAGAATGTCAATTCAACTTTTCCACATCGAATTCCTAATTTTTCTAGTTCGAGATCTTCTCAACAGAGACAATTTCCAGGACCCTTTCAACGTCCCAATTTTTCAAATTTTCCTCAAAGACAAAATTTTCCACAACAATCGCATTTCCAAAATCAACCATTCCCCTCAAATAATCAAAATTCTAATCGTACCAATGTTCAAATGCCCCAGCGTCCTAGACAAACATATCCTCAACCTATGGATACTTCATCGGGAAATACCAGGCAAACAAGACCACAGCAACAACCACCACCAAGATTTACGTTCCAAGAGTTACACTTCCAAGATAATTCCCCATGTGCAGATACTGAACCTGAATATTACGAAGAAGAGCCCTACTGTGAAGAAGAATGTTTCTATCCTGAAGAATATGCTGAATATCAAGGAAACTATACAGAGGACGAAAATTTTCCTATGCCAGCCTCGGAGAACAATATGAAGAATACGAATTCCCCAAATACGACGAACCTTACCAGTTCCAAGAACCAATAGTAGACTTAGAGATCAACATCGCATCCAATAGTAAACTTCCATATATAATTATCCCAGAACTTCAGGCAAGATTTATGATAGATACAGGATCAACAAAATCATTAATTACAGAATATATGGCACATGTACATTTCGAGGATAAAATGTACTTTAACCCTTTCAAAATTAAAACACCCCATACTACATCTATACATGAATGGGCTGCAGACATTCCAATTTCAAAAATATTTAAAAATCCTGAATTAATACACACTCACTTTGTATTTAATTTCAGCGATGCATATGATGGTCTAATCGGCTTAGATCTCTTACAAAAGATTGGAGCCACCCTTGACTTCAAAAATGGCTACTTAACCACAGACAGGACAAAAATTCCTTTATTTAGTGAAGGAAAAAGACTAATTCACCCCGACGCTGACGACTATAAAAAAGAAAATAAAAAATATACATATAGTATTCCAGCAAAAACTGAAATCATAGCAAAAGTACCAATAATGGAAGAAAGTGGAGAAGCAATAATTAACTCCCTGGTAATTAAAGAAAAAGTAGAAATTCCGGCTGGAATAGTTAATATAGAAAACAGAGAAGCAACAGTTTTGCTTGTAAACAACACGGATGAGCAAGTAAATTTTCAGTTAGGAGAACCCCTTGCATGCATAAATGGATGTAATTTAAATAATTTCGAACCAGAACCAATGAACACTGATGAATATTTCCAAAATTCGTTAACTGACTATGATACTTTACAAAAGAAAAATTTAGAAAATTTAGATTTGCGACATTGTAATCAAGAAGAATACGAAGCTGTAAGAAAAGTTTGTTATGAATACAGAGACATCTTTTATTGTGAAGGAATTCCATTGACATTCACAAATCAAGTCAAACATGAAATAAGAACAACAGACAATATTCCAGTATATACAAAGTCATACAGATTTCCTCAAATTTACAAAGAAGAAGTTAAAAATCAGATATCTTCCATGCTAGGTCAAAATATAATCCGTGACTCAGTTTCACCATGGTCCTCTCCTATATGGATTGTACCTAAAAAAATGGACAATAGTGGAAAAAGAAAATTTAGAATTGTTATCGACTACCGAAAATTGAATGAAAAAACAGTTCCAGATAAATTTCCCATACCAAATATAAATGATGTGCTTGATAAGCTAGGAAGAAGTCAATATTTTACAACATTAGATTTGGCTAGTGGATACCATCAAATAGAAATGGATCCTAAAGACATTGAGAAGACAGCATTCTCAACAGACGACGGACATTACGAATTCCTAAGAATGCCTTTTGGCCTCAAAAATGCCCCCTCCACATTCCAAAGAACAATGAACCATGTACTATCAGGTTTACATAATAAATGTCTAGTTTATATGGATGACATACTGATATTTTCAACGTCATTGCAAGAACACATAGAAAGTATAAGATTAATATTTGACAGATTTAGACAGACAAATCTAAAAATACAGCTAGATAAATCAGAATTTCTGAAACAGACTGTAAAATTTTTAGGACATATTATAACACCTGAAGGAATATTACCAAATCCTGACAAAATTCAAGCAATTTTAAAATTTCCAATTCCAAAAACAAAGAAAGAAATTCAATCATTTCTCGGATTAATTGGTTACTACAGAAAATTTATTAAAGATTGTTCCAAATTGACGAAACCTTTGACCTTATGCTTAAAAAAAAGGCGCAAAAATAGAACATACCGAAGAATTTATCAGAGCATTCGAAATATGTAAAAGAATTCTGACAAATAGCCCACTATTACAACATCCAGATTTTTCAAAACCGTTTATCTTAACAACAGATGCTTCACAATATGCATTAGGAGCAGTACTATCCCAAGGTGAAGTAGGCAATGATAAACCTATAGCCTATGCCTCAAGAACATTGAGTGAATCTGAGAAGAATTACTCAGTGATTGAAAAAGAACTACTCGGTTTAGTTTGGGCAACCCAGTATTTTAGACCATACCTATATGGACGAAGGTTTACAGTTTACACTGACCATAGACCATTAAGATGGTTATTCTCTCTAAAAGATGTACAAAATTCAAAATTTGCAAGATGGAGAACAAAATTACAAGATTATGATTTTACTATTGAGTATAAAAAAGGAAAACTTAATACAAACGCAGATGCATTATCCAGAATCCAAATTCATCCTATAGACACCGAATCTATGCAAGTAAACATTGATGACCCTGAATTAGATCAAATTATTCAAGACCTCGAAAGAGAATCAAACTTGAGAACACCTACTGAAGATGAAGTAGAGAGAATCCTGAATCCACCGGAAAATCTTGAAGATATACCACAAGAACATGTAGAAATGTCCACTGTTCACTCAAACAGAGATGATGAACCACGCAATACTATTCAAATTCTAGACGATATAATAAACTCAAAACCAAAACAAATAATAATAAAATCTGTTCTTATGAATCCACAAAAGACAAAAACTTTAAAAACAGATAACAAAGTTATAGTATATGCGGAGATAACAAAAGAAGATAATGAAGATCAAATTGTCACCCTTTTGAGAGAATATACAACAGAAAACGTAACTTTCTATATGTATTTTGACACAGATAAAATGTATCAGGACTTTTGTCGAATATATGAAACATATTTTAATAATAATGGACCAAAATTAGTAAGATGCACACAACAGAGAATAGTTTTGAGAAAAAGGGATGAAATTAATGAAACTATAAAAACTTACCACGAAGGAAAAACTAATCATAGAGGATCACAAGAAACATTTGAAAAACTTAAACAAAGATATTATTGGAATAATATGTTAACAACTATACAAGAATACATTAACAATTGTAATGTATGCCAGAAAGGCAAATATGACAGACATCCTCCTCAAATTCCAATGAACTTAACACCCACTCAAAAGAAACCTTTTGAACTAATATATATGGACACATTTACATTAGAACAAAAAAATTATCTGACTCTTGTTGATAGTTTTTCAAAATTCGGACAAGCTATCCCTATTAAATGCAAAGAAGCATGTGAAGTAACAAGAGCTCTAATAGAATATTTTGAACATTATGGAACATGTTCAGCCATAATAACGGACAATGGAAAAGAATTTATAAATAATCAAGTAAAAAATTTGTTAGCTTTTCATAAAATTGACATTCACTTTACTACACCCTTTCACCCAGAGTCGAACGGAACTGTTGAAAGATTCCATTCAACAATAATTGAACATTTTAGAATATTCCGACAAAATCCAGAATTAAATAAAAAGACAGATGAAGAGCTTATGAAATTGGCTATAATTGCTTATAACCATACAAACCACTCTACAACAGGACACACGCCCTTTGAGATTATTTTCGGACATACATCCAGTAAAGATATTATGGATACAAAATCTAACCAAATAATATTCGATTATTCCTTAGACGAGCATAGAAAGTCGTTATCTCATATGTATAACAATATACAAGGAAGAACAGAAAGTCGGAAAAAGACAAACGTTGAGAGAGTTAATAAAAATGTAAAAAATCCCCAAGAAAAATTCAAAATTGGTCAAAAAGTGTATATAAAAGCACCGAAAAAACGTGGATCAAAAACCGTAACTAAATTTAATGGCCCTTTCAAAATTATTCGTTTAAATGATGATAACACATGTGTCGTTAAATTACAAAATAATAAAGAAAAACGAGTACATCTATCAAACTTAAAATCTAATGTTATAGGACCCTCTGTGGAACCCTCACCTTTACCATCACCACAACCAGGAACATCGAATTAAAAGAGATAAATGACAATCCAGGCCTTCTACCAGTACATTTAGGAGAAGCAAACAATGTCATATCAGAATGGGAATTAATCAATGTTTTCGACTTACAACTCCTATACGAAGTATTTATACAAGAAAAAGATGAAATTCTTAAAATTCTTTCAGAGATAAGCAAATCCATTTATCCAAAAATGCCCTGTAAATACAAAGAATCGAAAATTCAAATTCTTGGATAATATCAACGATATCGACTATTTTAATCGAAATGGAATGTAAAGGAAAGAAAAAGAAACTACTACAAGGAAATTACCTTATTACAATTCCAGAAACATGTTCCTGTGTGATCGACACTTACAAATTAACTCCAAATAAAAATTTTCAAGAAAATGTAGAAACTGTTAATGTGCCAACTATAAATGTACCAAATAATATTACATTTTCAAATTATCAACAAAAATTGACCCTATCAAACAAGGTCAATTTAGAAGAATTATCAGAATTATCAAGACGTACAGAGAATTTGCAAAAAGACATTGAAAATCAAAATCTTAACACTATGATAAATGAACCGATTCATTGGATTACATACATTTTAATTTTATTGATTGTGATAATTATCCTAGTTCTTTTTTGGAAGAACATAAAAAGAATTATTCGAAGAAGAAGATCCAGATTCCAGGTTCAACCCCAAGAAGAAGTGGATGTCCAACAAAGTGCATATACTCCAGAAGTGGTAGAAGTTTCGAACTTTGGCATTTTTTGAGAAAACCCCCAAGTTCTCATCCCAGGGTGGACGAGTTATCTTACCAACAATGTGCTGATAGTGCAACCCTTGCACATTCCTTATTCATAGTCTATATATATGGGTCAAGTTTATTGTTTAAGCAGTTATCGTCAGAGGTAAATACAGTATTCATGCCTTTGAAACTATTGTACGCTTCTCTTTAACTCAAACGATACTTTTGTGTGTTTTTTAAGAATAAAAATTTGTTTTTAAAAACCAAACCCGCTCGGCACAAAAGTTATCTCGCGAAATGAAAAGTGAGCCAATTTTTCTATCTTTACGTCACTAAAGTGTAACTGATTTTGGCCATACATTGGTCAAGTAAATAATGTCGTTATACTAAACAAGTCAACATATTTCGGCAATTTTCGAAAATTTGTTAGCTTACTTTATTCGTCATATTACTACGATTTTATTTATTTCATTGCTTTATTATCAACAGATTATTTGAAACACTCCGACTTACTAAAACTGGTATTGCAGGAATCTTGATGTTCAGTAGTTTTTCTAAAAAGTGTTGGATGTATCAAACTAGGATGTCATTTGATCTGAGTCTTCGAATGTTGCAACTTTTAATTTGAAAAAAATTTGAAGCGGTCTGCTTATCTACCAGATCTAAACCCAAGTGACTTTTGCCCAGAAGCGATCACTAAGAGAACATTTACTTCAAAGGTGAATGTTTGAACGACTGACAACAAGATAAAGAGTTCATTGAATGGCATTATCGAAAAAATAATACACATTAAGTGCATCGATCATCTGAAATTCGGTAAACAATTGCAGAACGCATTGAAGAGCGCACCCGCCTACCTGATTTTTTAAGTCATGTGTGTATCATTATGGAACTTGAAACTTGAGTGCAAATAAAATACCAGCGCAATAAAATTTAATTACGTGCCAACATTTTTGCACCTTTTATAAATTTTTTAAAGGAAAAGTCGCATTCTATAATTTAGAGATGATAAATGGTGACCCCGACAGCGATTATATGTCAGTGGGTCGTGTACTTGACTGTTTGCGCCGATTTTATTAAAACAAATTCATATCGGTCATGGCAGCAAAAATAATGCGTGCCAGAAAAATATATGGTAAACTTGTTTATGGGCTTTGCCCGCAAGAGTAATCGATTTTCTGCGTTTGCTTGCAGAATGCGAATTTTAATTAATCATGACATTTTATGGACAAAGAATCGCATCGAAGGATGCACTGCTAAAACGGTGGGCAAAGTACATTATTTACATATAGGAGTTTAGTTTAGTTTTTATTCTCCATTTGACAATATAAAAATTGCGTAGGAATATGTCACAACGTAAATACTAAAACAATGAGTAACAAATACAAAATGTACAAGCCTTTTGCAGTTATTAGTATAAAAATACAAATTAGACTAATTTATAATATAACACACTGGCACATGTAATCCTTTACTTATATACATACATAAATCTATATATATAAAATTCTCGTGTCACAGTGTTAGTCACCATACTCCTCAGAAACAACTTGACAGATTTTTATGAAATTTTATATGTATATTCGGTAGGTCTGAGAATCGGTCGTAATCTATTTTTCATACCCCTAAGTGATAAGGGTGGTCCATCCCAAACATTTTTTTTTTATTTTTTGGACAAAATTTTTTATTTTTTTATGATGTAGCATTAGAAAATACATACAACCCTTAATTTTCACCCTTCTATCACAAACCCCTATTTTTTAATAGCCATTTTAGTAATTTAATCATTTTTAATCCTGGTAGATAACTGATCGATTATCACTTGATCAGTTATCCCCGTCAGGCGTCTACCGGTGTCACTTCTCACCACAAACCTAGAAAAAATATAGACAGCGTCGGTTAATAATATAGGTCACGTGACAGGTGCCGCGTGGATGGAGGATGTGACATGAATGTGACCAATCACAGTAAACAAATGAGATGCACGCTACAATACAACCAACGTAAATTGGCATAAAAACCAAGTTTTAGTGATTCTGGACCTTTAGGGCTGCCATGAATTAGCGGTCGCCGGCAATATGACACTGGCATTAAGTTTGTGCTTCTCACCCAGTAAATAGCACGGAGTAAGGGATAAGAACGAAGCCGACTACCAAAATATTCATTAGAAATAATTCATAATGGCAAATCACGTTTGCCGGGTCACCTAGTAATATATACATATGAATTACACAGTTGCAGCTATTTAAAAAGTCACCTACATCATAAAAATATTTTTTCAGTAAGAACTCCTTTAAATTTTGTTTAAAATAGATGAGCGAACCAGCATTCTTCATTGCCGCTGGTAGTTCATTAAATGTCCTTAATCCTATGTTACACGGAGACATATACGTTATGTTATACTTACAACAAGGTAGATGAAAGTTATGTTTACTCCTAGTATCTTTATTATGAAAGCTTGTATTTAAAACGAATTTATCACGGATTAAAAAAAATATGCACATAATTCAAATGTAAAAAGGCAGGGCTGTGTTAAAATTTTAAAATCTTTAAAAATATGTTTGCAACTATATGTATTAGGTAATTCCAGCATTGACCTTAAAACTTGTTTCTGTGCTATAAAAACCCTTGATTAAAAAGTGGACCAACCCCAGAATCATATTCCATATCGAAGTAATGACTCGACTCGTGGGTGTGTGATGGTTCGGTTTGAAAGTGCCGCAAAAGTGGTAAGAAGTAGTGCGCGAAGACGCCGCGATGTGTCGAAAGGGGAAACGGAGAAGGAGAAAAGACACGCGGGAGAGCGGACATGTGTGAGCTCGCTCCCGAAATATTGCTAGTTTAAGTTAATTGTGTATAAATTGTTATTTTTTACCATTATTAAGCTGTAGTTTATTCTTGTGAAACACTAAGATGTGTTTTCATGTTACTGTGTGTGTTGTCATTTGTATCTGAGAAAATTCACCTATAACGGCAACACGACCTGTTGCAAGTGGTATACCATGAATAACTGTTTTATAGTGAGCACCGTACGCAAATTTCTAAATAAATAAATATTTGAATGAATTTTAGAAACTATATACTAACAGTGAATTTTCCAAGTACTGATCAATATGTAATCCTAAAAATGTTACATTATCCTTTTTGTTCATTAAATTATGATTGATTTTTAGTATAAATTCAGAACAGGGCTTTTGACAATTACAAAATCTTAAACTATGCGTTTTTTAGTATTATAATGTAAACAGTTCTGAACAGTCCAAACACTAATTTCCTCTACAACACGTTCACAATGTATTTGTAAATCACATTCAGATTTATTCGATACTATGACCGAAGTGTCATCTGCAAAAAAAGTAAAATGTGCCCCGTTTGCTATGCTATTAATATCATTGATATACAGTACAAACAGGACAGGACCCAAGACCGAACCTTGTGGAACACCTAAATTTATTTGTAAACTGTCAGATTTGTTTCTATAATTTACCATAACATACTGACTACATTCCTCTAAGAATGAATTTATGCAGTGTGTGTGAAAGTTTTGTGTTTTTTTATAATTTTCTACAAAGCCAAAGGGTCTAGAATTTTTGTAAGTGAAGAAGTATATAAGTTTCTAAGTATTTGCAAATAATAACTCATATTTACTCATGAAGGTTGCTATGATAATCGGCATTTTTTGTCGCCTGTCGTCGCGAAAAATTAACTAAGCTAATGTAATCATATTCAATACAATGATCAACATCATAATTGTAATTCCATGTACAAAAACAAAAATTGTCGAATTGTGTAATGAAAAAATCGATTATTTTGAAATGTAACTACAGTTATGCATCAAATCTCCTAAAAATTTGCAGGTGCCTTCCAGGCGTTTCTTTGTGCATTATACTTATTTTTTGTCTCAAAAACGTCATAAATTTCAGGGCGGATATTATCGAAACGACACTTTTAATGATCTAAATTGTATGTTGCCATTGAAAAATTTTAAAATTTAACTAGTTAAGCATGCACAAATTTAAAGTTTTGTTTTATGCTTTGCATATTTTTTTATACTACGAACCGTTTTCGAGAAAATTGCTGGTGAGCGAAAAACACGAACAACTCCACTTTTAACTAAATCAAAGTATCAACAAGGATAAACGCTATGTAATTTATTTAACACAACACGTCAGAAAACTAATAAACAGAAATAAAATATGTCACAGTCCACTACGTTTTTTTAGTTTGATAATATGTGCTACCCCCCTTTTATTTCATTCACTGCTTGAAAGATCCATTATGGAAGAATTTTTATATAAAAAAATTAAAATCTCCGTTTTATTAATTTTTAACTATCTGACAATTTGTATGAATTCTAAAATTTTCAGAAATATACATTTTTGTTAAATCCATGCCTTGAAAGTACTTGCAATTGTAATTATTAAAAGCTATATATCTTCTGCAATTTCTTAATTATTCTTCAGTAATACTGTTGATTAATTATAAAAAGATTTCATATAAAAACAAATAAAGGATTTTCTTATTTATTTAATTTAGCGTGACATTTTATACATTTTTCAACGTTATTTTACAAATTTCAAGTAGATGGGTTGAGGGCATTTAATTTTTTTAATGAAAACAAAAGTCAAATTTTTATTTTATGAATGTTTAATTCTTTGTAAAATATATACAGTCATACATTACTACTACAAGATGCGGAGTATTTTAATGGTGATGAGTTAACCCATTTTTCCATGATAAATTATCATTGATACGATTTCATAAACATATATTTCTTAAAAATTATAACACGCCGCATAGTGGAACTATCTGTATGGCAGTTGGTTCTATTAAGACGCTCTGTATATATGCAATTTATACTTGCCTTCTCCGTTAATTACTTAAATATAATATTTTAACTTTTAATTATTTATTCAACATAGATTTTTATTTATCTTTTATATAAAATTGACTGGAGGTGGTTATGCCACCAAATAAAAAATCGCGATTAAGTAAAATTATGCATTACAATAATTTTAGCCCGTCTGTGTTATCAACTCGTTTTGAAATATTGAAACATATCTAGACTATTTTTGATATACCTGCCATATAGATTTTCAATTTTATTGTGTAGTTTGCTGCTATTTCAGCTTATTGTTATAGGTCTGATTTGCGCTGAAGGAGAGCTATGGAAGGAACAGAGAAGGTTTGTGCACCACTGCCTCAGACAATTTGGGGGGTCGAAGATAGGTTTCCAAAGAAAGAAGATGGAAGCTCTCATTATGGAGAATGTTATGGATTTTGTCAAAGTATGTAGAACTCTATCGAAACGAATGTCATATTAAGGGCGCCGTGTTCTTGAAATAGTGTTTTCTACCAATACAAATAATTTTAGACAATTAAGAACTGAATAATATAGGGTGTTTGGAAAAGTTTGTACAAAACTTAAGGCAGCAAAAATAGAGCCAAAAAAGTAAAAAGAGCTCCTATGAACGTTGGTCGTCCGGAGTAACATTACTGAGATATAGCCCTTGTAACATTGTAGTAGAATGAAAATTGTATATAATAATCATACCATAAGGGTATTCAACTATCGCCAATTCCATCAAAATCAGCTAGAAATGAAGGTAGTTTTCTAAGTACCCTTAATTAATTAATATTAATAATTATTTTTTAATGAATTAAGCTTTTTTAAAGAAAAAAATTGTCTCCTTTTTTTCGAATTCTGTGTATAATTCAGAACAGTAACATTTTTTTTTACATTTTCGTATAGTAGGCATCTGTCATGGTGACAGTTTCACTGTAATGACTGTCATTTTCTATAATGACATATATGATAGTTACACGCCTAGCATATACCATTCTTTTTATGTCGCCCTATAAATAAAAATCATTCGCATTTAAATCCGGGAAACGTGGTGGCCATGGTATGGGTGCTTTATTTCCCCGGCCAATTCATTTTTCCCGTAACGATTTAAAAATCCCGCACCTGCCGAATATAATGTATAGGAGCTCCATCTTGTAAAAAAACATGGTCGTAGTTCAATAGGAATATCGTCTAGCAGGTCTGGAAGATCATTTTCCAAAGAGCTTAAATATTCAACACCTCTCAATCGATTTGGTAGAAAGACTGGTCCCAGAAGGTGATTGCCAACAATGCTGGCCGAAACATTCACTGAAAATCATGGTATCCCCATACCTTCTCATCACACCATGTATGAAGATTGTGCAAATTGATAACGCCATGCCTTGTAAAACAAGCCTCATCAGTAAATAAAATATTTGAAAGGAATGTGTAATTATCTTGTTGGCGGCTGAGAATTGTGCGACAAAAACAAAGACGAGCGGGTATGATGTTCTTAAAGCATATGATGAACCCATTGAAAATGGTAAGAGTATAATCCATTTTCCTTAAGCAACTGTTATACGTAAGTATTGTTTGCTCTAAAGTAGGCATTTGCTCTTCTTGCACTCGCAGTAGGATTACGTTAAAAAAATCTTATATATTATTTCGTCTAAATCATGCCTAAGCCTCCTTGGACGGCCACATTCACGATACGCATCAATTTCCTTCAACAATCTTGCAGAAGGTTGCCTTCTATCAGGGAAACGCTGCCGATACTCTCTTTGAGTCGCTAGACTATTTCCATAACAGAAACTATAAATATAATGCATATCGACATATTCACGGTTAGTAAAAGCATGATACTTCATGGCTGTAAAAAAATTGAATGAAATGCATAGTCACGTGCAAAGTAAAGCACCAAGATCACTACTAAGAAAATTAAAAAACGTAAGAATTTAAGTGATAGCACACGAAAGTGATTACAATGAACCATGCATGTGAAAATGTTAAAAAAAATGTTGCTGGATATTTCAAAGAAATAAAAATTTCTAAAAATTAGGAGTAGTTGGAAACTACGATATCTCAACGTAGCATAGCAATACAGTCTTACAAACGCTTTTTAAAAAAATTTATGTTTTATGAGGAGAATTTAAATGGATAAACCAAACATCAATAATTTTATTTTTGACTTTTGTTCCTCGTGTTTTATTTTTAGAAATTTCTGTACCTAAAACACCACCATTTTATGACGAGAAATACGGCGACCTTAAGGATTCTCAGCATGAATTACTATTTGTTTTAGTTTGTCGAAAGTCAGGGAGATAAAACTACAATAGACCCACTTGAACCACTCCGCCATAGTTTGGGTTCAGTTATGACCATATTAGTATTCGGTAAAAGATGGCACAGAGACGATAAAACTTGGAAATGGCTGCAGGATTTGCAGGAAGAAGGTACTCAACATATTGGTGTGGCAGGACCTCTCAACTTTCTACCATTCTTAAGGTAAAAATAATGAATTTTTAATTATAGTTAACTGGTTAAACCACAAATGTCTAAAATAATAATAATATCTCTACTCCACTTTGTAATGGAGATAAGTAGCCTAGGAATGGAAAACTTTGTATAGATAGATCATATTTCTAAAAAATGTAGTTATATTTATTATGATTTATTTCGCGACATTCACTAAAGTATAACCCAAGCCTGCTTGGATGAGATAATCTTATGAAAGTTTTTTGTTTTATTAACTTAATAAATTAAGCTCATGTTGTAAATTAAGCCACATCAAACATTGCCAATGTTTTTTGTTAAACAATCGCTACCCACACGAATCGTTAATTGTTGCTTTCTCTTTCTGCAGGTTCCTTCCGAAATTCAGTAAAACAATGGATTTCTTAATCAGCGGTAAGCTGGAAACGCACAAAGTTTACCAAAAAATCATCGAAGAACAGGCAGAACTCTTGAAAAATGCTCAGGACGAATCTGGCGTCAATAACAACAATATAACGAACATTGCCCAAGCTTTCCTTGCAGAAAGAGAACGCAGGAAGGACGAACCGGAGATGATCGAAAAGTTTTACAATGATCAACAGTTTTACCATCTCTTGGCTGATATTTTTGGAGCTGGCCTGGATACCACCCTCACAACCATCAGGTAAGTGTCACAATTGATAAATAATAATTTTTTGCTAATAAAAGTTTAATATTTTTAGATGGTATCTACTCTACTTGGCAAAAAATCCTACCGTCCAGGAAAAGATCCGCGCAGAAATCCACGACGTGTTACGAAACAAACCTGCCACCATGGAAGACTTACCCCACTTGCCCCTAACCGAAGCTTCCATATACGAAGCTCAAAGAATCAGATCTGTGGTGCCCGTGGGAATTCCACATGGTGCCATAGAAGAGGTGGAGGTTGACGGTTTCAGGATACCTCAGGGAACTATGATAATACCCCTGCAATGGGCAGTGCATATGAATGAGAATGTGTGGCCGGAACCGGAAAAGTTTGACCCTGAGAGGTTCATAAATGAGGAAGGAAAGGTCGTGAGGAACACTTCCTTCGTGCCGTACCAGATTGGTAAGTAGATACTAAATTGTTCGTAGAAGGAATTTGTTATACATTTGCATTAATTTCCTCTACAATTTTTAGGAAAACGTATGTGTGTCGGAGATGAACTAGCTAGGATGATGTTGTATCTATTTGGAACAACAATTTTCCAAAAGTTTATCGTGGAATTGGAAGATGAGAATGTGGATCTAACGGGTGATTGTGGAATCACACTTACACCAAAACCTCATAGGTTAATATTTTCAAAAACGGTTAAATAGTATTTTTTGTACTTAAAATGGTAGAAAATAAATGTTTATTTATTTTTTAAGTGCCTCGCCTATTATATGTTTATATGTTCTTTGAAAATACACTTTTAGAAAAATTTAGACTTTGTGTACCTTTTCTCAGCCCAGAATCAACATTTCCAATTCTCAGTTTATGATAATTTCAATAAAATTCGAGATAAATTAAAATTATAATTTATTAAACATTGTGCCATCGTTAAAATAATTAAATAACAAAATAACCTTAAAATAAGTCTTGCTCTCTTTAAAATGTACACTTAGCAAGATTGCAAACAATAAAATAATATTTACAACACTTAATGCTACATGGGAAACACGAATGATGACCATGTGGATGGCTTGTACAACAAACCAAACCAATGGAAAAGTCTACGTTCACTGATATAAAACATGGGTAACATAACGAACGACATTGCAGCTCCAAACCGGTAAACAAAAATAAAAAAAATAAAACGGTAAAAATGTCAAAATGGTAAAAATAAATGTAAAAAGTAACTATGAACCGTTTGGGGATGCAAGGATGAGTTTGACTAGCAGTTTTACTAACAGCTAAATTATAATACTACTGAATATTGAACACTTTGCACAGCCGATCCAAATCGGAGATCTCTTTCGGAGGAATGTCTTTCGTTGCAGTAAGTACTGTGCCTCTCTAAGCAGTAGGAAACTAACACCGTGCTCTTCACGAAGACGCGAGCGGCTAGTGGCCGTGGTTCGCGTCCTCGTTGTCCCAATCCATCGGCCTGGAGTTCAGGCACACCTTGAACGCCCTGGGACTGATCGTCACTCCGGCGATTCCCTTCAAACTGGGCAGCGTTTCCCCCGCGGGCACCGATATGTGGAAAGAGTGAAGGAGAGACGAGAAGAAGAGGAACAGCTCCATCCTGGCCAGGATCTCTCCCAGACACATCCGCCTGCCTACTCCGAAGGGCAAGAAGTACTCTGGCTTGGTAACTTTGCCCTCGGAGTTGATGAACCTGGCGGGATTGAACCTTTCGGGCTCTTCCCAGAGGGTGGGGTCCATGTGTACGGCGTGCAGCAGCGGCACCACCTGGGCGTGCTGAGGTAAGTGAAACCCATTCAACTGGATATCTCTGTAAATAAAATCAGCTTTTAGGTTATGTAAGGCTGCCAGCACTTTATCTTCAAATTTATTATCCGGTCTGGGGTCGTTGATTTTTTTAATTATGTAAGAATGCGTATATTGAACTTATGTTGTTACATAAACCGTTTTAAGTATTGTCTTACATTCAGCAGTCGTTCTGCGTGTCTTACGAAATATTTGAGAAATCGTCTGAATTGAATGACTTCGAAGTTCACTGACCGACAAATACATTATTATTTTTAGGCTCCAGACTTTCACTTTTTTTATAGAGGCGAATTTAAATTCGAGGTAATGTCCCAATACCGAAAAAAATACTGCTCGTTCGCCGAATTTTGCGACCGTGACTCACGCGTCTATCGTACACCGACTCAAACAATAATACAACTAAATACAGTATCGGAAAGTTCATGTATTCTCATTGCTTTTGCGTAAGGGGAAGTCAGTACACATCTGAACGATAGACATTTACGGTTATGTCGCATTGTTTTACAATCTAAATAATACTGCCCATTTGTAGTGATAAAATCAAATCTTCCACGACTTCTGTAGGTCACAAGCCGACGAATCGCCGGCAAGGCAACGTGCTTTGTCTGAAGAAACGCAAAATGAAGAGTGAGCCGACTTATTAAAATATATGTGGATGGTAGTTTGATAGTATCCACTTCTATTTACTATCTTTAATTTAGTTGCTTTATCCTTTCTTTCTTATTACTGCT
The DNA here is from genome assembly GCA_037114965.1 of Monochamus alternatus. NCBI lineage: Eukaryota > Metazoa > Arthropoda > Insecta > Coleoptera > Cerambycidae > Monochamus > Monochamus alternatus. The sequence continues at coordinate 20,205,729 of CM073430.1, forward strand.
TCCGAATCCATTAAATCCAAATGCAATTAAACTAAATTGTCATAATACGCTTTCTTATTTTTGACTTGAACCAAATTTTCAATATTTGAAAAATTGACCATCATTTACCTGGTTGGTGCGTGTGTGGTGCCCATAGGTACTATACTGGATATTCTAAGGACTTCCAAGATGGTGGATTCGGTAACTGGCAGGTAAGCAAGGTCTTCTAATTTTGGTAACCTCTGGCGTCCAACGACTTGATCCAGCTCTTCTTGAACGGCTCTCATCGTGTCTGGATTGTGCAACATAAACAAAACTGCCCATTGGAGGGAACTTTTGATTGTCTCCATGCCGGCAGAAAAGAGATCTCCCATGATCTGTTGCATTTGGCGATCTGAAAAATAAAAATGAGCCGATTAATTTACTTATGTAATGCATTATTACAGATTTGAGATCGAAGTAGTCGCTTTTTAGTATATATAATGAGCTTTAAAAATTAAATAGTATAGTAGAATAATAACTCGTTATACATTTATTCGCGAATTGAAGCGTAATAAATATTTTTTGTATAAAAATTCGTATATATTTTTAACTGGTAGTGACTAAAACTGGACGTAACATGAAATTTAATTGTGAAATAGAATAAATCTTTGTCAAAGCAAAGCTTTTTTTATTTTTGGATATTTTAAAGTACGTACCGTGATCTTTGCCCTCAAACAAGTGGTGCCCAGTACCCTCCTCGTTAGCTTTTTGGATTTCATACAAGTAGGTATCAAGGAGGTCCCTCAAATGGCTGGGGTCAAATGTCTTCCTATGATCGTCGATTGTTTCTTGCAAAAATTTCGCCATCTCTTCGCGATTCTGAAACAAACGGGTGTCGTTCAATCTCTAGCCTAATCAGAGACATTTGAGAAATGAATGAAGGTTAAATATATCCATCTTCTTACCTTGGCAATTTTTTGGCGGGTTGAGGAGTGGCCTGGGAGATACTTCAAGATGGGTATGAAAAGGGCGGTCTCCAGCGACCCGAACAGCTTGAACCCCTCGTCGATGAGGTTCATGAACCGGATGAACCTCTCGTCATTGTGCGAAAATCTAACGGACATTAGAACGTCGCAAATAACGTTGGAGATGGACACCGCGAACACCGGATTTAAGTCTATGATGTCGTCCTTTTCGGCCTTGAGGACGTACAGGAACTCCTCCACCTCGGTCATGATGCGGTTTTCCATCTGGGCTTTCCTGGAACCCAGGTAGGACATTCCGAAGTGACGAAGTCCATCGTGGAGAAACCTGCGTTGGTCCTTCCACAGTTTTCCGGCTGTATTTATCACTCCTGAAAAAAAAAGAAATATAGTTGTAGACTTGTATAAAGAAATATATTAGATAATTGCATAAAAGCAACAAAAAGTAAAATGTACAAGGTATAAAATTTACTAGGAAATTTTGTTATTCTAGTTGGAGTAACGAGATATCTCTCGGTAGGTATTTTAAAATAAGAAACATTCCCTTTGTAATCATTTATGTGTGGCATTATTTATATATTTTTATTTTAAGCTTATAAAAAAGTATAAGAATAATTTAATACTATTAGTGACATTCTAAAATATCGTAATTCGTATATTCAAGATTATTATCAACAAAGTGAATTCAATAATTATAACACTTACAAAAAAAAGGTTTTTACAGAACACTTAGGTACTTAAAACTAGTCCTCCAGAAAACTAGAAAAATAATACAGAACTGTTTTTTACTTAAAAATATATCATTCTACGAGTTTACTTGGCATTAGGTCTATGAACTCGTAGGTTTTTAAAAGAGAGACTAAAAAAAGAGACAATAAAACACACTATATAATAATAAATTAATAAAGTTTATAGGTTTCATTTTGCTTTAGTCATACTATTCGTATTTTTTTTATTTAATTTACGTCAAAAATAGGGCAAAATATGGGTTGCAAATTTTTATATGTATGTTTTTATATGTGTATTTTTAAAATTTTTAATAAAACTTAAAGGATGTATTACTCTAGAAATTTTTTATAATTGATTCAATAACTTTTCCAGCGCCTAGTAGTTTTTGGTTTCTGTTTAAAACCGCTGCATTTTAATTTAGCGCCAAAGTATGTTTTTGGTTTAGTTTTGAAATTATATAGAATACGTGTTTGAATAGTGAAAATGAGGATTGTTATAGTTAGCGTTTCTTTGTCGTCATTTTCGACGACCACCCTGACGCGGTTTTATCAATGTCAACAATGAAATTTTGAAATCGTCCACTCTACTGATATTTTGACACGCGCTGGAGCGATTAAAAAGTTGCAACACAACACATTCGACGTTCTTTTAAAGTTTTGTGTACATTTTTTTAAAGTCGTTCAGAAACTAGGTTAGGATTGATACGATATCACAGCCGATAATAAAACGATCACTTTTACTGGGAGATGTGACCTGTGAAGGCCATACAAAGTATGTCAATTGTATACCAGTTTTATTTATAGCACGGCGCGCAGCAATAAAAAAACCACTTACCATAACCTCCTAGGATGTTTGTGAATTCGGTGGTGGGCCTGCCGGTGAACTCTTCTTTACGAAAGGCGTCCCGGATGGTCTTGTAGTCGCTGAGGACGACGATGAGCTGGGAGCCCAGCCTCGTCGAGAAGAGGTTGCCGTATTTGTGGGTGAGGTCCCTGAAGTGCAGGTGCAGGTCTCCCTTGAGGTACGGCAACGACCCCAGCACCGGTAACCCCCAAGGCCCGGGGGGTAGTGAAGTGGCTTCGCGAAGCATCTGCAGGCCGCGAACTATCATCAAAACTGTCAAAAACACAAACAAAACTTTGGTGGAGAACTCCTCGACCGCGAAATTGTAAAGCAACAGCGCACTGTACACAAACATTTTGGACGATTTTTTTGTCTCAGAGGAATCGTATTGCACCAAGTTGGGGTTTGGTAGAGGTGCACAGTATCTATTAATGTGCATTTGTATGGTTAAGTTGGCCTTTTATAATCAGACTACTACTTACTTAAGGCGGTGTAGAGGGGATCTGCAAGAGTGTCTTGAGAGGAGGAGCGACCGGTCGCGGCCAATGGAGGCGCCGGAACGTCGCCCTTCCATTGGACACCGCTAAGATGCACTTCATTCATTAGTTTCTTCAGTTGGTTCCAGGTAGTTTCAGGAGGCTGTGTTGGTGGGTCTCTCCGAATGCTACGCGTTCGCAGGATCCCAAGATCAAGGTCGAGCTTTACGCAGATTCCTCTTGGTTTCCCTCTTCTCATTTCCTAGTAAAAAGTGAATCGGTTTGTGTATCGTCTTTTCGTTAATGGACGACGGCGTTCTGGGTATTGTTGACATTGCTTCGTGTATTCCGTTAACTGATAAATACAATTTTTCGAAAAAAATATGTTATTGTATTCTTCGGCAACGCGAATGTGACCTTGGCAGCTGGAGCTATTTGCTGTATGTTAATAATTATGAATCGCTTATCCTTTCTAAGAATTCGGCAAGGACAGGAACAATCATTTAGATGCTAATAAAAAATTTGTAAACAAGTTATTCGAAATTATTTTCTAAACATGTGCTTCCTGTTTTTTTACTTTAAACTATTCCTGATAAGATTAATTTACCTGATTTTCTTATCTTATCATTTCTGATAATTATTGGCACGGCCAACTTAGACTTTGAAATGTTCATGAAATAGTTTACTGATTCTACCAAAATTGATAAACCTAATTAAATGCAGAAAAAAATGTTTCCAATGAGTTAAAGTTAGATTTGATATCTATACAGGGCGATTTCACTTCAAGAACAGATTCATTACCAAAAAATGAGTAGTTTACTCTACCAATTTTTTTTTCTGTTCGGTTTTCGAGATTGCAGAGTGGCTTTAACCAATGACGTGCTTTTAGTAGCACATCACGTTAAAACCACGAGGTTAATATTTCATCAAATAGTAGTAGAAGGCTTAATTTATCAGAAAAATTAAAAAAAAAAGTGAGAAGGAATACCTGGTGAACGGTTGCTACTATTAAAAAATACCAATAAACATTTTTCATTGATTTAACATAACATTAGGTACCTGAATTTAACAACATTTCTACAAAGAACCACCAGTGGCGTATTTTTATCTTAGGAAATTTTTGCGGCTCAGCAGCACGCTACTAATTAAAAGCATGGAGTTAATAATATGTATTACACTTAACAAAAGATCTAATTAAATCAGCGCATATAAGATATGTCACAATATATATATATTTTGTAAACTTTAACACCCTGTATCTCGAATACTGCATTCCAGGATTAAACTTTATAGAGCAAGCTTTACTTATTTCTTAATGAATCTATTCCTGTAGTCTCTAATTTAAAGGTTTCCCTGTATGTACTTTATACTGGGTGAGTGCATACCGCAGAATCTATTGAACTGGAAGACATACAGTGTAGGTTAAATGAGAAAAACAGTGCATGTTCATGAAATTAAAATCATAAAAAATAGTCGCCTCTGAGACGTTCTGAAACAACTTAAAGCTTTCTATTTTTTTTAACTACTTTTATTAGTGTGAAACATTTGTGGGTATTTATTTAAAATGACTTTTAGTTAGTAATAGGTAGGTAATCAAATAAAAAATACAGACGACATTTTTCTTATTTTACCACACCTCTTTTGTTACTGCAGCTAGAACAATTGCATTTAGTACCTACTTGTACACTCGCTGCAACATAAACGTTTTCAGTCCAAATCAGTTCCATATTTACTTCGCACTTTTAGGAACAAGGACGAGGAATTACTCGTATACTTTCAAGGATTTGTTCATGTCTCAATTGCTGAGATATCCGAATGGTAAAAATGCTGAAACAGTTTTTTACGTAGAGTTCAGTAATTTCAGTATCGTACTTGTGATTTCTGTACATATGATCCAAACATTTTTCTATTGAAATATCCTGTATATTTTATGCCATTCAATTGTATATTTTTTTCCTTCATAATGTTACATAACAGTTGCTACTTATATTTTGGAAATTTTCGAAAACCGTTAAATTGATATAACTGATGTTGCGTGGTCCACAGTTGGCCATGCATTTTTATATAATTCTACAAAATTGGTTCATAAATTAATTCACTTTATTAATTTTAAAAATAATTTAGTAACTCAAAAAATAATTCTAAGAAGATAATTATATTAGCCCACTAAGAATATTTGAAAATAAATAAAAACAAACATAAAAAAATAATAAAAATAAAATTAACAGTCAATGTCATTTAAAAAACTATTCTGTCTTGTGAAAGCCATTTTTAAAAATTTCTAATATTTGCGGAGATATTATTTTTTTTTAAATACCCACATTTTGAGGACCGCTGTCTTAACCAACCTTAACCATATGATTTGTTGCGATGTTGCCATATCTTCTCTAATATAAATATTACGTTTCCCTTAACGTAATAGTAAAGTAATACGGTTAATTCTATTTTAAAGATACTTGTTTGAAGCATAAATACAGTAAAATTGGGTATGTAGTATGATACGCACCAATATTAACATACATTTTAACTGCTTAACTGACCTTACCACAAGCTTACCTGTTTGTTAAAAAATTAATTATTTAATCAGTAATCCACATTTCACAAGTTAAATGCCATTGTACACTGTTAAAAAGAGACACAAGACACAATTTCCTTAAGTTATTTTTTGAAGAATAACGAAAAACTATGATTTTCACAGCATATTAAATTTAATTTTCGCCACATAACCCCAAACGAGTCAGTATTAACCATTTATTTCGAATCCAGAACCATAAAGTGACTTCACACTTCGCACAAATCAGTGAAACAAATTTTAAAAATAAAGGAGTACGTAATATTAAATAACAAAATAGCAGCTTGACGTATGCGTTTAATATCAAGAAAAGCAAAGATATTTGTGTAACACTGGCAACACTGTGAACCACACGTTCAATCTGCAGTGCTGTGACTCATAAATGTATAAAAAAATTTTTTCTACAGAAAAATTATAAAATTTATTTAAAATTTCACTTTTTTATTTCTAATTTTTTTTGTAAAAAAAAACTATTAATTATGTGTTTTACACAGTGAACTATAGTTCTGGTTAAAATATTTGTACTTATTTAAGGTTCACCCTGTATAATATATATATATATATATATATATATATATATATATATATATATATATATATATATATATATATATATATTTTAATTTCGCTTGTATCTCAAGAACGAAGAGGTCTATGAAAGTTCTACGGCATTTTAAGTTTATCGAAAAAGTAGTCCAATGTTGCGAAAACCATATCCTTCTATCTTTTGTAGTTTCCGAGATGCCTCACAATTACAACGAAATTGGGACACCCTGTACGTATGTTGGCTATCCTAAGTGATAAAAGCCTAAATTGTTTTTAAAGCTTTCTTAAGGAACATTCCATTTTCTTATGAACTCCATTAGTTTTTTTGAGTACCTATGAGTACCTACATTTGCGACTGTTTCACCATGGGAAGTTGTTAACATTATAATTTGTTTGAGGAATAAGAAAAGTATGGATGCTTATGATTTCAATACAATTATCTTAAAATCTTTAATGAACTCGATTCTGTTACCACTAACATCTTTGATTAATGCTTGTATTGAATGTGATCATTTTCCCAATTGTTTAAAGGTATCAAAAGATTCCTATTTACAAAAAAGGTGATACCAGTGATCCATCTAATTATAGACCTATATCCATCATACCTCAGGTTGCCAAAGTATATGAAGGTGCTCTTAAAATACAAATTAGTGTCTATATGGAAACGCCTCAACTATTTACTCAGCATCAGTACGGTTTTCGAAATGGGTTTTCAACAGTAGCAGCCATTGATCGATTAACGTAATTTATTAACAAGGGATTTGAGGAGAAGGTTTATGTAGGCACGCAGTTTATAGACTTAGGCAAAGCTTTTGATTGTGTTGCTCATGAGATTTTACTAGAGAAATTATCCAACTATGGATTCTCAGAGTGGAGTGTATGTCTATTATCATCCTATTTAACTAACAGATGTCACTATGTTAACCATAACTATGTGAAATCTAATTTATCGGAAATAAAACACGAAGTTCCGCAAGGATCGGTTTTGGACCCTCTACTATTCCTTATTTACATAAATGATTTCCCCAGTATCTTTAATTGTCAAATTTTAAGCATACTTTTTGCTGATGATACTAGTAGACCCACCTATGGCTCTGATTTATCTGCCGTACTCAATAACATACGTCGCACACAATCTTTAGCAAATGATTGATTCTCTAAAAATAAACTTACAGTGAATATATCTAAAACAGAAACAATGATTTTTAGCCTTAGAAATTTAAATGATGTTTATAATACTGAAAGCGTCAAGTTTCTGGGTGTTCATTTTTATAATACTGAAAGCGTCAAGTTTCTGGGTGTTCATTTAGATCCGAAGTTATCCTGGAGCCAACATGTTAATTACATTTGCAGTAAACTATCCAAACATCTTTACTTACTCCGAAGCCTTGTTCATAAAGTATCCTTAACTGTCTTAAAAACAGTGTATCACTGCTTGATACATTCTACCATATCTTATGCTATCATAATGTGGAGTCATGCATCTGGCAGTGCACTTGTTTTTTCTCTGCAAAGGAAAGCTATACGGATCATCTCTGGGCTTGGTTTTAGAGACGACTGTAGAAATTACTTCTCAGATTTAAAAATTCTTACCGTTCCATCGACATCTATGTTTTATTGTCTTCTTTTTATTAAATGTAATTTATATAAACTACATAGTAGAAGTCAGACCCACGCATATAACACTAGAAATAAGAATGATCTGGATAATAAGTTTTGTAGGCTTTTGAAAACTAGAAAGGGACTGGAATACAGTTTTTGAATGCGCTTCCTCCCAATATAAGGAACTTGGACACAAATTTATTTAAAATGAAAATAAAAAACTTTCTATCGAGTAATGCTTTTTATACTTTTAATGAATATTTTAATAGTGATTTTATAATGTAATGTTTACTGTATAAAGTGTTTTGTTATCGTGTTTAGACTGTTTTAACTATTACTTTTTTATTTTCTTGCTTTTATCGTTAGTTTCTTACTGTACTTAAATATTTCATTGTTTTTGACGTGTGCAAGCACTGTTGTGTATATAGCATGAAATAAATAATAAATAAATAAATAAAATACCTGAGCCGTATAACATTGCGAATCCAGTGAGGTGCCAAACTTGGGTCTACCAATTTGATTAAGGGTAAAATACGCAATATTATAAATTATTTAACTTATTTAATCAAAATTGACATGGAAAACAAATGCAATTTCAATTCTTAATAGTAATAATAATAATAATAATGATGATATATTTTCCATTAAGACAATATACATGTATACGATTGGTCACACACTTAATCTAACATTCTAAAACTTCAATTTAAAAAAAAATAAAAACTCCGAAACAATGTAAAAACATTTATCGAGCAAATATAGCTTTAATTTTCGTTTAAAAATATTTATAGACAAACAGTATTGAATATCGATTGGTAAACGATTAAAATATTTTAGACCCAAGCAACAAGGAGCATTCAGAGCTAGTTTTAGTTTGGCAAACGGCATTCTAAGATCACCAGCATGTTTTGTGTTATAGTTGTAGGTACCTACTTATCTTTGTTAATGTCAATGCTTTTCTTATTTCTATATACATAAACTCATAATTCGTAAATATGCAAACAGGGAAGGGGTAAAATGTTCATTTTCTGAAAATATTGTCTACATGACTCTCTGTATGTGATTTTTAACATGCAATAGATTATTCTTTTTTGAGCAATAAAAACAGAATATGAATTGGTCGAATTGCCCCATAAACAAATTCCGTATCTAAGTCTTGAATCTAGCTGGGAAAGGTTCAGCACCGTTCGCAAATTTAAGAAAAGAAACTTCAGATAATTCAATTTAGAAATAACAGTGTAATTTAAAGTTCAGGAATTCATCCAAATAAACACCTAAAAAACGTCACAATGTTATATGTAGATCTTCGATAGTTTTTTGATAATTATATATTCTTAAAATATCAGTATTGTCTAAATTAAAAAACAAATCGATACTGTTAAAATACTATCAGACTCTGCCCACTGCCTCTGCGGTTCTACTACTCAATGCCTCCGAATCCCTCGACGACAAAACCATTGAAAATTCATCAGCATAGGCTGTATATGCGATATGTTTTGTGGCACTTGATAGATTGTTGACATATAAAATGAATAAAACAGGTCCTATTATTGAACCTTGAGGCACCCCTACATCCGAATCTAAACAACCGGATTGCACAAAATCTATACATTGCTTATACTCGACCTTTAAAGACACATACTGTTGACGACCCCGAAGAAATGTTGAAACCCAGTTAGGTGCAGTTCCTCTTATGCCATATTTTTCTAAAAAGGATAGTAATAAATTATGATTTACACAATCAAAGGCTGTACTCAAATCATAAAACATAACTGCTGGACATTCGCCGGCTTCAACAAATTCAATGATCTGATTATAAAGAGATATCATTGCAGATCTATGTCGATGTCGATCTATTCTCACAAAATCCATGTTGGTTCGTAGATAAAATTTTAAATTTATAAGAGACGTTCTAAAAATACATATTCAAATATTTTGGAGAACCCATACGGAACAGCAACGGGTCTATAATTTTCCATTAAAGTCGAATCATTTTTTCAAATAGGGAAAAACTTAATAGTTTTTAAATTTTGCGGAAAAATGCCAAGTTCAAACAACTTGCTGACTAAATACGTCAGTGGAGCTATAATAATATTAATAACTTGTTTTAAAATGAAATCGGGAATCTCATCAGCCCCTGGATACTTTTTATTTTTCAGTTTCCGGTTTAATAAACGCGATAGTTCTTTTGACGTATAAGGAGTCGGATACATTGAGTGCCTATTAACAAAGCCTTTCTGCAATTGTGTATCAGCACTTGCAGTGCGCGCAGAGTACACTTCATCTACAAGTCTGAGAGGACAAAAAAACTGATTAAAATCATTGACTATTTCAGTGTGCCATTTTTATCAGTGCAAATATTAGAGTGCTCTTTTTTTTTTGTTAATTCCGAATTTTATTAACCTTCAACAATTTTAGCTTGACAGATTCTACAGGGTGTCCCAAAATAGAAGGCCATACCATTAACCACATAACCACAAAAATAATGCGACTTTCCTTATGCCATTTTTTATTTGGGCGCCCCTGTTTCAATACACAGGGTGTTAAAATTACATTTTAAAAAACTATCTTTGTTAATAATCCTATTGTTTTGTATGATACACACTGCCTGGATATTTTATGTAGCTATTTGTTTAATTTTACATTGAAGATACAGTTGTCATAAAAGTATTTCTATGAAAAAACGGTGCATCTGACGGAGTTTTTTCCAGTTCTTTTATGTAGTAATGAGATTGAGCATTCTAAAACTGGAGTACTAAATATTTTTCTCAAAGGGTGTTATAGATCCCTCATATAAACAAATTTTTAGGAAAGTGACCATTGTCGTTTTCGAGTAATCAGGAAAATTTAATTTTTTTCCCCGAAGTTGATCGCCCTGTATCTCTATTGGAGAGCGAAATAAAAGGCATGCTGTATTTACAATTTTTTCTTCAAATTTTGTAAGGAATTCCTGAGTTTGACTATTTCAATATGTAGAAGTTACTAGCCCATTACATTAGCATTTATTTAAATCCCTTCGTTTATAAAAATTCAAAATACGAAATTACATCAATATTTTACAACTAGTGACTAAAATAAAATATAGTTCAGTACAACCTGCTTTATTTGGGTCATCGTTGGTTTAAAGATTATGTTTAGCACTTTGGAATTGTGCACCAATGTCAGTCTAATTCAAAAACATATGCAGATCTTACACAACTGGATGGGGCATGACTATTTCCAAAATATTTACTTTCGCAGAGTACAAACATAAAATATTGTTATTATGTAAAACTACTACCTGCTGGTGTTGTGAGTATATTGACAAATAAATGCCATCAATCAATTGCCCAACTGATAAATATGAGGTTTGTTTCAATTAACAGTTACTAAAAATAAAACAATCCCACACGTATTTATACTATCTACATTTATAGATACTGAGGATGAAGATCTCGCCGTTTTACCAAAGTGTTTAACTCACAAATTATTTAAGTCTAGCTGCTCACGAATAGGGAAAGAATAGCTTTACTTGCTGTTGCCTGGACCACCGAGACCTATTCGGCACTTCCGGTTATACCTACTGTATATTGCATTAGGATAGTTAGGAATTATAGATTGCGTCATATTCATTTACTAAGAGAAAAATTGTATGTGTATGCTAGGGTCCGCTGAAGTGTTTAAACTTTTTCCTAGAAATTGATATCAAAATGGTTTTCAATATTCGCAGAATTCGCTAAATTTATTTATTATTTATTTATTGACAATACACTGTCCAGACAAAATCCAATTACAGGACAGGAAAAAAAAACAAACAAGTAATAACAGATATATATAAATAACCAAAATAAAATCGGATATACAAAATTTACATACATATTAAAATTAGTGAAAAAATGTATTTTTCCACGGTCGGGAGTAGAAATCAGTTTCTATGACATCAAAATTAAAACAGAAATAGTCGATTATTCCCAAGGGAGTATAATGCTCCCAAGGGAGTTTACATTATGGAGAACGTTTTTCATGCAAAAAAAAGATAACATTGAAATTATTTATTGACATTTAAATTAAATGTTACATTTGTACAATTTTCAGAATTAATATTAGAAGGAATATTACTTTCGCTTACATTTACAGTTTTTGTGATTGCGCTAGTAGTGGTACCTACTAAAACCTGATTAGCAATTTTGGTCTTATTTTCAATGGAGTTCTCGACATAACCCTCAGCGACTGTCGTTGATGTCCAACCAGCATGACACTTTATTGTTGTGATATCCACACCAGCATCTGCCAGTAATGTCGCTGAAGATCTTCGTAAGCAGTGACCAGTATAACATGCAGCATCAGGTAATTTTAAATACGAAGCTACTACACTCGGAATTTTTCCCATGGTATTCTTGCCAACTGGCTGCGAACTACATTTTCCTACTTTGTAGTACAAAAAAGGCGCTTATGCTTGACGTGGGGAGGACGAAGGGACAGGTATTTTCGAAACAATTCAAGCATATTTCCCACATCGGTAACTAGAAAGGTTCGTGGAATCTTTGTCTTAGTGTTTGGAATTTTTACAATCAAGGAAGAGCCTACATCCTCAATATCATCTACAGTTAAATTGACTAGTTCATCAGTTCGACAAGCTCCGGCAATCCCCAGAATTAATCCAACCTATAAAAAATCAAAATACTTAATAATTGAAATACCTAACAACAAAAGTTTTTTAACTTTATTATTAAGAATTCTTTGTCATCTGCACTTGATTGAAAACGGTCGATTTCACCCTTTGTCAATATTTTCGATTTTTTCGCTTAATATCCGTCTCCGGTTCTTTTCAAAAATGCGATCTGCTTGGGGAATTTGCTTATATCTATGTTGTCGTAAATTATCAAGCATGACTTAACCATAGAATATTGCGCCCATAATGTGGAAGACTTGTAATTCTTTTCATTTTCACTGAAGTATGCCAACAAAACATTCTCGCTGTATACTTGAACATTTTTCTCGACGCACCACTTTTTGAACCGATTGTAGGCTATATCGTATAAAGATGTTGACTTCGTAGGCAGCAATTTGCTTATTGCAATATTTGCAGCCTCCACAATCTCTTCCAACTCACAATTATTCATTGTGCACTAAACAAACTTTAAACTAAACCAAACTAGCACCTTAATTTGACAATTCTTTTTGTTTGTTTATTTTGTACTTATGACAATAACTCAACGACTACAAAATATGTGTTTTTAAGTTAATGAGATGCTATTTTGTCCTCGGTGCATTATAGCCCTCGGGCTTCAAATTGCACCTCTGCCAAAATAACGCATTTCTCTCCCTTATAGTATTTTAATATTTTCAACATTACAAAAAAATATATCTAAGGTATTATATACTAAGAAATAATTGTAGCACATAACAAGCATTGGAGCATTATTAAGTGCATTAGTTCTGCATACTGGAATATGAACCATAGAAGAACGAAAACGCGTTACTAAACTAGGTGGTAATAATTTAATATAACAAAGAAATTCCGAGAAATCGACGAGAATATTCAATAACTTAAACAGAAAAACTACGGAGTAATATTGTTCATTTTAAACCATAAGTATTTAGCAAATCGTCTTTGGGGTCTTTCAATGTTCTTTAAATGGCATTCATTTTAAAAATTCCAAACAACAGAAGCATATTTAAGCTTAGATCTTACAAATGCGTTGGTTTCAGTACAATAGATTAGATAGAAACACAATTTTCAAAGTTGACAACGTTTCGGCTTCTATTAAGCCTTCCTCATGGCACAATAATGATAAAAATAGAAAAATAGTTATCATAATTAAAAACAGTATAATAAGTTTTCGTACTAGTACCTATATTAAAACCAAATAAAAAGAGCACAGTTTTAAAAATTTCTACATTAATTATATCTATAGGTACTTACATTTGTTTTTTGTTTTCTATTCTTAAAATTTTGAAATTCTTATGTCCACGGCAATATTGATAACATTCCCGATATGATGGAAACTGTAAAAATAGTAGAAATGTCCAAAAGTAGTAGTATTTCATTTCAGATAAAAAAGTTCTAGGTGTTTGAAGTTGTGAAAATGTGACGGCGAAAATAAAACGTTTGGTATAATATTTTTAAATTTACGGACATACTATACTACATAATTTAGCGCAGTATGACTTCTATTTAAGAATGCCAATTTGTTTCTTAATAACTATATAACTATTAATATCACAAAATTCTACCTATAGGGAATGTTGTATACGAAGTGACCCTAAAATTTTACGTAGAATCCAAATATGCAATAATATACAGTGTGTTGGAGGTTCTAGATATTTTAGGTATGTTTGGAACTTTGCCATGTTGTCAATTATTCAATTTTTTTGAATCAGTATTTTTCCAGATAACGATCGATGCTGGTTCCGATAAAACACTCTGTATAGGTAACAAGTTACAATGAATATTAATAAACATTTCCTACACTAAAAAGTAAAGAAACATAAATAATATAACCTCATTTTCCTCTCTCCACGGCTAGGGTGAAGAAAGTGGAAGAATATTTTAAAAATCACTTACGGGAAAAAATAAAGTTTTACTTATTTGAAATTTTATGTTGAAATCTTACACTAGTTTTTTCGTATAAAAATTTTTTTAGTTACATCAATTTTTGTGTCGTCAAAAAATAATAACTTCCCATGACAGTAAGATTATTTTTAGCAAAAATTACTTTTTTTAATAGCATTTTTTAGTATTGTAAACAATAAATAACTACAGTTTACCATTGTCCATTTTCCGATTTTTTCCTTTCGTTAATATCCTATTCTATACAATATTTTGCAATAATAATGGCACTTCTTCAAATTAATTTTTGAGCTATTGGAAGTTCTGAGTATAAATTTCTCATTAGATCTCTATTGGAAAGTGGAACAAAGAACTGTGTAATATTGATAGATTAAATTAGATTTTAATACGAATAAGTGCCATTATTATTGAAATAGATAGAAGTACATCCTTTTATCCAAAATGACTTTTCATAATAACATTTTTTGTGGTCACAAATAACTTCAATCTACTGTTGCCCATTTTTCATTCTTGCCGATTTTCAGATATTTCTTTCCACGCAAATTTATAATTCTCCCTGGCAACTTTACATTTTAAAAACAAGCAATACTCTTTCCCAACACCTTTTTTTATACGAAAGTGTTATCCTCCCCTTCAGTCTAGATAACTGTGTAGGTAAGTAAGTAAGACATTTATTCAAACAATCGAAAGAGCTTTAGTTATTTGGATATTAACTACCTATTCTAGAAAAAATATATTTTTTTCAACTTATTAAAGGTCACTCCTCGCTGTAGAAAACAACAGAATAAAACATCTTGTTTTTGTAAATAAATTATTCGAACAGGGGTCAAGGCTGCCTTCATTAATATAGATAAAATTTGACTAATTAAAAGAATTACGTGTGTACAATACACGAAACTCTAATTCAATAAGAAAAACATGTTAATAAGTTAATGTTTCAAGGTTAAGCCTTATCGTTGAAGAGGGAACATCTTGCTTTTGCTGGAAATAACGTGTGATTCATTGTTGAATTTTAAAAATTTTTAATCATAGGCACAGACAGACATGCTGATTTATTCTTTGAAGACATGAATGAATCAGTTCATACTTTATACAGAGGCAATAGTGCTACCAAAAATGTCTCTTGAATTTCAAGACTACACCTTGTAGCAGGATAACAGAGAAGTACGAGGTAATATTAATATCAGAATTATAAGCAGATATTGCGATATAGTAGTGCTGAGTCTGGCAAAGAAACAACAAATTTTTAAATCTGTTTGTCAGAAAAAGGATTCAACAGTTTTTTTAGTGATTATTAGTACTTTTAATGACACTTATTTGATATTTCGAAGTTACTTCACAGAGGCAAATTCGATGAAAAATGCTTTCCGACACGCCAAAGATGTATTAAGTAATTTTTAACAGGATCTGAAGACGTTTTTGTTCTTATACGATATTAATTTTGATTGCGTCATTAAATATTTGTTCGTTTTTTTGCCTTGGCATCGCCGTACAACTCGATTGCGTAACAAGTTGTGAAGGACTCCGTAACCAATTCAGTTTTGTGTACAGGAAGAACGTAGCGAATACCTACGTTTATACAGTATGCGCCAAAAGTATGGAATAAATTCAATAAAAACGAGACAATTATTTTTTGGGAAAAATTCTCGAACAGGTCGATTTTTAATTTAAAAAATACATATTTTAACGTAAAATGCGATTTTCAAATGTCATTTGTTTTCGAGTAATGACGTCATCGATTTTTTTTTAAATGGCCACACCATATTTTTTTCCTTGATTCTGAAAGATCGTTTAATTCTCTATCAGACAGTACTAAAATTTTGCCCTCTTACATAGAAAAGTTTTCGAGTAAATGACGATTGAATGTTAGAAATCGTAAATTTTATCCATAAAAAAGTAACAATTCTGAGGTATGTAAAATAAAATACAATTGATTAAATTTTATACTTAAATAAAGTGTTCGAATTGCCATCCACCAACTTCTTGACAATGCGCAAGTTTGTGAAGAAATTCTTCTTGCACATTATGAATGATTTCTGGGGTAACTCTGCGTATTTCGTCCCGAATGCAATTTTGATCTTCTAAATTACGTGGTTTATTAATGTACACTTTTGACTTCAAGTATTCCCATAAAAAATAGTCAAGAGGTGTAAGATCTGGCGATCTTGCAGGCCATTCTGTCGGTCCGCGTCTGCTGATCCACCTCCCAGGAAAACAGTTGTCCAAAAAATCTCGTACAGGGCGCGCATAGTGCGGAGGTGCACCGTCTTGCTGAAACCATATTGTATCGTCAGGAATGTCAGGGTCATTATCGTTAGGAAAAATTACTGCAAGGGCTGGAACAAGGTCATTTTCTAGAAACTCTAAATATCTTTGTCCTGTAAGGGTTCCTTCAAACAAGAAAGGCCCTACTATTCTGTCGTCAACTATTCCAGCCCACACATTTAATTTCTGAGGGTGTTGGGTATGTGCCTCTGCCATCCAATGAGGATTTTCCCGACTCCAATGTCTGCAAGTTTGACATTTTCCGGACCATTCAGATAAAATGTGGCCTCATCTGAAAAAGTATTTGCCGGTGTAAATTTCTATTTCCTTAACATAAATCCATTAGAATTTCGCAAAAGTGTAAGCGGCGATCGGGATCATCTTCATTGAGTCCCTGCACAAGTTGAATTTTGTAGGGATGATATTTTTCCTTCCTCAAGATACGTAACACTGTGCTCTGACTAGTGTCATTGTTTAATGCAACCAATCGTGAAGAATTATGAGGATTATCCACCATACTTATCAAAATATTCTGTTTCTGATTTTCATTAATGCTTGGACGTCCAGGTTTTGGAATATTTACAACATTGCCAGTTTCTCTAAATTTAGACTCTACCTTACTGACTGTTGATTGGCTGATTGGGCGATCTTGATATTTTTCATTAAATAAATCGCAAACTTCCTGCTGAGTTCTAGTCATATTCTCGCATCCGATAAGAATTAAAATTTCAATTCTTTGAGTAACAGTTAAATGTGTCATAATACTTTAAATTGAATAATAATTTCTATGTCGCTTACAATACTTATTAAAAAGTCGGTGTGACAATGAGACTTTGCAAAGATTTTCACCTACGTGATCCATAAAAGAACTATGGAATTCGAAAAACTAAACTTGATAACGCTTTTGCTTTATTTTAATTCATTTACGTTTTCTAACATTCAATCAAGGAAAAAAATATGGTGTTGCCATTTAAAAAAAAATCGATGACGTCACTACTCGAAAACAAATGACATTTGAAAATCGCATTTTACGCTAAAATATGTATTTTTTAAATTAAAAATCGACCTGTTCGAGGATCTTTCCCAAAAAATAATTGTTTCGTTTTTATTGAATTTATTCGATATTAATATTTAATAGTCACAAAATGCAGTTCTGGAGGCTTCAGAAGTTGATCTTGAAAGAGTTTTTATAAATTACTATTACAGTAACATGTGACAATAGAGAATTGGAATTATCTGAGTAATATTCCGAAATACATCTGACATTCAGTTAGAAAATAGTGAAGAAAGTATTGTCGTGGCCTTGATCTCATTCGTCTAATTAAAAACAAAAAAAAAATGTTTCGGTTGAGAACCTTGCAGTAGTACCTACACACAAAAAATCTGTATTTTACATAATTCTAATTAGTCACGATGTTTTTAATAGTTAATAATCTTTTTTTACAATATAAAAGCTAGGGAGCAATTTATCTCTGCAATGTTTTTTTAATTAATGAACAAGATATGAATAATACTTTCAATTTTTATTAATAAACACTTTTATTATTTCTAACAGGTACATACACCCAATTAAAAAAAACGCATAAAAAAGAAATACATTGAGAATAAAAAATCATAAGTAAACACAAGTAAAAAATTAATTTAACTGTCTAATAAATGTCGAATGTATCTAACTCGAATACATAACAGTACAAGTATGAATATACACTATGTGAGAAAGAATAGTAAACACCTGTATATGTTCATTAACAGGTTCACAGGTTCAGAGCCACTTTCTGCAAGATCAGAGAACCTACTGCAAAAATTGGTACCATAGTGTGTTCAGAACAAACGTTTGCTAATACACTCATTGGCCTGGGCTCGGATCTAATATGATTGTCCAAGCTACCTGAACTTCATGGGTAAGAGGTGCTAAAGTCTGTGAGGGCTGTTGTAAAGACATCAGCCTACGACCAATCATGTCCCAGACATGTTCAATAGGTCACAGATCAGACGATCTTGGTGGCTAGGGTAAACGGTTGATGTGGTGCTGACCCATATGAGCTATTGTTTGTCTGGCAACATGAGGTCTAGCATTATGTTGCTGAGAAATGGAGTAGTGGTGATCTACTACCATACACGATATCACTCCATACTATAACGGCTACTGAGTGATGGACATGACGCTCTCTCTCAAATTGTGGATTGCGTCTTTCACCACGTCGCATTCTTCCCTTGCACGACAATCGTGCGTCTCCAGGAAGAAACGGGATTCGTGATTAAAGATCACCTTATTCCGTTCTTCACCTAAAAATTTACACATGAATTTAAATGGAAATGGTTTAACTTTCTTTGTCACGTAGTAACGTAACAATAGTAAATTTAAGAATTCAAAGAAGCAATAATGCAACATTTAATTGAAGAAATACTGTCAGCATGAATATCGCACAATCACTACAAATTGCATTAAGAGTATTCGCTATTATGTGTATTGGTTCACAACAAAAATACATTTGTGTCTACTTTCAAATTTTGGTACTAAATAATTTAAATATGCAAGTAACTCACTGGAATCAATTCTATGATGGACAAGATTATATACAAACATCTTAGCACTAAAGATAATATATTAAATCTCGATAAAATAGTGTTATCAATTCCCATTCGGGAATACAAACCGTCTTCTTTAAAGGACATATATTTTAAAAATCGTATTTGAACAGATTCAGTGACATCAGTGTGGTAGAATAGATACTATCAGACAAATACACAATATTCTAGCTTAGACCTAACTAGAGAATTAAGAAATTTGAAGGGCATTAGTATTTCTAAACGATCTTGTGTTTCTCATTATAAACCCAAGAGCCTTGGAAGCAGAAACTGCAATATGGTTGACATGTTGTCTAAAATTAACACCACTGTCGAAGTAGACAGTCAAATCCTACACTCCATCGTACCATCCATTTATATTGATAGATTCTAATTGATTGTATAGTGTACTTGTTTTCTTCCTGGTATAAGGTGTAATATTACGTTGTAAAATATTGATATAAATAGGATATTTCCTACACCTCTGCAAAATTAGATCGATAACTAATTATAAATAGTAACAGTCATTAATAATACCAGTCTAATATCTAATCTACAGTACAATTTAAGATAATCAGCGAAGAAACGTATGAGGCAGTTAATTTTAAATCGGCTAAATCATTAATGAAAACTAAAAAAGGAGAGTTACTAAATTAGACCCCTGTGGAATCCTGTATTACGCTTTAAATATCAGATTTAAACCCGTCATACTCAACACATTGTTTTCTGTTAGATAAATATAATTAAAACTGTAACAGACATTGCGAAAAACCCAAGTGGGCAAGTTTAGACAGTATAGAACATATTAATTGATCTGATCAAATGTTTTCTAAAAATCAAAGTAAATAACATCTGTTTGGTCTTGTTTATCAAGAAATTCACGTAAATATTGTATTAAACAGACTAAATTTTTCATATAAGATCTTTTCTTCATAAAAGCATGTTGACCAAGTGATCCATACGCTCGAAATATTAGATAAATTGAATTGAAGAATAGTGCTTCACAGAGTTTTGAAAAATTCCACAATATTAATATAGCTCTACAGCTCTGGATAAATTCGAATCACCTTTCTTGAGTATAGAGCATACACGGCCGTCTTCCCAATGCTTGGAAATATATTTTTTGAAAACGATAAATTAAATATATGTAAAAGCGATTTAGTTAGAGCTCGTACGCAGTCGATCAGGAAGCTCGCAATCTGATCAACACCTACTGTAATTTTGTTGGATGAGACATCTAGATTATCAGTAAATTATGCATCAGTACTAAAATAACCAGCAAGAGAATTAACTATATTTTGTAGTAGTATTGTCATTATTTTTCATAATACCTGGTCTTCTAGAATTACCGTCCTTACCCTTCTCCGAATTTTTCCGGAATTGATGCTAAAAATGGATAGAAACCAAAATTTGTCTGTCTATATTTATTTACAGAACAACATTCTAAGGAATGCTTAGCTTAGCTTAGCTTAGCTTAGCTTGATATTAAAAAATAACCGGGGCAAAAACAAACAAAAAGTTAGTTATTTATATAAATTCTACATTAATATCGATTTCAATGTTTCTTAGATTTAAGGACCCCTATTTTTGAAATAGTGTTTTCTTCAAATACAAATAATTTTAAACATGTAAAAACTGAATACTATTAAACTTGTTAATGTTATCTCATGCCACCTGCGAATATTCAAAGGTACCAAAGTAAAACGTCGTGCAAACGCTTTTTAGAAGTTTATTTTTTATTTAAGGAGAATTTAAATAGTAAAGTGGATGAACAAAACATCAAAAATGTTATTTTTTATAATACTTTTTCTCTACGCCTTTTTCTGCGTGATTTTTTGTACCTAAAAACATCACAAATTTGATCATTTTACAGCGAGAAATACAGAATAGCACGTATTTATGAAGACACTATTATCAAAATACTGTTAAAATTTATAAAGTATATAAATTACTACAAATTGTTATTACTATGTTAATATTTTATTAATACTCATTAACTAAAGGTGCTTATACAGTATAAACTTATAATGACTGTAAGATTAACATACGTAAGACGTCTTCTAAATTAATATCTAATCACACAACAATTAATTATATAAATTGTTATCAGTAAAATATAAATATTCTCATGAAATCAGGGTATACATTGGGAAAACTTGTAATTAGCAGGGAATTTATAGACTTAGAAGTATTTGGATATTAGGATTTACTTAATTTTACTTGAAAAGTGAATTCATGACTTAGGTACATTTTTTCGGTTCTTTTTGAGTATTATAACCTAAAAGTTTATACTAAATAGAAAAATATATTTTTACAAATTTAGAAAAAAAGAATATTTTTGTAAGTAATTTTTGCTCCGCATATCAAACAAGCGAATATCAAAAATAGGTACATCCTGCATTTTTTGAATTTGTAAAAATGATGTATATTTTAATCAACCAAAATTAAAGATAATGATTTTACCATTTCTTTATTTCCTATGAATTAAAATGTCCAAATCAAAATAAAGTCAGCATTAAAAATAAAACAATATGTCAATATAGTATTCAGAGAACTAATAATTAGTAGAAGATTTTTTAATTTTAGAATGTGACAGTGCCTAGTAGGTACTATTTTTAAGCAAGCAAAAATAATATGCTACATATTACTCTCAGTACAAAACTAAATAAAAAACATAAACGAATTAAGAAGTAACTAACAGCTAATCTAACTAACAAATAAGAATCATTATTACTGTCAAGTTAAATTTGCGACGCTGCCGTCTTGCAAATTGATGGTTGTGAAGTCAGAGATACTATTGATTTGTCTTTCGGCGTTTGCAAATGAGTAAACGACTCTTCTAAAAGACAAAAATATTTACCTTCAAACATGGTCTTCTGTGGTTCAGGTATGCTTGTTGGTGAAATAATTGCCGTGAAATACAGTACGCCTTGAAAATATAGAAGTCTTAGAATATTTCACCAACACAGTAGGTACTATTTCTGTATCAAATACGAGAAAATGTTACTAAGAAAATTTTGTCATATTTGAAATTGAGTATGCAAAATTTCAGTATTTTAGGCCTATACACTTTGATTTACATGATATATTTTTTTGATAATAAAGTGCTCTTTCCGTATAAGATACAACAAGATGCTTTTAAGTAAAATTTGTCATATTGAGGAATTCAGATGTACAATTTTGATGTTCTATGCATACTTTGAGAGAAATGAAAAGTTAAGCAAAATGACCATAGTAGGCCTAGGAATAAAATCTTGTGGTATTTAACACAGACACTAGCAAAAAGCCTGAACTTTAACGTATAATCAAAGTATGCCTGTGACATTATTATTATCAAGAAATACTCAGTTTTTGATTATGAAAAACTTTTCTTAACATTTTATCGTATCTCATGTAGATATGACACTCTATTGGTGTAAAAATCAGTTCCAAATTTTACAAATAAAGTAGTAGTATTACATAATTGACGTGTTTCTAATTTTATTTTACATCCGTTACTGTTAATATCCAATATGGCTCTTATAAGAAATAATAATAATAATAATAATATTTGAATGATGTATAACCGAAACTAGTAGAAATTTTCTTTTAAAGAAAATCGAGATCTCGAATATTCTGATCCTTCTGTACCAAATTTCAACTCTTTCTGTTGAGCTCGAAGGCATTTTTCGACATCGCTATTTTCAGTTTTTTTCACAATATTTCAGGCCTATGCAACGGCAAAAGATATCTTGGATCTGTTTTACGATGTCCATGAGGCAATTGTGAGCCATGAAAAACTGACCGCCCTGTATAAATTCGATCCTTGTTTTAAAGCGGAAAACTGATCACTACATTCATCCAAAGCTATCTAACCACAAATACAGCTATCCTTGACCTCGGCAGAAATCATGAACAAATAAAAGTGCAAGTTTTGTCGTCGCAATCGTATTTTTTCCTAAGCATCTCTCGATTCGTGTGTGTTTTTTTAATTTTGTCATATCTGCAACGCCGGTAGAAATTCAATATCCGGGCTGCAGATGTTTCCGGTCGAACAATACTCAGAAACGGTCGTTCTGTTACATAAGCGAGGTGTTGAACTTACCGTGTTGTTGTTTATATTGATTGTTTTTATTTACTTCGATATATGTTCCTAATAACGTGTGTCCTTCAACTGCCTTCATCGCCTAGTACAAGGCCAGTTAAATTAGAGGCTCCTGAGGTTAGAGAAATTTAACTAAGTAGAGAAACATTCAATACTTATTCTTGCGAATCTGCTCCTGATTTATTTGTTGTAAATTATAGTACATTGGTTCAGTCAACTAGAATTATCGCGTGGTTTGTGTTACGATCTACATTAATGATAAAATAGAATTTGATTGTGAATTGAATAAAAAAATACTGTCAATGATTTATTAGTGGTATGTTTATTACATTTTTTTTAAATGTGCATTTCCGTCACATTGAAGAAACTGTTCGAGGATTGATTATACAAACTTCGTTTAAAGTCGCCGTATTTTAATTAAACACGTATAGAAAAAATAATATCAAAGATAAAATTATTGATGTTTATCCACTTTTACTATTTAAATTCTCCCCAAATAATATAATAACTTTTAAAATCCATTTTAACCTCACATTCTAACAATTATTTTCACATACTTATAAACAAAAGTGAACAATCTTATATGCAGAATCATGTAAGTTTAAGTTATAACAATATTTACGTTTACAGTTAAATTAAAAAAAAGGATTTTTATAGATTTTTATACCAAAAAATGTGTTGGTTAGACGCTTTCAGCCGTTATATATGCGTTATGTCTAAAATGACTAGTATTTGTAAAAATATATTTCAAGAATACGGCGCCCTTAACCAAAAATATCTCAAACTAAGCATCGCTAGTTATTGTTTTTATTAACTTGTTTCGTTTTAAAAACTACAATCAAAATACTGAAAGGCAAATGTAATTATATGTATATGCATATAGGGCGTTTTCTTTTAATGGTCCCCCTAATCTTGAAATAATATTGTTCTCAGACTTTTCAATAAAAAAAATATTTCGTGCATGTAACATTTTGTTGTTGTTTTTGTGAATTATTATTATTTCTAATGTTTTCCAAGGTTCTATCAACAAGAGATTTCTAACTTGCACCCCTCCCCTTTTTATGCCAGTGAAAATTTGAATTTTTTGTCGGATTATCTATTCAATTTACTATAGAATATCGAAAAGTGACACTTATTATCTTTGTTTATAATAAATGCTCGTTTTTTTACGAATTCTTTGACACAAGCTGTGACCTGTGTATGTATAATATTTTTTACTACAACTGTCATATAATGCCTCTGATTTGACACTCTTTCGAATGTCATAATAACATACATTATCTCACATATGTTTTTTTTTTAATTTATTAACGCCCTCAATGCGATAATGACATTGTAAATTAAATTAGACTCAAATTAGACATTAATTAAATAAACAAAATATGTCAGATCATATGAAAACTCATTTGTTAGATTCATCTACAGTAAAATCTTTGCAACTGGATAATTTAATACGAGATGCTAACATGCCTAACGATTTGTTCAAATAGGTGGAAATATTTTAAGAATGAACATAATTTTTAGATATGATGAAATAACTTTGTTGAAGGAATATATTCGGCTTTCAAGGGAATATTTTCGTTTTCACAATTTTTATAGCCGTTTCTTGTTTTCAGTAGAAGTTTTGATTTAGCCCTTCAGCGACAGAATTAGCCTTCCGGCCGCCATGTCTTTATTAATGCTTTAAGACATTAAAAATGTATAGGACAAGTCAAAAGAAAGTAGATCACAAGAACACAAATGATCTACATAACATAATTCATGAGTACACACAAATCAGAATAAAACAAACCAAAATTTAACAAACAGAATGTAAAATACTCATAACTAGAAGTAATCAAATCTCCCGGTCAGAGAAAAATTCCTGTAAACCATAATAACATTTTTTCAATAGAATTTCCTTGAGCCTAATTGAATCGCTCGTTTCAAAAACGACATAAGTCACTTTTTTACGAAATTCACTTTTTACCACGAAACGAATCTTCATTAGAAGGCACACGTTCCGAATAAAAATGACACAAGTCCCATTTACTCTTACATAAATAATGCAAGGTCACATCCTATGTTCGCGGCAAAAACAACATTAGTCGTTGACTTATGTTGTTCTTGCTCCGAACGTTTTTATATACGAGTAGGTATGGTATGGATAGTCGGTTGATCGTACTCCATTTTTGCGATTTGCTAAGTTATTAAAAACTCTTATTTATGTTCCACTTAGTAACTAAGTAATTGGTGCAAAAACCAATGCTTTCGAGCATTTTTGGTAGACGACTTTAACTTCTGCATATAGAAAATAAACAGCTTTAGTACCAAAGACGAGCAGGAACGACCAGGACTTTGGTATCACTAAAAGAAAAATAAACATGATCGCGTCTTTATTCCAGATCAGTACTATACCATTATGACTAAACTAGTCCAAATTTTAAAGTATTTGTCATTAAGACATATCAGATTTATAACTTCAGTAAATGGTGGCCTCTTCATTATAAAAGAAACTGCGTATCCGATGAATCGTTTGGGAAGATAGTACCCAAAGAACAAAAGCAGTAATTTACACCGTCCTCATTCATGTCCTTTGAATACAATCACAATAAAAAAAGGAGTTGTTATAGCACATGACTTTATTGATGGTTTAAACTATGACACGTTTAGTTTACTAAGAAATACATCAAATCATGCCATTGCATTTCCACCGACACAACAGGCGTATCCAAATAATTGTGTTCCAATAAACCCCAAAAAAATATAAAATATTCGACAAGTTCAGTCCCACATTCTTGATGAGTATAAGCCATTTTATCAAGAAATCTTGCGATGGCCAACAACATATGCTGTAGAAGAAGGAGATATAGAAGACGATAATGAATATGATTACGTTCCATAGTGTAAAAACACTTGTAATAACGTTAATAAAAGTTTTTTTACTGTCCATTGAGTGTGTTTAATTTGTAGTACTTGATATGTAAGAAAATATTACAGACTACTCTTATTCTTTGCATAAACTGCGTAAGTCAAGATATCAAAAATATTTTTTTCTCAAGAACACTGTTTGGTAAAAACTATTGTGTGTATTTTTTATGTTATAAGCATATTCTCACATCAATTGAAAATTGTTTGGTTACTTAATTTATTAAATTTATGTAATTATCCAGTTTTTTGCTTCTCCTGTAAAATTACATTTTAGTGACTTATGTTGTTTTTGAAACGAGTGATTCAATTTTAAAACCCTTAAATTCCATATTTTTTTATTGTACTGAAAGGTAATTATATAATTTTATACCTATATATGTAACACACTTTTCAAATTTAGCTGTTTCATGCTTCGGAAGCATACGCAGATCGTAGTATCTTGTTACATAATTAATTAATATCTACAAAGAAATTCCTTAATATTTGTTTTAATATAAAATAACGTACGATAAATATAAATACATGGAACACTCATGATGCCGTTATTAATAAATACAGGTTTACAAGAACCCCTGCGATGTAGGTTGAAAATCAATCTTAAAATCCTCTTTTGAGGTATAAAGATTCTCTTACTGTCAGTGGAATTATTCATTAAATTTATTAATTAATGCATTCAGTGGCATGCAGTGTTTGATTCGCGATATTGCATAATATGTATGATTATGTTTTTTCATTAATGAGTTGACGTTATCACACCATCTAAGATTATTGTCAACTAGCACGCTTAATACTTTTGTGCATCTAGTTGAGACTATTTGGGCATCTCTAACAGAAATTATTCGGGGAAGATCTTGAGCTGAATTCAAACAATGGAAATACAAACACTGTGTTTTCGCTACGTTGACCATTAAGTCATTATTTTCACACCAGTTCATGAAACACAAAACTAAATATCTGATTTAACATTGGAGACCATCATGAGTTTCCGCTGATACCACCATGGATGCGTCATCTGCAAATAATGTAATCACATCTGCACTTATATTTGCAGGTAGGTCATTCACAAAAATTAAAAAAAGCAAAGGACCCAAAACTGAGCCGTTGGGAACTCCAGTATTTACATCATACAGTTCCGAGGTGTCTTTAATTTTGACATACAGTTTCCTCTGCATATTGCCAGTAGTATTTATACCAATAGGTTGTTTGGTACATTTACCAGCTTTATATCGATAAAAGAAGCGAACTTGATTACAGTTTTCATTTTTTAACTTAACATATTTTCTTGTACGTTGTACGCTATATGTAGGATACTACATTATTACCGCATATACGAATTCGTCGTACAAAATTCACATGCGTACGGTAATAATAATAATGCATATATCCCACTTATTGTGTAAATAACTATTAATGTATTTTGCTTCAGTTTTTAAAGTCAATTTCAACTCAACAATCTTAATTTTTCCCTACACCTTTATGTTGATCGTTGATTTGAATTGAAATTTAAATACCGATTACTATTTTCTATTTTTTGAGATATTTCTATTTAGATAAAACTAAGTTTATAAAATCAATCCCTTGCATAGGTTCATCTACGGGAAAATTTAAATTTTCTATCTGAAATTTGAAGAATTATTAATCTTGTTCAATATGAACTTTAGCCAACTCTTTTTGATATCAGCATCCTTGACGCACATTACCGCTAAATTATCTTGCATATTTTTAAGTTTATTGACACATAGAGAAGTAACAAATAAATGTTTTTTCCAAATTTGGTAATCTAATATTTTCTCGGTAAAAAAAATCTCTAACATATTTTTCTTAAAAATGGACCCATATAAAAAATCGTAAACAAGCCAAGCTTTTGTACCAGCAATAACTACTCAATATTTGCCGAATGGTGACCTTGTAGGACCCTTCCCATAAAGAAACAGTCGCGGTTGATTCCATCAACTGACTTAGTTTTAAGAGGGTGTTAACACGAAAACCCAGATACACTGCATACTGCAGAAAACTAAACATCTTATAAATAACTCCAGTCAGCCATTCGTCTCAGTTAAAAAAAATATATATATTATAGTCTAAGATGACAGAACATTTCTTGGTTGGGCGCCGTATTCTTGTGAAATGTGTCTAAATACATATTAAATAAACTAATAGGTATATCAACAAATCAGTTCGTGTTTACAAGTTTTGCATTTATTAAAACCCATCTTGAATAATAGTTCACAATTTAATTTAGTAAAGTGTTGTAATACTGTATATAATTCAGTTTTCCAGTATTTTTAGTTTTATGATCCTCCATATTGCAGTATGTCGATCTGCTGATTCCATTTGAATGAAATAGACTCCACATAAATAAAATAATTTTATGCTATATTCTACAAGACCTGAAACATTTTTTATTAGGTATTAACAATATTGTGTGAAAATAACTCATCTGTGGACTAAAGCCCCGACCAGCATTGATATGTACCAATGTATTCTTTATTATTAGCTTTTGTATTTTTTACTATACAGGGTGTCCGGAAATTATGCGTCAAGACTTCAGGAGGTGATTCCTCGCAAGAAATTAGGGTCACGAAGTCCTATAATAATTTTTCGAAAACTCAATATGAACAGAAATACAGGGTGTTAAAGTTAAAATTTTATTTTCGAAATTCAAATATTTACATAAAATTTGTAAATCGGGGGTTTTTGCGGATGAGAAATTCAAATATGTTTCTAATTTTGACGCCACTAGTAGAGGGTGCCACTTATGGCACATCATGGTTCTTTCAAATGACAGAACTTTTTTGCTGCTTAGTGTATCCATCTGACTATTAAAACAATCGATTCTCCTACCTGTTATATCTGAAAAAGGTATACCTTATTGAAGTCGTTAGGACAGTTTTCGAAATAATCTTATTTGAAATATTCAGGCACCGAGTAAAAACTGTTTTGGTTTCAGTTAAAGTGCTTTTTCTACTGAAAATACAGCAAAATGTTACTTGGAGATGTGTATAATTTTAAAAAAATCAGCCTGTTTTGATAAAATCTTTGTGCTTTGTTGAAAAATGGTTTCATCAAACCTCACCGATCTTCTTCAGATGTTCTACAACCCGTTCCTCCGTTCCTGCTTTCATATTTTAGACCACAATTACACAAAAAATGTGCCGACTTAAGATAAAAATATGTGTCAAATTTATGAAAAGAAATCATTTTTAAAATGTTTGTTTTGACATCTTGTATTTTCAAACTGGAGCTTCGAAATGGAAAGTGGCATACGAAAAGTCTCATTATTTTAGTCCAAAGAATATGTGGTTAACGGCTTAACGTACTAATTTGTAACATCCTGTATTGTTATAATTATTTGAAAAAAATAAATTTGAAACGACAATGAGAAGTGTTGGTTATCTGTCAAGATAAATATAAATTAAAAACAACACGTACTTCATTCAAACATTTGCTCTTTATGATATTGTTTCATATACAGGGTGAAGTTTAAATAAGTATAAATATTTTAACCAGCAGTACAGTTCACTATGTAGAACATAAAATTAATAGTTTTTTCTACAAAAAAAAAAAAAATCAGCAATAAAAAAAGTCTAATTTTAAATAAACTTCGTGATTTTTCAATAGAAAACTTGTTAAGGACCGCTGATCCGGGAGTCGTAGTGCCAGTGATACACTAATGTCTTCGAATAGGATTCAACAAAGTTAACCAGAATTTTAGATATGTCAAAGAATGATTGAAATATGTTTATTTATGAAAATATTAATGCCCATCTCCTCCCCTTTGCCATTCCTATACCTCATCAATAAATTGAAAATATAAACCAAATTCTCTACTTACAATCATAGTTATCCAGAATTTGGTCATTATCCATTTTTACTACACTCCAACTGATTTATCACATTACGTTATCACTATCACTGATTTAAATACGTTTTGTACGTTAGTGCCGCAACTGTTAAAACAGATGCGTCAAGCAGTGGATTACTTAAATAAACCATTAGTTTAGTTCAGTTTCAGAAGATGCAAAGTATCTCATATTAACTTTCAATTTACGTGTATTGAAATTATCAAACCCCTTTCCACAAATATACATGTTTCGTTTCCACTTGTAACTTACCACACCTTATTCCTTTGCGCTGGACCATACTTGTGCACCGTTATCAACATAACGTCTTTGTCGATCTCGACTATCAATCCTAGAGAGTGGGGTTGATACATTTCACCTACTACTCGTGACATCTACCTGTTTACTGTGTCTATGGCACTCTTTCTTGCATGCGATTGACACTTGCTTATAAATATTTTACTTTGCCTTCTCTTAATATTGAACACATACATCAAGCTAGTTAATTTGTTATTCCATGTTTTGTGTTTACTTTTAAAATCTGTTTCACCCACTACGGAGTACGAAATGGTTAGTTGTTTGAGGTTAGGTATGTGGCGAAAATTTACTCCAAGGTGTTGTTTAAAAATCATCGTTTTTTTTGTTATTCTTCACAAAATAATTTAAGGGTACAATTTATGATAATCTTTCTAACAGTGTATAATGGAAATGTGGATAACTGTTTAAATTTTTCAGTAAGTAGGTGAGCTTTTATGCACGTTTATGGATATTTTTTGGAATCATTGAACAAAGTAACTTCCTAAATACTTTGATTGATAGTATGGATCTTGCGGAAATTCATATTTTAATCGTTTATGATAATTTTCCTTTACTTATTGTTAAAAACAAGTGTTTTTAAATTAGAAACAACCGCAAAAATTGAATTTGCGTGAAACAGTTATTTATGTTACAGACGATATGGCAACCTCACCTTCAGTAAATCATCTGGTTTATTTTATTAGGTTAAGTCAGTGGTCTATCTGGTCAGCGGGCCTCAAAATGTGGGTATTTTAAAAAAAAAATAATATCTCCGTAAATATTTGAAATTTTTAAAAATGACTTATCACTAGACTTATCTATATGATGAACTACACCTGCAGTTAAAATATTTGTACTTATTTAAAGTTCACCCTGTATATTTTTTTATTGGGTATTAATATTATTGAGTGAAACTACCTATTCTGCGAACTAACGCCCCGATCAACGTTGGATTACACTCACAACATTTGCCCATATACAGGGTGTTTATTAAGTAGAGGTAAAAAATCCAGGCATATTCTAGGGCTAAAAATAAGGGTTTTTATTATATAAAAGTGGGATTTTAGGACAGACATTGTCCAGGTACAACAAAAATAAAAAAAAATCAATTTTTAATTTCTAAACCACTTCAGATAATTTAACGAATTTCAAATTTAAAAAAAAAAATTTTAGTTTATTAAAAACTTTATATTAACATTTCTTTGCAGCCGTAGTTCTCTACACGTGTAGTATTCGTTCAATATAACACCGCTCCTGATAATTATGTGATACAAGAGACCCAGATTATCAAACAGCTGATCGTTTCTGCACAGTCCCGATAATATCGGCAATATCTCGATCGGTCGTTCACCTCATACCTGCGTAATAATATTTTTATAATTACTATTCGAGATGCAATTTACATGAGAGCGTATTTGCTTCACAGTGCGAGGTCGTTGACCCCAGGCATTATTTCAGTATTATTTAATTGATTGTTAGACTCGATTAGACATTAAATTACTCGGTTATATTTGCACGCACGAGTTTTGCATTTATTACCTTGAAAATAATTGCGCTTTGCGAAGGCTGCTGCGATTGTTGTCGGATCTTGTACGGGGAGGCCCAAAAATTATAGTCCGAGAAAAAATCTTGGCATTGGCACATCCATTCTATTAATACATTTTTTTTTAAACGCACTGTATACATTCTGAAAAGTTCAATTGATTCTTTACAACTTTACATTTTAATTTTTTCGATGAACTTAACCTATCTACCTATCTATATTTCCAATTAAACTTACATTCAAATAGTAGACAATGTTGCAATGCTTCTTTTCATCGCGATTCAACGCTCTACGCTACATTTTTCTTTTCAATTTTTTCCCCATTTTGAAGTAAATTCATTTGGATGTGAGAACTTGACAAGAGCATTATGATTTGTGAAATAAATTAACAGCTATAACATTTATTTTCTAGGGATATTTAAAAATTGTTTTACCCTTCTTGGAAAGGTATTATTATTACAATTTATATAACTCGATATACGGAAGCGCCTATAATATATCAGCAGCTTCTTCAGAGGAATAATAGGAATAGAGAGAACAAACACCATTCATTGTACACAATTATTGTAGTCAACCTACATCTAATCAAAGTTTATCAAAACAAACAAGTGATATTTGACAGTTCTCGTGAAATGAAAACAAATACCAGTGGTGTAACAGATTTTGCTGGAAATGTAAAGCAAAATTAAAATACTAAAAACTAATATTTAAAACCTTGGAATATATAGCAATTTAAAAAAATTTGCGTAAACATTAATTGAAATGGTGAAAGAATAAAATGAAGTCATAACATTTAATAAGCAATTTATATGCCAGCAGCAAAAATTGTAATAAATTTAGTCCGAAAATAACTATTGGCATACAATTTTATTGTAAAACCTTACAATTTAAAGACACTTATAAAATTTATAGGAAATTGAATTAGGATCTGACTTAAAGATTTAATGAAATATTAATTTATGTAAATAAATTGTCCTTTATATCACATTTTAATGTTACTATTATTATTAATGTTTAAATCAATTGTTTTAATCAGCAATGATCTAACTCTTTCTTTAGAACAGATCAGTTAAAAATATAATTTTGCTCTTCGTTCATATTCTAGAGCTGTATTCTTTTGAAACAACAAAGTAGATGCTTACCTATTTGATAGGTATGACCTTAAAAGCACGATTTGTGGTTTGCATGCGTCAAATTAAGAAGGTGGATATTAAGAAACACTAGTAAACTCGTCCTCCGCTAATTTTGAGTTTTCGAAAAAATATTTTATTATTTTTCCTATAGAACCACCCTCCGGAATATTGACGCATCTTCGAAGACCCCGTATATCTAGAAAGTAAGAAAAAATAATAAATTTTGTTAAAGAAATATACAAGAAAAGTTTTTATATTAACAATGTAGTTATCTTAACCTTCATAAACCCGAGCGGGGTACAGCTGTACTTTTGGGTATATTTTCTAAAATAATTTATTTTACTTAATTTCCTTCAAGTTATATTTCTTAAATATATATCTAAGTTGGTATACAACATTTTGAATAAATTGCTTTTGTATGTGCAGAACATTAAAAAAATATAACAGTTTGTAACAAGTGTGATAATTAAATCATTATTTAAAATGTCACTAAAATGCTT
Source organism: Monochamus alternatus (assembly GCA_037114965.1). Classification (NCBI taxonomy): domain Eukaryota; kingdom Metazoa; phylum Arthropoda; class Insecta; order Coleoptera; family Cerambycidae; genus Monochamus; species Monochamus alternatus. The sequence continues at coordinate 20,239,136 of CM073430.1, forward strand.
GTTCTTTTTTCATAATTATTTTTGTTTTTATTATTTCTAATCATTTCATATTATTTTTTCAAAATGTGTTCTCATTTATCAATGCTGACAACTTTTTTTATGCAAAAATATATTTTTTTATAAGCAGAATGTGTTTTATTTTTAATATTCCCTAATTATAATATAATAATAAAAAGCCAAAAAAATGTTGGGGTACATTTGGACCCTACTCGGTATTTAATGTAAGTTTAAGAAGGTTAAAAATATTATTTTGACAGTAATAAAATGCCTTCGATATAGTTCTCAAGAAACGCTTTCAATTATTTTGGGAAATAGTTGAATTAAGATTAAGTCCTATATTATTAATATCTAATAAAAGAAGTTTGTCAAAGAGCTTCTCAATGTAGATTTAAAAAGGATATTTTAAGATTAAGTTGCAGTAACTTAATTACAGTAACTAAATTGCAATTATTCCATCCTATAGGTACACAAATTCTTATTTCCTACGTGACTATAATGGTTCCTTAAATTTTCTATATCTGCTTTCTGTTCAGTACATTTCTCGCCACTCCAAAACGAGCTGTTCCCTCTCGAATTTATCTGTTATATAAAACAATGAGAAGCAAACAAACTCCAAAGATGAAAGTGCGTAATACTTATCAGGTATCCATATCTGTGCTACCTGCCAGATCAAAATACAAATCTCCTGGTTCATTGAACTCGGATCTTGCCAAATTGGTGGGTTTGTCGGATAATGCACTTTATACGGGGGTTAGTAAGCTATATAAAACTAATTATTAGCAAATCGGATTTTTCTCGGTTATTGAACCCGAACGCCATGTGCTGTAGTGTCGTCGTGTACCCGATTTTTATTGAATATGATTGTTAACCAAACACCAATTGTTCCATTTTCTCGTGATGAAATTGGCCTGTTCAAATTTGCTTTGTGTATAATAAAAAAATTATTCGGTACACTGTTTTGGTCTTATGTAACGGTGTATGTATGTATCCACTATACTCCAATCACAATTAAAATACAAGGTGTTGCTGTGAAAATGAAATATATCAACGTTTACCTGCATACAGTATGCGCCAAAAGTATGGAATAAATTCAATAAAAACGAAACAATTATGTTTTGGGAAAAATCCTCGAACAGGTCTATTTTTAATTTAAAAAATACATATTTTAGCGTAAAATGCGATTTTCAAATGTCATTTGTTTTCGAGTAATGATGTCATCGATTTTATTTTAAATGGCAACATCATATTTTTTTCCTTGATTCTGAAAGATCGTTTAATTCTCTATCAGACAGTACTAAAATTTTGCCCTCTTACATAGGAAAGTTTTCGAGTAAATGACGATTGAATGTTAGAAAACGTAAATCAATTAAAATAAAGCAAAAACGTTATCAACTTTAGTTTTTCGAATTCCATAGTTCTTTTATGGATCACGTAGGTGAAAATCTTTGCAAAGTGTCATTGTCACACCGACTTTCTAAGTATTGTAAGCGACATAGAAATTATTATTCAATTTAAAGTATTATGGCACATTTAACTGTTACTCAAAGAATTGAAATTTTAATTCTTATCGGATGCGGGAATATGACTAGAACTCAGCAGGAAGTTTGCGATTTATTTAATGAAAAATATCCAGATCGCCCTATCAGCCAATCAACAGTCGGTAAGGAAGAGTCTAAATTTAGAGAAACTGGCAATGTTGTAAATATTCCAAAACCTGGACGTCCAAGCATTAATGAAAATCAGAAACAAAAGATTTTGATAAGTATGGTGGATAATCCTCATAATTCTTCAGGATTGGTTACATTAACACTAGTCAGAGCACAGTGTTACGTATCTTGAGGAAGAAAAAATATCATCCCTACAAAATTCAACTTGTGCAGGGACTCAATGAAGATGATCCCGATCGCCGCTTACACTTTTGCGAAATTCTAATGGATTTATGTCAAGGAAATATAAATTTACACCGGCAAATACTTTTTTCAGATGAGACCACATTTTGTCTGAATGATACAGTAAACCGTCAAACTTGCAGACATTGGAGTCGGGAAAATCCTCATTGGATGGCAGAGGCACATACCCAACACCCTCAGAAATTAAATGTGTGGGCTGGAATAGTTGACGACAGAATAGTAGGGCCTTTCTTCTTTGAAGGAACCCTTACAGGACAGATATTTAGAGTTTCTAGAAAATGACGTTGTTCCAGCCCTTGCAGTAATTTTTCCTAACGATAATGACCCTGACATTCCTGACGATACGATATGGTTTCAGCAAGACGGTGCACCTCCGCACTGTGCGCGCCCTGTACGAGATTTTTTGGACAACTGTTTTCCTGGGAGGTGGATCTGCAGAAGCGGACCGATAGAATGGCCTGCAAGATCGCCAGATCTTACACCTCTTGACTATTTTTTATGGGGATACTTTAAGTCAAAAGTGTATATTAATAAAAAACGTAATTTAGAAGAACTTCAAAATCGCATTCGGGACGAAATACGCAGTTACCCCAGAAATCATTCATAATGCGCAAGAAGAATTCCTTCACAGACTTGCGCATTGTCAAGAAGTTGGTGGATGGCAATTGGAACATTTAATTTAAGTATAAAATTTAATCAATTGTATTTTATTTTACATACCTCAGAATTGTTACTTTTTTATGGATAAAATTTACGTTTTCTAACATTCAATCGTCATTTACTCGAAAACTTTCCTATGTAAGAGGGCAACATTTTAGTATTATCTGATAGAGAATTAAACGATCTTTCAGAATCAAGGAAAAAATATGGTGTTGCCATTTAAAAAAAAATCGATGACGCTATTACTCGAAAACAAATGACATTTGAAAATCGCATTTTACGCTAAAATATGTATTTTTTAAATTAAAAATCGACCTGTTCAAGGATTTTTCCCAAAAAATAATTATTTCATTTTCATTGAATATATTCCATACTTTTGGCGCATACTGTATATCTGTGACATCAGACATATGTGAAATGAAATTATGACTAATGATAATAGCTATTTATAGTATAAGTGGGATATAGACATTATTATACATAATCGAAACATTTCATTAATGTAATAAAAAATGCCGTTATCCCACGGGTACTATATAAAATTTTATCTAGAACTGCAAACATTTTATCTACTACCTTAAATTGAGAAAAAAATCCAACATCAGATCCAGTTTGTAAGTTTTGATTCAAAATCAAGAGGCAAAGGCATTGTTATGGCAACCTGTCAAACTTCTTATAAACAAAATTGAGTTTTCGTTTTTACATTTTCTTGTGAAAATAGTGGTTCTGATTGAAATAATGAGTGATTCAGAAACAGAAAACTTGCCTCTTGAAATTGAAAAAGCTGCTGTAACTGCAGTAGCTTCACTTTTGCCAGATAAATCGAAGAACCAAGTACGAACAATTTTATAAATGATTTGCTGATTGGTGTGCATCTATGAATATAAAATATAGAGCAAAAGAAAAGGTATTATTAGAATTGTCCAAGAAGTACAAATCATCTAGTCTTTGGGCATTCTATTCTATACTACAATCTGCATGCGGTAAAATGTTGACATCAGTAAATTCAACAATTTAATTGCATAAAAAGTCAAGAATATTAGCGAAAGAGGATGTTTCAAAATTTTTGCAAGATGCTGATCACACAGAATTCTTGCTAATAAAGATAAGAACAAGAAAATGTTTTCTATTTGAAATTCATAAATGCATAATTTAAAGTTGCCTTAATTATTGGACTTGGAGGTGCATGTAGAGTGGACGAGTTAACTAATTTGCTGTTAGAAAACGTAAAAAATGAAGGTAACATTTTTCATATCTTCATACTGGATACGAAAACCAAAGTTTCCCGAGAATTATTTATCACTATCGAAAATGTTAATGTGGTCTAAAGGTACGGATTCGCTGGTGCGACTGCGGCTGCGACTGCGACTGCGACTCGTCGCCGACCAATAGACAGTCTGAATGTTCTCATCAACTCCAGCATTTAGACTTCCTATTGGCCGGCAACGAGTCGCAGTCGCAGTCGCAGCCGCAGTCGCACCAGCGAATCCGTACCTTAAGTAATACGCCTGCGTCGTAGTCATGTCGACCATGGAAGATTTTTTGTTGATTACAGAGGTGATAAATGAATGAAACTTCTTGTTGGTATAAATACTTTTAGTGTGATGTCAAGGAAGATTGTTTTTTTATCAATTTGTCACAGCCTCAACAATATACAGGGCACTATTTCTGACGATCATCTACTTCTAGCCAACGCAGGAGCAGACCTTCTATCTATAAAACGGCATGGTGGTTGGAAGTCTACCTCCGTGTGTGAAGGCTATATTGATATTAATACGTCTCTTGAAAACAAGAAAAAAATCGCCACAAAAGTTCTTGGAGGAAAGATTGCCGTCATTGAAGCTTAGCAGAGAAAATTTAAGCATTGTTAATACAAATACAGACCAGCTGCATTCATCTCATATTAATTTTACGAATTGCCAAAATTGTGTTGTTACTATTTATAACAAGTAATTGAATTGAATTTAAGTTAAATTATCTATTGGTTGGTTATATGTTGGCTCTTAACAAAAATAACCATTAAGTAGCGATCTCTTTTTTTAATATTTCACTAGCGGGGTAATATGTCACATTACTCCATTACTAGTGGTGTAGTGACCTTCATTATTCAACTGCCAAATAAATCCTGTAATGAGGTTCTTATAAAGCAGTTGTAGATAAAATTACTTAAAAGCAAAAATTTGTACAGTTAATATAGGGGAGACCGGGTACGAAAGTAACACGGGTTGGTTGTAACAGTAAGCCTATTGTATTTCTAAAGAGGTTTGTCTATGATATTATATCATCATAGAGTCGGCAGTGAAATATATATTAACTTATTTAAACTACGATATCCGTAGTGTGTTTTAATTCGAGTTAAGACCTGCACGGTGCAAAATGATACGCAAAGTAAGTTTTCATTCTTTATCTTAATCTATCATAATCCTAAAACTGAACGTTATTTTGAATTATTTTATTGACTTGTTCAGTTAATACCAATATTGGCTATAACCTAAGCATGGTATTTTAATTAAAGATAATCGTTAAAAAAAGTTTTAAGCAAGTATCCTGTCAATCGCGTGAAAATAGGACGATTGTAACAATGCCATAGGGGGACGATTGTAACATGTTACAACCGTCCCTCATATTTAATACCTATGATCGTATTTGTCATATTTAAAATGATAATTCTGTAGATATCCAGATAATTACTTCAGTATTTGTTATACTGTGTGGCAATATACAAATTCATTCTCTTTATTTAGGATGTCTAACAAAAAACAACGAACAACATATCGTGGGAAAGATTGTTATAGATTGAGAAAAACTTGGTCTATCCCAAATATGGAATATGGACGAGTCTGGCCACAGAAAACCGTGCAAAAACCAGATAGGGATAGGATTCTTTGTTATTACCAAAAAAAATTATTATTATTTTATATTTTTGTTTCACTATTCTACGTTTTTATTTATTTTTTTTTTTTTTCAAATATAAAAATATATTATGTACCTGCACTACAACGTACTTTTATATAGGTATAATCAATAAACAAATACCTTGTAAATACTAACTTTCTATACCTAGTTATTACCTATTATTCATATGTTACAAACGTCCCCATGTTCTGTTACTTTTGACCTATACCATTGGATAGGTTGTAACGACGTACACGCTCTACTTTTTTATTAATTGTACATCAATATGAACTTTAATTACTTCAATATTATTTTTCTTCTATATATAAAATGCCAAGGAAACGACTAATAGTAAGTAAATTTATATAACTTTGTTAATTTTTTATTTATTCGGCTTTACAAAAATATATGGCTCTTTCGTACCTGGTCTCCCCTACAAATATGTTGATCAATAGTAGTATTTGTATGAAAAATTAAGAGAAATAAGTGCTTTTAATTGTCAATAAGAAATTATAAGAATCTAGATGTCTTCTGCTTTATTCCTCTTTATAGTTTTTAAATTCAAAATATGTTTGTCATACAATTCGATATAATAACAATTATAATGTATTGCTATTGCATTATTATTGTTAATAAATTATAATTACATACACCGTTACATATGCGTTTATCTCGAAAATAATAAAACATATCGATTAAAACACAGTATAACTTTTTTTGCAGTAAATAGATTGGGAATTCGTACTGTGAGTACAAACTGTCAAATTTGACAACATCGTCAAAATTGTATAAATTCTGAAACTTAACTTTTATCGTACCTGTTTAATAAAACATGTCAAATTCCAATTTAAATAGAGAAAGTTGTACGAGTTATTATTATCGCCCAAATTTTGAGGTTACCAAGGTAACGGTTTAGAAGACAGATAGTACAAACATGTGAGTAGTGACACTATTTTGATCTCTCCTGTATCATTTATGACCACTACTATCTGGACACTCTATAATGTATTTCTGTAAAAACAGTAAATGCTTTATGTAACAAATAATACGTACTTTATCTTATACTTGAAACATGTAGAATTTATGTCAAATTATTTTTGTTAAATCATTATAAAATTTAATTCCCTTATTACAGCTACTGCTTTTATGGTTTTGTAAGTATGGAAGTTTGCTTTTTAAGGTGTTACTGTGTCTGGTATTGGCCGTGAAACCATAGTTTGGCAATTTATCCATGGGAATTGAGTGAAACATACAGTTAAATATTTTAGTCAGCTCTAGGAAATGAGAATTGTTTTTATTCAAAACCAGTATTGATATCTGACATATTTCTGTATAACTAAAGTTGTAGAGAGCTTTTATCTAAATCCAAACTGCCTAGAATTAAATTGATTATAATTTTCAATTTTCTGTGATAATGAATTTTTTTAGGATATTTTCAAAAATATGTTAAATTATGACATGATCAAAATAAGTAGGTACTAGATTAACAAAATTAAACTGTGTGTGTAAAATATAAATCAATTGATACTACATTTATGCAAATAAAAACTTATTGTCAAGGCCATAATTTCATGGAAATCATAAAATGATATTGTAAAATTTTAACTAAATATGTACTAATAATTGTACGTTAACTTAATAGTGCTTAGCTGACAAAACGTGTTGTCTAGGTAGAACAAAAGATGCGTCACTAAAGATTTGTTGATTAATTTAATAAATCAATTAGTTGTTTTAATTGCCTTTCACAATGATTCATTTCAGGATTGAGAATTACTAAGAATATTGCTGTTACAGCACAAAATATTAAACTGCATTTAATAATAACTATTAAAATACACTGATACTAAAAAAGTACCCACGTGCGTCAGTTATTTTCTGTGAAACATAAATTTATAGGTTTCCCCTATATTTAACCTAGTAATATCTAATAGCCTACCTTTCCTACCTACCTTTCTAGAATATTACTATCGTTAACACCATTTTCTTTTACACTTTTAATGAGTTTCTTTTATTTCAATACGTTTTTTAGAAATTGTTCTCCTAAACACAATAAAAATGAAATACCTACTTAAAGGTAGCCATACACGAGCCAGCTTGCTGGAAGGCCAACCTTCTGACCTCCTATACTCTCGGCTACAGCATATACGTTACTTTTTAATCTTTGAGTTTTGTTTAGTTTTATATTGTAGATCGTGCATACAGTAGTTACTGTATGCATGATCTCGGAATATGATCTTGCTTCAAGGTCACCGTATTTCTCGCTGTAAAATGATCAAATTTGTGACGTTCTTTAGGTACAGAAATCCAGAAAAATCAAACATTTAGAGCAAAAGTAATATCATAAGTAAAATTGATGTTTTTTCGTCCACTTTTACTATTTAAATTGTCCTCAAATAATATAGATAATAAATTTTAAAATGCATTGGTATGACACACAGTATTTCGCTATTCTAACCCCACATTTTAACAATTATCGCATACTTATAAACAAAATAAACATCATACTCGTATGCAGAACTATGTAAGTTTACGTTATAACAATATTTTCATCTAGAGCTGAAAAAATACTTATTTTGAAAGATTTCTGTATCTAAAACTTTGTTGGTTAAACTGCTCTCTGTCGTTATATATTCTTTTTAATTCGATTCGCAGATAACATGAGATAACATTCCTGTTATTTACTAAACTCTATATTATTCAGTTCTTAAATGTCTAAAATTACTGATATTTGCAGTAAATACTATATCAAGAACACGGCGCTCTTAATAAGAGCTGTAGTTGCTCTGATGTATAGAGAGCCAAAGATTAAACTCAATCGATCTAAATTACACTCAACATTGATTAAAAATCATATGCGCCTAAACGAATTACTACTGGAGCTTTATGATTATAGAGAATTACATATATGCTAAAATTCGTATAACAACTGAATTACTTAAACATTACAAAAAAAAGACACTGCATCTACTGTCTTTAATTTTCCACCAACATATTGTAAGCAGTTAACTTCAAAGATTTGAATGTCAGTAATTTTTTTACATAAATATTTCCGTATCTGCCACTCCTCACACATACCGCTATGATTTGCATGCGTGAACGCAAACCGACAGGCAAAATTTGAAACGTTGGCAGTTTTTCGGGAGGCCGAGAGTTCTGGTCGGGCCACTACAACCACTTACGTTACGGTTTGCCGACCGGTTTCCTAAACGTTATTCTGCTGGTAGCGCTTCCAGAGAACATTTGTACAAAGCCTTAAGTTCTACCTTAAATACCCCCCCCTTTTCCCTACTAAAAATAAACCTTAGGTATTCAAGTTTTCTTTCAATGCAGGCCTGTCACAAATAAATAGTGTCTAAATAATAGTAATAGTGCTTAAATAAAAAATTAAATAATTTAAATAGATATTATTTAACAATATGAGCATATTGGATATTATAGCACTAGCAGCTGCCATACTATAATAATTAATAGGTAGGTATTTATCTTCCTAAAATATTTACATTTGTTTACTGTAAAACATATAAATATTTTTAAGTACCTATTTTACTGAAATTCTAAAATAAATGTATAAGTATTTTTAAAACATACGTATTCCTTTAGTAAAGAACAAATCAATATTAATATTCCGAACTGAGAACACACAAACAGATGTGTTTACTGTCAAATACAGTAGCTAAGACTGACACACGCTGTCTTACGCTATCCCACGCGTATTATTCTGCGATTAAAACTTTTCAACAAGTTGTAACTTTGAAATTAATAAAGATTACAGTACTGTCACAGTTAAAAAATGCGCTGCCAGCTTATAATATGTAGATTTATCCTGTTCTAAAATTTGTCCTGCTTGAAATATGCAAAATCCAAAAAATATTACGTTTTTCAATGTACTTAAATCAACCATATCTCTCCTGACGGGAGAAGGCTGTACATTCTGTCATAAATTGTTCTTCCGGTTACTGCAAGCTTTTTATGCTTCACTTATTGTAGATCGATTAATTCTTTGGTCTGGAAACATATGAAAAAATAAGTCACATATCTTCTGTTGATTACAGATTTTGCCTCTGTATCTAATCATAGTTAAAATTGCAGTTCTCTGTTCTTTTTTACTTAAAGGTGCAACAAGTTTTCAAAATAATTTTATAACTAATGAATTGGAGCTACAATTCACTTTATGTCTAAAGTACTATATTAGTCTTGGCTGAAACAATAAATCTAGCAAAATTTGAAATGTTTTGTCTTATTTTGCAAAACAAGACGAGAGTTTCTTGAAAGTCTTGCTCGATTTTGCAAGATCATGTCATGTATTGTCTTGCGAGACTCCTCACATTTCTTGTATTGCAATTTTGCAATACTTTTGCATGATTCTTGCATAGAAATGAGAAACATGGAACTTTATTGCGAATTTATTAACAGTGGTGGTTACTTTCGAAGCTATTTCAGTCAAGTGGAAGTCTATGACATTAGTTCTACTTCAACAGAGTTGGACCTAGACCCAAAAAACGTTGATATTAAAAATATTAGTCTATCTGGACAGCTTACGTCTACACTATGTACCTACAGTAGAAATACAATATTTCTTTTTTTAAAGATTATTTGCAAGACCTCTTGCGTAGAAACGCTTGTCTTGTCACAAGACTTTTTTTAATCTTGCCTTGCAATTGGAGCTCTTATCACGGTCTTATCTTGTCTTGTGAGGCAATAAAAATCAACACAAGATGCCAACACTATTGGTTTAATTTTTTTTTAAATTATTAATTTTGTTCCATTCATTTTGGGATACTCTGTATGACAACAGTAACAAAATAATTGAATGGATATCAAGAGAGATCTTACAGGTCAAAAAGTAAGTGTTTCGCACTTGATCGATTGCATTATTTAAATATTTGGTTCTCCCAATCTAAATATTGTAGTTGTAATTTTGCTTACGCTCAAACTTGCTGGTAGTGGCTAAATTTCGCTGATGAGGATCTTTAAAATTGCATTACGACGCATCGCGGTACGTGAGAACGACGTACATGCACGTTCTATTGCAAAATGCATAGGACAATATAATAACATGTGCTGCAGGTAGGCAAGCTGTGGGCGTAACCTTCAGGGATACACTACATTGGAAACGAACGGATTTGTTTGTTCCCACTTCCGCAAATGTTGGTCCTTCCAAGTTCTAAAACAATTAATACAATGATGGTGCCAATAGTCTAACGAACTTCGAAGAGCTGTTATGTTCTTTATCGATGCACCTATTAAATGATTTTGGTACAATGACCCAACGTCGCCTGAACTAAGATATCATTTCGAATTTGATAACGTGCATCATTGCTATAAGAGAATACTATCGATGTGAATGCACCGAGATCTTATACTTACCAAATTAGTAAAATAAATAAACTAATTTGTATTTGTACATCAAATATTTGCTTTGTATTCAAGCCGGCTGGAAAATGCACTTTTTTTGTTCGTTGCGGCAACCTTATTAGCAGTAATACGAACAGGTAGTGAAATAAACCATGACCACAACACTGCTATACCTAATGATGCGGTCATCATTTCACAATAGCCCTAACAGGACGGAAATAGCATTTTAACTTTTAAAGTCATATCTGGTTGTCGCATATTATTTATCAGGGTGTATTTAAACACCCTTAGGTCTTAGAAAAGGTCGGTTCCTTTTGAAAAAGGTCTCTGAACCGACTTGTCAAATATAAATCAGTGGATAGATACTATTTGGTTTAGGCCTAAACAAGCTTTATGTTGTTCAGATCGTAACTTTGTAAGAAACGGAAATTTTGGCTAGTTTTGAGGTCAGTTACCTTTTTGAAGAAGTGGTGGTGGGATAACATTAAAATATGAATTTGTTATGTAAAATTCATTCGTCGAATATTAATGTATTTGTAAACAACATACAGTACAGGGTGTCTGAAACTCGATAGTATGGGCCTATTGTGAAAAAAAATTAAATAAAATTTGGGACAGGTGGTGTTAAATGGGATGAAGTAAGCCCCATTTTCAATTACTGAATTATATTTTTTCAAGAAACATACCCAATTTCTGTTAGGAAGCTCTTTTTCTTCTAATAAACTTTTATTAGAGACATTTTTCTGTATTACTTTCCGTTTAAAAGCAGTATCGTTGTAAAGAGCCTCAAAAGAAATGCCACTTAAAAATCACATTAGCGGTGGAAGGATCAAGTAGTCTTTGGAAAATAATTGAATGTTCCTTGTTTAAAGTGCATAAATGTCATTAAGAATAAATAAAAGGATTAAACTCGATAATTCTGTAATTCAGTTAAAACAAAAGGTGATGATAACAATAACTAAACTTAAAAAATGAGGGAAACGCCATCATACTACATACATATTACAATCTATTCTCTATATGAGCTCCTCTCACTTCAAGACACATACAATCTACTCCTGACTTCTTTATGGGCTGCGTTTATTAATATTTCACCGTTTAACTCATTACAAGCGTTTGTGATTTTTTCTTTCAAATGATTAATACCTCGCGAAGGTGTTTTGTAAACCTTATTTTTTAAAACCCTCCATAAGAAGAATCGAGGGGTGTTAGATCTAGTGACTTTCTGGACCACTAAATAGGTCTATCAATCCCAATCCATTTTTCTAGGAAAGTATTATCTGAATATTGCTACACAATCCTAGACTTGTAGGTTGGGACTCCGTCCTTCTGAAATCATAGGTTTCTCCTTTAGCTGCAAAGGTACGTCGTTGAGAAGTGCAGGAAATTCTCCTTGTAGAAAATTTAGGTAACTCACGCTGTTCAATATAGGTATATTCATAAAAAAATAAGGCCCAATTAAAGGCCTACCGATGATGTCGCACCATACATTTACTCCAAAATGACGTTGGTTTTGGACTGGATTTACAATGTAGGGATTTTCAATGGACCACTAGTATTCGTTGCACCTGTTTGGCAAACTATTACTGACAAACCGACTTTCGTCCGTCCAAAAAACGTGCCGAAAAAGGTTCTGATCAACAGTTTCTACATTTACTAGAATTTGAGCTATAAAATTGAATTTTGTAATCATGATAATCATTGGTCTCTAAAATTCGTCGAACAGTTGATTTATCCAAATTCACTTCCCAGGTACCCAAGCATATAGAACTTTGTGGATTTTGGTTATAATACTGTAACAGTCTAGCTGTATTAACATTATTTTTTACTCTTTGGTCAATTATTTGATTCATCTAAACAGAAAATGTGTCTTCATTTCGTCGTAATGTCACCTACAATCTTGTAAAGGTTCTATAATCAGGAATAAGGCGCTCTGTATACCTTTCACGATATAACTATACAGCTCTTTTTGAATTTGTTTTTGACTCCTTAAATTAACAACATATCAACTTTTTCTGAATGTAAGGTACAAAAGTTATACGTTTGACGTTCGTTTATACAAAAAAATTTCTAATATAAGTTTATTAGAAAAATTTGGGTATGATTTTGGAAAAAATATAATTGAAGACGTCGTTAGTCGTTTCTGTCAAATCCCAAAGATAATACTTTCAATTGAAAATTGAGCTTATTTCAACCCATTTAACACCACGTGTTATTTAACATTTTTGTATTATCACAGTAGGCCCATATTATAGAGTTTGAGACACCCTGTACAATATTGTTTTAAATGTTTGTTTGAAAATCTATCAATATTTCTGTTTATTTTTTAAATAAGCATTGTGGATCATTTTTATGAACACATTGTATGCCGAACGAAATTAAATTATATTTTACATTGTATCATTAATAGATGGTAAATATTCTTTATCTCAAATGATAAATTGATCTCTTTTTTATTCTAGCCGATAAAATCGTGCCCACTAGAAATGTATATCTCACAATATCATTGATTTCTGGCGGTTCTAACAGACACTCGTTGCATTATCTCAGATACCTACTTCCAATTATTGAAAAACCGACTAGTAGTCACGTACTTAATATTTACAGAATTGCATTATATGTGGACTTATCACTTAGGAAGGTATTACTAGATAAATTTTTAAACAATTGTTTGTAGGTATAAGATTTCAACACTACATTTACATTGGCGCCCATTCTTTCGCCTTTGCTAGTACTTGGACAAATATTCATCAAATAATTTTGAATTGTGGACATGGTATAACTAATTTTAAAATAGCCATATCACTTAGAAAACTCTACAGATTTCAATCTCAAACTAAGGAAAGAAAATGAAAAATATAGTTCGGGAATTTTAAAATATATTAACTCTAATAATACAAATTTTCTGAGGAAAACAGGGAAGTGTTCGAGAAAAAACGAAATTTTTGAAGATTTTCTAGCAGTATGTAGTAGATATCATTTCCACACAATTTAAATTTATCGCATGTATTATCAGTACACTAGTAGGAGAAGTATTTAGATATGATTTGAGTGAGCTTCTGTCGTCACCGCACTTGCTTCTATTTTAGTCGTGCTTTTTGTACATCCCATTGATATAGGCTATTGCATCTACAGAAAAATAAAAATATTATCACCCGCTGCTGCTAACCTAAAAGTAGTAGTAGGAGTCATAGTAGTATTGTGGCTAATGCGTTTCGTTCTGTACAGTGCCTGCTTGATATTTGTGAGTATACAGTGTATTCCAGCTTTGTTTGTGTGGCCACACTGTCCTACTTTTTTGAGAAACTTAAGACAACTTTTAATTTTTGAGATACATTGCGAAATTTGAAAAAACTGCAATTTGCAAAATATAAAATAGACTAATATAATATACTATTACATAATATTATGAAGGAAAACATAAATAAAAAAATAAAGTGGGCGGCATAAACACAGGGTGTTCCATTTAAAAAATGCATGTTTGGATTATATTCTAAAAGAGACACCCTGCAGAGAAATTACAAGTACGCTACTGACCTCTACGTGAAAAACTCTATCAGAAGCAATTTTCACCATTCCGATATCTCAGCTACTCTGCAAGGTACATACAATCCCCTATAAGTAGTTTTTTTTCAAATTTAGCTCTGTATAAAATATGAAGTGTTGTGTCTAGTGCTGCATCTATCTCTGTAGTTTCCCAGATACCCTGTAATTACACTGATATTGAGATATCCTGTACATAAATAATAAAAATGAAATAGTTTATAGTAAATAATGTTAGTTATTGAAAATGTTTTCTCTGTGTATATTTTCCAATTGTTCTTATAAAAGTAAGTAAAAAAAGTTACTCAATGTATATATCAATACAAATTATAGTGTCGGAAATTTACAATAGTATTTAGCATAATTCTTGTTAAATCATATAATATAATAACATAATGGAATTTTACTCATGTTTATTTCTGTAATATTACAGTTTACCTACTTAGTTTATTTACAAAATTATATAATTTTACATAACTTTACTCTGGTCACAAATTGCCAACGTAATGTTATGTAAGGTACAGTTAAAGTTAAGTAAAAGCTCATGTAACATAATTTGTTCTTTGTATCAGTATTAATGAAGTAAACAATTGAAGTTTCCAGAAAATTCTTAAAACTGTAACGTATGACAACACTGTAATCTATCACGTGCTACGGTTAACCTAAAATCATTATTCGTCATAGTAGTACTGTGGCTAGTGCGTTTCGTTTTTATGTGTTTGGTGAATATTTTAAAGTATACGTAAACAAAACTGAAACTATTTATAGTTTCTATCGTCGGATTTATGACATATCAATTTATCGCAAATCTGACAGAAAATCTCTGGCTACTAGACGTTTGTACGGTAAACGCTTTTCGCAAGCAACATAAGTCATTCTGAACACTTGTAACTATCACATTGTATTCTGTTGTGAAAAGAGCTCTAAGAGAATCGTTTACAATAAGTATGTTTAGGTGTATTTGTAATTATTATATACAAACACTTGACAAATCTGGCATGGAATGTGAGCGATGTCACATATTAAAGACCTGTTTGCTGTCATAATTCTATCGTAATTGTTAAGTAAAATATGTTTTGCTTGATACAATTTATCATTCAGCAAAATAGCATATCTCAAATAAATATTCTGAAGGTGTCTGAATATCAGGAAATAGAGAATTTGCGATAAATTAAAGAATTGAAAGAAAAAATTAAACTGCTATTAGATAGTCAAGAGTTGGTAGAATAAGTTGTTGGCCATATGCATAAACGTGTATGTAAATATTAAAAAAATATATTTTGTCAAAAATAAAACATCAATTAGTAACATTGTGCAGATTAATAAAACTTATTAAAATAATATAGTTTTGAGGTACTCATATTTTTAATGAAATCAGTATTTCCCTCAGAAACTGTTATGTTGTTTGCCATTATTGACTATAATAATAGATCACTGAAAGGATTTTATTAACATCAAGGGGAAATATGTATATAAATTTTACTGGAAAATTATCGTTCGATATGCGACAAAGTAACACATTGTAATGTTTTAGCACTTTTAGTAAATTAATGTACTAGTTAAATAAAATATACTGTAATTAAATGGGCTGTATCAACATCATTTAGGTGATGTCGGCTGTTCATGAAATAGAAAACTATATTGTAATAAAATATGTTGCTACAATGTAATCATACTTTTCCTATGAGTTGCACACATGATTTTTTTAATAGCTATAGTTAGCATAATTTTTGGCTGAAAATTGTGAATTTCGAAAATGTGAATCAAGAATCCTGAGTGAATGTTAATATAGAAACGAGTTTGTTTATTAGATAGTCATTAATAATGTTGTGTTAGTGATTTATGAAAAAGTCTTCTTCTTTCAACGATAGTATGAAAGATGATATAGAAGAATCATCAAAAATCGCGATTCAATCATTATTGCTGATAAAATCCAAAGATAAATATGAAAAAGCGTATTTGAAGATTGGAGTCATCAAAAGGGAGTAACTGTTATGACTGAGACAGTTCCACTAGCTTATTTTGAAGAAAAATCCAGGGCATACTAGAATTCTACGCTGTGGAGTTTTTACTCAATCATAAAAACAACATTGTCAGCGAAAAAGAATATTGACATCAAGAAATTTCCAAGTTTAATTGCGTAAATCGGTAAGACATAGATCCAGGAAGTCTACTGTTTTAAGAAAATCAGAAGGTGAGACATTTTTGAAGGAAGCACGTGGTCAAATCTATGTGATGATGAAGATAAGTGTAATTTTCACATCTCTTCAAATCTTGAAATTGTTTCTTATTTTAGATAGTGATTGTTATTATCAGTGGAGCATGCCATCGTGAAGAACTAACATGTATTCAGCTTGAAGATATAAAGGACATGGCATAATATATATTGATATAGATTTTCAGCACAAAGACGAACGCGAGAAGAAAATTTACTGTTTCTAACGAGAACATCAAAGGAGCCAATCTTGTCGAAATGTTTCGAAAATATTCTCTCTTTGTCCGTCACTAATTGAGCATTCAAGATTCTTTCTAGGATATAGTAATGAAAATGTACAAGATAATGTTCTGGTAAAATTGTATATGGGGGTTTCCCTAAAAAATTGCAGAATTTTTTAAATGATGCAGGACCAGACATCACCACTCTTAAAAGACATGTTGGATGGAAAGCAACGAACGTGGCAGAAGGATATATAGAGGATTCCGTTCAACAACCGTTTTAAGTAGTCTCAAAAGTATTGGGTCAGAGAGAGATCAATATAAATACAAACTCGGCCTCTACTTCATCAAATACATGCGTAGGATTTTCCATAAGCAATTGTAAAAAAGTTACAGTTAAAATTTATAATAATGATATGATGGATATGGATATGGATATGATGGAAAGCAACGAACGTGGCAGAAGGATATATAGAGGATTCCGTTCAACAACCGTTTTAAGTAGCCTCAAAAGTATTGGGTCAGAGAGAGATCAATATAAATACAAACTCGGCCTCTACTTCATCAAATACATGCGTAGGATTTTCCATAAGCAATTGTAAAAAAGTTACAGTTAAAATTTATAATAATGATAAGAAATAATTTAAGTCAACAATACATTAATAATTAATTCCAGAATTATGATGTAATATTCATGGGCGCGAAAATTTTTCCGCATATAAATAATTTTAGGAAAAATTGAACTTTTTCCGACTCAAATTAGTTACTAAATGTGCAACTTTTCAAAACACTGTTGAAAAAAATTACATTGTACCAGTTTTGTTATTATATAATCACAAAGTACATAATATTACAATAAAATAACCTAAAATTACAGAACTACAAAATATTATACTATACATTTTTACAATTTATTATATTCACAATCGATACGAAAAATAGAGCAAATAGTTAGGGTAAATAAATTGCCACAAATTTTTAATGTAATATTTTTCATTGAATAACATAACAAGGTCAACAGTTTAAATCCAGTATAACCACTCCCGAAGCAATGTTGATAATTTAGTTTTCATTCCTGAATAATGTAGGTACTCTTCATTTATTATCCCAAAAATTTTTAGTCCAATCTAGCAGTACGTTGTGCTGCAATACGTCAGTGGTATATCTGCTGTAATTTTTCAAATCACCAAGCAATAAGAAAAAATCTTCATTGGAAATAATTTGTGAACTCGTCAGCAGAGTAAGTAGTCTGAAACAAAAAAGAATATACAGGGTGGTCCACTTTTGAAATCGGAAACTTTTGAGGCAGACAGAGAACCACAAAATAATATTAGTTTGTATTATAAACTATATATTCGAAAAATGCTTCGTTACAAAGATAGTCAAAATTTTTATCAAAAGTTCAAAATTTATTAATATTTTTAAAACTACTTTAGATATTTAAATGAAATTTGGAGTCTTTGAATATGAAATCTAGATATATATTTTTACGTTAAAAATATTATTTTTCTTCCATCAGTGGCGTGCATACGGACAGATTTTCGGGAAATTTTAGTGAAAAAAATGGTACGCCAATGTTTTTTTTTTAGAAACAAAAACTATTTCTAGAATCCTTATTCAATTTACAACAGAAAAAGGTTCCTTACTTTTCTTTGTTTGCCAGTAACAAATTAAATTACCGATTCTGAAAAACAATTAAGTAAACAAAAACGAAACGAAATTTAATTAGTGGCTTTCAACAACAATAACAAAATGAAACAAAATTAATAAATAATTGCAACAGATACTTCATGCGGATTTCGCCGCATATTATTGCAAGTTTGCTGAATTCTTAAAATTAAATCTTCCCTTGTTAATACGGGATTAGCGTAGACTTTATCTTTAATAGTGCCCCAAACTTAAAAATCTAACAGATTAAGATCCGGTGACCTGGGTGGCCAGGCTACTGGTTCAATACCATTAACCACGTCATTATTCATGTCATTTCTTCCTAGTCGGCCAATCCATCGCTGAGGATAATTGGTATTGAGCCATTCTCTTACAGCTATTCTGTGAGGGAGCTCCATCCAGTTATATCGAACTCTCATACCTTAAATTAATGGGTAAATCCTCTAGGTAGTTCTGCAGATTATTGTTAAAAAACTCCATAAACAGTTCAACCTTGGGGATAGGAAATGTGGACCACAAACATTACCATCAATAACGCCCAACCAAACATTTACGGAAAATTCATTTTGAAAAAATGAATATCTGCGTATTCGTTGTTAGAAAAAAGCATTTTTCAGATTAATACTTACACAACACTCTAATAACAATGTTAACTCGAAATTAAATTACCTGACAAAATTCAATTAACTGTCATTATAAAATGCAAAAACACTGACAGCAGTAGTTTTTTTGTTTCATGACCTACTACGACAGATTAAAATTTGTTGGAATTCCAGTTGCTTAAAGAATTTAAATTTTTTACTGGCAAACGGTCTGTCAAACGAAAAAAGTAAGGAGCCTTTTTCTGTTGTAAATTGAACAAGTATTTTAGAAATAGTTTTTGTTTTAAAAAAAACATTGGCGTACCATTTTTTTCAATAAAATTTCCAGAAGATCTGTCCGTACGCATGCCACTGGTGGAAGAAAAATAATATTTTTTACGAAAAAATATGTATCTATATTACCTATTTAAAGGTTCCAAATTTCATTTAAATATCTAAAGTAGTTTTAAAAATATTAATAAATTTGAAACTTTTGATAAAAATTTTGACACCCTATATCTTTGTAACGAAGCATTTTTCGAATATAGTTTATAATACAAACTGATATCATTTTGTGGTTCTCTGTCTGCCTCTAAAATTTCCGCTTTCGAAAGTTGACCACCCGGTATAAATTTTGATTATGTACGTGTATAAGTATTTGTAGTAATTATTAATTTTATTGTCACTGACGTGCCTCCCACTTAAATCTGGTCTGAATCCCAAATTCCACTAAGAGGATCTTAAAAAAAATAAAAGCCACGTGACGCAAGTGAGCGAGCGCCCATCCCTATAAGCATTTGTCCAACATATCACCGAATTATGCAATGACGCCAAAGTGTTTGCAGAACGTAATAGACCTATTTAGTAAATAGTTTGGGACCCGTTTGCGTAGAGGAGTTGAACGAGCTTCATGCGGCTCTGAGCGATGCGAATTTGACGTCAGAAGACAAGTGATGATCAAAGTCCGCGCGATCGTCATTATTTGTCTGTGCTCTGGGAATGCTTGATGAGTGACGAGAAATTTTCCGTGAAATCTTAAAACAAATAATTGTCGAGAAGAAAGGTTATCGGTATTTTTAGAAAAACAATGCTTTTTTGTATGTTTTCTTGTAGAAACATTCAAAAGAACGGACAACTGTCTTGGGAAAAAAATAAACTTATGCTGAAACAGATTTTTTATTAACTTTACATTGTCAAGGAAGTCACTTTGGTTTCAACAGCAAGCTATATTTAGGAGCAGTTTCTCTCAAAATTATTTCAATTTACCTTCAAAAATTTCTATAAATTATTTATTGAAGACTAGCCTTAGAATAACAAGGGTAGGTTGAAACCATCAGAATCGCTAAAATGGGCTTCATTTTACTCTTATCGTCAGCTTACTTGTAAAACTTTCAAGTCATATTTTTGTCCGAATAAATCAATGAAAAACTTCTAAGTTTTGTAATAACACAAAGAACATAATCATTGAAACGTAAGCAGTGTAATTTAGCTTAACAACTACAGCTAGGTTCTACTATTTCTACTTCTAAGACTATTGGTTCTGAATATGACCACAAACATCAAAACTCGAAATCAAAGTATTAATATTTTGTAATAAATTTCATGCTGTAATATTTAAAATGCGGCTATGATGCAAAATAATAATATTTATAGATCATATTAATACAGACATTTGTGGTGATCATTACAAAAACTATAGAGGCAGCAGTATTTACTACGAATTATATTAAAATTGTGTGCCACAAGATGTTCCTTCTGTTGGATAAATCCTCTATTGTCTGGCATCCTATAGTATACTGAGGAGAACTAACAACCTTAAAGGGGGTACATGTCTAGTATGCCACTAATGAATGACTTTGACAGTTGATATAAGTGTTTCTTTCTTTATATTTCCTTAATTATTTATAGAATTAATATATAATTATTTATATAAGGTGGGTAGTTACTACTCTAAATAGGAAGTCAGTTTTATTTTACTTCTTAATACAATGTTATTATTTACTTTACTCAAAATTATTTAATATTATTTTAAATATTTACAGCAATTCTTCCAAGTTACTCAAAAGTTCAAATAAAGAAAATATAACTTTACTTTGAGAGCAACGATTGTTGACTCAAGTAATCCATATTATGTAAACTATCATAACAATAACAAATATAACTTTATCTATATTAAGTATAGTAGTTTTATTGACTTCAAGTAATTTTTATTCTTAAATGAAGAATATATAATCTTATTACACAAGAACAAGTTAATCTTTCAATAAAGTATTGCTATACTTGACGAATAGTCGGAATAGTGAAACTAAACTAACGTTTGAATAAGTGTATATTAATCTTAAGGGGCGGCATATTATTATTATTAAGCAGGCCGGGAACGACTTACGTTGGTAGGCCCTAACCACTATTCACTGCAGGAATGAGGAAAACCTGGAAAACCTCATTAATTGAGGGGGTAGTCAAATGTCAACCGGTAGCAATCTCTCACATTGACCCAAGCCAACATTCTTCCACCCTACCATACCCGCAGAGAGGGCGCCAATCCTCTCCACGAATATAGCTTATATACGGTCTACCGGCAGCGGGGCGCGAACCCGCACCGATCTAGTCACCTCGATTCAAGTACTGACGCCTTAAACCGCGCGACCACTGACCGACCTAAAGATATATAAAATATTTGATTTGAATGTTTGTTAGTTGTCAGGTGCTGTTCATATATTGAATATTTTTCTTAATTTGAGGAATTTTAAACGCAAAAACAAGAATATTTGGAGCGGTGCCGATAATAAATTATGAAATTATAATATAACATTGGATCGAGACTCATCCTGATAATGAAAATATTGATTTGGGGTGTTCTATTTCATTCGGTAATATTTAAAAAATGTGCCATCGTTATATTATTCAGGGATAATATTTCCGTAATATTCTTTGATTTTGATATATTTTGGCTACCAATTTGTAGAAGCCACAAGCAATCATTAAAGAAGCAGCTTCCTTATTCATGCTGTTAATTTATTTTAATACAATAGAATACTCTTAGAACTATTTTTATTTTTCAAAAACGGAAGTTATGGTCTGTGGTTATGGTAGGGTGTAGCTTAAATTTTCAGGTTAGCTTACATATGACTTCATTGATAGGAATTGTAGGAGATTTTATTTATATTAGCTTAAATACCTTTCTAATACAGTAAAAAATAACATTTACTATTCATTTTCAAATATGTAAGATTTCAGGTCACTAAATCATCTATTTTAAGATCAAGGAAACAATTTCTAAAACGATACCTCAATTTTTATTACGAAAGATTACAAAAGAAAATTGGCATCTCGTTATATTATAGCATATAACAGAGTTATAAAAAATGTAAACAAGACGATCAATACATACCTCTTTATTTACACATATCGTCTCCAACAAACGATGTTTTCAATTTAAATGTCAACCAATGTCAAATGAATATTTACAATTGGATTGACGGTAGCCGTGTTATCCAGAAAAAAATCATTAAGTCGTTGTCGTGGGACGTCATACACGTAGCATAATGTTTATGCATGTCATTTGATAAATAGTATAATGAGATGGGCATAATCATAAACATATCAAAATTCTATACACACAATAGTTATTTCCGAAAGTACCAGTATTGGGAGAGGTTCCCGTTACTATTGCTTTTTCTCACAAAAATAATAAAAATTTTATTAGTTACATTATCCCGTATATAACTCTATCACTATTTCAGTAATAATGTCTTTCCAAGTTTATGGAAGAGAGCTATTGTAAAACTTCTGCAAAAAAACAAATCCACTTGAGTATAAAGACCTATTAGTATTTTACTTGTTTTGACAAAAATATTAGAATGAGCTATAGAGGTTCAATTGAAAGAACTTACAGAGCTTACATTCCTTGTTAGTTGAAATTCAAACTGGTTTTAGTAAAGACCAAAGCCACTGCTCTTCTTTATATTACTGATGATTTTCTAAGATCAATAGATAACGGAAAATATACTATATTGATACTGCTGTATTTCAGTCTGCTTTTGATACTCTAAATTATAATTTATTTTTCTACAATCTTGATGCAGTTCTTGAAAATGGTTCTATTTCGTTTCCATCTGGCCACCCTGGATAGACTTCAGAGTAATAAAGTTGTTTGCAAACTGAAGAAGAATAGAGCATGATTTAACTTTTTTTACTGAACAACTACAAATTTATAGTAACGAAACAAAGGTCATTGAAAACTCTTAATAGTAGTTCATTATTTTAAATATTATGTTTCATGTTCATGTTTGAATCGGTCAGTGGTGGCGCGGTTTAAGGCGTCAGTACTTGAATCGAGGTGACTAGATCGCTGTAGTTTCGACCCCCGCAGCCGGTAGACCGTATATAAGCTATATTCGTGGAGAGGATTGGCACCCTCTCTGCGGGTATAATAGGGTGGAAGAATGTTGGCTTGGGTCAATGTGAGAGATTGATAGCGCTTGAGGTTTGAGTATCCCCCTAATTCATGATGTTTTCCAGGTTTCCCTCATTTCTGCACTGAATGGTTGTTAGGGCCTACCAATGTAAGTCGTTCCTGGGCGACATGCGGCCTGCTTAATAATAATATGCCGCCCCCTCTCCCGCACAACTCATCGACTTCTGGGCTAAACCTCGTGATTATAATCAGGGGTAGAGATATTATGTTCCATTCTAATTTTGAATTTTAACACAATATGCTATAAAATCAAATCTTTCATTAATTTCTATAATAAAAAAATCTTTTCGGTGACTCGGGAACTGTTCAGAAATTCCTGTATATATTTTGTGATAACAAAGGGCGATCAGCTGATTAACTATGAGCTGAATTAGCAAAAATACTTCCTAAAACAAATAATTATGAATTTTGCAGGCTTAACAGCCTGGGATATAGAGATACAGTAACCCGCTTTTTACGGTGGTATCAGTTCCTGACTTGCATATTCAGGTGCCAGCAAATAATCGTATTGCACAGCATTTCTGGTCTTCCGGGAAATATTTACTACTATTTGGGCTCCCAGGATGTTTGCATACGCCATTCTTGACACGTAACGTAATAATGCAGGTGTACGCGATATACCACCACAGTTGGTTTTCTGTTAAAATCGAAGTGTTTTTATCAGAGCGAAATTAGAATACCATGAATCGGTGCTAATTATTTTTAAAGTGAGAGCAATGATAATAATAATATTTTTATTTGTCCAATAGTGAATACAACAATTACAAGGCAAAACATACATTAAATCATTAATATAACGAAAAACAAATAAATGTAACGCATGGGATAGATGTAGCTAAGTAAATCACAGATCACTGGCATCCCTCAAAACAGAATAGAAACAATTCCAAGTAACTAAATATGTCGTAAGAATTACATACAACATTATAATTATTTGACATAAATGCAAATGACTTTAACCCCATATTAATGATAGCAGTAGGACAACAAAACGTAAAAGGAGCACGACTAGCCGGTTTTATTTTTTACTGTATTAGAAAGGTTTTTAAGAAGCTAATACAAATCAAATCTTCTACAATTTCTATGAATGAAGTCATATGTATGCTCTCTGATACCAAACATCTAGGTATGCTAATGAACAATTTTACAGACAAAGCATTATTCAATAATTATCAAAAATAAAAATTAATCTTGCTAAATTTACTAACCTGGTTTAATAAAAACATTTTATAAATACCTAAGTTCACTTTTGACACGATTATATGTATTATCGACATTTAATTTAAAATAATTTTACTTTGTAGGTATAATAATTTTTATAGTTAGATATTTGACTCAACTTAAAGGAGGCCACCTGAAGAAGCAATCCTAAAAATGCAGAAATAGGTCAGATCCCATCTATTGTGGTTGAATTTTCGAGTTCCCACAGTTTCAAAAGTGAACTTAGGTATTTATAGAATGTTTTTATTAAACCAGGTTAGTAAATTTAGCTACATTAATTTTTATTTTTGATAATTAATTATTCAATAAAGCTTTGTCTATGTAATTGTTCATTAGCACACCTAGATGTTTGGTATCAAAGGGCATACATATGACTTCATTGATAGGAATTGTAGGATAATTGATTTATACGAGATTAATATATCATGAATCGACAAAAATTGTTAATGTGAGACCAATTGTGACGTTTTTATAAAGAAATTCGAAATATAAATAAATGTTATGGAGCAAAATATGATGACAAATATATAAATTTTCAAAAATTGCTTTAGAAGGCGTAAATTTCTTGATTTATTTAGAGCAACAGCATCGTTTCTTACTTTGCAATTAAAATTGGTCATGTTTTGATGATGTGATGATGATTGTATTTTATGCATTCGTAGACAACTTTATATAGAAACAAAAAAGAAGCAAAATAAGAAAAGTCATTCATTTTAAAAGGAGTTAAAACATAAAGAAATTGAAAAAAGAAAGGGAAAAACCAAAACATGACAACTGAAAGAAAAGGGGATCGAAAAGAACGTAAATAGAAACATGTTAGAAAAGTAATGTTCGATGATAAGCAATCTTCTGAATTCTCGATCAGCTAGTTTTAAGGAAAATTATGGTAACGATGTAGAAGGAAATTGTTAAGGATTCGCATAAAAAGAAGATTTTGCATAATATACTGAGTAAAGCATATGTTTGTGACTTTTGTGAAATAAAGTCATATCTGGCTAGGTACATACTTTTTTGAATAATATTATTTTACTTCTATTAGTTATTCGTCGTCTTATAAGGCAAGATGAACAGTATAATATCAAGTCATAAAAATAGCAAAGACAGGAGGTACATATATTTGAAACTTATAAAACAAAGAGAAGATCTATGGGCAAAAAAATTAAGACCCTTTCCATTTCCTACATATACATTGAAAAAATCAAAATATCGATCAAATGTAGATGTTAAGGGAAGTATTTCAAGGGCACTCAGTTGGTGGAGGTTTTTATTAGCGAAGTGCTAAAATATAATGCTGAAATTGAATATTGTCTTTTTATTTGGGGGGGGGGGAGGGTGCGTTTGGTAGGAGGAATGCGCTGAATGCACTAGGCACTATGTTCCATATACCATGAAAGATACTTAATAATTTACATCAATTCAAGTATTACCAGATTTTTAAAAACCCGGAAACACCCTGATGAAAACGTATATAATTGACACAGTGAAGAGATATTCTTTCTCAACAAGCAGCGTAAGTTGAAAATTTACTTATAAAAACGACGGTCTTAATGATAAGTTTAGCTAAACTTCGTAAACGTTCTTAATGTTTTATAAAATTTTTCATTTTTTTTTTCAATATCACTATTTTTATATTACTATGTTGCTCAAATTGTAATTAAAAATTACTTAATTCCAATAAGTATTAGTAAAATTTATTTCTGGTTAAATCGAAAGTTGTACAAATAAATGTCATCAAATTTTCAGACATATCTCTGCTAACCTAACTATATATTATTTAATAGCAGAGAAGTAAATTGCAATAAAAGGGCAATTATGGATCATTACGTACTGGAGTGTTTTGTCAATGTATCATAAAATTGTTTTAAGCATCATTCGATTTTCCACTTGGAAATTCGTTTAATAATTTATTTAAAATGTTTTATTCGCCGTCCTTTTTCCAAAAGAGAAAAAAATTTATATTTTTATAGACAAAATGATATTTCACCGTGGTGGAATAACGCACGGAAATGGTAAACATTTTTCCCACAGTCCCTTGAGGCGTTGATCTGGGTGTACTCTTTCACTGCTTTGTTGTTATATAGAGATCGTCAAACCTGCGGCATTTTTGCAAGTACATTATTTAATATTAAAAATAACACAAACTTCTCAGGTTTCACAATATCTCGTAGGCCAAATGGGTTAGAGACCTTATGAATGATCTGAGAATTATACTAAAAGCGGCAGCTCAGCGGTTCTGGAATGAACGGATGAGATTGCATTCACGTCGGTATGAACCAGATCTATGACATAAGGAAGGCACAATCTACCGCCAAAACATAACAAAATTTAAAAGTACCTACACAGTAACAGTAAAATGTTTGTAAGCTTGTAAAATAGTAATAACATCTTTTTAACAATCACTTAAGTAGTGTTAAATTGAATCCTATTTATTTTAACCTCAATCTAGTCCAGAGGAAAATATAAAAAGTCACTAGCCGACCCATGATGCTGCCATCCCTGATTTTTCCATATGAATTGTTTAAAAATTCCTCACATTGATTGATATTATTTACATTTTTGCAAATTTCTCTTGCCTTTCTATAGTCTCAACTATTATATCTATTGGTTTTATCCAAGTCTATATTGAGTGATAACCGCTGGCTTATCTACCAACGTGCCTTCTCTTTGTCCAAAATCAGAGTATTTTGTATTAGGAAAGACTGTCCCCTTTCGTTTTGTTGTAAGCAATAACCATTATGTATTTTAAGAGGTAGCACGAATTCATCTAGTCAGTGTAGTGCATTCTTTTATAGATGGGAAGATAAGTTAATTATATTATTAAGATACTCCGCCTTTTCTCAGTCTTAGATGTCTTCCTAATGACTCTCTTAGTATTTCCATTTCCTTTGGTCGTTGCGTGATGCGATGTATTGACAACACATAGCTTCTGGCTGAATGATGATCAGAGCTGGACGATTGCGAGCCATGGGCGGGCGAGGCTGTTATTGACACAAAGTATATACAAACTTTCCGTGCAATTCACAACTGCGCACAAGGTATACCATATTAATCAGTATTAATCAGTTCATCAATGCCTTGGAATAGATTGCCTTAGGAAAGGTTGTCCCTTTTCGTCTTCTTGTAAACAATATTAAGGCAAGTGCATCCTTT
Source organism: Monochamus alternatus (assembly GCA_037114965.1). Taxonomy (NCBI): domain Eukaryota; kingdom Metazoa; phylum Arthropoda; class Insecta; order Coleoptera; family Cerambycidae; genus Monochamus; species Monochamus alternatus. The sequence continues at coordinate 20,267,032 of CM073430.1, forward strand.
TTCCTAACGGCTTGTCTTTGTTAGTATTTCTAGTTTCTCTTGTTGCTTGATGCGATGCATTGACGATACTTGATGAACAGAGCTGGGCCATTGCGAGATAAGCCATGGACGTAGGCATGGCGCGGTCGTTATCAACACAAAGCAAATAAAAATTTTCCGTGCAATTCACAACTGCATGCACAAATAATTCCGTATAAACTTATCCATATTATTTTATTCCCATTAACGGTGGCTTGTGTATTTCCACGTATATTTACACTATCTTTTGACCAATATATTCCGGTTGAAGTGAATGTTTCGAAACTTTAGTTCTACGTCTATTATCAAAGAATTACTAATACAACATACTTGTATATGTATAATATAGAAGAAAAAAAGTTTATATAAACCGGGCCAAAATGTTCGGTTTTCGAGATACAATTATTAAATACTGTAGTCTTCATTTCTCAAAAACCGTTCGTGATATTGAAATGAGATTTGCTACACAACAGTGCATAGCGAAGGGCTGCTTTTACGTGTATAATTTTTTCTTGTAATATGCTAGCATCAATGGCGTTCGTGCCGTTAAATATTCATTTTTAACAAAATAATGTACGCCACTGATTTTTGGACAAATTGGTATCGCTCCCCTAAAGCCAAGTTAATTCTGTTTAAAAAGTGTCTCTTGGACGTTTTCCTCCTGACATACCGTTTTCGAGATAAAAATGTATTTATTAATCATTACAATAGATCAGCTTTGGATTGCTAATTAAAAACCAATAATCTAGATGGCATGTGACAGTTTGTTATAAATTTCATGTCAGATTAAACAAACTTAAATATCGACCAGAGGACTTACTGACCACCTGACAGATAGTTTAAAACAAAATTAATTTTTTCACTTAAAACAACCATCTAAGTAGAAACTAATGAAAATCATAGAAACTTCAAAAAGTCAGCTATCAAAGATCCAATTTTGAAATTAACTACGTAAATTTGTAAAATATAAACAAATTAAGGTAAGCAATTCTATGCATGACTATGCAGTCTATCTATACTCTATACAGGGTGATTTATAAATAATTGGACAAATAATTGCGATGTGCAAAATTTTAAAAGGATCTACAAAGTTTAATGAAATCGTTATCTTTAGAATTTCAACAATGGTATCATCAAAGCGGGCAGGTTGCGCTCAACATTTCAAATAGGATTATTTTGAAAATGATTATGTACAATGTATATATTTTCCAGATAAAAAAAGGTAGGAAAATCGATTGTTTTAATAGTCAGATGGATACACTAAGCAGCAAAAAAGTTCTGTCAAGCACGATGTGTCATAAGTAGCGCTCTCTGCTAGTGACGTCAAAATTAAAAATTAATTTGAATTTCTCGCCTCCAAAAAAAACGATCCCCAAAATGTATGCAAATATTTAGATATTTTTTAAAGTTATTTACATATATCTAAAATAAAATTTTAATTTTGTCACCCTGTAGATTTAATAGGAGCAAAATTCTGTTAAAACATATTTGGCTAAATCGCTCTATTTTGAAGTGAACGACCTGCCAGTAAGCTCTGTCCAATTATTAATGAATCACCCTGTATATTTATCTATGGACGACGCACAGTGGCGCAAAACGCCACTGTGCCTCTCAAATTACTGTACACCCCTTAGGGTTGGGCCGTTTGAGGTGATTTTTTTTTAAATGTTTGTCATAAAATTTTCTATCGATCCCTCTTTCTCAATTTTCGCTTTGGGTCTTCATTTTCACGGAATTTGACTTCAAAAATGGGTTTGCATGGAAAAAACTAGATTTTTCGCACAAAAATTTATATACAAGGTATTTATAAAATATATAACAACAAACCTTCAAAAGACTGAGATTTTTGAGAATTTGTTTGGACAGTCAAAATATTTAAACGTTTCGGGAATGCCAGATGATTTCCCAGTATTTTCGAACATTTGTGGATTTTGGATCAAAATGACCAAAAAGAGAAAGATCCACATAAAATCTTATGGTCTCGAAAGTTTAAAGCATCCAGTAGATGCTGATAAGACTTTCACTATCATACATTTCCATCCGAACAGTTCCAGGAAAAATCAATAATTTACGGGAAAATTCGGAAAATCTGTATGTGTTTTGGTGAATGTCCAAAAATGTGTTCAAAAATTCTGGAAAAATTGTTGCGGATTCCTCGAATGTGTACAAATAATTTTTGTGAGATGACATTTTATTCCAATACTTTCCCAGTTTTCAGTAGAACGATTTCTGATATGTGAAAATTTTTGGATGATTGTGGCCATTTTAAGGGCAACGGAAAATTTCTCCTCGAAATCTAAGTGGACAGTCTTGTAGGGCTTTCCAAAACGAGCATTCCCCATAAAAAAAGTCCGGCAAAATCTCAATCTCTCGTTCCGTAGGGTCATTTTTGTGCGAAAAATCTAGGTTTTTCCATGCAAACCCATTTTTGGAGCCAAATTCCGCGAAAATGAAGACCAAAAGTGAAAATTGAGAAAGAGGAATCGATAGGGAATTTTATGACAAACACTTAAAAAAAACACCTCAAACGACCTAACCCTAAGGGATGTACAGTAATTTGAGTGGCACAGTGGCGTTTTGCGCCAATGTGCGACGACTCATTTTGCTTAATTTTCGGAAACAGAATAAGATGGTTCCTATATTTTTCTAATCATGAAATATTTACATTTCAGAAACTGTGCAGTAACTATTTCTATCATCCTGCTGCGTTGTGGTTTCAGGGACGATTTTTTTATAAATTCCGACGAAATTAATGGTAATGTTTTTCAAATTAATACCGCCCAAATGGCGCGATAAATCAGTATTCACGGCAGAGCCACATCACGCCGAATTGGTTTGCTAATTCTGACCTTGGGCTTTTTGCACCTGCAGTAAATGTATTAGGTGCCCCATTAGCATCGTGAAATAGTAAACAACTCGCCGCAATAGAAATTTATTAGGACGGAATATACACTGCGCTTCAAAAGTTAGGATTACATTCATCATGCGATGCAATGACCACAATCACTAATTAAAATAGGATTTTTTGCTTGACAGTGGCAACGAAAAATAGACGTTTATTGACGAGTGTCATTTTATTGCTTGCCGAGCGACAAAATCTAGCAAACTCTCATCATCGTCAATAGCAACCAAATAAACAGCGTCATTTTAATAATGTACTGTAACTTTAGATTTGTTGCCAGAAAAATGAAAGTTATACGAAAAGCAATATAATATATTTGTGACATGATGTAAGTTGAACGAAATTTATAAATATTCAGAAAACGTACTCCTCGTCTATTTTTGTGACAAAGCGAAGACACTAAAATCGCCATCATTATGGTCGATTTACTCGATGCTAAAATCCTCATTACCTACCAAGAATGATATTGACTTAAGCAGGTTCAAAAAGTTGACGGCATTTTTAGAAAAGCATGAAGTTGGATATAAGCCTAAGAAATTAAAAACCTTTTCACAAGCGGAAATATACGAATTTTTGCGCGATGAAACATACTTAATAAAAAAGGTAAATTTTATACATATTATTGTAAAATCTGTAAGTTAATAGAAATATCTTATTATAGAGGTACATACTACTAATTATCGGAAATTCAGGTACCTACAGACATGTTGAGGACAAAGAATCCATTTTGATACTATTTTTGATTCAGACAAGAAGAAGTCCAATATTTACTGTCACAAGTAACACTCAAGACAATTCTATCAACTTTTTGTCATTCTATAGGAAGTATGTAGCCTTAAAACCTAGAAATGAAAACACACCAGCACGATTATTCTTAAAGTTTAATAAAGGCATGTGGTTTAATCAAGTGGTAGGCATGAATGTTATTGCTAAAATACCAAACGATATTGCCAATTATCTTAACCTATCAAAGTGTAATTTATATACAGACCATTGCTTTCGCCGAACATTGGCTACTTTATTGGCCCATGGCCAATGGTGATGATGGACATTATACAATTGAAGCGACAAGGGGGATGGAAGAGTTCTACAGTTGCAGAAGGATATACATATAGATAATAACATTAATGAAAAAAATTTAACAAGGCCATCAAATAATGGGAAAATGTTACCATATCAGAATATAACCCAAATATGCCTTCTGGATCAGGAATGATTATTAAAGACTGTAAAGACTGTTCTTTCTGCATCGAAACTGCGAATGCTAACAAATGAATTTCTTGATTGTAGATAAAACTTTGTATGCATTACGAGCAAAAAGGAACATTACTGCTGTCAAGTGACTGTCACTCTCGAGCAATCACTTGTCTCTCTTAATACATAAATAACTATTATATAGGTTAGATATCTACAAAAATATTAAATACAATTTTACAATTTAACGTGTTTATCCTTATTTATAAAAGTAATTTAAAGAGCAGTACGCAATATTGCTAAAACATCCCTTTTCATATTGTTTTAGCCATATTAGCGGGTCTAGAGATACCGTTAGCAGCTCTGCCCCCACAGAGCCTAGTCCGAGAACAACAAGGGCAGGCCAAGTAATCCCAGCTATATGTAGAGATGTGTTCTTCAGTTTTGTTACTGACAGTGACCAGTTACTGCGGTCACGACATCACTACCCAGAAATCACTATATATCAAATAATAGCACCGGCCATGAAAGCCTTAAAAGCACTTTAATGTATTTGATTATAGTTTTTGTTTTATATTTAAAGTCACGATCGAAAGCCATGTGCGGAAACAACACAGGTACAACACCAGCGTATAACAATTAAATTTATTTTGAATAAATTGGATACTAACCAGAAATATAATTCGATATTGGCTAACTTTTATTTTCTTTTTGAAGAACAAGTAACGAACTACATTTTTGCCATTACTTCCCTTTTCTATACCATCAAACACTTAGAACTTGGTAATAGATAAGGAAAACGCATTTTGCAAGTGAAAGATACGCTTCGTATTAACGCTCATTTGCACGCCCCAGTTTAAGCGCTATAAGACAAACTAACGTACGTGCATTAAGGACATTTTTTTTGTTTATCATTTCTCGAATATGGCACAACATGTGACTAACTTCAAGCGACAGATATGTGTTAGATTGAATTTTGGAGCGCGCAGTTTTAAAGTTTACGTGCACTGGGCTGCCAGATTTCTTAATTTTTCGCTAAATTTACTGATGTAGGAATGTATACAGGGCGTCACCTAACAAATGATACATTCTTCAATGGTATATTCTAGAACCCAAATTGTGTCGATTTCAAACTTGCTTGAACGAAAAATGTCGCAAAATATGTTACATGGTGTTCCTTTTTTAATTTCTTGTTTTCTGCTTAACTCAGTTAACCTTTGTGAATATTCTTCTGCAACTTTTTTCTACATTTAAATTTTTACACACAACTGTTAGAAATAGGTAGAGAATTTATTCTACACAAAAAATGTATAGGTAGCTGTCAAAAGTCGAAATTATGCTCAGTTATGTAGATACTACTATAAAATATTTATTCACACATCTCCTCTATCTTTTAAAAATAACTAGGTACAGGATGGTTCAAATTGGTATGTTTTTACTGGTTCTGTCTTGCAAAATTGAATGATACCGAGACGTGGTTTTCACCACTGTTATTTTTTCGAAAAAAAGCCCAGAACCCGTCCATTATATTTACTGTATCTATTACAGAACAACGCATAACCCTCAAAATTTATCAATTTGAACCACAGTGTAGTATTCTAAAAGGTATTACCTATAAAATACTGGTATATTTTTCTAGACAAAATATCTTCTCTTCATCTTAACCATATACAGTACTGCATCCTTCATTGTATACTTAATCCCGAAGAGAAACTTCATGGGGAATAAATCAGGACTTCCTCCCGACCACAAGACGTTCCTAACGTATGAAATAAATAAAATTCATCAGAATATATGTTTTTTGTATAAAATACGGTTTTTTTATAGTATATTTTCTTAATAAAATAATGATTAGTTTAATAAGTATCCGTTTTTCCATGGCAATTTTTATTTTGTTTTTTTTGTGAAGGGGCAGCAAATAAACCAAATTGAATATTATGCAAGACTGTCAACAGGAACAAATACCAATATATCATTAAAATCAGAAAAATGAAAAGTTTCCAGAGAGTTACAAATATATGCATCTGTGTAAGGGGCAATTAAGGATTTACTTAATACGTTTTACAAAGCTTCTTAAAATAAATCAATATTGATATTTAAAATATTTTAATGTCACAGGTACTTATAACTAATACTTAAAAAAATAGATACTAATATCTGCAAATGAATATGTTTTAGCGTCATTTTCCCGATAGTTTTTATTTCCAAATACAGAAAATTGATATAATATATTTCGTACCCATGAGCAAAATTTAAAAGCATTACACTTTTGATTTTCAAAAATTTATTGTGGACATCTTATGATCTTTCTAGCAGCCAAAAGATAATCTTAAGAGATACGAAAGATATCTCTTGTGTCGAAAATTTCACAAAATGTCGAAATCGGTAAGGTTTAGACATGAAGTAGCTCAAATTTTAAATTCTTTTAAAAAACGTATTAAGATACAAGCTGTTCCATTCAAATAACAAATTTAACATAACTGGATGGTTTTCCTTAGTGTAACTTTGAATTCGTGCAAAATTTGTGTGGTATCTAACAATTTGACAGTGAATATTGCATTATCGTTGAACTTAAGTTTCTGCTTTATCATGAACTATTTTGGTATTAATATTTTTCATTACCTACATAATTAAAACAAACCATATTTTCTAATAGGGTTTTAAAATTGTGAATAACTACTTTTACTTACCATTTTTATAGTATTTTTATTTCGTTTTTACTATAATTTTACATATTATTTTTTTTGTTACCATTTAGGTAGCGATTAATTCATTTTATTAACTAGGAAATTATTTTGTAAATACATATAGTTATACCTAGTTTTACATTTTGTGTAAATAGGACTCACTGTATTCCATTTACAGTGACAATCGTAGCAAGCGAATTAGTTAGATAACTTGTGTTTTTTTAAATAATAGATTGTTTTTTTTTAAATACACTATCAAATTGAGTCATAATAAACATGCGATACTAAGCTAAACTAAACTTGGGTTGTATTTGAAAAGAACGTATCTTCAGTAATTTTTACTAAAATAAAATATTTTTGTTTCAGATTGTATTTTGTAATTGCCAACTATTTCCTGAAAATGAATTTCATGCGAGTACTCTTCTTGATAGCTGCCATTTTGGGTAGTTACTACGTCGTATCCCAAACGTAAATATCCATGATACATTTATAAGAAGGCTCACTAAATAAATTTTTTGTAAATTTATTATTTTTTAGTGTTTGAATCTGACCAACAAAAAAACCTGGCCACCCAAAATTTTGCCGAAGTTTGTATCTTATTTATTATTTCATCTATTTAGACGATTTCTTCGTTGTAGGTATTTTCGTTGAGCTTACAATAAGCTTGAACATTTTAGAAAAATATTGGTGCCAGCTGAGCTATATTATAGTAGCGCAAAATAATGTTTTCTGCATTCAATTTAAAACGAGCTGTAGAGTTAGCAAGAAAATAAAACCTTAAAATAGATTTTTCTAGAAAACCCATCGCATTTTATAGAAGTAAATCAATATTACATTTTTTTGTTTAAATTTGAAAAGACTGACTGACAGAAAATTGGGGGCGCATTTTAACCGAGAGCCCGCCTGCCGCTCTCTTGACCAAAATTTTTAAACAATTTTTATGTAGTTTGTTTAACGAGTATTCTACATATCAAAATTCATAATTAGTCTTTAATTCGTTTTGTAAATATTTTCAAAAAAATATTCTCTCGACGGCCATTTTTTTGGGTAGAGGGCAGCCCCCAGGAAGCATTTCTCAATCCCTATTTGTAAAAAAAAAATCTTATTTTTAGCCGTTGAATCTACTGCTAAATATTATTATTTTTTTTCATACTCAAGTTTTCATACTCCACTGGTGGTTAGAGCGATAGATATGTGACATGAAACAATCGCAAAGGTGTTAGCACGAGCACGAAACTGTTTTAAAGGTTAGACGAAACTGAAAAATATCAAAAGACTGCAACGTAATCTCAGGAAAAATAAGCTGATATTCTTAGTTTCTCTATTTGTTATTATATGTTCGAAAAAATTAAATAATAAGTTAGTTTTTCTACACTATGTCTAAAAAGATCAAATATTGAGATGGCATTGCGAAAATAATTATTAAGAAATTAAATGTGAAAGTATCTTCATCTAAATATTTAAATAATTTGAACAATACTTCAGATGGACTCTAGAACTACCATCACTGCTTTCATAAGCTTTTGATTAAAAAATACTTCAAATTAGTTAAACATTTTTTTTTACAGAACTAATGATCAGGATGACCAACCTACCAACCAACCTAGATACCAACCTACATATAGCAGTGCATTTCCTTTTCTATTAATAAATTTTGGTAACAGAAAAGGAAATATGTATTAACTACACCCTGTATTGATTTATACATATTAGTTAAATGTTTTTTTTTACAGAACCAACGGGCAGGATGAAAATGGTACGTCTACAATAAACAGTGGTTTCCTATTTTAATAATCTCAATTTTATCCTAATATTTCCATTAGGTAAGATCACTCTCTTCTATCGCCATTTAAATATTATGTTGTTAATCTAACTTTTGAAAAAGATTAAAATTTTGTTTTATCTTAATAGTCCGGACGACCGGTTGCTTTGTAGAGGTGGGTCTCCGGACTTCTTTCTCAAGTCAGCCTCGACTTAACTTTGATCAACATTTCATAGTGTTAAACTAATTTAAAATCAAATATGAGAAATCGTTAAATTAAGCTAATTCGCTAACATTTTTGTTTTCTTTTCTCGATGTAATAAACTCTTTTTTCCATGCCAATGAATGAGAAAGTAAGACATTATGGCAGTGTATAATAGATTGATTTAAAATGTCTATACAATAACCAATGTTGTATTTTTTTTTTGGTCGGACGGCTTAATTTGTTTTATTTTAAGAGAATTTGACGGTCGCAGAACACAAAATAATTGTTGAAAAGATATTTTTAAATGTAGAACCAGATGAACAAATAATGACTGATAGAGCATCTTAGAAGAAAATAAGTACATGAGGTAAAGGAGGCATAAATTATAGACCAGTTTAAGAATACATGTGTAACGGGTGATTTCTAGAGTTCGGCAATATGCCATTCTTCAACCTCAGTGGATCAAGTTTTTGGTTGAATGAGCAGTTAAATTCAAACCACTTTTAGCATAATCCTCGTCCAACAATTTTTTTGTTACCCACCTTCTTAAGGGCTCCAAAAAGACGATAGTGGCAGGGTGGTAATTCTGAACTATATGAAGGGTGAGGTAACACAACATTTCAAGGGTTTCTTCTTTAAATTGTCATTGACGTCTAGAACAATTAACTTTTACTAAATAGAAAGCGTAGTTTCAGTTTTCTACAAAACGCATCAGTGTAGACTCTGCAGTCTACACTGATGCGTTTTTCCTCCACTTCGTTCTGTTCTTCGCCTTTCTTTTCCAATCCGTTACATTTTTCTCCCTTAAATCTATTACCAGTGCCTCTCTCCATCGCTTCCTCGGTCTCTCTCTTTTTTTCTTTTAGCTGGATTTGCTCCCTACAATTTTTTTAACTGTCCTTTCATCTTCCATACGTTCTAGATGCCCTAGCCACTGCACTCTTCTGGCTTATATAACTTCATCTATTTTTGGTGCTTAGTACATTGCATATATTTCTTCATTATTTCTCCTCGCATAGCCTTCCTTCGTCTTCTTTCACCCTAGAATTCTTCTTAAGATCTTCCTTTCCCACTTTAATAGGTTTTTTCTTGACTTCTTACTGAGGATCCAGGTTTCACTGCTGTCGGCCTCAAAATTGTTTTGTACATTCTAAATTGTACTCCTCTGGATAATTTTTTTTATTTCATTAAGAGGTTGACTGTAACCGAACTTCCGTTTGCAACCGTTTGCTTTTATTATGCTCCTATTAAGTTCTTGCTCCCCATCACACTTAGCCTCCAAATACACATATTCTTGAACTTCTTCAAACTCTCCATGCTGCGTTCTCAATTTGAAATTGGTATCTTTTTTATTGTTCTCCTGTTCTCAAAAGCTTACTCCTCTCTTGGTTTATCTGCAATCACATTTTACGTGCTTCCTCCACAAGTTTTCTCATTACTTTTTCTAATTCCCTACTATATCTTGCATTTATGGCCCCATCATCTGCATCTGACTTTTAAATAATATATGCCCTTCTCTGTTCAACTCATTATCTTTTGTGACCTTATAAAAGATGTAATTCTTCTGTGTTTACCTCAAGTTTCTTGTAGTACAGTATTTATTTGGTATTTTTTACAGCAATACATGGTGTAAATATTTTACTATCATTTTTCAGTGTATGTGATATGATTCCTTTAGAATAATTTTAATTTATTTTTACATATTACCTATTCTGATTCCTTTTATTTGGTTTTCTACTACTTAATTTATATCTATCCTTTCTTAACTATGAAAATGGTAATGTTTTTGGGGGCAGTGCACAATTACGTACTTCTGTACCCTGAAAATAGCTGATTCACTGCAAAACATCGTAGGAAATATCACCAGTTGCTACAGAAAAACGCTTCAGCACGTGCCTGATAAAAAAGGCAAACAGTTGTTTACCACGAAAGCCTTGATCTTCAATTAATGGAGACGAGTATGGCGTACCATTCAAGATTCCCCGAATTTCATTATCGAATTGTTTTTCTGTGTCACCAAGGAAGATATCGTCTTTAAGGCTTAATCGAATATCGCGGTGCTGACCTTGGAAGTGTTCTTGGATGAACGCTTACGACGAACCAGGACTGGTTTAGAAGATAATTCGCAGTAAGACGATTTATGAAATAAAATCGATTCTGGTTTCCTGGATTGTAGAAATGTAAAAAATAGGGAATATGTGGCAAAATCACACTTCCACTGAAATTCAGTTCAGAATGTGTTTCGTAATAGGAATAATAAAGATTATTGGTCAGAGAGATGGTTTGTGCAAAGAAACAACGAAATATATTGATGATAGATATAACTCAATCTTGCGTTTGTAGCAACACATATTTCAGTAAGCTAACTCAAAAGTTAATCAATGTTACGGTTACGTAGCTAATTGATCTGTGATGTTACTCATAAAATATTTAGGTATTTAGCTATATTCGAGTCAAGAATTCAGACGTCTTACGTCACGGCTGACGTTACACATTTGTTTTTATTGTCAACGTAATCTTCGATATTTGGTGGCTTTAAAAATAATCATTTTTTGCAATTTAGGGCAATATATAATGCAAAATTTTAGTGTAGTATATAGTTTTATTACTATCAGCTGCAGTTTCTTAAACATTTTGATGAAAATATAATGAATTATTCATTTGTTCGTTACAAAAGCTAATAATAAGGAATATATGGGTAGATATTGTGGGTGTAATTCAACGCAGGTTGGGGTTTTTGTCCACTGAGTAGTTCACACAATATTATTAATACCTAAAAAAATATATAAAAACTTTTACATAAAAGGTGAACATTTTTCAAGTAGGTATTGTCATATTTAATTCATTGACAGGATGTCACTTTTTGTCATTGTCGATATTTAACTTCAAATAATTTTAATTTTTATAATAATTTTTATAGTTAGATATTTGATTCATCTTAAATGAGACCACCTGAAGAAGCAATCCTAAAAATGCAGAAATAGGTCACATCTCATCTATTGTGGTTGAATTTGTCGTGTTCCCACTGCCAAAAAGTGAAGTTAGATATTTATAGAGTGTTTCATTAGAAGGTTAGTAAATTATTTTCTTTAGATAATTATTGAATAGAGCTTTGTCTGTGGAATTGTTCATTAGCATACCTAGATGTTTGGTATCAGAGAACATACATATGACTTCATTGATAGGAATTGTAAGAGATTTGATTTATATTAGCTTAAAATACCTTTCTAAAACAGTAAAAAATGTTACAAAAGCTAATAATAAGGAATATATGGGTAGATATTGTGGGTGTAATTCAACGCAGGTTGGGGTTTTTGTCCACTGAGTAGTTAGTTTCACACAATATTATTAATACCTAAAAAGATATATAAAAAGGCTGAATTCTTGTCGCGAGTATAACAAATAACTAAGTGAACTCGTTTTAACAACCAATTGTGTTGATTTGATAAATAATTTACGGTGCACTGTTATTACCTATTGTTTTTTTTTTTTCAAAGAAAAACTGATATTTGGTTTGCAATGTATGATTTATGGTAAATAATAAGTTGAAAATAAGCATTTCCCGGTATAGTTTCTCTCGATATAATATGACATTGTAGCGACAGCTGTCTACTTATTATTTCCACACCTAGTACTTTGGAAAAAATAATTTTCTAATATTCAGGCGACTCTCGAAAACTTAAAACGTCTGTTTCTCAAAAACAGTTGAGTTTATCGATTTTTAACAGGTAACCTTTTCTATTTAGAATTGAAGGTAGTTCAGTAGTTTCTTAGTAAAAAATTCAAAACCGTAAAATACAAAAAGTCACACATATTTTTACATTGGCACCACAGTATAACTAGCGCTCCCTATTCGCTATCTTAACACTGACTACAAATTTTCCCCTAGTCGTTACCTTAACACTGTTTGCATACGTCCATACGTTCTTAAAATACAGTATGCGCCAAAAGTATGGAATAAATTCAATAAAAACGAAACAATTATTTTTTGGGAAAAATCCTCGAACAGGTCGATTTTTTATTTAAAAAATACATATTTTAGCGTAAAATGCGATTTTCAAATATCATTTGTTTTTGAGTAATGACGTCATAGATTTTTTTTTAATTGGCATTAATTCTCTTTCAAACAGTACTAAAATTTTGCCCTCTTACATTGGAAAGTTTTCGAGTAAATGACGATTGAATGTTAGAAAACGTAAATTTTATCCATAAAAAAGTAAAATGTAAAATAAAATACAATTGATTAAATTGTATACTTAAATTAAATGTTCGAATTGCCATCCACCAACTTCTTGAAGAAATTCTTCTTGCACATTATGAATGATTTCTGGGATAACTCTGCGTATTTCGTCCCGAATGCGATTTTGAAGTTCTTTTAAATTATGTGTAAATGTACACTTTTGACTTCAAGTATCCCCATAAAAAATAGTCAAGAGGTGTAAGATCTGGCGATCTTGCAGGTCATTCTATCGGTCCGCGTCTGCCGATCCACCTCCCAGGAAAACAGTTGTCCAAAAAATCTCGTACAGGGCGCGCATAGTGCGGAGGTGCACCGTCTTGCTGAAACCATATGGTATCGTCAGGAATGTCAGGGTCATTATCGTTAAGAAAAATTACTGTAAGGGCTGGAACAAGGTCATTTTCTAGAAACTCTAAATATCTTTGTCCTGTAAGGGTTTCTTCAAAGAAGAAAGGCCCTACTATTCTGTCGTCAACTATTCCAGCCCACACATTTAATTTCTGAGGGTGTTGGGTATGTGCCTCTGCCATCCAATGAGGATTTTCCCGACTCCAATATCTGCAAGTTTGACGGTTTACTGTACCATTCAGACAAAATGTGGCCTCATCTGAAAAAAGTATTTGCCGGTGTAAATTTCTATTTCCTTGACATAAATCCATTAGAATTTCGCAAAAGTGTAAGCGGCGATCGGGATCAACTTCATTGAGTTCCTGCACAAGTTGAATTTTGTAGGGATGATATTTTTCCTTCCTCAAGATACGTAGCACTGTGCTCTGACTAGTGTCATTGTTTAATGCAACCAATCGTGAAGAATTATGAGGATTATCCACCATACTTATAAAAATGTTCTGTTTCTGATTTTCATTAATGCTTGGACGTCCAGGTTTTGGAATATTTACAACATTGCCAGTTTCTCTAAATTTAGACTCTACCTTACTGATTGTTGATTGGCTGATAGGGCGATCTGGATATTTTTCATTAAATAAATCGCAAACTTCCTGCTGAGTTCTAGTCATATTCCCGCATCCGGTAAGAATTAAAATTTCAATTCTGTGAGTAACAGTTAAATGTGCTATAATACTTTAAATTGAATATTAATTTCTATGTAGTTTACAATACTTATTAGAAAGTCGGTGTGGCAATGACACTTTGCAAAGATTTTCACCTACGTGATCCATAAAAGAACTATGGAATTCGAAAAACTAAACGTTTTTGCTTTATTTTAATTGATTCATGTTTTCTAACATTCAATCGCCATTTACTCGAAAACTTTCCTATGTAAGATGCAAAATTTTAGTACTGTCTGATAGAGAATTAAACGATCTTTCAGAATCAAGGAAAAAAATATGGTCTTGCCATTTAAAAAAAAATCGATGACGTCATTACTCGAAATCAAATGACATTTGAAAATCGCATTTTACACTAAAATATGTATTTTTTAAATTAAAAATTGACCTGTTCGAGGATTTTTTCCAAAAAATAATTGTTTCGTTTTTATTGAATTTATTCCATACTTTTGGCGCATACTGTATAACAAAAAAGTAAAAACATTTTTTCAACTATAACACCCTGTTGAATGAAAAGGAGCAGCAATTGAATTAGGCATGTTGGGCTCAATCGCTTTATTTTGACGTTAACAATCTGCTCTTAAGAGATATATCATTATTGATGGCTCACTCTGTATAATACAAATTACAAATAAAATTATAAATTAATATTTTCAGTGTAGTTTAATGCGCATATACATTTCAGCGTTAATTTAGAAATAATTCCAGATAGTTCTTGATTTCAGAACCTTATCAAAACTATTATGTCGTTAAAACGACTGAATTAAATTATACGTCAAGCGCCGTGTATCCGTTACTATTTTACCTGTCGACTGGTTTAATAGCCTGTCAAAAGGCGTAAAAATAAGTTATTACTATTACTATAATTGCTGGAATTTAACCTTAATGCGGAGACCTTGGCGGTAATCAGACGGAAATGGAGTCAACAACCGGCAAAAAGTGATTCTGCTACACATGTCAACAGGTGTACAATGATTTGCTGCACGCCTGGTGACTTCAACGCTGGGTTACGTCACCAACTCTCGCTTTCGATGCTGCCACCGTCCGTCGTGGCTGGCGTCCTGGGTTAACATTCCCCGCGTTTTTCCTCAGAATTTGTTGACGCACGTGGGGTATGCCGTCACTAGGCGTGCAATGACGGGTTGTTTATGTTTTCGTGGGACACGCAGGTGGGTACTTGGGCACTGCCTACCGCTTTGGCAGGAGTTACGTAAACTGTTTTTTTCTAATCTAAGAAAGGATATGAACAAATAATAAACAAATATATCAGCACAGTAAAAAATTATTGATATTAATAAATTAAAGATAAGAACAGAGGTCGAAACCTATTATACTCTATAAATAAATACCTATTATAGTCTGTTTAGAAATGAGAGTAATAAAAGCTTATTATGTATGCAAATCTTAAATAAATGTAGTACTGGTGCTTATATTCAATATTTTTATATTATGTATTGTCGGTATAGATGAGGTGTACTTTTAAAAAAACTTTGTGTGCTCGGGTTGTACTAAATTGTAGCAGGTAGCTAAAATTTAATCCCCGACAATCCGCCTTTGTCTAAGTCGCTTCAATTTCTCGGTCCATTTTTCTTGTAAGTAAACAATATAAAAACAGCATTTCAAAATATGAGGCTACTTTAAGTATCATAATCGGGTTAAGAGGGTTTTTAGTAATTCAAATAAAATTATTCAATATTATTATCAAAATATTTATTTAAATTTAATGAATAGACTTTTATTCCACATAAAAATATATGTATTTTGAAAATACAAATTATGGTGAGTAAATGCAGTGGTGTATAAATGTACAATAAAGAAAATAAAAAATATAGGTATATTAAAATTCATCCTCTGAATATTCTGATGAATTATCTTCGTCTCCTAGATTGATAACGATAGGTTCCACAGTCACGTCAATTAAATTATCGAGTTCCCACATTTTCTCCTCTTCTTTTTGTATATGATGTATACATCTTTGCCAGTTATCTGCAGTTACTCGTTCCAAGGAATTTTTTAACAAAATTTTCACGTCACTTAATTTAAACGTCATATTATTTCGCGCTACATCTCCTTTTACCAGCACCCAGACTAATTCGATTGGGTTAAGTTCACAGTGATAAGATGGTAACCGTAGTACCGTTATTTGGCGATTTGTTGCCATTTCATCGATATCATATTTTTTCTGATCTTTATTAAGATTGACAAGTGTCAAAAGTTTCTTTTTCACCATACTTGTTTCAAAAGAAATGTTTTTTTCGTAGGCGTCCGCTCGGTCTGCCTTGTCATGTCTTCGTGATAGTCAGCTGTATTTTTAGATTCAAATAAAAGTAAACCGCCATCTACAAAACCACTGGCACTACCTATATGTGTCACTATTAATCTTCGTCCTTTACCTGAAGGTGCCTTGAACCCTGTTGAAAATCCATCCAAAAATGCTTGTCGAAAACTTTTGACATTTTTTTCTTGCCATACTTTTGTTACAGTATATCCCTCGTTGATGCAAGTTTCGTCTAGATAAAAAATATTCCTCCTTTTGTCACGGAATTTTCTAATTGATCTTAAGTAGGATCTTCGCCAACAAATAATTTCATCTTTATCGAAAAAAACTGACTGCCTGTTTTGCTTTTCCCAGCAAAAATTCAACTTTCGTAAGACGGGCGATAATTTGCTTCTACTGATTTTTGGCAAATCGTTGTCCTCTGAAGGTTCACTTAAAATTTTGTTTAGCGTTGGTATTTCTTTTTTAAAATAAAATGAGTGTACTTCTCTGCGAATGACATTTTTGAAGTAATCATCTATAACGACTTTTGACCTCCCTGTAGATGATTTTGGGGGATTTACAGTATCTTGTTCATTTTTTGTTTCCTTTAAAAGTCTGTAGATAGTCGATTTTCCAATCCCTGTCATTTTGGAACACTTTTCCACGATGTCGTCAACACTGTTGGTAGGATTTTGGTGTTTCAATGCATTAAATACATTTAATATAATAATATTCTCATTCTGAGACAGCGCACATCTTTTCACGCGTTTAGCAGATACGTAATCTGATAAGCTCGACATTTTACCCAAACAATATTATATCCACTGGCACAATAGTCACTAAACACAAGTCGAATTTTACTCTACTACACTAGCACGTCTTCGTATATTCAACTCTAAGACTGGATTGATATGTCACAATACACTGGCTCCTGCCCTATGATGTATCCAGTAAAATACACTAATGTACACCCATTACCTGTTAGCATTAGTGTTACCCGATAATTACCTGAAATGAAATATTACCACGCCCATGGCCGGTTGTTATCTTGGGGTTTTATTACTCTCTTTCATTTCTAAACAGACTATAGATGTTGCAGATATATAGTACAAGTATAACAAATAATAATAATAATAAATTTTATTTCCCGAATGACAATATGAATGACAATTGTATAAGAATAGTCAACCAATAGGTAAAAATACTTAGAAAGAAGTACATCCTAATAAAATAAAACACAGTCACATGGTTTCCATATACTCAGACAAACAATAAAAAGACTTATCAAGCAAATATTTCTTCAAACAAATTTTGACAAGATTTTATGTAGTCAGGCAATTTATTAAATATTTTTAACCCAACATATTTAGGAGAAATTTGTATTAAATTCATTTTAGTAACCGGTAGGTGAAAGTGATGCTTTTGACTGGTATTTTAAGAATAAATGTTTTATTTAAATTAAATATGCCTGCATTATTGAATATATAAGTACTTATTTCCAAAATATACAAGCACGTCAGTGTTAATATATCATAGTCCCTAAAAAATGGGCTACATGATTCTCTCGAAGATACGTTAGCTATGCATCGAATAATAGACTATTGCGCAATAAACACTTTAGAAACATTTGTCGAGTTAGCCCAAAAACAGACGTCATACCTTAATATTGCTTCCACTGTTGCATAATATACATTTATTAATTGTTTTATAGTAAGTACTGAACGTAAGTTTAAAAATAAAAATGTTAGTCTATTGAGCTTACAAACTATTTTTTCACAATGAGATTTCCAATTCAGATTTTCATCCAAATTGAGTTCCAAAATTCGTATGCTATCATGTATGTTACACAACAATGATTGTAAATATCGAGAGCTACATCTTCGACATTATATTGATAGGTATGTATGCGCAAAATTTCAGTTTTTTCAACATTAAAATATAAATTAAGGTCAATGAAATAATAAGCAATAAAAGGTCAGAGCACTCACTTTTCAGATTATTAAATATTTTATCAGGAATTATGAGAGATATATCATCAGCATAAACAGTAAAGTGACAACCTGGAATAACCGAACCAATCTGGTTTATATATAAAATAAACAAAACTGGACCCAAAATGGATCCCTGCGGTACCCCTAAATGAACATTCAAGGAACCGGATCGAAAACGGCGCATCCTGTCGAGATCGAACCTTTTTTGTGCAGAAAACTATGAAATTTTATAATTTGATCTCAACAAGAAAAAATACCCAAAAATAAAAAAAGTGGGGCAATATTTACCTTGGACCCCCTCAGCATGTGACGCCTCTGAACAAATATTTTAAGCTGTATGAACAGAAAATTTTGTAGCATGCGAAATGTATGCTACCCATCAAATTTCGTGATTTTATTCTGAATAGTTCGAAAGATATTCTGGAAAACCATTGTTCGTCCTTTTGGACGAATCTAGTCCCCTTATGAAGCATTTTTCGGGTCATGTTTATAGGAACTTATTGACTTATTTTCACATGTATAATACATGACAGAAATATTGCGCGCTCATTTCGGGACACCCTGTATATATTTTTCACAAAGATAAAACCATTGTTATGTCAATATTTCTAACCAATAAAAACAAACAGTTATTTTTATCAACGTAATGGTCTAATGTTGCTCTCATATAATTTTTGAAATATTGGTTTACTAAACGAAACCATTAATATACCAATAATGGCAAATTCTTACAAATATTGGACCGCTTTTTAAATATTTTGCCAATATTGGCCCATTAAATGTATATATTTCCATAATACTATAATCATAAAATAGGTACCTACAGAAGTACGACGGATTTAAAGCTATATCAATACCTGAAAAGACAAACAGCTCTACAAGTCCAGAATGTAAATCACCTATTTGAATAAAATCAAGTGTAGTAAACTATGATACTTTCTGCTAATTCAGCATAGAATTTGCAATGCCACTTACGCTAATAGTGGTTCACAATATTAATGAATTATTAATGACCTCTTAACAAGCAAATTGGGGTGCAACGAACTTGTCAATGGCACTTCCAAATAAGCGGAGATAAATTCTCGGAAAAGCACTGTTCATTGTCAATCTATAAATACATTGTGGTCACCGAAGATAATATACGTTGGAATTCGATTTTTTTCGATCAAAACTCATGACCATTTTGTTCCGGATAGTATCTGATATATAGTACAGATTAAAATTGGTAATGTATCGTTAAAAAAATATTATTATGTTTATTATATATTTATATGAATAGTTTTTAGTCATTCCAGTCTTTTGACCTATATTTTGAAGGAGGTGTGTTTAACTTAGACAGTTACCTTAATGCATTTGCAATACGGGATGAAAACAGTACAATATAGGTAGAAAATAAAATTATAGTAAGTTACAATTTAAAATAAAACATAACGGTTGATGAAATAAAAAAAAAATAAAAATATACAGGGTGAGTCATTAATAATGGTACATAGCCTAAGGGTAGATTGTTAACGTCAAAGTAAAGCGATTAAGCTCATCATGTCTTATACAATTGTTGCTCCGTTTCATTCGTCAAGGTGTTTAAAGTTGAAAAAATGTTTTCAATTTTTTTCTATATTTTAAGAACGTATGGACCGATTGTTTTGAAAATTTGTAGTCTTATGTTTTTTGAGGTGGCAATTTCAAATATGGAAACAATGTTGAGGTCACGACTAAGGGGCGCTAGTTAAACAGTACTGTCGATGTATAAATATACCTAACTTTTTGTATTTTACACTTTTGCAATTTTTTATAAAAACTATTGAACTACCTTCAATTCTAAATAGAAAATGTATACTTGTTAAAAATCTATAAACTCCGTAAAACCGTTTTCGAAAAACAGTCGATATAAATTTTTGAGATTCTGCGGGAATTAAATTAGAAAATTAGGGAGTTTTGACATATCAAAACTGAATTAACAATAAGACGAACATTACAACAGCTGAAATTTTATTATGCATATCTTAACAAATTATTAATCATAAAAGATTCTCGAAGTGACCACCAGCAACTTCACATGTTCTTATCTATTTGGAAATGAAAGAGAGTAATAAAACCCCGAGATAGGAACCGGCCATGGGCGTGGTAATATTTCGTTTCAGGTAATTATCGGGTAACACTAATGCTAACAGGTAATGGGTGTACATTAGTATATTTTACTGGATATATCATAGGGTAGGAGCCAGTGTATTGTGACAGATCAATCCATTCTTAGAGCTGAATATACGAAGACTTGCTAGTGCAGTAGAGTAAAATTCGACTTGTGTTTAGTGACTATTGTGCCAGTGGATATAATATTGTTTGGGTAAAATGTCGAGCTTATCAGATTACGTACCTGTCAAACGCATGAAAAGATATGCGCTGTCTTAGAATGAGAAGATTATTATATTAAATATATTTAATACATTGAAACACCAAAATCCTACCAACAGTGTTGACGACATCGTGGAAAAGTGTTCCAAAATGACAGGGATTGGAAAATCGACTATCTACAGACTTTTAAAGGAAACAAAAAATGAACAAGATAATGTAAATCCCCTAAAATCATCTACAGGGAGATCAAAAGTCGTTATAGATGATTTCTTCAAAAATATAATTCGCAGAAAAGTACACTCATTTTATTTTAAAAATGAAATACCAACGCTAAACAAAATTTTAAGTGAACTTTCAGAGGACAACGATTTGCCAAAAACCAATAGAAGCAAATTATGGGCCGTCTTACTAGAGTTGAATTTTTGCTGGGAAAAGCAGAACAGGAAGTCAGTTCTTATCGATAAAGATGAAATTATTTGTTGGCGAAGATCCTACTTAAGATCAATTAGAAAATTCCGTAACTAAGGGAGGAATATTTATTATCTAGACGAAACTTGGGTCAACGAGGGATATACTGTAACAAAAGTATGGCAAGAAAACAAATGACGCTTACCTGTATATTAGTGTACATTGTTCTCATGCCGTCAGGGGATTTTTTAACATTTACTTTAAAACATTTATTAGCATTCGTCTTGTAAATGACTGTAACTCGTTGGAGGTTGACATCTAATTTTTGCCGTATAAGTTTGCTTACATATTTTAAACCCACCACACAAATAAAGATGTAATAGATATCAGGGTAAGGTTGAAACATAAAACGATTGTTTTTACTATTATCTTTTATTTTGCAGGTACACAAATTTTTCAAAAAGTATATTCCTATTTGTCTTCTGTGAATTGTCTCACTATTTATTATTAAATACCTATTATAAAAGGGATAAATAATGAATTAAAAATATATTTACATTATACAGGGTTGTTCGGATATGATTTCGAGAGTTCAGTTTACATGAAAAATTAATATCACACTGTTCTATAAAATTTTCGTTCAAGTTCCAAGGCGTCTAAGAAATTATTTTTAGTTAATGTTTTCTAATAACTTTTTTGCGAGTAAGTATATCGTTTTTCTTTAAATTTTGTTCCCTTCACTAATGTTTCTTTGCATTCACGTTAATTTGACGCTTATCCTGATTTAGAATTAATTTTTTTATAAATTTGGATAATACGTAACTAGACAGCATATACAAAAAAATTTAAAATGGCACTAAAAACTGAAGAAAAACACAAAACAACAACATAAACACGTGTTGTCCACTCGGCCTGACGGCCTCGTAGGACAATTTCACGTCGCGTGCAATAAACACTTACTTTTTGTACTTGTTGCATAAATAACTATTATGTATTCCTAAAATTTGATAAATTAAAAATTCGAATCCCCTCCCCTGTTCCTGTTACATATAAATATATAATTATTAAATACCTATTATTTAATTATTACTTTAATTCAATTTTCAAATAATGAGCACAAATTCAACAAACTTTCAATTAATAAAAATGTTCTATAATTTTCACTAGTATTACGGACACATAAAGAATAGAGAAAACCACTGCTACTGCAAAGCACAGATTTGCAAAGGATAAACTGCATCTGAACGCTGAAATTTAGAATAAGGAAAATCGATATCCCATTTAGATGATAGGGTTGTAAATATTTTGCCGCAGGATCAAACGCATGACCTTCAAACTCAGTTTCGGCCACCCGTTATTTTCTGCACTCCAACTGTGACATTCTCTAAATATTTGCAGTTCAAGTTTTCTCCGCTAGATATCCAGCACTTCCCGGTACACAGTTTTATATCATTGTCTGTCAACGATCGAGGTACTTTCTTATTTAGAATACCGCAACCTTAAGCGTTTATATCACTTCTATTGCAATTGCGAATTGACGAATGTAAAACAAACTGCAGGTAAGACTTTTGCGAAAGATATTACATATGCAAGGGCTTCAGCGAGCCATTAAAAAAATATTGCTGACTGTAAAGCGGGTTTTAGATCATTCATCTACTAGTTTATTTTTTTAAATCAACAGCATACAGAGTACTACAAACGCGTACGTCAAATCGCAGTACCCTTGACCTTCGGCTCCACAGTATCACTCCAAGAAACAGCTAATCGAAATACCTGATAGTAAGGTCAGGGTTGAGGAATGATGTCTTTCCCAACGCACCTTTACCACAAGACAATGAAGATAGCGGAGCAAATATCAAAATAGGTCAAAAGTTCTCATTATGTATCACGCGCTATATTTCTTTTTATTATTTTTAAGCGCATCATTATTGCATGTTTGTCAGAGTAAAGAACATTAATTTCAAGTAATATCTGTGGATTAATTGCAGAATTAATTGCGCGATATTGGATAATGAGCCAGATAGTGCCAAAATACGTCAGTTTTCGAGTTAGTACTTGCGCCAGTTGCATAAATGAAATCAACAAGTATTGAATTTTTCCATGCTTTAAGGATATATACGTGATTTTGTTCACATAAGTGCGGCAATGGAGTATCCCATGTATTGCGCACAACGTTTTATTTACAACTGTCGAGGTTTTTAATAATAATATGATACACAACATATCTTTTATACATTATTTATATTCTAGTATATAATATCAAAATCATCTATTAAAAAGTTGCTGTAGCAACGGGCATAAACATAGCTGTCTTGAAATTATTATGGTGTAAAAGAGAGTTCAAACGATGATTTGACGTCAGATATTGAGAATAATCTTTCCAGAGCTGTTTCCAATCCCGTGTGAGATAAATCATGGAAGAAATAGGATGGTCGCTATGAAAAATGGTGTAGAGAAGAACTATATTTAACATAATAAACGAGAAAGAATTATTGGTGTAATCAACGAACTAAGTAAAACACAGAAACCTTTGGTGCTATCAATATCAATGAATCAATGAATATCAATATCAAAAAATACTTAAATTTTATGACATTCGTGAAGCGAAAATCAGAAGAACCTAAAAAATCTAAACTATTAACAAAGAAGGAATATCCAGATTTTTAATGAATGCGGGAAATAATGAATTTGTGCTCGTATGTTTTTTAGTAAAAAAGTTTTGTAACCAATTGTTTTTCCAAGTCATGACACCCAGTACCAAAACCATAGTTTTTTGTAACATCTGCAAATATTAATGGCTTGAATTTAGTAGAAGTCGTAAGAAAATACGTCAAACTAGGAATTGGAACCTGTCTATATGTTCTCTTCTTTCTTCCATATGAAGCTGGTAAATGTACCAAACAACATATTGGTATAAATAGGTATTATTGGCAACGCGCCAAAACTGATTGCACTATTTCTTAAACTGCCTAACCAAATGCGTATACTGAGCACTATTTTTGGGCGATCGTCACCCTCTTTTTTAACCGATTGTAGGGTAGATCTTTTGTGTATAAAAAGACACTATGTCTGAAAATCTAATTCTGCCGCTTAAGGCTATATCGAAATGTCTACTGAAAACGAGAAATCAACGCCTATGAAAATTCTAGGCGAAAGCGAAAGCGATTATAATCACACTCAAAATATGTTCTCTTATTCAAGCAAACTGTAGATATTTTACTGTCAGTGTATTCAATAAATGAGTTTTTATATGATTGTATATATTTTGTTTATTTAACAAATGTCTAATTTGAGTCTAACTTAATTTACAATGTCATTATAGCACTGACTGAGTTAAATTTAAAAAAAGCACATATAGAATAATATAAATTATGACATTGGAAACAGTGTAAAATTATACTTAGTCATTTTGTGACAGTTGTAGATAAACAAATAAAATCATAATTTATAGACAAACTAAATTTGATAAATACCTGTGAAAAAAATGTCTTCATCTTCATCTCCATGACTTTTACAGGTATATGTGAAATGGTACACAGGAATCCGGCACAATGTTGTGTTCGCTTTCAATTGTCAAAATCCTCAAGTTGAAGCTTTTTATTCAATACTCCATTTTTATTTAGTACCTACTTTCCAAAAGTGCCCTCCTTGCTTCGTATCTGTACACTGAAAATGATACTAAGTACTATATACTATGAAGAAACTGATGAAGTTTACTGAATAGGTCATGAGGAAGTTTTATTAATTTTTTTCCCAGATTTTTTTACTTTCAACTTTCTTTTGCTGTAGAACTTGTGTAATCACGATCATATACAATATTGGTTTCTATTTTATTCTTATCTCTAGCACAATTATTGGGCGTAGATCCCATGTGAGTCATATTCTGAGACCTTAGACGTTAACACCAGAACGAAATACTAAAGTTGGCTACAAAATTAATACTACTATCATCAATTGCTCCTACTTCACTAAGTCACTATTCCGTACTACTCCTCTTTGAATGATACACATACTGCACCTGTTAACACACATACATTTTTCAGTTGTCGACAGTGATACAGATAACGAAATGTGGGGCAAATATTACAGGCAAATAACTAAAATAAACAAACATATTTGTGTACCATTGGTGGGATAAACAAAAAATGCAGACTGACGTATGAAACTGCAGTGATAAAAGGTATCTACATTGGTGAAGGTTAAGTTATTTTCAAGTTCTAATGATAATTTGGTTTACAAAAGTATGAATTTTAGTAGAAATGGTCATAAAAATACAAAAAGTAGGTATAGGGTTTCCAAGCGAAAACGATCAGTACAGTAATTTGATTACTTTTGACTTATGAAAAAAATAGGTCCCAATATATGGTTGCATCAATGCTTAAAATACTCTTTTTAAAGTATAAGCTATATTTTGGAATGGAACTGACTGTATTTTTATATAGATACCGGATGTCCCAGCTTTTATTAAGCACTCCATATACATGATATTTATTTCAAACTTTGACACAACATAATATATGCGCCAAAAGACGCATTTTACAGATTTGTCAACTTCCGTTTATACCGGAAATGCCCATCAACTTACTAATTTCAAATGAAACACCCTGTATATTTTTGAATTTTTAGATAATCTTCTCTATACCTATCTCTTACGTTTTTCTTTTTTTTTCAATATTCGTCATTAGATAAGCTCTTCGAAATAAGCGACATAATAGATACTCTAGACAATCGTAAACCGCCATTCGTAATATTAAATTTAACTGTCAAAAGTAAATTGAAAACTGTTGTCAGATGCCTAGATTATTATGTAGCTTATGTTGAAAAGATAGCAATCAAAACGAATATTACATAAATGATAGAGATAGTGAGAGAGATATACAGTGCGTCCCTAAAGTCACGCACAAATTTATTATTACGTAAACGAAAGACATTATTGAAAATTCCCGAATCAGGTCGATTTTTTATTTTAATTTAATTTTTTTAAATAATAATTTAATATACAGGGTGACCTACCTTCGAGTAATGACGTCATCACATTTTTTTTTAAATGGAACACCTATTTTTTTCCAATTTCCGGTTTACCCTAGTTGAGCTATTTCCAAAAATGTATCACAAGTTGCTCCTAATTGTTACAGGGTGGGCAACAGTACCCAAATTATTTACAAATACCAAAGCTTTTGTCATAATTTCTTTGATACTTTTTTCATTTTACCTGTCTGATAGAACGTGCTCGTGCATTTTTTACAGGCAATCAGTTTTAAACAGTTTGCTAAGATTGTACGGGTGAATCCATTTTAACTGGTTCTTTCTTAAAGTATTAAGTATTTTTTAATTATTTAACTTGTTTTCGTTTTGTAAAAATATGAACCTAAGTGAAACGGAACGGATTGAAATTCTCATGATGATCGATTATGGTGATAGAATTCTAACTCATGAGGGAGTTTGTGTTTTGTTTAATGAAACACATCCGAATCCTCCACCAATAAATCAATTCACTGTAAGCCGAACTGAAGCAAAGTTTCGAAACCATGGTCACGTTTAAGATCTGCCCAGATCTGGTCCACTAAGTATACTAAATGAAGATGTGCAGTTACAAGTCCTTTTGACCCTCCATGAAAACCCGCATTCTGCTATGAGAGTTTTAGCAGGTGATTTAGGTATAACTAAGAGCACCTGGGTAGATTTCTTCACAAAAGCAAGTACCATCCCTAAAAAGTTTGCGTAGTGCAAGAATTGTCCGACGACGATTTCGACAGACGGACAGAGTTTTGCGAAATGATGATGGAAGAATGTCAGGCAGATCCTGATTTTGTCAAACGAATAATTTTCTCGGACGAGGCATCTTTTTATCTGAGTGGCGTCGTTAATAAACAGAATTGTCGGTACTGGTAAGATCTCAGTCCACAATGGACGATAGAAGCACGCACTCGGCGTCCCCAGAAGTCAATATTTGGGCCAGAATTGTTAATAACTGAATTTTGGGTTCGTATTTATTTGAAGGAAATTTAGATGGCGCAAGATATTTAGATTTTCTTCAATTTGATTTAGTTCCTTCCTGGGTTGTACTGTTACCCAATGAAAAAGAACCAGATTTGCTCAATGACACAATTTGGTTACAACAAGACGGTGCACTGCCGCTCTATGCCATCACTGTTCGCCGCTACTTAGATGACATGTTTCTTCATCAGTAGATTGGCGTGCTCAATAAAAACTGAGATACCTGATATTTTTTAAATTACAAATTTTCGAATAATAGAAATTTCTTTCAAGAAAAGAATTTAAATTGACAGTATGATAATTCAATTTACAGTTGTAATCTTTTTATAATATTACTACTATTACATTCTAATTAAAATGTTTAAATTAGTGTTACAACCTTAAATAGATCAACCTGTATATAAAATATATAAAACGATTTTTATATTTTTTAAATAAAAAAACTAACAACTTTTAAAAATATTTAAAAAAACAAGGTAGTATATTTAAAGAAACAAAACTTACATCTAGAAGTAGCATTTGTATTGTTCAACTGTTTTCTTTTTTATATAATGATTGGTGGAGAACTTTATAATTTAATTAATGTAGTTGAACATACGTTAGTCAAATATTGCTGCCTTTTAATTTGTAGTGCTTCACAATTTAAGAAAATTTGAATTTGACAATATATGGAAAACCGTATCACACGTGAACCTAAAAATTTCGATAAGTTATATATTTTTGGAGTTTTAATTTCATAATCGGTATCGGTAATTTTATGCGATCTTATCACTGGAAAAGTATAGTAAAATCATGAAAGTTATTTTACAGATAAAATATAAACTTCAAATAATGTGCTAACATCTATACAAGTATCAATTTGTACTGTAACGGTTTTATACAGGGTGTAAATAAATAAGTGGGAAAAATTCAGAGGATGATCCCTGTGGGAAAATAAGGTGAGTCTTTTATATAAAATCTCAATTGAACATCCCTTGTGAAGGTACAACTTCCGCTTAGATGGTGCCAAAAAAGTAGATTTTAATTTTCTTTTTTTTTTTGTAAAATACCAAAAGAGTGATAGTAATGAATTTACCTAAGTAGACATTTTCTGCTATAGAGAAGGCACTTAGTAAATCTAAATTTGGTAGATATTCTGGGAACTGTCTTTATACAATAAAAAAGTTCAGACCAAAAAAAATTGACTGTCATAGCCAACCAGAATGTAAAAAGGCAAAATTAACTTTTTTACTATTATTTTTTATTTCGTCTAATGAAATTATTGCATGTTCTTTGTTTTAAACTATCTAGACATAATCAAAATCACCTCTAAATTGATAAAAAAAAAGTTATTTGTATCATACAAAATGCTGCAAGGACGAAATTAAAATTCTATTTAAAATTTACTTTTTTACACGATTCCATAGCGCTCTGTACCCAAATAATGATTTATGTATGTAAAATTACCATGATTATCATTGGCCTTCTTATGCCGATAACAATCATGGTAATTTTACTTACGATTTGTAAAGTTACTAATCTCAATACAGATAATACATATAAAAATTATATGTTCTTTTACTATGAAAACTACTTATATTCGTAGATAATATGTAAATTTACTAACTCTTTGTAAAATTAGAATTCATTTATATATTTTTACCATAGAAATGAAGTACTTACCTATATATCATTTAAATAATCCATTCATTCCTAATAAAAAAGTATTGAAATATTTATTTTAAAAAGATTTGTTTTTCTTCTACACTTTAATAATTGCAGAAAAGCACGGTGAAATAAAAAAATATTAAAAAATTAATTATCAGAAATACTGTAACACTTGGTATATAGGTATGTTTGTTTCAATCTACTCAAAATCACGTATTCTACCACCTCCTAAAATTATTGTAACGACTTGCAAGACACCCTGTATATAGGTATATTTAGCATGTAGAAACATATTACATATTTTTTGAGAATGTCTGTTATTAATATTGATATAGGTAGGATAGCACCACACAATCTACAATTAAATATGCATTTTTTAAATAACATTTAGAGGGTATATCATACTCTATTTTACAGCACAACTAAACGGTACACACACTTGAAATATCTGGTACCTACCATTTTAATTTCAACTGCACATGATTGTATAGACAAACCGACCATTACTGAATGGGAACGTTGTAAGCACATACGTTGAAATGTATTTACCATAACTGTCTCTGTATAAATACCTAATATTCATAATTTTTATAAAATTTACAGAACTTTACACGATTTGCTGCTATAATGTGCAATGGAACTATTACAATATGTAACAGGCTAAATAACAGGCTAGGTAATATTTCAATTTATATTGTAAATTTCCGTAATATTTGTATTATTATATGAGATAACTAATATAGTTATAAATAATTTCTTTGGAATTTTACAGACATCTTTAGAGCGTATAACTTTGGTGTAAGGTAGTCTATAAATCTTACTAGTCTCCATTTTCATTAATCACTAAGGCCAAATTGTTAAAATACCTCTCTAACCGCTTTCAGATAAAATCACAAAATATCGGCTTTCACCACACGCATGCCAGGCCAAATTTTATTTTTTTTCCTAGAAAGGGAAGCCGCGTCTGATAATTACATTCTTTATCGAGATAGCCGCAATATAAAAAAGATTTTTGTTAAGTGGGTCGAGGGTAGATTTTTTTATAATGGTTTATATGTGGAAGACATTTCAAGGGTCGTCGACATGGGGTATACAAATGGTCTGATGCTGGTGAGGTAGAATTTTCAAGGGTAATGACCTGCAGCATTCCCTAGGGGTGTCCTGGGGTTGTAGAAAGCGTTCATAACTGATGGTTTATATATACACTGACAAAAATGAGCACAATTTTTTATAATTTTTGCATTTTTTGAGACTGGGCTCAAAGACGTTTCAATTCGGCACTAGTGAAAAAGTTGGTTTCATTTTACCTCAACAATATTTCTTCACTAATTAGAAAATGTAAAACCAAATAACAAATAATACCTAATGCACTCTTTAGTGGCAAGTCTGCTGGAAAAACCATAGTTTTTAGCGGAAGGTACGTTTCATACTCATATATGTCAAACATCAGACATACATCACTAATGACTATTTATATTACAGAAATGGCTATACATTTGTGACATGGATATGTGTACAATATCTCTGGATGCTTTAAATTTACAATAAATATATTAAGCGTTTACATATGTATTAATTACAATTTGTGTCATACATACTCATTCTTGATAAACTACGTAGATTACATTTACTTTGTAACACACACAAAATCTTGAACACTCACGCTCCATTGTACTTATTTAATAAATTAAATAGTCTGCATAGGAACACATCTAATTTTAATACTCGTCATATTCACTTATTTGAAATTCCTCGTCACACTACTGCCTTGTTCACCAGATGTTTTTCTTACGTTGCACCAAAAGAATACAATAATTTGCCAGTAAAATTTAAAGATTTTTCAATTATTAATTTTAAAAAGAAATTAAAAAGGCTATTGTTATCTTTGTGATAATCTCGTTGACGGCTCTCTTCATTCTTCATTCTTTCATGGTTTTTTATTATTATTATTATATAGCTATATTGTTTCGGCATGGTAGTTACTAGTTATTATTATATCTCTTATTAAAAACATTACCTATATGTACTTTGCACACGAATATGTTTCTTGTTATTTGGACTTGGTTTTCTAATTAGGGTTAAGTTGAAAAGCAGTTAAACTGACACTTCGCCCTATTATTTTGTTTATTTTACACCTTTTGAACTATAATTGAAAATAAAGGCAATTTATTATTATTATTATTCATTGTAGAAAGACAAAGTTCAGTCGTATCACGATGAAAGTATCAAAATGAAAAATTGCTGCTTGTGTGATTGCCCTAGACATATTACAGAAGAAAGAAAGTGTAGATTTAAGATTTTTAGAGGTGAAGAATTAGGTGCTCATACAGTGAGTGCCAATAGTATGGAATAAATTTATTTAAAAATCAGGTGTTCGTACTTTTGGAAAATCGGTCGAACCCATCAATTTTCATTTTCAGTTGCTCTTTTTTTACTATTTTTCATGTATACAAGGTGAAGCAAAAAAAATATAATATCATGGTCAAACTGCTTTAAATGGAAACCCCTCTTTTTTGTACTTTTATTCAATTTGCCATGAAATCCTAAGTATCTTTTATGTAACGTACCCTATGCCTATCTTTAATTGTTTTCGAAAAAAATATCCAGATCGTTAAATCCGATCAAACCACTGTAAGCAAAATTACCAACAAATTTCTAAATTATAAGCTAACAATAAAAAGAGTAAAATTAAATGATTAAAATGCCATCCATTGGTTTATTGCCAATGCGCAAGTCTATGTACAAAATCATCTTGAACATTATTTAATACGTTCCTGTCAATTTTCCTCATTGTTCGCTTTATTCGGTTTTTCAAGTCTTCGACGTTTCGTAGCCTGTTCACATAATTCTTAGATTTTAAATAAGCTTCTAAACAGTAATCGATGAGTATAAGATCTAGTGAACTTTGAGGCCACTCTATTGGTCCGCGTCTTACAATCCAACGCTCATTAAAACAATAATTTAAATAAATCTCGGATTTGCCGAGAAAAATGAGGTGGCAATTGTTGAAATGCAGATGTCGATTTTTAGATGCTATTTTAAAAAAAAGCGGTTAGGTATATATTCTTCAATTGACGGGTCCGAGCGATTTCCCGAAAAACAAACACCTGATTTTTAAATGATTTTTTAATAAAATGAGTGAAAATATAGTTTAGACCGGTAGAATGAAAAACGAATGCAAAATACTGCAGCTAACCGAATTAGCTGTTACCTATCAGGTATTATTATTAATAAAAATGTTCATTTTTGTCCTTTCTTCATTCGGAAACGCTGTAGGAAATGACTGTATGATAGTATATAACCCATTTCGGACGATTGTTATCATAGGCGCCGATTTTCTAGAGGAAAAGAGTATTTTGTCCATTTTCCCTATATATTCGACATTTTCCTGGTCCTCTTTTTTAAAAAAAGAATAATGTTGAACACTTGCTACTCATTTTCGCAGCACTTATATAAGTTTCCTAACCTTAATTTTATGCTTACAACCTTTTTTGTGCATTGGCGTACAAATCTGAGAACAAAGTTTGTACAGGGTGATTCAAAACTTACCGAAAATAATTTGGGAATAGATGCGTCATAAATAATGGAGTTAATATCGTAACAAAATTTTTTTATAGTTTCCGAGAAAAAAATCATGTAGTAGTTTTAGTAGTTTCAACATTTACATCGCTGGGCTACTGTAATCTGTAGCCAGGCGATTTCAAATATCTGATTACTTACCGTTTTAAATATCAAAAATGGCTTACGTCTATGGAAACTCGCAGTTGATGGGTA
Source organism: Monochamus alternatus (assembly GCA_037114965.1). NCBI lineage: Eukaryota > Metazoa > Arthropoda > Insecta > Coleoptera > Cerambycidae > Monochamus > Monochamus alternatus. The sequence continues at coordinate 20,299,536 of CM073430.1, forward strand.
ACGTTTTAATTTATGGTCAAGTGAAAATGCTTTTGCAAAACTATTTCCCGGTAAACATGTTCCAAATGTAACTACTTTTACAACGGTGTGCAGTGAGTGCAAGTGTAGTGCAAACGCTGGCGTGACACGGGAAATTTGCAATCGAATCGTGGAAAAGGTCCAGGGCGTCTACGGCGTATTGCAGTAGTGTGGGGTATCATACGCGAGGTTCAATTAGATCCGTACCATGTACGGTAAAAGTAGTTGCATTTGCTGTATAGAAATAGATATTGTAAAATAAGTGTTTTCTTGAGAATTTCTTTAAATTTTTTGTCCGCTGACCGATTATACGCCTTATTGGGATTTTATTTTTACAAAATTGTATTTTTAAGTCTACTGTACATTAAAAATTTTTTTAGATAATTTCTGAATGACACTGTATAATCACTATTTATACCTACTAAGATAAGTTTATTTACATCTGCATATTTTCCTGCAACAACATTTAAAATTTTTTTTTGAAGACATATAGCATATAACAATAAAACAAATATGTATTTCTTTATTTCAATCTCTTTTATAGACTTCGTTGAAAATTAATTTGACGTTAATTAATTTACACTGTGTCTTATGCAATTCCTGTTCAAAGTGCGGACGCGGTTGCACAAACGCAAAATTCATTTTTTAAATATAAACACGTTGTTTGTTTTTACTGACCTTCGGTCGGAGATCAGGGAGACCGGCGCGATTTTGCGTTTTAGTGCATGTGCATCAGCGTGGCCAAAAATGGCGGAGGCGATGGGAAGTTTCCGCTGTTAGTTTGCATTTACATCAAGTAGGTGGGTGTTCATTTTGGAAGAGGCATAATTTGTTTGGTACAGTTTTATTGTGTTTTAGTAAGCAGATGGGATATTAGAAAATAAGAGGTAAACATTGCTTTTCCAGTAATTCGAAACTATGGTTAAATTATATTGGATGATCCCAAATTACACTGTCAAATTTGTATGTAAGATTCTCTACAAGAAATTAAAAAAGTATCATCCTTATAAGGTATGCCTTGTTTATCAGATATCTGAATTCTGAAGCCGACTTTGATCGGCGAAATCAATTCTGCGAGCAAATGCAAGAGCTATGCAATAATGATAATAATTTCGTAAAAAACGTATTTTTTTCTTATGAAGTTACGTTTGTTTTGAACGGTCATGTCAATAGGCAAAACATGTCGAGTATTACACTCAAAGTCCCTAGAAAGTAAATGTGTGGTACGACATAGTCGATGGAAGAATTCTGGGTCTCTATTTTTTTGACGTCGACCTAACTGGTGTAAAATATTTGGATTTTCTTTGAGACGACCTCATTCCTGAACTAATAACTTTATATCCAGATATAGAGGGGCATGATCTTCCAAGAAATGATATTTTCTTTCAACAAGATGGTGCACCTCCCCATTATGCAACACCTGTCCGTGCTTATTTAGATGAGCTGTTCCCAAATCGTTGGATAGGGCGAAGGGGGCCGATTGAGTTGTCAGTCAGATCACCTGATTTGACACCCCTAGATTATTTCTTGTGGGGATACTTCAAAAAACCAAAGGAAAGTAAACGTTACTAGACCGGTTAATTTAGAAGATTTAAAAGCAAGAATTCGTCACGAGATACATCGTATACCTCCTAAAGTTATTAATAATGTCCAAAAAGATATTATTAATCGTCTTGGCTACTGTCAGGCAGCCAACGGGGCACAATTTGAACATTTAATTTAGTCGATTTTTTACATAATCATTAACATTTTCAGTATTCAGTATTTTTGTTATGTAACACCATAATTTTTCATGATGTGTATGTAGAATGACACGCTGTTTCAAATGACATGGTCAAAACTGGGGGTTGCTATTTAAAAAAATTGTCGATGACTTCACAAATATGGGTCGTATGTCAAAAAGTGCCTTTTTGAAAAACGAAATCGACGTGCCAGGGGATTTTTTCGAAAACTTCTCAATTTCAAAAATAATGAATTTATTCGTTACTTTTCGAAAGCACTATATATCAAATCCTTGACATATTGTCTTGTAGTTTGTCAGATATTAAAACTTATTTTGTGATATTCTCTATTTTTCATTTTGTTTTATTACTGTTTCATAAATATATATGTCGTTATTTAATATATTTTTTTGTGAATTTGTTTTTACTTCTTTGGCCTGTATATACAGAACGATTCAGTCATGTCATTAATTTTAAGGGGAGGCAGGGATGTATAAGTATAATACAAATACGCAATTTAAAAAAAAATGTATATTAACGTTGAAAGAAAATTACAAATCATTATTTAATAAAACATTTTTTAACTTGATTCATTCACAGCTCTTTATTCAACTCGGTGTAAATTTAAATGTTTTCCTCCCTTGTTTTGAATATCATAAATAAACGGTTGTATTGACCATTTTAGAAAGTCTTGTGTTTTTTCTTGCTCACTATAAATGTTATAAATTATTTTCTAAAAGTATGTAACCAACATATTAAATAGCCATTCGACCGATACGCGCAATAAGCCGAAATAATCAAACAGTTGCGGTTGCATTGCATAATTCTTCCCACGTATCCATATATGTGATGTGATCTCCACATTTGCTGAAAATAAATGCGGGAGATACGATTGACGGTGACAGATTTGAATAAACATCCTGAAGAATATTATTATGTATGTGGTCCTGACATGGCAACATTATTTCGCTTTAACGCTTTTTGTATTTGGAAATGCCAAACCATGGAATAAAAAAATAATAATACAGATTTTATCGATTGATTGATTTAAAAATAATAATAATTACAAATCTAATCAGATAATTATTTTTTACGGAATTATCGGAGAATATAGTTCGTCTAAGACAAAAACGAAAAATTTCTGACGATACCAAATACCTACCCTTAGGGTACATAGTTCCGTGAATTTCTTTGCATTTAGTAACGGTAGACACACACATTTTCTTCGAAATGGACCACCGGCATTCTCATATGAAGACCCATATCCAAGGGTTAACAGCCTCTGAAATTCTACCTCACTCCACACCCTTAAAGACCCTCAGCATCTACCGGTCGACGACCTCCGTAGTCAGTTTCGGTCCTTTGAACCCCTATACTGTTCTTGCAGACGTACATAAAAAATCAACCCCCTACCTGACGCAGGCTTTTTTTGTGTTGTGGTTTTGACGATAATTAATGGAGGGGACATAATTCTGTAGACCAAAACTAGGAATTTTCGAAGGTGTGTGAATGGAATGCAAGCTGGGAACCGTTTATATAACCGTTTAACGCTGCTTTATGTTCTGTGGCAAAGAAGGAGCATTAGAAGATTATCTTAATTCCGTTTTCGATGATCTTCATGAAAGATAAGCTATCATTCAGATCACAATGTATACAGAGTGTCCCGTAAAGTATGTTACAAAATTTGGGTCGTGATAGTACATAAAAAATATAACTAAAACCCCCTAATAAACCCTTTTAACGCACCATTTTCCTGTTGTAGATCTTAAAAGGTGCAACTACCAACATAGTTTTTATGACGTAACTCTTTTTTGGAAATAGGAAACATAATAAAATTTTTATAGACAAGTCAGCTATAGAAAGCCAATAAATAATGTGGATATGAATACAATTAAGATCACAGAAAAGTGTTTTTAACACCCTATATACTATTTTCTGCTTTTAAGTATATTTCATAATGTATTCGTTATGTTAGATTGAAGACTGAGCTTTATATATATATATATATATATATGTATATAAATATATATATCATATAAAGCCTTGCCGAAAGTTTACCCGTCTCGTCAGGTATTCCTCAAGGTTTAGCACTTGGACACCTTACTATTTATATTGTTTATTAATGATATTGTCCATCTCTTACACTGATGCTCACGCTATATTATAGAGTAAATAACTATGCTGATTGCTTATGTCTTCAGAATTTTTTAAATGATATTTAAAAATGGTGCAAAAAAATCTATTGCAAGATGTTTGTGTTGTGGACACCCTTATTATATTTTAGTACCTCTTAAACTGACATATGGTAGCGTTGTTTGGACTTCCTACGAAGTACATATAAACAGTACCTACCGAAGCTCCTCAGAGAAAATGTTTAAGCTTTAAAATAGATATTGTATTGTATAGTGAAAATAATATTGAAATTTAAACTGCAAATTTAGTCAAATCAAGTCTTTCTTTTAGCCATTTGGTATTAGAGTTTTTCTTTTTTTTTTTCTGTTATCTTGTAAATTTTGTTAATTGTATGTGTGTATAATATGTAATATTTTTCTTGTGTATTAAATAAATATGTTTGTTTGAAAGGATTCAACTTTTTTTCTAATTTGAGTCACCTTGTATATTTTACGGTTTCCTAGATCCCAATTGTGAGCCATAAAAAACATACCACCCTGTATAATAAAGTAAAACATCATTCTATGTTCTTCTTTAACTAAAAGAAACAGTTGAAAGGAAACATCTGACACATAAAGGAAAGATAGTGAAACTTGAATTTAAGAACACATCACTTGAATTCCAAAAGAGGTTTTTTTGGTACATTCCGATAGAAAATTGACGCATAAATCTCCATTGATATACGCCAGCAATATTAGTTTTTAATTCTTAATACTAACATCCGACCCTGAACCTCAACTTTGCGGAATTGTTTACAATAACGCCTTTAATAAGACACCTACTCCATCAAGTGGCTAACTAAGATATACGACAGAAAAATTTGCATATTTTCTCAAGAGAATTTGTAGTTGGATCGAAATCAAGACAACTTAAGACGGATCCGTATTGTTAAATCTGCTTTATGGACTTGAATACCTTGACCTAATTATGTGGTGAATTAAGTAAGTACTGCAAAAGCGAATTGAAAACGAGCATTTTTAATTTTTCGTGGTAAAGATTTTCAAGAAACACAGATCCAGATAATCAAAAAAATGCTTCAAAAAGCCCAAAATAGAGGTCCTTGATCTTTAGAAAACAAAGCAATTCTGCTAAATTTAATAGCGATTGTAAATCGCAGGATTTTCAAATGTGTCGAATTTAAGTATAAGATAATTTGTGAAAATATCATTAAAAGAATCCGCATTGTAAATTAAATTTTATGGACTAGAAGGCCTTGACCCAATTTAAGCAGCTGCGAAATGAAACTAAAATAATTTTTTCCATGAAGAGTGTTATAAAATAAATAGTTTATGAGTTAGTTGGGTGTTGACCTCTGAATAGGAAAAAAGTGAAAATGTACAAGCGGATACAGCTACGTATTTCTGTCTAGCTAAATTTTGATCTGCTTCTCCTATCAATAAAAATTTAATAAGTCCGTTTTATTTGTAAAACTGATATATAACAAATTGTCAGGAATATGAATGAGTAGCAATATCGAACGGGTTTTTATATCTGAAAAGCAAAAAAAAAGACTTAAGCAATATCAAAAACGAATGTTTTTTTTTTCAGATACATTTAAAAAATAAAAATACAACTCCTCTAAAATGCAAAGCTGTTACAAAATTACAAACTAAGGTACAATTAAGAATAAGCAAAAACCTTATAACGTTTTTTTTTAATTTGTGTTTTGTGTTAGTATTTATGAAGTAAACAATAGAAGATTTCTTAAAAACGCTGCAAACTATAACGTGCTGTAATATGCGATAACATTGTAATCCATTATCTGTAGCTATTTACCTCAACCACACCCGAGAATACGTACGTATGTGTATTTTTTTTAAACGCGTGTCTGCATAAAAATACTAAGAGGGGAAACATTTAGTAAATTGATTGTTCTATTTACTGTAATTTTCTTTCATATCGAGAAACGTTTAGAAAAAGAAGTTCTAATTAAAAAAACAACAGAGGTTGGTGGTTGCCACCCTTGACCTCAACTAGTTGCGCATCGTACAAGCTTACTTTGTATTGTAAATAACCATGAACTGCGTGACATGTTATTAACTTACAGCAAAAATGAACAAAATTGTTTGATTATAAGACAATTGCATGATGAACCGCTAGCCGCAGGCTCTTGCATTCTTGCTAAACTAATCTATTTATTCCCGTCGATGGTCATCAACAACCAACGTTAATGCCCGATGAACTAGGGTCTTCATGGCCAAGCGGTTTTGTACCGGATGATGTTTGGAACTTTCCATGGAGATACCAATTAACATGTGTCATCTTCCTGTAGATATCTTGTTCCAAGACGCTAGACATTTTCCTTTTTGCTAGGATGTCTAGAAACGGCAATGTTTTGTCTTGCTTCACTTCCATGGTAAAGTTGATCTTGTGTTACTGGTTAATATGCTCCAAAAATTCTTGTAGGGAGTCTATTCATGTTGCCAAACGATCAAAGTGTTATTCACGTGTCTAAGCCAGCTATTAGGTTTCTTAGGAGCTAAAAAACGACGTCATCCTTTTGTTCGTAGAATTGTCCATTCGAGACGAACTATGTATAAATCAGGTATAGCTTAAAGCTTTTTTGAAGCCAAAAAGATCAAATGAGTCCATTACAAGCTCCTGGAGTGTACTTGGTGCCATGCAGTGACTGTGACAAAGTATACGTGGGAATGTCCAAACAGACTATACCAGCTTAAAGAATTCACTATTCCTGAACATGTTTGAAAGGAGGAACACAGAATCTCACTAGAAGACACAAGAGTGCTAGTTCATACCAATGGGTGTTACAACCTATCGTGAAGTGAGAGTCTGGAGACTGAAGATTAGTCACATTTGGATGCTTGAGAACAAACAAGTGAACTGGAGCGTACCTGAACCAGCCATCCGTAACATGCCTGAATCAGTCAATCTAAAAATTGATCTCTAAAGCTCGGCTTAGACACCGCGAACGCCATTCAGTCGCCGCTCAAGATACGGGAAGCACTGAAGATGCCATGTGTTAAGTATGGCGAAACATCTGCAGTTAAGCATCGATCACGGCAAACAGTTTAGAAAGGGTACATAATTCTATGTTTAGGTGTAATTGTGATTATTATGTAGCAACACCTGACATGGTCTGCGACGTTATTACATTCAAAACTTGTTAGCTGTCATAATTAAAATATCGTTGATCAGAGAAAAACAATTGTTATGTCACTTTTGTTTTGTCTAGTGTAATTTATCATGCAGAGACATATAGGTACTCACATTCCTGGCATCCCTGTAATTATTGACAGAATTTATTGTGCGGTATTGCCAAATCCGACAATTGATATCTACAAACTTGTTACAGATTTTATATTGAAAGGACCTAATGAACTTGCAACCAACGCTGTTTTAAAGTTCTAGCAAAAATATATTTTAAAAATGGAATAGAATAGAAGTAATGAATTCTGCGAAAATAGTACATTATATATATAATATATAAGGGATAGAAATGCGTAATTTTGGCAGAGGTGCAATTTGAAGCCCGAGGGCTACAATGCACCGAGGACAAAATAGCATCTCTCCCGAATGGTATATACTATTTTTTCCACGGTCTCATTAACTTAAAAACACATATTTTGTCATTATGAAGTAAGTAGCACCAGAATTATTGTATTCGGATTTGAGCATTTATTTAGCAGTCGTTGAGTTATTGTCATAACTACAAAATAAACAAACAAAAAGAATTGTCAAATTAAGGTGCTAGTTTGGTTTAGTTTAAAGTTTGTTTAGTGCACAATGAATAATTGTGAGTTGGAAGAGATTGTGGAGGCTGCAAATATTGCAATAAGCAATTTGCTGCCTACGAAGTCAAGATCTTTATACGATATAGCCTACAATCGGTTTAAAAAGTGGTGCGCCGAGAAAAATGTTCAAGTATACAGCGAGAATGTTTTGTTGGCATACGTCAGTGGAAATACAAAGAATTACAAGTCTTCCACATTAATGACACAATATTCTATGGTTAAGTCATTTTTGATAATTTACGACAACATAGATATAAGCAAATTCCCCAAGCTGATCGCATTTTTGAAAAGAACCTGTGACGAATATCAAGCGAAAAAATCGAAAAAATCGAAAATATCGACAAAGGGTGAAATCGACCGTTTTCTATCAAGTGTAGATGACAAAGAATTCTTAATGATTAAGGTAAGATTGCTTTTGTTGTTAGGTATTTCAATTATTAAGTATTTTGAATTTTTATAGGTTGGATTAATTCTGGGGATTGCCGGAGCTTGTCGAACTGATGAACTAGTCAATTTAACTGTAGATGATATTGGCGATGTAGGCTCTTCCTTGATTGTAAAAATTCCAGACACTAAGACAAAGATTCCACGAATCTTTCTGGTTACCGATGTGGGAAATATGCTTGAATTGTTTCGAAAATACCTGTCCCTTCGTCCTCCCCACGTCAAGCATAAGCGCCTTTTTTGTACTACAAAGCAGGAAAAATGTAGTTCGCAGCCAGTTGGCAAGAATACCATGGGAAAAATTCCCGAGTCTAGTAGCTTCGTATTTAAAATTACCTGTTGCTGCATGTTATACTGGTCACTGCTTACGAAGATCTTCAGCGACATTACTGGCAGATGCTGGTGTGGATATCACGACAATAAAGCGTCATGCTGGTTGGAAATCAACGACAGTCGCTGAGGGTTATGTCGAGAACTCCATTGAAAATAAGACCAAAATTGCTAATCAGGTTTTAGTAGGTACCACTACTAGCGCAATCACAAAAACTGTAAATGTAAGCGAAAGTAATATTCCTTCTAATATTATTTCTGAAAATTGTACAAATGTAACATTTAATTTAAATGTCAATAAATAATTTCAATATTATCTTTTTTTTTGCATGAAAAACGTTCTCCATAATGTAAACTTCTTTGGGAGCATTATGCTCCCTTGGGAATAATCGACTACTTCTGTTTTAATTTTGATATCATAGAAACTGATTTCTACTCCCGACCGTGGAAAAAATATACATTGCTAAGACGCAATTGATGATTTTTTTCGCAAATATGAAATTATTTATTTATATTTAATAATTTAACCTTACAGATATGGTAATATCCTTCTTCAAGATGACTTTCTATTATCTAATCTAAGATTTAAGCCATCCGTATATCAAGGCTTTTAGTAATATATTTGGCAAATTTATCTTTATTATGTCTACAATGAAGGTCGGTAGCGTACCAAACGTCATAATTTTATTAAAATTATCATTAAATCTTCAAAATATTTGCAAAAACTAACCTTGGATTATAATTAACATTTGAAAAAAATTTAGTCAAAGCATTTACGCAATTTGAAAAATGTTCAATTGCTGTTTAAAGTACTCTTATCAGGAAATGAGTTGCTTACAACTTAAGTGACTATCATATATTCTTCAGGTAAAGAAAATGCTTCATGTTTACAATCAGGTCTTTGACCTTTGCAAAGAATAGTTTTGTATGCAGTTTGTGATGATATAAATGCCTTTGTGTACAGCTTCTGTGCATGATGTACAGGATGTCTTCAAATGTCCAGGACTACCTTTTTCCGACAACAAGATATATTCTATCAAATATAGGGACATATGCCTAATAGCGTTGCGAATTTATGTAATATATAGTGACTCAAAATTTGACTGTTGACAATAATTTTGTTAAAAAAATATTTTGATAACTTGATAAATTTTCTTACTGAACACAATATCCATCATGTACTAATTATTACTAAATATAGCACATTAAATAAGACTGTGACGTTTATATTTACCAGCGAATACATAATTCTAAAAACTAAAGATTGCTACTATTACATATAACTGTATATTACATCATTCTAATTAGTATTCATTAGTACCTATTACAAGTTAAATTATGTACTAGTAATAAGTACTTTACTTTTTCACAATTATATCCTCTTTTTTTACAATGAATGTTAATACCTAATCTGTCTTAATTAAACACTTGTTCATATTTAAAAACGGCCAGTATAGAAGCCATTGATATTTTACTCCTAGGGAAAAATAAAGATAATACCTACTGGACATTTCAAATAATAAACGTTCAGGATGGTGACTTTTATGATGCCCAGTACTGGCAACGGTAATATACAGGGTGATTCTTTAATATTGCAAAAAATTTCAGGGACAGGTTCTTTAAATAATAATAAGAAAAAAAGTTCCCATTAGCATGTGTCCGGAAACGCTTCTTTTCCGAGATACAGGGCGTTCATGTAATCTATTGTTAATACTTGTTATTTCAAAAGTCCTTTAACCGATTTATTTGAAAATTGACTGGTTTATGTTTAATAATAGGATCCATTTTTTGTATCATTAATAACATAATACAAAATACAAAATGCAAAATAACATAATACAAAATGTTACAAAATAATAATTTTAATAACTTTTGCTCTGCACTTATTTATTCCAGGTATTAATGCAGTCATTTTTTTAAAGCTTCCTGTTTCAATGGAGACGAGCAAACATTATATGATGTGGAATTGCACGATTAAGGTATCTTTCCTCATAAATGCCCCTAGCCTTTAACGAATTACCATCGGCAAGACCATAAACAAAATGCATATCGCACAATTCATTATTTATGTAATTCATTCTTTGAAGAGAAATATCAGTTTTAAAATACGAAGCCAGTAGTTATTTTTACTCACTCCTACACTCACAATGTGACAAACAGTAATCAACTATTGACAAAAAACAATGATTGACAGTTGGTGGGCATTCCAATTTCCAAACCAACTGGGGCTATTTTGTTGAACAGGATAAGATAATTTACACAAGACAGATACCCTAATCTTATAGTTAAAGGACTTTTCAAATAACGAGTATTAAAAGCAGATTACAAAAAAAAATGAACGCCCTGTATCTCGGAAACGAAGCGTTTCCGGATTTTTTTCTTATTTTTGTCTAAAGAAACTTTCCCTGAAATTTTTCGCAATATTAAAAAATAACTCTGTATACACATACAGGGTTAACTGTGATTAAGTACAAATATTTTAAGAAAGGATATAGAAAAATAGGAATTAACAAAATCACCCTTCAAAATATTATAAACTTATTCATAAACTGAACTTTTTTTTTCGAAACTATATTAAACCACTATTTGTCGCCGACTATGCGGTCCATCCACCGTAAGGTTATTTATTTTACATGTTTGACGTTTAGAGAGTACACAAATAGTAACACGAGACAGTAAAATTCGTTGTCATAATTGAAATCCTGTGTTTACGTTGTGATTTTGTTTTCTCCTTCAGTTTTTAGTGCCTTTTTTCAATTTTAAACGTTTTACAGTTATTAAATAAAGCAAATTATGTGAGGTACAGTTAATTTTCTATAATATAGTTTGTCGGTTTGCGTTTCTAAGTTATCGGACAAGACTGCCGCAGGTGCATTCAAAGTTTTCTGTTCCTATTAGTAGGTATTTCTATCGTTCAATTTTCTTAAAATACATGGGCATTTTATTTAACTGTACGTGGAGTGTGTTTTATTAGTAGTACCAGTAACATCCATTCATTCAGCTGCTTCAACATTTTTCAAAAATATTGGTTTTTGCAATTATATAAAAAAATAATTTTATTATATATTATTATTATATTTTTTATTATATTATTTTTCTGTATTGTAATTGGTTTTGTTAAGTTTACAAAAAATTATTTAAAATTATTAGCTATTCATATTTATATTAATAATAATATCTCTACCCCTTATTCTAATCACGAGGATTAGCTCAGAAGTCTAGGACCTGTATGGGAAAGGGGCCGGCATATTATTATTAAGCAGGCCGCCCAGACGACTTACGTTGGTAAGTCCTAACCACCATTGAGTGCAGAAATGAGGGAAACCTGGAAAAACCTCATTAATTAGAGGGATAGTCAAACGTCAACCGGTATCAATCTCTCACATTGACCCATGCTAACATTCTTCCACCCTACCATACCCGCAGAGAGGGTGCCAGTATTCCCCACGAATATAGCTTATACAGATAGAGAAAATATTTAACCGATCATGGGGAGATTCTATTACATACATTTCAAATGCATGGGGTATTGGTGGGAAGATGACGCACGGCAGGTCAGTACTCCCCTACTCTCCTACGCCCACGGCCGAACGCCAAACGAATAGTGTGCTATACGAATACAGGTTTAGTCCGCCAAAATAGGGGAGGACGCGTCAAGCTTGGACGGCGAGCAGTGGAAGGGATTATTCTTAGCATTTCATATGATCGGTTAAATATTTTCCATATCTGTATACGAACTACCGCCAGCGGGGGTCGAACCCACAGCGATTTAGTCACCTCAATTCAAGTACAGACGCCCTAAACCGCGCAACCACTTACCGTTCCAGTGACTACATTAATATTTATTAAAATTTCATTACATTTTATTTCATTTATTCCATAATCCGTACCTCCATACCTCCATCCTCCATACTATTAGAGAACACTTTGAGCAAGGTCTCTATTACTGCATGGAGGTTGGCGGTGATAATTTTTTGTAAATCATACTGTATGAGCAGCTATTGCCATTAAAGTATACCAAAAAATGTTGTATTGATATTGCTACTTGTTTAAAAAATAAAAAAAAATATTAATATGTAAGAATTAAAGTTGACACCTAGTTTATTAGAACATTTTATGAAAAAAATACCATTGTAGAAGTTTGGTAAGTGAATTAAGATACATCCTGTATATTAAACAAGCAACCCATTGGTACACGACATGCCTTTCCACTTTATTTTTTGTGTTATTACTTATTAAACTTAAAAAGCAGAATTGACCTTTAAAAATTACACAACAGATTGGCTAAAGTTAATACGGTTATTATTTTGTTGGAAATGCGTGGTATTTCTCAATGTATTTATAGAAAATTATCACTGTATAGTACATAAACATTGCATATTTTTAAATCATTATACTTAATGACTTACATAGGTTAGTTTAACGAGAATGTAATTTTAACTGAATTTTAAATCACCTACATTTAACAATACTATTTTCAGTTTATTAGAAATTAATTACATTAATACAATAAATCAAAGTGTTATAAAATAGCAGGTATTTTCACTCAACTTTTCGAATATGTCAACGAGATAAAAATCCTCCTTACAAATATTTAACTGCAGCTGATATTTTTAAGACCCATAAGTATTAACACAGCTTACCAAGCACAGCTTAGTCCAGCTATACCCGACTTCCAAAATTGTAGAGAGTGACTATTGTTATAAACCTGCTCACAATTTATAGCAGTCAACACAAAGAAATATACATGCACCCGTATATTTTTCCTACAAAATCGTATGCCGCATGTCTCTGAAAGCATACCCGATTACACAACTTCTGCTACGCATGCGCTGCAGTTAGTTAGTACGCATGCGCTCCTGCTTTTGATTGGCTGCGATGGATTGTCGGATCCAACTGTTTCATTTCCAGCACTATCATGGGCGGGTATATCGTTCGGGCGGGCAAAATTTCGGGTATATCTTTTCGTTAATTTAATTATGAATTAATTACGAAATGAGGAATATTGGATGATGACATGTATGAAGAGTTTAGTGCGCGAGGTCAAAATATGAGTGTAAGTGATGTTGAAATATGTACGAGTATTTCATTAACAAAATTGTACGTGAATAGCATATGTGTGCAAATAAAATAGTGGCAAAGAAGTATAACTGTAAAACGGAAAGTGATGGAAACTCGCGGAAGGAAGATTGTATTTTTCAAATGAGTTTTCGAAAAAAAAATTCTATTGCTATATCTTACAAAATATACTTAGTCCGCATAAATGAAATCGAAAAGAGTATACTCATAGAAAGAACGAAATAGTGATATGGCGAAGAAACTATTTAAAATAAATAAAAAATAAGAATCTGGATCGAAGAATATATTAAATTTTGACGAAACATGGGCACATGAAGATCATATGGAAAGCGGTACGATATGATATAATTAGTGTTAATGTGTGATCGTTATAGTGACAGTGCTAGTAACCAATAGTATATAGTGTGTATGTATTCTAAAGCCTTTTGTCCTTTTGAATGCGGAATTCGCAAATATTTGCGCGATATATTTAATGGTGTCAACTACCTATAACATTATCTATTATTTTCATCATGAAACTGCCATGGTAGATTATCAGAAGCTCAAAACAAATTTATTAACACCACATAGTAATGAAAGGGGCAATAATATTTGTAGTGTTTGACAGTTTCGCAAATTGCAATTGTCAAAAGTTGAGATTTTTCCGCCATAAATAATTAACAGAAGTAGCAAAATTCGTGCAAAAATCCCTAAATTTCGCGTCCATGTGGACAAGGCTTAAGTGTGATATCCGCGGAGTGCGCATCAGATAGGTGTAAGTGGGTGGTGGTGGTCAATTGTCGTTCAAAAGGACGGCATTCTAATTTGTAGAGAGAATGACACAGGTGGCACATTTAAAGTAAATTGTTAATGTGCTAGGTTCAGCCGACGTCAACTTATTTTTTATAATTTTGTGTGCTTTAACTCTTCTCAAGTGGCACGCTTAGGTAATCATACCACACGTATCTTCCGTACTCATCTCTGTGTTGTGAATTAGTCACTCTCTATTATTTTCGACCTTGGGTAATTGATAATACAAGATAAAAACTTTAAATTTTTAATTATTCTAATTATTTTTGTTATCTAACGCCTCGAAATTGGTAAAAACTGTTCTACTCTAAAAATAATGGATGTTATGTAATGCAATTATTTTTGTCATTTTTGTATATTTTCTATATCTGATCGCATTCAAATTTAGTACGCCTATGAAATGTTGCTCCCCGCACGCTTCTCCCGTCGTGTTTGTCTACGAGCTAGCGATTAGTCACTCTCTACAATTTTGGAAGTTAACTATAGTTGGGCCGAAATAATAATAAGAAACCGCACATCAATCTACGCTGACCCCTCACTATTCATCAGTTTGTGTCGAGCGCTGGCGTGGCAAGCGCTGCTTGGTCAGAGACGTATTTCGTCAAAATCTAGGAATGAACCTTTATGCAGCTTTAAATATTTAAATAATTCTTGTAAATTGTATAAATAACGTAGGTGTAAAATTTATTATATTTTACTATAATTGCCAAATATATCATTCTTAACATATTATATAACATATTTCTATAAGTACTTCCCAGGAAAATGTAGTTTAATACATTTTCTTATTATTGTTGACAAAGATGTGGTGATGATGATGATGATGATGAATTTTTGTATCAGTACAAATATTTAAGCAATGATTAATATATTCAAGATAAATCACGAAGTTGGCATTTTTATATTGTTTAGTTTTCAGAAACAAGGAATATTTTGCATAGTTCTTGAAATGACGATTAAAAACTGAAAAAATGCAATTTTCCTTCATGTATATTTTTATTTTTGAAAGAAATCTTGTCTTGTCTGGTATCTTGTCTTACTTTTTCTTGATTTTGCCTTGATCTCGCAAGACAAGTCAAGACCAAGACAAAACTTGACACCTCTAATTGCAAGACGACATAGATATGAAAAAAGTCTTGCGAGAAACAAGAAGTTTTGGAAATATAAGAGCGGATAATATTTAAGTGAACAGCAACTGAAAAAATAAATATTGTATTTCTAGGTATACCTATGTTTTTTTTAATTATTTTTAAAATCAAAGTTTATTAAATCTAGCCCTATTTCTGCTGAATTAGAACTAATTATAAATTCACTGTCACTTGATTGAAAGAGCCTCTATTCTATTTCGCCTTTTTCGTCCATTACGTATTGTTTATTATGCAAAACTGGCCATATGCAAGAATCATACATACGAAACTCTCGCAAGACATAATCTTGTAAGCACGAGCGGTAGACTTTAAAGAAACTGTTACAAGACAAGACTTTTTCAAACTTTGCAAGATTTCTTTGGCAGCTTTGGAAGTGTGGCAGTTTTATATTGTTAGCATAAGCTTTTCGATGGGTATGGAAAAAAAGTTCTACGCCAGCTAGATGCCTACAATTTGATAATCAATTTTAGATTTTTCTTATGACCGTCATATTTCGTTTTGATATCACTTAAAGGGGTGAAAAGAGGTGAATTCAACCATACATGACATACAATTGTATATTTGGACATTGATTTATACTAAAAATTAATAATTCAGTTTTCTTGTAAAAATCAATATTCTTGGAAAGACTAATAAAATATAAATGTAGATCTTTTTAAAGTAATATTTAACTGTTATTTTATATGGAATTCATAAAAGTAGCTACAATTTTTGTATTTTCCATTTTTTTTAAACGACTAGTAACCAATTAGTAGTTCACATGGTATATTAAAATTTAATACTATGATTTGATTATATTATTTTGAGGTTTTGGCGCAGGAAATAGATAAATGTGTAGTTTTTATCGTTTACCACATATTCCCCTTGCCCTTGAGATGAAGATGTTTAAGTTGACATCAACAAACAAACCGTAACATATTAATCAATGACCATCGACAAAAATTTATAGGTAGTGGAAAATTTTACTAATTTGTTTACGTTTTAAATTGTTTATGTACATTCCGCTTACTTACAGTATTATTACCACGTTTCACATGAAAATATATAATAGTTACTAATTGAAAGTTATGATTGCGTTGTTGGGTTCAAGGCGCAATTGTCAGTTCATAATTGAGGATAATAAAAATTACTTTTTCATAACTTAACTAAAAATATCTCCACGAATTCATTATTCAAATATATTCATTTGTATTCTAAATCTCTTGTGTTAATAAGCAAGAGTGAGTATCAATTATTAATAAAATGTTATTTTTTTTGCAGTTAATGTTAAAGTTGCCTTTCATCTACCAAAAATCGTAGATAAAGTAGTACTGTAACCGCAAAGGGAGATATAATGATACTTTAACACCAAGAATAGATTAAGTTATTTATTTTTTAATTAAGTATTTATAACCACTAATTTAAATCATTACCTAGTATGTAGTAAATAGAAATGGTTTGAAACTATCAGAAATATTCAACCAATTAACCTGAGAACGTGTTACCATTGAATTTAACGCAATAAATAGTTGAACGGACATTTCTGCTGCAAAAACAGACCTAATATTACAGTAGGTCATGAGACAGATAACATACAACTTTACAATTTTGTTTTTCCAAAAATTGTGAAGTTGTATGTTATTTGTCCCATGACATGCTAATTCCTCTGCTGAATTATTGATTTGGGATGCAATATTCATAACGAAAAAAAAAAAATAACAATTATAACATATTCCTAGAAATATACATGGGAAGGCAAGAATCTTCTATTTACTCCGACAAGAATACCGATGTATTGTCATCAATGGTCTTATTCTACATGCTGTTAAGTATGCATTCTGATACAGCTACGGAAAAAGTCTGCCAACGATCCAACCGCTTCACTGTTAACAAGTCTGCGTCAGAATTTGCAACCATCGTAGCTGCAGAACGACGGAACCAATTTCCAGTATATATTTCTGCATTTGGCAGCTTTAGAAACAGCTCTCTTCTGTGATATTTTATAAACTGTGTTTATTTTCACAGGGATTTGATATGGGGTACGTTCTGATGGCGTAGAGCGAAATATTTTTGTATAATGTTTACACCATAATTTACCGCACAATAGCAACCCAAAAGGGATAACTTTGTTTAATAATCACATTCCATAGAAATCAATGTTAACTACACAAACGCCTCCATATTTGGGCTATAGAAAAAACATTGTTTTATACACGACAAAATTCCATTATCGTTTTTTGAAATTAGGCTTGTATAAAAAGTAACTATTATTCCGGATTTTATGTAGGTAACCAAAGGCAAAATATAATTTTATGTTAAACGTGATTCAATTCACTTTAGAATATCAACTTTATAAATAAATAACTCCAAAGCTCAATGATCTAGGAAATAGGAATTGGGTCCATTATTTTCTATCCCTATTAAAAAGACACTTTAAGGGCTGTACCTGCCTTTCGAGGGTGAAAAATGATCGAGGTGGAGTATCTGCAGCAGCTGCACGACAGGTGGGTGTTATACAAGGTATCGAAATTTAAAGTACCACACCGAAGAAAGTAATAAGCAAATAAATACGTATATTTCTTAAGGGTTTGTGGTTTCTACAAAATACATTACAAAAATTACCATGATATTAGGTATAATTTTCCAAAATGTGCATAAAACGCGTGTAATCTACATGAATTGTTTTTATTATAGAAAAATTTAATTATAATAATACCGCATTTGCACCCAAGAATGAGTTACGTTGGTAGACCCTAACCACTATACAGTGCAAGAATGAAGAAAACCTGGAAAACTTTATTAAATAGGGTAATATATAGGTAGTCTTAGTTCTGATTAGTCATTTACTCATTTCATATACCAAGTTTATATTTGCTGAAAACGAATAACTTCCTTTAACATATGAAAGAAAACGTTACATACTACCAATTTAAAGACAGTGAATTGTACACTGTTTCGTTTTGTATCGCATTGCGCCTTTATTTTAATTCAAGTATTGATGGTATTTAAAAGAGTTTTGCGGGGTGCGATAATGTTTTAATGCCGTATTCGGATTTTCTTTAAAAAATATATACCCATAGAAGCAAAAACATCTAAAAAAAATTGGTTACCACTTAAAACGTTTCGTATTCTCGCGCTAACACCTGATGACATAATAAAAATTCAAGGTCTCAGAAATGCGATGTATTCGTAGCTTAGCAACTTTTGTATGGTACATTTGTTTGAAAAATTAATAGTTAACGAGTTATAAGCGCATTTGTTGCATTACTTTTTCCTCGCCCTGTATATATTTTTTATATTTAGTATTGCACAATAGGTATCATTAATACATGAGAAAAACATGCTGACTTATTTTAATTTCTCTTTAAATTAAATTTAATTCATTCTCTCTGATTTTATACAGGGTGTCCGGAAACTAAACCGACAAATGAACACAGCAAATTCTAGAGATGATTTCATTTAGATTTGACCATCGTCTGCTAAATCGCAGCAACCTAGTCTCTTCCCTGATTTGATTTGATTCTGTTTACGTATCATTTTTAAATGTTTATATCGATACAGCCTAAATAGTAAGTATTGCGTTTTTTATGGTGAAAGTGCAGGAGCAGCAGTCCATTATTAATACGTATGTACCCAGTTTCATTAAAAATATAAAATATTTAGACACAAAAGCTCTGTGTGAAGTATAGGAATGGTATGAGTGCAGCATATTTTAATGTTTTAAAATAGTTGATGAGAAATACGTACATTTTTGCAAACCAAATTAGATAAGTACATACTATTAAAAGATAAGTCAGTATGTTTCCAAATACTAACACTGGAGTCGCCACACTACAATATATTACAATATTCTATACTGAAATTCAGCCGATTCGACAGACAAATATTACAAGGCGACGCGATTTATGAGACAATGATTTGACATACATAAATCGTCATATGTCATATACAAAAATGCCTCCTAAAGAAGCTTTGCTTGAAGAGGGCTCTTTGACATTCTGTTTTTATTGTTCAGATTGCTGTTTATCTAGGAAGCTCAAACAATTATGTGTTAACTCTGATATCGATAGCCTTTTGATATAACAATATTCTTTTAATTATAACCATAGACGTCACATTTGGAAGGGCTTGTTTATATTTTTTATTATATTTTTTTAACTTTCACCTTTTAATATTTTTAATATCAAAACCTTCGGAGTATTACTTGCTAATATTTAGCAGATAAAGTCAAATTCTATAAAATAGTTAGATTTTTTACATAATATTACAAACTGATAAAAATTATAACAAAGCGAGGGCTACCAAAAACAAACTATCTTTGGTTTAATAAAAGATTATCTAGATGGCGGTCATTGCTTTCAATGCATAAAGTGATCCGTTTCTGTAATATTCTAATCTAATATTTTCTAAAAGAGGATCCAACCATCCTCACGGATCATTTGCAGGTAAGACGATTCATGTCAAATGGATATGAAACCATTCCTAAAATTTGCTGTCTTGGTTTGTTGGTTTAGTTTCCAGTCATCCTGTAAATTATTTTCAGTAAGCATCTTCGATTCTATAAGACGTAGGGAATCGACTTAGATATTCTAAAAAATTTCTAAAATAATATGGTAGTGTAGTAAAAGATGTTTAGAAGTTTTTGCAACAAAAATTGTATACCTAAACGTGTTGTTATTATTTATTTGATTTAGTAATATTTCATTTAGCAAAGTATAGAGTTATTTTTCACAAATTTTCAAACACATTTTTATGGAAATTTATAACACAAGTAGTTTACATATACTCTCTATATAGGAGCAGCCAACAACATCGCTACAATGATGTGTATTTTCCCAAATAACATAAATTTGTCGAGCCAAATACGTTCATGTGTGTTGTTGTGCACCATTAAAATTATTTTCTCACCTTGTACATAGCCGTATCTCCAACTGCGGGCTTTTTTTCTTAGAACTGTTGCGTATTTCGATTTACATCACAGTGTGACATTGAAGCGGGAACTTTCGAACATTTCCCGGTTCAACTTATTTTTCTACGACATGTTCTTGACAAACATGATATATCGGATCTACCCCAAGGTCTTTCTCTTGGATTGCAGCGAGGTGTTAACAACCTCTGCACCTTTTTCATCGCATTTGAAATAGCACAGTATTAAGTCAATACCTGCACCAAGATTTCAATTTTTTTAAATTATCTAGTACTTGCCTAGTTTCATATTATACAACATGGAAACTGCTTATAGCATGAATTCAATGATTTGACAACTGTTAATATTGCAGAAAAATGTTACAACAGGTAAAATAGAGATTTTAATGGAGCTAAATATGATTTATTTTGCATGCCTGCGATGCCGCCAGCATTTGAGTTATTACATCATATACAGGGTGCAACAAAGAGCAGGTCATCCCATTAAATGCGTATAATTGATTACAAATTTAGACGATTTATTTATTTATTTATATATTTATTTATTTATTTATGTATTTCTCAATAACGGAATACACAACAGGCAAAGTAGCCTAAAAAAATGTTCCACAAAATAGGTAACAAAAAATTAAAAAAATTGGTGTACAATGTTGAAAAGTGCAAATATAACAATAGTACAAAAATGTAACAGTATAGTCTGTTTGCAAATGAAAGACAGTAATAAAACCCCGAGATAAGAACTGGCCATGGGCGTGGTAATATTTCGTTTCAGGTAATTACCCGGTAACACTAATGCTAACAGGTAATGAGTGTACATTAGTATATTTTACTGGATACATCATAGGGCAGGAGCTAGTGTATTGTGACAGATCAATCCAGTCTTAGAGCTGAATATACGAAGACGTGCTAGTGCAGTAGAGTAAAATTCGACTTGTGTTTAGTGACTATTGTGCCAATGGATATGATATTGTTTGGGTAAAAAGTTGAGCTTATCAGATTACGTACCTGCTAAATGCGTGAGAACATATGCGCTATCTCAGAATGAGAAGATTATTATATTAAATATATCTAATGCATTGAAAAATCAAAATCCTACCAACAGTGTTGACGACATCGTGGAAAAGTGTTCCAAAATGACAGGGATTGGAAAATCGACTATCTACAGTCTTTTAAAGGAAACAAAAAATGAACAAGATACTGTAAATCTCCCAAAATTATCTACAGGGAGGTTAAAAGTCTTTATAGATGATTTCTTCAAAAATGTCATTCGCAGAAAAGTACACTCATTTTATTTTAAAATAGAAATACCAACGCGAAACAAAATTTTAAATGAACTTTCAGAGGACTACGATTTGCCAAAAATCAGTAAGAGGCAAAATATGGGCCGTCTTACGAGAGTTGAATTTTTGCTGGAAAAAGCAGAGCAGGAAGTCAGTTCTTATCGATAAAGATGAAATTATTTGTTGGCGAAGATCCTACTTAAGATCAATTAGAAAATTCCGTGACGAAGGGAGGAATATTTATTATCTAGACGAAACTTGGGTCAACGAGGGATATACTGTAACAAAAGTATGGCAAGATAAAAATGTAAAAAGTTTTCGACAAGCATTTTTGGATGGACTTTCAATAGGATTCAAGACATCTTCAGGTAAAGGGCGAAGATTAATAGTGACACATAAAGGTAGTGCCAGTGGTTTTGTAGATGGCTGTTTACTTTTATTTGAATCTAAAAATAATAAAATAAATCTAAAAATACAGGTGACTCTCACGAAGACATGAACACATATGTTCGAAAAATATTTTACACAGATGTTGGATCTTATTCCTCCGGGGTCTGTAATTGTCATAGATAATGGCAGTTACCATTCACGGTAGACCGAGCGGACGCCTACGACTGCTTGGAGGAAAGCCGATATAATTCAATGGTTATCCGGAAAAAACATTTCTTTTGAAACGAATATGGTGAAAAAGGAACTTTTGACACTTGTCAATCTTAATAAAGATCAGAAAAAATATGTTATCGATGAAATTGCAACAAATCGCCAAATAACGGTACTACGGTTACCACCTTATCACTGTGAACTTAACCCAATCGAATTAGTCTGGGCGCAGGTGAAAGAAGATGTAGCGCGAAATAATACGACATTTAAATTAAGTGACGTGAAAATTTTGTTAAAAAAGTCTTTGGAACGAGTAACTGCAGATAACTGGCAAAGATGTATCATGTACAAGAAGAAGAGGAGAAAATGTGGGAACTCGATAATTTAATTGACGTTACTGTGGAAACTATCGTTATCAATCTAGGAGACAAAGATAATTCATTAGAATATTCAGGGGATGAATTTTAATAGACCTACTTTTTTATTTTCTTTATTGTGCGTTTATACAACACTACATTTACTCACCATAATTTGAATTTTCAAAATACATATATTTTTGTGTTAAATAAAAGTCTATTCATTAAATTTAAATAAATATTTTGATAATAATATTGAATAATTTTATTTGAATTACTAAAAACCCTCTTAACCCGATTATGTTGCTTAAAGTACCCTCTAGTTTTCAAATATTGTTTTCATATTGTTTACTTATAAGAGAAATGGACCGAGAAATTGAAGCGGTATAGACAAAGACGAATTGTCGGGGATTAAATTTTAGCTACCTACTACAATTTAGTACGGTTCGATCACACAGAGTTCTTTTAAAAGTACACCTCAACTGCACCGATAATACATAATATAAAAATATTGAATATAAGCACCAGTACTACATTTATTTACGATTTGCATACATAATAAGCATTTATTACTCTCTTTCATTTCTAAACAGACTATAATACACTTATCAAGTAAGTGAGAGAAAAAAACTACATTATAAGTAGAAGAATTTGTAATGTGTAAGAAAAAAATTTGTAATATGCTTTTTGAAAATACCTTTATTAATATTAAATATATCTACATTAGAAAAATTCGTATTAGGAAACTTCATGATCTATCAAGATCAGTTTGGACAAGTAAACAATCAGCTATATAAACTATTTATTTCAGAAAATATCTTTATATCATCAGCGTACTATGGATCTATTAGGTAAAAATCCATGTTGTTGGTCAATCTCACTAGGCTTTACTGTACTAGAAAAAATTATACACTAGTTTTTCAAAGACCTTGCTGAATATATATATTTTACTGATAGGTCTATAGTTTGTGACAACATTTTTATTATCATTTTTGAAAACAGTAATTATATAAGCCTGCTTCCATAACCTAGGGCAAACACATTCCTCAAATGATTTATTAAAAATAATAGTCAATGGGACATATAAACTGTTAGCACATCTTTTAACAGAAAACGACGGTAATACATATATACAAATATGCCACCCTTAAAAGATATATATGTGTGGTGTGCTCTCCTGCAATAAATTTGTTAATCAATCAATGTAAAATTTATTAGAGATTTTTTTTGTAGTTGACCAAATCCTTAGGGGTATTATTGTAAACAGCGCCTAAACAAGCAAACGTAGAAACGGGAGGAAAAGTGTACTCTCTCATTTTTTATTTTTTGACGTATGTACTTCCATTGACAAGTTATCCCAATGGCGTAATGTAAAATTTTATTTATAATATTTTATTATTATTGATAGTTTTTTGAGATAAATTCGATTTTTAAAAGTTATGTAACGTTAGAAGACACATTTTTAAATTTCAATTTCCAAAGAAACGCTGAGAGGAACAATTTGTAAATAATTTACTAAGGTTTTAAATGTCCTAACTAATTTTATACAGTGTCTCTGAATATAGGGCTAACTAGATTTACAGATTTACCATTTCTACGGAATTCAAATTACAAAAAATCTAATATTTTGAGAAAAACTGCTGTTTTAGCCAAAATTATTATTATTCGGGCGCACTTATAAGCCGCTCTTTTCTATTCATTAATATTTTCATGTATATGTACGTTTAATAGATTGGTTAAAACTCATAGTAATGCGTAGTAATTATTATTAAGTGTGCATATTTAACTAATCTGTTACTTAATGAGTGTTACATACCTAGGTAAAAACATTTGCATAAAGATAAAGCTGGCTAGCCCTAGGTTCAGAAACATTCTATATAAAATTAGTTATCAGATATTTAAAACCTCAGTAAATTATCTACAAATTATTTCTTCGATATTTCTTTAGAATTTGAAATTTAAAAATGTTATTAAAAACAATCTAATATTCTTTATGTTTGAGATTTATACCTCATAATTATTTCTTTATCGTAAATTTTAATATAAAAATATTGGTGCAGTTTTATTGTGATCACTTTTAATATGTAATAGCTGATTCATTTACACTTACACAATAAAACAAAAGAAGCAAAAGAAGATATAGGTATCTATTCTAGCAATACTAAGCACTGCGATTTTATTTAATATGTGAATTAATTAGTAAAATAATTAATGAATGATAATAGATGCGACCTCCAGTTTTTTATATTTTCCATAATAAATGATTGTACAGTAAAAATAAATAAGATTTACCCAAATATATCTAAAAGCTCAGATACAGGGGGTCAAAGATTTCGAAATTTGTTTTTACTTGGACACCTTTTGACATAAAACAGGTTTTATTCTAGTATGTTTAAATATTTCTATTATCACTAGTGGCGTAGAAACTCTTTCTATTTACAATAAAAATAGAGAGCCACTGTCTTAATTATAAAAAACGTAAGATACTTATTTTAATTATTTTAAACAATTAATTAGATAAATAGATAAATAAAATATTACTAGAACATAGTAGGTCTCATCAGTCACAAACTACGAAATGCAGAGATATTTTAAATGAACAATTATTTCAATACGCTATGATTTAAAAAAAATTGAAATAATAATTATTTGTTCAAAATAGTAAAAATTAAAAATATCTTACGTTTTTTATAATTAAGACAGCGATGTACTTTTTTAATTGTAAATAAGAATGGAATTCTACGCTACTGGTGACAATGGAATATTTAAACATACTTAATAATTAGACCAAAAATATCCCATTGCAATCTAAAATTATTATTATTTTATCGCGAAGGGTTTCCGAGTAAATAAAAAATATAATGAAAATTTCGATATCTTTGACACACTCTATCTCGGAAACGGTGAATATATAGATCTAGATATATTTGGGTACATTTCATTTATTTTTATTGTACAATCACCCCTTCCAAGGTTGCCAGTAATACCTGAGACACCCTGTACATTAACATTACAAAATGAAATGTCATTTTCAGCACATTTTCTAATGCGAATAATTCACATTTAGAGGATCGACGTACCCTAACAAAATCTTTCTACACATAAGTTATTTCTGCTCCTGACAAGGCCTTCTGAAATAAATATGTAACTGGCACGACTACATACACTAGTGTATTTATTAGGTTTGTTCCTGCAGCAATTGGAAACGGTTTGAAACTATCAGAAATGTCCGTCCAAGTACTTTTTACGTTAAAGTCACTGGTAATTCGTTTTCAACTTAACTGGTCGAATATTTCTGACAGCTTCAAACTGTTTCCAATTGCTGCAGGAACACACCTATTATTGAATCTAATAATAAAATCTACTATATTTCTAATAATTTGTTACTAATAGACATCCTGCATATTATATTAGTGCATAAAATAAACTGGGACAGCCTATATGTTATCAATGATACAAACGTAGCATTTGATACCTTTTATAAACTATTTAATAAAATTTTTGAGAAGGCATTTCCTTTAAAAAATATAAAGCATAGAGCTGCTCCAGTTTATAGGGGATGGATATCTAAAGGTATTAAAACTTCGTGTAAAAATAAAAGATGTCTACTAATCATGACAAAATTTACAGACAATAAAATCATTTTAGATTATATTAGAACTTATGAATATACACTTAAAAAGAAATTTATCATGCTAAACAAAAATATTTTAAAAGTAAGATTATGAACGCTGACAATAAAATCAAGTCAACCTGGAAAATGGTCAATCATTTTACTAACAAAAAAAAACTTCGGAAAATAATGAAATTTCATTTAAAATAAATGATAATTTAATTACAGATTCTTTCTAAGTGGCAGAGGAATTCAACTGTTTTTTTATTAGTGCTCCAAACAATATTTTGCCAAATAAGAAATCAAAACAGTCAAGTGCAAGTTATATCAATAATGTCATAGTTAACCACACAAACCGATTATGGTTTAGACGTAAAAAGCATTGAACTCCTTAAAACCCAAAATGTCTGCAGGCTATGATGATATCCCTATTGCTATAATAAAAAGTAATGTGGACGCTTTAGTGGAACCTTTAAAATACTTAATTAATATGTCTTTAGTAAATGGTGAATTTCCAGAATCTTTTAAAAAATCAATAACAAAACCACTTCACAAAAAAGGTGATACATTGCTTCCCACAAATTACCGAGTTATATCACTGTCGCTGTCTTTTTCAAAAATCCTTGAATACATAGTTAAACAACAATTGTTGTTATATTTAAATAACTACAATATTTTAGATAATTCTCAGTTTGGGTTCAGGGAAAATCTTAATACCACAGACGCTGCTTTTAAATTATTAGAAAGCATAAACATTAGTTTAGAAAACAGGGAAATTCCGTTGGGAATCTTTTGTAACCTGTCTAAGACTTTTGACTGTATTAATCATCGACTGTTGCTACACAAATTGGAATATTATGGTATAATTGATACTGAAAATAATTGGTTTAAAACATATTTATTGAAAAGACAGATGTGCACTGAAATAATTGAAATTAAAAATTGTGTAACGAAAAAGATTCTTTCGAAATATGCCGTGGTTGAAAGTGGAGTTTCACAAGGATCTATTTTGGGGCCACTATTATTTTTGTTGTATATTAATGATATCGTACCAAATTTTTCAGAAGCCGCATATTCGTTATTCGCTGACGACACCAGCTTATTGATAAGGGAGGCTAATAGAAATAATTTAATAACCAAAGCACAAATTATCGTAGAAGGTGTTTCTGATTGGTTCCTTGCTAATTGTAGCAAAACCAATAATATTACATTTCAGTTACGTGGGGTAACAGATATTATTTTAAAAGTAAGCGATGATGAAATACACCCGGTAGACTCTACGAAATTTCTTGGCATTAATATTGACTCTCAACTGAACTGGACTGATCACATAACAAATTTAAAAACGAAGTTAGGAAAAGCTATTACTAACCATCAAAAAAAAATATTGATTTTTCCACAGCAAAGTTGGTCTATTATGCATATTTTCAGAGTTTGTTGCAATATGGGATAGAACTTTGGGGAGGATCTTGTGAATCTGAAGATGTATTCTTGATACAAAAAAAGCAATCAGAATCTTATGTGACTTACCTCATAGAAAATCTTGCAGAGGTTATTTTAAGAAAATTGGAATATTTACTGTAACTAATTTCCTCGATACAGGACTGGCTATTCTAATACAAAAAAATAAACATTCCATAGATACTGCTAATGACTATCATCGCTACCCCACGGCATCAAAATCTCGTTTTACCAAAATATGACTATAATAGAACGCGTAGAGGTGCGTTGTATTCAGGGACCATCTCATTTAAAAACATTAAGTCACGGAGTTTTTACGCGCAAACTAAACATTTTTTTGAGACAGTACGAATTTTATACCTAAATGAATATTTCTCAAGTACATACTAACGCAGCAAAGAATTATCACGTCGGAAATACACAAAATATATTTATGTGTTCGCCGTCTATGTTCATGATTGTTACAATCATAGTATATTGCTCAGTTATAGTCTATTTTTTCATATTTATAAACATTGTTTTTTGTTTATCTCTTTTTATGTGTCTGCGTATATTATATGTATACTGATTCTTGGGGCCAATATGTGAATTGTCAACAACAACACTTTCCTTACACCTTTAATTAGGTTTTCTGTTATTTATAATTTACTTGTTTTTACTTATTGTAAAACTATTATTGTAAAAAATCCACTTTGGTATAACGAAGGGAAATAAATGTTTACTTACTTACTTACTTACTTACTATATTTAGTTACTTAACCCTGTATTTCCGTACATTTAAACAAGCAGAACTTTTTAACCTGGGTAACTATTTTCCATCAACTCTTTTCAACTTCATCTGTCGGGACACTATGTGGTTACAAAACTAATCTTCTGGGGCAGGAATATATCTGGAAAACTTGGATCATCCGGCAGAGTTTTTGGGCACATACTCCACGGTTTTCTAGGCGGAGGTTTTTGCTATTTTGATGGTAGCAGGCAAGGAAGAAGTAAAGAATTTTTGGAGGAGAAAATCTTCATCTGCTCTGACAGTCAGGCTGCACTCAGGGCGCTTAGGAGTGTGGAACTTTGGAGTCCCTGACCAGACAAAGGGAGATGGAGTTGGTCTGGAGTCCTGGCCATAAAGGAATCCACGGTAATTAGACGGCTGACTTATAAGCTCGTCTCGGAACTGGGACACCTTGCCAGGGACCCGAACCCATTCTTGGAATTACGCGAGGTAGTATGAATAATGCCCTTAATTAATGGGCCTATCAAACACTACGGGGGAACTGGAGAAGGAATGGAGGATGTAGACAGGCCCACGACTTCTTCAGTGAACCTAGTAAATCTAGGACGATGTGGCCGCTTAACCTTAGTCGAAGGTCCCTAAACCAAATGGTGGGGGTCCTGAGAGGTCACTGCACACTCAGAAGGCATTTGAACTTGATAAGCATAGAGGAGAGTCCCTTATGTCCGGAATATGAAGAGGGGGAGGAGACTCCTATCCATCTTCTAGGATATTGTGCGGCCCTTGGAAGACTGAAATATAGGATCTTTGGCACCGAAGAACTGCAAAGGGAAGAGATGAGGGGCCTACCATGGACCAAGATCCTGGCGTTCATCAGGGCGTCGGGTAGGTTCGAGGAAGTCCGAGGACAGATAGTGGAGAGATGATGGCATGGTAGGGTAGGCAAAAATGACCCACGTGTGACCTAATTTACAGACTGATGCCGCCCAATGCAATTTAAAAATTGGTTTTTGTTACATTATTCAGGTTAAACAAAATGGAATATTTTAACTGATCGATGAACGGTATAGATATTTTTTTTTCATTTCTATGCAGTTTTACATACTGATATTCTGCCATATCTATGAAATAATTTTAATTAGTACAGTTAAAGTTAAGTTAGTTTTCAATTATTGTTAAAAAGATAAATATATTTATATAAAATATAACAAAATTTAAATTTCTCAGTAAAATTACATACATTTTACAATTCCATCCTAAAAATTGCAATATTTAAATAAATTCAATTCAAATAACCTATAGTGTACGAAATTTATGTTGGAATTTAGTATAATAGTTGTAGAATCACATAATATAATATGTTTATGTTTATTTGAAATGATTAAAAATGAAATATCCAAACCGCTAACATATATAATAAATAAATGTTTTGAGATTGGTTATTTTCCGCAGTCTCTGAAAATTGGGTTAATACAACCTATATATAAAGGGGGAGATCTAACTCAGCACGTTAATTATAGTCCGATATCTTTAATTACAAATATAGCAAAAATTCTAGAAAAATGTATCAAACATCGATTAATAAAGTTCTTAAAAAAATTTCACATAATATCTAGTAATCAGTTTGGGTTCCAAGAGAAAAAAGTACGCAATATGCATTAGCTTCAGTCACTAAATATATATATTCAGCCATAGATGATACAACACCATGCTTATGCATATTTGTCGACCTTGCGAAGGCTTTTGATACTGTATGCCATAAACATCTACTACATAAATTATTTAACTACGGTTTGAGGGGTAATGCATACAAATTATTTGAGAGTTATTTAAAAGATAGGAAACAGTTAGTTAAAATTGATGGAGTAATTAGTAATCCTCAGATTGTCAAATTTGGCGTGCCTCAAGGTACTGTTTTGGAGCCAGTGCTTTTTTCCTTATATATAAATAATCTTCTAAGTCAAACCGTAAATAAAGGTGAAATAATCAGCTTTGCTGATGATACCGCTATATTGTATAGGGAGAAAAGTTGTTATGAAGTAAAACGCACCGCTAAGAAAGAATTTAGAGAAATAAAAAACTGGTTTGATTATAATTAACTTACAGTAAATTTCCAAAAAACAACTTATATGGTATTTACGTCGTACAGTAATCATCTTCCGGACTTGGGACCTATAGAAATTGACAGAAATTTAAACATATTAGGATCGGAATCTGTAAAATATTTAGGAATGATTATAGACAGACATTTTCGTTGGGATTTGCAGATTAAAAATGTAATAAAAAAAGTTAGAGGATTATTAGCAAAATTTAAATATTTAAAAAATTATTTAGACACAAATCAATTGCGTATGCTCTACCACGCTTTAGTACAGCCTCATTTAACATACGGTTTAATTGGATGGGGAGGGGCCTGTGACAGTTATATTAAACAATTAGAAATCTTGCAGAAATGGATTTTAAAGATTATATACAGCAAAAATATTACTTATCCAAGTGATGCCCTTTATACAGAAAACAAAATATTTGATATTAGACAACTATACAGCCTTACTTTACTTACGTATAATTTTAAACATAAAGATGAATATGAAAAAATAAAACATAATTATGAAACTCGCTATAAAGAAAGGAAATTTAAAACTCCTAAAAGTAAGAAAACTATAGGACAGAGAAGCTTTGTTTATTTAATTCCTAGACTGTATAATAGGTTGCCAACTAGTTTAACAAATATTAGAAATATTGAACTTTTCAGAAAAAAAAATTAAAGTATGGTTACACTCACTTCCACGAAAGGAAATAAAAGATATAATTTATACAAACATTTTTTAGCTATAATTTTTGTTATTATCCATATAATGAGAATATGAATAAATATATAGCTTAGAAAAATGTGAACATGTATGTATATGGTTGTTTGTGTGAACTTGGTAGAAATGCTAATATGTGTATATGTAGGTATAAGTATTTGAGATAGATACACACTACGTTAATAAGGATAAAAATAGAAAGACAATCACGAACAAGTATAGCAATATACTTCTGTGATTTTTCTATGTTTATTTTTAAGGTAAACTTATAACCATTTTGTAATGTATTTCTAAAATAAACATTATTATTATTATTATTTCTGTAATATTACAGTGTACTGATTTCATTCACAAAATTATTATTGAATTTTACATAGCTTTACGCTTGTCACAAATTGCCAGCGTAAAGTTATGTGAAATTACAGACAAATTTATATCAGTGTACCTCATTTTTTTTTCTTAATAAATTAATATCACAAAATTTATAACTCCTATCTACAGGGCATACTATACAAGGCGACCCTAAAATCCGTGAAATCCAAAAATGCATAAATATAAGTTTGCCATTTCTTCCCGTATAACTGGTAATGCTGTATTCGACCCAGGCATTTTCAATTTTTCCGAATAAGTATTTGTCCAGATAACGATCGACGCCCGTTCCTGTTATTCATTATTATTACATAAAGACATTAAATAAAAATCCTCATCTACTCCGTTATCACGAGCCACCCAGACTTCTACCGATAGCAACATTTTTTTGAGTAATAAAAATTCCCAGTCTATGACATTGACTGCCTACGGTGTTGCATAATTCACGCACGGCAATTTAAAATTTAGTAAGAGTAAGAAGTCTCGAATCCAGGTCGATCAGTTCCTTCCTTAGACCTTGACCCAAAATGGCGGCGTCGAGCCGTATTTGCAGTGGCCATAGGCTCCGCAGTCTCACCCGTCTATATATAGTGGTCACCTTGAAATAACGAAGTCAATAAGAGTGCACGTCTTTATTAGACTTCGATTTACATTTTTACTTCAATGCGTGCAGGACGATTGACCAACGTTTTTGGTAATTACTGTTTCATGCTTTGCTGTATACACTGAAAGAAGTGTTTTTGAAACATATTCAACCCCTTGAAACGATATTTTGTTTTTCATTTCCATTTATTTTAAAATTATGCAAAATATAAAGGATACCGCGCAGGTTCATAAGTTGGCACAACTCACTGGGCGTGTAAGGAACACTTTAGATATATGCTAAATGTACATATAATAACAATAACACCAGTACACAAAAAAAGTGGTCTGTTCTTTTGACCCATGTATTTTGACACACCCAATCTGAATCTAAAGTTTATTTAGTGCAGGCAACCACAAAATTGTTGGTAAATCGCAAAAATAGCAACAAATCGCAATAAATTACGTTAGTGAGCTGAAAAAAATATCAAACATTTTTTTTCTGGTCTTGATATTTATTTTGTATTTCGATGCGCTGAAATCTAATATGAAATCTATTGAACTGCATCACCCAGAGATCTTAAAAAATCGCTAGAAATACTGCAAAAATCGAAAATCGTTAAAAATTGCAAAAAAAGTATCCGTACTTTTGACCCACATGTTTTAAGTATTTCGAAGCATTGAATCCAAATTTGATGTTCATTTAGCTCAAATACCCTCGAAATTATGAATAAAAGAAGCGAAAAATCGCAAAGAATTACGTTAGTGAGCGCAAAAATATCCGTACAAAGTCAATAGCACATTTTGCAACAATCGGAAAATATAGCAGGAAAACACAAAAAATATTTAAAAATCGCCAAAAAAGTCTGGTCTGTACTTTTTACCAAATCCGTTTAGCTCAAACATCCTCAAAATTTTGAAAGAATGGCAAAAATAGCGAAAAATCAGAAAAACTCGCGCTAGTAAGCGCAAAGAAATTTGTAAAAAAATGTTTGACCTTATTACAGTGTGTTTCTTCTGTATTTTGATGCACTGAATTCGAATCTGATGTATATTATTAAGCTGCACTTACAGATTTTGCAAAAATCGTCAGAAATTGGAAACTAACAAAAACTATTTTGAGGATTTTCAAGCTAAACGAACTTCAGATTCGGATTCAGTGAGTAAAATACATAAAAATATTTTAGTCTCAAAAGTACGAACCGCTTTTATTGTGTGTGCCGATGTGATAATAATATGTCTACCGTCCTTTTAACAACGAGGATTAGCCCATTGTACGGGAAAGAGGGCGGCATATTATTATTAAGTAGACCACATTTGCGCCCAGGAATGAGTTACGTTGATAGGTCTTAATCACCATTTAATCCAGGAAGGAGAGAAACCTGGAAAATCTCATTAGTTAGGGGAATGATCAAACACCGAATGGTATCAATCTCTTAACATTCTTCTCCTACCATACCCTCAGAGAGGGTGTCAATCCTCTCCACAAGTATAGCTGATCTATGGATTACCGGCCGCGGGATTCGAACCAATGCAAACCTGAGGCTGTTGACAAACAAAATTCGAGTACTGACGCCTTAAACCACTCGACCACCGACCGACCTAATATTTAATAATGTAATAATTACTTGTTACTGTTAAATATAATGCTCATTCTTATAACAAGGTAATAGTAACAGAAAACGAATGAAATCGTCACTAACATAAAACAAAGCTCTATATTTGTTGTCAAACAAGCTCTAACTCTTCTCTGATAGTATATATAAGGTTGCCAAATATTTTAAGTATCGAAATATCTTATCAATACAACATTTTACATGTCCACGCATTGCCAAACCAGAATTAGGCAAGTAATAGATATGGTAATCATCATTAGGTAGATTTGCTAGTCACCTTGCATTTGCAGGCATTAGTTTCGCTGGAAAAGAATAAATATATTTTTAACGTAGATTTGCATACTGAATAATGTTGCATAATGTACACCACAGCCAAAAAGGGAACTGAAATTTTCTGTATATCGTAAAGAAAGATTACACGAAAGAATTGGCGTAAATGTTCGCAGAACACTGATACAGTTTAAAGCAAAATATGCATCAAATATCTTGCAGGTAGCAGTAAATTTCAATATATTTTACATGACATATGCTGAGTAACAGTGAAAGAACATTGATGGAGGATAATATAATCTTGTGTTTTCCATTGCTATTAAACATAATACAACACTTGTATCATAATACTTAAATAAAAACTATATACAATAATTATTAGAATGGCCCAAAGGCTAAATAAATAGGATTTTAAATATTATTCTAACAAATATTTATATTCATACGTGCCAGCAATATAAAAGAATTGAAAGATATTTAGTAGGTTTTGTTTTAAAATGACCCATAAATTTAATACGCTGAACTAATGGACGTATCTGCTTGTAAGTCCGTTATGGAGTAGCCAATAATGACCGCTAGATGTAGCTTGTCTAAACCGCGTAGTCTTGGTCCCTTCTATCGGATTCGACAGATTAATAGCTAGGGTTATTCGTCAGATACTAATAACTAATAAATTTGAAACCAGTATATGTCTGCTGGGCGGCTGACGAGTAACTTTAGCTGTTTGTTGTGGGTTTTTCGTGTAATACAATACTGGTCGGGGCATTAACCCCCCCCCCCAGAGCTTTTTCCTGGAATTTCATATCAGAACTGCTTCATATCAGAATAATACTATAATAAAGTAAAAACTATTATATTATTATTCTTCATTGATTACTACTGAACATCTACTGCAATAGATTTAAAGCAATTGCTGTATTGGAGTATGTAAATAGTTTAACAAAGAATATAAAGCAGAACAACATTATGAGATATTGCAGTACAATATTGAGTGAAATGTCATGAATTTACATTTATCCGTATTCAGATCGAAATTATTTTTATACCAATCACTCAAACATGTCAAATCTTACCGTAATATGCAAAGCTTTTATCTCCTGATATATCTTCATGCCATCAATAAAAAACAGCTTTTTTGACGTAACAACGTTGCAAATATCATAAATAAATAGTAAAAATAATATAGGCCTAAGTCCTGGAGTACTCCTGAAGTTGAAATGAACATATATAGAAGGTCTAATATCATCAATATTGACAAAAAGTCTTCTGTTACATAATAAAGACCTAATCAAAGTTATAGTTTTGATGAGATATGCCAAATGAGGATAATTTATCCAACAGTATGTTATTTGATTAAAGGCTTTGCTAAAATCATTATAAACAACACCAACTAGCTTTTTCGAGTCTAATGCTTGCGAAACAAGCTGTGTAAAAATATTTAAGTTGCTCCCAGTACTGCGATATTTAACAAAGCCATGTTGTTCAATAAGTATGATATATTTTACATTATTATATAATAAGTCATGCAATATAATCTCCAAAAATTAATTAAATTGACCAGTAATACCTAATATCAGACGTACTTACTTCCAGATTTATATACTGGAGTGACTTTTGAGTTTCCATAAATTGGAAAAAATACCAGTTTTTAAAATATTATAAAGGTAATATAAAAGAATTAAAAGGGCTTCCTTACAGTTTATGTTAACTATGCCATATGGTATGGCCACTATATGAATCTGAAAACACCAGCAACATTTTTGCTACCCACAAAATTATTTAATAATGCTTCTAGTTTTAGGTAAATAAATTCTTTGTAAACTGATTTTAATGCAGTGTCGTAATGTCGGAATGTATTACTAACTATATCTAATCAGTTTTTAGGAGAATCCTGGGTGGACTTGCATCAACAGATAGTAGTCACGGAGCAACGTCTTTGCTTGTTTGTTGTGTTTCAGTGCGCGACAGCAGAACGCCATGCTTGACATTGAGCTGGCTTACACATTACCCCTGACCCATTGATCCGATTGCATGGAATTATAAAAACTATTATTCAGACATCAATAATCATCGCTACACCGCAAGTGATGAATAATTAATGCACCTCTACAGGTTGGACCCGCGATTTTATAAAAAAACCTTCAGTTTTCTTCACTGATCTGAGTAATCTGTTAGTTACATTTTTTTTTTTCAGAAATTTGCCAGGATTATTATGATTTTCCAACTTTAAACTACACAGGTAGAAATGAATTTTACCCGCTACAAAAATCTTAAAGGGTAAAATCTAGAATTTAAATTGTTTGGTAAATGTTTACACCAACAAGACATTTACCAAATCGAGTTTAAAATTTAAAAGAGAGCGGTAAATCCTATTCCCTTCCCAACTATAACCGCCGTACGAGTTACGATCATAGGAGGTTCTTGAAGTTGCTTGCTATTTCATACGAGAATGACTTATATTTGGCGTAATTTATAGCGTTAAAGGTTAAATAATAAATTGTATAATTTATTGTATAGTACGCGGTGCGTTCTAAGTTCTAAGGTTCCTGAGATATGGACACCTGCACTTTAGTTTAAAACACGTATGAACTTGTTGTGATTGCGTGGCAAAGATGGCAGCACTATACGGCACACAGATCCTCTAGCGGTAGCGGCGAAAATGGGAAGTGTGGTTGGCACTTAAAATGGAGACGTTTTTGTTACAAGAACAGTGAGTAATCATTCATTTTCTTCACTTACGTCGTACGACACCCATTGAAATTTATCACCAGTTCAGTGAGACATGTGGTGATGGTGCCTTGAATGTGAAAAATGTGCGTTCGTAGATCAAGCAGTTTGAAAAAGGCCGAACGTCGAACCAAAAAAGTCTCGTTCTCATCCATTGTCACAATTGATGAAAAGAAAGTTCCATTCATGCCTTCATCCCGTGTCAATAAAACGCACATTTTACCACATGTGTCAGTAAAGTGGCGATAAGTTTCAGTGGGTGTCGTACCACGCAAGTGGAGAAAACGAATAACATTTGACATTTGACATTTTAAATGTCAACAACACTTCTTATTCTCGCCGCCACCGTTAGAGAATCTGTATGCCATACAGTGTTGCCACCTCTGTCGTGCATTCACAACGAGTTGACACGTATTTTAAACCAAACTGCCGGTGTCTATCTGCTCCATAGACCTTATAAATCATGGACGAGTCCAAAACCGTTTTCTGCCTATACAAATCGTTGATGCTCAGATGTTTGCAACAGACAAAGGTTTTGTCAGGTTATGTTTATATATTTTTCTGTCATAGAACATCTGTTTTTGCCCGGACTAGCTTCATCCCTCTTATACACATCAGGACAGCGGACCTCTCTTTCTAGGGCCGGTCCATGATTTATAAGATCTATGATCTGCTCCCACTTCCGAAACAAAAAATCAGAGACCTTAGAACTTGAGGGCACCTCGTAGTAAATGTTTATGACTGTCTTGTATTTCCCTGTAGTAGGAAAAGGTTTCATTAAAGCATTTCTTAGGCACATATGCTTTTAAATATAATCTGTACTGTTGCCTTTGCCATATTTATCTATATAGCTATGTCGTTCTCGAATATTAGTTGGATTAAATGTGACTAACTTTATAGAAATATTTTTTTAATTTATACTAATAACGTATCTGAAAACGTCCCTAATTTCCAGTCATCAGTAATAGTCACTACCACTATTATCAAATAAATCCTAGCGATCTTAATGCCATTGATTTAATTGTTCTGTATATAAATAGCCTTATCAATTTGCACAGTATGCAAATTAAATAGGATGGTATATATTTCTCAAACACTCGAATTAAACCAGACGATATAGTTTTTAACGTCTATAATATAAAAATCTACTCCACATATAGTAAGTGATTTAGGTACATCAGATTATAATATATGTATTTACACTAAGATTGATACTATTGAAATTAAACTGTACCAAATATTTGTCAATATATATTATTTAAGCGTTTTTGTAAAAATTACCAAATTGCGATGAGGTAAATTTTATCCTTTTTTCGTGTTAACTTTCCTGGGTCAAAAATGGTGTAAATTTGTAGTAAACTTTTGCTCGCTTTTTAGAAGAAAGATATTCTCCTTTGACTTTAAACTGAAATGACAGTTTACATTATCTTAAACTATGTTACGCATTTTTATTAAGTCAATTTCAAATCAAAATTTCTTTAAATGATGGCTATTATTCTGCCTAATGAAGTGAAAATACAATTAAGATAGGTAAAATAAGAACAAAAGATTTATTTGTCTGACGCGTTCCTATACAGGGTGAGTTAAGTTTAAATAGTCACACATACCTAATAGATTTCTTATAAAATTTTAAGAAAAAATGTAAATACAACTTACCTTTTATCTTGCTCTCTCATAGAGATACACAGTGATCAAGTTCAACGTAAAAAATAAAATTTACTCGGTTACTCGGAGTGACAAGAGCCAGGTTCCTAAAATGTTATTAATACTTAGGTATTATTTAAAGTGAATCATGTCATGAACTAAAAACTGGAATCAAATTATAATCAATGGTGTAGGTATGACGGGTCTATAACAACCTTTTAGAAAAATATTTGGTACGCTTGTGAACAGAGAAAAAAATATATGGAATATCCAATTTATTTACTACATAAACGAGCTCTGGTAAAAAATTCTTGTAGAAACACTTTATAATAACTGTAAACTATGTGTAAAATTAAATCGATACACAAAACTACACAAACACTGCCTAATGTCAAAGTAGAATCGCTTTTAAATGTCACAAATACTGTTTGGAGTAGCTGGTTATATTTTTCTCCTTGAAATCAATCGATTTCTTCTGGAGAGCGAGATAAAAGATGTGTTGTACATATCGTACATTTGTGTTGAAATTTTGTAAGCAATCTATTCCTCAAGTTTGACTATTTAAAATTGACTCACCCTGTATAAAAGTGGTTGACAAATTTAATGGATGAAATAATTTAGTTCATTCCATTTTTATTTTTTAATGAGAAGTCGTATTCTTTAACTTTTACTTTAAAAAAATTAAGTGAAAAAACATTTTTTTTATCAAACTTCCTCTTGATATATCGCGCATTTGGAAACTGGAATTCTTGAAATTAATGTTACAATTATCCTACAAAAAAATTTAGGCCATGTCTAGAAAAAATAGTGATACGGAAATAATGTATTTAAATATACATAACATTATAACATTCAACAGATTTACTTAATACATACTTAAATATTTCACAATTTTTTTTGTATATACATAAATGGACAAAAAGATAAGGAGGAATACATAAATATAATTAAACATTCCATTTCAGTTGGTAAAAGTTCAAGTTAGTATACTTTTGAAGAAAGCAAGATCCTCAAAATGCACTTTCGGCATATGAACTTTTTTGTAAAATTGTTAAAATTTGTAAAACCTATTCAAAGTTGACGCCCGTGCATTTAAAGTCTTATAAAGAGGACTGCAACAAATGAAATATAAAAAGTAGAAAATTTTCTTATTGTGTTTTATCGAGTTATTAATAAAAATGTGTGATTTAAACTTAATTGAAAACGAATAACATTATACGTTAAGGAAATATGAACCCTCTGTATAATATTTTTGTCTATTACTACTACAACAGCGTGACATATTCTTGATTGACAACAGGTTGGTCGTAAGCTTATTGTTTCAGATGGCCTCAAAAAGAAGTCAGACTCAGATCTGGCTATCTAGAAGGCCACAATATGGGTCAACCGCATCCACTGCAATTCTTATTCACTTTCTCACTTGCATGCCATAATGTACTGATGCACCATCATAAGCATAGCTGTTGTAACCAGCTATGCTCATGGAATTTCAACCAGCAATGACAGTGGTAAATTTAGATTTAACAATTTAAGATACAAGGTTGAAGTAAGTCGGTTAGGTGAACTAAATACATTACTGTAGCAAAACATAGCCCAAATACTTATTGCGTATCATATCTGATGAGAACTTTTACGTATTGACAAATTTAGCCCTAAAACTACAATTGTACAAGATTGTTGTCCAGGGAATATACAAGCTGTCCCGAAGTTAATGGGATACAGAGCAAGAGTAGATTCCTTACATCAAAATAATGCGATTAAGCCAAACTTCCCTTGGTCCATTTGTGGCTAATAAAAACGTTACAGGGCGTTAAAGTTCAAATTTTGAATTCGAAATTCTTATAAAGTTTTCAAAGGATTCTTTTGAAAATTTGGATTAGGGCGTTTTCTGAGACGAGAAAAAATAATCCATACTTAATTTTTCTGTAGACGCTAGAGGGCGCTACGAAATGTACTCTTGGTTGATAAAAACTGGCTATAACTTTTTTATCAGTGTGTGTACGAAAGTTTTAATAGAAAAATATGTTTCTCCTATCTATTTTTCATAAATAAGGTATACTTGTTTTATGTCGATAAATTTCACCGTATTCGATTTGTTTATAGTTTTTGTATTGAATGCAATAAAATAAAATAAAAGTTTGTAGTTACTTACGTAAAAAACTAAAGATTATTTTTAATAACGACCGGGTTGTACTAAATTGTAGCAGGTAGCTAAAATTTAATCCCCGACAATCCGTCTTTGTCTATGTCGCTTCAATTTCTTGGTCCATTTCTCTTATAAATAACCAATATAAAAACAGCATTTCAAAACATTAAGCTACTTTAAGCATCATAACCGGGTTAGCAGGGTTTTTAGTAATTCAAATAAAATTATTCAATATTATTATCAAAATATTTATTTAAATTTAATGAACAGACTTTTATTCCACGCAAAAATATATGTATTTTGAAAATTCAAATTATGATGAGTAAATGTAGTGTTGTATGAATGTACAATAAAGCAAATAAAAAAGTAGGTATATTAAAATTCATCCTCTGAATATTCTGATGAATTATCTTCGTCTCCTAGATTGATAACGATAGGTTCCACAATAACGTCAATTAAATTATCGAGTTCCCACATTTTCTCCTCTTCTTTTTGTACATGATGTATACATCTTTGCCAGTTATCTGCAGTTACTCGTTCCAAGGAATTTTTTAACAAAATTTTAACGTCACTTAATTTAAACGTCGTATTATTTCGCGCTACATCTCCTTTTACTTGCGCCCAGACTAATTCGATTGGGTTAAATTCACGGTGATAAGGTGGTAACCGTAGTATCGTTATTTGGCGATTTGTTGCCATTTCATCGATACCATATTTTTTCTGATCTTCATTAAGATTGACAAGTGTCAAAAGTTCCTTTTTCACCATATTTGTTTCAAATGAAATGTTTTTTCCGGATAACCATTGAATTATATCGGCTTTCCTCCAAGCAGTCGTAGGCGTCCGCTCGGTCTGCCGTGAATAGTAACTGGCATTATCCATGACAATTACAGACCCCGGAGGAATAAGATCCAACATCTGTGTAAAATACTCTTCCAAAACATTTGCGTTCATGTATTCGTTATAGTCACCTGTATTCTTAGATTCAAATAAAAAACCGCCATCTACAAAGCCACTGGCACTAGCTATATGTGTCACTATTAATCTTCGCTCTTTACCGGAAGGTGCCTTGAACCCTGTTGAAAGTTCATCCAAAAATGCTTGTCGAAAACTTTTTACATTTTTATCTTGCCATACTTTTGTTACAGTATATCCCTTGTTGACCCAAGTCTTGTTTAGATAATAAATATTCCTCCCTTGGTTACGGAATTTTCGAATTGATCTTAAGTAGGATCTTTGCCAACAAATAATTTCATCTTTATCGATAACAACTGACTTCCTGTTCTGCTTTTCCCAGCAAAAATTCAACTCTCGTAATACGACTCATAATTTGCTTCTTCTGATTTTTGGCAAATCGTTGTCCTCTGAAAGTTCACTTAAAATTTTGTTTAGCGTTGATATTTCTTTTTTAAAATAAAATGACTGTACTTTTCTGCGAATGACATTTTTTAAGAAATCATCTATAACGACTTTTGACCTCGCTGTAGATGATTTTGGGGGATTTGCAGTATCTTCTTCATTTTTTTGTTTCTGTATATAGTCGATTTTCCAATCCCTGTCATTTTGGAACACTTTTTCACGATGTCGTCAACACTGTTGGTAGGATTTTGGTGTTTCAATGCATTAAATACATTTAATATAATAATCTTCATTCTGAGACACCGCACATCTTTTCACGCGTTTAGCAGGTACGTAATCTGATAAGCTCGACATTTTACCCAAACAATATTATATCTACTAGCACAATAGTCACTAAACACAAGTCGAATTTTACTCTACTGCACTAGCACGTCTTCGTATATTCAGCTCTTAAGACTGGATTGATCTTTCGCAATACACTGGCTCCTGCCCTATGATGTATCCAGTAAAATATACTAATGTACACCCATTACCTGTTAGCATTAGTGTTACCCGATAATTACCTGAAACGAAATATTACCACGCCCATGGCCGGTTCTTATCTCGGGGTTTTATTACTCTCTTTCATTTCCAAATAGACTATAGATATAGACTATAGATATATCTAATTTATTTAAAAACATTGGAGTTTTACGCAGAATTAGTTAATTTACCAAGTATAAGTATAGGTATATACTTCATTTCCATGGTAAAAGTACCATAACTTTTGCATGTACATAAAATTTCAATATAATTAAATAATTACATTAAAATTTTACATAGCGTAGTAACTTTACAAATCGTAAGGCATAACAAACCAATGATAATCATGGTAAATTAACATAAATGATTTTTTCAGTGTAGCTTTTGAAATATGTCAAAGGGACACCGTGTATACAAACCGAGGGTCAGTCAACTTGGCTTCATATTTAAACATTAGATACTACTACTACGCAATTCTTCTAATGGTTACTGGCTATTTCAAGACTTATCAAACTCTGGGCTGTTCCCATTCACACAACCGCGCTTTTGTACGGCCGGAGGAGTGTGCGGTCGAATGTAGGCCGCCTAGCGCGCCAAAATTCGTGCCATTATTCAAGATTTTAGAGAGACTGTGACACTCAAGGCTGCAGATGGATGTGGCGGCCCGCGATAGCCTCTCATGTCCGAATTTAAACCGGATCCAGATATGGCCTTCATTCGTGCTCAGGTAGTGTACGAGGGATAGCCGAAATTAAAGTGTGAATAAAAACATATTTTTTCCACTACTATCCTATAAGCCCACCATTATCAACCTATACTTGATGCGTAAACTTCTATATTTTTGGCCTGGGTGAATAATAATGACCTTGATTTATTAACCAAGGTAAATAATGAAAATGACACTTAATAATTTTGACACTTGACAGTTATAGAAGTACAGAATCACAACACGCAGAACGCGGAGGTTATGAAACACGTTTTTAATAGATAGAAAATATCCAGAACAGATAAATATCAGTACCACGAACTTATCGGAAATAATAGTTGACTGTGCAATTATGGCATGTCATATTGATGTCTGCTCCTCCAATGTTGAGCGATGTAGTAGTGGCACCAGCAGCATTGTTAGCTTGATTTTAGGGGATGGCGTGCCTTGGAGAAAATGAAGGTAAAACATAACACTCAACACTGGCACTAGTAATAGTTGTAGAGGCAAAAGGAGTGACAAGAAATTACGACGTTTGAACACCTTGCATCATTCTGGCAATGCGTCTCTTTTCGGCTATTGATTCTTCAATGTATCCTTCTGCTACCCTTAAGATCCCACCCACTGTGACGCTTTAAGGACAATATATTGCCCCCCTTTTCTGCCAATATGATAACTGAAGTTCTGCGAAGGGTGTAATTCTCATAAGAGAGTTTCAAGAACTTTGAGATCACTTTGGACATATTGCTAATTGTGTTGTGCTCCATATTTTGCCGTGTTGGCACCTCATTTCGGAAGCTAATAAATAATCTTTGTAAATCCTGGTGTAAGTCTTTTCCCCTGGTACTTTTTTACCACCTCCATCCACGGGAGTTTTATCATGACAAATTTTCTGGCTGAACCATTCTTACTGTTAGGTATTTTTATTAATTATATCGCTTCCAACATCCACATCACTCGTCTACATTTTGCAGAGTTCATCAGTTCTACATGCGCCTGCAATCCCAATGACAAGAATTACCTGTAGAGTATGAAA
Source organism: Monochamus alternatus (assembly GCA_037114965.1). Taxonomy (NCBI): domain Eukaryota; kingdom Metazoa; phylum Arthropoda; class Insecta; order Coleoptera; family Cerambycidae; genus Monochamus; species Monochamus alternatus. The sequence goes on from CM073430.1 coordinate 20,343,721, forward strand.
TGAGTTTTTAGAAGTTTACTAAAAAAATTACCTTTGGTGTCAGAAAGACGACATCAGGTGCTTCAGTGAGAAATCTAGTAATATCCTCTGAAAGCACAGGCGATTTCTAGGGTCTGTAGAGGCGTCTTTCGCTTTAGGTATGCAATTAATTTATAGTATCTTCCAATGTCAATATTTTCTTTTAATTTTAGAGTTGCCTTTAACATTGAAAAAGTACACCATAGACTGGATGCCTTTTTATTATCCTCGTGCTCGTGGTTATCAATATTCTCTGCCATTTTCCTCACTACAGGGGGTGTACAATTTCACTTTCCATGATTTACAAAGTAACGTTCAGATAAACGTTAGTGTAGTGGCACTGCAGTTGTATTGTTGTATTGTAATTGTATGGTGTTAAATATTATTTACTCTATTTACATAAAATTACTGTAGACTTAAGAAGTTGGGGAATTTATCCGCTGTAAGTTGGCTACATGCAAAAACTCAAGATTCTTGACCTTCAGAAAGGTTATGTTTATGTTTTGTTCTATCTACGGAAATTGTCGGTTTTTATCATTTGCCGAATAGTAATTAAAAGCCTACCCTAGATAAAATATAAGCCTACAATCTGCAGGAATAGATGGTCTATTTGAATGTTTGGTTAAATCACAGTATACTAGTATACTGTGGGTTAAATGAGGCCCCACTAATTTCAGCAAGTCATCAAACACTGTCACTGACATTCGGGTGAAATGAAAAAATAATCGGCATTCTCATTTCGCATTCCTTTATATAAATTATAGAAATCACCTTGCATATGCTATCTGCGGTTAATAGGTCGCACCCACCATCTCCGAGTTCTTTTCGTTTTTTTTTGCATGTATAGTTTTTATACATATTGACTTCGCTGCGAATAAGAGCAGCAAAAGTAACTGTTTCTAAACCAAACAGTCCTCTTCATCCATTTTTTTAGAAATAAATCAATTCTAAACTAAATATCTAAATTAGAATCTAATTTAAAAAGTTAACCTGCAAAAATGTGAATCTTCTGTTTACTGTCAAAAAAGCAGTTTTCTGATTGGCCCTTGTATGATTGTTGGAAAAGGATTGGTAAAAGCTAAAATGCTTTTAACTTCTGCCATACAACTGCAGTACAAGGGCGTTACTGTTAAGTTTATCTGAACATTACAAAAGTCATCCGTATTTCTCGCCGTTTTACTTCAGTATCTTTGAATATTTGCAGGTGGGATGAGTTAATATTCCTATTATTTGCTAAACCCTAGATTATTCAGTTATTAAATGTCTAAAATTATTTGTATTTTGTAGTAAACACTATTTCAAGAATACGGCGCCTTTTTTAATAACTTTTCTACAGTACCAATGCAACCGCACTAATTTATGTGAATGAAGCTTAACTTTAAATTAATGCAAACTTCTTTGTGCGAAATGTCAAATTAATTGCAAATTTATTTGTGTGAAATGTCACAAAGTTTGATTTTGAGTACCCACTTGATTCTTCCACATGATATCAGCGTATTTAGAGTATTTAAATTTCGTGAAACTGCATGCCAATTATTGAAACTCGATTTAAGGTGTAGTAGCTAGTAGTGGAAAAAATACCATATTAACCACGATAGAGAAGAGTGCCATTATAGCTTCGGCACCTAAAAGTTCCTCGCCTGCGGCTTGGTATTTTAATCATGGTGCCTCAGCTATAATAGCATAATTCTCTATCTTGGTGTATAATATACTATTAACATACTCGCTGCGTGCAGGGTATGGGGTGCGAGTAATGAAGTCGATGGCAGCGCTTGCGTGGAGAAAAATCGCATTAAAGTAGACTGTCAGTAGTAGACGTCTGTCTTACCCCAGATACAGATTCTAAATTTAGTTGTTTTTATAATACACTTATTCACTATTACAATATTGGTTGCCCAAAAAAAAGAAGTTTTATAATAAAAATAAAAAATGGGTTAACGATGAGGTAAAGCAATCATTTGTGAATCTAAAAAATCTATATAACTTAAAATGTACATTCCCAAAGCTTAATGAAATGTATAAAAATGCAAAATCACAAGTTAAAAAGTAATTTCTACTATAACAGAATAAATATTTCAAATAATAAGAGTAAGGCTACACGGGACGTTATAAATGAACTTAATGGTAAACAAAATTTATTCAAAAATACGTCTTTAAAAATTGTCCAAAATAAAACCTTTCACTACATAATTGCATGCTATCTGAGTGACTTAATGCTATTCACGTGCAAATTTAATATTATCAGTTTTATCAGAATTTTTGATAGGCTATGCGGCACATGCAACACACACACAACACACACAACTTTGAGTGATGATAATGATAGTACATACAATATGACTAATAATCCTAACGAACACAACCTCCTAAACGCACCGTTTTCTTTTTTTGTTATAGACGTTAACTCTTTTTTGGAAACAGGAACCATAATGAAATTTTCAGGTACTAGTCAGCTTTAGAATGCCAATAAATAATAGGGATATGAATAAAATCGAAAGGGCGAAAGGTATTTTTAACACCTTGAACATTATTTCCTGCTAAAAAAAATGTTACAAAGGTCAGTAAATTTCACAAGATTAGAAAGGCTAAGATATTGTCTGAAGCTATTTATTTGTTGCATAATATTAGTTTTTCTTTAGTTTTATTGTGTTTTTGCCACATTTCTGAAAAAATAAAGATTAATTAAATAAGCCCTTGTGCCAGACAGATCAGTCAAGGGTTATTTTTGAAATTAAGTTTGCCTAACCCAAAAATCTCACACTGAAAAATAGCAGATAAGTAAAAAATAACAAAAATCACGTCACTATCGCGCACTTCTTGTCTAGCCATTGTTGTTGTAGTAGGTACTGCGAGCATCTGGTAGGATGTTCAAGTTGGTAAAAAATTCGTATGGTTATAGAACAGTGTCGTACATACTTTAAGGAAAGGAAGTACTTCAGTGCTTTTCAATGACCTTTCTGCGAAAATGTTTTATTCTACAATTTGTGCAAAAGTAAGAGCGCCATTTTTGTACGCAAATTTTCAACGAATTTCTAGCTGTTTGTTGACAGTCTAAAAAATCTAATATCTCGTCACTGTGTCATTTATACGAGAGATATTGATTCCTCCAGGGTGTATAACAGTTTTCAGTCTGACAAGTCATTTATAATAAGAAAAAAAGCACCATTTTCATCAGGAATATTTTATCACAAAATCTCATAAATTTTACACGTCAACTGCATATTAAGAAACAATTTAATTGATACACATTTTTAAGTATTTTTCACGGTGTATGATACACAGTGATACAGTACAATTCAATGTCTATCATGTTCTCTAGCTCATTTATTTAAATATTGTAAAAGTACAAAAAATATTACAACAACATTTTCAAATTTCTATAAAATCACATGGGAAATTTACAAAAATTTAGTAAATATTTACAATAAATTTGTAAAACTACAAAATATTTGTGAAAGTACTTGTAGAATAAGGTAATTACCCATTATTCAGATTTTCAGGGCAAGATTCCATAGGCGTACCACTTGAGAAAGATTCAAGAAACACAAAATTGCCAATAGCAAGTTGACGTTGAGTGAGCCTAGCATTTTAATGTTTGTGTTCTCTAAACCCTTCCCAAGTGATACGCCTATACAGGGTGTCTCGAAATAAAATGACAAAATAATGGGACGTTGCCAAACTTATCTTAGTCAAAAGTTGATGGTTGAAGAGCTACAGGGTGTCAAAGTTCAAATTTTATTTTCGATATTTGTAAATAACTGGAGTGGAGATTTTTGAGGGGAGAAATTTGTTTCCAACTTTGGCGACACTAGTAGAGGGTGCTACTTGTGTCACATCATGCTTTTTTTAAATACCATAACTTTTTTGCGGCTTATTTTGAAATCCTTGTGCTTCGATTAAACCATTGTTGAAAATTCGGTTCCCTAACTTCTTATTGGCATAAAGCTGACTAGTCTTTATTATGTTTCCTTTTTCCAAAAAAGAGTTAGGGACATCATGAAAAAAATAACACAGATGGAGCCGATGGAGCCTTAAAAAACTTCAGTTACTTGAAAACATATAAGTCCTCATTCCTCATATTTATAGAACAAATTGGACTTTATTTGACCATGCTGCATAGACAATATGTTTATGGTGGATTGTACAGACTTGGTGGTGACCCGACTTAGAATATCGTTAACCTATGATGTAGGTATCAAGACTACATATAATTATTTGGAATATTGTTTACAGTTAATATCTGAGTCTTTAGTAAATATGTTTTTCCCTTTTCTTCAGTAAATACCTACTATTTTTAGTTTAGAATTCCTCTGATATCATCAGGGTTATTTAAGGATTTGTAGTTGGAAAAATATCAGTCAGATATTTTGCTACACCATAGCATTTCATATATAATCGGAAATTTTAAATAATTGCGAAAATGTTATTCAGATCAACCAAAGTGCAATGACATAACTAACACATTTTTTAAGTTATCGTAGTGTTATGTTATTTAATTCATTATCAACATAGTTACTGGTTACTGTGCTACTGATAAAAATTGTTTATTTCTCTGTAAATAGGAAAAGTCAAATGAGTAACGTAATACTACGACTATAAATCTCGATATACATATCTAAAATATTAGCGAATTTCGTGACCTGGATAACGCAACGATAATAATAATTATATTTAGCATTTCTTACACTGGACCATAACATAAACAAAAATTTCCACTCTTTTCTGTAGTATCGTCGTATTTGTTTTGCAATGACAAGGATCACTATCTCAAAATTTGGATTTACAAAGTCTTCTATGATAACCGAACCAATTTTATAAACAGAAGACAAACTTATGTTTATTTCAACAAAAAATGGCAAGTGGGGACGTTTACTAACCACCACATTACTATTCAAATATTTTTCCTGGGAAAGCTTATTACTTTGTATAATTTTTGTAAGGGTAAATAAAAGTTTCCTGAATACTTTCCAAGACACAGAAAATCTGTTTTATTAAATGAATGATTATATTTGTTATTATAACATACATTTATTGATTAGTTTATAACTGTGTTTATTGAATTGGCATGTAAGTATTAATACATATTGTTACCTTAGCCAATGTAAAATATTGATTAAAGCAACGAATTTTACATTTATTCAATGGATGCTTTGATTGGGTACATGAAAACCACTATCAGTTTGGAACGAACAAGCTTGATAATATAATAATAATAATAATATCTCTATCCCCCATTCTAATCACGAGAATTAGCCCAGAAGACGAAGATTTGTGCGGGAGAGGGGGCGGCATATTATTATTAAGCAGGCCGCATTTGCGCCCACAAATGACTTACGTTGGTAGGCCCTAACCATCATTCAGTGCAGAAATGAGAGAAACCTGGAAAATCTCAATAATTAGGAGGGTATATTGACTCAAGCTAACATTCTTCCACTCTACAATACCCGCAAAGAGGGTGCCAATCCTCTCCACGAATATAACACCAGTTTAGCCACATCGATTCAAGTACTGATGCCTTAAACCGCGCGACCACTGACCGACATATATCAATGTTTAGAACATTAAGTAACATACTGTACCTACATTGTGTCAATCATTAAGTTTATATATAGTAACAATAGATTGGAGATACTTTTGTGCGGAAATCTGAGATGGTGCACTTACCAGCTCTGTTTCGGTCATTTCTCTTTTTAAATTTCACCCCCCAGTTGACTCCTGATCCAGAACAATCTACAATACTAAAAGTTTTGAATATGGATTTTGTGTCATTTAATTTTGGTTATTATTTGTAGTTATTTGCAGGGCGGACGACTAAAAACTATTTTAAATATACAGGGAGATTAGAAGGGAACCCCCAATATTCGGCAGGGGTGTTAAGGGGGCAAAAATGAACAAGAAAGCCTAATAAATATGTGGTCGAACGGTTACTGAGATAGCAATGAAAATATTTTTATTGCTATTTTTGCGAAAGCTGTTATTATTTGATATTTTATTTTGAGTAGGTCATGCATTCTAAACCGAACTCACATTAGTGATTACTAATTATCACATTTATGTTGACGTTTGTGATTTAAACACTTATTTAATAACTGTAGCATTTATTTTTACATGTGCGTTCGTTTCTATATTGTATACACATAACATCGCTTCCCGAACAGAAGAGTGACAGATAGAAATGTATTCCAGATAGTCTTCAACAATGCACGTGAAACTGGAATGCTTCCTAGTGTGAAAATTACATCTGAGAGGCAAGCTGGTCCTGGTCTAGCAGTGGAAGAAGTAATTCTAAATATGGTAGAACGTAGCCCAGGTGTAAGTACAAGGCGTATTGCAACCCGTCTCCAAATTAATCAAATTATGGCATGGGAAGTCATTCACAATAGTGATTTAAAACCTTTTCATATTCAGCGCGTCTAGAATCTTCAGGACGGTAATAATGATTTGCGGTTGCATTTTTGCAATTGGATAAACGCAATCTATATACACTTTGCAAATACATTTTGTTCACTGATGAGGCTCAATTACTTTCAGCATCGGTTCAGCATTAACGTGTGGTGTGGTATGATTAATAACACAAGTATACACGGTTTTTGATCTGAGCAACCAAAAGCTGTTTATAAGGTAAATTTGGGGGTAGAATTCAAATCAGCAGCCCGTTTTTTAAAATTGGTTCTAATTTTCGAAATATTCAATAAATTAATTATTTTACTATTTTTGACCATAACGGCCATTTATTGAATTAAAAAGTATAAATCAGAAGTGAGCAGAGGTTGAACTGAATCATTTATATTGCTTGGGATCTGTTTCACGCATTAGGGTCTAACAGTAGTCGCTCATCATGCCTTTGTCCCAAAATCTTTGGTATCGCCTTTCGTTTTTCGCTATAGCTTGTTTTAGCCGCTCTCCATGCTCTTCGCTCATGTTGCCAAAGTTTTGTGGGGAAAAATCGAGATTGAATGCAGAAAATGTATCTTGAGAAACATTTAGAGACATTAGATCGGTCAGTGGTCGCACGGCTGCGGCGACTGCGGCTGCGACTCGTCGCCGACCAATAAGCAGTCTAAATGCTGCAGTTGATGAGGACATTCAGACTGCCTATTGGTTGGTCACGAGCCGCAGCCGTAGTCGCACCAGCGAAACTGTATCTTTAGTACCTTAATTAATGAGGTTCTCCAGATTTCCCTCATTCCTGCACTGAATGTTGGTTAGGGCCTACCAACGTAAGTCGTTCCTGAGCACAAATGCGACCTGCTTAATAATAATATGCCGCCCCCTCTCCCGCACAAGTCTTCGACTAACTATTTATTATTATTCTTATTAGAGCTCCAATCTTGTGGTAATTTTGCAAAAAATGCATTTGTCATGATTTTTTACACGTTTTCCGAGTATATAACATCCACAAACGTAACAAAAACACTTTGAATCGACTCTGCAAGGTTTTCTCTGCATTTTCACACGCTTTGAAGCACAATCACAGTACAAAAACAAGTTCCAAAAGACGTTTGATGCAACGTGGTCAGCTGATAACCGTTATAAGAGCGCAGTACTGCCACCATGCGAACTCAAAAACTTGAACCAATCTTGACAAACGGATTGAAGATCTGAGTTCAGGGCATCAAATAACGTTTATAATCGTTCTCATCTGCTCGGGTCAAAAAGTTGACCCGAATTTGTAAACTTGTGTAATCAATTACTTGGCCCAGTTGTGCTAGATGCTCGTCTTACTGGAGCTAGATATGTAGAATTTTTAGAAAATAATTTGACAGATCTACTGGACGATGTTCCGTTGGATATTAGGCAAAACATGTACTCTCAGCATGATGGTGCCCCTGTCCAATTTAGTCTGCTGTGATCAATCGCTTTCCACAACGCTGGATTGGCCGAGGTGGTTTCCAAAATTGGCCACCACGGTCACCAGATTTGAATCCCCTTGATTACTGCCTTTGAAGGTGGTTTAAATCATTATTATTTGCAAGAAAAGTGAACACAAGAGAGGCGATATTCTATCGGATTGTCAATTGCGCAGCACTCATAAGAGAAAATCACCGTCCACCACAACAAGCTACCCGTGCACAAACCAGCTGATGCATGCATCGTGGTGAGGCGGTGGTATATTTAAAAATGTAATTTATTAATTTTGGTTTATTAGATGTTTAATGAATGCTATAATTCATAATACCTACAGAATAAACACTTTTCTCTACTGATGCATTACAATAATTAACTCGGGTAAAAACGTTTTCGTTGCTATGTCAGTAACCGTTGATATTTGACCATGTCGGTCAGTGGTCGCGCGGTTTAAGGCATCAGTACATGAATCGAGGTGACTAGATCGGTGTTGGTCGCGCCCAGCTGCCGGTAGACCGTATATAAGCTATATTTGTAGAGAGGATTGGCACCCTCTCTGCGGATATGGTAGGGTGGAAGAACGTTGGCTTGGGTCAATGTGAGAGATTGATACCGGTTGATATATGACTACCCCCCTAATTAATGAGGTTTTCCAGGTTTCCCTCATTCCTGCACTGAATAGTGGTTAGGGCCTACCAGCGTAAGTCGTTCCTGGGCGCAAATGCGGCTTGCTTAATAATAATATGCCGCCCCCTCTCCCGCACAAGTCTCCGACTTGTGCTAATCCCTGTAATTAGAATGAGGATTAGAGATATTATTATTATATTATATTATTATATGTTTATTACGCTTTTTTGTTCACTTTTACCCCCTGAACACCCCTTTCGAATATTGGAGGTTACTCCTTCAATCATCCTGTATTTAATCTAACCTAATTTGTGAAATGTTATGTTTATATGTATGGAAAAAGGCCTATTTTATGGAAACCCATCTGGCTTTAGATTGGTACGTGTGCTTATATTAATAATTTTAGATTTTAGACAAATAGATAAGGATTTTAATGTGGTATATGAAGATGCAATGTGTTTTTAAATAATTGATAAGGTTGACGAGAATTTATCAGAATATTTAAAAGAAAAAATCGAAACATAAGTTTTGTAAGTATTTAAATAATAAAATATATATATCAAATCACAGCTGTTTTATTCAGTATGTATTATCATTATTAAAATCACTAAATCAATACCAGTTAATTTACGTATAAACAAAGAATATTATTAAGATAATGTGTACATGAAGAAGTTGCATGAATTTTATATTGGGTTGAAATGTATTTACAGGGTAATCTTTCAAAAATATTAAGGTCAGGACATGTGTCTGGCGGTAATAATAACACAATAATTAATAAATCGCCATAGAATGTAAATAAAACCACGTTGCTGAAAACACAATATCATTGGTGTGACACGCCGTTCAGTGCGGTTTGTTTCCGTGAATTCGTGTATTTTTGCGTTTTTTTGTTACATTTGTAGGTCACAGATACATAGTGTAAATACTCTGTAGGTAACACCATAATTATTAGTGGTGATGTGGTAAACTTACGGTATTATTAAACGCATCTTATTATTTTGTTTACAATATGGATTCGCTTGTGATAATTACGGCAATTACCAGATGGTTTTATTTGAGATATTTATAAAATTATATCATCAGATTTCGCATTAAAATACTTGTTTTAATTTGAAAAATAATAAGTAAAATTAATAAATAATGATATTTAACATTTATTCATTTTTTAAAATTAATTTAATACATTTTATTGATTTAATGCAGTAAGTGCATCAAATAACATTCTACATCACGTAAATGGTAGAAGCAGAGACAGAACATGTTATTTGGAATCGGAATGAAGCGCTGAAAAAATGTAAGTTTGCTTTACCATTGATTTTCTAAACGCCCTGCATACATTCTGGTACAACCTCACATTTTATTTTTTTCGTTGAACTTAAACCTACATGTATTTCTAATTAAACTTACATTATAATGGTCTTCACAAATAAAAAATTTTGAAATACTTCCTTTCATCGCGCTTTATCGTTCTAAATCACATCCTTATTTTCATTTTTTGGCACGGTGAAATATATTAGGCGCCATACGCTGTATTCGTACATAATAGTATAATGCATCCATTTGCTTCCATTTGCTCGGTGAGATGAACTTTCTGTGTCCATTTTACCAGTCTATTTTGCAATTTTAATCAATACCAATGTCTATTTAACACAATAACGCCTAATAATACCACAAATAAAAATTAACTCTTCTAAACGTATGTACTGCGTTGTCCAAAAGTATGGAAATCGTATACATATATGAATTAAAGCACACTGCTGTATTTAAGTATACACATGCAAATGGCGCGTGACGTCACAGGTCTACGCTGTGGCGGCGATCGTTTTGTGAGGGCGTGGCTAGACTAAATTTTTAAATACCGTTTTTAGGCTCATTTTTCACAAAATTGTCTAGGACAAACGCCATTTCGATTAAAATAATATATTCTTTCTTCTATACGTATTTGGAAAAATCATGCAATTTCCCCATTGTCATTATAAATAATTAATTATTATTGTACTCGTGTTAATGAAAATATAATTGAAATATTGTACAAATATCACCTATTCAATAACTGATAGTTATATTATTAACGAACGAAATCATTGAAATAATGTACTGATTAAAAACACAGGATCATTGATTTTTTTATATATATATTTTTAGGTATTAACGGACTAGCGGACTACTGTTCTAATACAGTAAAAAATGTTACAAAAGCTAATAATAACGAATATATGAGTATAAATTGTGGATGTAATTCAATGCTGGTCGGGGCTTTAGTCCGCATAGTAGTTAGTTTCACACAATATTGTTAACACCTAAAAATATATAAAAAAGTGAAATGTTTATCCTATAACAAATTTATTTATCGAAAGGCTTCATAGACTTAATTTTAATAATATGCATAATGGTAACATAACATTTACTCGCAATAATTAAATTTATGGACATGTTTGGTGCAGTGTAAAAAAGATAAATTAAATACCTTTTAAAATAATGTATTACAATAACACATTCCATGAAGATTTTAAGGGTAAAAGTCACCCCCCAAATAGAGGCAGATTTGGGAAATGTGTACATTCATGAAATATGTCCCTGTCAAATAAAACGAGTTTTTTTTTTCATCTAATCGAAGAAAACCTGAGAAGTTTTCGATCGCCCACGCTGTATTTCGATCGTCTAAAATTAAACACTACTGCAGTTCTGTTATGGACGACCCGCCACTCTGAGCGATAACCCTTGGGTGCTACTACATCATATTTATCAATGTAAGTGAATGACGTAACACGTCACGTGTTCATCCAGCTGTGCTCGCAACTGTTTTCCATATTTCGCCACACTTATTTTGTAAACAGTAGAAGCTGTCAATAGGCCGCACAAACAAACATCAATAGAGGCATTATTTGCGAATCAGGCACGTGAATGGCACGTAGATAATAATCTAAATAAAATTTGTGTAGGAGAGGGTTGGTTTATTATTATTATGTGGGTCATTGAGTAATAACTGTACTTATTATTCAATGCGTGGGTGCTATGAAGAATGAGCATCCTTTCATAATTACATGAATTATCTCGGACAATCTATGGGGTTTTATTTTTTTCTCAAAAACGGCGCATTACAGTCCAAAAACTCAAGAGGGCTCTTATTTTTAAAATTGAATAGGAAATTCAAAAATAATTTTTATCTGAGAGAAAACTATTGGCGTACCATTTTTTTCTTTAAAAATATTAAAGTCAACGCTCGTGAGCACGCCACTGTTAAAGATAGATTATGTTTATATTGCAAAATATGCATCTTTATTAATAGTCACCACGTACCAAATTTCACGGAAATATCTAAAGCGGTTTCGGAAATATTAATTATTTTCTTTTTTTTTCGCAAAATGTTAACACCCCGTATTTTTATAACGGAACGGAACATGTTTGGACCATAGTTAATAAAGCAAACTATCATTAATTTTCAATGTAGAATCACCCCCTTAAATATTCGCATATCATTAAGGAACACTCTGTATATGAGGCAAATGCAAGACAAGATTGTCAAGATCAGTGTAGGTGTAGGCGATCAGGATGTTCTGCACGAAACTGCAAGCAATGTGAAGGGTCGTGCTCCAACATCGACGACAAGTTGGACAATTTGAATGCAGGAGAGAAAAACGACCTGAACGACCCCATGTAGTACCACTGTCTGAAGCAGTTAAAACCACAGAAGGTAATGTAATATTTTGCAGCATTATGTATCTTTACTAATCAACTTTTCTCTATCACAACATTAATCAATCTTTTACAATTTGTTCAGTTAATGAACAGCAACAACTAACTCACTGTTCAGCATAGACCTTCCACAGCCTCTGACCTTTTACCTGGATCTTCCATTACTTATAACCCTTCATCTGGACCTTCTAATACAGACATCAGGTATATCTTCATAGATCGATTCCTATACAACTTATCTGTCATTTCTAATCATGTTCTAGCTTTAAATACCTTCTTTCTTTTCCAGATGAAAAACCTACTCGTGAAAAGTGATGACTTACACTCATTTCATGATATACTCGCGACAAGAATTCAGACGACTTACGTCATACGAACAAATGAATAATTCATTATATTTTCATCAAAATATTTAAGAAACTGCAACTGACAGTAATAAAACTATATAGTATACTAAAAGTTTGCATTATATATTGCACTAAATTGCAAAACATTATTATTTTTAACGTGACCAAATCTCGAAAATTATGTTGACAATAAAAACAAATGTGTAACGTCAGCTGTGACGTAAGACGTCTGAATTCTTGACGCGAGTATACTTGTACCCTGCGTTTCAATAACTTTGATAACATTTTGATCAGCTGTAATTTTTCTGTTTTTAAAGACATCGGAATGAAGCAAAAACCATATTGCATAGTTGACTAGCAACTTTTTTTTTATTTGAGAAAATAAAACAAAAGACCAATGATTTTGAAAGATGTTAACCTAACTTATATTTTTTTTAATGAAACACCCTGTATATTATTGAATATTTGGATTCTACTCAAAATTCCAAGCATATTTTAAAAAGCATATCCTATACATATCTTCAACTGTTTCTGAGAAATAGTTTTACAAACATGTCAAATTATCATAAAAATTGCTCTACTTGTCTGACATTTTCCTCAACACAACAACACACTAAGGCTAGATTGTTACCAACACGGCTCTAGCAATGCTGAACATCAGCTTTAGCTTAGTGCAAAGTGTACCATGAACAAAACAATTTGTTTACATTTTAACTTATACAGACGCCATTTTCTCAGAAACAGTTGAAGATAGGTATAGATATGCTTTTTAAAATATGCTTGGAATTTTGAGTAGAATCCAAATATCCAATAATATACAGGGCGTTCTATTAAAAAATATATGAGTTAGGTTAAGATCTCTCAAAATCATTTGTCTTTTGTTTTGTTTTTCAAATAAGAAAAAAGTTGCTAGTCCACTATGCAATATGGTTTTTGCTTCATTCCGATATATTTAAAAACAGAAAAGTCACAGCTGATCAAAATGTTATCAAAGTTGTTGAAACGCACTGTACATTACCACCAGATTTCATATTCAACTTTATATTCAGTGTAATGTACCTCTAATATGTAAATATAAATTATTATGTTTTCATCAAACATGCTTTGCCATCAGTCAATTCAAAATATTTTTATCGTAATACATGGAAAATATAGCACCGGTGGAAGCTAGGTAGAGAGCCGTTTTGGCTGTAGAGTACAGAAGGCATTTTGTGTAATTTTCGCATTTCTCCGTCTCCCTTTATGAGAAAATTGAATGTTAAAAACGTCTCTTGCATAAAATTTAATGTACTTTCACGTGGTATTAGAAGCATATGTATGCTCTCTGATACCAATCCAGGTTTCTTTTAATGAACAATTCCATAGACAAAGCTGTATACAATAATTATCTAAAATAAACATTAATCTAGCTAAATTTACTACAAAAAATTCATACCTGGTTTAATGAAAACATTCTATAAGTACTTAAGTTCACTTTTGAAACTGTTTGAAATCGAAAATTCAGCCACAATAGCTGAGATCTGATCTATTTCTACATACGTATTTAAGATTGCTTTTTCAGGTGGCCTTCCTGATAAGTCAAATATCTAACTATAAAAATTATTATATAGATTAAATTTATTTTAAATTAAATATCGACAATGTCAATAATGTTGATTCGTCAGTAGGTTTTATAATTAGATATTTGACTCAGCTTAAAGGAGACCACCTGAAGAAGCAATCATAAATTGATGATTGAATTTTCGAAATCCTACAGTTTTCATTCAACCAGGTATAATTTTTTTATAGTAAATTTAGCTAGATTAATTGTTATTTTAGATAATTATTGAATACAGATTTGTCTATGGAATTATTCATTAGCATACATACCATTACACTTCTAGAACTTTTATCACATTTGATGAAATAAATAATAGAACCCTTACCTAGGTAAATTTGGGAAAAAATGCACTGAAGGTGAAACAAGTGTATCGGCAATAAAATACGACTTTGTACATTTCATCTTAATGTTAAGAATATTTTCCAAATTTATGAAGATTTAGTGATAATTTTTATTTGTATTCAAAATATTAATTTGCGGCAAATTACGTAACGATGTTTTTCATTGAATACTATCTTGATTTAAAACATTACCACTTTTCCAAAAAATAGATGAGATTCACTTTCGATAAACCTTTAGTAATGTCAGTCGTTCAAACATTTTTGTAATACCAAGTTCTTAATGCAGTAGTCTTTGTATACATTTTTGTATTTCAATAACTGAATATTTTTCATAAGTAAGGCATTGTGTAACAGAAGTGATTTACTATTAAATAATATGCCTCGTCATCATTCAAAATATTTTTGTCTGATTAGGAAGTAGGTTAGTACAGATTTCTTTTATGTACAGATTTAAAATAACTTGGAATTTCATATATTGTTTTATAAATAAATAATGCGTGTTATCACTGATTATTTCCATTTTTGTATGTTTAACTTCGAATTAAATATAGAATCTAAATGAAGTCTTTTTTGTTTAAGGCTTATAATGTTTTTGCTACCTCCAAACTCCAATATTTACAACTACTTGGTTAATTTATTGGAACTCTGCATTACCTAAAACCTAGAGGAAGTTCGAAGCTTCAGGCTATATATATTTAATTCACAGCAATTCTACAATTTTTAACAGATAGATTCAGAACAAACTAACGTTAACACAATTTTTGGAAGCCTTTCTTCAATAGTCATTCAATATGTATACATTTATTGTTGTTTAAGTTGTTATCTTTTTTTTACTTGAAAATGTCATCATACCGCAGTACGAAATGATAATTATCTTTCAACTGGCTTACTACCATCCGTGAAAAGCAGGCTGACCTTGATGTAACAATTAATAACAAATTATGTTGAAAGAAACATCAATTTACTTACACAAAAGAATTGTTTTTGACTAACACAAAATAAAACAATACTGTATTAATCGAGGTCCACACGAGATAGTGTATATTTTTACACATTTCTCTGTATGTAGCAGTGTGTTAAAGGTTTAACACAATCCACTGTGTTAATGTAACATCTGTTAACTGCAACTTTTACATGTTTCGGTGTTATTTGTGTTATTAAAAGTGTAGCCTTTACACATTAACATGTTAATGTTACTGTATAATAGGTATTAATATGAAAGCTCACCTACCTTTTTAGTTACTTTATTTGTTAATTATGTTCCCGTTTGTTTTCAAAATAAATACAATGTCTGTAATATCTTTTTATTTTAACGTTTTCTAAAAGTTTTTCCAGTCGTCGAGAATGCACCGAATATATATATTACAAAATTACATAATTAATAAACTAAAAAAGTAGATTCCGAGTAATAATAAAATAAATGATATTTTACTATTATATTAAAAATATATCATTCAGTTCAATTGAATAACAACTAAGTTTTCTAAGAAAATATTTAACAAAATTAGTAGTAAAAGAAATACATATTCTAATAAGGGACTTAGATACTAGTAACGTTCTAGAAAATCATAAACAACGAAACAACAAACATTAAACAAAAATGTATTTAGGCATTACGTAATAGGAGTTTACGAAAATTAACTGGTAGTGACCTGAGCATATAATTTTCTTTCTCTGAAGTTACAAGAAAATCAGTATAGTGTAATCTAAAGTGACAGTGGACTTTTAATATTTTTAGGAGTTATAATCATAATCCAATTAGGAGTAGAGATATAGAACACAGAGGTGTTTTAACTTTACACAAAATGGTGTACTTTTTACTAATAAATATTATAAAAATTCAGTATATTTTATGATAATGCTAGTAATTTTAACACATTTTGTGTTAAACTTATAAAAATCCATAGTCTGTAAAACTATTAACACGGAAATTTTGCACATCCTAAATTGCACACGGGAAAATCTCATTTACACAGCAACTTTTTTCATAGTGCAACTTTTCACCAACGAAACTCCTTACCAAAAATTAAATAAATATAGGGTAATTATAGGAGAGTTGGCGTGTCAGGTGAGATGACTCACTGGCTGTTTTAAAGCTATTACCAGTAATACGCCACCTTACAGCAGTGCATTGGTTTATGCAAGTCGTTGCAGAATGGTCACTATTCTTTTTCGATTTATTAAAATATTTTTAGTGCATCGTGAAAATTTTTAACATAGAATATATTTGAGATCGTCCAAGTACATACAAGTAATATTTTTTATGTTATGTTTCTATAGTATAAAACAGATTTGTATACATCATTCTAACTTTTCCGTTTCCACAAATTTTAGCAAAATAGAGATTAAGTGCGCCATCTCCCCTTGTATGTTAAGGTGAGACGGCTCTAGGAGAGTTGGCGCACCTATAACAGCTCGTTATATTTATATTCCACTTTTTCATTGTTTAATATTCATTTACTCATTTTTTGCCATTCCTTGGAGATGTACTAGTACTGAAAAAGAAACACCTGGAAAAGTATTAGAAGTTATCTTGCTTCCATCATGAAAAGATATAAACAACCTGCAACTGTTCCGACAGATGATGATTATATAAATACAAAGTAAGCAAAACAATTGCAAAAGGAAAAGAAAAGTCATATATAGTACAATTCGAGTCTTCTGACGAAGAAGGTATGGTATGTAGTATAGTAGTATAGTATATGATGACTCGATATAACAGTATACAGTGATGATAGTGAAACAAGTGTTGGATGTGGAGAGGAGTGGAAGAACATAAATAAAGAAGATGAACATTAGATCAGACGCGTTGTTCGAAATGGATACAGGAAGATTGTACCTATAGTCTGTTGAAATGAAAGAGAGTAATAAAACCCCGAGATAAGAACCGGCCATGGGCGTGGTAATATTTCGTTTCAGGTAATTATCGGGTAACACTAATGCTAACAGGTAATGGGTGTACATTATTATATTTTACTGGATACATCATAGAGCAGGAGCCAGTGTATTGTGACAGATCAATCCAGTCTTAGAGCTGAATATATGAAGACGTGCTAGTGCAGTAGAGTAAAATTCGACTTGTGTTTAGTGACTATTGTGCCAGTGGATATAATATTGTTTGAGTAAAATGTCGAGCTTATCAGATTATGTACCTGCTAAACGCGTGAAAAGATGTGCGCTGGCTCAGAATGAGAAGATTATTATATTAAATGTATTTAATGCATTGAAACACCAAAATCCTACCAACAGTGTTGACGACATCGTGGAAAAGTGTTTCAAAATGACAGGGATTGGAAAACCGACTATCTACAGACTTTTAAAGGAAACAAAAAATGAACAAGATACTGTAAATCCCCCAAAATCATCTACAGGGAAGTCAAAAGTCGGTATAGATGATTTCTTCAAAAATGTCATTCGCAGAAAAGTACACACATTTTATTTTAAAAAAGAAATACCAACGCTAAAAAAATTTTTAAGTGAACTTTCAGAGGACAACGATTTACCAAAAATCAGTAGAAGCAAGTTATGGGCCGTCTTACGAGAGTTGAATTTTTACTGGGAAAAGCAGAACAGGAAGTCAGTTCTTATCGATAAAGATGAAATTAATGTTGGCGAAGATCCTACTTAAGATCAATTAGAAAATTCCGTGACCAAGGGAGAAATATTTATTATCTAGACGAAATTTGGGTCAACAAGGAATATACTGTAACAAAAGTATGGCAAGATAAGAATGTAAGAAGTTTTCGACAAGCATATTTGGATGGACTTTCAACAGGGTTCAAAGCACCTTCAGGTAAAGGGCGAAGATTAATAGTGACACATATAGGTAGTGCCAGTGATTTTGTAGATGGCGGACTTTTATTTGAATCTAAAAATACAGGTGATTATCACGAAGACATGAACTAGATTTGTAAATTTTTGTCAGAAGTGCGGTAAAGTAATTCGTAAAACAAAGAGTAATGTTAATATAGCATAAAAGCATTATAAAATAATAAAATAATTGTTTTGTTATAAATATATAAGTACGTCACCTTACCTGACTTAGCAAGCCATCTGTCCTTTATGGTAAGGAAGAGATAACCCACTTACAGAAAAATATATTGTTTATTTTTTGAATAAATTGTAACATATTATTTTAAAATAAATTATGTAAAGGATATAAGAGAGTCTCTTAGTTCTTGTGAGCCAATATTAGTTATTATATCTTTTACCAAAAAAAAAAAATATATATAATTCACTTTCAAAATTTTCTGCGCCATCTCTCCTAGATTTACCCTAATCGATTCAGAGCCAATGCTGCTTGCATTGTAGATAATTTAATATATTATGTACTTATTTCTTTTTTACTCTGCATTATTTATATTTATTTTGTTCCCTGTCTATATTTATACTGTATTAATTATTCATGAATTTATTGATATACGGTATTCTTTCTACCTTTCAAAATAATTATTCAAACACTATCTAAAACTAAAATAAAGAAAGCATAATTAAACCATACTTTGATCTGAACCTAATCTCAGTCTTGTTCAATGCTTACCCTTCTGCCATCTATTAAAACCTACGCCTATGCTCGACTCAACTGCCAAATTTGCGTTACATGGTTTTGATTTCCCGTATTAGTCCGTAACTTGTTTAACGAGGTAGTAAATTTACAAGTAGCTCTCATATTACCGCCATATTGTTTATTACATTGGTACAAGTCTATTATGAGACCCAAACGCTGGAGTTCGTCCGCCAAAGCCACCTTTGATATATTGGTACGTATATTAGAAAATATTACTAGCCACCAGGACCGGACTAGCAGTCACCAATTGGAAACTCATAGCAATGCTTAGCTGTCTGGCATTTGTAACTCAAATAGATCTTTATAAAACGATAATAATATAGATACGTTGATTAAATTTACAGATTATTCACATCATGCATTATTGTAAAAAAATACCATGTACGTACTATACCTATCACAAGAAGCATCAGGTAGATACAGTAGAATTACATCTTTTATATATAACGATGTTGTAAAATTGCATTTCATACTCCGAAAAAATACATATTCGGAAGTGTATGTCGTGAATTTAATATAATGTATTGTGAATTTGCAAACAAGATGTTATAACGTCCAATAAAATTGTTGCAACATATCACGTGGTAACGCGAGAAAGAGGTGATGAGTTACGTATATGTTATTCTCAAGCAAGCATATTTGTGATCGCTTCTTGTGCGATTGTGTTATATTTTACAGAGTGTGTATAAATTACCTAACATACATGTCAATATACTTACTTGTTCATTATTATACTTTTAGAGCAGCGGCCGGTAGTAAGATTTTTGGAATGCCATTTCAATAACCAGACATGGGACCTAAACCAAAAAGGATATGTGCTGCGGAGATGTAGACAACTTTTGTAGAAAGAGAACCCTTTTGCAATTTGTGAAAAAAATTGAGCAACTCGAGAGATATATCGCTCTCTTCTTCAGAAGTTACTCTGAAACTGGAGATCTACTGGTCGTTGCACTATTTATATCAGGGGTGGTCACTGATCCATGATGTTCCGGCGGGATGGTCACTGATCCATGATGTTCCCGTGGAGTGGTCACTGATCCATGATGTTCCGGTGGATTGCTTTCACGGATGAATCGTTTCCAAATACCGGACAGATCCACGCCACCGTCTCTGTTGAAATTGTGCGGATTTTTATGAA
The DNA here is from genome assembly GCA_037114965.1 of Monochamus alternatus. Lineage (NCBI taxonomy): Eukaryota > Metazoa > Arthropoda > Insecta > Coleoptera > Cerambycidae > Monochamus > Monochamus alternatus. Next base: position 20,363,906 of record CM073430.1, read on the forward strand.
TTTCTATAACTTCTCTGTATTGTCGGGGCCAAAATCTTCTCTCTCTTACTAGCATGCTGGCTTCACTTAGCTCCACCTTGTGTCCCGTGCCCGCTCTATACTCTGTTACTGCCGATTTTTACCAGTTGTTATTTTTGAGGTGACTCTTGTGTTCCTGTAACCTTGTGTTGATGTGCCTTCACATTGGTAATGGGAAATAATTAAAACTATATACAGATTAATAGAGACTGAATCCAGTAACAAAACTGGCTAATTAGAAACAACATAAAATTTGTACATACCTGTTTGTAGAATCAATAAAATCGAAGCAATATTAAATAAAGAGCTGCAAAATATCCTAACCTGCCAAAACAATAACAAAGGAGATACTAAACACGACTATCGTTTGATTTCTCATATCTTCAGAGTCAAACTAGAGCATGCGTATTATATAGTTTCGACTGGTGCGCTTTTACAAAATTTTAAATGCACTATACGATTTTGCTTCGCTGTACGATTTTGCCCCATATTCCCCCTACATGTTACGGATTTAATTGAGCCTCGTGTATGATACACTGCTGCAATACACCGTGGATGCCCTGGACATCCATCTCTTTCATGATTCGGTTGCAAATTTCCCGTGTCACGCCGGTGTTGCATACACCTGCACACCGCGGTAAATGTACCTGCATTTGACACATGCTTACCGGGAAATCGTTCTGTTAAAGCATTTTCACTTCACTACAAATTAAAATGGTATTCATCAACTCCGAATTGCTGTAAATGTAAACCATTTTTGACACTTGAAAATCTAATGTAAACAGTCTCATCACAAGCATTCTTCCTTCTTATCATACCCTCAGGAAAGATGCCACCATTAGCTATATAAAATTCGCTGTCAGACAAGCTAAAATATGGCTGGCTTTTAACAAAATTTGACATTTATAGGCTGTCATGATATAGGGAGCATTATGATCGTAGCCCACAGATCTTATATTATTATTTATTACATTTATTTGCTTTTTTTTCACAGTAATGCCTCCCGGATTCTAACGGGCTAAAAATGTAAAAAATTGTGAGCAATGTCAACAATTAGACGATTCTTCTTGATCATATATGTATATCTAATGATGCTACTTGAACTTATATTGACCTTGGACACTAACTGTGATCGAAATGATATGACGCTACTAATTTTCATATCTTCAAAAATAAATAATATCTACCCCTCATTCTAATCCCGAGAATTAGCCCAGAAGTCGGAGATTTGTGCGGGCGAGGAGACGGCATATTATTAAGTAAGCCGCATTTGCGCCCAGGAACGACTTATGTTGGTAGGTCTTAAGCACTAATCAGTGCCGGAATGAAGGCAACCTGTAAAACCTCAATAATTAAGGGGATGGTCAAACGCTCGATCAGTATCAATCTCTCACATTGGCCCAAGCCAAGGTTCTCCCACCATACCATATCTGCCGAGCGGATGTCAATTCTCCCCACAAGTATAACTGATCTACGGTCTTCCGACCGCGGAAATCGAACCCGAGTGAGTGGCACACATCAATTCAAGTTAAAAAAAGACAAATATGACTTAATTTTAGCTAAAAATAGTAAGTATACTTACTAATTGAAAGGCAAAAAGTTCAACACTTTTTCCGACAGAAGCGATTCTTTGTTACATTATATGCTGAACAAGTATATCAGTAAGTTACATAAAATTTCAAATATGATGCAAATTAATTTACGAAACAAATAAGTTTTAAAATAGTAATCTTAATAAATTTTAATAAATAAAACAATTTTAATCATTCTTTTATGGACATTTGGCAGCATAAATAAATTATATTTTGTTCTTGATACCCTACTTTAATTGCGGCAATCCAATGCGTAAGTAAAACAAAATAAATTGCTTTCAACCTCATCTATCATTTTTTTAGTCTTGTCGTTGTGTGCGAACAAAAAACGCTTAGGTCATATTTGCTCCAACAGCAAGATATAAGTAGTGATCTCTACCAATGAACACAAAATGGATACAATTTTTCAAATGTTGACCTCAAAAAATATACTCACTGAAACTGATACCTTGATAGGCCGAAAGGTTTAACAAATATTGCCAAACGTTTGTTTTTGACACATTATATTTTATTGGAAATGTATATTTGATCATCGTCTGCTAAATCGCAGCAACCGTGCTTTTTCTAGTCTGTTCCTTTGCCGCGCGTGGCAGCACTCTACAGCACAAATGTCATAATCGAACACTCATCAATTGTTTCATAGAAATTATGACAAATGTCTGTTTAGGTGTCCTTTTTAAGTTTATAAATTCATACAACCTAAAATAACAAGTATTGTGATCTGCTGATGAAAATGCCGGAGTAGCAAGTTCTATGAAATAATACGCCATAATAGTCTAAATACATGTTCCAAATTTGAACAGGATCGGTAAATTAGTTTTATTTTTGACAACTTTAAAAGTCTACAACTCAAAAACCCAAAATGTTTGATTTAACTTTGTTTTCGTAGACGGAATTTGAAAACATCGTGTATATTAAATATTCGTTAAGGCTTTTATGAGTAACCTTATAAGTTTAGTGCCGTATTTTTAGATTAATTATTTAAAAAATCCAAATGTGGAATAATTAGCGTGTGTCTTACGCACGTCTACTTATATGGGCGGCAAGAATCTTTTGGAAAAAATTGTGTATGGCTCATACTCATCAAGGTTGTCAACTCGGTATTTATAATAAAACCAGTGAACTCTGTTGAACCCGTGTCGATATTACATATAAATTATTGAGATTAAAATAGAACTGTCAGTATGAAATCGCAGTTTTGAGAAATTTGTTATAAAAATCCCATACTGGTTGTCCTTTTTGGGATACAATTATTTCTGAGAATAACATATAAAGACGTAGATTTTTATACAATTTACTTTTTCAGGTTTATTAAAAATGGTTGCATTCTGTTATTGTAAAAAATCATACATTAAAATAATTGTAAAAAACACATCTAGGAATTAATACACTGTAAAAATAATTACACATTTTAACACATTTTAAGTGCAAGTTTTACACATTTCAGTGTTATCTATATTATTAAAAGTGTAGGCTTTTCACATTAACCTGCATCTTAATTTTATTTTATAATAGGTACTGATATGGAAGCTCACCTAGCTTTTTACTTCTGGAAAACATCAAAATAAACGTATTACAAAAATTATAATTTCAAAAGCAAACAGGAACATAATTAATAAACTAAAAAGTTAGACTTCCGTACAATATATAGTATTTTCAGAATAATGTGTTACAGTAATAATAAAATAAAAGTTATTTTAGCATTAATGATTTCATTAAAAATATATAATTCAATAAGTTTTCTAACAAAATATTTTACAAAATTAGTAGTTGTAGTACATTTCATAAGGGACTTAAAAACTAATAAAGTTCTAGAAAATCATGAACAACGAAATAACAAACATTAAACAAAGATGTATTTAGGCATTTAGGCATAGAATTTACGAAAATTAAGATCACTGGTAGTGATCATTTTTCTCTCTCTAAAGTTACAAGAACATTAGAATACAGAGTAATCTGAAACATCCTAAATATTCTCCTAATATTTTTAAGAGTTATAGTTTTAATTAGTTTAAGCTTTATCACAATTATCAGCAACATTTGTTTTAGAGTTAGATAAGTAAATACCATTTTCTTTGATCAAACAATTTAAATTTAAATATTCTCCATTTGAACATAGCGAACGAAAGGTAACTGAACACAACATCGCAACACGACCAACATGGCGTAGTGAAGTGTGTTGGAACAACTGATATACTGCAGCTGCGCAATTGTGTTCGGCTACTCAGGAGTAGAGATATAGAACACAGAAGTGTTTACACAAAATGGCGTACTTTTAACACATCACTGGTAAATATTTCACAAATTCAGTATATTATAACACATCTTGTATAAGAAAGCCATAGTGTGTAAAATTATTAACACGGAAATTTGACATATTCTAAATTACACAATAGAAAATCTTACTTACACAACAACTTTTTTACAGTTTAGAACTAATTTTCACTTTTTAAATTATGTTTAATTTAGGCAGGTAAACTTTAATCTAATAACAAGGAGAATAACAAAGGTATATGCGTATAATGAATGAAATAGACACCTTTTTAAATGTTTATAAAATTGGCACTTAGTACAACTATTGACATAAATAAGGAAAATTTTTAAATTGCTCAATATTATGAGCAAATATACTCAATTATATCTATTCACGAAATTATTTACAGTGTGTGCAAAATATATGAGAGTTTAGGGAAACATCTAAAGCAAGTGAACTACTTTTGAAAAATATCATATAATAATATATTTCTGTTTAAATATTTCTGAGACTACTATCTAATGTTACAGTATTCACTTATGTATAATGATGGATGAGATCCGGATATACAACCTTGGAAATTTGCGTAGTCAGAGTACATCATAGAAATAGTTTACAACTGCGATAACCTTTTGTTCATATTATTGTTAAAATGAATGAAAATTCTTTTTCCACTATCTAATCAGTTCATACAGGCTTCAGATCTGTCACATCTAAAGGCACAATATTTGTTTACTTACAAAAAGTTAATAATTTGGACACAATTTAATAAGCATATTGTTTTAATCAAGTGGTTTTTCTTAGTAGGACAAAGACCAAAAATAGAAGAACATCATATTTATTTGTATTTTTGGTCTTTGTCACACTAAGAAAAACCACTTGAATAACTAAGCAAGACCGCCAATTAAAGAAAACTTAGTATTATTTTAAATGTGCAAAACTGTATGGTAATCATCAAAATTCATCTATCAAGGTCAACGCAGTTTATTAAAATGCATACCATTTAAACCATTAATGTTTATGTCAGGCATTTGAATAATTTTACAATAAATCAGCCAACAATTCGCAGTTTATGCATTAGGACGATTACCATTGTCCTTGGCGGTTGTTATGAAAGCATTCTTATCAAAATTACGTGCTTAGAAAAACACATCTCTAAAATCTAAATAATTGCTTCGTTATACACTTTGTCAATTATGGTGAAGGCGCTAGTATCAATATGTTGCTAAAGAGCGAATATCCATTTTTTTCCTTGCGCCTGTTGCCTTGTTTATGTAACTGTAAGATATAAAAAGGCAATACAATTATGTAGATATGCAACAGGAATAATAAATTCAAGTGAAAACGTACATCGAGAACATTCTCCGTCTTGAAAAATCATAACATGCAACTAAGAGCATAAACTACATTATTGACAACACTTGGCGGGTCTCAAGCGGCTTCGATTCCTTGAGAGCCAATAATGTTAAACTCAGGACCGTTCCACATCTGAAATCTGTGGTTAACTCAAATTGCACTTACATTTTTTTATATTCCAGATGAATAAAATAGTACCTAAATGTCACTCAAATGAACTTGAATTTAACAAATAGAAAATAGGTATGTTTCTCTATTGAGTCTCGATGAAAAAAAGACAAATTTTAAAAAGAAAGAATTGTATAAACAAAGTTATTTACTTTATTAAGTTATATCTTATATTAAAAGTATACCAACATCAGGCATATTTACCTTCGTGGATTGGATTGGTACTCTCTCTGCTGGTATGGTAGGGTGGAAGAACGTTGGCTTGGATCAATGTCAGAGATTGATACAAGTTGGCGTTTGACCATCCCCTTAATTAAAGAAGATTTTCATGTTTTCCTCATTCCTGCGCTGAATGGTGGTTAAAGCCTACCAACGTAGGTCATTCCTGGGTGCAAGCACGGCTGCGTGATAATAATATGACTCCCTCTCTCCTACCCACATCTCGTGACTTCTGGACTAATACTCCTTAGAGTGAGGGTAGAGACATTATTATGTTATCAACTGGTTTATTTATTTTACATTAAAATGATAGCTTTAGCTTCTAACCCATCACACAGATTTATAAATATTTTGTAAATTTGATTTCATTTGTAGTTAAATAATTCTCTTAAAAGAATATGGTCTTTGCAAACAGCGAAATACAACAATAAAATAGATAATATAATAGCTGTTAGTTGTTTAAAACGTGAATCTAGGTGAAGATTACTTTCCTTATTTTTTATTTTAAATGTGACAAAATTAGTTGCTGAAATTTATGATCAAGTTCCATAATAATCAATCTATAATCTACTCCGAAGTTGGGCTTCCTTGATTTAAACAATCCATTAAGAATCTGATTTAATTTTAAGCAAGAAAACTGAAATGCTTTCTTCCTAGCGGGCTTCGGTTTCAGATATATAGATTGGCAGTGTTCAAAGATAAATTTGGAACTTCACTTATAATGTAAACAAAACCATTTAAGACTAGTTGAATGACCTACTAGAGTGCCAGATCTTAATCTACTGCATTATAATTTTTGGAGTCATATAAAACAAATAGTTAATTACAATTATGAATTCTGTGCATCAAATTCAAGCTGCTCAAGATCTTGCCGCATTTACTAATTCACTGATTTGACGTTGCCAACCATGAGTCGCCACAGGTTATTCGTCTATTTTTTATATGACCTACTGTTACTTTTTGTAGAATTATATATAACATGGCTATAACCAATATTAGCTAGGGTGGATCACTCCCTATCGTCTTTATATCCTATTACTAATTTTTTTCCATAACACTCTATTTTTTGTCTTTTCTCTTCATTTTTTTATTCTAATTCTGTTTAGGTACTTTTTCACTTCTTCCAGCCATTTTGATCTGGGTCTGCCTCTCCTTCTTCTCCCTCCCGGATTGCACTGCATCGTATAACCTCACCTCACACTTAGTTTTTTTCTCATTTTTACTATGTCTTCACCGATTAGCAATATTTCGTAGTTTATTCTCTGTCGGCAATAATTCTCGTCTATTTTTATTGGTTCTAATGTTGTGTTCATTATCTTCCTTTCGAGTCTTTCGACTTAATTCTTCTTCTTCCTTCCTGTTAGTGTCATTGTTTCTGCTGCATACATCATTATCGGTCATTGCATTATAAATTCTTATCTTTGTTTTCTTTGTAAGTATTTTGCTTCTTAATAGTTTCTTATTTGCATAGTAGGCCTCCAATGCTCATTATCTTTGTTTTGTCTTTATCTATTAGTAATCCCATCCATTTTCCTTCTTTTACTGTTTCATTCAGCATTTGTTTCATTATTTTTCTTTTTTTTTGACATTATTACAATGTTGTCAGTATAAGCAATAATTATTTGACCTCCAGTTGTCCTCGGGTTGTCGACAGAGACATGTAGAATTTGAAATATAAATTTTGTATGTAATTGGATTCTGATGGAGAGGGAATCAATAGGAAATCTTGTAAAATATAAACTAAATTTTGTTTGATTCATTTCGAATCAATATAGCACTAGATTTTTATTTTATTATGAAAAATAATTAACATTATCTTACATATAGAAACGAATAACAGTTACAAGTAATGTCTGTATTTAAAAAATGGAAAAAACAGTTCTTATATAAACAATAATCAAAAACAATTATTTAATTCCAATTCCAATTCCAAATTTCATTACTTATTGTTATTTAACGAATTAGTGAATCTGGGGGTTAATGTAGTTATCCGTCCCCTGCTAAATGCGCCACTGAGTATTAGTATTTTTACTTTAACAGGTCAATATTAATTAAATATTCATCTTTTATATAAGGTTTAGGTATTGACAGTTTTGATATTTGCTTTTCGGTTCATTTCTCCCTCTGAATTTGGCACATTGCCTACCCCAGTCCGGGCCTGTACATAATCCATTTGGTCGAATCCTCACCCGCCGCGCGCAGCATGTTAAATTGACTTTAATAAAGATATACAGGATAAAGCCAGGTAACCTTTTATTAAACGACGTTATATTTACCTTAGTATCTCCCATGCGAACTCTCTTTCCATCCACTCGACGTTGCAATGATCCGTTTTTTCTCGACGACCGTTTCATTTCTTAAAAATGGAATTAGACGTCAATCAATACGGCTCGGAAATAATTTAAATTTAGCGCCATGTGCCCTAATACCTCCTACGGTAGTGCTTTTAAGTAGTGCAATAAAAGAAGCGTAATTAAGAATGGTAAAGAGATTTTTTGTCTTAGAGCTTATTGGTGTTTGTTTGGCGTTGTTTTCTACCTTGTGAGCTGTGAGCTTTGCGTTTTTCACGTATTTTATTTTATTTGTTAGGTTATATTAGTAACACTTTTTTGTTGGTTATCGATTAGGAGGAAAAGGATCTCGTGAGATTGTAGAGCACTTGTCGCCATCTGTTAGAGCGTAGATGTATTTGTAGTGTCCGAACGAGTCAAGGAAGCACAGCCGTAATGAGCGGATCATGTTTCACAAATTGCACACCATAGGCGTAGACGGGGTTTTTACCAGGCGGAGACATGTTTTTATTTTGTATGTATTTTATTTTCTTGTGTTATGTAAATGTTTTCGTTGTGCCATTTGTAGATAATATTTGGCATTTTCGCATATATTGCTATGGATGTTTTATGTATGATACTAAAAAAATAATTAAATTAGTAGGTAATAATTAATTTGTGATTTCGTGAAAACTATTTGTTATGTAAAAGATTCTATTTTAAATAAATCAAATTTGATTCATTTAAATTAATTAATTAATTTCTAATTTTCCTCTTATTCCCAATAACTTTTATTTTATTTAATATTTTTTGACAGTTTGACATTTAATGGTATTAACGTTTTCTTACTGTATAACATGTATAAAAATTCTTTGATTTTTTGCAGTATTTGTCATTAAATAAGTTTCCTGTTTTTTTTTTCTTTAGTTAAATTAGGTTTTTGCCACACTTCTGAAAAAATAAAGATTAATTAAATAAGCTCTTGCGCCAAACGGATCAGTCAAGGGTTATTTTTGAAACTAAGTTTGTTTAACCAAAAAATCTCACACTGAAAAAGCAGATAAGTAAAATATAACAAAAATTACATCGCTACCGCATACTTTCTTATTTTTTGACGTATGTCAAGTTCGACAGTTTAAAATTTGTTTATCTGCCTCCATACAGATGTTAAATGATTGTTATTTTATTGTTATTTACTTCTTCTTGATAAATTTGATATTAGAATAGTTTTTCAGACAACTAATGCTTTACGATCCTTTTTGTCAAAAACACGTCCAAAAAATGATATACAAAATTCAAAAAATTGCATCTGCAGCATACCTTGTGAGTGCAATACACATTATCAAAATCAAAAATTTGCGAACGCGCTTGGGAAAACGGTCATTTGAATCAATGGGGTTCGGCAAAAATTTTAGAGAAGCAGGATAATGCAACAAAAAGAAATTAAAAGAGACCACGATTATTTTGTTGCACGGATATAAGTGTGTGACAAACTGTTCAGTAAACATTGATCATTGTTGGCTTCAGTTGTATCAAGAAGAAGTAAGTAACAATAAAATAAAAATCATTTAACATCTCTGTGGAAGCAGATAAACAAATTTTAATCTGTCACTTCTCACATACTTTTAATACATTTCCTATTTTGATAACGAAAACAGAGTATTTCGAAATGTCAAAATATACGGTGCACGGTAGTAATGTGGTTTTTGTTATTTTTTTACTTATTTGCTTTTTCAGTGTGAGATTTTTTGGTTAGGCAAACTTTGTTTCAAAAATAACCTTTGGCTGATCAGTTTGGCGCAAGGGCTTGTTTAATTAATCTTTATTTTTTCAGAAGTGTGGCAAAAACCCAGTTAAACTAAAGAAGAACCATAACAATGCCACAAATAAATAGCTTCAGGGAATAAAGTATAATCTTTTAAAAATAACTTTAATAATGTATCAGTTGTAGCCAAGGCAAAGGGAAACGATTTTTTCATGTTGCAGGCGATGAACAACCACAACATAAAAGTCACCAACTTTACCAACCTAGATGCTGTGACGTACCCTATTATTAAACTCATCGGAACCGTAGACTACGAGATTAGCGTCTCTTGCCAAAACCAAACCGACAAAAACGTCTACTTGACCCTGAACAACAACTCCAACATCCTCATCACCACCAACCTAATAGAAAACAGGTTTAAGTTTCTAGTCGAACTTCAAAGAGGCAAAAATCAAATAAATATCAAATTCTGCTGTGAGACTATCGGGATTACACTAGAATATTTTTCTATAAAATCCGAGAATTCTGTGATACCGCTTTATGTGATTTGCGACGGGCACGACGGCTATTTCCAGGCCCCTCCGTGGGAGAACAACAATGTCGAAAGTGCCTGCAAGAGAATTACTTTGTGTTCAAAACTGCTCCAATGTGTTACGGCTGAGAAACTGTACGAGCAAAACTTGGGGAGGAAAACGTTTTGTCTCGAATCGGACTGCCAGGTTTTCCACAGCGAACTGAACTACCTGGAGGCCAGGAACATGACGCAAGTGGAACTGTGGGAGTATATAGGTAATTTCATAGCATTGTTTTATGTTAGGTGTAGAACAGAAGATGGCGTAGATATTAGGATTAGGAAGTAAACAATGTCCCGTAAACCCGTAAGCATTTTCTAATTTGAAAAAAACCGCTATTTTTTTGGGAAAATCTCCAATAGCATTGTGACTACACTGCTGATTTGTAATCTTGCCATTCCTTATTTGTAAAAAAACGATCGGAACCAATGGTCTTGTGAAGATCATAGTATTGCTTTATTATTTTTATCCATTCCGTTTTTCTAACTGCAAATGTTCGGGAAGTGTAGTTTTTTGTTACAGGAATAACTATCATTATGCTCTTTTCTAAATTTTCCAGATCATCCATTTTCATATTAGGAGTTCATCGCATCTGCAGGTGCCAGATATAATATACCATTAAACACATAATTGATATGAATTAAATAGTAAAAATATTACCTTTTGAACAAGATATTCCTCTAGAGCTTTGTTTAAGAAGGTACTGATGTTTCCTTCTGAGAGAACATTGGATTTTTTAGGTTTATATCCAGCATTCTGCCTTTTCAAAAATGCTCACAATTTGGAATACTGGCTAATGTCGATATTTTGCTTGATATTAAGTACAGCTCGCAACATCGAATATCGAGACCATAATGTTGAAACGTATCGTTTCTGAAGTACGTTGCGCACCCTTAATTGCGCACCATTTAATGTAAGACGAAAATTTTTTCTCGTACCTTTCTTTCCTTTTCTCTGGAATTATTCCGTCAAGCACAGTGTCCCCAGCTTCTCGGACTTCCGGAGCTGTACAGGTTAATTCAAAATCAGACATTATGTACTTGTTTAAGCAAAATAATTAAAATTTCGTAACGGAAAGAATATTTTTCGACTTAACTGTCAAAACCAATAAACTAGTAATATTGCCTAGCAACAGTTTCATGGAGTTCTTTGTCGAAAAAAGTATTAAATTATGATAACAAATTTTCTTAAAATTAATGTTTTTAAAAGCTTGTAACTAAGTGATTGTGAATAAAATAGTATATATGTCGTAGTCATTGGGTTTAATTCGTCATTTCACGGAAAGCCTAGTCATTGGCTGTATTGCCGGCAAAGGCTGTAATGAAATGAATATTCCTTTGATTGACTGAAATTTTACGGATTGCCTGTTTAACAAACAAAGTAAATGGTTCATCGATTGCACGTTACAGCGCTTGACGGATTTTTGTTTAGTTATTTTCTGAATATTCTTGAAATGTAATACTTCCTGTGGAAAAATTCAAAATACAAAGTACAAAAGACAAAATATTTTTATTTTGGCAAAATATTAGTTTCCTTCATTTGGAACAATCCAAACACATATTATAAATCATATGCCAAATGGTGAGTAGGACTTAAATTGAATAATATGTAGATCAAAATCTCTTTTAGATGAAAATAAAAAAATATTCTAAAGAAAATGTAAATGAAAATGCTTCTCTACAGTCAGACTCGAATAGTTCTAGGTACATATGTATAAACATATTATATACAGGGTGGACACGCTATAATCCCCTCATATTTTTCTCCATCATTAGTCGAAATACGAAAAAATGTGTAAAAATAAAAGTTGAAGGAACTTTTAAATATTTTTTTAAAGCAGAAAAAAATATCGCATATCCCATATGTATATAGGTTTAACTTTTTATAAATATACTATACATGATACTTATCTTTTAATCTTTGCGAGATATTATTATGTTTATTGTTAATATGCAACATCATATAACTCATGATATATGATATCATTTTTAAATGAAAGATATAAAGTTAAGCATTTTAATTGGGAATGAAGTTTTAATGGAAAATAAGGATACTTATGTAAAATTTAGTAGTTATCAGTTTTAACTACTCTTATAAATTTACTTCTTTTATTTTTAATATGCCTTTAAAATCTTTAAAAATGTGTCAACTATAGCATATTAACAATAAACATGTAATATATCGAAAACCGTAAAAGATAAGTAACATGTATAATATATTTCTGAAAAGTTAAATTGGCGGTTTATTCAATGGCGTAAAAATATGAAGAGTATTACATTTAAAAAATAAATTCAAATAATAACGCAGATCAAGGGGAGTTAGGGCAATTTTCACGTGATCACTCTGTACATATGGTTATTCATTTACAATAAAAAAAGTAGAAATATTAGTTATTACGGACCGAAATTCTACACAACACAATTCAGCAAATAGAGAGTTTAAGTTGTGTCCGATACGTGAACGTGTACGTAGTGTTTGACCGTCGCGCATGCTCAAATTAAAATTTTTCAAGTTTAACGTGATACGGATGTACGTGAGCTCACGGGTATTTGCGTAACGTAAACAGAGACGTATACGTGCCGAAGAGGTGGCCGAAAACTTCCGAATGCACAGAACGGATTGATAAAAGACTAACCGAACAGAAGGAGCATTAAAGTAATAATCATCGTTTCTGAATAATATGATTCCGTGATAACTTATCCTACTTAAACTAATTTTTGAAACACGAATCTTACTATACGTAAACGTGAAAATTACACGTTCTACGTTTTACGTATCATGATAATCGACAATCGACTTAAACTCTCTATAATAACTAAACAATCGTCCGTCAAACGCTGTAACGTGTAATCGTTTAATATTTTACTCTGCCTGACGATAATGAAACAGGCAATCCCTGAAATGACGTAAAATTTCAGTCAATCAAAGGAATATTCGTTTCATTACAGCCTTTGCTATAGCCAATGACTAGGCTTTTAGCAAAGACTGGGCTGTAATGATCTACTTTTCCGCTCGGTATATAATAAACTATTTCACAGTTCGGGTACTTTTTTACGATGTCACTTTTGACATTGACATTATCTTCAGATACTTTGGACAGCTGGACAAAAAATATTGTTTATATTTCTTGCAGGAAATCAGGGTTTTATGGCATTTTCGAACGAAATTTTACATTCTCATGCGCCATTAAAAAAACACTTATTTTGCGCACCTAGTACAAAAATAACTATTGTTCATAGTTTATGAAACAGCAGTCTTAGATACGATCGAGAATAATTATTGTTTTCTTTTTACACAAAAAAATCTTGACTTTAATAATTATTTTGAAAATATCATGTGTATCTACGTATGATTCCTTCTCACTCTTTTTGTCACTTTATAACGTGCTAAGTCATACAACCTATTGCAATAATAATGACAGCTTAAATGAGTTTTAGAACTAGATACTGGTATAAATTTCATTACATCTCTATTGGTAAGTGAATTAAGAATTAATGTTGAAAGTTGATAATAGATTTCATTACGAATGCTTCAGCAGTCCGCAATAAATCGTCAAATTAATTTTAAAGAGTACCATTATTATTGCAGTATATTGTAGGGTTCTATCCTAAATCCATATTTGAATCCACTGAATTTTTTGAAGGTTACTAAAGGTGTAATGTATTCTTTTGAATCTTTTCATATGAATTAAAATTCTTATTTATCCGATATCATTGTGGAAGGATAAGATTACATTTTTTTTTAAATTGCAATATATTTTATAGTTCTAATAATGTAATAAATTACTTTTATAAATAATTTATATATTATAGGTTATTGTGCTTTAACTGTATGCACAGAAAATATAGCTACGCAACAGAACTCTCGTGGGGACATATTAGGGAATAGATTCTGAGGTTGTCGACAGATGGCGCTACGATACGTATTTGTTAAAATTTTAAAACTTAGAAATATGCGCTCTTCGAAAGAAGCAGCCTAGCGCGTTCGTTTCCTTGACGACCGCTGCCTCTGTTGCCATATCTTGCCGTCTTTATAAAGTGCGTTGCGTTTATGAATTTTAATAGTGGAGTAAAATCTCCTCGCTAACTCGCTTATTTGTGGTTCATTTTTTAAAGCTATAACTAAATGGAACGTTTACCATAATTTAAAATAGACACATCAAATTATTGATGCTTGAATTTTATTTGACAATTGACATTTGTTTTTTATTACATCGCATTTCACAACCCATATAAAAAAAACTATAGCGCTTCTAATGGTACACACCAATTTTTGATAACTTAAAAGCCTTTTCAAAAAAATTAGTTTCAAAGTCGTAGCAGAAAATGTATCCATTAAAAATGTTAATATGCGACTATATTAATTATTGAAAATTGATCTATAGCTATACCGAGGCAAATGTAGGCAAAATTTTAAAAATGTTTTTTTTAAAGTTTACTTACTACGGTTTTCAAGAAATTAAATTGAATTTTATGTATGTGCGACGTGTGAATAAGCTTATAGTTGCGGTACAGAATATGTTTTCATAAATAAGCTCGTAAATAAGACGGTTCATTCATTCGGCGAATTAGAAATACCTATATTTTGGATTTTGGATTTTTATTATATATATATTATCATTGTATTAGATATATTTATGATGCGGTAAATTTAATTTTAGAGAAAAATAATCAAAATTAAATCAGTGCACTCAACTTTATACTTAATTTGAATGAAATATTGACTAATTCCTATAGAATATTAAATTATCTTAAATTGAATTCAATTAAATCAATTTGAAGTTTTAGTAGCAAGTCAATTTTCAAATTTATATTTGTCAATTTTTTTAGAGAATTATTTTTTAAATCATATATTTTGTGTCTCCTAGGATAAAGACAAAGGGAAACTATTGTTGTATCATACCGTTTATAAGTATAACAATGTTATGTATTATACAATCTTACATTTTTAAATTGTATTGTTTGCAAAAATAAAATTATAGGTTAAAAAAATGATTTTAGCAGTTTTTTTTGCATATAGGCATTTTACGCTTACCACAATGTATAAACCATTTATTACATAAATCTTTATTTTTATGTGGAAACCGAAACATTCAAACTCCCGATTTTCGAGTTTTACCGCAATTAAAATATTGGCACTTATTTCCAGCCATTATTGTCGATTTATTCTAATATACTCGTATTTAATAATAATAATAATTGAAATAGCAACTTAACAAGTACACATAAACAGTAGCAAAACAAACTGACATAAAAAGATCTGCCACTATGTGTAAAAAATTCTATAAAAACAGTTGAATGCACGCCTTGGCCATATCTTAAGACAAAGATAGACGAGCGGCCGCCGCTCGGCTAAAACGAATTCAAACGTCTTTGTCTTTTAGCCATTCGTCTCCAATAAATGCCGTAAACCGCGTCACATTATCATTGTAGTAAAATATACCTACCTTTCGTATACAATCAATAATAATTATAAACATTCTAACTATCTATAATCTATATGATACTGAAAACATCAGAGGAATGTAATTTGTATTTGTTGTGAAAATATAATTTTATCTATCTATTCAGAACACATATTTAATTCAACGCATATAAATTTAAAGAAATCCCCAAAGATTATTTATTTAAACTTTTTCCGTATCACGGTTTCTGAGATAAGGGCACAAGGAATTTTTTTGGACATGTATATGTATATATGTATATATTACGTATGTATGAATAAGCTTTTTTTCGTCGTTTTAATATTAGCTTCGATTATAAAAATGTCACTTGTAATTATCGAAGAAATACAAACAAGGTATAATTCTGGATCTATACAGAAAGAAAAATCATGTCATATTATTAATCAATTAATAAAATTAGAAATATTTACGTTTTCTCAAATTGTTATTGATGTATTATTATTATTCTAACACAATTTAAAATTTTTAATAAATAAGTGCCTATTTATTTACATATGTGTCTACCTTATTTTTAATTACAATTACTGTAAATTATAAAAACGTTAGTTGTCACTAATGTGTAAGAATACATATTATTATTGTTATTTAATACTTTTCATTATTTAGGTATAATATTCTAATAACTTCCGTAAAATTGACAATTGGCAACGCTTTCCGAATTGGGCGCTAAAATCGACTTGCCTGTGGAGCGACCTACGAGCTAATAGCTAAACTTACTCTTTCTACTGTACATGCGCAGTTTGAAAGAAGCTGGCTTTTGGAGCCGGCTTCTTTTCGGGGACTACATTTAAACACTACTTGACGAGCCTTCTGTTGCGTTAGCTATATATTCTGTGCTGTATGGTATGACCTTTTGAATAAAAACGACAATTCATTATGGAACATATTATCACCGCCAACAAAGGTAGATGGCGAAACAAGTTAGAAATCTTCTTTATCACGTCACTGAATTATTTATTAATTCTAAAATGTAATTTAAAAATATATTTTAATAAACTTAATACGTGATCGAAAAATAAAAGTTCATTGTTCATTTTTACTTTATTTTTTAACTTCAAAACTCAAACCTCAAAATTTTAACGCCAGTAAATCTTTTAAAAATTCAGTCAGTCCATGTGATGCGTAAAAGTATTTGAAACAATAAATATTCTTCCATTTTATTTAGAAAATTAAGTAATTTTAGAGTTTCACCAATTTAAAAATTAAATTAAAAGCATTATTTTACATAACAAATATGTATGCTTCTTTTTGCATTTGTGAAGTTTTGGCTGCCATACTGTATCAAAATTCTATGGGTTAGTTTTCATCTACTCTACTGCCCAATAAATACTATAAGAATTGAAAAATTTCTCTAATTTAACAACACTAAAATGTACTGTCTATCTATCAAATGTAGCTATTGTATATTACTCTTTAACATAATCATCTTAGGATACTGATACTGTATTTCAGCATGGGGAGGAATATTTTGATCATACATTGAACAATTTGCAAGTAGCACAGAATAAATTATATACCTATACTTTTAGCTAACCAGCATAATTTAAGAAATTCATGCATTTAAATAGCGTGTGTAAAAAAAGCAGCGTTTAAGATACTCGTTGCAAAAATCTCTAAAATATGCTCTAAATTTGTAACATACTGTATTTTAGGAAGAGAAATCATGAAGTCTGACATAGCATGCGAAAATAAAAAATACTTAGCATTCCTATCCTGTACGAGGTACTGGGGAGAAAATTACACAGAAACGATGAAAACTCATGAGGAGCTTTTGAAAATCACCCAGGCCTATGTGGCGCTAGGGGGAGGAGGTTTGGCGTTGTTCGGCACGGCTTGTCTTTACACCTGGCCGGAAAGTTTTGAAGAAATAATTCTCAGATTCGAAGATTCCACGCTTATAGATCGTACGCAGTTCTTAGATGACAGTTGTTACAGGTAAAATTTTACATTTTTTTAGATTAGGCGGCACTGTATTTCAGCGCATATGGTGTTCACTCATTCTACATATAGGGTGTTCCGCATGAGAAGACACTGAGCAGGTATATGTAAGGAATTACTTTTACGAAAAAATGCAACTAAAACAAGATTTTAATAGTGCTGTAATTTGACAATATATATATATATATATATATATATATATATATATATATATATGTTTGTCTGTATATCCTTTATAGAATTGTAAACTATGCATTTGACCATGTGATGATATTTAGCAAAGTTGTTGTGCATGAGCTAGTTAGTAATAAAACTATAAAATAAAATTAAAACTAAAGGAATTGTTTAAAATGGGCAGCATTTTCTCTGAAACATAAATTTACTCTTCGTCGAAAATTGAAATTTACTCTCTCTAATAAATGATGATCGTTTCTTATAGCGTTACATTATTTATTCGTAAAACCATTCCACAAATCTTCTCGGGATTCAATTGGCGAGGAATAAATAAAATCCTTCAATGTTCCCCAAAGAAAATAGCCACATTTATTGAGGTTTGACGATCGTGGTGGCCAATTTTGAAGACAATTATTTCCTCGTCCAAACCATTTATTTGGAAAATTTAAATCCAAAAGTCTCTAAAAGTAGCACTAAAATGAGGCGGTGTTCCATTATGCATAAACCAAAACTCTAGTCTAAGTTGCAACGGTAAATCTTCGATAAAATGAGATAGAGTAATTTGCAGAAATTCCAAATAACTTTTAATCAATTTGGTAAAATAACTGGTCCAATCAATTGCATAGGGGTTTACATCGTAAACGTTCATGAAACTTGTGAATATTTGTAATTCCTTCACGAGTGAAACAAACCTCATCAGTGAAAAAAAAATCTTGTGCCAATTAATATCCTGATCCAAGATAAACTCACAAAAGATCACTCGTCGATCCAAATTTTGAGGCAATAGCTCTTGCACTTTTTGAATGTGATATAACAGATTAAATGTAACTGGTCTGCTACTTCCTGCTCGGCCTAAACGGCTCGACTTGCAGGAAGCGACCTACATTGTCGTAGGTACTTGACCGCAGACCTCTCGCCCTGGGCGATGCGCCATTAAATCTATAAATGATACTGCGGGAAACAACTACTGCGCGGGCTAATGCCCCGACCAGCATTGAATTACACCTGCAGTATCTGTGTGAACATCCAAGAACCCTTGTCGGTCACTCCACCAGATATAGACCGGTTTCGGGCTTGTTAGTCCTCATCAGTATGCCATAGGTGAGATGACCGACAATTGAACTGGCTGTTCCTTCATATGTAGGTTCACATATAAATAGAGTGCAGGTGAGATGTAACTGGTCTGCTACTTCCTGCTCGGCCTAAACGGCTCGACTTGCAGGAAGCGACCTACATTGTCGTAGGTACTTAACCGCAGACCTCTTGCCCTGGGCGATGCGCCATTAAATCTATAAATGATACTGCAGGAAACAACTACTCCGCGGGCTAATGCCCCAACCGATATTGAATTACACCTGCAGTATCTGTGTGAACAGCCAAGAACCCTTGTCGGCCAGTTCAATTATCGGTCATCTCACCTATGACATACTGATGAGGGCTGACAAGCCCGACACCGGTCTATGTCTGGTGGAGTGGCCGACAAGGGTTCTTGGCTGTTCACACAGATACTGCAGGTGTAATTCAATGCCGGTCGGGGCATTAGCCCGCGGAGTAGTTGTTTCCTGCAGTATCATTTATATAACAGATTACGTTTAAGAATTCGGTATACAAAAGTTCTTGATAATCTAATCAATAATAAACCTAAATCATGTACCAAGTGTGGCTATTCTAAGTAAAAGTAATTCAGAAATATTATTTTTTTCGAAATATTTCCCCCCCCTCTGAATGCGTCTAACTCCGCCTGTGTGCAACTTTGTATATGTTTGGTTAAATTGCAATATTTTGGAACCTCCTACATGCACTTGCTCTATGTCGGTTCTTATGTGGAACACCCTGCATAGTCATAGTGATTTTCTTTTTCTATATGCTCATTTTTTAAATTTATTTCGATAATAATAAATTTCAGCGTATGTTTCGCCGAATTGTATTTCGATAAAAAAATATCTAACTTTTTTTTTATCGAAATACAACAAAAAGGCTTTATGATAGGTACTTTTTTTTCATAAATTATTTTAGAGGTACAGTCGGAGCGTGCTTTTCGACGACCTTAGGATCAGTTCTACACGAACTGTACCACACTTTCGACCTGGGCCACACAGAGGAGGGGATAATGAGTAGGGGTTTCGACAATATATACAAAGTGTTCACTCGTCCTCACTCCACCGCCCAAAAATCCAATTCTACTCATGACATGACCAAAGCTCTCCAGGACAAGATCGAATTCAAAGAGGAATTCGAGTCTGAGAGTCTAGTTGAAAGACTGCAAAAGGAGAACAAGAGAAAAGAATTTACCGTGATCAGGAAAATAGAAGAGGAAGCTGATGATACGTTTTTGACGAGAAGTTGTGCTGTCTTGTTATGTTATCACAAGTAATGGTACTAGCTTAGAGTTTATTAACTATATTTCTTAATTATTCTTTTTCTAGATGGTTCAACCAGAGTACGTCTAGGCAGTGCTCTTTACTCTCCTTCGACTGCTTCAATAAACTCATAAAGTCAACTTCTGGCATTAGAGTCGTTGAAATACGAAGCAAAAACGTTGAACTCGTTATTCATAATTGGACCTTCGAAGGCAGAATTCTAAAATTCTCATTCCAAATACCACAAGATGTTATTATCAGCTTGAACGAGGATACTTATATCATGTTTGTCGAAGATACAGTTGGCTGCATTTTGAAAGAGGAATTTAGCATGTAAAACAGTTTCCGAAAAAGTTGAGGGGTCGGTATTTTTACGAGGATATTCAAAGTACGCAACGGCTTAGGCTTAGCGAAAACAATGTCCAGTTCATCTTCACAGTGTCACCGATAGGCATTTTTTAGAATATTAATGATTTTATTTAACCAAAATAATAATATTTTTATCCACAATCACATTATTATCGGACTTTTATTCACAGATATGAACCGTCCAAAGTGACACTTTATAGTGGAATAAAGTAACTTTTTCTAATTTTGACATATAAAGTGACACTTTTTAAAACTGATTGACATTATGAAACGTCTTACTTTTTGTAACTAGTTGCATAAAGTAAAATTTTATGCAATTGGTGACAAAAAATGTATTTCAAAATTAGTGACAAAAAGAATTATTCTATTTATTAAACTGTTATAATACAAGTTAAAAACATAAATTATAAATTAATTATTATAAATATTGATAACACAATTATTGCAATTATTCAAATTAATTCCCGACGACATATTTTTTTCATTGCTCGAACTTGCTGTTATTTGGGAAGCGGCGCACATTGCATTAGATGTTTCACCAAATATTTCTTGCGCTATAAGTTTTTTATTATTCATAGAATTTTCAACATATCCCTCCGCAACAGAGCTAGATTTCCAACCTCCGTGCCTCTTTAATTTTAAAATATCAGCGCCACTGTCTGCTAGGAAAGTGGCAGAGCTTCTTCTAAAGCAGTGGCCAGTATATAGAACAGGATTTGAAAGACCAAGAAATTGTGCAATAACTTTTGGCAGACTGCTAAATGTGTTAATTCCCACAGGATTTCTGGTACATTTTCCATTAGCATATTTTACAAAAAATCTGTTGTGTTTAAGAACCTGGGGACGCAACTTAATATATTTTCTTAATATTTCAACAAGATTCGTATTTTCCATGTCTCCAGTGGTAATTGCAAACTGCCGTATAACTTTTGTTTTTGAAGGTGGGATATCAACACGAAAATGGCTTCCTTCGTCTATAGCATTTTCAACTGGAAGAAATGTTAATTCTGCTTTTCTGCATGCTCCTGCCATTCCAATTTTCATTGCAACCTTAGCCATTAAGTATTCTTTGTCATCAGCTTCCACTAAAAATTTGGCAAAATCTTCTTTAATAAAAACTTTTGACTTTTTAGCACTGTACCCGTCCGCTTGCCTTTTAATATATGCTACCAAATTTGTATATTTTTTAATATCAATATTCCTTTTCAGATTTAGTTCAGACCTTAACATTGAGTAAAGTGTCCATAATGTGGAAAATTTTAGATCTTTCTTACCCTCAAAATATGCAAGTAAAACTTTCTCATTAACATGTTTAATTTTCTTCTCATCACACCACGTAACAAATTTTTCGTATGCCAAATCATAAACTGCCTTTGACTTTTTGGGAATTACTGATAATAGAGCATTACCTGCTGCCTCTTCAATATCGCTTGGTAGCTCTTCAGAACTTGAATCACTCATTTTTTAAAAATAAAACTAAAAATATATCAATCTCGCTAAAAACCTTCCGTCTAAACTTTTTTACAAAATGTCAAACTGACAACTAACATGAAGCAACAGCAACAAACTAAATTTATGTTTTCCAAATTTTTGTCAATTATATTAAATTTTATTTTTTTATTACTCTCTTCAAAATTAGAAAAAATCTTGTATGCAATACGTTACGAAATGAAATTTTGTGTAACTTGTGAGTTTTTGCGAACCTCACTTCGTTCGTTCCGCAAAAATTTCACGCGTTACACAAAATTAGGCATTTTGCAACTGATGGCATAAATAGTTATTATTTTACTAGTGAAATAACGAGGAAAGTAATAATTAATAAATCTATAATAAATCAAATTTATTTACTTATTAACATTTACATATAGGAATAGACATTTTGTTTTTAATTTTATCACATTTAACTTCCTTTCCGTTAATAACAACCCTTATAGTATTGTTGCCATTATTTTCCAAACGCATAACATCTGCCGAAGTTTGTGAAGAATTTGCGCGCTCTTTCCAATCCTGCAGCTTTTTTGCTTTATAACCTCTGGATTAATTATTCAAATAAGCAGTAAGCTTGTTATATTTTCCAATATCTTTATTTTTATGGACTTCTACAGTAGCCTTCAACATTTATAGGTCGACCACATGATGCAATTGCATATTTTTCCTTCAAATTTAAACAATACGATAGCATGACTTTTTCATTTATTCATTAAATCCGTTAAATTCGGAGAACATTTTTTCGTAATGTTCCCTGGACTTTGCTGGCAATAAATGAAAAATTGTTTATTGAGCTTTTTCGAAAAGAGCCACAGGAATACAATCACTTTCTTGCATTTTTCCCAAATTCAAATAGAACTGATTATTAAATAAATGATAATTAACAACATATCATAGCACTAGTAGATATAACAAAACCTATCACGTTTCATTGAGTACTAAAAAATATCAAGTCGTTCGAATATTTCTTCATTAAATTCCAATAATTCCGACACCACAAATATGATTGTGATGTGATTATGGATAAAACGTATTGCATTCGTGTTTTAATTGCGTTGTATCCACTTAAGAATATTAAACGCTCGAGCTACATTCTCGCGTTTAAACATTCTTGCGTGGATAAAATGCTACTCAAAACACTTATACAATAAATAACCATTATTGTGGATCTTGACTCAAGTGACATGCTTGTTTGCGCAAAAAAAGACATTACTACAGGGAGATTTTTAAATTGATTTATAATTTTAACCGCGTTACTCCACCCTTTTTTAAAAATAAGCGAGAATAATATTAGTTAATGCGTCAAATGTTTATTTAAAAATAAAACAATAAGGTTATGTTTTAAATGGAACTTATAGAATGTGTTCAAAATTGTCACCATTTACTTCAACACGATAAAATTTTCTTAGTAAAATTTCTATTCTCTTGTATGTCATTCTTTTGATAAGCGAGAAGGAGCAGTCACATTTTGACGACGCTCTTGAACATCTAGTAGTTCATTATTCTCATAAGCAAGAGACGTTTTCGCTTATCAAACAAGAATTATTAAGTGTTTAAATTTTGCAATAGGTTAAAAACGTCAACATAAAAAAAAAACAAGAAAAATAGAGGTCGCACAGGAAAGAAACTTATCGTATCGAATTATTTGTAAATATTAATAGTTTTTTTTCTTCTCGTTTATTTTTGGAAAATTCCAGAAAAGTCTACTTTAATAAGTAAAATATACAGTTAAAATTGTACAGGGTGTTCAATAAATAATGAAGTAAAATACATTCTCAGGCATCTTAAGGAAGCAAAATTGTACTAAGCTGATTTAAGTCATACTATTTTTATCCAAGGAAGCTAGCCTTAAAGTATAGCCCATTGTTTTCTAAACACCCTGTATAACCAAGTTAAAAAGCACCACTATAATTATAACAAAAAAACAAATAATTCTGACGTTGGATTGATGGACTGGATATCCAAAAAATTACATAAACTGCATGAAAAATATTTAAAATCAAACTTTCATTTATTTTTATACGTTCAGACGAATTTTGCTACCGTAGCAATATAGCAATTAGCAGAAGTGTTAAAATATAATATAAATATGTATCTGACTGGCTTAGGCTAAATAATAAGCGTGTTCGTTTCTCTAACTTTCTTATTTAAAGGAATACGTCCATTGAAGCGCTCGGCTAAATAAAAAATGTCTTCCTAAATATATGATAGATAATAATAGATAATAAAAAAAATATTTCTCTGTGCTAGCATGTCTGGTTAAAACTACTAACTACTTCTAGCAAATGTGATGGTATATTGCTGAATTTATTAAATTAGACATTATAACGAGGATTGAGAGCTTATATTAAGTACCTACCTATAGTTTAAATTCTATATACATGGTTGGAAATCTCTACATTCTCGAACCAAATTCGATTTATCCTTTCCTGTCTTGTTTGTACCGAATACATTATAAATCCAGAAAAAATACTTGGGTTACTATTGGGTTAAATTTGGCTCACCATGTATAATATAAACCGAAATTTACTGGATATAGAATTTGAGTTCGAAGGCTCTTGCTTCCTACCATCTCACTGTAGCTACAGTTTCAATAACTGTTTTCGACGTAGATGAAAATAGCGTACTATCGTACATTACAGGGTATTTCAAATTACTGTCTACATACTTTTGAATTTCCTCGTACTTTCTTTATATATTTAAAAGCCAAATAATTCTCATAGCTCTAGAACACCATAATCGAAACACAAGAATACGTAAGTTAAAATAATCAAAATATAGATTTAGAGAAGAATAAAAATCGATAAGAATTTTGCTATTGTTCGTGTCTATATGTAGCAAATAATAGATATAACTATTTATTTCAATTTATTTATTTATATTTATTGTGAGCATAGAAATAAACACTGCTAAAATATAAGTTGTTACTTATTTTCGCATTTAAATTTGTAAAAAGTATACGCCGCCCAAACAAAATAGTATTTAATACGTCATTTAAGTCATCCTGCATTTATTTTCATCTACTCTCTTTTGAAAATAAATACTATTTATATTATTTTTAATAAATAAAACGTTTATTATCTCATAATAAAAAGGAAACAAGTTTAATTCATCCTATATCTATTTTCTATGTCAGCTAAACTGATATCAGTTCTAAGTTTCATTATCCTGAAATAAGTAGCTTGCTTGGATGCGGTGTATTTTAAAGCACAATATCCAGAAATTAATTGGACACATAACATGCAGAACATTACTCCTTGTGCGACAATCTCTAAGACATAAAATCTAAAATAGGGATTTAGTAACAAGAAGCTTTGTAGAGGAAACTGCAGGAGCAGAGACAACATCCAAAATCCTGCTAGTTCTGGTATCTAAAAAAAAACAAATGAGTCAGGATAATGTTTGTCACTTTGTACTTACCCTGTCCCTTAAATTGCCTTCATAACCTAAAAATAATCTAAGTATCTCCACGAGAAATATTGTAGTTATGATTGTCACTATTATAAACTTGTTCAATTCGCTATATAAATAGAACTAGAAGACAGAATAACAATCATCAATAAAAAGAAGAAGTGACCTATTTTTATTTAAAAAAAACATACCACAATCTATTATTCTAACATACCGTATACTTACATTTTGAATGAGAAATGATATTATCACCAGTGTCCAAACTGGGACAAAAACTACGTTAAAGTACAGCGACATCTGTAGGGGCAGATTTGATAAAACTTCGTTGCCTGAAACAAACCATTTATATCAATCTATCTAAAAATGGAAAAGCTTTCAGACCAGTCAATTTGTTGTCAATTTTGTGAGAAAGCCCGGGGAAAACATGATCAGAAACGGAAGTCACTGTTTGTTTCCAGTCCATGCTTGTGAAGATCCTGAAAAATGATTCCCTTCAGCTCTTCACATCTATTATAATATTTCTGTTGAAAAATAGATTTCCAGGTTTGATCGATACTCATTTATGCTATAGGTGTAGGAAAAGGGAGCTGAATTGTATGTGTTGGGTTTCCTAGCAACCAAAAAATTGTATGTGAAAACAAAGATTAGATATATAGGTACATTTAGATATCTACATAAACTACGTATATTTTTTTATATTTCATATCCTACCACCTCTTCAGTACGTACTTATATAATAAGTATATTAAAATATGAGAGGTAAATATTAAATATTAATCTGTTAATACAATTTTATTACAAAAATATTTAAGTGAATATAACGAATAAGATGTTTCTCAGCTGCACCTTTAAATGTGCGATGTAGCGTATTCAACAAAAAGTATAAAAAATAATCTGTATTTACGTCAGATGTCAGATCATGTATAAATTCATCTGATGATAGAGAGATAATAATATTTATACGATATCTGATGATGATAATGGCCGGAGATAAGAATAATACATGGAATGAATGAATCTGGAATATTGTGAATACATACCACTATTCACGTTGAAAAAGAAAAATTACTAAGTAGTATATAATTTTAATTTGAACACCAGCATGGATATAAATAGCATTTGGACATTGACAGGGTGAGTATGTGTATTTTTAATAAGTGAAACGTTATGAAATATTATCTATCAATTAAGTACTTTTTTTATGAAATTACCTACTCAAATTACGTACGTACGTATTCATAACAATGTATGATCTGATTATTATATTTTATTGTTTTTATATGTATATACAGGGTGTTCAGTAAATAATGGAACATACTTTGAGGCTAGCTAGCTTCATTGGACAAAAATAATGTGATTTAAATTAACTTACCTACATTTGCTTGCTTAAGAAGATATAGGCCTGAGAAAATACTTTTTCATTTAATTTATTTACGATAATATTCTTATTTGTTGGGTCCCAAATTTTGGAAAAAAAGGTTTTTTTTGTAAGATAAACACGAATGTCTGATTGATATACCTTAAATGTACAGAACGTTCTGAGCGCCTCTGTCACTCTGTTATTAGTTTTAATTTTTTTTTGAGACACTAACCATTAGTAACTGTAACAACTTTTTGAATTAATAATTTTTTATAATTTTTGTACTGATTTCCAAACTTAAAAAATACGTCAAACGTAGTTTTTTCTAAAATAGTTCATTTTAGCGGCATGCAACAAGTATACTTTTTTAAAGCTAATCGAAGCTTTTTTCAAAAGAACTAATCATTTTCCAAAATTGTATATCCTTGATAAAATTGAAAGGAATACATAGTCCTTTCAGATGCCAGATTTCAGTGGCACAGATACTGAAAGAACGCCGATACATTTAACGCAAAAATCAACCAGATATTTCTATATCTCATAAAAAAAAACTTATTTTCGAAAATTTGAGTACAATTACCCAAAGAATAGGCAAATAATTATAAAAAAAATGAGATAGAAAAAGTACTTTCTATTTACTTTTTAAGGAAACAAAATTGTACTAAGGTAAGTTGATTTAAGTCACATTATTTTGGTCCAAGTAAACTAGCATTAAAGTATGAGCCATTCTTTACTGAACACTCTGTATATTTTATACAAGTCACGTTTTTACCAAGATGGTAATGCAATAAAGATTATTCAATGCAACTGCGATGCAGAATAATTATGTTTTAACGATTTACCTTATTACTTTTATAGCTTTTCTCATATTCAATAAATTTGTGATGGAAATTCAGAATGTTCAAACAATTTTAAAATAAAAACTTGGGACTGTTACATATTTGTATTTATAAAAATTTCTATATTCAAGGTCTACAAGTTATTTGAAGTTTTCGAGTCAAAATGAACAAATTTTAGAACAGATAAAGGGAACCATATACTCCTGGAATTATAGATCAGAGTACGATTTAGAATCTATTAAAAATGATTTAAATGGCATCGTGGAGCAAGTGATGACGCAACATTTCGAAGGCAAAACTGATAAAGAATTAAAAAAATCTGTAAGTTGGTAAGTAGATGACTACTGTTCATGGCAGCAAAAGAAACCTCTTTTTCTTATTGTCCTTCTTTGTTTGCTTCTTCACCTCCTTCTTCTTTGTCTACTCCTCTTCTTTCTGCTCTTCCTTCTTCTACTCTTCCTCATTCTTTTTCTACTCCATCCTTTCCTTTTTCTCCTGTTTCTTCTCTTCCTTTTTTAAAGTATGCATCTTTTTGCAGCCCCGTGTATCCTATATAATTTAACAAAATTAGCAGCTTTCTAATAATTTTGAATATTTCAGTGTTGTGTACAATGAAATTTATGAAAATTTAATACCACTTATTCGAGGTCAGTTCTCCAAAGAAGATCTATACCTGTATGAGAAATGTACATATTTGAGTAAGAGAAACGTTTCTCCTGGACAGTTTGGATCAAGTGTATATAATTGTTTGCCCTTTGTATCATCTGTAAGTCCATATTTATTGTATAAACATATGTCAACAATTCATTATGATAGGAAAACTCTAATAAACTTCCATTTCTCTTGCACATAAATGATTACAATCATATTAGAAAGAGTATTCCTGTGCTATGAAATATGTACTCTGAAGCTATTAATTTATTTTTAGATTGTAGAGTTATCTGTGTTGGATACATTCAAAAGCCCTCTGGAAAAAATAAACTGTCTCTGTTCTACCTATGACATGATATATGCAGAACTAAAACTGGCGCTCGTTACCATTATATCAAAATACTCAGGTAAACGAAAAAAATTACATTTTAGTTACCTAAATTTTTGTTTGATTGTAGAAAAAGAATGCGAAATTCCTATAATAAACAATGAAGAAGTAATACCAATATTAATGATGGTGGTAATAAAATCTAAATTATTGTACCTTTGGAGTAATCTCTTTTACATAAATTTTTTTGCTAGTGATATTATAGAAGAAAATAACAGTATAAGGTAGCTACTGACTTATTTTCTCGAGTATAATTATTATTTATTTGGAACTATGTTTTGTTTTTTATTTTTCAGGTCAATACTAAGCATCTATGAAACTGTAATTCAGAAAATAATGACGATCCAGGAAAACTCTCTTAAGGCTGGCTGTGATAAAGTCCTTACAAATCTAGATGTTGCTGAAACACTGGCAATTCTGTCTTCTGAGGAAAATCATGAAACAGAAGGCCAACCAACTCTTATTGAAGAAGGGAAAAAAAGACTGGTTTCTTTGATAACAAAGTCTACAGCTGAGAAGAATTTCATTCCATTAGATGTAGCAAAGATTTTTAGTTACTGAACAATTTTGTAATTTATTAGGTCCAACATTTTGTAATAATGTTGTTATATATATCTAAATGAATATGCATATATCTAATAGGCTATGCCTTAGCATAGCAAACCTGTGTTGTGTTTTATTATTAAAAAATAAATTATTTAAATGTATGGAGAAATTCATACTTATATAAAAAATGGCACTTATTAAAATCCCTTTTTGTCTCTGAATCTTTCCTAATGCTTTTAAATTAGGCAATATTATCCCATTACACAAAAAAGCGCAAATCGACTGCATTGGTAACTATAGGCCTATAGCTTTATTATCTAGTTTTTCTAAACTGTTCGAAAAAATTTGTTACTGTCGAATTTTTAATTTCATTATTAAACAAGATATATTATGCAGCAGTCAACATGGACCACATTTTCTAACAAATACTGCCTCATTCTCATTAATTAATAACATTGTCAACTCTATCGACAAAAGTAATTTCGTGTTAGTTCCGTTCTTTGATTTAACGCGGGCTTTCGACGTATAATTCGAACGATAAACTTATTATATTAATCCAACGAAAGCTCATATATTATCTTTTTTAAAAGACGAATACGATCATTGAGAAAGCACACCACACGAAGTTTTTAGGACTTTTCATTGGTGAACAACTTATTTGGTCGATTCATATATCGAGCCTGCCTATTACGCAATCAGAAATCTGAGAAATATAATGGATAAACATTATCTTTTGGATATTTATTTTGCATTAGCATATACACATTTAAAATATTTAATAATTTACTGGGGGACTAGTTCTGAATTTCATAGAATTTGTATTTGTCAAAAGAAAATTATAAGGCTAATCCTATCCCTCAATCCTTTGCAATCTTGTCGTCCATTATTTATACAAAATAAATAAAATTTTTGCCTTGTATATCGATATATGAAGCAGCACTATTTGTTAAAAATCATCCTGCATTTTTTATACAGCATAACAACGCTCACTCCTATAATATACGTGGAAATAATTTATTTAAATAATCATAACCTAACAACATACCAGAAGGGGCGGCTTTACTTATATGGAACAATGTTTAATCGATTACCCGTGGGTATTAAAAACAATGCAAATATTAGGTTATTTAAAATAGAGCTACGTTCCTTCTTTGTCGGAAACTGTTTTTATACATTACAGGAATTTTATGATTTTCCTGCTGCAAGCAGGGGAATTGCTCTTTTCAATATGTATACATTTTTATTATTTATTAATTGTCTATTGGTTTGTGCTGTTCATGTTGTTACGTAACTAATCTAAATTTGTATGTCACACGTTTAGTTACATGAATAAAGAATTATTATTATTATTATTTTTCTGTAATATAATGCGTAGATATCTATGCGCTTATGTGATACGCCACTGGAGTAAGTTATTTCTTGGCTACTGTTCAAATACGCAATATACATTTTGCAATTTTGAATTTTTGGGTTACAATTTGCAAGTAAGAGATTAAAATATGAATGACTAAAATTTAGGGAATTGTGAATGAATGAAGCTAAAAATAGAAGAAACATATCGGGTGCCATCTGTAATTATAATGATAAAGTATAAGAAAATGTGACTTTTCAAGGAGTCTGTTTTATCGACACTGTTGTTGTAATGTCGTTTTCGGTTTTGCGCTTTTTGTGGTGAGTTTGTGAGAGTGAACCCTTGATTTTGTGTTTTATCCGTTAAAGGAAGGATATACAGTAAGAAACTTATAAATTATTGTATATTATGTTAATATATTTTAAATCACGTACTCCTTATACGACGTATTAAGTTCTTTTTGTCACAGTCGCGCTAGTCAATTTTTGATATTTTAGGGTTAACAATTTACCAAATCTTGGGGTGTGTGGAACTTTGGCAAAGATTGCGTCGTTTCTAGACGTCTCAATGCGTCTTTCGTGGTATTTTAAGCACTGCTTAAACTGTGGTTAGCTTCAAATAATTTGGGGTTAGTTTGGCGCTTTGTTTTTATACGGACGATTTCCCTGTAGTTTACTCCTGTAAAAGGTTAGTTTTTACGTATTTAAGTATTACTTTTGTTTTAGCGCCTAAATTATTGGAATGATTGTTTATTTTTGAGCATTTGGGAGCATAAGATATACAGTAAAAATGGCAGCGCTCAGACATCAAGCAGCGGCAGCATTGCTTGATTTCAATCAGAAGTTGGACATAAATCTCTTGGATAGTGTGGTTGTTAGTATGTATGCTGGGAACGGAGAGACGCAGAGGATAGCACAAGAAGTTTTGACAACTTTGAAAGAACATCCAGATGCTTGGACGAGAGTCGATACTATACTGGAGTATTCAACAAACCAGCAAACCAAATATTATGCGTTGCAAATATTAGAACAAGTTATTAAAACACGATGGAAGGTCCTACCAAGGAATCAGTGTGAGGGTATTAAAAAATACATCGTTTCTCTTATTATAAAAACAAGTTCGGATTCAGAAACGTTAGAAGCTAATAAAACCTATCTTAATAAATTAAATATGATATTAGTTCAAGTCTTAAAACGAGAGTGGCCTAGGAATTGGGAAAGTTTTATTCCCGACATTGTAGGAGCGAGTAAAACTAACGAGAGTTTGTGTCAGAATAACATGATTATATTAAAATTGTTAAGTGAAGAACTTTTTGATTTCTCTTCTGGGCAAATCACACAAACTAAGGCGAAGCATTTGAAAGATACAATGTGTTCTGAATTTTCAGCAATCTTTCACCTATGCCAGTTTGTACTTGAAAATTCACAAAATCCTCCTCTCGTTAATGCAACCCTGGAAACTCTACTCCGGTTCCTAAATTGGATTCCCCTCGGATACATATTTGAGACAAAGTTAATAAATACCCTCATATTCAAATTCCTCCCTGTACCCTTGTTCCGTAATGTTACTCTGAAGTGTCTAACAGAAATAGCTGGTGTTACAGTAAGTAATTACGATGATATGTTTGTCAATTTGTTCTCTCAAACGATGGCCCAATTAGAAGCGATGCTTCCCTTACAAACTGACATTAAATCGGCTTATGCTTGTGGCCAGGACCAAGAACAGAATTTTATTCAAAACCTCGCTTTGTTCCTTTGTACATTTTTAAAAGAACACGGTAACATTGCTGAAAACCAAATAGAAACTCTAAGAAATGCTTTGCGCTACCTGGTATTGATTTCTGAGGTAGAAGAGGTTGAAATATTTAAAATTTGCCTGGAGTATTGGAACAGCTTGGCTTCCGAGCTGTATCGTGAGGTGCCCTATGCTGGTGCTCAGCCAATATTCTTCGGCAACACTCGACGAGCTTTGTATCAAGAAGTATTGAATAAAGTGCGGTACATCATGATTTCTCGAATGGCGAAACCCGAAGAAGTATTAGTTGTTGAAAACGATAACGGAGAGGTTGTAAGAGAGTTTATGAAGGATACGGATTCTATTAACTTATACAAGAACATGCGTGAAACTCTTGTGTATTTAACTCATTTGGATTACGCAGATACAGAAAGGATTATGACGAATAAACTACAGAATCAAGTAAACGGGACCGAATGGTCTTGGAAAAATTTGAACACCCTCTGTTGGGCTATCGGTAGTATTTCTGGAGCGATGCACGAAGAAGACGAGAAGAGATTTCTGGTGACGGTTATTAAGGACTTACTAGGTCTTTGCGAGCAGAAACGTGGTAAAGACAATAAAGCCATAATCGCCTCAAATATCATGTATGTCGTCGGTCAGTATCCTCGATTTTTAAGGGCTCACTGGAAATTTCTAAAAACCGTTGTAAATAAATTGTTTGAGTTCATGCACGAGACTCACGATGGTGTACAGGACATGGCATGCGATACTTTTATTAAGATTGCGATGAAATGTAGGCGGCATTTTGTTACAACCCAAATCGGAGAGACATGTCCTTTCATCGAGGATATACTAGCATCGATTTCTACAATTATCTGCGATCTGCAACAGCAACAAGTACATACTTTTTACGAAGCCGTAGGGTACATGATATCAGCGCAGGTCGACAACGCTACACAAGAAGCCTTAATTGAAAAATATATGCTGCTTCCAAATCAGGTAAGAAGAAATTATTCATCTCTTTTATGTTACGTAATAAGTTTTATTTCATTTATGACTACTTTGAGATAAATTAAGCAAACATAAAACGAGCTAAATAGTTTTTTAGATATGTATTTAAGATGGAAGATTTTTCAGCAATTACTGAACAATATGCAGTTAAGTAATAAAACATATTTCAAGCTCTTCTGGAGATTATCTATGTCCGCGTTTCAACATAAAAAATGACTAATTTACAGCACTTGATAAGAAAGGGGGGATTGCAGGAGACAAGATTCTATAAGCATACCATTTGAGAAGGGTTCAAAGAACATGAAATTAGCAAAAATAAATTGATGCTGAGTGAATCCGCACTTTAATAGTTTACTTTCAAAAATTTATAAACACCCAGCCATTCTCCCCACAATTGTAAAACGCCGTCATTTTGGATGGTGTTGTGCACGTCAGATTTTGACCTAATATTTGTTTTAAATATCATTATTTCATTTTTTTCTATGACCATACTCTTTTGATTTCGTTTTATAAAATGGAAATTCATGTCATAATTTGCAAAAGAACCCTTCTGCTTATTTTAGGCAAAGTTTTATCATGTGAAAAATTTAGAGACAGCTCTTATTGCTTATTTATAAAATAAGTCTACGATTTTGACACCCGCCTATAGTTACAAGTTTTTTTAAATCAAATTAGATGACTCATATAAATGGAAAATTCAAAATGATACGCATATGAGATAATCAGTTTATTTAAAATTCTTATTATCCAGTTCAAGATATTTATGAAATAATATGGATTTTTTTTGTATTTATCAGCTTGATATTTGTGAATTGAGTTATGTATTATTACGTAATGTTCCTACCCGCATCCAATAGTAAATAGATATTTAATGCCTTGACTATGTTTTATTTAAATTGAGAACTATGATTTTAGGTTTGGGACGACATCATCAGCCAAGCGAGTAAAAATGTGGATATTTTAAAGGAAATTGAAATTGTTAAACAACTTGCGAGTATACTAAAAACTAACGTTAGGGCTTGCAAAGCTTTGAATCACGCTTATGTTCTACAGCTTGGACGCATCTATCTAGACATGTTGAATGTTTACAAAGTAAGTTTTATTGTGCAATAATACAATTTCGCTTTATATCCTTTTGTAAATGGTAATAGATCAGAAATGGGATATATATTTTTTAGGTTATGTCAGAAAATATAACGGCAGCAATTCAACTTAACGGAGAGGCCGTTACAAAGCAACCTCTTATAAAATCAATGAGGGTCGTCAAGAAGGAAACCTTGAAGCTCATATCCGATTGGATATCCAGATCGAACGACAACGGAATGGTGCTCGATAATTTCATCCCTCCATTTTTAGACGCTGTCTTATTGGACTACCAGAGGACACAGGTGCCGTCTGCTAGGGAGCCGGAGGTATTGAGCGCCATAGCCACGATCGTTAATAAGCTCGAGAGTCATATCACCTTGGAGGTTAGTAAAAGAGAATGGAGTTTAATCATTTTTATGGGGAAATTTTGCTTCATTGATATAGTTTGTTTATTATCGAGGAATCGCATCATATTAAACAAAATTTCGAACTGTAAAAATATAAGTAAATAGTCACATTTTAAATTCTATAACACTATTGTTTACATGTGAATATGCACACAAATTATTTTTGTATTTATAATTTGTAAGTTGCTTTATGATTTATTCCGCTATTATTTTACAATTTTTATATTTTTTCAATATTTTTTTTAATTCTACTATTTTATTGAACTTCTCATGATTATCTGCTTCTGCATCCATTTGCAGGATTATCTAATCTTATCAGAAAGTATTGCTTATTTATAACGGTGGCGATCAATTAGATGTTCATTTTGTGCTATAGAAAATGTTCAAAGTGTTTTTTTATTTTTACGTTGTTCCTTTAATAACATTTTTACTAGCTACTTCTTATTACAAAACGGTACTGGTTATGATCACCGCTTACTTGATCTTGATACAAAGTGGGTATGATAAAACTTTGTTATGTAATTTACAATACCAAATAATGTTCATTCACATCTGTCAGTAGAAAATTAATTTCTCTTTTGTCAGAATCTTGCCAGAAATAAAGGATTTTGTATCTAGGGGAGAATAAAGACAAAATATTTCTCTAGGGAGTTGTTATTTGACATTATTTATATATATTTACAGTAAAAGCCACAGTTGAACACTTGTTAAAATTATTTGCAGCAGGTAAGTCGCATAAAACATTCTGGTCTGACTTGAAGTTTACAGTTTTCTTGGATTGAACTCGTACTCGAACTTCCACCTTGTAGAACTTGGTTCACAATATTTGTTTTGTTTGGCAAGGATTCTTCTATATAACCTTCAGCTACTGCTGTTGATCTCCACCCTCCATGCTGTTTTATGATCGTAATGTCAACCCCTGAGTCTGTAAGCAAAGTGGTTGGACTCCTGGACAAACAGTTGTCAGTATATTTAACGGGTTCAGTAAATCTGTATAGATTACGATGAGACTTGGTATTTTTCCAAATATGTTTTTTCCCAGTGGTTAACATGTACATTTTCATCCTATATAAGAGAGAGCAATGGTGGTTGACATGACATGGGCATGTTTCTTATTATTAGTAACAACAAAATTTCGTGTTATTTCGTATTTTGTATTTGGCACTTTTATGATTTAAGATGAATTTGTGTTATTGATGTTATCCACTGCCGTTTTGGCCACTGAATAGGAACATTAATCCCAATTCATTTTCCTGGGGAAGTGTTATCTAAATATTGCTGCACAATCCTGGCGTTGTGGGGTGGAGCTCCGTCGTGCTGAAACCATAGGTTCCTTCTTAGCTGTAAAGGCACATTCTCCAGAAGTGCAGTAGGTTATTCTTATAGGAAATTTAGGTAACTCATGCTGTTCAATGTATGTTCATAAAAAAAAGCAATTAAATGCCTACCGATAATACCGCACCATATATATATATATATACTCCAAAATTACCTTGGTGTTGGACTAAATTTATAATGTGCAGATTGTCAATGGACCAATAGTGGTTGTTGCACCTGTTTGGCAAACCATTACTGACAAACCGACTTTCGTTCATCCAAAGAACGTGCCAACAGTCAACAGTTATCCATTGGTCTTTAAAACTCGATTAATTAGTCGTCATTAGTCGTTTCTGTCAAATTCCAAGTTTGGGACACCCTGTACTCTTATCTTTATCAATACTTTTGCCATTTGCATTGAGAAGATTTCTATCTGGTCTCTCGTTACGACTAGATTATTTGGCTTGGTAGCTGTCCGAATATTTAATTTTCGGAGAAATGACCATAAAAAATGGTATATACACCTCTACAAATATCTGGAAAAATAATGCATTTCTCTCCCTTGATATAGAATGTACTATTTTCTTACTCATGTTTACTTTTTGTCTAATGTCTAATTTTTTATTATATGAGGTATTTGTAGTTTTTTAAATATAGCGATGTCTCGTTTTGGTCCTAGTAGATTTGAAATTTCCTTTCAGGTACCAAAAATTTTCGATGCGGTGTTCGAGTGCACCTTGGAGATGATCAACAAGGATTTCGAAGAGTACCCCGAGCACAGGACGAATTTCTTCTTGTTGCTCCAGGCGGTTAACAACCACTGCTTTGCCGCCTTTCTCAACATCCCTCCCACACAATTCAAACTGGTGTTGGACAGCATCATCTGGGCATTCAAGCACACGATGAGAAATGTAGCCGACACTGGCCTTCAGATCCTTCTTAAACTCCTGCAGAATGTCGAGCAGCACGAGACGGCGGCTCCCAGCTTTTACCAAACTTACCTGACGGACATCCTCCAGCACGTGTTCTCTGTGGTGACGGACACTTCGCATACGGCTGGACTGTCGATGCACGCCACCATCCTGGCGTACATCTTCTCTCTGGTCGAGGCGGGAAGGGTAAACTGTCAGCTAGGACCGACCCCGGACAATGTGTTGTATATACAGGAGTTCACGGCCACGTTGCTGAGATCTGCGTTCCCCCATCTAACTGACAACCAGATCAAGATTATGGTGCAAGGCATGTTTAACTTGGATCAGGACATCCCGGCCTTCAAGGAGCATCTGCGGGACTTCTTGGTGCAAATTAGGGTAAGTTTTTGTATTTGAAATATCTTTTTTCTTCAAGCTAATATTGGCAATTAACCCGTGAATAATAATAATTAGTTAATTAACCAAATCACTATAAACCTTCATAATTATATGATTATTTTTGATCATCAATTTAATATCTACAAATAACAGGATATGAATAATTTTTTTTAATTAAATAGATTATTATCACAGAATCATTAACCCTTTTTCTTTAGTTTTATTGGGTTTTTGCCACACTTCTGAAAAATAATAAAAATTAATTAAATAAGCCCTTGCGCCAAATGGAACAGTCAAGAGTTATTTTTGAAACTAAGTTTGCCTAACCAAAAAATCTCACACTGAAAAAAGCAGATAAGTAAAAAATAACAAAAATCACATCACTATCGCGCACTTTCGTATTATTGACGTTTCGAAAAACTCTGTTTTCGTTTTCAAAATAGTAGTAAAAATATTAAACGTATGTCAAGTTTGACAGTTTAAAATTTGTTTATCTGCTTCCATAGAGATGTTAAATGATTTTTATTTTATTTTTACTTACTTCTTCTTGATACAAGTGTAGTTATCTCTGTTCAACAAAATAATCGCGGCCTCTTTTAATTTTCTTTTTGTCGCGTTATCTTCCTTCTCTAAAATTTTTGCCGAACCCCATTGAATCACATGACCGTTTTACCAAACGTGTTCACAAATTTTGGATTTTTCAAATTCCCGTCTTTTTATATAATTTTTATGTTCCTCAACTCTAACATTCATAGGCCGAGACGTTTCTCCAACATAATGTTTATTGCATTCACAAGGTATACTGTAGATGCAATTTTTTGAATCTTGTATATCATTTTTTGGACGTGTTTTTGACAAAAATGATGGTAAGGTATTAGTTGTCTGAAAAACTGTTCGAATATTAAATTTATTACCGATTCTTCTTAACTTTTCTGATAATATAGGAATGTATGGAATTTTTATTGTATGATTAATTTCTTTTATTTGTCTTAAAGTGTTAGTTTTATCTGTAATATTTTTGAATGTTCTATCAACAAAATTTGGAGGGTATTCATTATTTATTAAAACATTTTTAATAAATTTTAGTTCGTTGTTAAAAATATCATTGTTTGATGAAATTAATTTTGCTCCATCATATAAACATTTAACAACACCTTTCTTAATATCGATGTGATGGTTAGATTTAAAATTTAAATATCTATTGGTGTGAGTTTGTTTTCTATAAACACTTGTTTCTACAGAATTATCGCGTTTTTTAATTAAAACATCTAAAAATGGTAGCATATTATTATTTTCTATTTCCAAAGTGAATTTTATTGTGGGTTCTTTATTGTTAATATCATTTAAAAATTCATTTAATTCTGTAACAGTAAAAGGCCAAATTGCAAAAATGTCATCTACATATCTCCACCAGATAGTTGGTTTTTTATTTATATTTTGAATATAATTTTCTTCAAAAAAATCCATAAAAATATTACTTAAAATTGGTGATAATGATGAGCCCATTGCCATTCCGAAATTTTGTTGATATAATTCATTATTTATTTGAAAATATGTTGTTTTTATACATAGACTTAGTAAATCCATTATACATCCTACATTTAATTTTGTTCTGTTTGCCAAATTGATATCATTTTCCAGTTTATTTTTAATGATATTCAGTGTCTTGTCTACTGGTACGTTAGTGAATAAACTAACTACGTCAAAACTCATGATTATTATTAAAATTATTTGAGGAAGAAATCTTTTCTAAAAGATGTTTGCTATTTTTAATATAAGAATCGGATTGGACAAATAAAGGTTTAATAATTTGTAACAAATATTTTGCTAATTTGTTACAAAAACCCAATAAAACTAAAGAAAAACTAAAATTATGCCACAAATAAATAGATTCAGACAACATCATTAACCCTCTAACATTTTTTAGTATGAAAGTGTGACAAAAATCTATCAATGGCAATTAGCCAGTTAATAAAACAGGTTCTTAATGATAACCAATAAGTGGATAACCATAATATTAACCTTACATAAATTTTAACATTGTATAGTTCGCCAAAACTCTGTTAGCAATTAATTAGAAATTATGTTAATTAACCAGATTATTAACCCTTTTAATTATAATTTTCAAGTCGATAACCACATAAATTAACAAGGTTAATTTTGAAATTTTTTTATTGTGACAGTTTATAACTAGTAAAAATAACATGCAGTTGGTTAGTCAACAATAAAAATAATACGGCAAATGTTGATGTTTTTGGTTAGTTAAAATTCATGTTAATTAATTAAATTATTAGCCATGTCAGCAAATTGTAAAGTTCAACAGTTAATTTTGGCATATATCAATGCAACAAAAATCTGATGTTATCAGTAAACGGATTAATTATATTTTATTGATTAATTAATGACAGTGTAAATAAAAAATGTTCAATGCTATAAAATAACTAGTGTCGGCAGTGAACTAGTTAATTATAACTTGTGTTAACTAATGACATTATTACCAAAGCCACCAAATTTCATATGTGGTTAACTTTGAATTTTCTCATTGCAATTAAAAGCAGCAATTTAGCAGTTAATTAGCCATGTCAATAAGCACTAAAATTTACACGATTAATTTTGACAATTCTGATTGTGAAGAAGAATGTAGTAGTTTGAATTAACTGTATCATTGTAACTTATTTTAATTAACCAAATTATTAATGCAATTGATAAAATTAACGTAGAGTTAATTTTAAATTTGCTTAATATTAAAAACCTAGTGTCGCCAATTTTAACTAATTAATTATAACCTGTGGTAATTAATCAGATATCAACAAAAGCAGTAACTATCAAATTCAAGCTAGTGTCAGTGATTAATCAGTTATAATTTGATTAATTTGTGTTAATTAGCCATGTTATTAACCCTATCAATAAGGACTAATTAACACGGTTAATTTATATAATTCTGATGGCGATAAAAATCTAGTATTAGCAATTAACAGGTTTGTTAAAATTTGTATTCATTAAATGTGATAGGAACGTAGTGTCACCAATTAAACAGTTAATTATAAACGAAGTCAGTAATCATCAAAATTAATGTGCTATTTTTATTTAACTTTCTCATTAGAAAAAAAAGCTAGTGTTGGAAATTAACAGTTAATTATAATTTGTGTTAATTATCCATGTTAATCGGTACTAAAATTAACATGGTTAATTTTAATAATTCTGATTTCAACAAAAATCTGGTATTAGCGATTAATAAGTTGATTATAATTTGTGAGTGTAATGTACCGATACCACCAAAATCAACATGGTTAATTTTAAATGTTCTCAATTTGTTGTTTGTAATTATAACCTCCCTTAATTACTGCCGGTAATTACCAGTTCATTATAATTTTTTGTTATTTAACCATATTATTGACCACGTCAATAAGCACTAAAATTAACATGGCTAATTTTGACAATTCTTGTTGCCACAAGAATCTAGTATTAGCAATTAAAGAATGCATTATATTTTCTGTTAATTAACCAGGTTATTAATTCAGTCGATAACCAATAAAATTGATATATCAAATAAAGAGTGTTATGAAATAGAATTTTTTTACCTTCTATACAGGAATGTGGTACTTTAAGGGTCTAAAAATCTGTCTGGTCTGTCTGGTCTAAAACACTATGTGTCCTAGACAATTAATAAGGAATCATTACACAAAACTTACGATAATCCTACATCGCTGCACTCAACTGTTTACAGTGAAGAATTTTGATGTCTCATCAAACTGATTTATGTTTTATTTAAAAATCCATTTGTGAATCAAGAATTCACAGATATATTCACAGTGGCTCTATTCAACACAGAGGTGACAATACTGTGGCAACTCTTTGATTGGTTCACCATTTTGCACCAATAGTGAGAATTGATCATTCAGTGTGTTTAGAACATAGACCTTATAAATCATGGACGCACTGGAAACCGTTTTCTGCCTATACGAATCGTTGATGCTCAGATGTGTGCGACAGAGATAGAGATAGTACAGGCAAAAACCCACAGATCATTGGCCGAACCTCTCTTTCTAGGGCCGGTCCATGATTTATAAGGTTAGAATAATGTCAAAATTAATTAAATGTCAAATCTAAAGTGTTACATGTGTTACATTTATGATTTCCTTGACAACCACACCACCATTTTGAATAGAAAAATCTCTATTTTCACCACTGTCTTTATAAAGCCACTGTACTGTGTACCAAAAGTCCATTGTTGATATTTTTGATCTTCAACAGTATATTTTTGCTGCAGCTATAAAATTAAACAGATACCTATAGTAATGGAACTAGGGCTGTCAGGTGGCCGGGAATGAATGGGATTTTCCCAAAATATATTTTTTCCTGATTCTCGGTAGATTCTATTTTATCCTGAAATTACGGCAACTTGTGTGTATGTGAATGTATATGGTATGGGACACTGCACAGTGCTATGCAACGTTCAATTGCTGTCATTTGGCCAGTAAAGATAGTGGTCACTAGCAATGATGGCATCGGGGCAACTTAGCAATGAGTTCAGAATCTACTGTGCCCCGCCCCTTAGTCAAAGTTTTTTTTTTCATTAATATCTAAAAAAACGCTTTGACCGGTTTTTATAAAATTTTATATTTTTATTGGTATCTTTTGAACATATTACAGTTGATCAAGTGTTTATAGAAGTGTGCACACAGGGCAAGTGAATTCGTTTATGCAGGAAAAATATCACTAATTATTTGCAATTTTTAAAATTTTGTTTAATGAAGTTACTAAAAATACAAATTTTTTATCTCTTAATTTTTTTGTGTATGACCTTGTTTTCGAGAAAAAAAAGTTAACTCGTACTTTTGCAAGTTTTTAAATTTTCCAAAAACCTGCCCATCTATTTTTTATGGTAAAATTGACAAAGAAAATGGAAATACACTTTTTTCAAAACCCGTAGTTACTGAATAAGACCCCTGAAGTGGGTACCCTTTGGTACCCATTTCACTGCTCACAACTATAGGTTTTAGAAAAAGTGTATTTGAACTTTTTTGTTAACCTTAACCTTAACGTAAAGGACATTTGGAAAGTTTTAACTTTTTTATTTTTGTATCGCGAATATGTGTGCGTTCGATTGGAATGGTCAATTTCTATTGGTAGAGACGGCTTGACTGATACAACTGTTCCATCTACCGCATTACCATGGACATGGGTGTCTTTCCTCTAATTTAATTGTGATTGTAATTAATTTATTAGTGATTTTGTGTTTTTAACAAAACCATATTATTGAAATAGTGTTTTCTACAGTTTTAGATATTTATTAATAACTGAATAATCTAGCAAATAATAGAAATGTTATCTCATGCCACCTGCAAATTTTCAAAGATACCGAAGTAAAACGAAAGAATAACGGAAGAAAGCCGATTAAATGATCATTATGTATTTTTTTTTAATTTATCTATAGATGTAAATGTGAATGTATAGTATGTGAACATAGGGGTTAAAATGGGCTAGTATAGCAAAATAATGTGTGTCTTACAAACACTTCTTAAAAGTTGTTTTATTTAAAATTAAAAAAAAAATAACCATTAACAATGAATAAACAAAACATCAAGAATTTTATTCTAAATGTTTTATTTTTTGAGAGTTCTGTACCTAAAAGCACCGTATATTTGATTATTTTACGGCGAGAAATACAGCGACCTTAGATGCTGTTCTCAAAATTGTAGATGTGACGGATATCAGATAATAAAAAAAATTGTATGTAGGAATTAGAGCTCAAGTTCAGAATATGAGCGTAAGTGATGCCGTTGATATATGTAGTTCATTAACAAGAGTGTCTGTGAGTAGTGTATATTGTGCAATAAAGAATGGCAAAGAATATACTACTGCAAAACGGAAACTCACTTAAAGTAGAAGATAGAGGTTAATGATATAAAATACATGATTAATTTGTGGATGGTGTTTTAAAAATGAGTTTTTGACAATAAAATAATTCAGGTTGATATCGCACAGAATGAAACTGTCCAGAATATGTAGAAGGGTACTTTTACGAATCATGTGTGACATGAATGAATTAATTATTCTGTGGCCTTGTATTTCACATTAGACAATGTATCAAAATTGACAAGGTCAAACCCAAAAATCCCGGGAACCAATCTGCCATTTTTGGGACTGAAAATTAGAATGCCGGGATTCCGAACATTTGGGATTGACAACTGTAAACTCAAAGTCCTCCCTCACAGGCCGCAACTGCTCTACACAACAGAGCCTTTTAAAAATGGTGTTTTTCTTCGATTTGACAAGTTTATTGTCTTGCAAATATTACGTCACGTTCTCTATTACGTCTTTGAAGGGATACAGTTATTTTAGAAATACCCCGCAGTATGTTAAGATAAAATATTTAAAATCTAAAACTCATGTAATAGTCCAACACTATACATTTAATCTAATAATTAATTGCCAGTCCAAATGAGAAATAAAAATTCAACATAATCAGTTCCCTGTCTGTATAAAATAACGATTTTATTATAATTTGCTAAGTGTTTATCTAACATTTCATTATTTTTGTTTATCATTAGTCAAAGTTTATGTAGAGAGGGGTAGTTTAAATTGTAAATGTTTCTCTGTAGGAATACACCGGCGAGGACGACACAGATCTGTTCCTAGAGGAGCGTGAGAAGGCGCTGCAGGCCGCGCAGGCGGAAAAGCGCCGCATCCAGCTCTCCGTACCGGGAATACTGAACCCGCACGAGGTGCCCGAAGAAATGCAAGATTAGCAGCCAACGTTCCCCTTGTAGAGAACTGTAATTAATCTAAATATTATTTAGACGGATATTTTTCTATTTGTATCATCGTAATCCTTGGATTAAGAGTAGAAATACAATCTACCAGTGTAAATGTGTTTTGTGCATCCCCCTCGCTGAGATGCTTTTAATTTTTTTATATTATATTTTTTTTAATGATTACCTTGTTCCTTTTTTTCTTCTACTGTGTATAGACTACGTGTTAATTAGATGGAATAAATTTAAATTGTCTATAATTTTATTTTTCAGCTCTCGGTTCTCCGATTTTACTTTTTGGAACGCATGCGACTGTAAATTTACTAAAATTGTACAAAAAAGTTTGTCTCTTTAACATGTTTTCTGTACAGGTGTGTAGTGGTGATTGATGATTTTCTAATCGATTTGGCACAAAACACAACCCTTGTATTTTTTACGCCCTCTGATCGATTGTGATTTTTTTTCGTTTGAATGTATGATTGGCTGTTGATGTGTATTTAAATCAGTTTAGGTGAAGAAGAACATTTAGGAACAGTTATGTTTGATACACTGCTCGTTAAAAATGCGA
This sequence comes from Monochamus alternatus, assembly GCA_037114965.1. NCBI lineage: Eukaryota > Metazoa > Arthropoda > Insecta > Coleoptera > Cerambycidae > Monochamus > Monochamus alternatus. Next base: position 20,408,650 of record CM073430.1, read on the forward strand.
TTGTTTTCTAATAAAAATAAAATATTGAAATATATAACACAACCTCGTTTTTGTATCACTTCGAACCACTTCAATAATCTGTCTACGGTGAGTATTTATTATCCCAATTGAGGTGACTATTTTTAAATTTCTGTAATTATTACGTTTTTAGTTATTACGTCAAAGCATCGTATGGTAAATTGTGTTTCCTGGTACTGTTTGTACGCCGAATCAACTGAATTTGAATACAGAATTCTGTATTATCGTGTAGTGTGGCGACTTCAGTGCTGCTATTTGGGAACACAAATGTCAAAATTTGATATTTGACAGTGCAGTAACCTAACTTTCTATATGTCTAATTTGATTTGTTGTCGACAGTTCAAAACAAGTCGAATCCATTATTACTGCAATAGTATACATACATAATAATAATGGACTGAATCTTCACTATAGATAGCACAATATATTATTTAATCAATTACTAAATTATAATTAATAATGTGAACAGGAACTTACACCTCAAAATATGGGGGTGTGCGGAAACTCTGTGCAAAAAATTTAAGGAGTGACGCTATTCGAAAAGATCTATTTTATTAATGGGGCTATGTATCCTCAAAGTTATCCATTTAATTTGTTTTTGGCTGTAACTATTTTAATACTGGAACGATTTTTTTCTAATTTGGCACACTTGTTATTTTTATACAGACGCAGTTTCAGGTAAAATATTTTTAAAATTGCAGCGCTCTAAAAAGAAGAAAGGGTACGTGCTAAGTGAAGAAATTATCATATCTTTTTTGTCTTTAATTTTATCAAAATTTTGATGTCAATTTATCTAAAAATTTGATTTTTATACTCTTTGAAGTCGACAAACCAACCGTTGTTTGAAAATCGACATTTAAATTGTTTGCACATACTAGTGAATCTCATTTCTCTAATGATGTAAGCAGAATGTATATTGAAAATAATTGAATAATAGCTGTCATAGTATTGCTTTTACAAAGAACCGACCACTTGGCGACCAATCTGGAAAATTATCCTACTAAAGTTAAAATAAATTAAGTAAATGTTTATTTTCTCATAAAAGGTTTCTGCATTTACCTTACATGAATTAACGAAGCATGAGATTTAGAATTACCGTCAATATTGTAACAGCTATCATTCAATTGTTTTCAAAGTACACTTTACTTACATTACAAAAAAAAATAAAATTCACCAGTAATTCAAAAAAGATAAATGTCGATTTAGAAAGAAGAAGAAAAAAGATAAAATCATGCATATATTCATCTAGCTTCTGCACTTTAGAGCGTTGCAATTTTAGAAATATTTTACCTGAAATTGCATCTCTATAAATGTAACAAGTGTGCCAAAATCATTTCAGGATTAAAAAAGTTAGCCAAAAACAAATTAAAAAATAACTTTGAAGTTACGTAACTTTGTTAATATTGACTTCAAGAAAATGTTACATGAACTTGACACACATTTTTATGCACAAAGTTTCCGAACACCCTGTATATTTGACATCTACATCACAGTCTATTATACAGTCCGTCGTCTTCTCGTCAGCTCCTTTGATGTCGAGGTCCCAGATTTCGTTTTTTTGGACGACCAAAAGACGACTGAGCATTTAGCCGTGCACATTCGCGCGCTCAAGAGGCACGGTGATTTGTCAATAAGTAATAGATTTTCTCCCACTTCGTCGTGTATAAATGAATTTAATTGGTGTTCATTGCGCATTTAGCCACACCCACTGAAATGTAATTTTATATTATGATACCTGGAATGCTCGAAAAGCTGCGCGAATGGGATTATTCATCAGCGCCATATTTGTTTTGTGCCTCCCAGCAATGGCGGAGCAATAAAGATTTAGCTGATTGTGAATTGAAATGAAATTGAATTCTGGATATGAAGAATTATTTGGTGCTATATGCTGGTTAATTTTACTTTTACAGTCCCTTATGAAACATATTATGTTCCAACAATAACACCCACAAAAATACCCAAAGAATAACACTAACAAGATACAAGATAAAAGAATGTACTGGTTAACCACACTGTACGCTAATGACGTGTTTACAAACAAAATAATGAGAAATTAAGAACACAATTCACATCGTACGTGCAGATGATTGTCTCTCTTGCACCCACATACATAACCAAAGAAGTATTTCTTTGTTGAGTTTCGTGTGCCTCCTTTTGTCTGCTCCTGGGTTGATACTTTTTTTTGGATGCGCAATGGAACTAAGAGCGTTCCACATCGTCATCGTACATTTCAGTGGCTGCTACTCGTGGAGAATCGCTGAAACAGAGCAATGGAAGCGGAAGATAAACCACAGCATTGCGATTTAACGTAGTAGAAGTACAAAAAGAAGATAACTTTTAAGTAATTTCTAGTTGGTGTTGGCTTTCTATGAAGAAATTCTAAATTTGATTCATTTGTTTCAGCCAATGTCAACTCTAAATGTTAGTAGTGTATTAAAACATTAGGGAAAAGTTTAAGCCAAAACAGTTGAGCACTATTGGCCCCCCCACTGAGAATTTTTCCTGCGAATGTTGGTTTTATTATTGGTGGTTATGTTATGTACAACTATTACTCCGTTGGATAGTTGAAGTCGGAAATTTTGAACTTCACCCGTTTTCAACTGCGAAAAAAGGGGAATAGGGTTAATTTCATTGGCTGAAAATCACGTGACTTCGTGTTGCTGGCAACACTACGTCGTTCTCTGAGTGCCGTCTTTGTAATGTAACGACTGTTGCGATTTACCGGATTTACAAGACAATTAATCCAGTCTTTGCCTGCTAAATCGTTGTCTTTGTATTGTACGGCTGCTGCGATTTAGCAGAACATAGCTAAATCGCAACAGCCGGTATTACAAAGGTGACGTGATTTAGCAGACGATAATCGAGTAAATGGAACCAAAATGAATCCGGCCCCCGGCCGAGTATTACCATAAAATTTTCTAGATGGCGCGTTAGTGCAATCTAGCGAAAATCCCTAAATTGATTTGGCCTAGGGACTTTAATGTGGTAAGTGGCTTCGTGGCAGTGGTTTTTTCAAAATTTAAATTTAATGTTTTCTCGAAATTTTATAAATATTTTAAATAAAGTGTCTACCGTGATATACTAGTCACGAAGTGAGTAATGAACTTTGATGGTGATGGTAAACTGTTCTATAAACATTACAGAAAGATTACTAATATAGAGTAAGTTTGTAGTAGGTAGTGTTTGTTTTGCTTGGAAGATACTTAAATGAGAATATTGCAGTGACAAGACAAAAAAAGATGTAAGTACATTATTTAGAATTTATTTAAAATATGTAATTTTTGTATATTACAATTTACAAATTAAACATAACCTTAAAATGTAGATATATGAAAAGGCAAACGATGTTAAAGTACTGTGTAAATAACTGTATTAAATACATCTTTAAAAAAATCTCCTCTCTCTAAAAGTACATGCATTATGAAACTAGTGATATTAAGCCCCAATTATTGGTACGTATATATTATCTTGACTTGAACATTATTTGCATTATTACCATTTAAATGCATACACTGTGTACCTATATATACTTATGTTCATTTTGGGGAATTTTGAGTGCCCTTTAATATTAATGCATATAAAAAATTGTTGCAATATTTCTTCTCTAAATATATGCTTGCTCATTCAACGCAAATAGAAAAACTTTCATATACTTAAACATTTTCAATGTTATTAAACAAATCTAATTTACATATAAAAATAGATATACAACAATTTACTAGATATGTGAAGCAATTGGTATAAAATACTTAAATAAGACAATATATAAGAAAGGGCTAATCCTTGAAATATTAGAATCTAATTTGGAATCCTTTATAATCGGGTTTGGCCAAATTCTGCCAGTTTGTGAGTTCACAGTGATCAATCTGGCATCCGGGTGATCCTGTGTTAGACAGCCATACAACCCTGAAAATAAACAAAAACAATGTATTAATTGTTCTGGTTATTTTATTTATAAACTACCCATGAAGATTAATTAACAAACAATTCAGTGTTGGCATTTGTTCAACACACTATTGATATTGTCGTCACATTTTAATCTTCATATTAAGCTGGAGATTCACAACACCAAAAAAACTGGTATTAATGTAGTATTATTTTCAAATAAAGTAATACAAAATATTGAATATAAGTTTATGTACAAAATAGTACAGTAGGTACATACATAATAAATTCAAAATAATACATCACATTTACAGACAGTAAGTAGGTATTAGTAGAAATGATCAACAGTTTGAAGAAGACATATATATTCTTTATATACTTACATTTGTTCTATATTTGATCTATGCCCTTGCAGTTTTCCTTGTATCGTTCCTTTTTTTGTATTTTTTACCCAGCCATTTATATTCAGCCCTTCAGACATTTCCTTGCAGTACTTTGTAAAAGAAACTCCTGTAAAGATATTTAAGTATATATCTATATATATGTTTAACAACTGCGCACTTCACATGCAATGTTTGTTATTTTAATAAATATTTTAATTAAAATATACAAAGATTTATACCTTGAACTTTCCCAAATACCTCAAATTCCACAGACACCAAGGGCTCGCCGATACTCATATCTTCTTAGGTGATGAAGTGGTGCAAATGGGATAATATTTGAAATAAAAATAAACCAAAAGCAATCAATCACTTCTACTCGCGGTCTAATTGAAGAGTGAGTGTTTTACTTGCAATTAAGGTGTATTTTTAGCCACAAAAAACAAATTGGTGGTTGTGTAACTCACTTGTATACTCTGCAGATAAACGTAGTTACATTTTGGTTGGATCAAGTCTGTAATTTTATTTTTTGATGTCACATACAGTTTTTTAAAAAGGTATTGGCCTTTAATAAAATAGGGCATGTACAGGTGTGTTCTAAAATTTCCAATGTCAAGGTGTTCAAATTTTTTTTGAAGTTTTGCTGTATGCTAATATGGCATATAAAGGCATATGACTAAATATAATTTTTCCAACTCTTATCAGTGACGGTTGTGTAAACATGTGATAAAATATTTTTAAAACAAAAAGTCATATGCCACTGTTTTTTTTTTCAAAGTAGGTAATTTTTTCTTCATCAGTAACTATTTCTAAGCATAAGAGGTCTTGTGACTTTTTCGTGTGATGCATCGTTTTCTAGTAAAAAAATAATATTTCTTGTCATACTCCTATTAAAACAGTAGCAATGCATTTATTTTTACTTCATTTATTTTACACTGAACAAGTAGATTCATCGTTCTATTCTAGAACTTGACTATTTTTTTCTTACATTTTTTTTATTGTGCTCCTTAAGAGATAATAGTGAAAAAATCAAACACAAATGGAAAAACTGTAAAAACAAGTATTTTAGGACATATGCTTATATGAATTTTTAGTTCTAAAATGAGCCAGAGAATCACCTCCTTCAGTATTGATATGATATTTACGAACACCCTATATATATCGCTGAATAAATTTATTGAAAGAAAAAATAAATAAAATAGAAAACATTTTATTTAATCAAAAAATACAATTTATAAAATCTCATCTAAAAGCACCTCTTGTTAATAATTACCTAAGTACAAGACTTGTACTACAACTGTCGTAAGTACGAAATCCACTAACGGAAAGATCTTAAGTGCCACTAGAGGGAGGGCATGTAGGACATGCAACTTTTTAGTTAAATTTGATATTAAATTGTGTTTAGCAATTTTATTTAAATAAAAAACAAATTTTATATATAAATTAGTATTTTTGTAAAATTAAACATATAAAATATGTTAGTAAATACTATTGGTATTATTGTTCAGATAATTACTTTAATAGACACCCAAGGGCAATTATCGATCAACTATATTTGAGGATTGTAAACAAAATTGGTAAGCAAGATATCAAATAGGAAGTAAACCATAAAAAATAAATATTTGTTGTTTAAACACATCAATGTTTATACCTATACAACATAATATGATGATATCAATAATATTAAAAAGGGTGATACTTTGTTTTTTAAAAATTTTAATTACATTTACTTTCATTTAATTATTACATGACTAATAGTTTCTTTTTAGAATAATTTTATTCGAGTTAATTGTAGGGCAACCAATAATTCTGGACAATATATCCCCCTTATAATAACAATACACAACTTAAATACAAAAAAATATATATTGGATAAAAATTTGAATTGTGTAAAGGACAATTGAAAAATCATTGCTGCCCGTTTTTAATAATCAAATTACTCATAATTTCGGAAACAAAAGTTTAGTACTTTTCATTTGATAATTTTTATAATTTATTGATACATCTATACATATAGTAACAATGCAATATATTTATTTTTATTGAATTTAATTCCTTGAATATTACCCCACCTCTTTGGTGAAATAAATATATGAATAAAAACAAATACAATATTAAAAAAAATTAAATATCAACAGAACAAAACTCAACGAGAAAAATGTTTATTTCAGTAACACTTCTGGTGGGAACTGAATAATGATCTATACAGGAGCATACGATTCTAAATTATTGGTTTTATAGAAATGTGTGAGGTATCGCACACAAGCTATCATTTTCTGATTGTAGCTTTGCATGTCGCTAATAACATTGGAGTCCCTGTTGTGCCTGTCTAATGCTAAAGTGTAAAGCAGGTGCCTCCTGTTTGGAGCAAATCGAGAAAGGACCTGCAATATTCATTTTGTTAAATTTATATTAAGAAAATGAAGGTGGTTTAAAAGAGGTGGTAACCACTGGGATGAAAATTGTTACAATATAGATTTCGCATTTAATAAAAATTACTTTGAAAATATGATGGCCTAAATCAAGTTACCTTAGCCCAAAATTTTATAGTTTCCAAGATATAAGGTGTTGAACTTTTTTATTTTTTTCTCAATAACTTTATTATAAATTGTAGTAAATACATAAAACATGGTAGTGGCAGTTTTTTGACAAAAAAATTGAAATATGGCCTCGAATTTGCTGTCAATTGCAGAGGGCGCCACCTACAGTACTGTACATGCATTTAAATCGTCATAAATTTTGTCTGCATTGATCTTTTAATCAATAATTTTTATTCTTTTACCTTTTTTGTTCTTAAAAAAATGTCTTGAACAATAGTTTCTTGGATAGCATTTTAAGCGATATCTCGAGATTGTGTGCGATTTCTCAGAATTTTGCCTGATTTTTCGAGATATCCCACGATTTTGCAGGATTTAACAATATTTGTGAAAAGATTTCCATAAGTGGTTACCCCCTCAAGTTTAAATTTAATTGAAAAATAGTTTAAAACAGATTTGGCAGATTAATTTGTAAACAAATTTAGCTTACGTTAAAGAGCTGTGTTCCCAGCCATCCATGATATTCTTCTAAGGTCTCACTGTAAGCGTTCTTTAGAAATGCAGTTAAATCTGGTGAGCAACGTTCACTGCGTGTATCATCTATTATGTGTTGAAAAAAAGCCGATAGAAAATGCAGAGCCCTAAAGTAATATTTAATGGATTAAGTTGCCAGAAACATAAGTACTCGTAGTCACCTTCTCAGCCACATTAGGGCATCGGTAGCTAAGCCTTGCCCTTCTTGTTGCTCTTTTAGAACCATGTCTTCTAAGTACTCATTGTTTTCTTTGTTCTCTTCATATTTTTGGGTTAGCTTCTGAAAAATGTTGAGGTCTTGGAATTGTGATATAAATGCATAATACACCTAGTTAGTTAAAAATTGTGTAAATATATGTAAACAAAAATTACATACTCTTATGTTACCATTCATATCATAAATAACTGGCGAGAAAACTTTTCCAAATCGCTCTGAAAGAGATCATTTCAAATAAGGAATAAAGTAAGGTTATGTTTTTGTTGTTTTTTTATACCTACTAAAGTGACCGCTCCCGAAGCCGCGTCTAAAAATTCTTTGGTTTTAATTTTACCATCGCCACTTGGAAATTGTACAGGTAAGATGGAAAAGGCCGTTTTCGTTTCATCTTGCGGTATTGCTCCGTTTGCCGCTGACATTTTTTCTAGAATTTCTTTTTGACTGACAGTTTTCTAATACCTTGTCTTTTCCAAATTTGGATGTAAAGTTCGCACTCACTGAAGCATTGAATCGTTTCTGTTGATACTAGTCGCTAAATAATTGCCGTTTTTATTATCGCTTGTTTACATTATAACTTTAGATTAATAAACTAAAACGACCTCTGATCTAGGCAGTGGCGGCGTAGGCTCAGAGGCGTAGCCGAATGGAATTAATAAAAATATTGTGGAATATTAAATTGTAGGAATGAAGATAAAATAATTAATTATGTTTTAAATAATTTTTCAGATTGAAAGAAATTCCTTGTTCAAGAACTTCTGGAATATTGGTGAGTTATTATATATCAATGTATTTTTAATGTAATTATTTTTTTATAATTTAAAAAGGGAAATTACATAGGTATGATTTGAACAAACAAATTAAAACGCCGAATTAAATAATGACATTATAAAATAGAGTAGGTAATAAAATACAATATATTTTTTTATTGTATTATTGAAAAGGTATATTTAAGTTAATTTAAATCAATTTTCTTTTAATGTAGTCATATGATCAGGGTATTATATTAGTCCACAGAGTAGTTAGTTTCATATATTATTAATACCTACCTACCTAATAATAATAATTAATGAAAAATATGGTATACCTAGTTTAAAATTAAAATGAAACTCATGAATCCTAAATATGTTTTATTAGAATAAATAAAAAATGTAGTTACGGGCGTGTAACATTATTTTACCGAATGCTATCCAAAAATTGTCTATTTATAAACGACGCGGCAGTTTCCATTTCTGTCTCTCTTGCTTCCCGGGTTGCACTGATTAGGTATGCTAAAAAGAGATAGTCGATCAGTGCCCTTTAAGCATTCCACTTTTAGAGTTGTTGCGTTGACATCGAAAATTCCACCACCCTGTTTCACTGGTGCGCATGGGCCATTAGGTTTTCCCAATTCGTAGCATTTGCCCCCGTACCTAAAAGTTTAAACACTTTATAACAATTTTCAGGGTTGCTACAGCATAGAAAACCGGGAAGAGTCGGGAAATTTTCTAATTGATAAGAAAACAGGTAAACTCGGGGAAATGAGGACAGTTTCAGGATTTTTTTTGCGTTGCGCTGTAAAAACGTTTTCATATAATTTAAATTTACTGCTTCTCCGATCGGAGGGTAATGTGGGTTACATACCTATATGTTACCAGTGTTTTAATCATGCGCACAAACTTAAAGAAATTAATCTCTGGTTGATTTTCAAACAAAAAATTCATATAAACATATGAAGTCTTTAAATTGTTTTTTGTGTATTTCTGATCTCTTTATAACTTGGCGCGCCGAATACATTTTTAAGGACTACATATTGCAAATACGAAACTTTTTATTTCTACCAGTGTAATAAAAATTGCACACCAGTGATTTTTTTAAAATGTTGTTAGCTTATTCAGTTAAAGCTAGAAAATAAAAATGATTCTTGTTAATTTTTGATATAATATATGTATTTTGGCAAAATTTCCTAATTCTGTTTATATGCACGCGCCTATGGATAAATTTAAGTGGGATTTAAAATTTTGTGCAAGTCAGCTTGCGAAAATAAATTTAAAAAATTTATGAGCGTGAGCAATTTCCAAGATACAGAATATTGGAACGATTATAAAGATATTTTTAGTATGTATTGTATTAGTTGATAGTTGCCTATGTACAATAGCTTTCCAATTTATTCTCTTTGGATATATTCCTAATAGATAAATATATTTCTAATTTACTTCCCTGTATAATAAGAATTCAAATCCATTTTCTATAAATGAATACCAATGGCATATACAGGATATCTCACTTTTTAATAGCAGGAGTTTTTAGGACTTCATTTTGAAAATAAAAGTTCCTATACATATAGGTCCTAAATTGCTTTGTTTCTTATATACAGGGCGTTGAATTTTATCGTTTATTTACTTATTATTTAACGAAAAAACCGCTTACAAAAAAAATCGTTTTATTGCGGCGAAGGACTTAGTATTTGAGAACAAATAATTTGACACCAAAAATCATCGCATATTATTGTAAAAAAAGTAAGTATAGCTGAATTGAAATTTTGCAAATGTTTTCGAAAATTAGGAAAGTGTTCGAAATGAAAACTGTTTTGATCGATGTAAATAAAGTTACACTTGAAATGTCATTAATTAATTAAAAAGAGAACATTTACTTTGATTCAATATGATTTTCGTTATTTATTTTTGTATTTATTTCCATTTAATTAATTAAAAACAATTTTGACTGAATTTTTTAACTATTTAATTTAGTTTTCTTGAAAGCGCCACGTCCTATAGACTTCGGACAAGAGGGCTTTTTCTGGGTAAAATTGAATGCTCTTTCATATTTTTCGAAGAAACAATTCCATCCATCTACTGTTGGAATTAATATGCGATGATTTTTGATGTCGAATTATTACCAAATACTAAACCCTTCGCCACAACATGCCGTTTTTTTATTAACGGTTTTTTCCATTAAAAAATAAATACGTAAATAAAAAATAAAATCGCCCTCTATCTCAGAAACGTAGCATTTTGCAACCCATATTTACAGGAACAGGTTTAGTCTCAAAATGAGTTGCTCTAAAGACAACTGAAGTCCTGCTATTTAAAAGTGAAACACCCTCTATACTATTAAATATACAGGGTGCCCCATAACTAATGGGCTACGACATAAAGTATTTACGGTTAACTAAACTAACTAAATTTACCAAAAATTGGCCAATAACTCGAAACCGATTGGACATATATGATTATATTCGGCGGAGTCATGTTTCAGAGGGTAAAAATTTCGATTTTATAAATAATTTTAAGAAATCTGTTAGAAAACGCTAATTACACAATATAGACTGCGTAAATTCTTGCAGATTTTTTTTACCTTTCACGCTTTTGCCTGCTTGGCCTTAAATTATGAAATGGACATTTATAAATAAAAAAGGTTCCATTTTAGAGATATTAAAATAAATATTTAAATAAAATATTTATAAATATTTTAATAAAAAATAAATACGTAAATATTTTAGCCAGCCTATTTCGAGGTCTACTTGTCACTTGTCTACTATAACCTGTTACCTTATCGTTATAGGACACCCTGTATGAATTAATATTAATAACATATGTATAGAAAGATGGTCAAAAATTCGGTTTCGGTATAATAAAATAGAGATAATATGTCAAAATAGTCTTTAAACAAAAACATTTACGACTATTATTTTGCGTCCTAGGCTAGTTGATTATTACGGTATGTGAAGCTTTAATTATGCAGATCTTACTATTCGGAAAATTCATAAAAAAATCTGCATTTGCAGATTGAACCTTTGGAAAACAGGGCTGTTGCTTTCTCATGTTTATATGAACGGTTTGTCCTAAAATCATTAAATTGCGAACAATTAAAATTAAAGTATTATGAATATAACTCAAATTTGATTTTAATTTAGAAAAATTATATTTTGACTCACAGAGCAAATCCGTCTTCGCAGGGGTTTTGAGCACACACGGGCACTACTTGTCCTTTTTGTATTATCAAATGTTTTCCTTTGTCACATGGCCCTTTTCTGTAAGCTGCAAAACATCCATCCTTTTCTGGGTAGTAAATATAACCTTCAAAAATAAATAATAGTTAACAAAAATTGCTGTAAATGGTACAATACGAAACTACAATACATTTTTGTGTTATTTATACAGGGTGGTCCGTAACTATATGTCGCAAAGCCTACTACGGAAATGGTTATAGAAAATGATGAACGTTTTCTTAATGAACTTTTCGGTCGGTGGTCGGTAGTAAATGAGAAACGGGTTGAACTATAAATTAGACACCTGATGTTGTTCGGGGGGACGATTTAATCGAATATCCGAATAAATAAACCGAGAAATAAACTAACCAATGCATGGCAGACGTTGTTTGAATCGCCTTGTGTTATTTTGAATAATAATGGTCATTTATCTACAAAAAAGGTCTCTTGTAGAATTTTATTAGAAGGGTTTTCAAGATAATTACAGTTTTCGATACCTTTGCAATAAAACAGCGAAAATAACTTTCAATATGTAGTAGGCTTTGAATTTTTTGGAGATGGCAGATAAATAATAAAATAATAATAATATAATTATTATTATAGTAAAATATGTATGTAAATATTCAAATTTTATGTCACCGACCGAAGTTTATTAAGAAAATGTTCACCATTTTCTATAGCCACGGACCACTCTGTATATGTACTTACCTAGACCGCAATCACAAATCCAGTCGTGTTCCTGATCTCCCGGGTACAGCAGTTGATTCTCTGGACATTTCTCCGGGGCAAAGAGTGGTACTCTTTTCTTAAAAAATAGTTAATTAAAAATAACTAAATATAATTGCAAGTTTCTTGTAATGTAGTAAGTTATAGATGGCGTGTTTTATTCCACATTTTGAACAATAGATACATTATTGATGCATTTCTAAATACTTACATCTGTATGTTCGCTGTCTAGTCTTTGTGTAGGCAGCTCAGGAAATTCTATTTGGCAATAAGTTACTGAAAAAATAGCTGGAAGTACCAAAATGTATTTCTTCATTTTCTGTCAAAGCTAAAATGTAAAAACTCATTATTGATTTCTTAAAGCTATTTAAATTTTGCAAGTGCAATTTGTCGTTGGAAATAAGAAATATAGCACGTATTCCAAAAAACAATTATATATTATTTTTTTCAAACAGAATACTCCATAAAATAAATCTACAAACTAACAAATAAAATATGCGTTTTAACTATTTTTAGGTATTAACAATATTGTGTGAAACTAACTACTCTGCGGACTAAAGCTTCGACCAGCGTTGAATTACACCCACAACATCTATTATTAACTTCTGTAACATTTTTTTACTGTATTGGAAAGGTATTTTAAGCTAATATAAATCAAATATCCTACAATTTCTATCTATGAAATCATATGTATGCTCTCTGATATCAAACATCTAGGTATGTTAATGAGCAAATCCACATACAAAGCTCTATTCAATAATTATCTAAAATAAAAATTAATCTAGCTAAATTTACTATCCTGGCTTAATGAAATATCTAAGTTTACTTTTGAAACTGTGGGAGCTCGAAAATTCAACCACAATAGATGAGATCCTACCTATTTCTGCCCCGACCAGCGTTGAATTACACCCACAATAGGAACTGTAGATTTAATTTATATTACCTTAAAATACCTTTCCAATACAGTAAAAAAATGTTACAAAAGCTAATAATAATGAATATATGCGTAGATATTGTGGGTGTAATTTAACGCTGGTCGGGGCTTTAGTCCGCAGAGTAATTAGTTTCACGCAATATTGTTAATACCTAAAAATATATATAAAAAACGATTACATATAGGGACATTTTTTCATTAAATAAGTAGGTAATTGATTGACAGGTTAAAGTCACTTTTGACATTGTCGATATTTAATTTCAAATAATTTTATTTTATTGTTATAATAATTTTTATAGTTAGATATTTGACTCAACTTAAAGCAGGCCACCCGAAGAAGCAATCCTAAAAATACAAAAATAGGTCAGATCTCATCTATTGTGGTTGAATTTTCGAGTTCCCACAGTTTCAAAAGTGAACTTAGATATTTATAGAATGTTTTCATTAAATCAGGTTAGTAAATTTAGCTAGATTAATTTTTATTTTAGATAATTATTGAATAGAGCTTTGTCTGTGGAATTGTTCATTAGTATATCTAGATGTTTGGTATCAGAGTGCATACATATGACTTTATTGATAGGAATTGTAGGAGATTTGATTTATATTAGCTTAAAATACCTTTCCAATTCACTAAAAAATGTCTTTTATCTTCGTTTAAGTAACACACCAGTAAACATTTCGACAGTGATCTTGAACTGTCACGGAAATCCCTGATTTTTATAATTCACCTACGTACGAGTATTGGTAAGTTGTACATACATATGCATTCCTATTTACTTATACAAATTTATATACTCACCAGATCAATTAAAGAATGTTTTGTTACTTGTTCCTTCCTAAACTTGCTAAATCCGGGCTGCATTAATAAAAATAATCAGTAATCACATCAACTGGGAGGTGTTTAGTTGTTTCGTGAACGATAGTAACTAGTAACGTTGAACTTGCAGCAATAGCAGAAACTATTCATTCAAGTGGATCAGAACGCGTTTTACTTCGTTCTACGGTTGCTTGGTCAGTTCTGCTTATTGACTTCGGATGTACCAGGGTAGGTAAATATGTTGTTAGGTGATTGTATTCATTAATAACAGTATACGATTAAATTATTACTGTGGCAATTCTCTTGAAAGAATCAATTAAGGAAAAACATTTGAAAGGAGAGCACGTACCTATTCGAAAGTACACAATTTAGGAAAATTCTCAAAATATGAGTGCTTACTTAAAATCTCGTTCAACCCTATTATACAGTGGTTTCGAAAAGTAACGAATAAATTCATTATTTTTGAAATTGAGTTTTCGAAAAAATCCCCTGGCACGTCAATTTTGTTTTAAACATACGACCCATATTTGTGACGTCATCGATGTTAGAGATATGACGTCATCGACAATTTTTTTTAAATAGCAACCCCCAATTTTGACCATACCATGGTGTTACATAACAAAAATTTCAAGAAAATAATGTTTGAAGATTTTAAAATTTAATTTTCACGATACTGAAAATGATAATGATTATGTAAAAAATCGACTAAATTAATTGTTCAAATTGTGCACCGTTGGCTGCCTGACAGTAGCCAAGACGATTAATAAATTCTTTTTGGACATTATCAATAACTTCTGGAGGTTTACGATGTATCTCGTGACGAATTCTTGCTTTTAAATGTTCTAAATTAACCGGTCTAGTAACGTATACTTTGCTTTTTAAGTATCCCCACAAGAAATAATCTAGGAGTGTCAAATCAGGCGATCTGGCTGGCTACTCAATCGGCCCCCTTCTCTCTATCCGACGATTCGGGAACAGCTCATCTAAATAAGTACGGACAGGTGTTGCATGATGGGGAAGTTCACCATCTTGTTGAAAGTGATACTCCATCATCCATCGGGGATTCTCGGTAGCCCAATAACGGCAGTTTTACCTATTGGCATGGCCGTTCAAAACAAACGTAGCCTCGTCAGAAAAAAATACGTTTTTTACGAAATTATTATCATTATTGCATAGCTCTTGCATTTACTCGCAGAACTGATTTAGCCGATCAAAGTCGGCTTCAGAATTCAGATATCTCATGATCAAGGCATACCTAATAAGGATGATACTTTGCTTTTTTCATAATTTTGTGAACTGTGGACGCTGCCATATTGAAATCAGAAGCCAATTGGTTAAGTGTTAACTGATTAGTGAGTGAGTGAGTGAGTGATTTTCGTGTATTGCCAACAAAACATTAAGCTCATCATCTACTGATTTTGACGGTCGACTAGATTTAGGAAGATCACGAACATGTCTAAACTTACGGTATTTAGACTCAATATTGCTTACCATGCTTTGGCTAATGGGATGTCGATCAGGATGAGTTTCATTGAACAATTCAACTACTTCTTTTTGGATGGGCATCCTGTATCCAAATCCGATCATGCAAAGAATTTCAATTCGTTTTCGTT
The DNA here is from genome assembly GCA_037114965.1 of Monochamus alternatus. NCBI lineage: Eukaryota > Metazoa > Arthropoda > Insecta > Coleoptera > Cerambycidae > Monochamus > Monochamus alternatus. Next base: position 20,424,278 of record CM073430.1, read on the forward strand.
CAGTTAATTTAACCATTTTTTTTATAAAATGACAAAGTTACTACTCAATAAACACTTCAAATGCACTCCTTTTGCCAAACAAAAGATAAGAGCTAAATAAATAACACAAAAAAAAACAAAAAACTATTAATAAAGTACGATTATAAGTTTTTATCTGACAGCAATAAAAAACGTTCTCGGTCGCTAAGGCTACTGTCAGGCAATCATGATTTTTGACAATGCGTATGTAGAATGTTATGCTCTTTCAAATGGCATGGTCAAAATTGGGGGTTGCTATTTAAAAAAATTGTCCATGACGTCATATCTCGAACAGCGTGGATCTATGTTAAAAAGTGCCTATTTTAAAAACAAAATCGACGTGCCAGGGGATTTTTCGAAAATTTCTCAATTTCAAAAATAATAAATTTATTCGTTACTTTTCGAAAGCACTGTATACGAGCCTACATGTTTGAATCCGCTGAAAGCTGGCGGTGTCAATTACTTGTTTAAGTTTTATAATTTAGCAGGCATCATAGACTGATTGTGTACGAATAATTATTTTATAAATACTCCGATTGTACTACATTTTTCCAAAAAATATTCGTCTCCTTCTTTGGAAAAAATATCAAATCTAAACTATATAAAAATTTAATGACTGAATCGTTATATAATATTTTATTAAAATTACGGTCTATTTTTGATTGCTTAACCATGAAATGATAAAATTTCGAAACAGAAATCTCGAATGTACAAAAATAATAGTTATTTATTGTATAAGTAGCATTTTGCCCACGGAAGAATGTTTAAATGCAAGAGCATTTTATCCATAATCACATTACAATCATATTTGTGGAGTCAGAGTTACTGGAATATAATACAAAAATATTCGCACGACTTGATATTTCTTAGTATTCAATGAAACACAAACTTGATATTGCAAGGAAAATATAGAAGGAGACGCATCCGTAACTTGTGCAAATTCTTCACAAACTTCGGCAGATGTTGTGCGTTCCGAAAATGATGGCAACAATGCTTGTCATTAACGGAAAGATAGTGAAATATGATAATACAAAAAACGAAATGTATATTACTGTAAATATAAATGTTAATTGATATTTCAAGGAAAATCTGAGGAAAATATACCTGTTCCTGTTCCATACAAGAAGAGAGAGCCGTAACTTGTGCAAATTTTCACAAACTTTGGTAGAAGCTATGCGTTCCGAAAATGATGGCATCAATGCTACAATGTTAACACATAATACTCTGCACTAGTTACATACAATGTATACACTACTTTCACTATAACGGTCACACTTATCGTCGGCTATTAGGCCTGTCCGTAAATGTCCACATAAGGTTGAAAATGCTTTATTGCACAATGCGATGTGCATCCTTTAGACGGTTGGAAACTGATTCTGAATCCATACAACCACGACAGCATCAGGTTCCATATGTAGCAAAACAGTGCTACACTTTTGTCATCGTATTATGGCCTCCATTTATTCATGTTTCGACAGTGTTTATGTAATATATAAGTATATAAAATATATTCTTCGATTTGTCTTAATTAGTTTCTTCGCCATATCACAATTCAGTCTTTTTCTATTAGTATACTCTTTCGGTTTAATATTATAAAACGAAAATTCGTGTCACGCATAATTCACAGAAGCACCTTTCAAGATATTCTAGGCAAAGTTTCATTATGTGAGATAGCAACCTGATTTTTTTTATTGTCGGAAGCTTATTTTTAAAATACCATCTTTGAATTGTTCGCGTATTTTGTATCAGTCTTTATATTCTTCCTTCCGTGAGTTTCCAGTATTTTGCGTTTTGTAATTGTATATCTGCCATTCTTTATTGCACGATGTACACTACTCACACACACTCTTGTTAATAAGCTACATATTTCAACTTATACTTATATTTTGGTCTAGAGCCTTAATTCATTCATACAATTCTTTTTTCATCCGAGCGTAAACACAAAATCATTAATAAACTGATTACAATCACAATTAAATTAGCGGAAAGGTACACCCGATTAACAATACAAAACACTATTTTAAGAATACATATTACAATTATTTTATGTCCGTCGAACTTACCGTAGCGCCCTCGTAACATTTCGTCTGCGTATGAATATAAAAATCCCAAAACACATAAATACGTTCACTTCTCGTGATAACCACTTCTGGAGGTTACCACGATGAACTTGTCGAGGTAAACACATAATTATAAGACAGCATTATCTTAACGTTTCTGTGTTTATGCATAGATACTAGCTTGACAAATTCAATGTAAGTGTAATAATTCTAAAAAACTTTTCATTTGTAAGCAACTGAAATTTTACGATTATTTATAATACAGTATGGGCCACCACAAACTTGCCACCCAGGTTTTCTTCATTTCAATGCAATCAACTGCAATGAGTGGTGGGAGAGCAAGGCAGAAGTACATATAACATTTTTACATTTGATAGGTAACATTATGTAACCGTAAAACCATATCCTTTATGATTGAGAAAACGAATGACATATTTTAAAGGCATTTGTGGATGCACCTATAAAGTAGTAACAGTTCATCTAAAAAAATATTTTCTAGAAATCTTAAATAGTCTGTAAAATTTTTCGGGGGCACTATTAAACTACTAAATGGCTCTTAACTGCCTTCGTAAGCTTTTAGTTTAGAAAATAATGTAGAATTATTCGAAGTGCTCTAAACAAGTATCTCATGAATGTTTCATGTCATTTACGCTAAAAATACCCACTCACGTATACTAGCGCATTCCCTTATTCTGTTAACAAACTTTATTTGGTATAGTATGGTATGACAATTCCTTAAAATTTACCCTATTGCATATTGTTAGTGTAATAATATCTTACCACTCAATTCTGGTAATAATTTTATAGGCATCGCAGATTTGAACAAACGTTTCCCTGATAAAGCGAATGATTCATAATTGAAATGTGCAGCATATATTCGTATACGCCTATGGGCTGTGCAGGTGTTTGGTGTTTAGTTAGTAATTTAAAAATTTATGCTCTCTGGTATTGGTAAATTTGAATTCATGTTAATACATCTCTTATAAAAAATGTATCACCTTTCAAGATTCTTGGGGATATGAAAAAACGAAATGTTATCCCGCGAATTAACACTTTACACAAGGCTTTACAATCATCAACTGAACAAGTAAGATCCATCACAAGCCTTTATTACTTATCAATAAAATTAACTTACTCGAAATTTATCGGGCGTACCCAGCACAACCGTTTCACGAGACACTGACGGTGGTATTCATAGTCTGTCTCCGATCGCCGGAGAACGGTCTCCGTCCCGTCTCCGAATTTTATAATGGAATTCAAATAATTTCGGACGGACAATGAATACAGTGTACTGTAACAGTGGTATCTTATATCTTCTCGAAATTATGTGAATTTCATTATGAAATTCGCATAACTTCGGTACGGAGATCGCTCTCTGGCGACCGGAGACGGACTGTGAATACCGCTGTGTGAGTATCAACAGTGTTGCCAGCGCCGAAGGAATTGGTACATTTTCAACACAATTGTACCAGATTTCAGACAATTGTACCGGATTTTATTACCAAATTATAAATCATATCATTCGTAACTCTATAATATTTACTTACTTCTGCATTTTTGTGCTAAAAGAATAACAAATAAAGCAGCAAATTTCAATTTTTAGGTTACACGCATAGACAAGAGAACCTTGTCTCGTCCTCTCGTCTATTGTTACGTGATTTACATCACAGAACAGAAAAAGGGATAGATCCATAGATAATATATTAGTGTATATGGATAGATCATAGATCCCTAACTATGATCATTGATTCAAATGGTGCCGGTGGCCATAGATATTTAAACTGTGACGTGGCTGAGATGAAAGTAGAGTTTCCAAATATACGCAAATGGCACACTCTTAATGTAGGTAATTGAGACGGCGCTTTATTTTGTATTAATTGTATGGGTTTAATTAAGTTTTACAATGCTAAAGTATCCAGATATTGGTTGTAACAAATGGCTAAAAATTGAATACCTAACAACAGTTAAAGATAAAAATCATTAAATACATAGCGATTTTCCGGGTTGTTATACCGTGACCTCGGTAATTAGTCGCTGTCAAAAACAGAGTTAAAATGCACATCCCTAGCATCAGCCGGGATTCTTTTACCTGCCCTGGTTGTTCTCGAACTAGGCTATGTGGCCACAGACCCGCTAGCGATGTCTCTGGGCCCGCCCATATATTGAATTCGGCTCCTATTGTTGGTATTACGACTACTACGGTCGGAACCGTTCCTCGGATAATTGTGGTCCTCCGAGGTGTTCCGCAGCCGCCGCTGTAACTGGTCGCATCCCAATATATTGGCGGGTCCAGAGACACCGATAGCGGAACTACCCCCCCCCCCCCAGAGCGTAGCCCGAGAACAACCAGACCAGATAAAGGAATCCCGGTTAATGCTAGGGATGTGCATTTTAACTTTGTTTCTGGCAGCGACCAGTTACCGAGCACCGACCGTGAAAGCCTAAAAATCACTAATGATAAAAACGTTTATCCTCAATCACCTTATAATCGGACCATTAATCACACTTATGAACCGTCTAAAGTGATACTTTATCCACTAGTTAAATAAAGTAAAAAACTAATAAATCAAATTTAATGTATTGACTTGCTAACATTAACATTTACATTTATAGTAATAGACATTTCGTTTTATCACATTTAACTTCCTTGTCGTTAATACAAACTCTTGTAGCATTGTTGCCATCATTTTCGGAACTTGCCGAAGTTTGTGAAGAATTTGCACAAGTTATGGATCTCTTCGTGTAAGGAACAGCTATAGCAATATCAAGTTTATTAGATATGAACTTCTCAACTTAACTTTCTGCCTTCTGTCTTCCATCCACAATGTCGTTTAATGGTTGTAAGATTAGTACCTCTATTGGCCAATAAAGTTGTTGAAGTGGGCCTCATATAATGGCCAGTATATGCTTATGGATTTGCGATATTCAGGAATGAAGCAACTATTGAGGGTACCTTCACCAATGTGTTGATTCCTACAGGCTGAGAAGTACATTTTTATTAGATGTATCTTAAAAAGAATTTCGACATAGTTCAGCAGCATTCACGCAAAATCCTTCTTCTATAATTGTAAATTTTCTTGAAATGCCCGTCTTGGTGTTAGGTATTGAAATACGTAGATAACTGCCAACGTCCTGTACGTCAGTGATTTTCAAATTTGCCATTTCACAGCATCGCCAATACTGCAGCTTGTTTTGCTTTGTATCCACTCGATTCATTCTTCAAATAAACAGTAAGCTTGTTATATTTTCCAATATATATATTTTTGTAGACCTTTATGGTAGCCTTCAACATCGAATACTTCGATCACATAGATAAAATTGCATATTTTTTCTTCAAACTTCTTCATTTATTGTCATTACTCACCGTTTTCCTCCATTCGTTAAATTCGGCGAACACTTTTTCGTAATGTTTCCTGGATTTCGGGCAATAAATGGAAAATTGCTTTTTGAGTTTTTTTGAAAATAGCTACAAGAACACAATTAATTTCTACATTTTTACCAAATTCAGATAGAACTGTTTATTAAACAATTGATAATACACAACGTACCATAGCAACCAGTAGGTATGTATAACAAAACCTACCACGCTTCATTGAGTACAAAGAAATATCAAGTCGTGCGAATATATTTTTATTAAATTCCCATAATTCTGACTCCACACATATGATGAACTCTAAATATTATATAATAAAATTATCTGTATGGTAAGTAGTTATTGGAGAAGAACAATTTGCACGCCCACCTCAAAAAACACGAGGGTCGATCCTTGATATAAAATGAGGGGTCTATATACTATTATTATTAATTAAATCAAAAATTTGAATATTGAGGATAAACATTTGGAACATTTATGGCTCAAAATAAAAATTTGGAATATTACTCTCATTATTGGCGTTATTTATAGACCTCCTAAAGGTAAGATTGATCAGGCTATTACATATTTAGATAATATTTTATCTCTATTAACTCCTTTGTATAATGATGTGATAGTCATTGGCGATATAAATGTTGATCTTCTTAACCCCTATAATAAAATAAGTCAATGCTTAAATTGTTATAATTTCGAACAAGTAATTAAAGAACCAACTAGAATTACTAGAAATTCTGAAACACTGTTAGATCCAATATTTTTGAATATGGCGGCCCGCTGTGTTAAAAGTGGTACGTTAAATGCCGACCTATTTTCTGATCATCGCTTAGCATATTCAGACATTTCTTTCCCTTTGCAGGAACAAAAAACTGCTTATCTAGAATTTCTCGATAAACAAAGAAATACATCATCTTTTTATAAAGTTTTAAAATCTTTAAATATTCAGTTAAATAATAATAATTCAGAAATTCCAAGCAATTTATGTGATCTAATTAAGATTAATAATTTTTTTATTTCAATATTTCAAAATAGTGATGTTAATTGTTTTGAAAATATCAAATTTTATCAAGATCATAAATTCCATGACCATACTTTTGCTTTTCGATATGTCGATGTGTCAACTATAAAAAATATTATATCTCAAATTAAATCTAATGCTCGAGGTCATGATGGTCTTACTCTCCAGATGATAAAGTTGTGCTTGCCGGCTATTGCTATTTATATTACCCATATTGTCAATATTTGCTTGGAAAGAGGTTGTTTTCCAGACATTTGGAAGACCGCTTTAGTAATACCCCGTCCAAAAACATCCATTCCAAAATCTTTTAACGAACTACGTCCTATAAGTTTGTTGTCGATTCTCTCAAAATTTTTAGAAAAAACAGTATACATACAAATAAATAATTTTGTGGTGAATTGTAATTTACTTCCACCAGAGCAGTCAGGATTTAGAAAGGGGCATAGTACAATATCTGCTTTACTAAATGTCAGTGACAATATTTTCCGTGCTTATGATAGAGGAAGCTGAAACTAGCTTTAGTACTTTTGGACTTTACTAAAGCCTTCGATACCATTAATCATAAATTATTCGTTGCTCAATGTAAATATTTCGGTTTTGATCATACTTCTACTCAATTTATAAAAAATTATTTACATAACAGATATCAGCAAGTGGTAGTAAATAACAGTATTTCTTCAAACCAACGAATTTTATCGGGTGTACCCCAAGGATCTGTACTGGGACCTCTTTTGTTTTTAATATACACGGCAGATCTAACGAGGGCTGTTGCTAATTGTAATGTTCAAATGTTTGCCGACGACACGCAGCTTAATTATCACTTTAATGTAGTAAATTTTGCACAAGCTACAGACGATATCAATAATGACCTAGTAAACATCAATATGTATGCTAAGAATCATAATTTACATTTAAATTCTGATAAATCAAAAATTCTATTATTTTGTCCCAAGAGTAAAAGAGAATCGTTGAAGGTGAATATGAATATAAATTTAGAAGGCCAAAGCATACCTTTTGTTAATAGTGCCAAAAATTTGGGTTTATTCTTTGACGAAAATTTAAGATTTGTTGATCATTCCACTTATATTTTAAAACAATGCTATATCAGACTGAAGTTATTATTTGCAAATAGAAACTTACTAAATTTTAAAACTAGAAATAAACTTTGTGAGAATTTTATACTTTCACGTTTAACTTATGGCGATATAGTATACTATCCTTGTCTGGACTCTGTAACTCGCACTAGATTGCAAAAATTGCAGTATAGCTGCTGTAGATTAATTAACAATTTGAGAAAATACGACCATATTTCTATTCCCTTTAAAAATTTAAATTGGTTAAATGTTATTAATCTATTCAAATATCATTTCATTACTTTTCTGTGTCGCTTAATATACACAATGTCTCCAGGATATTTAAAAGAAAAAATTATATTTCGGGAATCAGTTCACAATTTAGCTTTACGGAATCGTTCGACAATCACTATACCTCATCATAGGTCAGCCATGTTCCACAGATCATTTACATATAATTCTGCAAAATTGTACAATTCACTTAATCCTGATTTAAGAATTAGTCAAAACAAATCTTTTAAAGTAAAACTTAAGCAATACCTTATGTGCTCGCAATGATGTTTTAAATTTGCATTTCTGTTTCTTATTTTATTTTTCTTATGTATCTGTTTATTATATGTTATTTATGTTAGGTTAGGTTAAGCTTAGACTAATTACGTAGGTTAAAAAGGGTTAAGTGTGAATGGCTTTTAGCTAAACTTCGCCCTTTGTAAATTGTAATTTAATTATAATTTGCAATAAAGTCGTTTATTATTATTATTATTATTAATTAAAAAATATTACTTTCTTATTTTGAATCGCCCGTTGTGGTTTGGGGTTTGGTTTTTGAATTGATCGCTTTGCGGAAACAACCGCCCTTGACAGCTAAATATATCCTTCCTCCGTTTTGTACCCGTGTGATTCTCCCCTCTGGTCCATCTCACCTCTAATTAGGCTGGCATTAAACGATACAATTAACGAATTAACGGAGTCGCCAGCTTCCGCAGCGACGCTAATTGATAAAGGGCAATGTGGGTCAGGATGTCAGCGCTAATGCAATCACAACTACAGGCTACTTTAATTTCATTTATTATATTACTGCGGGCTTTGGTTGTTCCGCTATAATAAACATACAGCGCGATTTTTTTTGACATGTAGAACGCAAAGATTTTCATTTGATTTAATAACGAAGTGGATAATTGAAAACGCCCTTTTTACAAAATTTGTGGGTGCTTATAATCTCAATAACCTAAACAATTTTAACAAGAATAAGTTTCAATTTAGGTGTTGCTTCTGTCCGATTTGCTGTCTTGCGAATAATTTTCTCAATTGCCACGTGTCAATAACAGTATGTTTATCCGTTGAAGCCTGGTCAAGACAAAATTACCCTTATATTTTTAAAAGATCTATTGTAGCTTTTATTCTTCCTTTTATAAATTGATTTGTTCAAAACTGCGCTGCATTAAGTGCTTGATGTGCCTTTTCATACTGTATAACTTAAACATATTTGACTATTATGTAGTTCGGTTTGGTGCTATATACAGTGTGTAACTTTCAATGGATGTAATATTACATATAGACTACCATTGAAACATATAGGTCATAAAAATTGAGATTTTTATTTTTTTTGTCTTAATTGTCATACTCAATTTCTGGAGACGCTAGTGTAACAATCGCGGAAAGAGAGATGTTGAATTTTAATATTAGTAAACACAATTTTCAGAACTCACGCTATCGTCACTGAAATAACTTTATAAGGATATACTCTATATGTATACATAATAAACCACGACACTATATAAATTGTATTTTAATTTCAGTAAAAACTAGTACTTTAAGTAGAATGTCGATTTACCTACTGGATTACAAACACTTTTCCGTAAACCAGTAAACTGAAAACTAAAATAAATACCATCAGGAGTACCATACACTAATGTCTTCTAATATCCCCAAAGAAATCTAGAAGGTTCAGATCAGGCGATCTTGGAGGACATAAAACAGGTCCGGTCTTTCCTACCCATTTATATGGAAAAGTTTGGTGCAAATGCTCTCTAACGTCCATGCAAAAATGAGCTGGAACCACATTTGTTGCCTCTGATTTAAAGGAATGTGTTCCAAAAACTCATACGGCCTCATCAGTAAAAAGAATGTTTGCAAGAAAACGAGGGTCTTCAGCATCATGACGTAGAAACCAGCGGCAAAAAACCAAACGTGCTTGATGATCATTTATTGGATTTTAGGCCTGTACTCGTTGCAAATGGTATGGATAAAGCAGTTGCTCGTGAAGGATTCTCCAAGCAAGAGGACCACTAATTCCTACCTCGGCTGATATTCTCCGCGCACTCGTACCTGCATTCTGCTCTACCAGTGCTAGAATTGCTAGAGTGGATACCGACCTTGGTCTTCCGGAGAAATGGCACTGTGTGCTCAAGGAACCGGTATCACGCAATCTTTGGTGAATTCTTCCAAATATGCGTTGTGAAGGAATCTGGTGATTTGAATAAGTGTCAACATAAAGACGTCGCGCTTCGGTGGCGTTCCCATTAGCACGATCATACATGATGTGCATGTATGTTAATTCTGCGTTAGATAACCAGCCATAGCGAAAGAAAACTTGTGCACTGAGAACAACTGTCAAATACGTACTGTTTATTTCACTAAACATCAACCAACTATTATAAGAAAATACACAACGTTTTTGCAGAATAAAAAAAGGGGCTAAAAAACAAAACATTCCATATCTTCGCAACCGTTACTTTGCGGACCCATGTTTATTGAGACTTTTCTGCTTATTTTGGTTCATACTATTACCTCCTTCAATATTTTATTTTTTTAACACCCTGTATAATAAAATGAAGCGGTAACATATTCCACCATACTCGTTTCACCGAATTAAAGCCGCCGTATGTTTCTTTTTGCGCGGTTATTACTATATCAATATTAAAGGTAACATGTCGTAAAGTCATAGAAAAGGAAATTGTTTTTATAACGTTTTGCTCCATTGCAGTTGCGTTCTCTACTACTGCAATACAAGCAATTGATGAGTGCTTCTATAACCATCATCTAAAAAGTGACAAAACAGTTTAAGAGTAATTAAAACCAATCGATTATGCACTAATGTCTGAAGTCATAGAAGAGTAAATTGTTTTTATAAAATTATTTTCTATCGCAGTTACGTTCTCTGCCACTTCGTTGATTTTAACTCATCATCAATTTCATATCAGTATCGTTCGAAACTCAATTATTGTCTCTGAAAAACTGCTGTCCACTTAAAAGTTACACAAGTTTATAAGATAAAAAGTTGTTGTACTTAATTATTATTAATGAAATCAAATATATATATTTTTTGAAAAAACTTTATTTCTTTAACTGACATAAAGTATTAAATATTTACGTATAACACTTAGATATTTACAAAATAATTTTATAAAATGTCGATGAAATCATTTCATTATACGTCAACACTCAACAAATTTCTTTGTGATTCTGTTTCATTGTGGTACTTATGGTACTCACACTCACGACATGGTTATTCTCCATGGCCTTATCTGTGTCTCTCATGTGCACCTTGACGTTCTGGATGGTCAGACTGGTCATATTCAGCTGTTTCAGTTTTTCGCCCTGAAAAATGATCCTCAAGTAGTAGCAGGGGAACACCACGCATTTTCCTGCTGGTTCCTCAGCATCTATGTACACTCCTCTCACCAGAAGTGAATTGGAACATCCTAGGAGGATCAAAATGATCAGGCACACCCAATGCGTGATCCAGCAGCTCAGCTCTGGATTGTCTGAGGGCACAAGAAATAAAAGCTTTAAATTTTAAGACATTGTAAAGTAATAGAGAAGTTGAAACTTCTTCCTATACAGTTTTATGACCACCATTGTCACATTCATTACTGTTTTGCACAAGTAAGGGTGCAACCCAAAAAGAAAACAGTATGACCAACGAGATGACGTCTTACCTGGTAAGAAGTAGATGTTGAGTAGGTTCCATATCCCTCTCCAGACGTTAATAGTTCCGAAAAGAGCAAACAAAATGAAGAAATCTGCAATCAGCAACCTGGGGGTTCCGCTAAATCTTTCACAAAGGTATCTCATAACTGGTTGCATCATAAAAGCTATAGCTACAGAGGCGTATCCCAAGATCTAAAAAGATAGAATTAGTAAAATAAGTATTCCTCAAGGTTCTTCTGAATTTATTGATAAGTCATCTAGTTATCGGTAATTTATTTATTTATTATGGGCAATGCTCAATTACAGGATAAGTAAGAAAAAAATAGTAAAATACATATGAATACAAATAAACAAATAAGCAAGACAACACAGAAAAGTATGATATAAAAGAAAAAATGTATTATATGTATACATACACCTACACATAATCACATATATACTGAAAAGTCACATACAACACAGTAAAGTCAGAGTAACACTTTTTAATATGGATAATGCTTGAACAGAGTATATCTATACGAGATTCAATTTCAGAATAATTAATAATCATCTGGTGAACCGGAGGCCCCTTATATAAATTAGTGCGATAAAGAAGAGGAAAATACCAGGTATATATTCTAGGAATGTGGAAATCATTTGTAATATATCCTCACATATTACCTTATTATTCAAAATTTATAGAAAAAATACTGAATTTAACTTTCGTATTTGAGATAAGCTACACATATTGAAGCGCGGAAAACCTTGAGGTGGATATAAGCCATCAATAAAAAATGTAGCCAATTTGAAGAATCGACGTTGAATTTTCTCAATAACCATTACGTGCATAGCATAGATAGATGTCCAAATCACAGAGGGATACTCAAACTTCTATCTAGTTTTTTTGAAACTGATCATGTTGCGAACAATACAACCCACACTTTTATAAGCATTTTTTACACCATGTTCAATGTGCTTAGTGAAAGATAGTTTAGGATCAAAATATACACACAAATCTTTAACAAGGTCGGGTCCCTCAAGGACAAACCCATTTAGCCTGTAGTCGTACTGTATTTGGTCACATCTCCTACTGAAAGTCATAACATTACATTTGTTAGAATTCAAGGGCAGTTTGTTATCAGTGCACCAGGAGTTTAATAAATCAAGATTTCTTTGGAGATTTGGCGTTTAATATATTATCAATGGAACAAAATATTTGTATATCATCTGCATACAATAAATATCTCTCATTTAACTGAGAAGCATCATCATTGATATATAATGCAAACATTAGCGGTCCGAGGATAGAACCCTGCGGAACACCTGACCTTTGGGCGAACTCAACAGATTGAACTCCAAAAATCTGACACCGAGTAAGTCTGATGAGAGTCCAAACGAACTCAACTTAGTCAATAATAATCCATGATCAAGACGGTTGATTGCCTTCGAAAAATCTTTATAGACAACATCTACTTGACCCGATCAATAGCCTCGCTAAGGCCAGGCGCGCACTAGAAGTTTTTCGCTGTGCTGCATAACGCCGCGCCGCAGTTTTATAACATATTGTTTTGCGCTCACTTAACGGCAAATCGCTGCAGCGGCGAGTAATGTATACCAAATTAGTAACCGCCGAGAGTTCATAAATCCATGCTGTTCCGACAATATAACATTTTTCAATTGAAAAAAAAGGATACGGTGTAAAGCAATCTCAAAAATGTTTCTAAAATTAGACAGAATTGCAATAGGCCTAGGGAATCAGGGAATATACATGTACATAGAATTAAATTAAAGATGGTAAAAAGAGGCTCTGAGAAAAGGTTAGCGCAAGCTCTAATCAAGAAAGCGGGCTCATAACCATCTTGGGCTACATTGTTATAAGAGTAATGTAAGAGCAAAAGTAATGTCTATGCTAGCTTCAAATCTATGCCGCGTCCTTTAGCATTGTAGTCACGATCTCCAAATGGGACACCTATTTTTCTCACTTTGTAATGTTGGCAGTCATGAGTATTAGAGCATAAATGACAGCATTATTCTAAGTAGAGCAATTTGGGTCTTGAATGTTTACGTAAATCTTAATAATATTAATTGCGACCTTGAGGTTATTTCAGTAATTTGAATTAAATTGCCGAGGAGCAAACATCGGTCACAGGAACCGACTGAAGCTCAAACGAAATAATTGTGCAATTTGTAAGGGAAGCAATATACTATTAATTGAAATGTTGCGAATTTTCAAGATAAAACTGTAGGTAAACCATGAATATTCGAGGAAGTGTGTGCGAAAACTATTAATGAAGTAGTTTTATTTATTATTTCTTTAGATCATGAGCGCTAGAATATGAAAATAAAAAGGAAATCAGAAGCGGGATTGAGAAAGCTTTTGAAATATTAAAAAAATAATGAAATGTTAATTTTGAACATTTTAATTATTTTTTGTTAAATGTAACGAATTATCACACATTGTTACAGTATTTTTTTCGTATGTATTGTTTTATGCGGCGGTTTTGGATTTTATAAAATTTCCTAATAAATAATCTCTCTCAATATATTTTTGTGGTTTGAACGTGTATTAATTATTAATTCAATCAACAAAACTTTCCATTGTTTTTATCGCAATTAAAATAACTGTATAAACAAAATTATGTATTTCAATTTTATTCTATGATTGTGCATTGTAATATTCTTTAACAATTTAATCGGTTAAGAGTTTGGAATTTATATCTATAAATACTTACCAGGCTTGCCCAGGCTGACAATACTTCATCGTCTGGAAAAACGAAAATATCTAGTAAAGCCCATCCTCCTCGCCACACGAAAACAACCAGGGTACCGACAATTAATACAGAGAAGAGGCAGTCTAGAATATATAGTGATGTTTTTTCTCCCATCTGCAAAATGATACGAAAAAAAGAATTATAATACTGTTCATATTTTTACAATGTGTACCAAATCAGGGATCAAACTTTACCAGATGATAGAACTTTTTAAAGTAGGGAAACAAGTTCATATAAATGTGGATCTGGAAATACTTAGTTTCCAAGATACCAGGTCTCTATCAAAAATTTTGAAAAATAAAGAATTTTTAAAATAATTACCTTAATTTTAAAGATAAAATTTGAAAATTGAAACAAATATTTCTTGCTTTATACTGCCGTTTTGAAAAAAATCTTGAAAAACAATATTATTGAACACCCTTTAATTGGGAGGGGGATCCGGTTTCTTTATCTCCCCAAACTTGTATGCCTTTGACATTTTTTAATTTAAAGCTCAATTTTTTAGAAATTTTACATTTTCTGAGTCAATATTCACTTTTGTCGTAAATCTGTACAAAAAAGTGTTCAAATTAAATTCCTGTAAAATATTTTTTTCAATATATTTGAAACACGAAGATAAATAAATGAAAATATATTAATAAGTAAAAATTGTATATTTCATAAATTTTACAATATTAAATAATTTTCTTCTTATGTAATTTTCTTATTTGGGAAATAATACAATATCTAAAAAATTGACCTTTAAATAAAAAAATGTCAAAGAATATATCATATGTCTATCAAATGAACATACTTTCTAGATTTTTTTCAAAATTTTGATGTATGAGAAACCAAATTCTCGTTCCATATTTATGTGATCTTGTTTTCTTATTTTAAAAAATTCTATCACCTGTTAAAGTTTGTTTCCTGCATTCGAGACACCATGTATAATAACTATGATGTAGCGTAGTTATGGGGGTTTGTTTTAATTTATTAATGGCTCAAAGTTTTCTTTTGTTTATTGCAACGATAACATCTTGTCATTATTTATTTTAGAACAAGTTTTGAATAAAATTATATACATAGAACTTTTTATTGTAAACTGATGTCATATAGTTTTTTTTCTTTAAGAAGCCCTAAACAAAAAATCTGTTGGATTGATGTCAGGTAATCGAGCAGGTCTGATGAACGATTTTTATCACTTGTACTGGAAAAATACTTCATTATTGGCGTAGACGTTTATAAAGTAGAAATGAAAATAAAACCCTCTAACTTCGCCATTGCCTTTAATTGAAAAATGTTTTCCATATGAAAATATTATAATTGTAGTATACTAAAATACTACTGTGTTCAATAAGAAATATACTTATATTTTATTAGTAGATAGTAAATAAAATACAATTATTTTTTCCATGTTGCCTGTTTTCTCGATAATTTAGATTTGTAGCGATCAGTATTATAGAAATAGTCCCTCTAAAGTATTTTGCTATGTTCTGTTCTTTACCAAAACTATGGAAAAATAGCAAATAGCTATATTATAACTGTAATTCGTCCAGTTAATTATTAATTATTCTATAACAATGAAATAAAATACCTCTTCGTTTTTAAGATACAAGGCAAAACTTAAAAATAGTTATTTATGCAAAAAGTACAAAAAGTGTTTATTGCACTCGACGTGTTGTCCTACTCGGCCTAACTAGTTTTTGTATTTGTTGCATAAATAACTATTAAGGAATTATTCATATCTCAGAGAATAGGTAAGATATTGGAATAGTGAAAATTGCTTCTGATAGACTTTTTTACATAGAATTCAGTGGCGTACTTGTAACTACTCTACAGGGTACCTCTGTTAAAATATGCCCCAAAAATATATATATTTTTTAATTAGAACATTCGGTATATTTTGATGCAATTCAATTGCATTATGGTTTTTCCTACATAATGATGTAGCAGTTGCTACCTTATGTCTTGGAAATTGTCAAAAAAACGTTAAAATAATAAAACTGGTGTATAGTTGGCCATACATTTTTATATGATTATACAGAATAGGAAACAAATAATGCAATTAAATTTCATAAACCCAAACGGGGTGTTTCATTTTAAAAAACTGTACATTTGAGTCATATTTTAAAGAGACAATCTGTAGAACCCCTACGTAAAGAAGTCTGTCAGAAGCAATTTTTACTATTCCGATATTTCAGCTATTCTCTAAGATACAAACAAGCTCTTAAAAGTATTTTTTTTTTTAAATTTCAACCTGCACTGATAAAAATTATTGTAAATTACTTTGTTTACATTATTTTACTATGAAAATATGCATTTTCGCATATAGAATTTTTTCATTACAATTGCAACATTACATTCTGGTGTGTTACTTTATTTCCTAGGCAATAAATGACCAACAATCCCCGGTGTAATATCACTAATAATTTTTATCAGTGTGTTTCTTAAAAACGAAGAGGTCTATGAAAATTCTGAATGTGGTATCTTAACTTTGGAAAAATAAAGGAAAAGTATCCCAGTATTTGCGAAAACTGCATTCTTCTATCTCTTGTTGTTTACGAGATATTCCGCAATTTCAATGAAATTGAGACATCCTGTAGATAACACAAGTTTTTATGGAACGATGTATGGGATTTACACCAAGTTTATCAAATATTAAATGATATTTATGTAAATTTTGAGTAGTTATGATTAATTTTGACTATTTATTAGTTATACTTTTGACTAGACTATGAGTTCTTTGCAATGAACTTTTTAGCTTTTTTAGACTTTGATGTTAGATCTAATACAAAAAATTGTCGCAGTTCTTAGTAAGAGCTTTTGTTTGCTTGTATTTTTTGTACTAATTCACAAATAATTTTCCTTTGACCCATAAGTTTATATTTTCAATATTCATTTTGCTATCGGATGAACTGTACTGTTGAAATTGTTATAAATTTCTCCGTCATCCATATAATCGTCAACTTGTAAAGTTGTCAGTAGATTGTTGGAAAATTACTTAATCGGAATATAGCAGTTCACAAAAGCTATTATCGAATACAATATCAAATAAACGGCTTTTGTGAGGATGTCGGTTGGTTAAATAAACAGCCTCAGTTACAACGGTTATACAGAGTGTCCGGAGTATGGGTGTCTTGTAAGTCGTTACAATAATTTTAGGAGGTGATAGAATACGTGATTTTCAGTCGATTGAAACAAACATACCTATATACCAAGTGTTACAATATTTGTGATAATTAATTTTTTATAATTTTTTTATTTAAACGTACTTTTCTACAATTATTGAAGTGTAGAAGAAACAAATATTTCTATAGTTTTTTTATTAGAAATGAATGGATTATTTAAATGATTTAACCAATAAAATCCAAAGTGGCTTCGATACTTACCTAGAACTTCATAAACATGGTTTTTCTACTTTGTAAAAGCGGAGAGTCAAATTTAAACGTGGATTTTATTTAAACTTTTGTGTGTAGGTTTATTCAGATATTATTAAAAACTTACCTAAGCAATGCTCTTTCAGTTCTTAGGAAAAGTTTCCCGATAAACATTGTAAAAATTAGGGAAATTAATCTTAACACGTTTAAGTATGTAGGGAGTGCATTCGCCAAAACAGAGGACAGCCGTTTAGTATGTAATAAAAATAGTTTAAGAAACGAAGACATTTGCTAACAAGAAAGCAACCTTTAGAAAATATTGAAGTTACTAACATACCGGAGGATTAAAAAAGCTAAATATTTATTTCAATTGTTCAAATCTTAAAATCTAATTTAAAGTTACGGCGTAAAAACTAGTGCTGGCAAAAACCGGAAAAAAGTGAAACCGATTAACCGGGTTCCGTAAAAACCGATTTCAGATAAAACCGGTTACCCGAATAGTGGTGAAAACCGGATAATCAAAACCGGTTATTTGAATATTCGGTTAACCGAATAACCGGTTATTAGAATAATCGGTTAACCGAATAACCGTTTATTCGAATAACCGAATAATCGGTTAAACGAATAACCAGTTAGATTGACAGATGGAGTAAACATTTTTTTTATGAAGATTTGGCTACTTAGGTAATTCGATACACTTTTCAATAAAAATATTTTCAACGCTATACGACTTCCTGTTATACCAGAAGTGGATACCAATTTTTTATTTTAAATGAAACGTCCTGTAATTTCTGCATTTTTGAATTCTATAGTAAACTTTGGTGTTACTTTATAATTATATAACATTTCTCATTTGGCATATACTTGTATTATTTTTAGGTCAAGCACGTTTGAATTTCCTCAAGTTTGTCAATTAATTTTGAGGACCCTGTACATGACAGGCTAAATATGAATACATCAAAACGAAGCATAACACCTAATAAAAATAAAGATCACCTTATTTATTGTTTCTAAAATATGAATTTTTAAAATTAGCTATGCCATTTTACAAAAAAAAATCGAAATACCTCCAAAACAGTTCATTTTAGATGATAAATGTCATATAAAGTGACACTAAAATTCACTATAGAATTCAAAAATGCAAAAATATACAGGGCGTTTCATTTAAAATAACAAAATTGGTACTTACTACCGGATATACCACTCCTATACTTCCGGTATAACCAGAAGTAGTATAGCGTTGAAAAATGAAAATATTTTCATTGAAAAGTTCGTACTGAATTACCCAAGGAATCAAATTTTCAGAAAAAAATGTTTACGCTATCTGCCAATCCTTCTACTTGCATGAATAACCCTGTACTTTCTCTACTCGAGTACATCTACTATGTGGAATGATGACAAGGAATGGGGAGTGAAGAGAAACGAGATTTCTTTTTTCATAGAAAGAAACCACCGAATAATCGATTATCTGATTATTCGGATGTTTGGTTCAAATGAGCAGATTTACACTCAGATTAATGGATAATCGGTTATTTGAAGAATAGAATAACCGATTTTCCGGTTTTGTAAAAATCCGAATTGTCCGAAACCGATTAACCGAACTATCCAAAAAACCGATTTCGGTTGCCAGCAGTAGTAAAAACAATTGTCCTTAGTGCCCATAGCGACCGTAAATGTAGATCAACTGTCAAACTATACGTTCGAATATTAGTTAAAGTGTAAGATAATGTGCAAATATCTTCATTTCTTAAACCATTTTTATTACATACTGAACGGCTGTCCTGTTTTAGCGAATGCGTTCCCTGCATATTTAAACGTGTTACTATTAATTTCCCTAATTTTTAGAATGTTTATCAATAAACTTTTCCTAGGAACTAAAAGAGCATTGCTTAGGTAAGTTTTTAATAATATCTGAATAAACGTACACACATGGGTTTAAATAAAATCCACGTTTAAATTTAACTATTCGCTTTTACAAAGTAGAAAAACCATGTTTATGAAGTTCTAGGTAAGTAACAAAGCCACTTTGGATTTTATTGGTTAAATTATTTAAATAATCCATTCATTTCTAATAAAGAAAAGTATAGAAATATTTGTCATAAAAAGGTTTGTTTTTTCTTTAGTTTTATTGGGTTTTTGCCACACTTCTGAAAAATAATAAAAATTAATTAAATAAGCCCTTGCGCCAAACGGAACAGTCAAGGGTTATTTTTGAAACTAAGTTTGCCTAACCAAAAAATCTCACACTGAAAAAAGCAGATAAGTAAAAAATAACAAAAATCACATCACTATCGCGCACTTCCGTATTGTTGACGTATCGAAAAACTCTCTGTTTTCGTTTTCAAAATAGTAGTAAAAATATTAAACGTATGTCAAGTTTGACAGTTTAAAATTTGTTTATCTGCTTCCATAGAGATGTTAAATGATTTTTATTTTATTTTTATACTCGCGTCAAGAATTCAGACGTCTTACGTCACGGCTGACGTTACACATTTGTTTTTATTGTCAACGTAATTTTCGATATTTGGTCGCGTTAAAAACAATCATTTTTTAAAATTTACTGTAATATATAATGCAAACTTTTAGTATAGTATATAGTTTTATTACTATCAGTTGCAGTTTCTTAAATATTTTGATGAAAATATAGTGAATTATTCATTTGTTCGTATGACGTAAGTCGTCTGAATTCTTGACGCGAGTATACTTACTTCTTCTTGATACAACTGTAGCCAACAATGATCGATGTTTACTGAACAGTTTGACACACACTTTTCTCCGTTCAACAAAATAATCGCGGTCTCTTTTAATTTTCTTTTTGTCGCGTTATCTTCCTTCTCTAAAATTTTTGCCGACCCCATTGAATCACATGACCGTTTTCCCAAGCGTGTTCGCAAATTTTGGATTTTTTAAATTCTCGTCTTTTTATATAATTTTTATGTTCCTCAACCGTGACATTTCTCCAACATAATGTTTATTGCATTCACAAGGTATACTGTAGATGCAATTTTTTGAATTTTGTATATCATTCTTTGGACGCGTTTTTGACAAAAATGATCGTAAGGTATTAGTTGTCTGAAAAACTGTTCGAATATTAAATTTATTACCAATTCATCTTAACTTTTCTGATAATATAGGAATGTATGGAATTTTTATTGTATGATTAATTTCTTTTATTTGTCTTAAAGTGTTAATTTTATCTGTAATATTTTTGAATGTTCTATTAACTAAAATTTATTAAAAATGTTTTAATAAATAATGAATACCCTCCAAATTTTGTTAATAAAACGTGTGGCAAAAACCCAATAAAACTAAAGAAAAACTAAAATTATGCCACAAATAAATAGCTTCAGACAATAAGGTTTGTTTTTCTTCTACACTTCAATAATTTTAGAAAAGCACGGTTAAATTTAAAAATATTAAAATTATTGTAACAACTTGCAAAACACCCTGTATATATGACCAAAAGCAACAACAAAGCTCTTATGAAAAAAATGTCTACAGCGAATAGTTTGTCTACAAGTACATTTCAAATATAAAAATAGAACTGCAATAAAATGCAAAACAGTGTTACGAAGTTACAAATTAAGATACAATTAAGGTTAAGTAAAAGCTCTTATAATGTAATTTGTTTTTTGTATCAGTATTAATGAAGACGAGAATTGAAGTCTCCGAAAAATTCATTAAAACTGTACCTAACGTTCGACAACATTGCAATGTGTCAGGCTGCTGCTGATAACCGAAAAGTAATATTAGTCATAGTAGTATTGTGGCTAGTACGTTTCATTTTTCCCTAGTTTTTCTTTTATACCTATGACGAATCTGGGCAAAATTCTCTGACTACGAGATGAGAAGTCTTTTTGAACACTTGTGTATTTTTCTGTGTTGTGAAAAGAACTCTAAGAAAACCATTTACAGTAAGTACCTATGTTTAGGTACTACCTAATAATTATAATATTGTATGTGAGCGACGTTGTCACATATTTAAGACCTGTTTGCTTTCATAATTCTGTAAGGGAAAATAATAAATTATTCCACTTCAAATTATTTTGTGTATTACTCTTGGCTTTATTTTTTTTTTAACAATATAAATCATTGAAATTTGCTACATTTTAGGGCAAGATATAGGGTGTTTTGAAAAATTTGAATATAATTTTTTAATAATTGGTTAATACTGATACTTAAAAATAGTCAGAATTTGTAGGGATATAAGAGTAAATTTCGTGACTCATTCGTGTTTGTTGATATTAATTATTAATTCAGAGCTTGTAAGTATTTGATAAAAACCTTGTTGTTTAACGCACGAGAGCATTAAATTATAGTAATTCCCCATTAATATACCTAGTGTCATTTGATAAAACATACAACATAGTAATCGTGATTTTATTCAGCTTCAAAACCGAGGTTGGGGCGGATGATGTTAATAAACGCATAAATTAAGTTATTTTTAACACGTGCGAATGTAACTAATGTCATTAGCGACCCTTTTTAAACGTAAATTATTTAATTCGGATAACAGATTCACTCGGTAGAAAGCAGGCATTGTGTATAGAAATGTCGGGATATATTTTATACTCAAACGACATCGTAACGATTACTGACAACTACTTCTTGATTTGTGGACTAGAGGGTTAGCCCATAAGTCATTGACTTGTATATTACCATTATTTACATTTTACACATCAATCATCTTTGTTACTGAATCATATTTGTTAGATTGGTTGCCTCTATCACTTTATTTGTCCTATAATTATTACAGAAAAATAAACGAAATTGAAAAAGGATAACTGTGAATTTAAATTTGTTTATAATAAAAATAGACAGCAAGCAGTTCGATATTGTTTACATACGTTTATGCAAATTATAGCGTTGCCAGTGAAACACAAAATCTTTGAAATAAATATAGAAGCGTAGTTCAGTTTTTATAGTTTTTTTTTATGCATAACAAAGTGGTTTTTCCACTATTTATTTTTAGTTCATGAAATATTATGCTGTCAAAATAATTTGATTCCATTCCACGAATTTCACATAATAGAATAATTGCAAAATACATGTTAAAGTTGACATATCCATGAAGATTGTTTCATACAAAAGAAACGTTGACAATAATGATATAGTCAATGCAAAGTTTTCCTAAGAATTTTTGTTATGTAGTCTAAGTTACATAATATGGAAATAGTTGACAAATAAAAATACAATTTGCTGTTCATCTTTTCAGTAATAATGGCATTTTTCTTTTGCATGTATTAATGGTGCCTAGTTAAAAGTGGGCATATTTTGATAATGAAGCATTCCTCATGAAGTTACATATTAATAATGTCTATGTACCTTTAGGAAAAAACTAATTTCGTAAACAACAAAAAAGTCTGTACCTCTCAGTTGATTATATATATATTTCCACCTCTTTCGAGGTTACTTTCTCTGTCCCAATTTCACTTTTATTTCATCAATTTATTATGAAAGTTTTCTTTGTGAGTAAAAAAATAATTCCTTAAACAACAGTACTGCCCTGTTAAAACAAAAAAGGTCAGATCTGCAAAGCAATGTATACGAGATAATTAGTTTTTAACCATTTCTGTCGTATGGCATCATTTACAAAGTTCATAAGACATTTTTTGTAAGAGGGTAGAGTATAGGTCATATGCTTCACTATCAAAAATAGCCACTTAAATTTTCACCAGCCACCACTATCCTTCATTTCTTTTATTAATATACATATATATATAATGTATGTCTACATTTGCATTTAACATTTCCAAAAAATCGTCCACCGAGACTCACCGAAAGTTTGAACATTGTCATAACCTCAAAGTATCCCTTAACTACATCTTTGACGATAAGGCAAGGGGGCGCAGCTACGTTCCTCAAGCATCGGATGGCCAGCAAGGCAACGACACCCACCAACGTGGTCACCAGGACCGTAAATTTATTATATTTGGAGTGCAAATCCAGCAGGTGCCACGGGCCTCTCCAACCGTTAACGCATGTGAACGCGAAACACATTGTATACAACCTCGATCCAATGTAATAACGTATCCTGTTCTTGTACGGATGCAAGGTATGCTCGAAGACCTTCTGGAGGAAGCAGAAGGTCAGATGCCCAGTGATGCCAATCGCTGTGGAGATGATCGCGCTGATAAGTTTACTACCCTGAGGCGTGGCATAGATGTCCATCAACTCCCAGGTGCTCCTCCAGTACCCGACTACGCAGGGACACACCACCAGGATGGAGAAGAGCGAGTCCAGGATCGTGAGGAACTTGTAGTAGCTCTTGTTGTACCCCTGGAAGTGTTCCGGCAGCCCCGCGGTACTGCCTCTCATCTTGTCGGTGGTTACGTTTCGAAATTTTGAGGAAGATACATCACTAATTCACTTGTGCCGCTTAAAAAAAGTCAAGTGCATTCTGGCTGGTTTGGACTAGGGACTGCTAAATCAAACAAACGATAATAAAGCTGTTACCCTACGGTGATGGTTGGGAAGGGGTACCACGTGACGGTGGTCTCCATGTAGTGCATATTGTTTGTCGTTGTGAGATTGAATCAGCGACCTTTATTGTGGTCGCAAATTGAAGCTCAAGATGCTGCCCACCTCATTTCCAGGACGAGTTTTTAAATTCTTTCGGTCGCAGTTCAACTACTTGAATATTTTGCTGTTGGTATGCTTTTTTTATCGGCATGGAATTTGGTATGTACGATATACTGTACCTGTAATTATGCGCTAAATTTTCGAGAAAACATTTATATAAATATGAAGTTTTCTATAATATGAAAATAAATACTATGTTATTTTTGAAATATCTAATGTAGGCATAACATTTAAAATTACCGCAGTGTTTGTTGATGAATAACAATAAACAATTAACCAACGCTTATTATTAAATATGGATACACTGATCAACTGACACACACATTCATAACCTACCCGACCATGTTGATAAGATTCTTTTTTAATTGTTGTACGGTATGTAGTTTTTTTATTAACACATATACACGTTTAGACTTGTTAAATTGTAAAACAGACTTCATTTTTGTACAAAATAAACATTATTATTCTAGTAAATACAAGGAAGTACTTACTTTAAGTAGACAATTTTATAATGACTTTGTTTATTGCCGGGTTCCATAAAACAATTATTTTCACGGTAAAGTACACTGCAAAATTCGTAATGTCATGTTTTATACCATTAATGGTTTGCGTATAAATATAAAAATATGTTTCTTAAAAATTTCTTGATTATATACACATTTCGCTCTGCTTTAATTGAAGAAATTACAGGATTTAATATCATCTGAAATACAAAAGCAAGCATTCTAATATACAGGGTGATTCATTAATAATTGTACATACTCTAACTGAATAATCCTGGCCTGAAAATATGAAGAATTGACTCATAACGCTTAGATAAAATATGGCTCTTTACGGAGTTTATTTAATAAATAAAAAAAAATAAAATAAATATTTAAAAAATATGAAACAGGAAAGTAATTGGCAAAAATCATTTAAATCTTTTAAAATAAAACACCCTGTAACTCCATAAGGAGCCATATTTAGCCCATTTAGCGTATGTACAATTATTAATGAATCACCCCGTATAAATGTAACTATGTTACTTTTTCTCGTGTTTAAGTTATTTGAGTGTAAAATTATTAATAAAAATGTTTAATTAACTTTTAACTTCTAGTTAACCAAGGTTAAAATTGAATAAAAACAATTAATATTTCTGAGAAGATATGGACAACAAATCAATACTCATTTTAAAGTAGGTTTATTTACACAAATTTCACTTTGTTTGCACTATTTTCAGCTGCTTGGTCCTCTTGGCCCGAAAACGGGGTTACAGCTTCCGGAAATACGTTCAATCTGATTGTCATTTTGTTTCCTCTCTCCCCCAGAAATCTCCCCCTAGGATCCCCCTGGAATCTATAAGGAACACTGCCTTGTACTCTTTGGGAAGAGGAAGCTCTTTGTCCGTGCCGACTTAGAGCAGGGAGATACTGATCTTCCATAGGAAAGATGTTCAGATTGACAACAAAGGGCTTGACGAAGTTTCTGATAGTTTCTTGAATGTTAGAAGTTTCTACCTGTTGGGTATTAGGCTGCTGCATGGGTTGCTGGTACAACTTCCTGAAGTTCTTCCATACTGGTGGAGCAAATCGGAAGCTGGCAGTAGCTAATAGATTGATCTCGCTGGGGTCATTAGGTTTGTAGGTGTGGAAGGGATCAGCGTTGGTGAAACCCGAGGAATTTAGGGTTTGTTTGAACCCTTCTTGGTTTGTTGCTTGGCGTTCTTTGGAAATATCCTGAGCGTCTACGTCGTAGGGCCCTTGTCGGTTCATATATCCTATAATCTCCTGGATGTTCTTCGGTTGGTAATTGTTTTTGTAGTTGCTCAGTTGGGGGTAGCTCATAGATGGCGCTTTTATTGCAATCCGTGCTGGTATTGCTGTAGTGGGTGTAAATTGTTGTGGTCGAGGATCTAAGGTTTTGGATCCAAAGGGCCTCGGGGGTTGTTTTTGGTAGTTCTCTATGACCATGGATTGGGATGAGACCAGTTTTTCGGCAGTTGGCTTGTTCCAGATTGGAGCTGCGGTTTCATTTAATAGTATCGCAACGGCGCAGTATGCTCCCTAAAAAAACAGAGGTAGATAAAATAGATTTATTCATGAAGAATATTTTATAAAGAACCATGTTGTATTAAGAACTATAAACTTATGAAAAACAAGACAAAAACAATGATAATGTTTAATTAAATATAATTTTTATTACATTACATTTGCGTAATTCAATAAATCCTAAAGAATTCCATAATTGTTTGTTCCACAAAAAAATATAAAAATACAATGTAATCATTAAAATTCCAAAATATAATTTATAGAAATCTTAATTTTTTACGCTACTCAAATTTCTTTTAATAATTGCACTTGTACTTAAATTTCGTATTTAAATAAAATGCCAGACAACTATAGTATCATCCTTATCAATACGTATACTTTTAGCCAAGTCACAATCTCGATAGCTATTTTATAAACTCTTATCATGATAATATAAAAAACTGTATCAATTAAGTCAATTATTGCATTTAGAGTTAATTTGTTGGAAAGTGGCAACTAATCCAACAGCTTTGTTTTAATCTAAATTATAAAATTTTTCAAATCCTACATAATCCTCAAGTATTATTATTTTTGTTATAAAAAGTGAGTTACTTTTAACTTATATTAATATATGAAAATTTGTATGTAGAAATATACAGAAATTATAATATTGGATCGATTTGTTTTCAAATTGTACTTGTACTTTTATAGACATGCATTTTCAAGTAAAATATTTCTAAAATTACAGCGTCCGAAAAAGTGGTCACGTGCTGGATGAATAAATGATCATAACTTTTTTACCTTCGTTTTATTGAAATTTTGATCGCAGAACTAATTTTGAAATTTTGCCCTTATCATATGTCTTTGGAAACGTCAAGGAAGCTAAAGCGACGACGTGGCGACCAGTCCGCAAATTGTTCTACAAGGTTTTCTGCATTTATCTTGTATGAACGAAGCATAATGTTTAAAATTACCGTCAAAACAATACTATGACAGCTATCATTCATTTGTTTTCAAAGTACAGTTTGCTTACATTGTATAAGAAGATGAGATTCACTAGTATGTCCAATGTCAAATTCTTGGGCTTCAAACAAAGGTACCATGTGCTTTTTCTACCATTTAGGGTGCTGAAATTTTAGAAATATTTTACCTGAAACTGCATCTCTATTAAAGTAACAAATGTGCTATATTTGAAAATATTCGTTCCTTTATTAAAAAAGTTATAGCCAAAAAAACGAAATTAAAAAAATAACTTGGAGGTTACGTAGCTCCGTTAACATTGATTTTTCGAGAAAATGTTACATGAATTTGACACTTAGTACTTATAGTATCACCCTAAATTTTCTGCGCGAAGTTTCCGGAGACCCTGCATATAAAAAGATACAACATGGCACTATGTTTTGATGTTCAGCGAAAAAGGAACAAAAATTCATACTTACCATAATTAAAATAACCAACACACCAACCAAACAAGCACACTTTAAACATCTACTTTTAGGTTTTTCTACGTCGCGATACAGATTGAAATCAGTGACTGTTCTTGTCGCGTTCATTTTCCAGAACTCTTGAAATTAAACAGATATACATGCCACCGTCCTAGTCGATGACTGTCTTCTTGAACAATTTCGAAAGTGCGACCGTCGCAAGATCATCTTTGCGTAAAGTAATTAAACGAGTATGAGTGAGTTTGAACAATTGCTGACGAATTAACCAAGTGAGAGATATTCGAACGAAACCGCACGATTTTTTTTATTATATTTACATGGTCCAGTTGCACTCACGCAAGTATACCAGAATGTTAGTAGATGCCATTTCTTAAGCAGAGAATTACAACTGCATAATGGAAACGGTAACTTAGGGTTTTGAATTGTCAACATTTTTCTTAATGTTCATTGATTTACATTGACAATTTTGTAATCTTTCACTGCCTACAAGAGTACGCAAACTCTTTCTAATCAATAGTTACTAATGAATGTTACTTACCTTGTAGATGTATCTGGTACTAAAAAGGAAGACTTCATCTTTGGAATCTAGCGCAATAGAAAATGGGGGAGACATGGTATTCTTGAACCCTTTCAAACAAAACAGGATCAAAATGCACACCAGCGTGAACCAAATACCAGAAGAAGAACCTTCCCATGTGGCTGTTCCAGAGTGCGAATCCTGGAGACCACAGTAGCGATCGAAAAGAATCCAACCAGCCCTCCAAACCATATTATTGATCACGTTGAAGGTTGTCGTGTAGAACTTCATCAGGAACCAAGCGAAGATTCTCAGAATGGGATTCTTTGATTCCTTTTCCACCACAACGTGGTGGAAGACGTCCTGACACAGCGCTAGCACTATGTGGGTGGCCATGCCAAGAGAGAAACTTTCCCAGGCGGGAAAATACACCGCGTACATGTCCATGATCTGCCAAATGCCTCTCCAACAGCCCACCACGCAAGGTGTTACGATGAAGATGGATATGAGAATGTCAAGGGTACTCAGCACCCGTTTCTTCTTTCTGGCCTTCTTGATAGGTTTATCGCTGAGATAGTTGTAGGGGATTTTTTCGTAAAGCGGCGTCTGGGGATCGATCAACAGTTTCAAGTCGTCCTCTCTTTTGTATACCTCAGGGTCCGTGTCCATGGAATCCAGCTTGGTATATGCATTCTGGCAGTCCATCTTTTCTTGGTGGTTCATATATTTTTAAAATGATTTCAATCTGAAAGCAGAAACATCGTATTTTTCAAAATAATAAATAATCTAGTCTTCGAAATGTGACGCAGGTAAATTTTGGGATGGCGTTATCACTAAGAGTCTATAAAGCACTCGGATAAAGTGGGAACAAAGTAAAAGCTCTGCAAATTATAAACCGTATCAGTTCGTAATTACCAAGTCCGCATAAATTGCAATCACGAAAGCTTATCGTTCATTTTTCTAAATGATAACGGCCAAATATTGAGTTTTCATGTATATTATCTGTTTCCTCGTTAATCTGTCACAAAAATATCGTCAACATTATTTAAACATAATAAACTCCACCTAATCCAGACGAGAAATATCAGGAACTGACGTTTTTTACTAAAAGAGCAATAAATACTGTAATATTTATAAAATTTAGGTATTTGGAATGATTTAGAATAATATGGAGACTTAAAACTATTTAAAATTTTGTATTATATACAGTAAATGGCTCGCCGGTATATTGTCTAAAATAATCTCCAATTATCTTAAAGAATATTTGGTATTTTTAACAATCCTTGGAATTATCTGAAATTTTGAAAAGACTAGATGTTTTACTTCAACCATATCGAAGTATTAGTATATTTGCATTTGTATTACTTTGCTTAATTCTTTTATTAATTTAAGAAAAGTCATAAACATCATTAAAAAAAAAGAACAAAAAAATTTGCAGTGTTCTTGCAGAGTGCGGAACAATTTGAACAAATTTTTGGTTACGTTTTTTTATAAATCAATTTCAATTAGTTGACAAGGCAATGAATTATGCCATTTCGTTTTGAATTGAATTTCGTCAAAAATACCTACTTAATAATTGATATCAATTCAAGTGTTAGTGATTTTTTAAAAGAATTTTTCAGGATGTGATAATGTTTGTAGTGCCGTGTACGATTTTTTTAATGTGCATCGGGCATATTGAGTAATAGAAAAGATGATAAAACATAAAAGGTAACAATATTCTTTACCTTGGAGAAAACTTGTATAATTGACACAGTGCAGAGATATTTTTTGTGTTGTTTAAATTTTGTTTGACTTTAAAAAACCACTATAAATGATTTGTTGCGGTTAAAACCTTATAAAAATTCATATTTGTGTGTAAAATAAGAATATACAGTGTGACCTATTTCAAATGGAAACAAGCCTATAAAAATGATAATTATTATCCGATTTATTTCGAGTTTTTCCAAAAGATGGAGCAGTAAAAACTATTCTGGCACAAAATATTAAAATAAATTTTTTGTTTTGCGATTTTTTTTGCGATTTCAAATCTAACTACGGCACTGGATTTAGCATCCCGTAAAACGGTTTTATACCAAATTTCATAAATAAATATTTAATATTGAAACATTTATAACAATTTTAATGCAGGCTTCATTTTATTAAATACTTTTATAGCAATTTTCTAAAAATACAAGTTGGCTATAAAAAAATGATTTAAAAAAGTGAGATATTGGTTTTACGCTTTTAATTAATCAAATTAAATGTAAAGACTTATAATTAACGGTTAACAATAATTAGGTATTTTAATAAATAACTAAAATAACAAAGGAAAATGACTGCATTACACTAAAACTACGATACAAAAATAAGTTTAACGTCACAATAAATTTTAAATTTTTGTAGCCTCTACGAGGCTACCGTTGATTTGGATGCACTTTTCGAATCGCTTCTGAATATTTTTTTGAACATTCTGTAGTTATTGTGGGGTAATTTCGTTACAACCTTGCCTTATTATTGCACACAACTCGTCTCAGTTGCCTGGGCGTTACTTATAAACACAATCAGATTTTATGACACCCCATAAAAAGAAGTCCAACGGCATTAAATTCGGGGACCTCGGTGGCCATTTAATTAACGGGCTATTTCTACCTATCCATCGGTTAGGAAAGTTAGCATTAATCCAATCGGTGATTGGTGAGTATTATTATGGACAGGACATCCATCCAACTGAAAATGAAGATTTACTCTTTTTTGTACTGGAAGTTCATGTAATATATTCTAAAATTCATTTTTCAGGAATTGCAAAAACTGTATGCTATTCATATTACCCTCAAAAAAGAAAGGGCCAATGATTGTTTCACTCTGGTCTGTAGCCCAGTACCTTGAATTTTGTGCCGATACTACACCATTCGTTGTAAAAGTTGCCTCATCGCTGAATAAAATAGTTTTTATAAAGTTGCTATTATTGAGGTACTTTTCTTGAGCCCATAAGCAAAATTCCATCCTTCTCTCATCATCAACAGTCTCCAACGTGTATAAAAACTTGGGTTTTAAAGGTTTTATTTTATTTTTTGAAGGCATCGGCGGATATTTTCTCTTGGCAAATTTAAATCTAAACTAGCTATTCTCACACTGGCGTTTGGATTGTTATTAAAATAATTTAAAACGATCTGCTCGTACTCGGGTCGTCTTTGTATAGGATCAGTTATTATTAAACGTCTTGATACAGCGCCGCATTCATTAAAAATTTTGGTTATTTTATAAACGGTACTGTGATTTATTCGGGGTCTATTCGGATGCCTGTTATTAAATATTTTGCATACTTCTCACAGTCCTATCATTATTTCCTGTAAGCCGCACCATTTCAATTTTTTCTTGTAAATTCAATTGTTCGTCCATAATTACAATATGGAAATAAACTAATTTGTCTCTGATAATGAACGTACTTTAAAGATTTGACGTTTGTCTACAACAATAATTTGTTTTTCATAGCACTGTATCAGATTTCTATCCTTGGTGTGTACATAGTTACCCCGTAGAAATTACATGTAAAAATACTCGCGTCAAGAATTCAGACGTCTTACGTCACGTCTGACGTTACACATTTGTTTTTATTGTCAACGCAACTTTCGATATTTGGTCGCGTTAAAAATAATAATTTTTTACAATTTAGTGCAATATATAATGCAAACTTTTAGTGTAGTATATAGTTTTATTACTATCAGTTGCAGTTTCTTAAATATTTTGATGAAAATATAATGAATTATTCATTTGTTCGTATGACGTAAGTCGTCTGAATTTTTGTCGCAAATATAAAAGATTTTTCTCAAAAAGTCAATGTCTGGTGTGGGACACTCAATGAAACAATCATTGTCCTTTTTTTTTTGAGGGAAATATGAATAGCATACAGTTTTTGCAGTTCTTAAGAAATTAATTTTGGAATATATTACATGAACTTCCAGTACAGGAAAGAATAAATCTTTTTTTCAGTTAAATTTGTGCTACTTTCCTAACTATTTGACATTGTATGTGGTATCATAACATTCAGTGTTTATAAGTGAAGAGTTGTGTGCAAGAATAAGACAAGTTTATGAAGAACAACTACAGAATGTTAAAAAATATATTCGTAAGCGATTCGAAAAGTGGGAATTCAGCGGTAGCCTCATAGATGCTACAAAAATGTAAATTTTCATTGTTATGTGACGTTAAATTTATTGTATTTTTGTATCCTAGTTTTAATGTAACGCGGTAATTTTCCGTTGTTATTTTAGTTATTTATTAAAATACATAATTATTGCTAACCGTTAATTATAAGTTTTTATATTTAATGCAATTAATTAAAAGCGTAAAATTAATTAATAATTAATTAACAACATTTTTAATTCATTCTTCATAGCCAACTTGTATTTTTAGAAAATTACTATAAAAATATTTAATAAAATGAAGCCTGCATTAAAATTGTTATAAATCTCTCAATATTAAACATTTATTTATGAAATTTGGCATAACACCGTTTTACGGGATGCTAAATCCAGTGCCGTAGTTAGATTTGAAATAAAAAAACAGTTTTTGTAAAATTTCACCGTGAAAAAAATTCAAAGTAGGTCTTGAAGACAAAAAACAAATTTTAATATTTTGTGCCAGAATAGAGTTTTTACTGCTCCATCTTTTGGAAAAAAACCGAAATAAATCGGATAATAATTACCATTTTTACAAGCTTGTTTCCATTTGAAATGGGTCACACTGTATGCATAATTTTTAGATAAATGCGAAATATTTATAACTGAATTTGATACTGACTCGCAGTAAACAGATAATAGCGCCGTTTTTAAACACAATTTTCATTTTATAACTGTTTTCTGACACGGATTTTAGAAAATCCAATCAAGTTTGTAACAATCTCTTCACTATGCCAGATATACAAATTTTCTGTAGGGTATAAAATAGCTTACGGGCCAAATCATTTACAATAAGAGAATAATACTATTTTCAACTGTTATGTTTTATCATTACATTTTCTATTACTTTATAGGCCTGCTGAGTACTAAGAAAATTGTATATTGCATTATAAATATTATCACAACCCTCATAATTGTTTTTAAAACCCTTTAACTCTTGAATTCATATAAATTATTACATATTTTTGTAGAAATGTGATACGAGATGGTCCAATTCACTGTCTTTAAATCTGTAGCCATGTTTTCTAACGTGTTTTACTCCAAAAGTTTAGATTTTTGTCTTGTAGAAAATCAACCTAGTATTCCTTTTAATACTAAATTGATTTTCTTTTTTCTTAATAAACAGCAGGCTTAATATTAGATATTATTAACGTTGACGTTTCAAGAACACAGAATGATATTTAAATAATCCAACCAGTAGGTGCAAGTTAGTGCTAAAATATAATGTTGAAATTGAATCTTTAATTTTTGGGGGGTAAAATGCACTAGAGAACATGATAGGTAAGGTGAATTGTACCTTATCACTGTGTTCTACAGGGTGTTTTTAAATAAAGTAGCAAAAATGAGATCACCGATTCCTTAGGTGAAAATAAATCGAATTAATCTAACATACCTATATCTCAAGTCGCATAATAAAAAAGACACAGGGTGTCAAAGTTAAAATTTTATTTTCGATTTTTGTAGATAACAGTTTTCGAAATCCTATTTGAAATATTCAGTGCACCGATTGAAAACTGTTATCGTTTCAGGTAAAGTGCCTTTTCGACTGAAAATACAGCAAAATGTTACTAGAAAAAGTTGTTCAGAACGGTAAACTATGGAGACGTGCAAAATTTAAAAAAATCGGCATGCTTTAATAAAATCTCTGTGCTTTGTTGAAAAATGGTTTCATCAAACCTCGCCTATTTTCTTGAAATTTTGCACGTCTCCATAATTTACCATTCTGGACAACTTATCCAAGTAACATTTTGCTGTATTTTCAGCAGAAACTTTACCTGAAACCAAAACAGTTTTTATTCGGTGTACAAAGCATTTCAAATAGGATTATTTCAAAAATTGTTACTCCTACCGACTTCAGCAAGGTATACTTTTTTCAAATAAAACAGGTAGGAAAATTGATGGTTTCGATAGTTAGGTGGATACACTAAGCTGCAAAAAAATGATCCCATTTAAAAAAACATGGTGTGCCGCAAGTGCGCCCTCTACTAGTGACATCAAAATTAGAAACAAATTTGAATTTCTCGCCCGCAAAAACCCCCGATTTACAAATTTTATTTGAATATTTGAATTTCTTAAAAAGTTATTTATAAATATCGAAAATAAAATTTTAACTTTGACACCTTGTATTTTTTTATTCTGCGACTTGGGATATTATAGGTATGTTAGGTTAAATCGATTTATTTTCACCTAAGGAATTTGTGGTCCCATGTCTGCTACTTCATTTAAAAACACCCTGTATAAACCGCGCAAAATACTTAATATGTCAAGTTAAGTGTTAACAACTGGTTATTAATAGTTATTTATGCAACAAGTGCAAAAAGTAAGTGTTTATTGCACGCGACGTGAAATTGTTCAACGAGGCCGTCAGGTCGAGTAGGACAACACTTCGAGTGCAATAAACACTTTTTGTACGAGTTGCATACAATATTTTTTCTACGTTCATGCAAAAACCAAATAATGTTTTATTTAGATGACACTAAGTTTAGGAAAATATGACGTCGATTTGAACGCTTATGTTTGTCATGATGACAAAACGCTGTAGAAGATGAATGCAATAAACATTTTATTGCACTAGTGCAATAAAGAACCACTTTTTCCACTAAATATAGTTCAATAAAGTTTTGTGTTTTGCATGAACGTAGAAAAACAGAATTATGTGAGGTGTGATAACGTTTATAATGCCGTATAGGAACAATTTTCTCAATGCGCAGTGGGCGTTTAAAATTCAGGATATTTTATGATGAAACAAAACAGCTGGACAATATATATGTTTTCCTTATTCTAAATGACATTTTGGAAACTGTTATACATCCTGGAGAAAACTTGTATCATTGAAGAGATATTATTTCTAACTACTGTGTATTAAATGTATTGATTCTACTGATATATAAAATTAATCAACACCATGCCAATTTTAGAGGAGAACATCGCCTTTACAACAAAGTCAATTTTATATAAGGGTGTGAAAGGTGAACGGAAATGAAGATGAAATTATATGGACATGAACAACTAACTCAAGTGACAATTTCAGGATGAAACTTACATTAATCGATCCGCAGTTCTTTTCCGTTCTTTTGTTACACATTTATGGTTGAGCGGAATGCTTCATAAAGGAAAATTTCACCGGATAAATAACTCCACCCCCTCTGCTCGCAGCACAAATGAGTGTGTGACGTCCGCGACAGTTCCTTTTATAACCGACCGATAGCTATCTGTACTTATGTTCGATTGTTAGCGATGCTTTGATTTTCGATTCCAACTTGACAACGATAATACTTGGTCTTCAAGATTATCTACGCCATGCTCCTGATTGACGTGACAACAATAAGAAACACAAACACGGACGAGTGTAAACAATCGACGGTCTAGATTTTCTCGTAACGAAGATGAAAACTACGGGGTTGGTTCACATTGCATTGAAATGACGAAGTTTGGAAGGAACAAACAGTGACAACGGAAATTCGAGATTTTTACTAGGCCGCCCAGTATATTCAGTCTTCAGAATGTAGAAATATAGATTTTTTATATGAATTAATCCCAACCGCCAAAAATCTAGAAAGTGACTCATCGCTAGCTTGTAGATAAGCACGGCGGGCGAAGCGTGCGAGGGCAACATTTTATAGGCGTACTAAATTTGAAGGCGATTAGATATAAAAAATATACAAAAATAATTGCATTACATAACATCCATTATTTTTAGTAGAAACAGTTTTTACCGATTTCGAGGCATTAGATAATAGAGTTATTTCCAACTTTAAAGTTTTTATCTTGTATTATCAATTACCCAAGGTCGAAACTTGTGTGACTAGTTCACAGCACAGAGATGAGTACGGAAGGTGAGGGTTGCATGATTACCTAAGCGTGCCACTTGAGAAGGCTTCAAAGCACACAAAATTATAAAAAAAATAACTTGACGTCGAGTGAACTTAGCACATTAACAGTTTACTTTAAATGTCCCTCCTGTGCCATACTCTCCACAAATTAGAATGCCGTCCTTTTGGACGGCGATAGTTCACCACCACCCACATACACCTACCTGATGCACACTCCGCGTATATGACATTTAAGCTTTGGACGCGAAATTCGCAACATTTTTGCAAAAATGTTGCAAAACGGTAAAACAGTACAAATATTAATGCTATTTTTATTATTATGTGGTGTTAATAAGTTTGTTTTGAGCTTCTGGCAATCTAGCATGACAGTTTCATGATGAAAATGACAGAAAATTTATTACAAGTAGAGGTTTCTCCCACCATTAAATAAATCGTGCAAATACTCGCGAATTTTGCATCCATAAGGACAAAAGGCTTTAGAATACATTGCGCTATATATACACACTATTCACTAGTGGCTGCACTGTCACTATAACGACACTTATTATATCATATCGTACCACCTTCCATAGGACTTTCATGTCAAAATTTAAAATATTCTTAAATTCAGATTCCGACCTTTTAATATTTATTTTAAATAATTTCTTTGCCATATCACACACACAAGCATCCTTGTATATATTCTAGGCAAAGTTTCATCTTGTAAGATATAGCAACCCATTTTTTTTGTCGAAAACTCATTTTTAAAATATCATCTTTCGCGAGTTTCCACTATTTTCCTTTTTGCAGCTGTACTTCTTTACCACTCTTTTTTGCACTATACATATATGCTACTCACTTCTCTGCTCGTTAATGAACTACATATTTTAACATCACTTATACTCATTTTTTGAACTCGCGCCCTAAACCCTTCGTGCATGTCATCATGCGATATTCCTCACTTGTTAAATTAAGATGTTCACGATTTTGAGAATACGCTGTAGAGCTAGAATTATTCTTAAGAACACAAAATCGCTAATAAATTAATTACATTCATAATTAAATTAACGGAAAAATACCCGAAAGATATACCCGCCCATGCTAGCGCTGGAAATGGAACAGGTGGATCTGTCAAATCGCCACAACCAATAGAAGGATAACTTTTTCAATCTGGCGCATGCGTATCTGTTGCTGCAGAAGCTGTACAATCGGGTATGCTCTTAGAGATATGTGGCATACGATTTTATAGAAAAAATATACGGGCTGCATGTATGTTTCTTTCTGTCGACTGCTATAAATTGTGAGCAGGTTAACATGAGTTACTCTCTAGATTTTTGACAGTTGGGCTTATACGTATATCTTGTTTTGTTTTCAAAACTAATCTACATTTCGTGTAGAAGTTTTGAAATCTCCTAAATAGCACACATTTTTAAAATAATGTATACAGGACATTTGTTATTCTGAAAGCAGCAATATTTTGATACTATATTTTTTGATACTATATTTTGATACTTTAATTTTAGGGTCTCGTACCATTCTTTCTATTTTCTCTTTAATTCTCGACAACCTACCGACATAAACTCTTGTCAAAATTCAATTAACGGCTTATATATACAATCTATTGCAATTTGCACTTTTTAAAACGAATTTGAAAATTTATTTCGAACGGCTGCCGTATTCGTAATAAAAATCTACTTTCAATATTAGTTCTTAGTTGTTCTATTCACGAATTTCCAGTAGCTATAAATTTTATTTGGCGGAATTGCGGTTAATATACGTATTAGGCTGAAAACTTGTTGGCAAAATTGTTGGTAAAGTTTGCCTTGTGAATTTAATTGAATATATTGGTTCACTCCGTATTTGACGAATTTCTCTCAATAAAGTCTCTCTCTATCTTTTTAGAAAATATACTCTAGGATTGGGTGAGCAAGTTTAGCTCAGACTTCTAAAAATAGTGGAAAATAGCCACTTTAAATATGCGTCAAAGAAAGATTACCTAAAATGGCGCATGCGCTAAATATGAGTACTTATTATTTACCTAATTTTAGTAAATATATCTTATGATTGATTACATTCAAATAAGTGTTCCAAATTGCTTAAGTTAATCTCTAAATCGTGTATTCACTTGTTTCTTATCTAACCGACGATTTTTTTTTGTTTTCATGGCAAAGTAATCATTATCTTAACATACAGGTGAATAGAAATAGAATATTAATTTTAAAAATAATAACTTGTTGCTTTGAAATAGAGCAACATTATAAGAGGAAGGAAATACGTAACTCCTACAGAGAGATAAAAAAGGGAAAAAATATAAAGAAGAAAGTAATATATGTGAGGGATGAAAGTGGCAATCTAATTGCAGAGGAAACAGAAGTGAGAGAAAGATGGAGGCAATACTTTGCAGATATGTTTAATGAAAAGAGTGTAAGGGAAGGAGAGGAGCATGAGGAGGTGATACCGGGAAGGGAAGAGGAAATGGATGTAGAAGAATGTACAAAAAAGGAAATAGATACAATTATAGAAGCTTTAAAGAATAACAAAAGTCCATAAAAAAACGGAATAACAGCAGAGAACATTAAGTATGTAATGATACGAATGATCTGGAGAAGAGAATGTATGCCTGAAGATTGGAGAGATGCTTTGATTATACCAATCTTAAAAAAGGGAGATGCAACAGACTGCAGAAACTATAGGGGTATATCATTGTTAGATATAGGGTATAAAATTATGGCAACGTTAATAAAACAGAGAATAGAACCTATAGCAGAATTACAAATAGGGGAGTATCAAGCAGGTTTTAGAAAAGGAAGGTCAACAACGGATGAAATCTTCGTGGTGAAGGAAATTCTGACTACATGCTATGAGTATGGGATCAAAGCAATGGTTTTATTTGTGGAGGCATATGATTCGATCAAAAGGAATAAACTAAGTAAAATTGTGAAACAATTTGGGATACCAACCAAACTGATTAGGCTATTGAAAATGACCTTAGAAAATACTAAATCCAAAGTGCGAATAAAAGGTGTTCGGAAGGCTTTACTATTGATACAGGACTGAGACAAGGAGACCCACTCTCAACGCTTCTTTTTAATTTAGTACTAGAAAAGGTCATAAGAGGGAGTCAGTTGAACAGAGAAGGACACTTATTGTTTAAAAGTCATCAAATTGTAAGTTATGCAGATGACGTGGCTATTATTGCTAGAGATAGTAGGGAATTAGAAGAAGTAACGAGAAAACTTGTGGAGGAAGCACGTAACGTGGGATTGCAGATAAATCAAGAGAAAAGTAAGCTTTTGAGAATAGGAGAACAAAAAAGAATACTAATTTTAAATTGAGAACAGAGCATGGAGAGATGGAGTTTGAGGAAGTTCAAGAATATGTGTATTTGAGGGCGCTAATAACAGCTAACTGCGATGAGGAACAAGAAATAAATAGGAGAATAATAAAAGCTTACAGAAGTTCTGCAGTAGTCAACCACTTATTGAAATCAAAAAATTTGTCCAGAGGAGTAAAATTTGGAATGTATAAAACAATTTAGAGACCGACAGCGCTGTATGGTAGCGAAACCTGGGTTCTCAATAAGTGGTCAAGAGAAAACCTTTTAAGGTGGGAAAGGAAGATCTTAAGGAGAATTCTAGGGGGTAAGAAGACGGATGAAGGCTATGTAAGGAGAAATAATGAGGAAATATACGCAATGTACCAGGCACCAACAATAGACGAATTTATAAATGCCAGAAGAGTGCAGTGGCTAGGGCATCTAGAACGTATGGAAGACGAAAGGGCAGTTAAGAAAATAGTAGGGAGTAAACCTAACTACAAGAAAAAAAGAGGTAGACCGAGGAAGCGATGGAGAGAGGCGGTGGCAATAGATCTAAGGGAGAAAAATGTAACGGATTGGAAAAGGAAGGCGAAGGACAGAATGGAATGGAGAAGAATAACACAGCTCTGGGCCTAAAAGGCCTGTAAACAGCTTTATATATATATAACTTGTTGCTTTTAGGGTCCTCCGAGCTTTTTGGCCACTTTTGTTCATGAACCTATATTCACGAACCTATGATATCGCAACCGTTTTTACGTTTCAATAGTATCCAAATCCCAAGTAATTTTAAACCTCATCATGGCTTCAATAATTTATATTATTCTAAATTTCTGTTGTTTTCGAGTAAAATCTGTGGCCACCTGTAACGTCAGACGCCATTCGCACTTAAATAAATATAGCAGTGTGCTTAGTTTATATCTGTGTACGATTTCCATTTTGGCACAACGCAGTACATACATTTAGAAGAGTTAATTTATCATTTGCAATATTAATAGGCGTTATTGTGTTAAACAGACATTAAAGTTCCAAAATAGACTCGCGAAATGGGCATAGAAAGTACATCTCACCGGTCAGATGAAAAAAGTATAGTTTTATGTATGAATATAGCATATAGCACCTAATAAAACATATTTTACCGTGCCAAAAAAATGAAAAGAAAAATGTGGTGTGGGGCAATGAAGCTCGACGAAAAAAAGAAAGGTTCATCGAAAAAATTAAAATGTGAAATTTAAAGAATCAAGTAAACTTCTATTCAATCTATATGGACGTACTCAACAGCATTGTCGCCGTAATCTTCATTTTTCATTTTCATTTTTCATATTGTAAACAAAGGAATAAGTTACGTTTAATAATATCGTAAGTTCACCACATCGCCATTAATAATTCTGGCATTGCCTACACAGTACTTACACATAAACGCAAAAATACAAGAAAGAAACGCCTGTTTACATTACCAACACCGTAACATGCGCCTGTATCTACGGAAATAAACCACGCTGAACGGCGTGTGACGTCACACCAATAATATAGCGTTTTCGGCAACACGATTTAGTTTACATTTTATGGAAATTAATGTTAATATTTTAATTATTATTATGTGATTATTGCTGCCAAAACTTGTTCTGACCATTCAATATGTTTGAAAGATTACCCTGTAATATATTTCAACCCAAAATATAAAATTAATGCAATTTCCCCATTATACGCACAATGTTATATGTTACAGGAAATACCGGATTTCAGGTCATTTCAGTTTGGCCTAGGTCACACTAAGAGTTTCTATCGTTGTTAGGAAGTTCGCATCTTTCGTAGGACATACTAGTATCGCCTAATAGTTTTTAGGATAAACTTAAATGGCCTGATTGTTATTAAGAAATACTCGAATAAATGGTTAGTGATATTTGGTGTGTAGCTTCCTTTATTTTTAAATATGGCACAATTAAAGTGAAAACAATTTTATTCAAAAAAAAATATATAGAAAGGGAAGCTGAATCCTTTAACAAATAAATGAGGTAGTTACCCTTTTGTTGTTTATTTACTGTTTAATAAAAAACTATATTTTTTGTTATATTATTTAAATCATATTTACCTTTAACAAATATGTTCCATTTTAGGTTTATAGGTAACTTCGATCTCTTCGAAATACATATAGCGCTTTTAAAGATAATGTTTACACTATGTACGTATCGCTGTTGCAATGATCTTCGAAAAGGATACCTTTATTTTTTTTATCTTGTCAGTGCAAAGTGTAAACATTATATTATAATATTATTCTCAAACACCAATGTTTTTTCCTGTACTGTATCGTTATTACTATATGAAATCTAAAACTTTTTAATCTCTAATGTGTATTATATAAAATATAAAAAAAATATATGCTAAAACAATATTTATAACTTCGCGGAAGTTATTTTTGGAAAAGATTTTTGTTGCAACTTCATGTTTGTTTGTTTTCCATCAGACTTGCGTCAGCATTATCCTCCACCAATTGTTCTATGAGAGATGGAAGGTAGAAGTACCTAATTTAGATGCATATCGGACATTTCTGCATGGCACTTAAGTGCTGTCTTAAGTGGTCCTTATAGAATCCTAGTAAGTTATTATTTAGTAAAATGACACATTGTCAAGATTCCAGACGTTATATAACGGTGAATCAAATACTAGCTAGACAGTTTATAAACAATTACGTACAGAAAAAAATTAGAAATATATAGTAAAAATAGAAAAACCGTTAATAGTATATTATGCAACGATCATGTAATGATGGTTATTAATACACGAGCATTAACCGGGATACGAAAAGAGCCGAAGGCGAGTTTCGTATGGTTTATGCGAGTGTATTAATAACCATTACATGAGAGTTGCATACGCTATTTTTTCTACACCCGATAAATAATCAAAAACCATAAATTTTATATTTTTAATGAACACAATAGGTAACAGTAATTATTCGTATGAACTGCATTTTCTGCTTTCCCCGATATGTGTGGAGAAGTCGATGGTACTTCTTCTACATCGCTGATATCAGACATTTTGATAAATTATCGAAGTTTAGCTAGGTATCTACGAAAATTTAATACGTACTGATTTTGACATCTAAAATAATTACATAGGAACCTAGGATAAACGTCAAATGCACAGCATGCTTGATTGAAAAATTATGGGTTTCTATTGATTAAAAATCTGTATCGTAATGGGTATCATTATGAAATGGATTATGGGCATATAAGGCATTGTTATAATACGGGTGTAGAAAAAAGTTATTACCTCAGTTATACACATATAATAACAATTAAACTCATTTTTACACATTTTGCACTTATTTTACTCCTCAATTTTTTGCATTTAGGTTTTTATTGCTAGAATTAGAAAGAGTACTGACAGTTTTGTTTATTTTCTTTGGTAGATTATACAGGGTGAGCCAAAGTAGACGCCAAAAAATTTAACTGAAAATTTTTCTCGCCAAAACAAAGTTATTATTTGAAATAAAATAAAATTTTTGTTCTAACATGTCTCCTTACAAAAATACGGGGTGTTGAAGTTTAGGAAAATGGAATAAACACTATGGTGAACCTTTCGGTGGAACATAATTTTTTAATAGTTATATATTTTTGCTACGTTCATGCAAAAACCAAGACATGTTTTATTTAGATGACACTAAGTCTAGGAAAATATAACGTCGATTTGAACGTTTACGTTTGTCATGATGACAATGACAGATGAACGCAATATACATTTTATTGCACTAGTGCAATAAAGAACCACTTTTTTCACTAAATATAGTTCAATAAATTTTGTTTTTTGCATGAACGTAGAAAAAAAAAGTTTATCATAATGATGACTCCATTTTCTTAAATTTCAACACTGTATTTTTGTAAAGAGGCATGTTAGAACAAAAATGTATTTGAATAAAAACTTTGTTTTCGCGAGAAGCATCTTCAGTTAAATTTTTTTCACCTACTTCTGACTCATCTCCTATATGTATACTGAAATCAAGGCTTCCAAAAATGTATACAGTTTGGAAATCTCTACGCATACGTTCCCAAAAAATTCGCGGCACGCGTAAATTTCATGAATGTAATTTGGTCACATACTCTTTGTATGATGAAATTAGCAGAACTCGTAATTGAAAACATATGTTTGAGATAATATCTGTTTTTGTTACTGATAAGGAATTAAAAGTAGTCAAATTATTAAATAAATAAGTATATAAGGATCATATTTATGTACAGTGGTAATTGCAGTGGTGCTGTATGTTCTACATAATATAGACAGATTATGAGAACTTAAATGTTTAATATATTTAGATCACCCTGTAAACGTTGAGAAAATATATCTAGTACTTACTGAGTACTGATTTGTTTATTTAATTTTAAACAAATGATTTTATTATCTTAGTACTATTTCTTAATGTTAGAACTTCATGAAAACAAGCAAGATTATTATTGTTTTGAAATAGCAGTGTCATATTGTTTATTTCATTTGTTGTAGTAAGCTTAAGAACTCTACCTTTTTGTAGTTTTCTGAAATATTGAATCCAAGCCATATTAAATAAACTGAGAAAGCAGTCGACACCTATTTTTTTTTTAATATTTTGAATAATTTTGTAAAAAGTGTCTACTTAAAAATTTTGCTTGCACTGTTATTAAGTGTTGAAATATGGATTCCTCGAATTGTTATTATATATATTGTGAATGGGAGTAAATAGTAGGTATTTGAAAGATTCAAGCAATATCAAAACAACCTTGTGAATGATTTTATTTAATTGTTAATTCCTTTTCTAGTTTCATTCTAAGTTTTCTTTATTTTGAATGTAAAAATAAACAGTTTACCTCTAGAAAATCATAAAATCTTCTAGTATATTTTTCTCAATTTATCAAACGTCCAAACAAATCAAAACATTATCAACAACATTGTACCCACGTATTTGTCGTTATATTTAAAAAATTCCTTACATTGTTTGCCAAATCAGTATATAAAAGTCCGTAGCCGACATATCGATAAGAGTCCTCAGGTAATGTTGACTGATACCTAGTCATCGAACAGTCAAAATAAATGAGGTGTTATTGGTTCACGAAAATATTGACTTTATTTGTTTATTTCGTTCAGTCAAACTTTTCCCTTATTCGTATCATGTAAATAATTGTAAACGGTTATTCGTTATAAACCACTTTAAGAGTGCCGTATTTCTCGCCGCAAAG
The DNA here is from genome assembly GCA_037114965.1 of Monochamus alternatus. Lineage (NCBI taxonomy): Eukaryota > Metazoa > Arthropoda > Insecta > Coleoptera > Cerambycidae > Monochamus > Monochamus alternatus. The sequence continues at coordinate 20,468,898 of CM073430.1, forward strand.
TGATCAACTTAATATAATACCAAAAATAAAATTCTTGATGTTTTGTTTATTCATTGTTAGATACTATTTAAATTCTCCTCAAATAAAATAATAACTTTTAAAAAACGATTGTAAGATATGACACATTATTTTTCTATTCTAACCCCACATTTTAACAATTATTTTCAGATACTAATAAACAAAAGTAAACAATCTTATATACAGAACTATGTAAGTTTATGTTGTAACTACATCTACATCTACATTTACATTTAAGAAAATACATATTTTGAAAAATTTCTGTATCTAAAAATTAGTTGGTTAAATTTTCTATCGTTATGCAGGGTGTGTAAAAAAAATAATTACATTTTCTTTAATAACTCTCGACTACTTTGAGTTAAATTCATGAAATGTTATATGCAGAGGTTTCTTGAGACGGGAAATTTAAATTTTATGCACACTTGACTGTATATCCAAAAGGGTCGCTTCAACTTTTTTGTGCCACAGTGGAATAAAAGCAATATCAAAAATAAAATTCTTGATGTTTTGTTTATTCATTGTTAGATACTATTTAAATTATCCTCAAATAAAATAATAACTTTTTTCCACGGTCGGAAGTAGAAATCAGTTTCTATGACGTCAAAATTAAAACAGAAGTAGTCGATTATTCCCAAGGGAGTATAATGCTCCCAAGGGAGTTTACATTATGGAGAACGTTTTTCATGCAAAAAAAAGATAACATTGAAATTATTTATTGACATTTAAATTAAATGTTACATTTGTACAATTTTCAAAATTAATATTAGAAGGAATATTACTTTCGCTTACATTTACAGTTTTTGTGATTGCGCTAGTAGTGGTACCTACTAAAACCTGATTAGCAATTTTGGTCTTATTTTCAATGGAGTTCTTGACATAACCCTCAGCGACTGTCGTTGATTTCCAACCAGCATGACGCTTATTGTCATGATATCCAGCATCTGCCAGTAATGTCGCTGAAGATCTTCGTAAGCAGTGACCAGTATAAGATGCAGCATCAAGTAATTTTAAATACGAAGCTACTACACTCGGAATTTTTCCCATGGTATTCTTGCCAACTGGCTGCGAACTACATTTTCCTGCTTTGTAGTACAAAAAAAGGCGCTTATGCTTGACGTGGGGAGGACGAAGGGACAGGTATTTTCGAAAAAATTCAAGCGTATTTCCCACATCGGTAACCAGAAAGGTTCGTGGAATCTTTGTCTTAGTGTTTGGAATTTTTACAATCAAGGAAGAGCCTACATCCTCAATATCATCTACAGTTAAATTGACTAGTTCACTAGTTCGACAAGCTCCGGCAATCCCCAGAATTAATCCAACCTGTAGAAAATACTTAATAATTGAAATACCTAACAACAAAAGTAATCTTACCTTAATCATTAAGAATTCTTTGTCATCTGCACTTGATAGAAAACGGTCGATTTCACCCTTTGTCAATATTTTCGATTTTTTCGCTTGATATCCGTCACCGGTTCTTTTCAAAAATGCGATCAAAAATGCTTGGGGAATTTGCTTATATCTATGTTGTCGTAAATTATCAAGCATGACTTAACCATAGAATATTGCGCTCATAATGTGGAAGACTTGTAATTATTTGTATTTTCACTGAAGTATGCCAAAAACATTCTCGCTGTATACTTGAACATTTTTCTCGGCGCACCACTTTTTGAACCGATTGTAGGCTATATCGTATAAAGATCTTGACTTCGTAGGCTGCAAATATTGCAATAAGCAATTTGCTGCCTCCACAATCTCTTCCGACTCACAATTATTTATTGTGCACTAAACAAACTTTAAACTAAACCAAACTAGCACCTTAATTTGACAATTCTTTTTGTTTGTTTATTTTGTAGTTATGACAATAACTCAACGACTACTAAATAAATGCTCAAATCCAAATACAATAATTCTGGTGCTACTTACTTCATAATGACAAAATATGTGTTTTTAAGTTAATGAGACTGTGGTAAAAATAGTATATACCATTTGGGAGAGATGCTATTTTGTCCTCGGAGCATTGTCAAATTGCACCTCTGCCAAAATAACGCATTTCTCTCCCTTATAGTATAATGTACTATTAAAAAACGATTGTAAGATATTATACATTATTTTTCTATTCTAACCCCACATTTTAACAATTATTTTCAGATACTAATAAACAAAAGTAAACAATCTTATATGCAGAACTATGTAAGTTTATGTTGTAACTATATTTACATCTACATTTACATTTAAGAAAATACATATTTTGAAAAATTTCTGTATCTAAAAATTGGTTGGTTAAACTTTCTATCGTTATGCAGGGTGTGTAAAAAATTGTTTTTATTAATTTGACATCCTGTATATCCTAAACGAAGCGTTTTCAGACCTAAGTTCATAGGAAATTTTTACTTAAAATTGAACGTAGAATAACATACTGAAATATGTACATCTTCTCCTGAAACAAACTGTATATATCGTAATCCCTTATAAATTGTGCCCAGTCGGTACAAACCGGTGTGTGCATCACCCTAACTTTCTTATATTTGTTTAAAGAAAGTGCTAAACTAAGCAGTTATGACCATAAACTTGAAGTATTTTTACGATATTGAAAGAAAAATTAAGCCCTCGAAACCTTGCTAACAAAGAAAGATATCTTTCAGTGTGCTTGAGAACAATAATTTTTCATAAAAATGTTTGCTTTTCAAAATGGTGACACAATCATAAACAAAATTAGATTTTGATTCATAGGGTATCTGTCCAAAAATTAGAAAACATAAAGCGGTTGAAATAGGGAGCTTTAGATATCTTTAATTTTACAAAAAAAAACTCGTATTAAAAATCATTTGTAATCAAAAAATAGAGACAAACATATATGACCTTTGTATTGTATAAGTTTGGTTTACATTATTAGTTTTAAGAATGTAGAATAATTTCGAAATCATGATTTTTTTTATAAGTGAAATTTGTTACTAAAAAAACTGTTTTTAACTATGTAGGTATTACTTTTTCATTTCATTTTTGTGTGAAATTCTGTTCCTGTTCTCTCACTAAACAAAACATAGTTCTACATTAATTCCAGATTTTTCGTTGTTTCTGAATATTTACTTTACTTCAGATATTTCCCGATAACAACCTACAAACTAACTATAATACAGTCATTTATGATAGTTATAAACCTCTAGATGATTGATTTGCACAATATTTTAAGTTTTTATTACACATATATTAGGTATGTAAAATGATTTATTTTCTACCTCCGCATTTTTGTTATTAACAAAAAATTACGTTTTCGGCATTACTGATAACCGGTTGCCATCCAATAAAGCATTGTAAATAATAATTTTTGCATTTAATGTACCAAACAGGATGAATATATTTTATCTCTAAACTGAAAAAGAACTGCAGGAACACTTTGTACTTTATTTTGCTGAAAATTTAAGAGGTTGTTGTCTCTGCTTTTAATTATCAGTTCACTTTAAATTGTTTCTGTTGCATTTTCCATAACTTCTTCGCTGCTGTCAGTTCGGAGAGTTAAAAATAATCATTTTGACGTTGAAAATATGTTATATTGACGTCTTTTGTCTGACTTACCAACTTGGGTTGTACGCAATTCCTTCGTTCAAACTCATCCCGCACTGATATAATGACAACATACTGAAAAAATCTTTTTATAACATGAATTAATAAAGAAAAACTTCTTTGTTATTGTGGCTTTATGTTATTATGTTGATACAATGGATGACTATCGTTAGGCAGACGGTGGAATAAACCTGAGAGTCGAGTAAATACAGAGTGTATCATCATAGTATTTTTATCATTATTACATAAAAATATTAATTGTCGGGAATAATAACCTCGAGGCATTAATAATGAGTGAGATCATTTAGCCAGTTTTCGAAAGCATAGTGCAATTTTTAAATAAATTATGAAATATTAAAATTAATTAACTTACTAAAGTTATTGTTAACATACAATTACTAAACTTAAATGAATAATTATGAGAAGTATAAACATGGACACATGAAGGTATTAATGAAATACAAACCTTTAATTACTATTCAGTTCAGGTGTGGCTACAAAACATGTTCAAAATTGTGCACACAAATGTTCCCTCGCCTTAGTCACGACTCTGTGCCTGCTCTTAGAAGACATCTATCCATGTGTGTTTCGAAAATAAGAAAATTTGCATGATTTTTTCAAATATGTGCAGAAGAAAGAATGTATTATTTTAATTAAAATGGCGTTTGTTCTAGACAATTTCCTGGAAAAATAAGCCTAAAATCGATATTTAAAATTTTTATTCGACCATGCCCCCAGAAAACGGTGGCCGCCATAGCGAAGAACTATGACGTTAGACGACGTTCACATGTTTACATCTAATACAGCATTGTGCTTTATATCTGTATACGATTTCCATTTTGGCACAACGCAGTATATCCGTTTAGAAGAGTTAATTTGTCATTTGTGATATTATTATTAAGTGTTATTTTGTTAAATAGACATTGGTATTGAATACAGTTTTAGAATAGATTCATAAAATGAGCACAGAAAGTGCATTTCAGCGGGCAAATGGAAGAAGTATTGCATTATGCCATTATGTATGTTCGAATTTAGCAAAATGAGGTGTAGAGCGATGAAGCGCGACAAAAGGAAGTATTTCAAATTGCAGCATTGTTTGTTTGTGAAGACCATTTTATTGTAAGTTTAATAGGAAATATATAAGTAAATAGGCTTAAGTTCATGGAAAAAATTGAAATTTAAAGTTTTCTATTAAACTTCCAGAATGTATATAGGGCGTTTAGAAAATCAATGGTAAAGTAAATATATATGTTGGATTTGTTCCTATCATTTACGAGATGTAGAATGTTATTTGAGACATTCATAAAATTTTGATCTGACTTCTACATTAAATTGCCTGTATTATTCTGAAACCATAATAAAGAAAAGTGGTAAATAAGAATTTTTTTAAAATAAAATCAGTAGTAAATAGCAATATAAAATTAATTTTAAAAAAATATATAAATGTTAAATATTATTACTTATTATTGCCGTTGTAACATTCAGGATCGGATTTATATTTTAAAGAAAGAAATAAATTACGTTTAACAATAACTCAAATTCACCACATTACCACTAAGAATTGTGGTAATGTTAAAAATAGAAAATAATAGACACCTTGCATTGACTCCCCGTATTTGCTGCATTAATGAAATTGGAATTAGTACCAAGGAAGTTCATAAGTATAAAATCAAATGAATCCGCTCGTGGCAAGTTAATAATAATCATCCGGTTAATCTTACACAAAATCTGCTCCCGTCATCGTGGAATCGTGCATAGGCTACCTATAGTATTTACCCAATCTACGACCTAAAAATGCCACAAAGACATAAGAAATAAACGCTTGTTTACATCATTAACATTGTACCTTGCACCTGTATTTACAGAAACATGAACCGCGCTGAACGTCGTGACCAATGATATCGCGTTTTCGGTCACGTGATTTTGTTTACATTCCATGGCAGTTTATTAACGTTAATATTTAATTTATTATGTGGTTACTGCCCTTTCAATATGTTTGAAAGATTACCGTGTAATACATTTCAAACCAATATAAAATGCATACAACTTCTCCATTATTTGCCCATTACGAGTAAAAATTAATCCATCCGTTACTAGAATAAATATAATAAAATTTTCATTGCAAGCGTTTTCCTTTAAAAGTCATTCATTGGGGATGCGCTCTTGTGGCATTTACGCTTGAACTCGTTACACTTAATAGGGATGAAGTTGATTTTCATTTAAAATTATCCACACAATTCTTATTATTATTAAGCAGGCCACATTTGCGACTTGCTTTGGTATACTCTAATCACCATTCAGTGCATGAATGACGGATTAATTAGGGATTGTCAAAAGCCGATCGGTATCAATATCTCACATTGATACATGTCAACGTTCTTCCACCCTACCATACGTGCACAGAGGGTGCCAATATTATCTACAAGTATAAGCTGATCTACGGTCCTCCGGTCGCGAGGATCAATTTCGACTGACGTCTTAAGGATCTCCCAAACGAACGGGATTTATTCGCAGCTGCAGTGGAACTGGATATAAACTGTCGTCATCTTCTAGAAAAAGGAACCCACATGACTATCCATACCAAAGCGTCAGTTTTCTTATCATGGTGCTACAAGAAAGCAACGATTTCTTTTTTTTTAGGGGATGAAGTAATTTTTGTATCCAGTTGCGCTGCCGCCGCGAATATGTCGTATTGGTTTGGGATATCTGTTAAAAGTGTGTTCTCACAAGAGTCAGAAACTGTCAAAAAAATGTTCGTCCAATTATTTCTTGAGTTTCATGCACCGAAAACACATTCACAACTAGATGAATATTTCTAAGTTTGAAACCAATCCGTAACACTTGTGAGAACAGTTCTTAAACCACTTGACCATCGACGGATATGATGATGTGATGTTAAAAGTATCTTTTGTTTCGAAACATTTTTCGACAATTGTTTTATAGCGCTTTATTCAAGACATTTTATTTTGTCACCTTGTATGTTACTTGCAAACATAGTCTCTATTTGGAAAATATTTGTCAAATAACTACTTACTTAATTCCAAAGTACATTTCTAAATTAATTATGAACATGTCTCGTAAAACCCAATTGTATTCTTTATTCAAATAATTTTCTGAATTAGATTGTGTTAAGTATCGAAGTTTAAAGCAAAATGGGAGGAAAACACCGGGGGGACTATTTGCCTTATCCAAGCGCAAATGATCAGACACTTGTGTCGCGTTAAATAAAATAAATACATCTGTGTGTATTCGGTGTTATGGTATTATTTCGTGGATTTTAGAATTGTAAAGTAATGTACAAAAATATTTTTTTAACGTAGATAATTCTTTAATGCTCACTTTTGTTAATTATAGAAACTGTTTATCTCTGTATGTCAAATTTTAGCATGTAATTGCTTTTTATTGTTAATGGGTTTGTTTTAGCTACCAGTCTTGATTTTTTCATATTCAATCACTTTCCCAGATCCCTAATCACCATTGAGTGATTTTAAATGAGTTATGTTAATAGATTGTTGATTAAACTTGACGATAGAAGAGCATTTTGGCTCTATGCTAGTGACGTACTAATGTAAGATTAAGACTTTTTAGTATTATTTTAACATCCAATCTAATTTGTTGTCATACGCATATAATCTTAGTTACATCACTGCCTTGATTTTGATTTTTTTTTAGTTTCAGCAATTCAATCAATTTTGTTATCTTCAGACATTTATCTTATATATTTTTACATTCTTACCTGGCATAATAAAGGCCAATGGTATGTTGTCACAGTTGCCCTATTGAATGCTTAAAATTTTTGTATAAGATTAAAATCTTATCGTCGCGATAAAATACTACATATAAATCGGTCCAATTGCCCCCTGAAGTCTCAATGACTTAATAATTACGAACAGATTATAGAACTGTTGAAACGTTTTAAAAAATGATTGATATGTGATTACTAATGATGATGATTTGTTTCACTTAGTGCGACACAGATCTTTCTTTCATAGGACCAGCAGGTCTCTCTAGAGTGGGACCGTATTGAAGACATTTTTATTTTGTATATCACTTACTTTAAGATAAATATGTAAAAGTTTGTCACTGATTATAACTTATACAGGACGTGCAATTCAAATATATTATTCTTAAGAACATGCATTTAGAGGTATTTAGATACTATAATCTCAGAATTGCATACCCTGATTTTGTTTAGATGAAATCCTCAAAGCTACAGATAAAGATCTAGTTACATGCCTCACCCTTCTAGATTATAGCAAGGCATTTGATACTTTGGATCACAATACCTTATGCGACAAACTTACATTTAACAAGTTATTGTGAATTCAAATATATTTGCTACCGTTCTGGTGGCTCAAGGGGTACCCCCGGGATCTATATTAGGGCCTCTGCTATATCTGTAATATATATTACAGATTTTTATTAATATTTAAACAAGTGCAGAGTGCATCATTATGCAGACAATTCGCAAGTTTTTTTCAGTTTCCTGTTAGAAGATGTAACTCCTTCAAATGACTTTATCAATAACGATCTAAAATTATTACTTAACATTTCAGCTGCTCACAGATTACAACTGAATCCAAATAAGTCTAAGGTCTTAATATTTGGGCCCAAAAAGAAAAAAATGCAAAGTAAAATCAGAGATCAATGCAATGCAATAATTGCAGAAATTTGGGCCTCTTACTTGATGATGAATTGAGATTTACTAAACACGTTAATACTTTATGTCGGTCATCTTATAATACATTAAAGCAACTCTATCCGCACAGGGGTATAATGAGCTCTAAATTAAAAATCCATTTATGCGTTTCTCTATTTTTTCAAGACTGTCATACTGCGATTGCATTTATGGGCCAGCTATATTAAGTACTGATATAACACCCTTACAGAGAACACAGAACAGTTGCTTACGGTGTCGGAAAATATGAGCGAAGTATAAGTGAGTTAATAAGTCGAAGTAGCAGTTATCTTAACCTTGTAAATTCACGTTGAGGACGTAATAAAGGCAATTTTTATTATTATTATAATTAAAAAAAAATATTAGCATTTATTTAATCAAAATTTAATAACGTTACTCTCACTTCTCCAAATACCCATGTACATGTCTATAAAGATTTGTTAATTTTTAAATATTATTTATTTTAAGTTTTTAGTATATTTATATTTATACAGGATGACTTTTAACTTGATTATACAGGGTGTTAGAATAAACATAAAAGTCATATATAGTCCTAACCGAGTCCGTTTTCGAGAAAAGAAATGATCAAAATATCGGGCTTGATGTGTAAAAATTCAGTTAATTTACGAGTTGCTTCAAAATTGTCTGCATAGAATATCATAAAATGCAATGTTTGCTACCTCTGTTATTTACTTTTAATAATAATAATAATAATAATAAATGGTCTTTATTTTCAATACATTTGCAAAAATAGTTAATATACATTAAATAATAATGAAAAAAGCCGAAGATCAGATGGTTACGCCTGGTTTAACCTCTGTTTTTCATCTTAAACTGTAAGTCAAGACTTGAGATATACAAGAGAGAATAAATATACATACTCATGCAACATGCATTTAACATAAATACATATTCATATAATATTGCATACCACTATTAATACACATACACATACATATATACCATTCTAGATAAAATAGTAAAAAATATATAATATATATATATATATATATATATATATATATATATATATATATATATATATATATATATATATATATGTATATAAATATTTATATTTGCAAGGAAATAGAAATATCAAGCAATGTTTATTCCATAGAGCAACTTTGTTCAGCAAATAGAAATGTTTTATAAGCATATTTAGAAGACGAGAGGGATTTATTTTTGAAATTTACCGGTAACAAATTAAATATTCTTGAAATTTGACAAGTAAAGGAAGTTTTGAAGAATTCTGTATAATGGCAGGGAGGTGTGAGTGTACCTTTGTGACGTAAATTCAAATTATGTACATCTGTCCTGTATGATATTTTTCTATGAAGATATTTAGGCAATTTATCATCTAAAATTTTCTTAAAGAGGCAAGCAGAATGCAATAAACGTCGACGAGACATATTTAACCATCCTACATCGCTAAGTTTATGAGAAATATGTTGTCTACGTCTTATACCAAAAATTAGCCGAAGACAAGAGTTTTGTAAACCTGAATTCTTCTACCATCCTCAGCACATATACAAGGTCCATACACCACATCACAAAAATTAAATTTAAACAATATTAATGATTCACATAAAATAGTTTTTATTTTTTGGGTAAGAAAAAACCTATTACTATATATTGCTTTTAAATTTGCATATGCAGAACGAATACATTTGTTAATATGGATATTACATTTTAGGTTTGTATCAATAAGCCCTAAATTTTTAGTAGACTTCACCGGAGTTATTTGTTTACCGTCAACGTTTCTCAATATGTTGAGTTATAGCTGATCGTATTTTAGGTGGGCCAAAAACAAGTACCGATGGCTGGCGTTAATATTTAGTGAATGGCGTTTATATACATTAACAATAGAGGAAATGTCACTATTTATACTTTTTAAAGCCTCCAAACAGTTACAAAAATTAAAAGATGTATAAAGTTGAGTATCGTCAACATAAAAATGTATTTTACAATGTTGTGGTATTTGCCCAGAACCAGATGTTTACAGAGTATATAAAAGGGGAACCAAAATAGAACCTTGCGGCACACCATAAGATATTTTCAGGGGTGTAGATTTGGTGTCATTAATTTTTGTCATTTGATATCTGTTACATAAATAATTTTGAAAAAATTTAACAACTGTTTCAGACATTCCAACATATTTTAAAATAGACAATAGCGTTTCATGATTTATTGTATCAAAGGCCTTGGAAAAATCAAGAAGAACTAGTACTGTGATTGTTTTTCTATCCATGCCCCTTAAAATATCATCAACTATATTTAGTAAAGCGGTTCCACAACTATGGGAAGGACGAAAACCAGACTGAACTTCTGGCAAAATATTAAACGTAGACACAAACTCTCGAATTTGAAAATCTATTACTCCTTCCAAGACCTTTGATAGAACAGGTAGTATACTAATAGGACGTAAATTTTTAAACTCCAGTGGATTATTATTTTTTGGTATAGGAATTATTAAGGCTTGCTTCCATGAATCAGGAAATACACCGTCGGTAATACATGTATTTATAATATGAGTTAGGAATGGCAAGATAGTAGGACAGCTCAGCAAAATTAGTTTAATATTAAGTCCTTTATGTCCTTTTGTCCTTTTAGTAACAGAATGCTGTTGTCATATTGCATATCAGCTTTATCGGATTTTATTAATTATTTCATAAATTATTCTAACTTAAAGTAAATAGCATATGTAGTAAACATTGCATTTTTTTCTTGAAAATGGTGGGATTAGGACTCATAATATATTTTTTTGTTTATTTTAATACATACAACCATACTTCTAACATCTTGTGTAATTTTAACGGTGTATACTGCTAATTAAAATAATGAAATTTTTGATATATTTTTTTTCTTAAAACTGTAACACCCTGTAGCTCAAAAATTAAGAGGTTTTGGACATATATGTTGATATTACGTTTTCTTCTTAAAATAACCGAAGGATTCACACCCTTAAGTATCGGCATTCGATTAATAAACACCCTGTATATATGCTATTCACGTAGATTCTTGTTAATGATGTAGTTCATTTCAACACCACTTATACTGATATTTTGACCTCGCACCTTAAACATACATACAAGTCATCATCCGATATTCCTCACTTGATAAATTAGGGGTTTACGATTTGGAAAATACGCTTTAGAGCTTGAACTATTCTCCATTCTCAAGAACACAAAATTAATTACATTCATAATTAAATTAGCGGAAAGATATACCAGAAATTTTGCCCGCCAGAAAGATATACCCGCCCATGATAGTGCTGGAAATGGAAATAGGTGAATCCGTCAATTCGTCACAACCAATAGAAGACTAATGTCTTTGATCTGCCGTATGCGTATTTGCTACAGCACATGCGTATTTGGTACCGCAGAAGCTGCATACGATTTTATGGGAAAAATATACGGGCTGCTATATGTATGTTTCTTTGTGTCCACTGTTATAAATTGTAAGCGGGTTTATGAGTCACTCTGTAGATTTTTGGCGGTGGGTATAGTTATTAAAAAATGTATATTTAAATTTTGTTTATTTACATTAATGTCCTGTATATTTAAAAATTGTAATATTCTATAAATAAAAAGGGAGAATTTGTGTAACTGAAAATAAAAATACTGTTCTTTTGCAATAAATTTATTTTTAAGTTAATAATAAATATGTATCAGAGTAACAATAATTCAACGTAGAATATACTTCATACAACTTTAGTACATTTCGTTGGTAATAAATTATTGTAATACTGTTTACAGAACAATAAACGGCTTAACAATACCCACACAACATTTGGCATTAAGAACAATCTCACATTCACGCTTTTGTATAATATTTTTAATTCAGAAATCCCTATTTAAAAACATCTGGTTTAATAAAATTTTCTCTAATTAGTAAACAATTTCGTTAATTCAGATTTTTTAGGTAAAACAGGGAACTCTGTATATATATATATATTTTTTGTTGATTCACTAAAATGTATACTACCTGTAGTGAACCCTAAATTCCGATCACTCATCTTTTTATTTTAAAAATAAATGTGTTTTCTAAAACAGTGCGATAGTATTAAAGGCACACAACATATGGGTATATTATTATAATTATTTAAAGATATTTATATAGAAATATAGTACCTACAATAGAGTTTTATCATTTAACAAACAATTCTAAATAGTTCTCTAGCACGTGTTTGAAGAATAGGCTGTATTTGCTATATTTGTTTTATATTTTTATAATTCTGAAAGAATAATTTTTTCTGGGTCAGCAAAAGGCCGTTCACCTCTTCAACAAGTTGCTGATCATCAAAATATAATTTTGTAGATGAAGAGAAAATATGTTATAAGAAAACTAATTCTAAATTGATCTGTGCTAGTAACTTTGAATATAAAATAATTTTTATATTTTAAACAATTTTTGTTTTTAATTAGACCGATATTTATTTATGCTTTGAGCATTATACAAATCTGACTGAATAAAATTAAAAAAAAAATAATACTGTTATATATATTTGTTTCTCTATTTTTTTTTATGTTAAGTCATTTTTAATTATTTGCTCGAGCAATTTGAAATTGCCTTACATATAAATATTCTGCCAAACTTTAGAATATACGTTTTTAGTCTTTTAAACGTTTCTCGTAAATTTATACAAAATTTTTCGTCTCAGAAATACGATTAATAACGATAATATCAACGACAGTTTTTTTCCGTACAGACGTTCTAAGCTGCCTTTGTCAAAGTCTCGACTAAAAAAGTACTATTACCTACAATAAATTCAACTCCGGTTTGGTTTCATTTAAAAAATATTTAATACGTTTTTATGACGTGATAAGGATATCTCTTGAAAGACTTCAGTGTACAAGTTACTTCTAATAAATTCAATTACTTGTTTTTATTCGTGGTTATGGTCATCGGAGTCGCCGTCACATTCCGTTGTGCCCATAGCAGTGACAGCCACACACTGAAAAATAAAATAATTTAATAATATTTGTAAAAGTGGCATTTTATTCACACAAGAATGTTTAATTTTCTTACGCGGATAAAGCGCGATTAAACATGAATGCAATACAACGTTTTATCCACAATCACAAGCTCAAGTTAGTCGAGATTAATTGGAGCGTCACGGCGAGACACGTTGGTTACTATGGTAGATTGTTTAATTTTTTATTTAGTTTTATCCGAGAAGCTGGTGGAAATTGAAGATGTTGAGTGTATTTCTCTATAAACAGCTAGTAAGGACAGAGTGAGGAAGTCATACTTGCATATTTTTTGAGTATCAACAAAACGTATGCAGATTCATCAATGTGACGAAATATTCTATGTTAATGAATGTGAATAATAATAATAATATCTCCCCTCATTCTAATTATGGAAATTAGCCCAGAAGTCGGAGACTTGTGCGGGAGAGGGGACGGCATATTATTATTAAACAGGCCGCATTTTCGCCCAGGAACGACTTACATTGGTAGGCCCTAACCACTATTCAGTGCAAGAATGAGGGAAACCTGGAAAACTTCATTAATTAGGGGGGTAGTCAAATGTCGACCGGTATCAATCTCTCACATTGACCCAAGCTAACATTTTTCCACCCTACCATGCCCGCAAAGAGGGTGCCAATCCTCTCCACGAATATAGCTGATATATGGTCTACCGGCAGCGGGGTGCGAACCCACACCGATCTAGTCACATCGATTCAAGTACTGACGCCTTAAACCGCGTGACCACTGACCGACTAATGAATATAGACTTGTCAAAATACGGCCTATTGGTAGCTTTCCTGAATAACGTTTCTACAAAATACAGGGTGATCCGTAGACATACTAGATTTTTCACTTCAAAATATTAGGATTTAAGCCAACTTGCAACAACATAAAATGTTCATAATAAAAAATAGACAGTGTGTCAAAGTTATATTGATTTTTTGTAATAATTACACTGGTTTTGAATGTATTAACTTAAAAATTTGGATTAGATGTTTTTGGGTATGAAAAATCAAAATCTGTATATTTCGACGTAATTCCTAAAGGGCGCCACATCCACCATATTTATGTCGTAAATGTGAGCATAATTTTATTGATCTTAACGTTATCACGTTATTTAAAAAAAAATCTTAAATCTGCATTGTTTTTGAGGAAAAAGGTATACTTATCATTAGTCTCAGAAATTGGCTATTTTCGAGAAAATAGCTTTTCAACAGTCAGCTGTTCAGTTGATTGTACAATATTTTAACATAGCTGGCGCCAAAATTCGCTTACAAATTGGATATGTTGAAGGTTGATCGACAAGCAATAAAACTTGAACTGGTGTAAAATGAAGCGGATAGTATTTCAACAAGCAACGTTTTCAAAATGGAAATCATACTGATTCTTGCAGCTCCAGATAGTCGTCCTGAATTAGTTTGTGGATAATTCGCAATGTGAACAAATTTTTCGTCTTTTTTTCTCTAAATTCATAAACAGATTTTTTAAATTGATTGAATATCAGGTTGTAATCTATTTCGAAATCCTTCCCAATATTCTCGTTGCCCAGGTCCATTGAAATTTAATTGCCAACAAACAGTCACATCTCTCATATCTAAAATATGAAAAATATTTTTGTGTGTCTTAGAATTTCAATTTTGTAAAGTAATTGATTTTATATACAGGGTGATTCAGGTTTAATCTTGATAACTTCAGGAATCGATAGAACAGGTTAACATAATGTTCATTTGTGATATAAACTTATTTCCTAAAACGCATCGTTTCCGAGATCGAGAGCGTTGAATTAGGAATTTTTTTCTCGTTTCTCCCTCATAACTTTTGAACCACTTATCCGATCTAAGTGAAATTCGGAACACAAACACTCCTTATGATCTTACATAAGCTTCTTAAGTTTGAACTACCTACCCCTCTTAGAAGTGTATTTTGTATGCTACCCCCCTCTTACTTTATTTCAAAACTACAAAAAAAATTAATTTCAATAAAACATCTACACACCACTTTGACCTGATTAATTTCGAAACTTTTTCGTCTCCTGTTTTTTTCGACGTTTTGTCTTGCTTCTGAGATATTCAAAGAAATTGGAATTTTCAGCATTTCAGCAACAAACCTTGAACTAGTTGGAGAGGGAAAGCCCTTCGATGATCTTGTTTGAGTGCTCTCAGTATTTTCGATTGAGATAAATGGAGTTGCCAAGCTGTTCGGCGTGTGCTTAAAGTTCTATCGATATTAAAAAGATTAAGAATTCGCTGATTATTTCTTGGCGGTACATTACGATTTTGATCATTGTAGCGGCGCAAACCATATTCCGAAAATCGATGATGTACATCTACAAAAACTTGTACATTTGGAATTATTCTATTAGGGAAGCGTATTTGGTACTCTCGAATTGACACGTTGGAATTTCTGTCACAGAAACCATAAACATAATGTATATCGGCATATTCAGCATTTGTAAACGTTCTTGGCATTTTTTCTTAGCACTAAAAATGCTCTTTTAAATAATACTTTTGACAATGATTTTCACAAACGTCAGTTTACACAAATCACTGAGTTTTGTTTTCATGGGTTGCTATAACGTTAAATGAAATTTACGCAGCTGTTGCGCTATACTGTCATCAATTTCTTTGAATATCTCAGAAACAAGACCAAACGTCGAAAAAACAGGAGACGAAAAAGTTTCGAAATTAATCAGGTCAAAGTGGTGTGTAGATGTTTTATTGAAATTAATTATTTTTTTTGTAGTTCTGAAATAAAGTAACAGGGGGGTTAGCATACAAAATACACTTCTATGAGGGGTAGGTTTGTGTTCCGAATTTCACTTAAATCAAAACTTATGAGGGAAAAACGAGACAAAAATTCCTACTTCAACGCCCTCTATCTCGGAAACGATGCGTTTTAGGAAATAAGTTTATATCACAAATGAACATTATTTTAACCTGTTCTATCGATTCCACCTGAATCACCCTGTATATACTTATTAACTTTAACATAAATTTTGTCCAATAATAAAATGTAACTTCCATTGGTGCCTACTACGTTAAAATATTGTACAAGGAACTATGCAGCCGATTGTTGAAAAGCTGTTATCTCAAAAACGGTCAATTTCTAAGACTAATAACAAGTATATCTTTTTTTCTCAAAAACAACGTAGGTTTAATATCTTTTAATAACAAACATGATAACGTTAGGTTAAAAAAATTTACGCTCACATTTAAGTAAAAAGTATGTCATAAATATGGTGGATGTGGCGCCCTCTAGTGAATACGTCGAAATAGACAGATTATGATTTTTCGCAGACAAATAATGAAATAATCTTTATTTCAATTTAACTTAAATTTATTAACCACACCGATGCAAGTTACTAGTATCGATTTACCTGTTTATACCTGCCTACCCAAGAGTTGTGAAGGGAAAAAAATAGTCAACCTAACGTTTGCATTATTCTATGGGCTTCATACTTTCGATTGGTATGGAATTTGTCTATTAACCAAACCAGTGAAATGTTTAAAAAATAATAATTTTTAATTGTTAATTAATCATATTCTGAACTGAATTTCTTTAGACAACCCATTTGCAATATATTTATTGACATATTTAATTGGATATAAAATACTTTTCATCCATTAACCAGCTCGGTGAAGGTCGTTTTATAGTGGGATCTTAGACTATTATTAGAGAATGAGGGTGCTGACATTAAAACGATTAAACGGCACGATGAGTGGCGGTCTTCAGCAAAAGCAGAAAGTTATATTGCACATTGTATCATTAGACATTGTGATTTTCCAAAGTTGCAAACAAGATATCTAACAATGACAATGAAGTCAAAATTGTTGTAAATGTCAATGTTAATAATAAAATTGTGGAGATAGAAACATCTAAAAAATTGAACAGAACCATCCCATATGTAACTTTTACCTACTTACATCGGATATATTCACCCTCGGGGACAGAAGTGTCAGTTCTGGATAGACCCATGGTTTAAACATGGGATTCCTTTGCTGCGTCTTCCAAGATTCGTAACCTTCGGCTGCCTTCCTCAGCTGTTTGACCACTTTAGGAGCGAACTTCTGCGTGATCTTGTTGACTAGCCACGGAGGCAACTTGCCTTTGGGATCCGTCTGTGAGATGTACCCCAGAAAACATCCTTCATCCAAGATGCGTATCACAAAACCTGTCAAGTGTGAAATTGCTCTAGAAATTCAAAGAAAAATTGCATAATCAGTGAAGTCATACTTTTTAGATGTAAACAGGTTTACATTTTTTCATTTTCTAAGCTACTTTATTTTCTTACTTTTAAATAATTCCTGCATGCATTATTAGTGTTTTATTATGTCGTGTGTATCTACCTGACTTGCTACAACTATACTTTGTATAAAATATAGTTAATAAACTTATCTATAATATCTACACTGACTAATACTACAATGAAAAAAAAAAAACAAATTTTCTCCAATCGTGACAAAACTATGATATTTTTTGACTTGACAGGCATTTTCCTTACTGAGAAAAAAATGGTGTCTTAGTAACAAAAGTATTCACTTTTAATCCTAAAGTGTACTTTACATTATTGGATTTTTCTATTTGATATATAATTCGTCACCCCAAAATTATAATGTTCTATACGCCAAACTGTTACTTTTAGGCAATCGTGTCTAAATATTGTACGCGATCATACATTGACATATATTATAAAGAGATGTGGAATTAAGATCAGTGTCTCAAAATATGAAGTAATGTTACAATTTAGTTATTTTAGTCTACAAGAGAACTATATAAAATCATAAAAACGGGTTTTTATAAATGGATATAGAACAAAATGCCTTATTTTCAGATTTGGTAAAGAAATATGGGGATATAGAACAAAATATTTTGATATTTTACTGTAGGTATTTTAAAATAAATCAAATCTCCTACAATTATTATCAATGAAGTCATATGTATGCTCACTGATAACCAAACTTCTAGGTATGCTTTAGTCCACAGAGTAGTTAGTTTCACACAATATTGTTAATACCTAAAAATATATAAAAAAAGATATTTTAATGTCGAACAAAAATAAGTTTTTTATGTAACCCTAATACAGCCCTATGGAACTGTCTTTCCTCTTCTGGAATTTGAGGAAGCATCTCAACCAAATGCTTCTTTTTCTGATCGGGTATATTAACATTCGTCTTAGGTATTTGGGGGACGTTATCCGGAAGTGGTACCTCCGTCTTAAGATTTATTCTTCTTGTATATTTTAGCTTAGCAGTCTTTATTTCTCCGTAATGTGTCCTTTTCATATATTAAATGTTTCGCTTTTGTGTAAGGAATTAAATTATACGAATATCGGGCTGAAAATGATTGATAGTCAAAATAATCTCTAGAAGTCATCTGGATTATTCTAAATTTAAGTTTCCACGATTTTGGCATTGACAGGAGGAGACGAATTAAAGTTAAAGGGGACCAAACTTCTAAATTGCGTATATACCTTTCTATGCAACTGTGAGCATTATCTATTTCTTGGACGCTGCCATGGCCTGGCTCCCCGAACTTTTGATCTCACTATGCTTGGCGGAATTAAATAAATTTCTGTAAAGCAAAGGACATTATCGAATTTTTATTTTGTGGCACACTATCTGGACATGAAATCAGTGTATTAAGTTGAGGAATGTCCAACTATTTCCTTTAGTATTCTAATCAGGGCACTAGCAATATGGACACCGGCTCGTCCACAGAGAAGTTCGTGCAACACTGCGTTGTAAACAGTATTATTCACATTGAGGTGAGCAGTAAAATTATACCAGGACAGTTTCATTTTATAAAGGTTCTTTGATACATTGCACTTTGGTAATGAAAATGTATTTTGCAAATCAAAAGTAATAACTCCTACTGTGTTATCATTGGAAAAGCGGCACCTCTCACTATTTCTTTCAGGATTACCCAAATTCTTACGTGCGATATGATTATTAAAGTTTCAGATTTCTTCAGGTGTCGAATTATTATTCATACGTACTTACAATGATCGTCGATCGAGCTTTCCTATATCATAGACTAAATGTACTTAAAGATATATATTTTATAATTTTGTAATTGTCTACCTATATCCACTATTCATTGTTTTGAAACATTTGGTCTCTTAATAGATGGTGGGAAAATAGTTTTAAATTAGAATTATTTTTCGATAATCTTCGGCAGTTCATGTATTCGCAATAGCGAGACATTTTTATTTAAATGCATTAAAAAGCAGACACGGTCTATTATGCTACAAACGAGCTTAAATGTTCAGCGCAATGTGACAACGTTGGAGGCTCCGAAGATTTACTACTAGAGCGCCACCTCATTTTAACTGGTATATACTAATGTTTCACCGAGTTTGACTGGGTTTTAGGTTGTTAATAAAAGTAAGCATAAGATGGAGCTGTCTATACATTTAGTCTATGCCTATATTATGTCTAATCGGATATAGAACAAAATAGTTCTGGGTAATGGGAGTGACATTGAGAAGGGATATAGCACAGTATAATTTTCTTAGAGATTATGGAACAATATAATTCTCATAGATTTCGAGGGACAAGATAATAATATTATGTTTGGGAAAAAATGTGGATATAGTACATTAATTTACTAAAAACTTTCTTGTAGAGATTTGTTAATACGTAATTTTTATGGATATAGTTCAAGCTCATTATCTAGTTTTCAGGGATTACATTATGTCATTTTGGCCAAAAATGGATATAGAACAATATAATTCTGAGTAGCAGAAACGTCAAATTAAAGATTTGACAGTTGAGAATTATTTGAAGTATATTTGTTGTGTAATCAAGTAGTGACAATAAAGTTTGTGTTTCTTCGTGATGCATTGCAAAGTCATACCATTTTCAAACTATATGGAATTTAATAATGGCAGCGTCACATTGTAAATATACAAGTTACAAATTTGTATGGATCTTAATCGATATCAACAAATAAAATTATGTAGTTTGGATTATAAACGTCATTTTGGTACAAGCTGTGTTATGGTATGAATACTATACGATAGCTAGTACCATAATGATCGTTATTATAATCCCTGTATATATAAATACAAGTAACTACTGGACGTATACAAGATTTTTTGAAATTAAAATAAGTTTTGTGAAACTGTGAAATGAAATTAGAACGATGATTTACCTTATATATCCTTTCCTAGCTGCATAATCCTTGTGCTCAACCGAGTGATTAAGGATTAGTTTCTCGTTCCCCATGTCTAACCAGGACCTTTGGAGGACGAAATCCCTATTTTTGACAGGTGTCGGGCAAGATACTGTAATAAGAATCAGTACATGAATACTACAAACGCCACAAAGAAAAATCGACTCAAACCACTTACAGGCGTAATATCCGACGTCGTTATTTGGATTTAGATATCCTATTTCTATGGAGGCCTGCATATGTTCGTCCCACTCCTTCCTGTAGTCTGGGTCGTGGAGCACGTCGAATAACGTGTTGGCATGTACGTTTTGGAAGACTGTTTGTACTTTGACCATCTTAAAGCTACAGTTCGATGTTGACTTGGTCCATACCTGAGACATACAAGTTGATTATCTACTATAAGACATACAGAACAAAGTTTAAAAAAATGGTGCAACGCCCTTTTTTCCCCGGAAAATTGCGCCTATGATATCGAAGATGGGTTCAAATTGCGAACAGCTATACGGCCACTTTTCGCGACGTTGCCAATTGAAAATAAAATTTCTTATTAATAATAATACCTGATAGATATCAGATAATTCGGGTTGTTGCAGAATTTTATAATCGTTCTTCGCTTTGTCGTTGAAAACTGTCAGAACAACATGTTTACTCATTACAAGTCGGTTAGGATCATCCACTGATACCAGAGCAGCATCGTGCAGTCTCAATTGAAGTAGCTATTTCAAGTTTTTTTTTAATTTAAAATTGTTACTACTATAATATTCAATTGTATTTATTAAAATAAAACTGCAACAAAAATAAATATGGATACATACCACAGAAGATAACTACTATTTGGAACATGGTTCAAGAAAATAATTTAGAAAAATGATCGTAACATTAAAATATGCTTGTCATGAAACAATAAATAATTTCTGCCGATGGTTTGACAATTGTGACAACACAGAAAACACAAAAATATTTCGTTGCTGCATCTGGAAAGCTTTGAATATTT
This sequence comes from Monochamus alternatus, assembly GCA_037114965.1. NCBI lineage: Eukaryota > Metazoa > Arthropoda > Insecta > Coleoptera > Cerambycidae > Monochamus > Monochamus alternatus. Next base: position 20,490,298 of record CM073430.1, read on the forward strand.
GATATTCAAAGACATATGACTGTTGTGTTGATGGTTGCACAACTAAGATACGTGATAATGTCTGACATTTTGAGTGTCATAATACCAGAATTGAGTGTTGTTGAAGTGAAGAAAGGGTGTCCGGGAAAATGTGGGAAATCTCTCGGCAGATAGAACATGAAAAAATAAGATGAAAAGTTCCTATACAAATTTTTCGTTTTCGTTTTTTAAATTTTGTATTTTTTTCTGATCAAACATCTGAAAATGAAACTTTTCAGTTTGAATGACTTTATTATTGAGAAAAAAAAATAGAAATCATAGCCCTTTTTATTAAAAATGAAACGAATTCGTTTATTATTCTTTTTCTCGTTAACGGTTCATTTTATCGGCAATAAACAAGGGTACCTATTTTTAGTCTAAGGTTGAAGCTACCTAGATTTATTTTAAATTTTTTTCATTCAGGGTGTTAAAAATTTAGGCATTAAGTAAGTTGTAAAGCTTAACCCGCCTCTGGTAAAGTAAAACACCTAAATATGTTTCAAGAACACTATTTCACTTACATTAAATTTTTATTAAATTATATTGAGTACTTTAAAACTTATTTTCCGTTTTTCAGGGGCGTCCTTCAGGGACGCATGTCTCCGTAGGGAGGTCCTGTAGGAAAAAAATATTATAGGAACTTGTCATTCTTATTTTTTCGTGTTCTATCTGCACCCGAGACATTTCCCACAGTTTCCCGGACACCCTGTAGAATCGAATTTGTTGTGAAATTGTGCCATCAAAAAATATGAAGAGGTATTCTTTCTTTATTTGCAAAAGTATTGGCTTACCCTGTGTTATAGAAATCTGACCAAAGATATGGATATAATTGTATTGTGTGTCACTTCAGAAACTGAGTTGAAACCAAAAGATTCATATTTTAGGTTAGTCAATGAATGGTCGAAAAGGGGGCTTGCATTGCGAGGGGGGAAATTTTCGGTGCAGGTGTTGGGGTAGTAAAGGACGTAAACATATTAAAAGTCCCCGCCTCTAGCCCGCCCGCTTCAGGGGAGAGGGGGGGTTGAAAGGTATCCTTTTTTTGCTTATAATTCCAAAACAGTGGGTTGCAGAGACTACAAGATTAGTTCCATTAATTTTGTCTCTACGATGCACCATTTCATAGATCTCCTTTCCAAAATCGCTAATTGAAAAAATTTTACACGTTTTTTATCATAATTCTTCTGGTAACTCTTCGGCCGCTTGTTTTACATAAAAGTCCCATAAGAGAATGTTTTAGAGCAATAAATATTATTCAAGAATATTACAGCAATTTGAATATTTTGGTTAAAAGAAATGATTTTCCAAGAGAACTCTCTAAAATTCAAGAAAACTCTTTATCTTCGTTATTACAGAGTTTACAAGCTAATATATATTGTACATTCATACATAATGGAGTCCACCAGCCTATGAAAGCCTTCTAGAACTGATTTTCGTTTGCACTTTGAGATTAAAAGCTAAAACCAATTTTAGATGTTTCCCCACCATTAGAATTATCAAAGACCCAAAGGCGTCAAAAAAAGTTCTGGACGGAGTGGCTGTAGGGGGTAAAAGGTGAAAACTACCCCAAAAATTATTTTTGGATATTTGAATCTAAAAAAGTAGCTGAATAATTCCACATAAGTACCATTTGCCTCAGAACACTGGATATATATAAAAAAATTATTGAATTTTCAATAGAGCACGTTTTTAAATGGGAAGCCTTAAGATTTAAAGCGCTCTAGTGAAAAGTGTCTAAATATTTTAGGCATGCTCTACATCAAATCCTAGGTTCGTTGGCTTTTTTGGATTTCACAAGTTCTAGTGTGTCCTCAAAATGATTTAGCACTTTGTTCAACACATGGCGACGAGTAATATTTGAATCTCCACCGAGTTCTACAAATCTTCGGTAAATTGTTGTGGTCTCATACCCTTTACCCTTCTCCAAACCTTTCCCCAACTCGTTGGTTAACTGTATAAAAGGATCTTCCTCCATGTTGCTTTTTCTTTTGAGGCCCGATGTTGTGGCAGTTTCACTTGGTTTTTTATATTTTTTAAATTTTTGTAATTCTAGAATCAGACACAGTTGACATGGTATTTGATCTCCATTGCAATTAAATCATTCTCACCTATTCTTGCCAAATACGTAGGATGTTTTCGAGCAATGTTTTTAATTTTTGCCTCCGTGTTGCTGGTCATTACTTGACATAGTTTCTTTTTATGCGACCTCTTTTGGCAAAACAAACATAAATTAATATCAAATACGCCTACCGCACGCGAAATGCGGTTGTCAGATTGAATTTCTTCAATTACACCAGCATCACACGAAAACAATTTCTCACATTTCTTTATGTAGACGGCGATATTTTTGGAGCTGGTAACACTATTGTAACATTTTTTATGCCAATGAATGTTGGCATCCTGTTGAACATCGTTTAGTTTGTAAAAAATTCTGTTAATATTCTATAATATCTAATTTGGACGCTGGCAATTAATTTTTTCTTTGATCTCTCCGTTGGCTCAATTAAGTTTCTTCCCTCTTGACAAATAATACACCGAATAGAGTCCTTTCCTTCCATTCGACACGTTAGCTTGATTTTCTATTCTAAATCACTGTCAGTACTACTACTACTCAAGTGGCCTATATCCATGTTTGAAGAAGTTCTGTCTTATATGGCTAAAGATGAATAAAATATTATATAATATAAAATACGTAAAAGACAAACTTACATTGATCAGAACGAACTGTTTTTAAAAATCATTGGTGCTTTATCCGTACAGAATATCAAGCCAACACAGACACAAGAGAGAAATAAGCGATATTCGACCACAATGAGCTGCATCTTTGACAAACGCAAGCGATATTTGATCTTAGCCGGTCCCATGCACGCGCTCGAATAAAAATTCGTAAAAAAATTGCATATCATCCAAATGAAAAAGTGAAATATCCTGCAGGCTCTGGAAACCCTGCTCTTCAATGCTATTACAGGGTATTTTTTAATTGGATCACATATAAAAATGTTACAGCAGGTTAGATGTAGAGCATGCCTAAAATATTTAGACACTTTTCACTAGAGCGCTTTAAATCTTAAGGCTTCTCATTTAATAACGTGCTTTATTGAAAATTCAATATTTTTTTTTTATATATATCCAGTGTTCTGAGGCAAATGGTACTTATGTGGAATTATTCAGCTACTTTTTTAGATTCAAATATCCAAAAATAATTTTTGGGGTAGTTTTCACGTTTTACCCTCTACAGGACTTTTTTTGACGCCTTTGGGTTTTCGATAGAATTAATGGAGGGAATTGGTTTTAGCTTTTAATATGAAAGTGTAAACGAACATCACAATTTGAGGCTCCGTGGACTCTACTAACATAAATAAGCAAAAGTTTACCAACTTTCAAGCTAATTTTGAAAATTTAAAAACATAAAGTGAAGGTGAATGTGTAACAAATATATACATTTTATTTTTATTTTATAAAAACTAATAAGGAGAAAACGTAGCAAATGAAAGTATTTCTGGCTTCGTTTAAAATAGAGGCGCTGTTTAAATACTGACTCTATAGTAACTCATCGATGCCTCTTTGCAGCTTCACCTTCCACTGCTGCAAGATCTCATTTTATATTCGATGCCAATTTCAAAAATAAATCGTAACTGAAAGTGTTTAGTGAACTTATCTTAGCAGGGGCACCGTTTCATTTCAGCATGATCAGCAAAATAATGGCATATCTTATGCCTTATGTTTATATATGTTAGTTGTGGAAACTGAGGATTCTCTATGCCAGATGATCTTATGTAAAAGGAAGACACCGCTTGTAAAGTACGGATATTTTTGTTTTCCTCATACCACCCGCATTCAATAAGGCCAAAGAAAATGGATCCAATTCTTACTGCAAATAATCTTTCAAATCAAGGTCACTTTTTTGCTGATGCAAATCTGTTGGAAAAGCAGAAGAGAATCTACTACAACGTTTTCTCTGCTTTCTCTGTGAAACGTTTGTTTTTTTTTTAATTACCATTAACATTTGAGAGCAGATATCTCGGAAACTGTACATTGTAGCGAAAAAAATGTATGGAATCAATCTTATACAAAATTTTATTAGCCCTCATTTCCATGTAAAGAACTTTTCTGCAATGTATCGTTTTCGAGTTATAAGAGAAATACCAAAAAAATGAGAGCTTTGTACTCCCTTTCCCCCAGGCTAGGGGCGTTCTAACTACCCCAAACACATTCCCGCAGAGAAATATTTCCCGCCTTCAATGTTTAGACTATTTATGATCGTTTCGTTTCCAAAATGTGAATCCAATCTTACTCGTTGCGCCATCTTGGGAACAAATCAAGTGCTATTCAAAATAGACGTGAATGACTGATACACCAAACCGCTAGATGTCGATCCCGTCCGCGTGGAGTATCGAGCTGGCCGTGACGACGTCGAGCGTCGCAGCGGGCGCCTATCGTCAAGTCGCATTAAAAAAAAATACAAACGCATAAATACCTTGGCGCCGCTCTGGTCGTATTCCAGCTTCCAGTTAGTGTGGTCGTCCACCAGCATCTTCAGCATGTCAAAGTCGCTGTCCTCGGCGATCTTCACCACGCCCGGCTCCATTCTCCTGCAAGGAAACGACACTATTTAGAAGTTGGAAAAGGACACGCCGGCTCTCCATCGGCTCATGCTACACTATCGCAGCGGGTATGTTAATTGTTGTATAGTTATCGATCTTGTTTTGTTTTGTTGTGCTGCTGGCGTTTGTCTGTGACGAGCTCACTTCACGACATGGCCTGGCGGATTGGAGCACCTAGCGCGACGTTTGCCGCGATTTGGGCTGAGACCTGTTTACTGTCTAGAACGGGGGCGTTCGTACGGGGTGCAGCCAATAAAGTTCAGACCGCAACTCGCCGAGTAGTGGATATGCAGGGTGGTCCGTAAGTGACGGCTCGTGGAGACATACTAGATTTTTCAATTTAAAATATTACGGTCTAAGCCAACTTGCCTTAATAAAATGTTGATAATAAAAAAGTTACAACGTGTCAAAGTTGGAATTTAAAAATGCATTTTTTGTAATAATAGTGTTTGAATATAACATCTTAAAAATTTGAGAACAGATGTTTTTGGATATGAAAAATTAAAATTATTTATTTCCTAGAAAACACCATTCTTCAATTGAAAACACAAAGAATATTTATATGATTATTCCATTAATAACTCAGTACTTGTCCGTTGTGGTACTACTAAAGACCTAGGTATTCTTTTTGATCGAAAATTTTCTTTTAATCAACTTATAACATTAAAAATGATTGAAGATACTAAGATGCATGGTTTCATTATTAGGAATTGTAAATCATTTACAAATATTAATGCATTAAAACTTTTATATTTCTCTTATGTTCGTTCTAAAATTGAATATGGTTCCTTAATTTGATATCCTTTTTATACCTGCCATAAGATAATGATTGAGAGAACGCAGAGAAAGTTTTTGAAATTTTTAGCATATAAAAATAATTACTCTGCAATAGGATTGGATTTAAGGCGTAAATTGGCGTCTCTTACTTTTTTTATACAAATTATTACGAAATCGGAATTGAGTAAGCTAAATGTTCATGTCCCTAGACTATGTGATATACATAATTTCACTTTTCACTGTGCAGTAACAAGAACCATTATACTACTTAAATCTCCGATTTATATTATTTTATGTCTAATAATTTTAATGAGATATACTCGTTTTGTGACATATACGACTGTAGCTTGAAATAACTTGTTCTGACTGCTATGGAACATTTAAATTCTGTACTGTATTAAAAAGGTATTTTAAGCTAATATAAAACAAATATCCTACAATTCCTATCAATGAAGTCATATGTATGTTCTCTGATACCAAACATCTAGGTATGCTAATGAACAATTCCACAGACCTATTCTATTCAATAATTATCTAAAGAAATTAATCTAATTTACTAACCTGCTTTAATGAAATAGTCTATAAATATCTAACTTCACTTTTTTGGCAGTGGGAACACGACAATTCAACCACAATAGATGAGACCTGACCTATTTCTGCATTTTTAGGATTGCTTCTTCAGGTGGCCTCCTTTAAATTGAATCAAATATCTAACTATAAAAATTATTATAAAAATTAAAATTATTTGAAGTTAAATATCGACAATGACAAAAAGTGACAGCCTGTCAATGAATTAAATATGACAATACCTACTTGAATAATGTTCACCTTTTATGTAAAAGTTTTTATATATTTTTAGGTATTAATAATATTGTGTGAAACTAAATACTCAGTGGAATATATGGGTAGATATTGTGGGTGTAATTCAAGCAGGCTGGGGCTTTTGTCCACTGAGTAGTTAGTTGATTCAATTTAAAGGAGGCCACCTGAAGAAGCAATCCTAAAAATGCAGAAATAGGTCAGATCTCATCTATTGTGGTTGAATTGTCGTGTTCCCACTGCCAAAAAAAGTGAAGTTAGATATTTATAGACTGTTTCATTCAATCAGGTTAGTAAATTAGATTAATTTCTTTAGATAATTATTGAATAGAGCTTTTTCTGTGGAATTGTTCATTAGCATACCTAGATGTTTGGTATCAAAGAACATACATATGACTTCATTGATAGGAATTGTAGGATATTTGATTTATATTAGCTTAAAATACCTTTCTAATACAGTAAAAAATGTTTTGTCAGCTGAGTAGTTAGTTTCACACAATATTATTAATACCTAAAAATATATAAAAAATTTAAATTCTGATTAACTAGTTCGCTACCATATTGTAGCCTAATTCAATTTGAATTGGACATATCCGCTGTATTCTATATCTTTTTTTATATTATTTTTTGTAGTGCTAGGTTTACATCTGTATTTTTGTCTTCTCTATTTGTACTTCTTTTTAGTATTTTTTATGTATATTACACTGTACTATTATTTACTTTTGTGTAATTTTGCCTGTAAATGGATTTTATGTTGGGCAATAAAACTGTTATTATTATATGTTGTTTCGTATTTCCTAGAGGGCGCCACATCCGTCATATTTGTGACGTAAATATGAGCGTAACTTTAATGACCCTAACGTTATCACGTTTTTTTTTATTAAAAAATCGGAAACCTACATTGACTTTGAGGAAGAAAGGTATACTAGTCATTAGACACAGAAATTGACCATTTTCGGGAAAATAGTTTTTCAACAATCAGCTGCATAGTTCATTGTACAATATTTTAACGTAGTAGGCGCCAAAATTCTCTTGGAAATTGGATATGTTGAAAGTAGATCGACAAGCTATACAAATTTCACTGGTCTAATATGTTACGGATAGTATTTTTCAACATGCAATGTTTTTAAAATGAAAGTCGTACTCACTGTTGCAGCTCCAGATAGTCGCCCTGAATTAGTCTTTTTATCCTAAATAGATTTTTTAAATTGTTGATTATTATATTGTAATCTATTTAAAATCCGCCCAAATATTCTCATTGCCCAGCACGTCCATTGAAATTTAATTGCCAATAAATAATGGTCAACTCTCATATCTGAATAAAAAAAAATTATTGTGTCTCATAATTTTTCAATTTTGTAAAGTAATTGATTTTAATCAAAATTGGATAAATACCTTTCATTTACAAATACTTATGAACTTTAACATAAAGTTTGTCGATTAATTGTTAAAAATTTAACTTACTATTGGTACTACGTTAAAATATTGTACACGAAACTACGCTTGTTGAAAAGCCATGATCTCGAAAATGGTCGATTAATGACAAGTATACCTTTTTTCCTCAAAAATAATGTAGGTTTAATATTTTTTAATAGAAAACGGGATAACGTTAGGGCCAAAAAAGTTGCGCTCACAGCTACGTCACAAATGTGGCGCCCTAAAACACAATATAATTTAAAAATTCACTCTTTAAATTCCAACTTTTACACACATTTTATTAAGGCATATTGGCTTATCGTAATATTTTGAAGGTAAAAATCTAGTATGTTTCTGTGGGCCATTACTTACAGACCACCCTGTCTATCATCTAAAGTAGTTTTCGAAAAATCACATCTCTGTTACTAGTTAGCATACAGAGTAATCTACAGTTATCTTGCGATATTTTTTTTGCTACTATAATGACCTAGTAAATCTCTAAACAGTGTTGTCACATTTAGTTCTGTCATTTCTCAATAATTAGAAAATATGCTAATTTTATCGTTTATTTCATGTGTATCTAAGTAATGAATTACAGTACAACTTCGATAGTTTGGTTCCGGCATATGACCGGACTATCGAGGTGTCCAGATAACTGGAGTCTTTTATTTGGAAATATCATATATACAAGGTGTTCATTTGAAAACTTATCACCCGCAATAATTTGGATGGTGCAAAAAAATAAAATTTGCTGGTTGATTTTTGTTTGAAGGCGAAACTTTTTTGGCAATCCTTTTTGGCAGTCAGAATAAAATTTAAATCTTGAACACCCTGTATTTCTTAAACCAGCGACGTTCGTATAAGCTCAAACATAATATTCTGATGTCTGGTATCTCCAGCTCAGTGTTGACCCATTCTTTCTGACTCACCCTGTATATTCGTTTTAAATCGGTACCTTTGAATATTCGCAGCTGAAACGAGATAGCATTGCTTCGTTTTTTTACTAAACTCTATATTATTGACTTCTTAAATGTCTAATATTACTTATATTGGTATAAAAACACTATTTCAAAAATACTGTGCCCTTAAGAACTGAATAATATAAAACTTAACAAATAACAGGAATGTAATCTCATGTCACCTGCGAATATTCAAAGGTACCTGTTTATAAGTGAAAATAATTGTTAAAATGTTGAGTTTGAGTAGTAAAATAATATATCTTATAAACGCTTTTTAAAAATTATCATTTTATTTAAGGAAATTTTATCATTTTACGGCGAGAAATACGGCAATCTACATATTGTTACTGGCGGGTTTTTACCACGTTTTACAGGCGTAGGCCTGTATTTGGTCTCGTTCAAGCACTAAAGAAGTAAATCGTAATAAGAAATAGAGAACTATTTATAACCCTCTTCATAGCCATCACTGCACATATCGTAGGACAAAATTCCTTGTGAGTTCTCATTTGATGAACATATAATATTCACAGTAAATTAAGTATTGAGTACATCCTCAAAGCTTATGTACCAATTTTGAAGAGACGGTGTATGAGATTAAATTATTGATTAAAACATTGTAAATAAATCAACGTATAAAGTTACTGTGTACAACTGAAACTTGATTTTTGTCCGTATTAGCATTTATTTATATAAAAATGAATTGAATTATTATGATGTTGTTAGAAAAGGAAGTGCTAATATAAATATTTATACTATATAAAATATTAGGTTTTAAATATATAACAACTAGGGAAAATAAAATAAATTACTAGGAAAATTTCAAGGCAGGTATACTGATAATATTTGATATTTCCTCTAGCGTTGAGAAAAACCGAGTTATTTCAATAACCGAATACTGAGTTTTTAAGTGAAAAAAAAACCGATTGATAACTCGAGTGATGGTCACTTGAATTCTTAGCAGTTGACATATTACTATTTTTGCATTTTACCTATATATAAATGTTTTATTTTAAATATATACTTTTTGTATGGGTGTATTTATATATTTAAAATAAAACAATATAAATCTTAGATATATAACAATATATGTTGCATTACATGATGCAATTAGAGAGTTAGGTATACAAAAAAATTATTAATTAATTTTTCAAAAACTGTTTTAAAACTGTCCTGCATTCCTTCAACACAAAATTTTATTATGATCTATGGCTACGACGAGCAGTGGCTTAGCCAGAAATTTGTCAAGGGGGGGGGGGTTCAGTGAACAAAGTATTTCAAACTAGATTTTTTCAATAAAAAAAATAAATAATTTTTAATAAATTGAAACAATAAAAAGTAAATAAAAAAATAATCTCATCATAAACATATAAATAATAAACAGGTACGAACAATATTTGTTACAAAAATGACAAAAATAAGATTAGAACTTAGTAGTAGGTCCTAATGTAAGGTTTCCGTAGGAGATCTAGTTCACTGACCGACCGCGTTGCTAAATCTTGGAGAATAGAGTGATTGCAGGTTTGTAGTGAGACATTACTTATATGACCCATGGGAGGGTTCTGACCCCCAAAATCCCCCCGTTGCTACGCCACTGACGACGAGTGCGTTATACGAATTACGAATATGATATGGTCATTTCTATGGTCGATGTTTCGTTGTTTGTAGAGATGGGCTTAGCAGTTCATTTTAATGATTCAGTTCTCGAGAACTGAATCACTAAAAAGAACTGATTCTTAAAACCAGCTCTTTAAGAACTGGTTTTACGTGAAACACTGCACATATATACGCTTCTCTCCGAATCCCGCATCTCCGTCAATCGCAACGGTCGGTTTCTTCCGCGTTTTACGATTGCGACCCGTTTAGCGTTTTGACTTTAGAATAAGAATTCTTAATCAAAATATTTGAAGCCTCTTTTTTCCAAAATATCTCGAATCATTTAGATACTGATTTTTATTTATTTTTTATTACAGAATTTAATTTATATTTTTGTAAAGTTGTTGTATTTTACTTGTTAATAAAATTCAGTTTTTAATTCTTATACATCATATAATTATAATTAATGGCACATACCTATATCGTTTTTATTAATGTAACAATTTGATACGGACGCCTATGTGCGCTGGTATGCAGATCTTGGATATTATATTTAACTAAGAATGATATTAACGCTCCGCAATCGGATCACCAATCAGTTATTTAGAATTCAGACCGCCCGTATGATTTTGAAGCTCACATAGGCTGTGAACACTCGTTCACTATTCACTGAACAGTTCCTTCTGACGTCTAAACTTGAAAATATCTCTCGCACTCTACATTAATCGATACAAATCAGTTCGCAAAGAACTGATTTGTCAACTTCTCGAGCACTGATTCTCGCAGTTCAGTGTCGAAACCCGTTCTTTTAAACCAGTTCACACGGGAACTGCCCATCTCTAGTTGTTTGTTACAAATCTTGAGCTCGAACACACAAACTGTAAGTGGAATGTAGGGTTGCCACCTGTTCTTTACTTCGGAAGGACAGTCCTTACTGCAGCCTCTGTGTCCTTCCGTCTTTACTTTTTCTAGAAATGTCGTTAGTTGAAGGAAATGATTGAATTCATATTAAAATATAATTATCGAGACACAGACTAAATATGTAAAAAAAATAATTCAAATACAACGTAAATTTATGTATACAACCCGTTGCTATTTGACAAGGCAAAGAATATCCTTACTTTATCCTAATTTAAAAAAATAAGATTGTCCTTACTTGCGCTTATGAAAAGGTGGTAAACCTACTTAGCGAACAGTAAAAAAATCAAATAAATAATTCGTTACTCATATAACTGATAACCGAGTGATTTCGATTATTGCAATAACCGAATAATCAGTTATTTTTCACTCGAGTGATCCCAACACTAATTTCCTCATGTTTTCGAATATTTTTAATTTCTAACTCGTCAAAATTAAAAGAGCATTTAATTCAGACTAAACGAAATGGTTTGTACCAGCATTTAATCATTATACTCTAATGCCAAAATGATAGAGAATGGTGTCATCAATAAATCAAACCACAAGTTGGTAATCTGATTAACTAATTTTATGTACTTATTCTTTGCTTGTGATTGTTTATGTCGACCGGACATCGAAATATGAATATCTCTAGCTTTATTCGTGCTATGTGCCATAAGCTTACAAATTAATTGTTATCTTTCACATTTTACTTATTCTAATAACTAATAATAAATGTTTACATGTGTTTGAAAAAGAGATTATCGTGAGGATACTGGGTGGGGTTATTTGCATCTATACTGAGTGATTCAGAACTTATCTAAAACAATTTGGGAATAGATGCGTCATGAAAAATAGATTCAATATCGTAAAAAAAAACTTTGTAAAATTCTTATAGTTACCTAGAAAAAATTATTTTTAAACTTTACATCGCTGGTCTACTGTAGTCTCTAGCCAGCCGATTTCAAATCCAATCCAATTACTTATCATATTAATTTTTTTGTCATGCAAGTATTTACATTAATTTTTCAGATATCAAAAATGCCTTACGTATAGCAACTCGCAGTTGATGGGTATTGTTTTAATTTATGGTGAAGTGAAAATGCTTTAGCAGAACGATTTCCGGGTAAACATGTGCCAAATGCAGCTACTTTTACAACAGTGTGTAGTGAGTGCAAGTGTAGGGCAAACGCAGGCGCGACGCGGAAATTTACAACCGAATCGTGGAAGAGATGAAGGTCTAGGACGTCTATGGCGTATTGCAGCAGTGTGGCGTATCATACACGAGGCTCAATTATATCCGTACCATGTACAGCGTCTCCAAGCATTAATACCAGAGGATTCGATGAGGAGGACCGGTACCATGGCCGCCACGATCTCCTGACTTTAAATCATTTGGACTTATTTTTGTGGGGATATTTAAATTATATTTATTTATATTGCACCGAAGTGGACACTATTGATGATTTACGCAAACGTATTATAGATGCTGCCAATAACATAAAAGTTCAAAACGGACAAGAAACATTTGCGTTAGTTTGTAGAAACTGGATAAGACCATAAATTAATTATATTGATAATTAATAGCAATAGCGGCAAAAGCAGTTGAATTTACTGCACTAAAATAGGTGTTGTAAAATGTAATTTATTATTCTTTCTTTGGGAATTTCTTTCAATTTTTTGTCCAGTCGCTGATTATACGCCTTCAGGTTTACAGTGGAACAGTTTCCAGTGCCGTGAGGAAGTGTAAATGTCACACACGATTCAACGAAAATGTCTCGGGAGTTTTCGAGGTCCCTCTTTATCACTTTGGTGTTAGCTTTATTATTTATTGCTAAATTGTTGTAACTGGGCTAATTAACAAAATAAAAACTCCACTCCCGAAATCACTAGAGAACCGGAATTTTTTCCAGGATTTCTGGCTTATTAAGGCAAACCAACGGCACAAGATTTTTGCAAATATAATTGTTTATTGTTCGATTGTTGCAACCTCGCTAATTAACAAATTAATAACTCTTCTCTCGAAATCGTTAGAAAATCGGATTTTTTTGCAATAATTCTGGGATCAATTTAACAATAAACAATTATATTTGCAAAAATCTTGTGCCGATGGTTCGCCTTAAAAAGACAGAAATCCCGGAAAAAATTTCGAGTCTCTAGTGATTCCGGGAGTAGAGTTATTAATTTGATAATTAGCCAGGTTGCAAAAATAGAAAAATAAAGAATTTCATGCAACAACCTTGTGCCGATGGTTCTCCCCATGATCCAGAATTATTACAAAAAAAAAATCCGATTTTCTAACGATTCCGGGAGAAGAGTTATTAATTTGTTAATTAGCGAGGTTGCAACAATCGAACAATAAACAATTATATTTGCAAAAAACTTGTGCCGATGGATCCTGGAAAAAATCCGGTTCTCTAGTGATTTCGGGAGTGGAGTTTTTAATTTGTTAATTAGCCCAGTTACAACAATTTAGCAATAAATAATAAAGCTAACACTAAAGTGATAAAGAGGGACCTCGAAAACCCCCGAGAGAACATTTTCCAGACATTTTCGTTGAATCGTGTGTGACATTTGCCATATGTTCAACAAAAATGGGTCATTTGTTAAATAAACAATTAAAAATTTGCGAGCGTACAGATGTAAGATGTACCTTTAGTTATAAACAATTCCCTTTATAAACATTTTGCAGAAAACCGCATCTCAATCGGACATCTCCGCAAAAAGTTGTCCATTTTCACTTTTTTCATGCTAATTTGACGCGACTAGGACTATAAAGGTTCATTTACACACATCAGTGAAGTATCAGTTCAGTGTTATTTGTGGTTAATCACTGATGCCTGTTTACACATATCCGTCCGTAGTCCATAAAATGGAGTTAGTAGACGATCAAATAAAATGATCTGAATATATTTATCATGCAATTGGTCCAAATTTCGTACCATCTTGATAAGCTTTTCATCCATTCTAAGCAATAGAAAAATTTGGTCAGTTCGTCAGTAGAATTACAAAAATATCTTCGCCGGCCTATTTAAAAGCCACTGAACAGACACTGAAGCAGCATTAACACGGCACTGCGACGGACGTGTATAAGCACGTCAATTTAAAATCGAAGCAACGATTTTTATTTTTCACTGATACTGATACGGAACTGATAGGCACTGATGTGTGTAAACAGACCTTAAACGTCAACAATTGTGGCCAACATTGAAGCCTTTGCTTATCTGATAGCGAAGCTTATATTACAATTTTTCAGTGTTAGAAATGACTGAAACAAACTGTCACCATCTATTTATAACAATTATATTTATCTTAAATATCTTATCGGAAACGTATTATTTGTTTATAAATATAATTAAAATTGTTTAAATAGCTAGCATTGCGTGCACAATCATATACATGGTTTAGAAGTGTTATATGTACGGGGTATATTAAAAAGTTACATTGTTAAAATTAAATGAAGAAGCTTTCGATGGCAGACTAAACAGTAAAGAAATATTGACGTGGACGATTTATAATATATGTATATTTTATTTGTTTTTGCAGCTATTGGAAAACAATAAGTTTTATAAGAAATAACATTCCTTGTTATTATTAAAAATCAATAAAGTTTCACTATGGCTAGCTCTCAGCAAGCAAGCTGGTACATTAAGATATAAATACCTATTTATTGATTGAATGATTAAATAATTCTTATCTCCTTATCTGGATTATACTGCCATTCATGAAAAAGTTGAAATATTATTATATCTCTTCTTAGAAGTTTTTATCTTTTTTTTTTTTGTTTAAAATCTAATTTGGAGAATGTTTTAAAATAGCATATAATACATCATAAATATAGTAAATATTAAAAAATAAGTTTTTTTTTTACTAAATTGTAAAGGTATTTAAGCTACAAATAATATAAATCAATTTTCCTACAACTCTTATTAATGCAGTCATATGTATGTTCTTTGATAACAAAAATCTAGGTATGCTAAGCAACAATTCGATAGAGACAAGGTTAGATTTCATAACTATCTAAATTAAGGGCACTGTTTCCGTGTATTAGCATAGTCTACAAGACAGTAAGATTATAAACCCTTAACAGACTTGTTGAAGTTTATATAAAAATTCCATAAAAAGAGTCACTTTCAATAAATATTCTAAGTATACAATCGCTACATTTTGGCAATATAAATACTAACACTACTAACTTTGTAGTATTCAGTAATTAAAATTACATCGACATTTCACTATTTTGCGCGACAAATACGGTCACCTTAAAAATGAATTTAGTTAGATTTACTAAGATATACATGGCTTAATGAAATCATTCAATGATTTTCTAAACTTAAAAATCTCTTTTAAACATATACAAACAGCAAAATTAGCCACAATATTAGTAAATTTAACTTGACATTGACATTTAACATTTTTATTTTACATATTTATTGAAACCAACGTGCTATGACATTGTTTCTTAGCATTCCTAGATATTTGACATCAAAGAACATACATATCCCAACTAGTACAATTAGTTGTTGGAACGTTGCTACGACTGTTGTAGATACTTTAAAGTGTTTCGCCACTGGCCATACGCACATAATATAAATGTTCCCATTACGTGCGACTAAAATGGGGAATAAGTTTTTGGTACGGTCACGTTCCAGCGACGTTGTGGTTCCGTGGAGGGGACGTCGCAATATGGAAATGACAACTTTTAAAGAACGTCAACGCTCTTCCACCACTCTTTCATATTAGTATGTTGCTTTCTTTATCTGTCAGTTATATTCTCTCTTGGTCTCAACCCCAAAATTGAAACGAATCAAATTTTATTGACAAACATAGTGATAAAATTTTTAAATCCACTTTCAAAATGTATATATTTTAATAGTAAAGTTGTCTAAAATATCTGGTAGCATTATGTGTGAATGTGATACTCTAGATGGTGAAAGCTACTTTTTATTGTTCATTGGAGATGACACTAATTTTTATCCATAAATGTATTCAATTTGATGCAGAAATAACGACAAAAATCTTTATTTGTGAAGTTAAAGTTAGTACTTTGCAATAATGGCGATCTATGTCTTGCCTATCAAAATAGCGCTTTTCACAAATCTTACTTTGAAGTCGTTTGCTCTAAGAAACGTAACTAATTGATACTTTAGTAACGGGACCTGCCAAAATGTAATATTCAAATAATATTTACTACAAAGTATTGAGCGAGGCAGTAACGTTACTTTGAAGCACCTAACAGTAAAGTTGTGACTGCCACACATTGTCAGTACAAAGTTCCCACCCAGCTGCTGTTCATTCTGAACGCGGTACGTCCGAAATTTACATTGAACGCACTCCTTGAATTTTATCTTCTAGTAATAGTTAATAGGTAATACTTAACCCTACGTTATTATTTTTATTACATTTCTGTATTTCTTTGTGGCTTTGTATGTTACTTATGTTGCATGTTTTATCCTTTGAACTTTTTGTGGTATTTTGATGTCCAAACTTATTATCACTTAGTTATAAAGAAAGTGATATTATACAAATAGATAAAAAATACACTCCACACCTGACATGATCAAATATACATTACACAATGAAGAACAGCATGAAGGCTAACTTTGGGAATCTATATGGTTAAATTTACATCATGGTGTATTTAAAGGATAATACTCACTTTGTAGTTGTTAAGTTCTATGATCCTTAATACTTCTACGAGTAGCGATAACGTTGTTTGGATTATTAAATATTACTTACAAATTCCAATACTTTAAACAAACAATTAAAGTTCTTTAAACGTCGCTACAACTATCATATTTACTTGAAAGTGATTGCGGCTTTGAAGTAATATTTTAGAGTCATGAGTTAGTTGCTGCTACGATCATTTGCACGTTCAAGTTTAGAAAACTTCGGTCGTCCCACTGGTAACTAAGACATCCCCAAAACTAGTGGAGCTACTTAGAAGTCATATAACTGTAAAGTAAGTAAGTAGTCGGAAATCCGTAGCAATGACTATAACTTTGATGCATAAAGTTATTTATACAACAAAGTAGCAAATTTGGTGGCGGTTATATAATAGTTAGTCTCTGAAGGTTCCAGTGTCAGTTAGTGTTACTTTGGTGCTAATTGGAATTATATTTAATTAACAGAAAGTTTAGGAAATTTGATTTGTATTATCTTAAACACATTTTCCAATACATTAAAAGAATATGCAATTGGTAATAATAAAGAATATATAGGTAAATATTGTGGGTGTAATTCAATGCTGGTCGGGGCATTAGTCCGCAGAGTAGTTAGTTTCCACAATATTATTAATACCTAATAAAAGATGTACATATAAGAAACTATAAGCCTATCATTTTTTGTTTTCAACATATAGGAAGTCAAAGTTATTGTAATTTTTTTCATATATAAAAGACTGAACTGAGTATTCTTACGATAAAGGTACCTTTTATCATAAAGTGAAAAAGTTACATCACCATAATGTTCCTAATTTGGCAACAATGCTTAGATAACAAATTGTATTCGCTTATCCTTATGCAATTAGTACAGACAATTGTTTCATTCCTCGAATAATTCACCTTATGATTTTTTGAGGTCGACCGTGAATCCGAGTAAAAACATTATAATATAAAAGAGCCAGTGTTTTAACGTAAATAC
Source organism: Monochamus alternatus (assembly GCA_037114965.1). Classification (NCBI taxonomy): domain Eukaryota; kingdom Metazoa; phylum Arthropoda; class Insecta; order Coleoptera; family Cerambycidae; genus Monochamus; species Monochamus alternatus. The sequence continues at coordinate 20,508,020 of CM073430.1, forward strand.
ACAATTTACACTTCTACCTTTCCATAATACTTAACATTCTCTGGCCTAGGAGATTAGTCACGCGGATGCTAAAATAGAAACGAAAGCAGTTTCTTTAATTTTATGAGCTGTTTTCGTCTAATGCACTTGAAATTGCAGTTTATCGTCCATATTTTGGATTTTCAGCATCACAAAAGTTGACATCTGAAACTATTGATTTTAGCATCACCAACGTAAAACTGTGGGACATGTAAACATGAAAAATAATAGGACACGTTACTTATTAAAACTGATTGACTTCTGACATTTGTCCGGACCACCAATGATTAAAGGCTAATGGAATTCATTCAGATGGTAATTTAGCCAATCAACGACAAGCACGGAGTCAACCAACGTGAATTACACCGAACATCCATTGACCAAGTTCGTATATATTTTTATATATGGACGTATCATATGAAGCTTTTCCGTTTTCCAGTACAAAAAAAGGACAAAAAGAACACTCTAAGGAAATTTCAAATTCGCAGGTGACTGTTGGAATCTCAGAAACCATAAAAAACTATTCGAAAAAACTAAAATTATTACAAAACTGAGCAATTTGACGAAGGAGTCGAGGAATTGAAACGTCTGAAAAAATTATGAGGCAATTTTGTATCGGAAAAAAGAAAAAGTTTTAAAAATATTGTCAAAAAATAATTAAAATAAAAATCAATTTTAAAAAATTTTTTTGTTCGGGATATTTCCGGAAATATACGAAATTTTTTCAACATTTAATGATGTCCGCCGAGTAATAGCTATGCGAATTAAATACTTTTATCCTTCTTCTTATAGTGGTAATTAAAGAGATAACCATGCAATTCGCATACGGATTATTCTCCGAAATTAAAGAACAGACCCCCCCCCAGAAGTACTATTGTACAAAGCCTTAAGTTCTGCTAGAAGACGTGAGTCCCCCATAATATAAGTCTGCTAGAAGTACCTACCCAATTTTTCTTTTTGCAAGCCAACCTCACCCCACGTCATAAAATAATTTTACGTGATAGTACCTAAATAATAAATTAAATAGGTATTATTTGAGCATAATGGATATTATATCACTAACAGCTACAATATAATAAGTAATATTTTTCTTCCTAAAATCTTTCCTCTTCATTTAGGTACGTACTTTAAAAACAGTGTGCCGGTGGATGCAACTATACCTGTGAATTCATAGGTGTTAAAAAATACAGGATGTAAAAAGAAAATATAAAATTTTGATAAGAGTAATCTGCCACTTTTTTAAGAGGCATTTAATATGGAGGAAAATGTTATAGAAGAAAACTGTTTTTAATGCCAATGTATCCTCATACATATGGACTATATCGAAAGTTGTATGAAGGAAATTTTTATTTTTGGTGTTACTAAGAATACAGAACACTAACACTATGTCAAACTACTTAACTAACTAATACTATATATGTTATCCTCCAACCACTACACATTTCTTCATAAATGAATTGTATTTTGGTTTATGTGGTCTATTCATTCTCTAATTTTTTCTTTAAAATATTTATGCGGTAAATTATATGATTATATGAATTGCTTCAAATGTCCCCGTAAAGAAATCAAGGGGCTTAAGATCAGGATATCGCTGTGGCCAGCTTATAAGTCCAATCCATTTATTATTAAAATGTTTATTTAACAGCTGTCTCACATGAATCGCAAAGTGCGAGGATCAATCGTTGGGTCGTGCTGAAAATGAAGAGTAGTCTTCTCCTGTACTCTTTTTATCCAAAGCTGGTAGTAGATGTATTTTGATGAAGTTAAAAAAATAAGCTCCAATAATTTATATTTTTTTATTCTTTTTGATGCACTGTGTTCGAAAATGAATAACAAAGTTTGATAAAACAGAATCATATTCAATCTTAATAGAACCATAAATAAAAAATTTCTTATATACATAATCTGCAAAGTTCATATCTGAAATTATATTGGCATTAAACAACTTTTCTTTTTACATTTTTACTTAAAAAATTACACTTTATTCTTAACACAATTTTTCATTTTCTTATGTTTTTAACATCCTGTGTTTTCCAACGCCATTTTCACAGTTACTATGTATATTTCAAGACAAGCAAACATTTATTGAGAACATTACTTCTTTAGAAAAAATGTAAAATAAAAGACTTCACAGGTATAGTTGTGTCCGTGGACACACTGTATAGGTATGGACATTTTTAAGTATTACATTAAAACTCAAAAATAAATATTTATTATTAAAACATATCACTTAAAAAAAACACAACAAATCAATTATTCTGAGCTGAGAAACACTCTGTTTTTACTCTCGAATACAGACTGACACGTTATCTCACGCGTATAAAAAGCAATATTATCTTCTAATATTATAGAAAACATAATTTAACTTAATCCTCCTTCTTAATACATAATTTCATGTCATTTGGACATTTTTTCAGCGGATACAAAGAGGTGAAAACTTTATAAGAAAATGTTTATTAGAAAACAATATATTTTTCAAAAAGCCATAGAAGTAATACGCTTCTAAAGAAAAGTTAACAGGCGTCGCGACACTTAGCGTTTGTTTGTGCCTAAAAAAATATTGTTACTTGTTTTCGCATAGTTAAGATTTTTGTTAACCTGTACATACAAATTTGAAAACAATTTACTAAAATTGTTATTTGAAGAAAAATCTTAATATCTGAGTAACTATCTTTTTAGTATTATGGGATAACCAAATATTAATCAAAAGATGATAAGGTTTAATTGTATTTCTCTGCTTAAAAGAACACCAAATCGATAACACAGTTTTGTTAGTATCTGTTAATCTATTAATCATGTTCTTCAAGGTTCCCAGATTAGTGTCATAAAAAAGTCGATCAATTTTATTATACTACCTATGAGGTTATCACTGGTACGCGGGAAATACTATTGTATAGTACGTTAAACTACAGGGTGTCCCTAAAATGTGAGCCACCTTAAATTTTTAAAGGGAATATACGACGATTTTTACAGATTTACCTATATGCAAAAATGCACTGTTCAATAATAGGTTATAAAATGGAAAACCGTTGAACGATTAAAATTAAATACTTTGTTATTGTAACTTTTTTCGAAAAAAGCAATTCTTTCAAAAAACTTTTGCTTGTCTTGAAATATATATAGCAATTGAGAAAATGGCGTTGAAAATATAGGGTGATAACAAACCCAAGAAAATATAAAATCGTGTCAAGAATAAAGTGTCAATGTTTTAAGAAGACATTAAAAATGTTATAGAGAAAAGTTGTTTCTAATGCCAATATAACTTCAGATGTGAACTTTCAAGATTATATGAAAATTTTATTTTTAGTTTCATTAAGATAGATGATACATCGTTATTGGACGTCTTGTAAAGTTAAACAGTGTTTGAGCTTCCCTAATGTTGACATGTAAGCATAATATGTAAACTTATCCTCATTTTCTCAAAATATTGACTTATACTCTTTTTCTCATTCAACATTAAATTCCCACAAACTATTAACCAGTAACTATAATTTCGTGGACAAAATAAGGGTAATAAGTATTTAAATAAAGTCAGTAGTATTAAAGGGATTTCCAATAACTCTCTCTTATATAATGGGAACACTAAAGGAGACTCCTTAACACCTAAGTCAAATAACTTAAGTAACTAAAACTATACGTATTGTCCATCAACCGCTAAACATGTTTGTAACATTTTCCTAAATTCTTCATAAACTAATTGAATTGTGTTTTGGTTAATATACTTTGTGTTTGAAATACCTCCATAAAAAATCAAGGGCATTAAGACCAGCAGATCATTGAATCTACCCTATAGGACCTAACCATCCAATCAATTTATTATCAAAATGTCTATTTAGCCAGTGTCTGACAGAAATAGCAAAGTGCGCTAAGCAACTATTGAACGGTTAGGTCTAGAGTGGCCACAACGATCTCCTGATCGTAACCCCTTTGTTTTTATGGGGATATTTGAAGCAAAAACTACACTTCATTTAGTTTATGATGAATTTAGAAAAAGGTTAGAAAAATTTTTAGCGGTTGGAGGACAACATCTAGGGCTTTAGTTAGTTAAGTAGTTTGAGTTAGGTGTTGGTGTTGTGTTTCCACTACAAAATAATTATATGTTAATATCTGACGTTATATTGTCATTATAAACAACTTTTCTCTATAACATTTTTAATTTCTTCTTAACTAAGTAGCACTTTACTCTTGATACAAATTTTTCATTTTGTTTTCATGTTTTTATCATCCTGTATTTTTCAACGACATATTCACAATTGCTATGTATATTTTCAAAACAAGCAACACTTTTTGAAAAAATTACTTTTTTTCGAAAAAATGTAAAATGAAAAAGTTCACAAATATAGTTAAGCTCTATCCGTGGACACAATGTGAAAATCGTCTTTGAAGTAGCCGTGACCGTTTTGCTCCTGGTTCTGCTATTAGGGAGGTGATTTGTACGGGTATTGCCATATAATTGGTTTCGGTTTTAAAACTAACCGTTTTTAGGTGTACAAAAACCTGTACCTAGTTTAGCGAAAACATTATATAACATTCAATACTTAAGTTCACTTTTGAAACTGTGAGAACTCGATAATTTAGGCTAAGTAAATGAGATCTGACTCATTTCTGCATTTCTAGGATTGCTTCTTCAGGTGGCCTCCTTTAAGTTGAGTCAAATGTCTATCTTAAGTATTGAATGTTATAGAATGTTTTCATTAAACTAAGTATGACTTTTTTGTAGTAAATTTAAATAGATTAATTTTTATTTTAGATAATTATTGAATACAGCTTTGTCTATGGAATTCTTCATTAGCATACCTAGATATTTGGTAACATCTAAAACATACATATGACTTCATTGAGAGAAATTGTAAAAAAATGATTTATATTAGCTTAAATATCTTTTCAGTACTGTAAAAATGTATGTATGCCTTTTTCCGAAGCGTTCGTTTTAAAACAGTGCATCTCCAATAAAAACAGAGATAATGTCGTGATTAAAAAATAAACGATGAGGCTACAGTGTGATTCTAGTTAGTAACAGCGACTGTAGCTGCTGCACCCCACAGGGTGTTACAAATTTCGGGAAAAAAACTTTGTCTTTTTGTTCCGCCCCGTATATGCTCAAATTAAATTTCGAACAAAAATTTCCGACACAGCATCCGTTCCTGAGAAATCAATGTACAATATAAAAAAAGATCATCAAAATCAAATGAGCGGTTCGCGAGAAAGTCAACTTTAAAATTGGGGCTAGTGCCGGTGAGTTTATATATTCTTAATTGGGAAAGGAGAATCAATTATTATTATTATTAGTTTTTGTTGTTGTATTAAGTAGTATCTATAGAAATATATTTAAAATATATCAGACACTTTTCGCAACCTGTATCATCCAAACGTAAAAACCCTTTTGGTAATTTGTCGAAAACGGCGCTGATGATTATCGATATCGTACAAAAATGCCTGTTTTGTGGATTCACTTTCTAATCGACAATTTGAAGGCCCACATGGAATTTCATTTGGATTTGATCAGCCATTTTGGAGTTATTTGCAAAAATTGTTTTCACTCTGCATCTTTTATCTAAGAACTCTCGGACCCATATTCCTAATTTATGTGCTGTCTACTGTTCTTATTTTATTTTATAAGTATTCATTAATTCTGGCCTTTCACTGAACTCTTTGATGCTTACACATTCATATTTATTTAGACCTAGATACACAGAGAAAAGAAAACATTCTTTGAAGCTATACTGTCGGATCATACTGTTTTTTTTTTTTTAGAAAATGTTCTCCATTTCGTTCGATTGACATATAAAAAAGCAACAGCATGTACAATCAATAAACAAAAATAAATAACAACCTAAATAAGGAATAAACGCAAGTGATTTTACCTGGGAAAAAAAATGTTGACGAAATAGTTGGCTCTAATGATGTAATACTAAATTGGAAATGTACATTTTGGAAAATATTTGTCTTATCCTCATCAACTGAGCGCTACACTTTTTTACGGGTTTTTCAACTGCATTGGCAATGGCAGTACTATAACATTAGCAACTTTTTCTAGAAAATTAAGTGTCATATAAAAAGGTAATGTAGGTATACTTTTCGTGCAAAATGTGCGCTGTAGAAAAATTTTGGAAGAAAAATAGAAAAGAATTAAAAAAACTAAATATCTGATATTGTCCTCTGTGTCACTTAATAAAACTGATTAATCATTGTCAAATAGACTACACATAAAATTCTATTAAAATCGGTTTAAGGGTTCAGTAGATATTTGCAAAAAAAAAAACAAAACAAAAAAGAACAGGATCAACAATTTCAATAAAATTTATGAAAATACGCTGGTGGCAGCGGGGATGCTTAGAACCATTGTTCACTACAACCAAAGGATAATATAAATATTCAGAAAATACTTGATTTATTTATCAATAAAAAAAATGTCGCAATAAAAACAAAATAAACGATAAAATTAATGGAAAATTTCGGAATGATGGGCAACAACTTTTTTAACGGGTTTATTAAGATGGTCAACTCAGGCAACTTCATTCTTTCTAAAAATGATCGAGTGTTAAATGACCTTTGAGGGTCACATATTCGTCTTAGGCAGAAACGTGCGTGTTAATTGTTGGAAAGAATTACAAACAATTAGTATGTGTATAGTAAATATGTGGATGTGGATGTAAATATGTGGCTGGCCTTATTGTTTCGGTCAGTGGTCGAGCGGTTTAAGGCGTCAGCACTTGAATCGATGTGGCCGGACCGCTGTGGAATAGAAGACCGCGTCCGGTAGACCGCATATAAATTATATTCCTGGAAAGGATCGGCACCCTCTCCGCAGGTGCGGAAGAATGTTGGCTTGGGTCAATGTGAGAGATTGATACCAGTCAATGTTTGACCACCTCCTTAATTAATGAGGGTTTCCAGGTTTTCCTCATTCCTGCACGGAATGGTAGTTAGAGCCTAACGTAAGTCGTTCCTGGGCTCAAATGCGGCCTGCTTAATAATAATAAAACTAAATAAAAACAAACTACACATGAAACTGTTATTTTGATTATTACCTACACTACTTAAGGTCGTCGTATTTCGTCGTAAAATGATCAAATTCGTTTACTATTTAAATTCTCCTCAAATAATATAATAACTTTTAAAATGCATGGCACACATTATTTTGCTATTCTAACCCCACGTTTTAACAATTATTTTCACATACTTATAAACAAAAGTGAACAATCTTATATGCAGAACCATGTAAGTTTATGTTATAATAATATCTACAGTAAGACCGCTTTCAACTGTTATACCTATATTCGTTTTACTTCGGTTCTTTTGAATATTCACAGGTGATATGAGATAACATTGCTGTTATTTGCCAAACTCTATATTATTCTATTCTAGTTTTTCAAGGATAGGCAGGGTCAGCAGTCGCTGTGTTTAAGGTTATTCGACATTGATAAAAAAATAATAATAAAAGATCCCATCGAACAACTAGGTATATGAAATAATAATCCTTTCATATAAGAACTAAACAAACAATATTACTATTATAATAAAACTACCTCCTGCTGTCCTGCCTAGATATAGGTAGTTTAAATTTTTGTCTTACGGGGCGTAGTCTAGCTTCAATCGCCAATACCCAACCTCTGAAATTGTATAGAGTGACTCAACCGCTAGTTTCTGGACTTCCATAGATATACTAGATTTATATTTTGTGTGGATTTTATATAATTTATGAATAATAAGATAATAAGAGCACGGACTCTTAAAAGAGGCGTAGGTCCGGGAAATTTGCCCTCCCCCAGTCCCCCCTCTCCTCGAGCCTGTACCTATAGTAATAGTGCTTTTATATTATCTACTAAAAAGCTCTTTGATGGGGAAAATTCGAGATTTTTTCGAGTTTGGTTTCATTTTTTTCAACACCATATATTTTACATAAAAATACGCCTTGGGAAATTTATAAAGAAATAGCAAAGCAAAGCGCTCTTCCAAAAGCCCTTGTGGCGGAAAAATGGCAAATTTCGAAGTCGACTGTGGAAGAGAGAGTATACAGCTTTTAAGAGCGCCGTATTCTTAAAATAGAATGTTCTACAAATGCAAATAATTTTAAACATTTAAGAACTAAATAATACAGAGCTTAGCAAATAACAGAAATGTTATCTCATGGCACTTACGAATATTCAAAGTTACCGAAGTAAAACGAACATATTACAGAAAGCGGTCTAACCAACAAATTTTCAAGTACATCATCGAGTATCTTTCAAAATACGTATTTTTTAGATTTAACTGTAGATGTAAATATTGTTATAACATAAACTTACATAATTCTGCATATAAGATTGTTCATTCTTGTTTATAAGCGGCGCTCACATGTACTTTTCGAAAAAAAAATCTAAATTGTAACCTCTATGTAGACATTACATTAGGTTGAAGTTGCAATATAACCCCTATATATTTTGACAACAGTGTGACGTCATGAAATGAAGAAGGCAGAGGTGTTATATTGCAATTTCAACCTAATGTAGTGTATATGTAGAGGTTACAATTTAAAAAAATTTTTCTCGAAAACTATGTGCTAGGACCGAAATCTGACTTCAGATTCGTGATCAGCACCTTCGAAAATAGGAGGGTAGGATTTTTTTTTTGTTAACATTGGAGAGTTTTACGCTGTTGTAAATAATTACCTAAAAGTGGATAAACAAAACATCAAGAATTTTATTTTTACTTTTCTTCTACGTGTTTTATTTTTCAAGGTTTCTGCACTTCAAGTTTGATCATTTTACGACGAGAAATACAGTTACCGCAATATATATCCCTAATAGCACAAGGACGTCCTATGAACATCCAAAGGATGTCCAGAGGAGGAAGTCCGGACATCCAGTGGACATCCGTTTTTTATTACATGGACGTCTATTGGAAGTCCCACGAACGCACAAATGTCACAACTTCGGGCAACCAGGGACGTCCACTTTCGAGCCCACAGATGTCCGCCTCTGTTTCAAATTTATGCTACCCCTGGATGTTCTGTTTTGAGCATTTAATGGAGGTCTGCATTGGAATTATAGAAATACTTTTTGATAATATGTATTTATTGTTTTTCTAATTATTACATGAATAACAAATACATAAATAATTAAGAGATACAAATAAAATAAGTGTATAACACGTAACAAGTAACAAGAACAAACCCATATATAATTCTTTAACAAAGCCATATAATTACATTACTCAACTTAACCTAGAATAGTTAAAGACGAGAAAACTCAACCACTACAGTGAAAATGAAAACTTCTTTATCTAAAAACGAAAAGGACCGTTGTCAATTGTTAGTACATAATTATACTGAGACATAATTGTCTACATAAATATGTTATGAATTTAGCCTAGCCAACAAATAATTCAATTATTTATAAATAGACTGAAACTAGAAAATACAAATATACTTACTTACAAAATGTGATTTATATTGCTTCGGTTTCCTAATTTTTTCTTCTATAGGGTTTATATTCATCAACGTTTATCACTTTATCAGTGTCACCAAAGAGAACAGAACAGTTTATTTAACTTTAGAGGTTAGCATTACATCTGGATTCTGAACCCATTTTGTTTTCAATACACATGCGCTGTACGACTTTTAGCGGCAAATTCAAATTATAACAGAACAAGTACAATACTTGACATCTATCGGATATTCACATATGTACTATCAAAATATGTCCCATAAAGGACATCAATCGGATGTCCAATGTATACCTATGTTCTATCAAAATATGTCCAGGAATATGGACATCCATCGAATGTCCATTTATGGTCCATGGACGTCTGTACAATAAATGGACGTCGTGTGCTATTAGGCTAAAAATGAGTCACTCTATAAATTTTCGAAGATTGGATATAAGTCGTTCAACTCTCAAGCATTTTTAGATGGACGTGCATGGTTTTTTTGTCCTCGGTATAATTTTAAGTAATACAATTTCACGCTCGACTCGTTGATTCAGCACGTAAGTAACAAGAAAAGAATCTTACCTTGATATTCCTTCAACAGATTGTGTATTAATGTTGAACGAATTTTTAAGAATCCTTCCACGTAGACGGCATATGTGGACGAAAAGTCAATCAGCACTCGCTAGACGAAAAAAACTCCGCGGCCGATACTGTTCACTCCATCTCGCCACAGTGTAAATAAATAATTTTGTCGCTGCGCGCCTTTGAAACAGTCCGCTGCTAGTGACGGAACGAATTATCAAACAGATAAGATTCCACGACTATCCAACCGAGTCGGTGCGGTCCAAGTGACGCGTCCACGGAGAGGACCTGCAGGTTTCACTTTCGATTCGTGCGGGCCGGGCTGGCTGAGATGGATGTTTGACGTGCGTGGCTGACGGACACGTAAAATTTTGACAGGGCGAACTGTTCCCGTGAGTACCTTTTCATTATTTTGGCTAATTAGTCGGGTTTCACTACTTACTGTGATTCGCCGCTTGGAACGTTATTTCAGGCCGCCAGTGGCGTGGATTTGGTGCGAGTTTTATGGGTACAAATTATAAAGTGTAAACTGTATGGAGCTGTATCTCGATTACTATTGCACAGAATAGTTATTTACATACCAAGCTTACTTTTAGGTGCAAGGTGTATTTGAATATCTCCGAGCACCTGAGGCTTTTGCAGCGTGTAATGTACTAAACTTTTCATTCTCCCCTCGACTATATAAAACTTTAAAAAATTTAAAGATGCTGAAAATCCTTTGTAGACTGTAAAATAGGTATACAGCGGTTTATTGCCCTAGAAATAGTAGTATCACAGTGTGTTGTTAACTTTACTTTGGTAACATTCATGTCAACAAAAAATATTATTTTGACAGTTATCAAATAATTATTCTCTAATATAAAGTTGATATACATATAAGTATAAACGTCTTTTAAGTTTAATATTTGGCTAGAATTTAATTAAAAATGAATTCCATTGACGTAGCAGCAGAAGCTTGTTACCCGATTAAACACCGTTACAATCAAGCCTATGAAAATTTCATCAAATGGTGTTCAACCAAAGATGTGTTCACAATAACGGAAGATGTATTATTGGTAATTTTGTTTTGAAATTGGCTATTTCATTAAATAGGAACCAGGATATTACAAAATTTGACCGCTTGAAGACATTCATAAAAAGGAAAAATGACGGATATCAACCTAGAAAGTCTCAGGTATTTACAAAGGATGATATATCAAAGTTTTCGTTAGAAGCTCCTGATGAATTATATTTAATGAAAAAAGTGGTAGCAATATTTTGAATAGCTGGGGCACGCCGATCTAAAAGTGAAGGACGTGGAGTATAAAAAATATGTCATTTTAGTGTAGATTCTTACTACAATAACAGACGATTGGGTAACATTCGTTAATAGTTATATGCAACTCCGACCAAAAAAGGCCCAAGATGAACGCTTCTTTTATTGGTGTGAGTGTGGCAGATGTGTAAATCAGGTGGTTGGAAAGCATGGAAAGCAATTTCAAAAATTCCGTACGTCTTAAAATTTCAAACCCAAATCTGTACAACGGCCAGTCGTTTCGAAGAACGTCCTCTACATTACTAGCAAATGCCCCAGGTATGAACATTTTAGATATGAAAAGGCACGGGGGTGGAAGTCCTCAGAGGTAGCGGAAGGATAGCAAATTCAGTGACTCATAAAATAGAAGTTGCTAATAAAATTATATCCGAAAAATCGATATCTATTCAGCAAAGCAAACATTCAGAAACGGAATTTAATGATCATGTTGCGCAAATCAACAAACTAGTCAACATTTACAGTTAATTCTTTCAGGAACATACAACAATTGTAATTTTACTAAATAAACATTTAACGTTAATTATAATTATTAATTTAACTTTTTTTTTCGTCATCCAGGGCACGAAAGTTTTTCATACTTAGCAACCGATAACCTAGCATGCTTTACTTTCACTTGCCTCTTTAAAATAAAAAAATATACTTTCGTAGGTGGGAGAATGAAAAAATTGATTAGGAACATATCCGTCCACTGTAAGAACTACTGTAGCATTTTGATGTAGTGTATATTTATGTAATACTTACTTATCAATCAAATCTCCGCATTGTACACCATGCTCTTTTTTGCTTTTGGTCGATTGGCAAACGGATAAATAATTCTTCCTCAGCACTTGTGCTTATATTCGTGCATTCTGTAACTATGCAATATCTGCAATTATTTCTTGGACTCATATTGAACCAAACAAGCAGTACGCAATACGAACAATACTTGATGAGTGTTACGCCATTATTTTAGTTTTGCAACTGTTTGCAATTAATAAAAATATTTGATAAACACTATCAGCGACAACGGCTATATTATCTCTGTAAGCCTATTGCAAATTTCATTACACAACAAACACATATTTCAATATACCAATATCAGTTGTTTTAAGTTTGTTCCAGTAACAAAATGTCGTGCATTCGAACTGGCGACGCGGACCTGGATCAAAAGGTCCAAGAATGGTTGACGTGGGACAAAAATGAAACTACATGCACCGCCTTGAAGAATCTGGTGGCCCAAAAAAACGTGGAGGAGTTGAGGGCAGTTCTTTTAAATCGGCTGTCCTTTGGAACCGCCGGATTAAGGGGGAAAATGGCAGTAGGCTATGCCTGCATGAACGATCTAGTGATTATTCAGACTGCTCAGGGATTTCTCAAGTATTTGGAAAAGGAAAATGTTGATTTGTTGAGGAAAAACGGAATTGTAGTGGGGTACGACGGTCGTCACAACAGCAAGAGGTCTGTAAATGATGTAAATATCAGTTTAGTACAATTTTTAATTTTATCATGTTTATAGTTTTTGTTTATTTTTGGTCGTATTAAGCCTTGTCTACACGTAATTTTTTTCGTCAGCGTTACGCGATCATGCCAGATTCGTCAAACAGAACCGTACTTGTAGGCGAACTAACTCGTAAAGATGGATGAACCTGAAGCTTTGTGTACAAGCGAGACGGTACACAATTAGTATATATAGACATGAGTCAGTCTCATCTGTCGAACTTCGCTCCCTTGTCAGTCTGTTTTTAACCACACCTAAGGTGGTGCCTGTAATGGTGGTGTCCATATGTAATTAGTTACGCCAGTCTGCTGGTTCCTGCTGTAATTCTCGGAAAAGGTTCACATGAGAGAATGTTCATGTCTTCAGCAACCTAGTTTTTTCTTAATTTTTTTTTTTGCATTTAGGGCAATTATCGTCACTAACGGTTTTTTCTCCATGAGATATCGGAATGACTGAGTGAAAGACTGAACGAAAGTTTGAGTAGTGTAACCACACGATTTTAGTCATTGTTATTGGGTTTTTTTCCAGTTCATGCAAGACTGACAACAAAACTTTACGTGTAAACCAGGCTTTAACATTGGAGAGGCTATTTCAAATGAAATTCCAAAAGCGTTTAATATAAACTACTATTTTTAGCATTAGTAGTATTTAAAATATTGAGTCTATTACATAATTGCCTGTAACATTTACTGATTATGTGTTTTTGTTGACATAACCTTAGTTATCAGGCATGTCTCCTGCGAACAAACATTACTTAATAAATGTCGTATTACTTACATTATACAATATATTTTTCATTTTTCTACTCAGTTCTTTACAGAAATCAGTTGTAAATTTGGTCAGCATCTAGGATCAAACAGCTTATGAAATTAGTTGCATACAAGTTTTAAAAGCTCAGATTTTTCCATTGCTTTTGTGCGAGAGGAACAAAGGAAGTTGACAGACATCTGTGCAACAGACAGTGATAGTTATATTCTCGAAGCTTCGCGATTTAAATAATAATATTATTTACTCCATAAAATCAAACTTTCCACACCCATTGCGGTACACTTAAACTGACGTAACAAATCGTCCACAGCTATTGAAATGATAGGCAGGAAGAATAGCGTCGGATGATGCAATCTAAACTGAAAGTAGAGAGTGAACCAATTTATTAGGGTATCGGTAGACAGTGTTCTACACTCCTACTTGCATTCCAAAGATATTCTATTTTGTTTGAATTCTGTTCATATGAATAACAAAGATGGATGGAAAGCAAATGAAATCAAGCAAACAGCCAACCTGGCAATGTTGTTTATGTTTTTTTTTTCTAAGTGACTGTCTTAACGCGACAGTTTATTTCTTTGCACGTTTGCATAATTCGAATCTGTATGAAAACATTAGTGTCCAAAATCATTCTTGATAGGTATTTATTTACGACTTTATTTAAAGATGGGCGGAATTGACAGCAGCAGTATTCCTTTCTGGTGGATACCCAGTGAGATTGTTCAGTCAAGTAAACCCCACCCCATTTATACCATTCGCAGTTACCAAATATAACTGTGCCAGTGGCATTATGGTGACAGCGTCACATAATCCAAAGGAGGATAATGGATACAAAGTATTAAATATTTATTTAACATTGACGAATTATTACTATCATTTAACTTTTATTAGGTGTACGGTGCTAATGGAGCCCAGATTATTCCACCAGCTGACAAGCACATCCAAAATTCGATCCTACAGAATCTCACACCTTTAGATACCTCATGGGATACGTCAATATTAAAGAAAAGTTGCTTGCTGAAAGACCCGTTGCAGGAACTTTTAGATCATTACTTGAAAGTCATTAGTGAAGCTGTTTTACCCGAGCACAAAGAGCTAAATAAGAAAGTTGGTATGCCTTTTACGTATACCGCTATGCATGGAGTTGGGTATCCTTACGTTCAAAAACTTTGTGATATCGTAGGAATAAAGATTATACCAGTATTAGAACAGAGAGATCCTGATCCAGAATTTCCAACAGTTAAGTAAGTAAAGAAGCCAGAATGTCTTAATGACAGTCAATTATGGTTTTCAAAATTGGCGCCCAATGTGGGGCATTTTAATTCACACCTCATATGTATCTAATTCTTAGATTTCCTAATCCAGAAGAAGGTAAGAGTAGTTTGGATCTATCCTTCAAAACAGCAGATGAGAACAACAGTATGGTTATACTGGCAAACGATCCAGATGCAGATAGAATGGCAGTTGCAGAGAAAAATCCAAAGCAAGTAATCCTTAAATATTCTTGAACTTTAATAATTTAAAAATCACTTTTCAGGACTGGAGAATGGAAAGTTTTCACGGGAAATGAACTAGGAGCCTTGTTTGGTTGGTGGTTGCTCCATTGTTTTAAACTTAAATACCCAAATGAGCCTCTTAGCAACGTTTGCATGATTTCAAGCACGGTGAGTTCCATGATTTTGCGGAGTATGAGCAAACAGGAAGGATTCAAATTTTTCGACACCCTTACGGGATTCAAATGGTTAGGTATGGTATTTTATTGTAGTGTTTCCCCCCTTTCAAGTTTTAAATTACAGGTAATTTGGCGTTGGATCTGGCGAAGCAAGGAAAGAAGGTGATATTCTGCTTTGAGGAAGCCATAGGGTTTATGTGTTCCAGTGCCGTGGTAGATAAGGATGGAGTGTCGGCTATGTGTCATTTTGCTACCATGACAAGTTACCTTTACAGCAAGAACCAAACTATAACGGAAAAACTGGAAGAAATTTATTCGACTTACGGGCAACATCTATCTTGTAATTCCTACTACATTTGTCATGACCCGGTCAAAATTAAAACTATTTTCGAAAGGATCAGGAACTTTACTGGACCAAATACGGTGAGTTATTTGAAGTGGGTACTGAGAGTTGGTTGTTAACTATGTTTTTTTTGCAGTACCCCGAAGGAATTTTGAGCGGCAAATATAAAATAACGGCAGTACGTGATCTAACCACTGGATTCGACAACAGTCAACCTGACAATAAGGCGATTTTGCCTGTTTCCAGCAGCAGTGAGATGATAACATTCCAGTTTTCCAACGGATTGGTCTGCACTCTCAGGACAAGCGGAACCGAGCCAAAAATAAAGTATTACACAGAACTGTGTGCCAGTCCTGAAATGAAGTAAGTATTGGATTGAAAAAAAGCAATTTTAATATTTCTTCAATTAACGAATTAGTAGATGCTGCTAATGATGGCTCATTGAGATGATCAGAGAAGAATAAAAAAATAGATTACTCTAATAGTCAACTAATTTCTCCTAATTCTAAGTTAAATACGTCCAATTTCATATTTGAACATGTAGATATTATTTCTAATATTGCAGAAATAACAAAACTGAAAAATTTTAAATATGACCAGCATTTTGATGAAATTTTTACTGATGATTTTATTATTAAAACTTTTAAAAGTAATAATGCAATATAGCTTTGTTGACCTAAGTAAAGTTATAGTAAGAAAACAGTTTCTCTCCACCCATATAACAAACCATGAGCTGCCAGAAGTTGCTATGGCCCACAAAATACCCAGATCTTAAGCATATATGATTTTTCAAGTTTTCTCTTTTAAATTTCAAAATTTCTCTTTGTTTTTAAATGTATTATTTTCCTCTAGAGACAAGAATGTTATAAAGGATACATTATTGGAAATGGTACGAGGAATTTGCGAAGAAATGTTTCAACCGGGACAGAATGGCCTCATACCGAAAAGTGATTAAGTAAATTATTTTTAAGTATTCAATATAATATTCCATGTCACAACATTTAATCTTATTATTTTTTTATTTCAATGTTATTTATAAATTGTAAAAGTATTATATGTTGCATTTTATTGTAGAATGTGAAAAGTAAATTAAAGCACTTAATAAGAAAGTAGTAATAATTTATTTTCATTTTTATTTCGTATAATGATATTGAATATGAGAAAAGAGATTATAGTATTACATTGTAAAGATACTGAAATAATTTTTTATATAAAAATAGATATACTCGCAACAAGAATTCAGACGACTTACGTCATACGAACAAATGAATAATTCATTATATTTTTATCAAAATATTTAAGAAACTGCAACTGAGAGTACTAAAACTATATACTACACTAAAAGTTTGCATTATATTTTGCACTAAATTGCAAAAAATGATTGTTTTTAACGCGACCAAATATCGAAAATTACGTTGACAATATAAACAAATGTGTAACGTCAGCCGTGACGTAAGACGTCTGAATTCTTGACGCGAGTATATGTATATATTTTTTCTATGGCGTGCAGATTTTTTGGTCCGCTTCGGTTAACTTGCAAAGGCGATAATGGATACATGAACTATTCAAAGATGTATTTATTCTCCATTGTTTGAAAGTGAAGATTGTGCCAAGACTATTTTTTAAGGGCTATGTCGTTATTAAAATGTTTCTTCAAAGGTTGTGTTATAGAGAGTGGAAGAGATAAATATCTGGTGAAGTAATATAAGGAGTATATGGTGGATGTGAAATAATTTCCCTGCCGAGCTCATGTTGCTTTTAGGATGTGATTGATGATGAGGGTGGACGTCGTTATACTGCAAAATCATTCGATGATATATTTCCGAGATTTTTCTTAAATTACAGCTCCAAGACGAAATACATCAGTAATCAGTGATGATGACACTTGTCAGAAGCAATGGACAATATTAGTGTGGTGTCACTTGCTATGTAATGTAAACTTCAGTTTCAGTCAGCGTTGGAGTCTAATGTAAGGATCAAAATATTTGATTAAGAATGGGACTTTTGAGATTTGGTTCATTTCCTTTGTTGATAAATATATTTAAGGGATTTCTTCACTTGAATTCGATTGAAGAAGATTATATGTAGGATTAACTATGGCTAAGTATAAATATTTTAAGAGGGGATAGAGAACAATAGAAATTAACGGGATCATTGTCAGTGGCGTGCAGAAAGGGCCCGCAATGCGGGGGGGCCCCGGGAATCCAGGGGACCCCTGCTCAGCCTCGACCTCGACCTCGACTACCTCCAGCAAGCTTTTTACATAGTAATAAAATAACTATTTCTGTAATTTTCCAAACCTAATCCAGAACTCGTATTGGCCATATACTATCGCTGGTACGTTTATGAGGCCATGAAATATGAATTTTATTAATTAGAATTCTTATTCTTCAAAAAGTCGAAAGAAAAAAATCAAAATATAAAGGTGAGGTCACACCAAATTTTTTCTATCTAAATCGTTTTGAAATATCACCGCAGACAGTAGTTTCGTTGTCACCCAGTATAGGCAGTATATTAATTTTTTTGATGTAGAGGGGGGGCCCCTTGAAAAAAATTGCGGGGGGGCCCCCGAAGACCTTGGCACGCCACTGATCATTCTTCAAAAAAATTTCAAATTTATTTATAAATTCGAAACTATATTCGTGCTGCACATTTGTAATTTATAGATTAGGCAACCAACAACACTAAACGGTAAAATTTGTTGTTATAAGTGAAATCCTGTATTTACGTTGTGATTTTGTGTGTTTTCCTCCAGTTTTTAGTGTCTTTTTTCAATTTTAAACATTTTATAGTTATTAAATGAAAGAATTTGTGTCTAACATAGATATTTTCCTATAATATAGTTCACCGGTTTGTTTTTCTAGGTTATCGGACAAACCCGCGAGTACAATAAAAGGGTTTTTATTGTCTAGTTTTTCTATTATAGTATTCCTTTCGTTCGATTTTCTTAGAATGGGCATTTTAACTGTTAGCGAAGTGTGTTTGTTGGTAGTGCGTACTGGTTGTAATAAGTAGTTTTGACAGTTTGGAACGAAAAACGAATGCAAAATACTATCATCCGGCCCTCAGCTAACAAGTTTTCTTATCTGTCTGTGGCGTCAGCTTGCTTATGGATTACATTAGTTTTGTTCATATTGATACGTTTTGAAACGATCAAAAATAATTCTATAAATATACGATATTATTTAATTCCCTGTTGCTGTTCCCCAAAGAGTCCTGAAGCTGTCATAATCGGCGTATTGGTGTAATCGTTTGGATTTCTTTTTTGAATAAGGTCCAAAAGTCTGTTAACTAATATTTTCCTTAGTTTCATCGCCTTCAAGCAAGTTTTACCAAGCAGACTGAATATCAGGCATTTCAAGCCTCGAGCCTTTTCATTCACCTAGTAGGTACCTACATGTAACACAGTTTTATGTTGTAAAGATGTTTTTTCAAAGTGTCATGTTAAAAGTGCTGCGATTTTTCCGAGTCCGATCTTATTTATACCGTAGAAATCATAAAATTTATAGAACTCAAGAAAAGGTATGGACTTATGGGGAAAACGCGACTCTGGTAATAGTACGGTAACTTAGCTTTTATGAGTTGGTTGCACTAACAGGGTAGCGCATACTAATGAGCGAGAATTTCAAAGTATGACAATTTTACGTCCAATTCATAGAAACATGATTTCTATGGTCCAAATACAAACATTTTGTTTTGATTTAAATTGAATGCTGAGACTAAAATTACCAACAGTGTACAAGTTTTCCCTAAATGCCTGTTTTCTAAGCTTCTTCATAGTCTGACTATTTTTAAGTACCTAATGTAAAGATATTTTGACCTACTATATATTTTATGATATCTATGAATTATACTCATCATTTCATTTCCTTTCTTTGCGAAAAAAATGCATTACTTGTTTTACTTGACTACCTACCTACCCTGATCTCAAATCACAGTAATCACTATGTTCTTTGTGATCCCACCTCCCTAGAGCTTACTTTACGGTATCGCAAGGAGTGACAAATGGTGGTCCAGGCACTAGAAAATATATGTCAGATTCCTCTTTAGAAAGTGTATCTGCTTTTTAATTTCCTTCAATTCCTTAATTTCCTGGTACTTGTTGATGCTTGCCAGTTCATTTAGAAGTTGTAGACAATCAAACAAGTTTTGGACAGTCCTTGTTTGAGTCTTAGGCTTATATTGCAGCTGAGAATATATAGTTGAGTGTACCTGTGTGGCCCGTCCGTATATTCTCTATAATACGCATTTTTAGTTAAAATTACATAATGAAATAATAATAGTAATATCTCTACTCCTCATTCAAATCGCGGGGATTAGTCCAGAAGTCTAAGATTTGTGCGGGAGAGGAGGCGGCATATTATTAAGCGTGCCTCATTTGTACCCAGGAACGACTTACGTTGGTAGGCCCTAACTACCATTCAGTGCAGGAATGAGAGAAACCTGGAAAACCGCATTAATTAGGGAGGTAGTTAAATGTCGATCGGTATCAATTTTTCACATTGACCCTTGCTAACATTCTTCCACCCTACCATACCCGCAGAGAGGGTGCCAATCCTCTCCACGAATATATCTGAAATACGGCCTACCGGCTGCGGGGATCGAACCCACACCGATCTAGCCCCATCCATGACGCCTTAAACCGTGTGACCACTGACTGACTAAATACTTATAAAATTTGATTGATAATTTTCGTTAGAAAAACGTAAATTTTAGTTAACTTATGAATGCTATTATAAAAAATTATAAAATTCACAGTAAAATAATTATCTCATGCGCTTACGTATTAACTGAGTTTATATGGCACCATCTGTTGAGAGTGATTATATTTTGTAAAATATTGAAGGATAATAATTATTGTCAAATGACAATTATAGCAAAATAACGTTATTGTAACATAAATATATGTTTACATAGCACAGCACAGAATAACTATCAAAGCTATATTAATTAGTCCAATCTGTACACTGCGCACTTTCTCACGCAGATTCTCATAAAAATGTAGAACATCGCTTTAAATTTTTATGGACAACATTATTTATTGTGTTTTCTGTATGCAACTACAAAAATAGAGTAGAATAGAATTATTAAAAAAATTCTCTAGAGTAGTAGAGTTATAGAGAGAATTCTCTATAACTTTACTATCTGCGCCTCAGTTCTTGCTTCACCTCTAGTTCCATAAGAAAAACAGGATTTAACAATAATTATCCCAAGGATATTCAGAGATCTCTCGCATGTAGATGTGGTACTACTTGTTATGTCCCAAGGATGACCCCAGCTTCTCCCAAAGTATACTGTACGATCAACCTTGGTGTATTACAGGATTCATATAAATGATACTCCTGAGAAATCCATGTAATTTTTTATGATATGGTTTGTATTATAAATTTATTTATACCACACAAAGTCGGATATGCTGTGAGCATGGTACTTATGCGTGTATGCCGAATGCCTTTTCCGACGACGCTCACCTTCAACCCCGTAGTTTTGCTGCAGCCGATAAAATTAGACAGATATCTGAAGCAAATTCACATAAACGTGATAATTTTCACCTCCACTTAGAAGAAACGTTTGCAACGTGTATGGAGGTAATCTAAAAGTAGTAATTACTAAAAAGGGATATATAGGATTGTTTTAGAGAAAAATGTATTTGTAAATTATTAATAATTTTTTTTAAAGTGCATAAACATACAAAACCCAATTAGCACCAAAGTAACCTTGAAACCTTCAAAGAGTAATAATACGTAACTGCCACCAAATTTGTTACTTTGTTGCATAAATTACTTCATACACCAAAGTTACCGTCGCTGCTACGTATTTTCGACTACTCCTTTTTACTTTACATATATAGCTAAGTAGCTCTCTTGTTTTTGGGACGTATTAGTTACCAGTGAGACAACCTTTTAATTTTCAGAACTGGAAAGTGGCAAATGATCATTTGCGGAGTGCGCTATTTTGACAGGCAAGGTAAAATATTAACCTTAATTTCTATAACTATTTCTATACACTGCTTTCGAATAAATTCATTATTTTTGAAATTGAGAAGTTTTCGAAAAAATCCCCTGGCACGTCGATTTTGTTTAAAAAAGGCACTTTTTGACATACGACCCATATTTGTGACCTCATCGATGTTCGAGATATGACGTTCTCAACAATTTTTTAAAACAGCAATCCCCAATTTTGACCATGCCATTTGAAAGAGCGTGTCATTCTACATACACATCATGAAAAATTATGGTGTTACATAACTAAAATTTCAAGAAAATTATGTTTGAAGATTTTAAAATTTAATTTTCACCGAAATGTATCACCCGAGAAGGGGGCCGATTGAGTCGCCAGCCAGATCGCCTGATTTGACACTCCTAGATTATTTCTTGTGGGGATACTTAAAAAGCAAAGTATACGTTACTAGACCGGTTAATTTAGAAGATTTAAAAGCAAAAATGTGTGACGAGATATCTCGTATACCTCCTGAAGTTATTGATAATGTTCAAAAAGAATTTATTTGTCTTGGCTACTTTCAGGCAGCCAACGGTGCACAATTTGAACATTTAATTTAGTCGATTGTTTACATAATCATTATCATTTTCAGTATTATGAAAATTAAATTTTAAAATCTTAACATAATTTTCTTGAAATTTTTGTTATGTAACACCATAATTTTTCATCACGTTCTTTCAAATGGCATGGTGAAAATTGGTAGTTATCGTTTAAAAAAATTGTCGATGACGTCATATCTCGAACAACTATGACGTCACAAATGTGGGTCGTATGTCAAAAAGTGCCTTTTTTAAAAACAAAATCGACGTGCCAGGGGATT
This sequence comes from Monochamus alternatus, assembly GCA_037114965.1. NCBI lineage: Eukaryota > Metazoa > Arthropoda > Insecta > Coleoptera > Cerambycidae > Monochamus > Monochamus alternatus. The sequence continues at coordinate 20,530,423 of CM073430.1, forward strand.
TTTTCGAAAATTTCTCAATTTCAAAAATAATGAATTTATTCGTTACTTTTCGAAAGCACTGTATATTCCTATAACTTGGCCTTTCTGTATTTTATACAATAAAGACGTTTCTGATTATTATTATCATCATCATTATTATTATAATTGTTATTAGTATTAATTTCACAAATAAAGTTTATTGTTGTTATTTCTGCATCAAATTGAATAAATTTATGCATAAAAATTAATTAATTCCAACGAACAGTAAAAAATATTTTTTACCATTTAGAGCATCACAATTATATGTAATGTTATTAAATATTTTAGGAAACAATTTTATTAAAACATATTATATTTTAAAGGCACGTGGTGGATTTGGAAGTTTTGTCACTATGTCCAAAAATTTACATATAGTAAGTACATAAGGAAGATGGAATACGTAGAAAGAAATGAAATGTAACAATATTAGCTGCCAAACAAAGAAAACAACATACAGAAAAATATAACCACTTTTAAGGCATGCTCTTATATTATGCTATAATAATTCAGTACAAGTGGGGTTTTAAAATTCCTGCGGGTCGGCACCTATTTAACGGTTTCTGCAGTCGCCCATTGCCCATCCCACTTGCATGTAGCAGAATCCTGAACAGCAGATGCCAAGACTTCCATCTGGTTTACAGGCACCCCCGTTGGCGATGCAACCATCCACCAAAGCGGCCTGTTGCAGACAGGCCATGGCAACGACGACGATGAAAATAATTGTGATGAACTTCATTGCAGGGACGGGTTTATACACAAATTTTACCTGAAAAGTTGATCGCACAATAATCACATCGGTAAAAAGGAAGATAACTATCCCTAAAGATTGTTCGTTAATCTAAAGACACAAGCAATTTTTCATAAGAAAGAACCAAATTTTGAAGTCGACCAACAACCAACCCTGTTGTTGGTCACAGGGTTGACCTCGGTTTCTCTACTTTATGAAAATTGTTCATGTCTATATCATTCTACTTATTTTTTGAAACAATGAACGTCTATATAAAATGATTTCAAAAGTTTTTAAAAAGACATACATATGCGCTTTTTATTAAAAGATAATTTCTAATTCAACAAATTCAATAAAACGAAAGCTGCAAAAAATTTGAAGAATTCACTTACCTCTTATTAGCACTTGAAACTGTCTTCGATTTGATTATAATTGAAGTGCAGCAGGTATTTATATGACTCCACAGTACGTGAGTATGTTAAAATTTAAATATATTTTATATTATCGCCTGGATATATTAGGTATTTATTGAAATAAATTTTCAGAAATGCCTTACTGAAAAACAACACTGCATATTTTATTTATTGACAAGTAATAAATGAATAATTTGAGGTTTATCGCCAACAGTAAACAATACCATTGTTTATTCCCTATTCATACAATTGGGAAATGCGAGTTTAAATTAATTCAGGTGTTTTTCTTCCATGAAATATTGCTGTGTCATCAAAGTAGGTATGTAAATTCAGACCCATGTTTATTGAAACTTTTATCTTAAATGATATTTGTTATTTTCTGTATCAATTTGGTACCACAATTGAGAGAACAGTTGCTGACTTACTAGGCCCAAAAATAACCGGAATTTTTTTATAAAAAGCATGTACTTTATTTTTATTCAAATACAACTTTTGCCTCCAAAATAATCTCTATTAGCATTAATGCAAAATTAAATCACGGCCGTGCTTTTAAAATTAGAAAAGTTAAAACAAATTGAAGAAGAATGGATAATTTTGAAATTATCCTTTTATCGAATTATTAATAAAATTAAAATTTATTAGTTAAACATTATTAATATTTAATTATATTAGCAACCAGTATGTAGGGTGTAACAAAAAGTCACCATCATACTTTTAGGGAGTATTCTACGTCAGAGGACAGGAATAAATATACAGGGTTAACTATGACTAGGTACAAAAATTTTAACCACGTGCTCAGGAAGGCATAAAAAAATTATTATTGATGTCTTGAGATCAAAGTCGTACCGCCGCACGTAAATATTGTCGCAAGATATGGCCAATTACGAGGGACTTAAAATAGCAGTTTCATTGCAATTGGGAAATATTTATATACGAGAGATATTCCAAAAGTGTGATGTAAGGCTGCTTATTGCATAAATAAAATATTTGTAATGTATATATACTCCCTCTTTTTTCTGTAGTTAGATTTACTCCCTACTATTTTCTTAACTGCCCTTTCATCTTCCATACGTTCTAGATGCCCTAGACACTGCACTCTTCTGGCTTTTACAACTTCCGTCTATTGTTGGTGCCTGATATATTGCATATATTTCCTCATTATTTCTCCTTACATAGTCTTCCTCCGTCTTTTTACTCCCTAGAATTGTTCTTAAGATCTACCTTTCCCACCTTAAAAGGTTCTCTCTTTACTTCTTATTGAGAACCCAGGTTTCACTACCATACAGCGCTGTCGGTCTCAAAATTGTTTTATACATTCTAAATTTTACTCCTCTGGACATTTTTTTTGATTTCATTAAGTGGTTGACTGCTGCCGAATTTCTGTTTGCTTTTATTATTCTCCTACTAATTTCTTGCTCCTCATCACAGTTAGCTGTTATTAACGCCCCCAAATACACATATTCTTGACCTTCTTCAAACTCCATCTCTCCCTGCTGTGTTCTCAATTTAAAATTGGTATCTTTTTTTTTTGTTCTCCTATTCTCAAAAGCGTACTTTTCTCTAGATTTATCTGCAACCCCACATTACGTGCTTCCTCCACAAGTTTTCTCGTTACTTCTTCTAATTCCCTACTATCTCTAGCCCTAATGGCCACGTCACCTGCATAACTTACTATTTGGTGACTTTTAAACAATATGTGTCCTTCTCTGTTCAGCTGACTCTTATGACCCTTTCTAGTACTAAATTAAAAAAAAGCGTGAGAGTGGGTCTCCTTGTCTCAGTCCTGTGTCAATAATAAAACCTTCCGAACATTCACTTTTTATTCATACTTTGGATTAAGTATTTTCTAAGGATATTTTCAATAACCTAATCAGTTTGTAATGTAATAAATATAAATATTATAAAACGAAAGTTTATAAGTATTTTGCTAGTTAATCTTGGAAGTCGTATATATTGACTTGTAAATTTTAAAATAAAATATAACTTACTCTATTATATAAAAAATAAAGCAGCCATGAGAATAATTTGCAATAAAATGTTTATTCAAAACAACAACATACATTATTTTAAAACTAAAATAGGAAATAATATAATTTATATTGTTTACAAGTTACAAATTCTGCAATATAGGTTTTTACTTGTTCTTTTAATGCAGCTTTTCTTTGACTCCTACATGAACGTGTTTGTGATGATTGGCAGTCTTGATCTGAAATATAATAAATATCCATTGTTTTCGACCAAAAATGGCATACCGCATAAAATTTTATATCTTGATCTGTTTCTTGATGAAATGTAAAATACATATCTTGCTTTATTCTTTGGACAATGGAAAAAGAAAAAAAAACACGTCTTTAGGGACAATTATTTGCAGTACAATTTATCATGGGCATTTTTAGAAGAAAAATAAAATAAACACTCATCGACATTCAAAATTTTTTGTCTCACACTATATCGATGCGAACCTCTCCACAAATTAGAATGACTTCCCACTGCCCACCTATCTGATGGGCACTCGGATATCATAGTTTAACACTTAAGTCTTGTCCTCATGGACCGGAAATTCACGAATATTTGCACGAATTTCGCAACTTTTGTTTTAATTATTTATGGCGGGACACTTTTGACAAATTTTGCAAAACAGTAACAGTACAAATATTATTGCTACTTTAATTATTATGTGGTGTTAATTAATAAGTCTGTTTTGAGCTTCTGACAATCTACCATGACAGTTTCATGATGAAAATGGTAGAAAATTTATCTCGCGAATATTCGCTAATTTCGCATCCAGAAGGACAAAAGTCACTATAACGCTCACACATTAACACTTATATCATACGGCCTTCCATATGACTTTCGTGTATCCATGTTTCGTCAAAATTTAATATATTTTTCGATTCACCGACCTTTTAATATTTATTTTAAATAGTTTCTTCACCATATCACTATTTCATCCTTTTCTATCAGTACACGATTTCATTTTATATGGAAATTCATATACCCTAATTCATATGCTGCGCATAATTAGCAAAAGCACCCTTCGATATATTCTTGGTAATGTTTTATGTTGTAAGATAAAGCAACCTAATTTTTTTTATTGTCTGAAGCTTATTTTTAAAATACCATCTTTCTTCCGCGAGCTATCATATTTTAGAGTGGTTTTTGCATTTTTTCCCTAAAGGGGTTCACCCCCACCATTGGGGGGTTATTTATGTCTCTCATTGAAAAGACAATTTCAGGGTGATTACAGCGCACTATCTAGTTTTGTGATTTTCAAAAGAATAAATCAGGAAAAAAATTTAAAAAGTACAATTTAAAAAAAGTTTTAATGTAAAAGAGGCTCAAAACGTGCACCATTTACATGTTATGTCATCAAGTAGTAAAATTCATTTCTAACATTTTGGAAAATGTCTGGAGATAGTCTGATTTCTTGCTTCATACATACTTTCAATTGATCCAGGTTTTCTGGTCTCTTTATGTAAATATTAGTTTTTAGATGTCTCCATAAGAAAAAGTCGAGTGGAGTGTGATCAGGATATCGTGGCGGGCACCCAATTGCATTTTTTCTGTGAAGGATTGTGATGTACTACAAACAAAGCTAATAACTATTAAGTTTTAAATATTGTAAACCGATCTTAAACAAACTTTAATTTTTTTAGATTGTAAGTTACAGTCAAGCTATTAATATGGTGTTGTGTTTATAATTAATTGAATTGGATTATTATGCATTTAATACTAGAACTGAACCCATTGAAGGGATTTTTTTATTTACCTTATACCTGATATTTCTTCTATTTATTTATTGTTACAAGGGATAAGTAATATCAAAAATTCTATAGAAACTTTATTAATGACAGGCTTTTTATAAATATATATATCTAGATTTCTTGAATCTGACTGTTGGTAGTAGCTGTGGTACTTGTGGTTGTACCTCGTGCCATTCTACAAAAATAAATGGAATGCTTAATAAATAAAGGGTTCCTTTCAATAGAAGTCAAGGAAGTGTTAGAAATATTGTTTTGCTTTTTGTTACATTTGAGTTAATAAAAAAAATACGTAGGAATTTCCATTTAACTCAAATGATAGGATAATTATTTAACACTTTAGTTGTGTTTTTTTCTGCTACTATTAAGCTGCAGAATCATCTGCTTCCTTAAAAAAATTTAATGCATTGTTCTTGAGTCAAAGTTTTGCACTATTTGGGCAGGTAATTTTCAGAAATGCTCGAATTTTATGAAAATTATCAAAATTAATATTTTCGATGACTTTAAAAGTGCTTTTCAACATTGAAAATTCAGATTCTGCCCTGCCTTTACAATCTTTGATCTTCCCGATTGATAAGCAAGTATTACATTTTCTGTTAGGTGTTTTGATTTATTACTGTTTTTCCAGTTCAACAATTCATAGCACTTTTCGCACCGTTGTCTTGACTACGCAGGTAACAAATTTAGAGAAACATTACTAGCTTCTTCTTGCAAGTCTGGTGGAGTATTCGTAAATTCTTCATCACTGTCTAAATTACTATTCATTTTGACAAATTCACACAATCCCAATTATTATTCAGAAAAAGAACGTATTATTATTTTATAGTATTGTTCTCTTGATTCCACGCTTTGATTTACACTAACGTTTAATGAAAATTTATTTGAAACGTGAAAGTACGCAAATGACAAATGTGTCTAGACAGTGAAAAACTACACAATCGTATTTTTATAACTTTAGCAGCCCAAGGGACGATAAGAATTACTTTCGGTGATATTTTTAGGGTTGATATGATTAATTTTCACATATGGTAGGCGAAAAAATAATAAAAACTGTTTAAAGCATTTCCAAATTGTAAGAATAATGCTTGTGCATGAAATTATGAAACAACACGTAAAAACTAGAGGATTATTTTTTGCAATATTTATAGGGTTTATTACTGATGTGTTATAAATATAAAATGTTGCTCTGATAACAATGCATTGCATGATTTCAAACAAGAAAGAACATTGTTAAAGAATGCAAGTATTTAGATGACTATAAATTATCAAGCTATCAATATATTTTTATTAGATTAGTTTAATGTTATCCGTTTTGGATTTGAGGGATAATAAAACAAATGTTTTTGCATAGATCCTATATTTTGTCAATGCATTCAGCATGCCGTAAATTCCAATAATTTCTGCATGATCACGAGCGATCACTGCAGTATCCTTCTTTCCATCCTACTTGCTTGTAGCAGAATTTTGTACAGCAGTCGGTACTGCCATCGGGTTGGCATGGAGTACCGTTACTAGCACAGGACAGCACAGCCTGTGGTAGCCAGAAAACAGCTACCATCACGATGAAAAGTATAGCGATGAGTTTCATTCTGAGCTTCAGCAACTAGAAAATATTAAATAAAACAAAATTAATTTTGATAGCTTATGCGTAGTATTAGTTATACAATGTTTTACACGACGACTTTAGACTGTATAAAAGCTATTGAATTTGAAAATTACTACCAAAGTATACCAGACATGGTTGTTATTCGTAACTAGTCAATTTCTTGCGAGGAGGGCTGTGAAATTGCTAGCAAACTTAATAAACTTATAAGTCATCATTTGCTTCGTTATTTCGTTTTTAAATTTGCTAGTAATTTCCGTCAATAACAGAAAATTTAAAAGAGAGTAAAGGAAAGTATGATATGAATAGATAAAAGATAAAATTGTACAACAGTTTTTGATTAAATACACAGGGTATTCCATTCAGAAAAGGCGGTTCGAAGTTAAGTGAATTCGACAATAAATTTTCAACACCCTGTGTAAAATTAAACAATTTTTGTCATTTATGTAACAATTTATAGCCATCAACTGATATCTATTTCAAATAGCAATATTTCAGCTTGCACGATATAAAAAATAGCCATTTTGATTTAGGCTGTCCAAAAACAAGTTGTTTTTTTTTGATAGAACTGAAATATCTCGAAGATCATTAGAGATCAGGAAGCTTAAAAAATCCCTGTAATATTAACCGTATAATCCAAATATGCAAAAATATACTAGGTGTTCCATTTAAAATACGCAAGTAGCACAATCGAAAACACCAAAGCTTAAATTTTCAAAATTATAATCGAAGTAAGTCTAATGGACCATTACTGCAAAACAGCCTGTATATTGTTGCAGTTTTGGAAGAGAAGTTATGAAATTTTGAATCGAAAACATATAGTATACCTACTCTTTACCTAAACCTAACCGTTTTAGTCTTTTTCGTGTTACTTTTTGATGCACCAAGTCTTCAATTTTTCTGATTACATTTTACCAATTTCAAAATGAGATAATTTCTAGTTTCCCAAATAGACTTTGATGGAGTTAAATTAGTTATTTTTTAAACTTTTTACGATTTTTTCTACTTAAAATAAAAATAAAGTAATACAAATTTACATTATTTGTATAAAAGATACCCAAATCTAATCCAGGTTAATATAATTCTGTAAGTAACCACCACGTACAATTGTATGCGGTTTAGGGAACTTGTTAAACTATTGATTTTTGCCAACGTTGACAAATGTCTCAAATTTAAACGTAAATTATACAAAAGTATATTTGTGAAATAGGGCTGCTGATTTTCAAATGATATAAACGTATCTTAACATAGTTCTAAAATAAATTGTATAAGAAATTATTTATCGCATTATAAATATGCCATATAAAATTCGACTTTCCTACTCTGTTTGTCCCAATTTATTGATACCTCATTCACATAATACATAAGTAAGAAAAAACAAGATAGAAGTCAATGTTTAGTAAATATACCTCGAAAATGCAATTTTCAGACTTGCTACAAAATTTTGAGATGGATTTTGAGATATAATTTCCGAAGATGTACGTTTTGAGATCTACAATAACTATACAGGGCCATAAGAGGGCCACTCCCATGTATCTCGCTTAATATGCGAGACACGTCAAAAATCTTTAATTGTTTTTTGTTGCATTTTTGGAGGCCTTTATGCTCGTACAAATTTGAGATCCATGGCCAACTTTATGAGTAATAACAAAAAACCTGTTAAGTGCCCAAACTTTAAGGCTGTCTAACTTTTTTATTTTAAGAGATAGAGAAAACTTATTGGTAATAAATTTTTATTGCAAAATTGACACCTTCCACCTGATATAAACAGATTTTTGAAATATATGGTTCGCTGCGCCCTTTAGGCGGATAAAGAGATTTTTTATTGAAGCAGGCTATGGCCACAAAAAATTGTCTGTTTTTTTAGTTTTTCATGCAATATACTACATGTTGCCTTTATCTTTAATATTTATTACATTTTTTCAATTTTAGTTGAAATGAACCTAAATATTTTCGTGTTACTCAAGATAATGTAGAACCTGTTTTAAAGACGCCAATTGCAAAAAAATAATAAACAGAATGTACTTTTTTTATGCAAAATACAGATTTTCTTATAATATTATTTTATTACATTGTCTGTGTCAAAATAATTTTAAAGACCCTATTGCTTCTAATGTGAAAAGCAATAAAATAATATTATAAGAAAATCTGTATTTTGCATATAAAAGTACATTCTGTTTATTATTTTTTTGCAGTTGACGTCTTTAAAACAGGTTCTACATTATCTTTTTTAACTAAAATTGAAAAAAATGTGATAAATACAAAAGATAAGGGCAACATGTAGTATATTGCATGAAAGACGAAAAAACAGGCAATGTTTTGTGGCCATAGCCTGCTTCAATAAAAAATTTTTTTATCCGTCTAGAGGGCGCAGCGAACCACATACGATATTTCAAAAATCTGTTTATATTAGGTGAAAGGTATCAATTTTGCAATAAAAATTTATTACTAATAAGTTTTCTCCATCTCTTAAAATAAAAAAGTTAGACAGCCTTAAAATTTGGGCACTTTATAGGTTTTTTTATTATTACTCATAAAGTTGGCCATGGATCACAAATTTGTTTTTACGAACATAAAGGCCTCCAAAAATGCAACAAAAAACAATTAAAGATTTTTGACGTATCTGACATATTAAGCGAGATACATGGGAGTGGCCCTCTTATGTGATACAGCCTGTACAACTACATTATTACAGAAAATATTACTTACCCTAATGAAGTCAAGACGGCTTCTTACTGACTGGCAATAGAAAAAGCTCTCGTATTTATATAGATATTCGGATACATTTGGTATTTGAAAACCTCATATTTGCATACATTCTAAGTTTAACCTGAAAATACAAATTGTCGCGCTACTGAACATGCGATATAAATATTTCTTATCGTTAATGTTGAATAGGATACTTTAAACATAGGTTTCGATTTCATATAAATTAAAATGTTTTTCGATTTACACAATCAATCCTTAAAATACGAGCCTGATGCTTGCGGGCGAGGCAATAGTGGAATCAGCAATATTAGATTCGATGAAGCTCTATTTAAGGACATCTATAAACTTTACAAATTTTAAATATGTGAAATAATTTTATTATTCATATGCCTTTTTTTTGTTGTCATTTATTATGGTAGCTGTCAAACGTATTCTTGAATGTGACCCTGCCGAAGGGACATTACTATGACAATCAGCAAGTCAATTTGTTCAAATAATTTGCAAGAATGAGTTCCGAATTGATATCAGACAGAAAGAGAGAGAGATTTATTGAATAAAATCTAGTTTTGTATACAATATGAAAGATAATAATATTCAAAGAACAGTCTAAGGAAAACAACGTGAGTGTTGTAAGTGAAAATGCATTGTTAATTTATCCAAAATCTTGAAAGCAGTTTCGCTCTGGTCAAGGCACTCCTTATTGAAATCAACTTTTTTTGCAAAAGAAAATGTAAATATTTAGACAATATGTAAAGATTATAGATTTTTTAAGCGTGTAGTATGAACTTAAGAAATCAAAAATTGCTACGAGAGAGGGAGTCATCAAGTTTCTGAATGAGACTGATGACAAAACAACAATAAATATTCTATTGCAAATTTTGTCTTTTAATAAAGTTTCTTTCATCATCAACAGCACAAAGTGGAGGGTGAATCATAAAAAATGATACATAGCTTAAGGGCAGATGGTTAACAACAATGCCTTATTCCATTCTTGCTTCTTTTCGTTCTACAGGGTGTTAAAGTTGAATTTTTTTTCGATTGTTTGCTATAATTTAAGAGCGTATGGACCGACTGTTTTGAAAATGTATACTCTCATGTTTTTTGAGGTGGTAATTACGAATATGAAAACACTGTAGAGATCACGACTAGGAGGCGCTAGTTATACTGTACTGTCGATGTAAAAATATGTCTAACTTTTTGTATTTTACACCTTTGATTTTTTTAATAAGAAACTATTGAACTATCTTAAACTCTAAATAGAAAAGGTATACCTGTTACAAATCGATAAACTCGACCGTTTTCGAGAAACAATTAAATTAGAAAATTAGATAGTCTTCAGATATCAAAACTGAATTAACAATAAGACGAACACTACAACAACTGAAAATTTTATTGTGAATATCTTAACAAATTATCATAAAATCATAAAAGATTCTCGACCGCCAGCTACTTCAATGCACTTTCTTAGCCTCTTATTTAAATTTTGTCTCACGTTGAATAAAGTTCTATGTTACTTGAGAATATTAACATATTCTTGAATCTTTTCCCACAGTTATTATTGACTATTAATAATGTCTTTGTAAACTAAAGATTTAATATAACCCAAAAAGTAAAAATCCAGCGGATTTAAATCAGGGCTACGTTCAGGCCAAGGAACTTCGCTGCCGCGTCCAATTCAACGGTGAGGAAAATTTCTATTAAGATATTTGCACCATCATGCAAAAACCAAAAATTCTGCCGTAAATTTAAGGGAATATCTTCAAGAAGCAGTGTCAAGTAATTAAATAGAAAATTTAAATAATTTTCTCCGTTAAGTGAACGTGGTAGTACGAAAGGCCTCACAATATTGTCGGAGACAATTCCACACCAAATATTGATAGAGAACTCTTGCTGAAAATGTACTTCTCTTGGCAGATGTGGGTTTTCTAGTTCTCAAGAATGACTATTTCTCCAATTAAAAATACCTCGTCGGGTAAATGTGGCTTCGTCCATTTTGTTATAAAAAGTTTGGGTCATTTTGTTGTTGGCGAAGAAACTGTGAACTGGAGTAAAATGATAAAGATAAAGACAATTTTCCTTCGTGGAGTATTCTGTTAACGGAAGACTGACTGATGCCAGGAGCTGCCGAAATTTGACTTGTGTTTCTACGTGCGTTTTCAGTAATTCGCATTAAAACATCATCTTCTTGGTCAGCTGTTAATATTTTCGGCCTTCCAACGTCTCTTTTCTGGCGAAATGATCCTGTTTCACATAATCTGTTGTATAATCTCTTAAATAGTCTATGATCGGGATGTCTGCTATCTCGATATAATTCCAAGTACATCGCTGCACCACAAAAATGTTCTTGGGAATACACATATCATTTCTCATTTTATCATATCGTTTCTCATTTTAATGTTAAAAAATTTTTTATGACGGGAGATTTTAAATATAAAGAATAACAATAAAGAACACTACTGCCTAATCTGTGAATTGAATAGCATTGACAGAAACAATGTGGTATTGTAGTGACAGCTGTCCACTTATTATTTCCAAGCCTACTACTTTGAAAAAAATAATTTAATTCCCGTCGAATCTGAAAAAATTAAATCCTCTGTTACTCGAAAACGGTTGAGTTTATCCATTTGTAACAGGTATACCTTTTCTATTTAGAATTGAAGGTAGTTCAATAGTTTCTTATTAAAAAAATCAAAAGTGTACAATACAAAATAGACATATTTTTACATCGACAGTACAGTATAACTAGCGCCTGCTAGTCGTGACCTCAATACTGTTTGCATATTCATAATTGCCACCTCAGAAAACATAAGACTACAAATTTTCAAAACAATCGGTCCATACGTTCTTAAAATATAGCCAACAATCTAAAACCTCTTTTCAACTTTAACACCATGTAGAATGAAAAGTAGCATCAATTGAATAAAGCATGTTGAGCTCAATCGCTTTATTTTGACGTTAACAATCTACTCTTAAGCTATGTACCATTATTAATGACTCACCCTGTATATATGTAGTATATGCTTTGTGACTTTGTGACATTTTTATGATATTTTCAATAAACAGAAGTACTTCGTTAAACTATTTTCATAACGATTATAAGTACCAGTTAAACTGCATTGTTCGAATTGTTTTTAATATACAGGGTGTCCCGTAATTCCACGTAAATATTGAATTAGAGGGAAAATTTAGGGGGGTTCCTTTCTATATTTTTTTCTATTTTAGCCCTCCCTGCAGAGATATTGACGTTGGTGGGGTGAACCTAAAATTCGACTTTCATTTCTATTTTCAAAAACGGCTCAACCTAAAATTTTGAAATTTTGTACGCGTGTTCTATTGATGGTACTACGTTGTTTTAGCAATATTTTTTTATTTTCACCCTTCACTTCGAAGTGGTTGAAACAAACAACCCTTCCTGATTTTTTGGGCAGAACTTTTTTCTTGATGGTTATAGATCAAAATTAAAAATACAGTTTTATGGACCTATGAATTTAGAAACATTTCTTGGTCTTTCAATTTTTCCAAAAAATTTATACTTTCTGAGTAAAAATATTATTTCTTATCAATTACCACTCTTTCAAACTGGAAAACACATAGGAGGCGTGTGTCATTTTAAGGTTTAATTGTTGTGGAGTCTTAATGAGTTGAGTTCCATAGTTTTCAACTGCTTCACCGGTCTTGTTAAACGAATTGTCAGATATTCAATATTTACGTGGAATTACGGGACACCCTGTATAAAGTTACTATTTTAGAGAGCGTATACAGAATAGTTATATTTTTAATACACTCCCAAAAATAGCTACTTTACGGACTCATTTGATTCTCTAAAATAGGTCTATTTCGGACTCAATCCTAAAAAGTGTAATTAGGTGGTATTGTAATTGAAATCCGAAGCTTATTGTTTTCGAGAAATATTTGCTATGATCACATTAATCATAAGAGGTTTGAATGTGTTCCTTGGAAGCATTATTCAAAAATGTACATAAAAAGTTTTTTCGGACACATCTATGTGCTTAAAGTCTAAATTTGAAAAATCCAAATGCGGATATCTGAATACCCGGAGGTATTTAGTTTTACAATATCTTTGACAGAAAAAAAAATAAGTATGTTGGTCTTTATGTTTTTTTGTGTGACATTATTTCGAAAAGCAAGAAGGATGAAAAAAAAACAAATTTTATACTCATATATTTACGTCAACAATTCATTATCTTTTAAATTATCTGCATCAATTTAAACGGGGTCTACAATATCCAACTCTCCAGCCTACTTGCTTGTAGCAGAATCCTGAGCAGCAGTTGGTTCTGCCATTGGGTTGACAGCGTGTGCCAGTACGTTTGCACGCCATTGCAGTTTGTTGCAAGCAGGCAAATGCAAGGAAGACAATGAAAAATATCGCAGTCAACTTCATCGTTCTAAGTTGACTTGAAAATGGAGAAACCTAAACTGAAAGTTGATGTATCAGAAGCGGAAGAACTTGTAGACATTTAACCATATACAGTGTGTTTGTGAACGATGCGTCAATCTGCACAAAATTAATGTAACAATGTTCTATAACATTTTTTCGAAATCGTCCGTATATGTATAATAGTTATTTGTACAATGTATGAAAAGTATTTACAGGTAAGGTTTTTTACGCCATATGTGGAAAAGACACTTTTTCTAAGAGTTGCACACATAATTTTTTTAATAGTGTTTTGAAAATAGATAAAATGGCGTCCGACGTTGACGTGTGCTTCCGTTGCTGTGATATTTTTATACTTAATTTTAAGTATATTAAGTGTGATTTCTGTAAAGGAAAGTTTCATACAATGTGTGCATCTATAAAAGACTCCTGGTGGAAAGTTATCTCTAAAAGTCCTAATATGTTCTGGTTCAGCGATAAGGCAATGATAGTTGGCTATTTTCACTGAAAACTTGTACGAAATCTACTGAAAATTAAGTGGTTATATTAAATAAGGAGGTAGATTGTTTAAAAAAAGAAATTGGTCTTACAAATAAATTACTGTCACAATTGGAATATTTTCATGAGGTACAGACATCATTAATTAGTAAATATAAGGAAGATTTATCACAAGAAAAAACTATTACATTTTGCAAAACCTATACCTTTTAGCGATATTATCAAAAGGTCTACAAATACACCATCTACTGTGCTGTTAATAAAAACTCAAAGTAATTTAATTTTAAATATTGATGTGCTGAAGGACATTACTACTTCAGTTAATCCAGCCAATATCAATGCATGTATAGACGGCACTAGGAAAATACGGAGAAGAGTTACTGTCCATTGCAAAAATAAATTATCCTCCATATTACAACGATAATATGGAAGACAATATAGATCGCGATTCAATTATTATTGCCGATAAAATCCAAAGATAACTATGACAAAGTGTATCGCTTATTTGAAGATTGGAGTCATCAAAAGAGTGTAACTTTTATCTCTGAGGCAGTTCTACTAATCTTCTTTCAACAAAAATCCAGAGTATACCAGAGTTCAACATTGCCAAAAAAAATTTCCATAAAGAAATTTTCAAGTTTAATTGCTTTCCTTAAACTTAAATCGGTACATAGATCCAGGAAGATTTGTATGTAGAAAATCAGAAGTTGAGAAATTTTTAAAATAAGCAGATGATGAAGACAATTTTCACACTTCTCTCCAAATCATGAAATTGTTTCTTATTTTAAATAGTATTTATTATTGGGATCATTGGAGCATTCTGTCATGAAGAACTAACATTTCTTCAGCTTAAACATATAAAAGACATGGAAGAGTATATATGGATAGAGATTCTCAACACAAAGACGAACGTGAGATGAGAATTTACTGTTTCCAACGGGAATATCCAAAGAGTCAATCTTGTCGAAATGTTTCGAAAACGTGCCTCTCTTCGTCCGTCACGAGTTGAGCATTCAAGATCCTTCAAAATATATAAATGGAAAATGTGCAAGTCAGTGCGTTGATATAAATTTTGTAAGAATGCTGGGAATTACACCGGCCACTGTTTCCGGGGAACATCTGCTACGATACTAGCTGATGTAGGAGCAGACATCACCACTTTTAAAAGACGTGGTGGATTAAAAGCAACTAAAGTGGCAGAAGGATATATAGAAGAGTCCGTTCAGCAAAAAAATCAAGTAGCCTCAAAAATATTAGGTCAAAGAGAAACCCAATATAAATACAAACCCGACCTCTAGTTTATCAAATATATGCGCAGAGCTTTTCATAACTAACTGTAAAAGAGTTACAGTTAAAACTGATAATACTTATGAGAAATGATTTAAGTTGACAATAAACGAATAGTTAGTTGAAGAATTATTATGTATTTTTTGCGTGTGGGAAAAAATTGGACTTTTCAAATTATTTACTAAATGTACAAGTTTTCAAAACACTATTTAAAAAAATATAATTTTTGTTATTAATAAGACAACTTTTAAAAAAATTTTTATACCTTCTAATGACATGTTATCTAAATTTATAAAAAGGCAAAACAAAAAAGTTCTACCTGACTCATTATTCTACAGTTAATGATAATTTGGCATACGAGGATAAGCATTAAATTAAAAAGGTGGGTACTACTGATAAGTGAGCAAAATTTGAAGAAAATCGGTAAATTCACAAAAAAGGTTTTCGAAAAAATTAATAGAAGTTAATTTATGCTGTGTAACTTTTGAGTTTTCGGAAAAATATTATAGGACTCTGCATCATTCATTTTTCATGTAGAATAATGCCCTGCAATAGTGACGCATCATTTCTGGGTACTCTGTATAGTACGTCAAATCAATTTATTGTTTCACTTAAATAATCAAAATATTTTGAAAATATGCTTGCCTATTTCTTAGATGAAATGTTGAAACTCACTCTTTAAATTTGATTGTATACATCAAGTGCATTGAGTATTTATACAGAATGTAGCAAATTTACGTAGTCGTCTATTTCATTCGTATCATAGTTTATCATATTACATTTTTAGTAATTTGCAACAAGGTTCTTTTAATTGTCAAAATAGTTTGGTGGTTATGTACAGTAAATTGCATATTTTATTGAATTCTGTTAAAACTATATCATAAACAGTGGAACAGTAGCTAACATTAACTTTAATGAGCTGTTGTTTATTTATTTATCAGAAAATTCAGAGAAATTAAAACAGGGTATGGAAAAACATATACGTAAGCAATAAATTAAAAGACTATTAGGATGTATTAAATAAATAAGAATTTTTAATGGAAATTTTTATAAATGAATACTAATATAACGATTTTTTGTTGAGACATGAAAACAGAGTTTTCAGCAGGCCCAACTTATGTACACAGAAACTGCACGCTAGTGCTTCTGGCCTTGTGCCTTAACGTGTTACAGCAATTTGTGATGGTAATGCCATTTTGGACAGTTAATTTTCAAATAATTTTTTTCGAAAATGTGCTTTTAAAAATATTTTTTTACGTTGGCCTTTAAGTTATCTGTTGTATGTCGCATGCCCTTTAAGTCTTCTGCAGATAGTTTTCTATAGGAAGTTGATCGGTTACATAAAGAATACACCTTTATTATTTATTTTCAAACAAGGCTCAATATATTTATAAGACCTGCATTCACACATTCAAATATATTTTTTTACATTTGTAGTATTTACACTTATTTATAGTTGGCATCCTCTTTGCATTCGCTATCATCTATCCATTAAAACGGTAGCGATAGTCGCAGCTCCTATCTATTATGATGTAATGCTATCTGTATAGAGATTTGAACATGTATTGATGATGTGCACAAGCACAATATGTTGATTGTATTCTGTTTAAAACTTAAAAATAATGTACAGGATGATTCAGAACGTATCTGAAAAATTTTTAATGTAAAGAGGGCTCTTATAAATACAGTTTTGTAGAAAAATCAAAAGGCAGTTCCAAACTGATTTGAAAATACACTTCTGCACGGAAATGGAAACTGGTTCTCTATAAAACCTTACAAGGCAAAGCATGCAATCGGCGACTAAACAAAAAATGACTTTTGCCGCTATTGTTATTAATTATTAATATTCGTTGCTTATAAAACAGATGGTGTTTAGCCTGCTATTGGTTTCTCTCATAGTGAACTCCTTTCACGATTTTCCATTAAATCTTTAAATGATCGTCGCAAAGTTTCCTACCTCGTTTTTCTCCACAAGCTAGTGCATAACACAGTTGACTGTAATCAAATTTTGCCATGCAAATAGACCGGTATCACGTCAATCAAAGCTGTTTTACCTTGCCACACCTAGAACAAATATAGGACTGTTCTCTCCACTTTACAATATGTATAGCTGGTACAATGAAACTCATAATTTTGTGGACATTTTCAGCTGCAATATTAATAACATTAAAAATACTATTTATATTGAATTTTTGCCCTTGATATTCTAATATATCTATGTTAGATTAAGATTTAACATAATTTTTTTGTATGCATGTTTTTGGTTTTTTAGTGTATTGTAGTAATTATGAAAATTCGTTATAATGTTTATGTTGTATTCCTATTCTGTAATTGGGGTTTTCCTGTAGAATAGTGTAATAAAGAAACAAAATAATAATAATTTGGCATACAACCACATTTTTGGCCCATCTTACCCAGTTTCTACAAACTAACATAAATGTTTCTGCTCCTTGTCCGTTTTGACCTAGTAAGTTATTGGCAGCAGCTATGATACTTTTGCGTATATCATAAAGTGGCCATTTCAGTGCGATACGCAAGGACATTTACAATAACAGATGAGATTGTAAGCGGAGTATCTGTCTTGGATATGTATAGAAAATATATGGACTGTAGGTCCCCTAATACATGTCATTCTAGATTTTTTGTAACTTATGCTAAAGTATGTACAAGCCAGATAATTGGCAAAAACACAATTGCCAAAATTCCATACAGAATAACAATATTTTTAAATTTGGATGATTCGAAAGGCTATACTGAACACAGTTTCCGCCGTGCTACGTTATTTGTCAATGCAGGAAGTGATATTCTCACTCTAAAAATACATGGGGGATGGCGAACAAACACAGTAACAGAAGGGTACTTAGATAATTAGCCACCCAAATAATTACGGGGGAACGTACTACTTCAAGTGCCAGAAAAGTTGTCTTATTTTTGAAAATTTTGTTTCTACCTCAAGTACTTCATCAACGACCACTAATTTGGAAAATAACAAACAGGAACTCATCTCCACCAGCAGAGCCAGGAATTTCCGTTATTAATTTAAGTAATTGTACCATAAATGTTAATTTAAACCTCAATTGAAACTGTTTGCCATTTTTACAAATTAAAATAAGTTATAAAAAATTTGTTTGAAAGAAAAGTATTATTATACATTTTTAAGTAGTTTGTGTATCAATAAACGAAATTGTGAAGTATAATCTTACAGCTATGTGAAGTTTCTCCTAGTCCCCCGAGGGAGGAAAAGTACTACTTCCCTTTCTGAAATGAGAGTAAAATAGTATTTTCCATGTAGGGAGAAGAAAAAACATTTTTTTCATTATTTATGCGTATAGGTTATATTGCAGTCTACTTCATTTCATAAATCTGACTTATAGAAGGAGGGAGGAGGAGGGAGCTTACTCAGTAACATTTAGGTAGAAATTTAGAAAAATTATCAGTTTTAAATAATGTTTTTATATTTTACTATAGTCCAGTACAGGGAGGCTATCAAAACTTCTGCGGGTATTTAACGGCAGTTTCCTTTGGCCCATCCGGCTTCTTTGTAGCAGAATCCTGAACAGCAGTTGCCAAGACTTCCATCTGGTTGACAGACACCTCCGTTGGCAATGCAACCAGCTACCAAAGTGGCCTGTTGCAGGCAGACAACGGCGACGACGACGATGAAGAGAATTGTTATGAACTTCATTGCAGGGGTGGGTTTATGCAAAAATATCTGAAATAATGATTTAGAAAATCGTACTTGTAAAAAAAGATGCTTAAATTATTTTCGATAAGCAACCTAAGATCTAACAACAAAAATAAATTCCCTAGCAAGAGGAATAAAAGTTTGAAGCCAATATTGTTTGTACACATGGCTGCCTCGATTTTGTGGTAATATTTTAAATTAACTATGTATAGAGTGATCTGTTTTTCATTGCTCACCATTACTATTCCGGAAATCGTAAAATATACAGGTTGGACCAAATTAGAAAAAAATTGCGTCTTTTTGTAGCTATTAAGATAAACCAAACATATACAAGATATCTGCTGCCTTTATTGAGATATTATGAACAAATTAACACTAACAATTTTAAAAATGCCATCTAGCCTCATTAGTTCTCAACAGAAAAAGCTGAAATTTGGTACAGGGGAATAAGAATATACAATCAATGGATTTTTCAATCGAAATAAGATTTCTACGATCACTAATTTCGGTTTATTTTTGTTTGTTTATTGAATCTTAATAATAACAGATGCAGAATAAAATTGTGATCACGTCATTATATAAAAAAACTATTTTACTTGAGGAATAACGCATACAAATTTAAAAATACAGTAATTTAAATTAAAAATCTAGTTGTTTTGACGTAAAACAAAAATCAACAACATTTTGACAGATTCCACGTTTGCTAACTTTGTTTATATTGTCGGATGCCTTATAATTCTCCAAAGTATTTAAATATTTTAAGGATGAAAATGAAGAATAATAATCATTCATTATTAAATTACGAGTATATTAGAAATTTAGAAATGGTTCAGCAAAATGGCGCAGGGCCACATAATTCTGCAATGGTGTTCCAATATTTAAATTGACGCTTTTCAAATATATAATTGAATTGGTACTCATCAGCCTTTATTACAATTCCTGTGAAAATATAGAAGACTTGTGCGACAGAATTGTTGCTGTTTTATATTATTGTATTTTTTAAATTTTATAGACTATTTAAAAAAAAAAGTATTGTTACATATTGACGTGTTTTATTTTATTCTACATCTGTTACTGCCAAGATTCAATATGGTAGCCATCTAAAGGCGTAACTTTTTTCAAATTTGAGCATCCCTGCATATATGTTAGAGATGCAAATGGCGAGCCATGAAAAACGGACCACCCTGTAAAATATGTCACATAATATGCCTATTTCTAAAACACATTGCATGGGAAATAGGAATTTCTGAAAATCTATATAAAAATATAGGAAAAACTTAATTTATGAATTAATTATGAAAAAAAGTTTTATGTAGATATACAGGGTGTTTTCAAGTGAAGTAGCAATAATGAGACCACAGATTCCTTTGGTGAAAATAAATCGTTTCAATCTAACATACCTATATCTCAAGTCGCATAATAAAAAAGATACACGGTGTCAAAGGAAAAATTTTATTTACAATATTTATAAATAACTTCTTAAGAAATTTACAAAAAATTTGTAAAGCGGGGATTTTTGCGGGCGAGAAATTCAAATTTGTTTCTAATTTTGACGTCTCTAGTAGAGGGCGCCAAGGTATACCTTGCTTAAGTCGGTAGGAGTAATCATGTTTTAAAGAATCCCATTTGAAATGCTCAGTGTATTGAGCAAAAACGTTATGGTTTCAGGTAAAATATGAATGATATGGTTTAAGAAGTTGTTCAGAATGGTAAATTATGGAGACATGCCAAATTTCAAGAAAATCGGCGAGTTTGATGAAATCATTTTTCAACAAAGCACAAAGATTTTATCAAAGCAGGCCGATCTTTTTGAAATGTTGCACGTTTCCATAATTTACCGTTTTGAACAACTTTTTCAAGTAACATTTTGCAGTATTTTCAGTATAAAAGGCAGTTTACCTGAAACGATAACAGTTTTCAATTGGTGCACTGAATATTTCAGATAGGATTATTTCGAATATTTTTACTCCTAACGACTTCAACAAGGTATACCTTTTTCAGATATAACAGGTAGGAGAATCGATTGTTTCAATAGTCAGATGAATATACTAAGTAGCAAAAAAATTCTGTCATTTAAAAGAAACATGAGGTGCCATAAGTGGCGCCCTCTACTAGTGAAGTTAAAATTAGAAACAAATTTGAATTCCTGCAAAAACCTCCGATTTATAAATTTTATGTAAATATTTGAATTTTTTAAGTTATCTGCAAATATCGAAAATAAAATTTTAACTTTGACACCCTGTATGTTAGGTTAAATTGAATTATTTTCACCTAAAGAAAAAATTGTTCAGCAGATTCAACAAAAAAAAAACTATTGAAATATTGTATTTACCTCTTAACACTCGAATTAATTGTCAGTGAAGTGTGGAGTGTATTTATATGTACAATCGTGAAGGTACCTCTACATGAGTATGTGAAAATTGAAATACGTTTTACGTTATCACCTAACGTATTTATAATAATTTCCAAAAAATGTCTTTCTAAAAAGCACGACTGCATTATTTACATATTTGTTGACAAGTAAACAATGAAGAATTTAAAATGTATCGCTTATAGTAAAAGCCAGTTAATTCTCAATTTCTTATCAAATTTGTAAAGTGCAAGTTTAAATGTGTTTTAGTAAATTTAATGTAGTTGAACAAATACATTTCTATATCATAAAATAATTTTTGACAAAATAGTTATAATGACGAACAGTTAGTTAGAAATTAAATGCATGTTAAAGTAAAAGTAGATAATTTTTCATATCTATATTACTTAAAATATTTTGAAAATATACTGTTTATTACCAAACGACTTACGTATCTATTAGATGAGACGTTGAAGCTCACTTGCTTGGATTTGATTATGGATGAAGTACGTTGGATATTTATACAGAATGTAATGAATTTACGTAGCCACATATTTAATTAATATTATGATTATCATTATACTTCATTCTTAGGAATTCATAACAGGGTTTTTTTCAAATGGAAGAATCAGTTCGGTTGGCGCGTGTAAGAATTATATAATTTTCTGGAATTTAGAAAATTATAGCATGAGATAGATTACAACAGAAGCCATCATTAATATTAGTGAGCCAGTCGTTATTTATTACCTATTATTTATTATTTTGATAGATCATAGAATCATAAGCAGAAAGGCTCTTGCAAAATCTTAATAAGAACCGATTATCTACGTACAGATCCATATTGTATTTCTTCAACTATTATCTAATTTCCATCAATTTGAGGAAGACTGGAAGGAAACTGGTATTCCTATACAGGGGACTTAGTACAAATATTTTAAGAGGGGATAGGGAAAAATAAGAATTAACGGAATCACCCTTCAAAAAAATTCCAAACTTATTTATAAAGCCAAAACAAATTTTTTTCGATATTATTTTAAATCCTTTTTTAACGCCGCCAATGTAGAGTAGGCAACCAACAAGCAAGTCATGCAACAGCCGCTCAGTCGATATCGCTGTCATGTCATAATTCAATTCCTGTGTTTACGTTGTAATTTTGTGTTCTTCTTCAGTTTTTAGTGCCTTATTTTAATTTTAAACGTTTTATAGTTATTAAATAAAGGAATATGTGTCGGGTACAGATATTTTCCCACAATATAGTTCGACGGTTTGTTTTTATAGGTTATGGGACAAGACTGCCGCGGGTGCATTGAAAGATTTGTATTACCTACATATTAGTACCACCCATTTCTTTCGTCTGATTTTCTTATAATTAATAGTCATTTTATATAATTGCCCCTACGGGAAGTGTCTTTTATTGGTAGTGAGTGGTTGTAATGAGCGAATATGTAGTTTTACCAGTTTATAACAAAATAATGAAAAACGAATGCAAAATACCTATCTATTAGGTATTATTACTAATAAGAATGTTAATTTCTGTCGTTTCTACATATAGAAACGCTACACAAAGACGACCGCAGGGTAGTTGATATTGGTGACAGATGTAAGCTTTATCTACGAATCTAAGCCATCTCAGTCGATTCTTATCATAGGCACCGATTTTGCGTAGGAAAAAAAGGGTTTTGCCCCATTTTTTAAATATCGAGCTAAAATTCTGGAATAATTTTTTTATTGTGTTATAGGCCTCCCTAAGCACGTGGTTAAATTTTTTGTAATTAGTCATAGTTAACCCTGTAGTTACCAGGCTCGAAATTAATTATATAAAAATATTTGTATAAATCTTTCTATTTGAACAAATAATTACTATTCCCAAGATGCAAAGTTTAAATATTTCAGTTTTATCATTACTATTTTCGCTTGAACTGCAGATTCAATACTTATTGAATATTATCACTATTTTTTATTTATGTTTTCAAAAGAAGTAATGTAAGGATAATATGTGAGATGCTTTTACGTCCTAATCTCAAAATATCTAAGTATAATTTATAACTAATTCCAGTCTCTTTAAAATTTGACAGTACTTTATTGATTTCTTCTAATAAACACTATTAAAATCTTGTTTTAATGAATTCATTTTTTTCTTGAAAACCTTAAAAGTTTTTTAAAATTTAACGGGAGTAAGAAAAGTGTTTAAAATTAAATTCTGCTTGGGATATTATCATTATTTTAAAATTCGATCAATGGAATAAAGTTTGGTATAATTTTAGTGGTGACTCACCTTCAATGAGTGTTTCAATTTACTTGAGCTCATAGTCAAAGACTAATAATAATGGTAACCTTAAGTAAAAGTAATTTAAAGATATTAATTTGTTTAATAATATTTGGCCCCATTTTAAAGACTTGTACCTCCGTCTATGTGCAACTTTGTAAATAGAAATGTTTGGTTAAATTACAATATTTTGTAGCTCTCTATATGCACCTGCTCTGTGTCGGTCCTTATGCAGAACACCCTGTATATTTTGACATACCTAAGTTAAGTTCCTATTTATTTATTACGTAATTCCATTTAAACAGCACTATTTTGCTTCCGCAAAACTTCCCAATGAGCAGATTGGTGCGATATTACAATGCAATTTTTATAACATCATTGGTTTCACTTAAGAGTTTGTTTAAACATTATAATATAAACAATTTCATAATAAGAATATTATAATATCTGACACATGTATTTTACATTATTTGTTTTTTATTTGCATTTGAGTTTCGTGATACTATTGTAGGTATTTTACCTGCATGTGTATTTAATAATAAATAAATACAATAGGTACATAATCAATGGTAAATATCGTATTAAACAAATATTTTTTTATCTTATCTATACTCGGTATTCGTTGATATTAGCTGTTCTAAATGGCAACTAAGCAGCAAATCAGCCCAATAGTCAAATCAGTCTGATTAATATATAATACAGGAGTTGGTCATTCCATACCGCTCATCCAGAAGAAAAAAAAAAAAAATGAAATTGTTTCAGGAAATTGAAATTTCATCAAATTTATTCTATGAGGTAGAAAACTGTTTAAATTCTCCTGAAACCTTTTTTCTTATAACGATATGAGGTAAGTTATACCTTACAATCGCTGATGAAATTTGACTAGAAGGAATTAATAGTTTTCAAGTATGATTAACAATTTATTGCCAAAGTGCAAGAAAACAAAAAAATTTGCAATTCTAGTTTACACATTCATTACTAATATTACTCGCCTCACAGGAATTTTCTAATAAAATAGATATTCAAAAGGAATTTCATCGTCATCTCCTTCTAAAATCTAAACATGGGAATGGAGTTCGAATGTTTTATTTCTTAAGTGGAACGCAACCGAAACACGAATTCAATACAACGTTTTATCGACAATCAAGTTAGTCAAGTTTCATTAAAAGAAATACATTTTTAAACGTTAACAAGAATCTTGCTTCAAAAACTAGGTGAAAATCGGAGTGTCGTGACAATACTCGCTGCTGTTATGGTTCAATTTTAGTAACAATGAAATAAGTCTTTTTTTCACTAGCGAACTAAAACCAATTTTATTTCTCTAGCGAATTGGATTTTTACACCTCTAGAGAGTAAATAAAACTTCAATTAGAGAGTGATTGTGGATAACATAATCAAATCATAATTTATTTTAGTTATTAATTATTTCATTTTATGGAATGTAAAACTAATATTTGTTTGAGTTCAGTAAACTTCACCCATTATTGGTATTTCATGAAATCAAAAGCAGTTAAATTTCATTCTGAAGGGATTTAAGTCGAATAATAACAAAATAATAATAACAAACTAAGAATGCTTTTTTATTTAATATTATAGAATTTATTATACATATAATATATTAAGAAACTGTTAAACATATTAGCGGGGTTTACAATATCCAACTGCCCAACCTACTTGTTTGTAGCAGAATCCTGAGCAGCAGTTGGTACTTCCATCGGGCTGGCAGGGCGTGCCAGTACCTTTGCAGGCCATCACAGTCTGTTGCAAGCAGGCAATTGCAACGAAGATAATGACGAATATCGCAGTGAACTTCATTGTGTAAACTTGATTTGGAGATGGAGGAACCTAAATTGACAGTTGGTATATGAGGAAATGCTAGCGACACTACTACAATTATTACAATAAACAAAGAAATTCAACTAAATCATTGATGTTATAAGTTATATAAGTTCTGATTAAGCAGGAGTTGCTGGCTGGTTTGATGTGAAAAATATTCAACCAGTTAAGTTATCACAATTTTGAAGTACATAGTTGCTTGAACAGTCATTTCTATATCATAAAATTATTTTTGGTAAAATAGTTATGAAAAGGAACATTTGACGATAAATTTAAATTTCATTTAAAAAAAGTAGATAAGTTTTCAAGTCTCTATTACATACTTCAAATATTTTAAAAATATTCTATTTATTACTAAACGACTTACCTATTTATGAGATGAGACGTTGAAGCGCACTTGTTTGGATTTGATTCTAAATGAAGTACGTTGGATATTTATACAGAATGTAATGGATTTTCTTAGCCACATATTTAATTGATATTACGATTCATTATGTTTCATTCTTAGGAATTTATAACACGGTTTTTTTATTTGAAGAATCAGTCTGGTTAATACATGTAAGCAATTATATAATTTTTTGGAATTTAGAAAATTTTATTTTGAAATGAATTACAACAGAAACCACCATATTAGTGCACAATTCATTATTTTTTACGTATTATTATTATTATTTTGATATATCATAGAAACTGAAGCAGAAAGGCAAAATTTAAATAAATAAATTCAATAAATGTACTACTATTAATAATTTGCCAGGTCAGTAGGTGTGAGAAGAACCGATTATCTACGCACAAATCCAAATTGTATTTCTAATTTAAGGATAATATGTGAGATTCTTTTATGTCCTAATCTCAAAGTACGTATAGCGTCTGTAGGACATAAAGAGTAATGTTTATATGAACAATTTGGAAATAATTCCTGAGTTTCAAAAGCGAATACCTGCATTGAAATATAAATCTTGCTTAATCTTGCTGTCCACTACTTTCATAATTGAATGCAACACAACAAACACGAATTTTTTGACGAGAGCAAACTACTAGCACTTAGACCGCGACAATAATCCGAAAGCGATAGTTTAAATGCCTTATTTCCACTAATAATTATAGATAATTGTTTCTAGGTACTTTTAAATTTATTGTAGGGAAACTGCAGCATGATCTGATGCTGTAATGAATATTCAGGGAGAACAAGTAGCTACTGAATTAGTGGTAAATATCGTATTAGGCATATTTGCTTGTACCGAGTATTCGTTGATATTAGCTGCTCTAAATGGCAGCTAAGCAGCAAATCAGTCCAATAGCCAGTTCAGTGTGATTGATATATAATACAGGAGTTAGCATTTCATACCGCTCATCCAGAAGCAAAAAAAAAATAAATTGTTTCAGGAAATTGAATTTTCATACAAGTGAATTTCATCAAATTTATTCTATGAGGTGTTTAAAACTCTTAGATATTATTAGTACTGCCCGAAAAATGACACCAAGTAGACATATTTTTTAAAGATTTTTTTATTCGAACAACTTTCAATTACGTCTCCTGAAAAGTAAACCTTTATTCTGATAACGATATGAGCTAAATTATACCTTACAATCGCTGATAAAATTTGACTAAAAGGAATTAATAGTTTTCAAGTATGAATTTATTGCCAAAGTGCAAGAAAACAAAAATTTTGCAATTCTAATTTGCACATTCATTACTAATATCATTGACTTTTTAACTCTAAAAAGTCAATGCTGATATTATTCGCCCCACAGGAATTTTCTAATAAAATAGATATTAAAAAAGGGTTGCTCCTTTCATCTTCATCGCCTTCTAATAGTTAAACGTAAGAATGGAGTTCGAACGTTTAATTTTCTTAAGGGGAACGCAACCAAAACACGAATTTAATACAGGATGTTGAAGAAAGAGTGTAAAATATTTCAGGAGGAAATATTATGAACCAAAATAAGCAGAAAAGTCTTAATAAACATGGGTCCGCAAAGTAACGGTTGCGGAGATATGGACCACTATTCGTTTTTCAAACATTTTATTTTATTAGGAATAAACCGACAAAGGACGCTTTTAACAAACAAAAAACAAAGTTACAGATGTTCAAAGTGCCCTCCGTCCATTTCCAAGCAGGCACGACATCTTCGTCTCAACGATATTCGAACTCTTCTCCTTGGTTTGGATTTCTTAACACTTTTGATTAATCCGTAGCTGTAGGTCTTCCAGGCTATTTACAGGAGTACCATACACTAATGTCTTCAAATATCCCCAAACAAAGAAATCTAAAGGGTTCAGATCTGGCGACTTGGAGGCCACAAAACAGGTCCGGCCCTTCCTACCCATCTATGTGGAAAAGTTTGGTGTAAATACTCTCTAACGGCTATGGAAAAATGAGCTGGAGCACCATCATACTGGAACCACATTTGTTGCCTCTGATTCAAAGGAATGTCTTCCAAAAACTCATACAGTGTGTTCTACAGAAAGTTGAGGTAAGCAGCGCCTGTTAATCGGTTTGTTAAAACAACAGGACCTAGAAACCTGTCACCTACAATATCTATCCAAATGTTTAATGAAAAACGTGTCCAGATTCTATTAGAGCATGAGGATTTTTGTTGGCCCAACTATGCGTATTGTGAAAATTAAACACTCCATTTCTTGTGAACCCGGCCTCATCAGTAAAAAGAGTGTTTGCAGGAGAACGAAGGTCTTCAGCATCATGACGTAGAAACCAGCGGCAAAAAACCAAACGTGCTTGATGATAATTTATTTTATTTAAGACCTGTACTCGTTGCACATGGTATGGATAAAGCAGTTGCTCGTAAAGGATTCTCCAAACAAGAGGACCACTAATTCCTACCTCGGCTGATATTCTCTGCACACTCGCACCTGGATTCTGCTCTACCAGTGCTAGAATTTCTTCTTCTGCTCTAGGAGTGGATACCGACCTTGGCCTTCCGGATAAATGGCACTGTTTGCTCAAGGAACCGGTATCACGCAATCTTTGGTAAATTCTTCCAAACATGCGTTGTGAAGGAATCTGGCGATTTCGATAAGCGTCAACCTAAAGACGTCGCGCTTCGGTGGCGTTCCTATTAGCACGACCATACATGAAATGCATGTCTGTTAATTCTGTGTTAGAGTAACCAGCCATAGCGAAAGAAAACTTGTGCACTGAGAACAACTGTCAAATACGTACTGTTTATTTAACTAAACATCAACCAACTATTATAAGAAAATACACAACGTTTTTGCAAAATAAAAAAGGGGCTAAAAAACATAAAACATTCCATATCTCCGCAACCGTTACTTTGCGGACCCATGTTTATTGAGACTTTATTTTGGTTCATACTATTACCTCCTTAAATATTTTACACTCTTTTTTTAACACCCTGTATAACGTTTTATCCACAATCAGGTTAGTCGAGTTTAATTAAATATCATTTTATGAAATGTAAAACAAATATTTCTTTGAGTTCAGTAAACTTAACCCACTGTTGGTATTTCATAAAATCAAGCAGTTAAATTTCATTCTAGAGCGAGTTTGCAGCGTACAGCATGCAGCAAGAATAATAAGAAAATAATAATAATAAAAAAATAGACTAAGAATGTTTTTTATTTAATATTGTAGAATTTATATATATATAAATATAATATATTAAAAAACTGTTAAACATATTAGCGGGGTTTACAATATCCAACTGCCCAACCTACTTGTTTGTAGCAGAATCCTGAGCAGCAGTTGGTACTTCCATCGGGCTGGCAGGGCGTGCCAGTACCTTTGCAGGCCATCACAGTCTGTTGCAAGCAGGCAATTGCAACGAAGATAATGACAAATATCGCAGTGAACTTCATTGTGTAAACTTGATTTGGAGATGGAGGGACCTAAACTGACAATTGGTATATTAGGAACTACACTACTACAATTATTACAATAAACAAAGAAATTCAACTAAACCATTGATTAAAAGTTATATAAGTTCTGATTAAGCAAGAGTTGCTGGCTGGTTTGAAACTGTGAGCAATATTCGACCAGCTAAGTTATGACAGCTTCGAACTAGTCCGTAACTGCTGCTTGAATACGTATATATACCAAATGAACTTTTCCAACAGTCATTTCTATATCATAAAATTATTATTAACAAAATAGCCATAAAAAGGAACATTTGGTGATAAATTATGTTTATTTTAAAGAAAAAATAGATAAGTTTTTAAGTATCCATTACTTAAGATATTTTGAAAATTTATTACTAAACGACTTACCTATTGAGAGATGAGACGTTGAAGCTCACTTGTTTGGATTTGATTCTAAATGAAGTACGCTGGATATTTATACAGAATGTAATGAATTTGCGTAGCCACATATTTAATTGATATTACGATTCATTATGCTTCATTCGTAGGAATTTATAACAGGGTTTTTTTAATTGAAGAATCAGTTTGGTTAACACGTGTATCAAATTATATAATTTTCTAGAATTTAGAAAATTTCTATTATGAAATGAATTACAACAGAAGCCACCATTAATATTAGTGAGCAATACAATATGTATTATCTATTATTTATTATTTTGATAGGTCATAGAAACTGAAGCAGAAAGACTCCTGCAAAATATAAATAAATAAATGTACTACTATTAATAATTTGTCCAGTCAATAGGTATGAGAAGAACCGTACATATCCATATCGTATTTCTTCAACTATTATCTAATTTTCCTTAATATAAGGAAAACTGGTAGGAAACTGATATTCCTATAGTTACCAAACTCGAATTGATTTATTTTTCCTAAAAATATGTTTTACACACCTTTCTTCTTCTGGACAAATAATTACTATGCCCCAGACGTTTAATTAAATTTTATATATTTAATAAATAAATTATATGCAGTAGAATCTTATTTTCATATTCTGTTTCGACTGGACTGCTCCCAGGGCGATTAAGAGTGACCAATTAATCTGTTGCTGTACTTTCAGTTACTTAAAATCACATATTTTGTGAAAAAAGTCTTTGTGAAATATCTACCCCATTAAATTTTTAAATGCAAAGGTTAAATACTTCACTTTTGTCACTTGAGCTCCAGATCCAATACTTGTTGAATATTATTACTATTTTTTATTTATGTCTTTAAAAGTGGCAATATGTGGAATTCTTTTACATCCTAATCTCAAAATATGTATGACGTCTGTAGGACATAAGGTAATGTATATGAACAATTTGTAACTAATTTCACAATTTCCAAAATGAATTGAGATATAAATCTTGCTTAATCTAGCTGTACTCTACTTTCAAAATTTAATGGAACACAACAAATACGAATTTTTGACGAGAGCAAACTACTAGCACTTTATATCGCGACAGTCAACTAAAAGTGATAGTTTAAATGCCTTATTTCCACTAATAATTGTTTCTGGGCACATTTTAAATTTTTTGTATTAGGCATATAATTATTTGTACCTGCTTATAACAGGTATTCGTTGATATTAGCTGCTCTAAACGGGAACTAAGCAGCGAATCAGCTTAATGGTTAGTTCAGTGTGATTGATAGGTAATACAGGATTTATGGCCATTTCCACCGCACAATTATTAAGTTTCATTTGTAAAGTCTACCTAAACAGTCAATATTCATAATTTTTCGGTTTTTTTGCACGCGTTGTTAACTTCATGACTATTTCTTAACCTCAAAAGTGTGACACTCTCACTGTTCTGACTTTATGTTGTTCTGCTAAGTTCTTTTTTCGAATTGATGGGATTTATAATGGAAAATATTCCAAAAAAAAAACGATTGACAAATTTTAGCAATGAAGAAAAAGTATTACTAATTAACAAGAGCAAATTATAAAAGTACGGTGGAGAATAAAAAAACGATAATGTCTCTGTACAAGAAAAAAGTAAATGCATGGAATATGATAGGTGAATTTAACTCACTGTCTCCTGATAATATTCACAGAACAGCAGAATCGGTTTTTTGCATAAGTTGTTAGCTTCATGACTATTTCTTAACCTCAAAAGTGTAACACTTCACTCTCACTGTTCTGTCTTTATGTTGTTCTGCTAAGTTCTGTTTTCGAATTGGTAAGATTTATAATGGAAATAATTCCCAAAAAAAAACACGATTAGCAAATTTTAGCAATGAAGAAAAAGTATTACTAATTAACACAATAGCAAATTATAAAAGTACGGTGGAAAATAAAAAACCGATAATGTCTGTACAAGAAAAATGATAGCAGGTGAATTTAACTCACTGTCGCCCAATAATATTAAATATATCATTTTCATCATAGTTCATTAGTTTTTGTTTATTTTTCAGTGGAAAAATAATAAAACCAAATTATTAAATTAGGTTATGTAGAACCTTTAAGTATCGTTAAAAGAGATAAGCCTAGAATTTCGAGGGCTTATATTTAAGAAGGTTTAAGACATTTTATGTCGGGTTTAGTAAACGGTGGAAGGCAAATTGTATTTTTAAGGTTCCTTAAAGCGTAAGCGTAGCTTAAAACAAACGGTGGAAATGGCCATTAGTCATTTAATATCGTCCATTTAGAAGAAAAGAAAACATTTTTCAGAAAATTGCATTTTTATATAAGTGAATTTCATAAAATATGAGGTGGAAAACTGTTTAAAACTCTTATAATTATTGCTCGATAAATGACACGAAGTAGATACATTTTTTAGAGATTTTTTTTATTCGAATTACTTTCAGTTACGTCTCTTGAAAAGTTTACTTTTTTCTTATGGTTATATGAGTTAAATTGTACCTTACAATCGCTGATGAAATTTGACTAAAGACAATTAGTTTCAAGTTTCAACTATTCTTAGCATTAGGTGTCCGTGGGGCAGTAATTTTTAAAACAGTAATTTTATTGCCAAAATGCAAGAAAATAAATAAATTTCAGATCCATCACTAATATTTACCCCACACGAATGTTCCAACAAAATAGGTATTAAAAAGAGTTGCTCTTTTCGCATTCATCTCCTTCTAATAGTTAAACGTGAAAACGGAATCGAAGCGTTTAATTTTCTTAAGTGGAGTTTCATTAAAGATGAATAAACGTCAACAGGAATGTTCCTTCAAAAACTAGGTGAGAATCGGAGTGTCATGAATGGAGTGAATAAAACGTGGATTGTGGATAACATAATTTTAAATCATAATTTATTTTTTCCACGGTCGGGAGTAGAAATCAGTTTATATGACATCAAAATTAAAACAAAAATAGTCGATTATTCCCAAGGGAGTATAATGCTCCCAAGGGAGTTTACATTATGGAGAACGTTTTTCATGCAAAAAAAAAGATAACATTGAAATTATTTATTGACATTTAAATTAAATGTTACATTTGTACAATTTTCAAAATTAATATTAGAAGGAATATTACTTTCACTTACATTTACAGTTTTTGTGATTGCGCTAGTAGTGGTACCTACTAAAACCTGATTAGCAATTTTTGTGTTATTTTCAATGTAGTTCTCGGCATAACCCTCAGCGACTGTCGTTGATTTCCAACCAGCATGACACTTTATTGTCGTGATATCCACACCAGCATCTGCCAGTAATGTCGCTGAAGATCTTCGTAAGCAGTGACCAGTATAACATGCAGCATGAGGTAATTTTAAATACGGAGCTACTACACTCGGAATTTTTCCCATGGTATTCTTGCCAACTGGCTGCGAACTACATTTTCCTGCTTTGTAGTACAAAAAAAGGCGCTTATGCTTGACGTGGGGAGGACGAAGGGACAGGTATTTTCAAAACAATTCAAGCATATTTCCCACATCAGTAACCAGAAAGGTTAGTGGAATCTTTGTCTTAGTGTTTGGAATTTTTACATTCAAGGAAGAGCCTACATCCTCAATATCATCTACAGTTAAATTGACTAGTTCATCAGTTCGACAAGCTCCGGCAATCCCCAGAATTAATCCAACCTATAAAAAATCAAAATACTTAATAATTGAAATACCTAACAACAAAAGTAATCTTACCTTAATCATTAAGAATTCTTTGTCATCTGCACTTGATAGAAAACGGTCGATTTCACCCTTTGTCAATATTTTCGATTTTTTCGCTTGATATCCGTCACCGGTTCTTTTCAAAAATGCGATCAGCTTGGGGAATTTGCTTATATCTATGTTGTCGTAAATTATCAAGCATGACTTAACCATAGAATATTGCGCCCATAATGTGGAAGACTTGTAATTCTTTGCATTTTCACTGAAGTATGCCAACAAAACATTCTCGCTGTATACTTGAACATTTTTCTCGGCGCACCACTTTTTGAACCGATTGTAGGCTATATCGTATAAAGATCTTGACTTCGTAGGCAGCAAATTGCTTATTGCAATATTTGCAGCCTCCACAATCTCTTCCGACTCACAATTATTCATTGTGCACTAAACAAACTTTAAACTAAACCAAACTAGCACCTTAATTTGACAATTCTTTTTGTTTGTTTATTTTGTAGTTATGACAATAACTGAACGACTACTAAATAAATGCTCAAATCCGAATACAATAATTCTGGTGCTACTTACTTCATAATGACAAAATATGTGAGTTAATGAGACCGTGGAAAAAATAATATGTACCATTCGGGAGAGATTCTATTTTGTCCTCGGTGCATTGTGTTCAAATTGCACCTCTGCCAAAATAACGCATTTATCTCCCTTATAGTATAATGTACTATTATTTATTAAATATTTCACTTTATTGAATGTGAAACTAACATTTCTTTGAGTAAAGCCATTTTTAGTATTTCAGGAAATCACAAGCAGTTAAATTTCATTCTGGAGCGAGATTTAAGATGAAATTTTTTCTTTTTTTTGTCTTTGTTGTAATAGTTTGAGGCCTGCAACGACAATAATAATAAAAAATAAAAAAAATAAATTTTTAAATTAGGAATATTTTTTATTCAATATTGTAGAATTTATTATATACATATAATATATTAAAAAACCGTTAAATATATTAACGGGGTTTGCAATATCCAACTGCCCAGCCTACTTGCTTGTAGCAGAATCCTGAGCAGCAGTTAGTACTTCCATCCGGTTGGCAGGGCGTGCCTGTACCTTTGCAGGCCATCACAGTCTGTTGCAAGCAGGCAATTGCAACGAAGATAATGACAAATATTGCAGTGAACTTCATTGTGTAAACTTGATTGGAGATGGAGGAACCTAAACTGACAATAAACAAAGAAATTCAACTAAATGATAAATGTCAAATCTTATACAAGTTCCGATCCAGTAAAAGTTAGGGACTGGTTTCAAGCTGTCAACAATATTCGACAAGTTAAGTCATGAATTTAATTTCAGTAAATTTAATGCAAGAAGTAGTTGAATATTTCTGACAGTTTCGAATATAATATACCAAATGAGCTTGTATTATAATTATAATATTTTATAAAAGCTTTTCAAGAAATATATTTCTATATAATAAATACAATAAATTTTTACCAAACTAATTATAATAAAAAACATTTAATTACAAATTAAGTATATGTATGTTTCATATCTCTATTACTTAAAATATTTTGAAAATATACTATTTATTATTACCTACTTGTTAGATGATACGTTGAAGCTCACTTGTTTGGATTTGATTCTAGATGAAGCACGCTGGATATTTATACAGAATGTAATGAATTTGCGTAGCTACATATTTAATCGGTATTACGATTCATTATACTTTATTCTTAGGA
The DNA here is from genome assembly GCA_037114965.1 of Monochamus alternatus. Taxonomy (NCBI): domain Eukaryota; kingdom Metazoa; phylum Arthropoda; class Insecta; order Coleoptera; family Cerambycidae; genus Monochamus; species Monochamus alternatus. The sequence goes on from CM073430.1 coordinate 20,565,652, forward strand.
ATTTATAACAGGGTTTTTTTAATTGAAGAATCAGTTTGGTTTACGCGTGTAAATTGTATAATTTTCCAGAATTTAGAAAATTTTATTATGAAATGAATTACAACAGAAGCCACCATTAATATTAGTGTGCAATTCATTATTTATTATTTTGATGAATAATAAGAACTGAAGCAGAATTGTTCTTGTAAAATCCAAATAAATAAATTCAATAGATATGCTGCTAGATATTAATAATTTGCCTAGTTAATAGGTAGGACGAACCGATTAGCTACGCCCAGATCCACGTTGTAAATCTCCTACTATTATCTAAGTATCAATTTAAGGCAGACTGAAAGGAAAACTGATATTCCAATCGGTACGAGGTTTGAATTTAATCATCGTTCCTGTAAATCTTTCTATTTGAAGTTCTGAACAAATTACTATTCTCCAGATATTTAGTTATATTTTATATATTTATTAAAGTAATTACATGCAGTAGAATGTTGTTTTCGTATTTGGTTAGGATTGCCTAACCTTGTCGTACAATTTTGTAAAAAAATTCCAAAATGAATAACTGCATTGAGATATAAATCTTACTAATCTCTCTGTCCCCTACCTATAGAATTTAAGATAAAACATGAAAAATACGAGATCTTTGACGAGAATAATGTAGTAGCACTTTAGACCACTCCATAGTGGTCAGCTGAAAATGATAGTTTAAATATGTCTTATTTCCATAAATAAGTATTGATAATAATTGTTTCTGGGTATATTTTAAATTTAGTGTAAGGAAATTGTAGCCTTGTAGCTTGTAATGAACATTCAGATAGAGCAACTACTGAATTAGTGGCAAATCTCATAACTACTAGCACGTTAGCAAAGGTTTTTAATGACAGACTCTTTTGGAGTCAGTAAAAACCGTTACCTTCTATGTATTGTTATACAGGGTATTCGAGAAAATATGGGAACTCTCTCGGATGCAGATAGAACATGAAAAAATAAAATGACAAGTTCCTATATATTTTTTTCTTACAAGCCCTACGAAGATAGGTGTCACTGAAGGACGCCGCTGGAAATTGATTTGTCTTGAATAACTTTTAAAGCACCTACTCAATATAATTTAATAAAAATTTAATGTGGTGGACATTAATAAGGACCTCTTAAAATAGTGTCCTTGAAACATATTTAGCTTTTTTAGTTTATTGGGGGCGGGCTAATCTTTACAACTTAATGCCTAAATTTTTAACGGGCAATTATATTTCTCTAAAATATTAGGCGTAATCCATTTGCTGTCACATAATTTATTGTCACCGCCTTGTCTCGTTTTCGAAAGTAGAGGATTAAATTCAATATGTCCAGTTTTCCTTATTTTCAATTTCAGATACGAAATAAGTGGTTTTGCAGTCAAATGCTTCTCCACGCCAAGCTAATTCAAACGTCAAAATCTGATATAATTTCTTTTATTAATTTTCGTCATATAATCTGGCCATTGCACATATTTCACATTTATTAAGAACTGATGCACAGGATTTTCTCTTCTCGGATTGCGCTTGTAGGATTTTACGTTTCGGAATACGCGCAGCTCGTGATTGATTAAACTGTACATTGGTGAAAGGGTTACGTATAATATTTACTTTGTAGCATTTTAGCGGTGGTGTTCCAAATTGTTTTAACTGGATCTGTTAAATAAATAATGTTCACATTGAGAACACAATTTGCAATGCAACGCCATATACATTTTATACATCAGTAGGTAAAAAAGTTAAATCTAAATAAAAACACACAAGTATGGTGCCCTTTTTACAAAAAATTGGTTGCCATGTCAACGAAATTACTTACTCCAAAATGAAATTCAAGATTACCAAAAGGTGAAAAAGTTGTAAAAAAAGTAACTGAAAAACTGGTCTGAATAATTTTTTATACATGATATTTTTTAAAAAGTATCAACATTATTCCATAACATATCGTCTTGCTATATTAAGCCTTCTAAATGGAACATAAACATTATTTCTGTTTCTAGTGGAGTACAGGTGGCGATCACCCTGTCTACCAAACGTATCATGATTATCATAAATAAATGTACAGAGTTCCAGCAAATATATACCGGTGAGTGTCAGTATCCTCAGCCTTCGAAAGATATTTCTACATGAAGTTTGATTGGTCGCCCCAACCATGCAACGAACAATTCATTTTTGGGATAAAAATACATCAGAGGTCATTGAACCTAATCCCCAAAAGGGGATCTTGCAAATACCTGCGCATAATAGATACACATTAATTGGCTCTGTGTAAGGACCTGCCTTACATTTCGAAAGAGGAAGCATATAGAAGAAAGCTTTGATGTAAGTGCGCAACAGTGATCCTTCCAGGTCATACTATCATCAATTATTAGACCGAGAAATTTTACACTCCTATCCTCGCCTAAAATATCATTACAGGCCTTAATATTAAGTTTAAGGTTACTACGGTATGAAACCTCAACAGACTAATTTTGGCACTATTTAGGTACAGAAAATTGCAATTAAACCAGTCATTTAGATTACGAAGAGCATCATTACAAGCACTTTCTAAAATATCGTTTTTAGGTCGAGATATAATTAAAGAAGTGTCATCAGCATACAAAGTCGCCGAAACGCCGTCAGGTAAACAATATATACCGTAAGTTCTTTATCAATATAAAAAATTCGTCAATTTTTTCCTAATAAATTATCACAAAATGTATAACTCTTAGCTGTAGGAAATATTATACAAAGGGACCGTAAAATTTTTCGTAGATTCCAAAAATGCAATAATTTACAGGGTGCTGGAGAGTTCTAGAAATTTTGGCGATGTTCGCTCCAGGGACTATGCCATGTTGCCAAATTTTTCGAATCAGTATTTTCCCAGATAACGATCGACGCAGTTCCCGGTGGGACACCCTGTTTATTAAACTTCTAATAAAATATTTGAGGAAGCTTTTTATCTTTTTATAGAAAATATTTCCCTTTTTGTCTTTTCTTTAGTAGACTGATGTTTCATACCCCAGGAAAGAATGGTAAACGAAAAATAAAGCGATTTTCTATGCTTCTTTATTTAGTATTGTATGTATCATTATCAATATCAAAACTGTCAGCGAGAAGTATCAGCAGCAGTTTAGCGAGGTCTGCAGTATCCAATTTCCCAGCCTACTTGCTTGTAGCAGAATCCTGAGCAGCAATCGGTACTGCCATCAGGCTGACAGGGAGTACCAGTAAGTTTACAAGCCATTCCAGATTGATGCAAGCAGGCAAATGCAATGAAGATGATGACAAATATTGTAGTAAACTTCATCATGCTAACTGACTGAATATGGAAGGACCTAAGCTGGTGGTTGATATATTAGAAGAGTTAGCTAGTTTTAGTTTCTCTGTTGCATTTGTAATAAACATTGAACCAAATTGTATAATTAGACCAGTTAGTTTTAGTATTTCTATTGGATTTGTAATGAACATTGAACCAAATTGTAGAAATTAAAAATTCTAATGAATTTGTTCAAATCATAATTTTAACAAGATATTGATGAAAAAAAAACAATTAAGAAATATAAAGAATATTAAGAAATAATTTGTTGGATAATTAGAAATTTCAGATTCTATAGCACTTTTAAAGTTCAATTTAATGGTTTATTATTATCAAAAAACTTACGCCTTTGTTAGATGATACGATATAGCTCACTTATTAGGAATGTACTATAGATGATTCGCGTTAAGTATTTATATAAAATATAACGATATTTAATTCATATTATGATAAATTTATTATACCTATCGAGTAATTTAACACAAATATAAAATTTTTAATTGCAAAAGTCGGTTTTACTGACGCAGCTGGCCGCATAATTTTCTAGGAATTACTTCAAAATACATGGCTTGATGACATGAGACGAGATGTAAGTAAGAAATTGAAAAATAATTAGTTAGTTAGTGCCCAAGTATATCAAAGTATTTACACAGGTGTACAAAAGACAGTACGCACAATAACATAACACTAGGACAATTTTGTAGTAAATATAGCAATAAGTCACAAATAATATAAACATAGACAAAATATATTTAGTTAAAAAAAGGAATAAAAATTAAGATCAGAAATAAAAATTCTAAGATGTCATTGAAAAATTGCTACTTAAAAATTCCCAAGAACTGTAAAATGCGTTGTGTAACAGATGCTCATTTAAATTGTACTTGGAGCTTGTATAATTGAAATCTTTGTTTTTGGTAGCACGTGGTAAAATTTTAGTCCCTAATAACAAGTCCATTTCTGGTTTTTCTAGAAAAAGCGCCTGGTAAGGGGGTACTATTTCTGGTATGGTGAGCATGACTGTTATTCCTCACGGTACAACTTCCAGTATTGTTCCATACATGAAGTAGATAATGCAGAATATATCAGAAAAACCGTGTTAGTATCTTTAATTCAATAAACTTTTGCCTGTAATCGTCCCTATATTTAAATCTAGCTATAATTAATTCTTATCGCTTTTCTTCGTAGAGCAAATATAGAAGAAGCAGAGTGACTCCAAATTAAATTGAGTAAGACTATATAAGACTAGATAAGATTTTCCAGGTTTCCCTTACTCCTGCACTGAATGGTTCTCAGGGCCTACCACGCAAATGCGGTTTATTTGATATTAATATGCTGCCAAGGTATAAAACTTTTGACATTTTTTGCATATGTATGACATCTCATATTAACTTCTCTTCTCTTAAACTAAACCAGCTGTGAATCAGTTTCTGACGCATCTCTTCTAATGATTCATCGATTAAAGGCCTACGATTTGTTAAACTGGTATCATCGGCAAACTGAATAGTTAAAACTGAGTTGTTCATTGATAAAGGTAATTCATTGTCATATACTACAAATAGAAAGAGATCAAGAATTGATTCTTGTGGTACGCCAGATTAATACAGGCTGAGATATTATTATGGATAACATATTGCTGCCTCTTCTAATTGATTCCTTCCAAATTGCAGACAGTCTAAGCTGTCTAAGTTGTCTTCTCTTTATCATTAGAATCTTGGTTTTATTCAAGTCTATCGATTACCCTTTATGCATTTTTCACCGTCATCATTTTCCGTTAAGCGACACCAACATTTCTCCGAGTGGAAATAGTTCAGTGTTATATAACAGAAGCCGAAATATGTTGCTTTATTCTTAAAAAAGTGACGTGACACTTTACTCATCACACAATTTTACATTTTCTTATGTACTTAACACCAAACTTTTTTGAAATAATTACATATTTCGAAAAAATGCGAATTAAGAAGTTCACAGGTATAGTTATATCCATCTGTGGACACTATATACATATATTTTAAAAGTTTTCAAATTCCATTTATTATTCAAATATATTTATTCAGAACATATACATATATATTAATTATTATCCCATTTATGAATTAAACAATTAAAACAATAAATATTTATTAAAATTTTTAATTATTATAATTATTGTAGAAATCTGGGAAAATCATTAATATGTGTAGAGTTTTTACAAGTACACATAAAAAAAATAATTTTACTTAACAATACATACATAATCTTGGGTGTAGAAATGGCACCCAAGTAAAACAAAAACAAAATACCTTTCTAACATTCTTCTACCATAGTAAAGATATTAACAAAAAAATAACAAAAGCCTGGTAACACGAAATTTTTCTACTTCTTTGAAACGTGCATTCTTAAATTGGAAACATTTTGAAAATGCAATGAAATGAATACATTGATATGTAGAAAGAATCCGTAACAACAATCAACGCATAATTTAAATTATGGAGGCATTTTTTTACAAATCAAATTATGTAGTTTTATCACCAGTAGTTTTAAGTAATACGTATTTCCTGGATAATTGCATATCTATTATTTATGTTAACATATGTTGCGGGTATACTTGTTACAATAGGTACTAATGTTTAAACAATAGATAACTTGAATTAACAATACTTCTGTTGAATTTATTGGTAGATATTAAATATTAATATTGATTAATTAGTTAAACTACAGGAATTTATATTTTTAAATTTTCCAACATTAATGTAGGTAAAAACGGAACTTCGGGAAACATCTATTTTTTGGTCTAATACCCCGATTCACATTGAATTACTAATGCAACATGGAGTAGTAACCTCTAGATGTAGTTTTGCTACATTTGCGTATAAAAGTAGGTATTTAAAATCTAATTTGATCTAATTAATAGATGACTAGACTAATAGATGGTTTTATGGTAAATAGATCAATAACAAGTAACCTGCTTTGCATACCTAACTCAATTTATTGCTGAAAACATAGACAACAATGTTCAAGCAGATGTAGTTTATACAGATTTTTTCACGGCTTTTGACAGATTTAATCATGGCATTTTTCTTGAAAACTTAAACATGTAGTGTTATCTCCGTCTCTCTTGAGTTTTTTTGAGACTTGTTTAACAAAGAGGAAACAACATGTCGAATGCCATAGTTTTATATCTGAAGAAATATCTGCAATATCAGGAGCGCCCCAGGGGTCGATTCTTGGACCACTTATTTTCATAGTTTTCCTCAATGATATAATTGAGGAAACATGTGTTTTATTTACTGTATGCGGATGATGTGAATATGATGTACTCTATAAATGATATAAATCGAGTGCAGGTGAGATTATATGTGAATCAGATAGATTTATATGTGAACCTACATATGAAGGAACAGCCAATTGTCGGTTATCTCACCTATGGCATACTGATGAGGGCTAACTAGCCCGAAATCGATGGAGTGGCCGACAAGAGTTCTGGCTGTTCACACAGATACTGCAGATGTAATTCAATGCTGGTCGGGGCATTAGCCCGCGGAGTAGTTGTTTCCTGCAGTATCATTTATAGATTTAATGGCGCATCGCCCAGGGCGAGAGGTCTGCGGTTAAGTATCTACGACAATGTAGGTCGCTTCCTGCAAGTCGAGCCGCTTAGGCCGAGCAGGAAGTAGCAGACCAGTTACATCTCAATATGATGTACTCTCCATTTCCTGTTTCTGATTATTTGAGGTTTCAGCACTGTTTGAATGGAGTAAAGGGTTGGTGCAATTTAAATTACCTTCCCTTAAATGCAACAAAATGTATCGTTATGACATTTACATTATGAAAAGGTGTTTCCATTTGTTTATAACTATAGTATCGGTGGCACTGTTTTAAATTGACCAGTTTCCATTAAAGACCTAGGGTTTTCGTTTGACACTAAACTAACTTTTAACTTGGCATGTAAATGAAGTTATAAAAACATCTTTTAAGAATTTGGGATTTGTGATCTGTAAATCAAGAAGTTTCACTGATACACAAATCTCAATATTGCTCTTCAATGCCTTTGTCAAGTCCAATCTCGAATACGCGTCTCTGGTATGGCAACCTGGGTACAACATGTATGTTCAAAGTTTGGAAAACGTTCAGCCGCGTTTTCTCAAATTTCTTTCTTATAAGCTGGATGGTAGCTATCCTTTAATTGGAACCTGTCAATGTGTTCTTAAGTAGATTTTCTGTGGTGAGCCTTGAAAATAGCAGGAAAATTCAATCACTGATTTTTCTGAATAAACTTATGAATAATAAGGTGAATTGTCTCCAGCTACTTGAGCAACTCAGATTTCACATTCCCTCAAAGGCAACCCGACATGACAGTTTGTTTTATCTTCCCACCCCGCATACTAACGTATTAAAATTTTCGCCATTGCACTTAATATGTAGCAACTGTAACAACTTGCAGAACGGAGTTGATGTAGCCTATTAGTTTTATTTCACAGTTTTGTATTCACTGAAAAATAAATTTATATATAATAATTATTTCAACTAGTTTGCTCATTGTACATTGTATATGTTGTACTGCAGTTTGTTTCTTGTTTTTCAATGTAATTATGTTTGTTTGTAAACTATAAATAAATAAATAAATAAATAAATAACCACGGAAATTCCGATAAATAATTTTGAACACAGTTTTTTGTGGCAACATTTTAATCACATTTATAAAAGTTTATATTTACTTATTTACTTTATTATTTACAACTTGTTCGACCAGTTTAAATTTCTGAATCTTTCCAGATAATGTTTTTGGAATCTCCTCAACAATTTCTAGGACTGAAGGAATTTTGAAGTGGGAGAGGTTTCCTTTACAAAAGGCCTTTATTTCATCTAACTCAATGGTGTGTCCTTCTTGAACTCTTACGCATGCGCATACTTCTTCACCTAACCTTTCATGAGGCAGTCCAATTACCTGCAAATGAAAAAAAAACAGGTGCAATGGGTTTGACTACTTTAAAAACATTTGTACTGGTTCTAAAGCTACTAAAATATCGAAGGACACTCACGTAAGACTCTAGTATATGTGGATGTGTGTTTAGAAAATCTTCGATTTCCTTTGGGAAGATATTCTCCCCTCCTCTGATAATCATCTCTTTCAGTCTTCCCACTATCCTTCCATAGCCATCTTCGTCTACAATGAATTGGTCCCTGAAAAAACACATTGGAAAAACTTAGACTTTCAATACTATCCAAATTGCAGACCTGCTATTTGTGCCGATACTTTGAAGACAAGACCTGTATTGCACTAGGTGACGCAAACTTCAAATTCAGTGCTGGTTAGGTAGTTGTTCCTCAAAGTTCTGCATAATGAAATTATAAAGGACTAAGTACGGATTGGAAAAGAAAGGTGAAGGACAGATTGGAATGGAGGAGAATAACACAGCTCTGGGCCTAAAAGGCCTGTAAACAGCTTTATAAGTACTTGCCCAGTACGCAGCCACTTATCCTGTCCTATCATTTCCTTAGTTTTCTCTTCATCTTCCCAGTAACCCAACATATTACTGTATCCTCTAGTACAGAGTTCTCCGGGTGTACCAATGGGTACAATCTTACCATCGGCGTCCACAACTTTAGCCTCTATATGATCGTGAATGCGTCCCACAGTGCCAGTTGATCGGTATTCATCATCGTCGAACATAGATTGAAAAACTACGGCTGTTGTTTCAGACATTCCGAACACAGACTGGAAATATATGATGAGTAAATAAATATTTCTTTATTCAATTTTTCCTTAACTATGTCAAATTCATAATGTTAGTGATCATGTAATTTCCGTTATTCCTGATCAGAGCATATTCTTACTTTTACTTTTTTTAGTCCCAGCACCTTCAGCATGTCTTTAAATAAAGATGGAGAGCACGGTGCTCCTCCAGACACTGCTATTTCAGGAGAAATTTTTTCTTGCCTCTTTTTTTGTGCGTTCACCAGATCTACGTACATCGTTGGTGTTCCGTGAATTATAGTACAACTGAAACGTAACAAATGTAATTTCAAACTCATGCAAGTACAGTTGTTTCGACTTACTTCTCTTCCTTTATGGCATCCAAGGATTTGTCAGCATCAAATCCATCACAAGGAAGCACCAGCGTGGCGCCATAATTCAGACTAGCGGAAATTGTTATTACAGTGCCAAATGCGTGGAATAGAGGCACTTGGACACATATTTTGTGATGTTTTTTACCTAATTCGTTCCTTTTTCCTACGTAGAACCCATTGTTTGCTAGATTAAAATGACTGATGACTGCTGCCTTAGGATGGCCAGTTGTCCCCTAGAAAATTGTTTCGTTTTGATCAACTACTAGTTCTATTTTTTATGGAAAGCCAAATTTAGCTTAATTACTCAATATGATATTCATTTTGATATGCAAGTATCGGGACGTCCCGTTCTCTATAAAATCAGTAGTAAACATATATTAAACAGTATTGGACTCATTTATTAACACGTTAAAAATGGTTTATGTGACATTTTCTTCTATTTCTTAAAATAAGAAGTGGGTAGAAGGTGGAATCGTATTCCAAAAAAAGTTCGTAAACTATCGATTAGATTAATTTATTTTAACAGACTTGATCTTGTTTTAAAGCTATTTGATAGCCGAATCATAATCTGTAACAATATTTAAATTTTTATTTAAGCCTGTACCGCCAGATGGCGTTATTTAATACACCCAGAAGTTTACTTAATTTTCTATAAAAAGTTAAATCGAAGATTATATTTTTAATTTTACTGTTTTATTAATCGTGAAATAGTTTAAAAAATGTCAAAACCTGGAAGCAGCTAGCATTTTATAAAAAATATTCAATATGGTACCAAAATTCAAAATTTTTTGCAGTATCCAGTATAAATTGATATAAAACTGACGAGAATCTGAAAAAATATTGTCATCATAAACATCAACGGAAATGCTCGTCAAGTAACAAAAGAATACCGAATGGGATTTCCATATAGACGTCCATCAACATTCATTTAAAATGTGTTATGAAAACATGAATAATTAGCTTTGATCAGAGAAAAATGATAAAAAAATGAGCAAATTCAAATGGGTACACCAAATATTGATAATTAGTAAGCGAACTAGTAAAAAGACAAATTAGGTAATCAAAATTAGTAACCGAGTACTAAAAATACACAACTGTGGAACTTCTAAAGATATCAAATAACGCCATCTGACGGTACAGACTTCAACAAAAACTTAAATAATGTTACAGATTATGATTCGGTTAACAATCAGCTTTAAAACAAGACTAAGTTCAATAAAATCGGTTACCATAGTCTGAAGTTTTTCTGCAATATAATTCCATCCTCCCCCTACTTCTTGTTTTAAAAGATAGTTTAAAATAAACAATTTTTCAGTAGGCGAGTCCAAAACCGTTCTTCACTATTGATTTAATGGAAAAAATCTCACTTTACAATTTAAATTTAAAATACGCCATCTAACAGTGGAATTTGAAAGTGGAAAATAATATTAACAGAACTTGTGGTCATTTTTGTTATCAATATTTTTTTTCCGGGAGCTGTAGAAGTAGTACAGAGATACAGCCGCTAACCGACCTTAACGGGACATCAATAACAGGCAAAGGTAAAGTAATACATACAGAAGTTAGTTGTATGTTGACTGGATCATCAATTTTAATTTGGTCTTGGTTTCTTCTTATGGAATATATGCTGTCTTCATTGGCTAGGTCTAATACTTCATTGTAATTATATGTACCTCTAAAATTATAATAGTAGTACTTTTAGTAAAATATCTGATTGTATAACCTACTTCAATGTCTTGTCAGAAATTGTAACAACACTTTTCAAAGTAGGCAACTGTTTACTCTTCAATTGTCCTGGTTCACTGTGTGGTAATTCTGGACACACGTGGGTTAGGACTTCATAGTAATCCTGTTTTTTGAACTTGTGCCCACATATGATACTTTTAATACCAACTTTATTAACGCAGTACTCTAGTTCTCGGGGTTGATATGCTGGGTTAATAGCTACCTTAAACAAACTTTCATATAATGAAGGAAACGCAGTTATTATTTTGGATATACCGTGAGATATCCCGCTCTTGCACAAGCTAAGAATGCGACGTACCACTCTATAATATTCTGCGCCCAAATGCCTACCCTGTCTCTGTTTCGCAGGCCAAGAGTAACGAGACCAGCTGCCAGTCTGTCTGCTTCATCAAAGATTTCGCTATACGTCAATTTTTTATTTTGATGTCTTGAGATAATGGCATGGTTGCTACCATGTTTCTCGACGGTATCTTCCAGCAGCCTGCCTATCGTCAGAGGCCTTAGAGGTTCCGAGCCTACATTGTGTAAGTAGCTTAACTTACTTTTGTACCTTAACCTGCAATTAAAATACAGGATGTCTTACGCTGACGGTCTATATGATAGTAATAATAATAATATTGCGTTTATTGCCCAACAGAATAAACATTCCAATTACAGGAGAGAACATATTATAACAAAATTATGAATTAACAGTGTTCTTAATTTTAATATTAACAATATTTTATATTTACTAAATTAAATCAGACTGAACTACAGCATAGTATAAATGAGGCCAGTTAAACATTTCTAAAAAATTGGGAACCAACTAATAATAATCGTTTAAGAATATCGAATTATCGAATTTAGACCACATAAGCGAAAAATTTGTTCAAAATTAGATAACATGGATGTCAGAACATTTGTTCTAGCATTACGACAGTAAAATATGCAATCATATTCACTAGATTCTGGTTTAGGTATACGTAAGTAGAACATTTTTAAAATCTGGTGAATCAATGCGATTATGACATATTTTAAAATAAAAATGATAAACTTCTGTAACACGAGGTTATCATCAAATTGTTTAGCGGGATAAATATTATCACGATATGCCATAAATTTTAAGCGATGTTGAATACCTTCAAGATGATTAATATTAACTTGATAGCCTGGGTACCATATAAGGCTAGCATATTCTAATCTGGAACGGACTAAGGAAAGGTATAAACATTGCAGAGCACTAATATTGTTAAACGATGTAGAGTTACGGACTATAAAACCAACTTTAAATTTAGCAGTATTTATAGAAACCATGTTTTCTTTATACCACACCTGTACTGTCTCCAAAAGCCCTTTCATTGCTTGACAATCATCATAACAGGAAAAATTTTCATCTGCGAAAAAAATATTATATTGCAATATTGATGACAAATCATTTATATAAATAGTAAACAGAAGTGGTCCCAAGTTAGACCCTTGTGGTATCCCTGAAGTAGTTATTAAAATATTATCCATTATATGACACATACCACTCACGACGCTTACGATAAGATTTTATAAGAAGTAGTAAAGAATCATCAAATCTAAATAATTGATACTATTTCAGAGAGTACTTTGATTTCAATTTTGAAAATTTAGGGGATTTGGGTTTTCGGGGGTGTTCTCTTTAAATAAAATAATATTACATATTTGAATCCTTCGCTTAATTTTAGGGGGACTATTATCAAGCTTCCTTATCTATCTCTAATGGTCGTCGTGATATTTCCGTTAAAAAAGTTGCTTTTCAATAGCTTAATTCAAAATTGCCTATATCTTACATCGTGCTCATATTAATATTTAAAAGAGATATATAGAGATTACTATCATTTGTTACAGATATTTTCTCTCTATTTAATTTTAAACAGAGAAGTGAACATTTATTATAGAATTTGCTTATTTTTGAACCTTTAAAATTTGGTTTTTGTTAATGGAACACCTTGTATATTTAATTAAAATTGAATCTGAAAAAATATATCTATCTGAAGAAAATGAGAATCCAAGAAATTCGATCATTTCAATTATTTATCAGAAAAACCGTCAATAACAGAAAAATTAAATAAGATACCTATATATACCTATGGAAGTGTAATAATGATTCTGCAATAGTTTTTGATTAAATATACAGGATGCTCCATTCACAAAAACCAACATTTGGGATTAAATTAAATTTTATAAAAAAAAATCACCACTCTGTATAAAATTAAACAGCGTAACAAATGATAAGCATCATCCTATCTCTCTCTGAAAAATCAATACTTTCAGATTACACGATGTGAAAAATAGATAATTTTGGCTGCCGAAAAACAAATTTTTTATAAAAATTTATATTTCTCGAGGACCATTCAAGACATAAGGACGCTTGATAAAAGTCCCTCTAAAATTACAGAGCAGAATCTAAACATGCAAAAATGTATACGGTGTTCTATTTAAAGTACTGCAAGAATGGCATTATTTTATACGTTCATGCAAAAAACAAAACTTTATTGAACTATATTTAGTGGAAAAAGTGGTTCTTTATTGCACTAGTGCAATAAAATGTTTATTGCACTCATCTGTCATTCTACTACAGCGTTTTGTCATCATGACAAACATTAACGTTCCAATCGACGTCATATTTTCCCACACTTAGTGTCATCTAAATAAAACATTTTTTGGTTTTTGCATGAACGTAGAAAAAATATTGTATGCAACTTGTACAAAAAGTGCTTATTGCACTCAACTTGTTGTCCTACTCGGCCTGAAGGCCTCGTTAGACAATTTCATGTCACGTGCAATAAACTTTTTATACTTGTTGCATATATAACTATAATGCAATATTTTGCATATTTACTTAAAAAATATGAACATGGCAACGTTGCATTCATTATTTGACGCGTGATATGTGTGTGTACTTCAATAAGTATATTTTATTTTTTATCAGTCGCAAGTCGCAATGTGTAGATTTAAAGAGAATTCAACCGATAACACCTTGCTTTGTCAACATCTATTTAGAGTAATTAAATGATTTGAAATTGGTATTGGTTGTAATTTGACTTTGGATTTGACATTAAAATTATATAGTGTCTAGAATTGTACTTGTAAATTTCCACCATTCAGTACATAATGTTCAGTGAATATTGAGGTTAGTGGAGATGAATTATATATAAATATGCAACCTTGACGGCACGCGTTACTTGTTTTGAAATAATTAGGTGTATGCTAATTTTTGTAACATCAGTTAGAGTACAGAGAAATAGTGCACTACTATTAGAAATATTTAAAAGTATTACATTTTAAATGATACACTAATAACTAAGAAAAAGTGAAAACTTACGATTTTATGCCACTTTTGATCGTTACAATCCGGCAATACGTTCTACAAAACATCCTTGGCAAACTTTCAATGTGCCGCGGTACTGATGTAATAATCTGCTGTGTAGTTATAGGCTAACAGTCTAATGGTAGTAGTGATCGAGACTTGTTATTATCAATATGTGAGTTGTCGAGATTGTAAAGGGCATATGTAGATCTTAATGAGATTAAGCCCCATACGAATGTAATCTATAAAACAACTGAAATTATCTAATCTTATGTTTAATTCTGGAATGAATAAAAGTTTTACGATACGTATAATTGTTATGTATTTTAATTTAAAGTATTATCAAAACGCTATTAACGAAATAACGAAAAGATAGACATGTTATGAAACAAATTCTGTTTTTCATTATTTGTTTGATATGATGATTGATAAAAATTCAAATATTCAGCAGCTGCACAGAATAAAATATCTAAAAAAATTTGTGTTCATTGTAAATATGAATTAGCTTAATGAGAGCTTGAACACGCAGTTGCTGGAGCAAGTCGCTAGCTGAAAAATGTTACAGCCCATTGATTGTTCACATGTGTAGTAATGTTTCGTGTTAGTAAATCAAATTCAAAGTAAAATATTATGTGTAAAAATGGATCAAATCAAATGCCACTTGGAAATCTACTATAGCCATTTCGTATATAATTTGTAATAAAGTTTCCTGCTGTGCTTATGTCTCTTAACTTGAGCTATTCATGTTCCATAGGCGTTCCTATTATTTGTAGAGTTCTACGAAACATACAGTTGTAGCTTCATTATAGTTTGACATTTTAAAAATCTTAAACTGAGTACTTAAAACTGTACAAATACACAAATGTATCTCGTCTAAAATTAAATAATTTGTTACTGACCACACATCTGGAAAACGGTCGTTCACAAGTAGATAGCAGCAGAAAAGTAGACTAGCTTTGCAAACTATGATTACACAATTCTAGTATTCAGAAGCTACCTACTTGTTCCAGAAATTCGCCTATTTAATAAACACCATCTTATGGTCACGGTGATCATAGAATATTACAGTATTTTCTGCCAACATCAAATGCATATAAAACGAAATAAAAAATAGTTATAGATTTTATGTAAAAACTAACCCAATTTTATTATTTTTTTTTAGTTACTGAATATGCAAGTTTACTTTCGTTTAACTAATTTCGTATCTTTTCCCATTTTCGTGATCTTTATGAACTCCATTTCAAGTGACCATTTGTACACATTTATACCCAACTAACATTTAAGCCTAATAGACTACTACACAAGAAAAATAATTCTAAATTGACCAAGATTTACTACTTTCCTCCATAAAAATAGTCTTCAATGTTACAAAATATTATAATACCAAAATTTTAGTCAAAAATTTGTTAATTAAGAGTAATATAATGACTTCTAAATAAAATGAAATAAATGTCAATTTATACAGTTCGAAATTACATATTGTTTACCTATTCTATGTTTTCAAATGCTAACATTCCAATAACGTGTAAGACGAAATTATAATTTACTTAATTTCGCCTTGAAATCTGTCTTCAATATCCAAGGATTTTTAAAATTATTACAATAAGTAAATATTTACATATTTATTACGAAATTGTAAAACTTATTTTGTCTTCAACTAGTAGTTAAAAATAAGGTAATAAGTTCTATTTTTATTACAATATCAACCTATTTCCAACTTTGTTGATAATTTCTAAAGAATATTTAACCATTTCAATTAACCTAATAGAAATATTGTTCTATATTATGGTACAAATTTACTTGTTAATAACACTTCGACGTAAGTGTGTCTTATAAAGGTTTTTTAGGAAACAAGCTTCTTGTTATATGTATTCCGACAGATCTTCATGTAATAGCGCGTAGAAATTGTTTTGTGTTTTGGCGATCTGCAGTGAAAACCAAGCCCTACACAATATTACAAAGTTGTAAAAAACGAACTTAAGCCAACACTGCATATTATGTAAATCAATCTAATGATAATATATCGCTAAACCCTTCATATATAAGTATTCTTATGACTGTTATCGTGTCAGATGAATTCAGTAGTGCACGTGAATTGAAATTCGAATTGAATTCCGTTCGAAAATATTTATTTTGTTTTTGTTATTACGCATACATAATATTATTGGCTTTAATTTGAATTTTCAATCACAAATAAATCCAAGAGTAGAATTTTATATAGATACCTAGGTAGGTACCTAGTAATAATTTAATTGGTAATAAATTACCATAAAATATCTTCATTTGGAGGAAATCTCAACCACAAAGTTAATATTTTCCTGTGACGTCAACATTGGCATAGGCATTCTACCCTATAGGTTAAAACTTACAGACAAATTGACTTCAAAGTTGATTTTATTTGAGCGGCCATGTTGTAATAAACACTAAATGTTTTGTTCATTATTTCTAATTGATTACTCATTAAAATTATGTAAATACAGATAACATACATTTATGACGAAAGATTATTAAACACAATTTATCACGAAGTACATTCAGTTTTTATTTTAAGTTATTTTTCAGCATAATATTAAAAAGCAATAATAGTAAAAATGTATATTTATAAGGCGCGTTATTTTTATGAAAGTTTGGTCATGACATTATACGAAAAAATTTCCTGGGTTGTACAATTTGATGAATGGAAACCAAAAATACAGACTTTATTATATTAAAATCTAAATATCTATAAATATACTAACTCCTCCTGTACTTGTAGTTTAGTAGCCTGACTTATAAGTCTTTCTTTTTCTTCCTATCCCTGTTCGCTATTAGAATGTATAAAATCAAACATATAATGTTGTCTCTCTCTTGCAAAAGTATGTCATATAAAGGGCATAATTAGGGTATATTTTAGTAATAATGTCTTTTATATTTTGAAATTTTAACATAAAGCTGGTCAGTATTTCTTTTAGGTCCAATTATCTTATTGGAATAAAATTCTTGCCGACCAATTATTAACTTCCATATTACTAGTTTTTTTCCTCACATAAGGAAAAAGGCCAACGCATGTAGGTAAATTTTCCTTATACGGAATTGGTCATGAAAAGTTTTTGACCAATTCAGAGGTCAAGTTAACGTAATTTGAATTATTTGTTGGGTAAGCTATTTATTATATTCCAATTTATTAGTCCCTATGTAGTAATAGTTAATTGAAATTATCCAGTTCCAAACAACTAATAATAATTCATATTCGGTCCAACTTAAAATGCCATATTTTGACAAATATTTTTAGAAAAAAAGACAGTTACAGGAAAACATAGTTACATATTATTGTTGAGTTTAATATTATTTACAGCTAGTGTTATGAGTACATCTATTTGCTTTTAGAGATAAATATATTATTATCATTTTACAACAGATAATAACATACTTTGGTGGTAAAATATGTTGGTATTAAGATTTAGATACTTACAAAAAGTAGAATTTTCTAAATTAAATATTTGATACCGATTAAACGAACGCACATGTAAAAATAAATGCGACAGTTATAAACGTCTAAATAAATATGACAATTAGTAATCACTAATGTGTTTGGTTTAGAATGCATGACCTACTCAAAATAAAATATAAAGTAACGTAAATGTACCAATCACCGACCCTGTACATAATTCCGATTACAAATACGAAAATTTAAATTAAGCGGATTTACCTACAAGAAGGCTGTATATATACAGGGTGTCCGGGACCCATCTTACACATAGCTTCCTGTGATCAAATAAAACCGATTTAGACTAACTTAGCTTCGTTTAAAAGAGCCTCTTTTAGAAGTTACATTTACACTTTACACAACGATAATGATTAACTCAATACAACAATTAATATTAATCTGACGGACTTTTGATCAAACTTGATTTAATTTAATCATACCAACGTCAGTTTGACAAGTGGTAACTTGACTGAATTAGAACATTTATTTCTATTTCAATGTAAGGAAATTTTTAAAAGCGTTTTTACCGAAAAATTAATTTCTTCATAATTTTCAGTCAAGCGTATCAGAATAGGGCCATCAAAAAGATACGTTAAAAATGAACTGTAAAACATGACTGTACCAAATTTCAACATGATTGGACGTTTCGTTTCATAATAATTATGCCCATAACAAGAAAACAATTTTTTTTCTTTGAAGCTCTGTAACTTCTAAACGAGGCAGTTTTGGACTAAGTTAAGTTTGTCTAAATCGGTTCTATTTGATCACAGGAAACTATGGTTAAGCTGGGTCCCATTACTTTCCGGACACCCTGTATTGTAAATTTCAGGCAAAATCAGTTATTTTCTTATTTATAACTTATATCAAATTATTTATCATTAACTAATTATTATTTGGAGGTAATTACGACCAAATAAATTCAGTTTTGTAATGGAAATATTGCAATTGCGTCTTCCTTATTTAGAGCAATTTTAAAATTTAGCTTAAGAGATTTTGAAAATATTTTTAATTCAATAAATCCTTTCTGTATGTTTATGAACAATACAAAGGAAATATAAGAAGAGATTTTCTATCATTCAGATATAATCATATTTGAGTTATTTTAATTACAAAGTCGGAATTAAGTACACAATTACTTGACGGAGACCTATTTACGATCTTCTGGGTCGTAATTACAAGCACAAAATAAATAGCTATATCTAAGAAAATATATAGAATTTGATCATCCTTTTGGAACTTTGATGTAATATTTAAGTACAAGAATAAGTATATAGTATGCTGTCCATATGTACAGGGTGATCACGTAAAATCTTAGACTCGACTGTAACTTTTTCGTATCTAACGAGATATTGAAAAACTGAACCGTGTACATATTGTTACCGATTTTTTTTAGGTACCGACTTTTTACAGGTGCCACAATTTAAAAATGGAGTAGAAAGCAATTCTATATAAAGAAATCTTTAGAGAATGCCTTGCATGCCATTAGAAATGGTACTTATAAAACAGCTTCATGTGAATTTAATATACCTACCAAAAATGTCTTTAATTGATAATTATAACTAAAAATATATACAGGGTGTCCCAAAATAGAAGGCCATACCATTAACCACATATTCTTTGGACAATGCGACTTTCCTTATGTCATTTTTTATTTGGGCGTCCCTGTTTCAATATACAGGGTGTTAAAGTTACATTTTAAAAAACTATTTTTGTTAATAATCTCATTGTTTTATAAGATACACACTTGAAATTTTGCACGTACTTTTATATTATTCCGGCATACTTATCATGTAATTTTGGTGAAAAAAATTGAAGGGTGATTAGGGGTAACTGAGGGATGCATTACCCTTTATCCCCTCCAATTATTTCTGAGTACGCCTATGCAACTGACTGAAAATGGTAGTGAATGATAGTTTTATGTGCACTACAAATTGCCGTTTTTCTCCAAAACGAGGCATTTAAACAAAAAATTACAGAAAAGGTAAAATTTTACCAAAATTACATGATACGTATGCCGCAATAAGATAAAAGTACGTGCAAAATTTCAAGTGTGTATCTTAGAAAACAATTGAATTATTAACAAAAATAGTTTTTTAAAATATAACTTTAACACTCTGTATATTGAAACAGTGACGTCCAAATAAAAAATGGCATAAGGAAAGTCGCATTATTTTTGTCCAAAGAATATGTGGTTGATGGTATGGCCTTCTATTTTGGGGCATCCTGTATATAAAAATGATTCGACAGGAACATACACTATTCTTATCAAAGATGCAGTATAACATTATTGTTACCAGAGTCAACTATAAGGGTAAACATAGTTTTCCGGTGACAAAACTATAATTTGTTGAAAGTGTTAGTTCAAATGTTGAATCGATCTCATTCATTTAAGAATGGCGTATCAACCCCATATAGAAATTTCGGAAGAAGCTATTAGAAGTTCGTTTAACTTCACTCACATTTTTCTGGTGACAATTACATGGATGTCCTAAGCGACCCAAGCAAAATTTATAATTAAGACGAAACATCAGATCGCAATTCTGTACATGTAGGGTTGTAATAAT
This sequence comes from Monochamus alternatus, assembly GCA_037114965.1. Taxonomy (NCBI): domain Eukaryota; kingdom Metazoa; phylum Arthropoda; class Insecta; order Coleoptera; family Cerambycidae; genus Monochamus; species Monochamus alternatus. The sequence continues at coordinate 20,586,089 of CM073430.1, forward strand.
TAGGTTCATATAACATATTTTGGTCGTAATTTGGTACACGGATGCATATAAGTTGATACAGTTTTATTTCGTAGTAGATATATATTATAAAATATTTGAAGACATTAAATTACTTTAAATTTTAAGTCAATATATAATATTAAACGTACTAAAATACTATGAATATACAAACAGACCTCCTATTTCTCAATTTTATTATGTAAAATTTTGAAACCCTTAAGATGTCGGAATTTGGTACATTTACGTTAATAACAGCTTTCGTAAAAATAGCAATAAAATATTTTCATTGCTATCTTGTAACCGTTGATATTCGATCATATGTTTATTAAGCTTTTTTGTTCACTTTTGCCCCCTAAGCACCCCTCAATCATCCTCTATATTCAATCACGCAAAGCCTGATTAAAATAGCTATATTTCAACATTTAATAAATACCCTAGACACCAGTTTTTATCTACGTTCTGAAGTATAAAAATGACAATAATGTTTGAAGTTGTAAATAATCAAATTGGACTGAAATTTCCATTGAAAGTTTCTTTGTTCTTATTTTTCTATGTTTGTAGTAAATAATATTTTAGGACGTAGTATGGTACAGAAAAAAAAACAAATTTTAATCAATGCTTCTGTATTTACTATTGTAGACACATAAAGAGTTTTGCATCAATTTAGCGAGGTTTGCAATATCCAACTGCCCAACCTACTTGCTTGTAGCAGAATCCTGAGCAGCAGTTGGTTCTTCCATCGGGCTGGCAGGGCGTGCCAGTGCCTTTGCAGGCCATCACAGTCTGTTGCAAGCAGGCAATTGCAACGAAGATAATGACAAATATCGCAGTGAACTTCATCTTGAAAACTTGGCCTGAAGATGTAGGAATCTGAACATAGAATTGTATTAGAATATGTATTTAGTTATATATCTGTATTGCACTTGACTATGAACAAGATTGAACTAAATGATAAACTTTAAAAGTTGTATAGTACCCTGGACGAATTGTCTTGTCATAATCGTATATTGAATGATTTGCAACAGAGACAGTCCTAAATCATAATGTTTAAATGTAGATGCCATTATAATTTAGAGCAAATAAACTGTAATGAACTTTCTTATAGTAGTAGCGAATAGTACAATATTATTTTAAAAATTTAAATATTAAGTTTATTAACAAAAACTTACCTTTTTATTTATTAGAGGAGTCGTTCAAGCTCTCTTGTTAATATTGTTCTGTGGATTCTTGCTCTGTATTTATATCAAATATAATGATATTTAACTCACATTATGACTAATTTATGATACCTTCCGAGTAATTTAAACACAAATATGGTTTTTCTAATTAGAAAAAATCGTTTAGATTGACATATGCAGTGGATTGTATAATTTTCTTAGATTTATCGCATGAAAATTTCCACATCGGATTTTCTTCAACTTCTGTAATTTATCAAGAAATCATGAAAAAAAATGAAAACAACAGAACGCCTGCACCGTAGTTACAAACAGATTGCATATCTAAACAATTTACCCTATGGAAACATCAATCATAGAAATTGTACAGCGAAAAAAGAAGATTAAAAATAGCTCTTCTCATTAAATACCCATTTAGTAAACGCTTTTACACATAAAATGAATTTATTTTTAGTATATGTATATACGTAATAGTAATTATTTCTGTGAAAATTATATTAGATATTTTGGTGAAAAATTATACTTGTCAACCAAATACCTTTTTCTTTATTTATCGAAGCTTTTTATTGAAAAATTGCATATTTAGTACTACCAGGATGCCCTTTTAAATTTGATATACATGGTGCTTAATAAAACTGAACTAGATTTAAATAAAGAAAAAAGTAGGTTATTATTTATTATTATATTTTTTGAAATATTGTGGTGAAACATTGTAAATTTGCTAAGCAGATACCATTTGCAAACTTTATATACAAAACGTTTATCATAAGTGAACCAGATTCAAAATACGTATGAACACTTTTTACTGTTTTCTACTGTGCTATGTAATGCTGACGAGGATAATGTTGAAAGTGATAACAATCATGATGATGATGATGACTAGGATGTAGACAGTGACAGTGAGGAGGATAATTATAGTAATGACCATTATAATGACCGTGATGACTATGGTAACGATAATGATCGTAATAATGGGATGATGATGATAATGGTAATGATAATTATAATAATGACGATGACGATAATAACATTGATGTTGATAACTATGATGATGGTTATTATGGTAATGACATTAATAGTAATGATAATGATGATGATGATTATTATCGTCAATGATACCAATGACAATGACGATGATGGTGACAATGATGATGATGATGATCATGATAAGATGATGATACTGATAACATTGATGATATTAATTATTAACTGAAATATTTTTGTAAAATGTTTTAGGCATTTATATTATATTATTCACTGACCATCTTCGAGAGCATCATGTAGCGTGGCTTATGCTGCATGCAGGGTTGTCCAAGAACGGACTTGCTGTTTCTAGTAAATCACTATAAATATTGAACAAAATAAGATCTTGGTTCACTTAAGGCCGGACCTTACAAGATTCAAGAGGAAGTGTTAGAAATATTCGATCAGTTAAGTTGTGAATGTGTTTCAGGTGCATATAACTCAAAAAGTAGTTAGATAACCATATCTGAGTGTTTCAAATTAGTCCCTGACTCTTGTGAGAACAGGCCTTTAGCCATTTGAAAGTTTCAGAAAACCGAACCACATTCTTCCTCATAAGAACTTAAAATAATCATGGAGTGTTCACAGAAAAACGATTTGACATTCCGTATTTTCTAAAATAATTCGAAAATCTAACCAAACTACATCCATAACTTCGAAAATCTAAAACTTTAGTTCACTTAGCGGACGTTGTCGTAACATTTAGTATGAACACTTAAGAACACCAAAACCAAATAATCTTGTTTAACGACCTCTATAACTTTTGATTATCCAGTCATTTTATCAGGTATAGTTTTTATATACTTTTGTTAATGTTATTGATATTATTTATCTTTATTACTGGGTGCAAACAATTTAAATTTGTGGAATATATGTATTTAATTTTTTTGTAGTTCTATAAAAATAAATACTTTCAACTTCCAAATTTTATTTTTCTACCCATCGCATTTTTTACTTTTCCTTTAACTTACTTACGTTTAACTTCTGCCCTTTTCAACTTATATTATCAATATTTTTTAAGTACTTTTTTTATTTACAAATTGTGCTTATTTATCCAGTTTTTAGTAATATGTAGTAATAATAAACCTCAAAGGGATACTTTAAATAGCAGAATATTCATCTTGTTTTAATTAAAAAATATATATTCTTTGTGTTTAAAATCACTGCAGATATAAGTAGATAGCACCCCACAATCAATCTTGCAGCCGCTGACATTGCCTTACTACCACACACTATTTTTTGCAAAAATACTGCATGGTGACCTCATATCTAATAATAACAGATCGATTGAACTCCCCCACAGCAAAAATATGTCACAGTCCCACTGGAACACTTTCTCTTGAACATTTCGTATTTATTAAACTTACTTTCAAGGGACCAGATCATTAGAATTCCGCGATTTAAGCGCAATGTCTCGACCAATGGCGACTCGATTTAACTAGCTGCGTGTCTGTCGACAGCACGAACTTCCGGTCAACTACGGCTTGCTGGCATGACTTACGCTCATTCCCTCAAAAGGTCTTGAGACAGTGAATTTATGATAGACTCGCTTTGTATTTAACACCTTTGTAAACGGCTCGTTGTCCAGGTTCATGGAGAGACGTCGGATGCTATGAAGCAACGTTTGTACTCAAGTTAAGAAATGATAATTCTAAGGTTATAGAAATACGTACTAACTACTCTAGCGGAAAAAATTAAGGGATCAAAAAAAAATTTTTTGCGATTTTTCAAATGGCTGTATCTTTGGTAAAAATGGTCGTATGTGAGTGAAAAAAAAAGCAATTTGAAGCTTGAAGTGTCTAGTTTATGGATCTTGCGATAACAAATTTTTCCAAGTAACAATTAGCGCAAAATCCTAATGATATTATGGAAAGAAAATTTTTCGAAATTTTTGCACACTTATTTTTAGTGTACGGAATTTTTTTCAACCTAACCTAACCATGGATTGGATAGGTTGTTCATTTCGCTTCAATTTCTTTTTTTGTCGGCCTGGATACGACCATTTCTCGCTGAGTTCCTTTGAAGGAAAATGCGTCATTTTCTCTTCTATCAGCAATATCTCAGGAACCAATGGTCACTCACAAAATGGAAGGGGGGTTTCGAAAACTTGGATCCATTCTTTACAATGTTCTGATATGTTTTTTTAGGAAACAAATTTTTTTTCATTCTTAACATGACTGAAAATTTTCGAAAAACAGGACTTTTTGAGGTCTTTCAGAAAATCATGTGCCACATTGAGAATATTGGGAAAATGACTAATGTTAAGTGGTCATCTTATAGGCCATTGTACCCTCAAAAGCCCTATAAAGTTTCAAACTGATCCATCAAGCCGATTTATTGTTTTATTCGATTGAATTTTTGAAAAAATTGAAGGATCGCGTTAATTTGCCTTTCGAGCTCATAATCAGTAAAAAAATAAAAAAATCCTAATTTTTTTCTACATTTTTATTGCGGAAAGCGTTTGAAGTTATGGAAAAAAAATTTTTTTTTAAAAAATTGAAGAATAAATTTCGAAACGAGTCCCGTTTCAATCTCTCGTTTGGCGTCGGCGTTTCACGCAAAACTTTGTTCGTTGGGTTGTGGCTTACGGCGGTGGATCGGTCATGGTTTGGACCGGTGTTTCGCGAAATTGGAGGGCATCTTTGGTAATTGTACGCTAAAATTTGACCACGAGGCGCTATATTGACCAAATTTTAAGGCCAATTGGTCTGCCCCGCCGGCGACATCTGAGATCATTTGTTTTGATGCAAGATAACGCACGCCTTCACACGACCAATGTCACCTGACGCTTTTTTCAACGATATGACATCACTTTGCTGCCACACCCGCCAATGAGTCCAAATCCAAAATATTTTCCTCAATTTTTCAAAAAAAATTTTTTTTTAATTTTTTAGAAAAAAATTTTTTTCATGACTTCAAACGCTTTTCGCAATAAAAATGTCGAAAAAAATTAGGAGAAACTCTTTTTTTCATTTTTTTACAGACTATGAGCTCTAAAGGCAAAAAAACGCGGTCGTTCAATTTTTTCAAAAATTCAATCGAATGAAACAATAAAACGGTTTGATGGATCAGATTGAAATGTTGTAGGGCTTTTGAGGATACAATGGCCTATAAGATGCACACTTAACATTAGTCATTTTCCCAATATTCTCAATGTGGCACGTGATTTTCTGAAAGACCACAAAAGTCCTGTTTTTCGAAATTTTCCAAAGTCATGTTAAGAATGAAAAAAAGTATGTTTTCTGAAAAAACATACCAGAACATTGTAGAGAATGGATTCAAGTTTCCGAAACCCCCTTCTATTTTCTGAACGACCATTGGTTCCTGAGATATTGCTGAGAGAAGAGAAAATGACGCATTTTCATTCAAAGGCTGACAACCCAGCGAGGAATGGTCATATCGAGGCCTACAAAAAAGAAATTGAAGCTAAATGAACAACCTATCCAATCCATATAGTGGTTAGGTTGAAACATTTTTTTTAAAGTCCGTACACTAAAAATAAGTGTACAAAAAATTTCGAACAATTTTCTTTCCATGATATTCATTAAGATTTTGCGCTAATTGTTGCTTGGAATTTTTTATCGCAAGATTCATAAACTAGACACTTCAAGCTTCAAATTGATTTTTTTTTCACTCACATACGACCATTTTTACCATTTGAAGAATCGCAAAAAATGAGATTTATTTTTTGACCCCTTAATTTTTTCCGCTAGTGACTAAAAAAATGTTTTATTCGAAAACTGTCATCAAAAGTCGACATTTTCGTTAAGTTTTCAGTTGACAAAGTGGGTATTTTTTTAGACCTACCTGCGAAACACTTTTATGTTCTAGAACGCCAGAGTCTTTTTCGTTCTAGAACATAAAACAATTGTCAAAATAATTTGTTATCTTTTCGAAACTTATGTATGATTTTATTAATTGAACAATATAAATTTTAAGTAATATAATATTTCAATACAAAACAGTAACTATTATAAACGAACCGATTACAATTAGCATTACATGTAAATGGAAAATGCCGATATTGCAGTGAGTTAAATTATTTTCTTCGACATTCAGTATACTTTTTGACATAGAATATACTGACCTTAAAATCTGAGGTTTAATTCTATGTTCGAAATATGCCAGTAACACCCTTTTGAATTTAGTGTGTGGAAACACTACCTTTAATTGTAAAATAGCGCTTTGTGTCGCTTCCAATACTTCCCCTGGCAAATGCTCGTCTTTACTTTACAAAATAAAAGCTACACTTGCTGTTTGGAAAAATGAAGATGGTCTAGTCCTAGGACTGACAAAAGTAATATTTCAGTTTTCTGATTAAAAATAAAAATGTACATATTGTGACAAACATTATATCAATTGAACTCGATTTGCTGGAAAGCTAAAACAATTTCATAAATTGACAAGACATTTTTTGCCAAGAAAGGATTCAAAAAATATTTTCAGATATCCATAGGCGTACGTTATGCTACGGAATAATTAAAAGAAAAATAATATTTAACTCCCTGTGTCTCAAAAACTAAGCGTTTTGAGAGAAAATGCTATAGGGCAATATTTATCCTTTTTCGACGTATTTACTCGTATTTACACCTAATACACCCTGTATACAAAAAATGTTTCAAATGAATTTTTCAATGAAAAATCAAAATATATTAGTGATGTGGGAGCGTTCACAATAATATACTCAGTGGTCACTTAAACGTTTTCTTTGAATCTGTTTTACTGGTTTTATGTATATCGTTTTATATTACTTTTTATCTTTTGTATTTCCACAGAATAGTATTAGTATTGTTTTAGCTCAGTTAGTTCAAGCTTGAAAATAATAATAAAATAGTCAATATGATACTATTATAATTTACTTATAACTTTTTGTGTTAATGGTTAAGAAAATGAGTAAAAAATATAAAAAAATAATTAAATTTTTACTAGACAAGATAATGATTTTAGTAAAAATTGAAGATAACACAATTGTAATTACACAAGTTCTCTATGACTTCTGGATCTAGTAAAGCTCATAGATGACAGAAATTGACAAAATTGAAAATGTTCGGCAAAAACTTTGATTTCTGAGTTATATTATCAAGACAAAGGTTATGGAAGAATTATATGTCATATATCTTCGTATATTTAGGCATAGATGATGATGACTGAAAGGAATATGTTACAATGCGCATAATCCATTATGTTTTGTTTTGCATAGAAATAATAAATGTACCAAAAGCATTTTTAACAAACTGTGCTTCCTGATTTAATAATATAAATGGCCAATTGAGGATTATTTGTTATTATCAACTTTATTTTTCTAATATATTTTCCATTGCGTCCTGTTCGTACCCTTTTTCCTCTTTTTACCTTCAGCTCTCTTCTATTGGTTTTCTCTTCTTTTTCAATTTACCTTTTTTTCTTTATCTTTAGTTTACTTAAATTCCTGTATTCACTATTTTGAGATGTTTTGCTATAAAATTATTGGAGTAAGATGATGAGCTGGTATTTTGCCTGTTACTCAACTTAAGACTATTCTAAATTAATTATTAAATAAATACAAATAATATATAATATGGGAAGGTTATTTCGACGCCCATAAATCTTACAATCACTGATGCACAAGGCATAAATGGCATCATCACGTTACCAAAGCATGCCAGATTTTGATGAATTGATTATAGACTGTTAGAAAGAAACTCTGCCATTACACCTCAATTAAAAGATTCAGTATTTGAGAGAAATTTGAAATTCGGGTCATATTACTACCCCGCATATTAATCCGAATGCAGCACTCCATGGAGTCTGAAGAAGACAGAAGAACAATAAACCAACTTAACAATTCCTTTACAGTTTTGTCACGTTTTGCAACGGCCTATATTCGCAATAATAAAGAGAAACACACTTCCTAATGGTCCCATTAGCTGTCACGCTGGTACTAGCATTCAGAATAATCCATAAGGGGCTATTCCGGCATTATAGTAGGTCAATGTGTCTACACGACAGACTTGGTTGTTGAATCACGACGGAGAACACCCCTTATCAAGGCGGTTAGTGGGGGTAACTCACCCTCCATTGGCCAAGATTGCCGTAACTCTCTCGCCGCTTTGGCAGATTTATTCAAGCGGGCAGTTTGATAGTCAAAGTTAAGATTTCTGCAGGAGTCGCAGACGACCTGCTCAAAGTTCTGAAATATCCCACCGTCTACCATGCTTTCTAGTGGTGATATATTTGTAAAGTGTCTGTTTTTGCTCCTGAAACTGTTGTTCCGCAGGATTTTTAGAATGTATTAATTACAATTTTTCTGTGATTAGTATTCATTTGTTTTTAATATACACGGGTATGAGTAGATAATAGAAATGTCTCAGTCTGGAGGGAAGAAAGGGGGAGGCAAAGGCCCTCCCAAAGACAAGAATAAGGAAAACGAAGATGGTACTGGGAAAGGAGGTACTAATTTTAATAATTCTAAATGTAGATGTAGTTATTTTTTATAGCCTGTGAGCATCCAAGTTTAAAATTAAAGAATTTTTGGTCACAAAATATTTTTTCCTTTATGGTATCTGAAAAAAGTAAATAATTCGCCACTGTGGGTTCCTGATATATCTACTTTTTTTGTGTATATTTATCTATACCTCTTAAATGTGTTTAATGCAATACAATTAGACTAATGCACTCTGTTTTTATTCTTTTGATATGTATAGCATAGTAGAAACAAAGAAAACATTTTTGTTAATAAATTCAGTCAACCTGTTTCTCACATTGACACAGCAGATAATTATGACCGGCTACTCTTTAAACAGTATGACATATGACATTTCGGAAATTTTTGTCTTCATTTTCAAAATTCTAATTAAAACGTCTGAAACTCAAATGTGACAGATTTCTTTTTTTATCTACCTTCCATGTAAGTTATGCAATATTCGTACTATTACTGCTCGTCGTTAATGTTATTAATACTGTTATTTTTACTAAATCAGTAAAAAAAAAGTGTAAAATAAAGAATGATTCTATAAGTTACCATTTACTGACAATTGCTCTCGCACATAAGTTTTTAAATTTTCGAATTTCATATAATTCTTTTTTAATGTATGATTACATGAAAAAGTTAAATCCGGTTGTAACTTCCATACTCTAGGATATCGGAAAACTAAAACGTACATATATTAACTAATTTTTCACAAGGATATCATTTTTTTATCAAAAAATCAACTGTATTAATAAAAAATGTACAATAACGTTGTAAAATTACATTTCATATATGTGTACAAAAACACAGTTCTACTATGAAAAAGTGCATATTCATAAGTAATAATTTTCCACTCCATTACATTATGGTGCCAACAATCCACCGTGTAATATCGCTAATAATTTTTATCAGTGTAAGTATATATTCCTTTATTATAAAAAATAAAAAAACTATAATGCGTGCTCGATTGTTTTTTGATAAAAATTGATGAAACAATTTAAACACAAGTTTCAGTTTTGTGTTGTCCTAGGGAAGTTATTGCCGGATTTAACGTTTTTGCGTGATCACCCTGTACTTAGTTTCGGGTGAAATATATCTATTTACCAAAATTAAATTTATAAAATCAAATTCTTGAATGACTTTTAATAGAAGCATCTAGTTAAATAAAAACGGTACAAATACTTAATTAGAAACAATAGAGAGCGTATTTGATATGAGATTTTCCGGGTTGTTATGCCGTGACCTCGGTAACTGATTCCTGCCAGTAACAGAATTAAACTGCACCTCCCTAGCTTTAACTGGGATTCTTTGACCTGCCCTTATTGTTCTCGGGCTAGATAACGGGTCTGTCCTCTGTGGAGCGAAGTCACCACTGAAGATACCGATAGTGAAGAGCGGCGGCACGTTTGGAAGCATGGGATGCGACCAGTTATAGAGGCGGCTACCGGACCATCATTATACGAGGAATGGTTCCGGCCGTAGCAGTTGTAATACCAACAACCGAATTCAATATATGGGCGGGTCCAGAGATATCGATAGCGGTTCTGCCCCTACAGAGCCTATCCCAAGAACAACAAGAGCAACGGTCAAAGAATCTCAGCTAATCTAGAGACTTTAATTCTGTTATCGACATAGCAATCCGGAAAATCACTAAATATCAAATAATAACAACGGCCGTGAAAGTTTAAAAATCACTGTAACAGAGAGTGCAGCAACCATCTGTTTTCACGTATCCTACAAATATAATTTTTAATTTATTTTTATGTGTAACTAGTACCATTGTAGTATTGTGACATGTTTGATTTAGTTCAACAACCGTATTATCATGTTTAATTAGTAGATAAGTAATTACGAGTTATTGTCTGAAGCTATTTATTTGTGGCATAATTTTAGTTTTTCTTTAGTTATATTGGGTTTCTGCCACACTTCTGAAAAAAATAAATATTAATTAAATAAGTCAAGGGTTATTTTTGAAACTAAGTTTGCCTAACCAAAAAATCTCACACTGAAAAAAGCAGATAAGTAAAAAATAGCAAAAATCACATCACTATCGCGCGCTTCCGTATTTTTAACGAAAATCCTTTTGTTTTCGTTTTCAAAATAGTAATAAAAATATTAAACGTATGTTAAGTTTGACAGTTTAAAATTTCTTTATCTGCTTCCATAGAGATGTTAAATGATTTTTATTTTATTGTTACTTACGTCATTTAATTCAATGGGGTTCGGCAAAAATTTTAGAGAAGAAAGGTAATACAACAAAAATAAAATTAAAAGAGACCGCGATTATTTTGTTGAACGGAGATAAGTGTGTATCAAACTGTTCAGTAAACATCGATCATTGTTGGCTACAGTTGTATCAAGAAAAAGTAAGTAACAATAAAATAAAAATCATTTAATATCTCTATGGAAGCAGATAAACAAATTTTAAACTGCTACACTTGACATACGTTTAATATTTTTATTACTAACAAAAACAGAGAGATTTTCAAAAAGTCAAAAATATAGAAGTGCGCGATAGTGATGTGATTTTTTTTATTTTTTACTTATCTGCTTTTTTCAGTGTGAGATTTTTTGGTAAGGCAAACTTAGTTTCAAAAATAACCCTTGACTGATCCGTTTGGCGTAAGGTCTTATTTAATTAATATTTATTTTTTTCAGAAGTGTGGCAAAAACCCAATAAAACTAAAGAAAAAGAATAATTACGAGTTATTATTTAGACACGGTTGTATGAATTTGTTTACCTTTATTTTATGTTAAGTTTATCATGTAAATATTGTGTACTTACACTAACAGTTGATTACAATATGACTTAAATTTCCGGAACTAAAATAACGTAAATGTATGTAACCAGCGCATCCGCCATTTTTGGAAATGAAGCAAAATATATATATTAAAAATTATACAGGGTGTTTCCTAAATAATCAAATATTTCAGGGGGCGATTTCTCAAGTGATATCATGAAGCATAGTTCATATAAAGTTAAATTCTACGTGCCTTAATTTTTGAGTTGCAGGACGTTAAAATTTACTTTTTGAAAATCTCTGGAGTATACTAAAATTTTCTTTTTAATTTGCTGTTACTTACACACCATGATAGAAGGCATGTTTTGGCTGCCGAATATTTTTATAAAAATGTCAGAGATGGTCACGTGACGTTCTCCACCTAAACCACATCTTAAATCAAAAAATGTCAAGAGACGTTTTTTGTTAAATAATACATGGGGATTAAAAAAAATATATTAAAAAACTAGAGGGTGGTGGAAGTAACCGCCCCTGATATTTTGAAAAAAAAAGTATTCAACAGCCAAAACATGCCTTGTCATTGTGTGTAGTGGCAGTAATTTAAATAGAAAATTTTAGTTTACTCCAGAGATTTTTAAAGTAACCTAAACAAAATTAAAATTTTTACGCCCTGTAACTCAAAATCTAAAGCATTTAGAATAAACTTTATATGAACTTTGCCTCCTCATTACTTGAGGAACCACGCCCTGAAATATTTCATATTACTTAGGAAACACCTTGCATATCATGAGAAAGAGTATATTAAGAAAATACTGAATAATTGTTATTATAAAAATGAATTTCATACATACGTAGGACTTTCATTAATATAACATTAGATAACCGCTATTTCATTAATGTTACATTAACGCAATTAATTTTGGTTTTTAATCTATTTTTGGATAGATATGGATCATATTTAGGGTAGAGCTTTGCTAATATGGATGCTTAATTTACGAATGTTTTTATTACATTGGTGTTTGGTGAAGATAGTGTACTATGCATATTAAGAAATAATAAAATTAGATATTACATATCATACATTTTCCTAATTGCTAAGATAGTATAGGGAACAGTGCGATATCTAATTAGTTTCAGCAATAGCAGTACAAACCCATTAATACTAATTTCAGAGAAGATTATTAACACTTATTACTAGGATATAAGCTACTGGAAATATCAAAAATATGCGTATAAATGTGCACAAAAGTGAGTCAAATATGCGTAAAATATTCAAAATGTGCAAATAAAGAAATATTTGACAAATAAAAATATATAATTTCACTGATACGCTACTGCCTTTCGGCATTTTAACTTCAAAAGCATAATTGGAAATAACATGTAGAAATGGATTTTTTGGCTACCTCTTACATTAAAATGTACCAAACTGTTGTTTTATTATCTGATATAATAGTTTTGATTGCACACCAGAATCAGGTTTCCAATCGTCAGACGCATTCCCACTAAAATAATATATTTTCAACTTGATATGGGCATTATAAGTACCGTGTGCGTGCGTCTGACATTTCCAACTATTCTCTGAACAGGTTTAATAAATCTCAAACAATATTGCATGCTTTATTATCTGACCATAAAATTTATGAACCGTATATTCTAATTAGATCGATTTATTCCAAAATTAAAAAAATGAAAATGCCTGCCGTACATATTCATACGTAATTGTAAATTCTTTCAATTCGATTATCATTTATTATCAATTTTATTTTATACGCAATATGCTACTTTTAAAGAGTATGGACAAATATTTCAAAAAAATGCATATAACATGCATAGTTGCAAGATATTTGGGTTACTCTACCCATTGCAATACTATATCTGAAATGGTTTTTTAAATTTCTTTTCTTTAGATTCATCATATGTAAAATTTACTCTTAAACGGGCAACAAACATATTGGTGTTCGCAATTTTTATATTTCTTGTTAAATAAATACAATATTTGATGATGATTACTGATAAAAGAAACGTTGGAGGGTAAATATAAATCTGATCCTAAAGGTATGTTAGAGAAACACACACTACACACGCAAAATAACGAGGGCATACATATATCAAATATCTGTCCGAACGATGAAGCGGAGTTTGGGTAACTGTCCAGTGCGGAAAAGACACTTTCTGCACAAGTTAGGAACAATAGTTTTTCTACGAGCGCGAATAGAGAAACAAATAATAATTATTTTATTTTTTTATTTTATTTTATTCAAAGCACATACCCAACAGGCAATTGCCCAATTACAGGGTACGGTAAAACATATACAGTGCAAAATAAACACAGAAGTGTGTACAAGACACAAAAATACTAACAAAACAAGATAATAACAAACGAAAGACAAACAAAATTAATAGACAAGGAAAATTAATATACAAAAAAAAGAAACAGAGAAATATATAAGTAAACCTATGTTACAAAGCTAAATACCTATCTAAACCTATCTTTACTAAGTACTGCATTTTTTATAGCTTGCATTGAACAGCAAAAAATATCTACACTAGATTCTATATCATTGTATCTTGAGATAATTTGATACAAAGACGATGCTACAAGAATATTGGTGCGTGCAGTACGAAGGTTAAAAATATTATTACTTCTTGCTGAAAGTCGTGGTATTTTGAATTAGATATTGCTTAGAACACTTGGACATTCCAAAATGTTATAAACAATTTTATACAAGAACATTAGTTGGGAGACTGCCCTTCTTTTAGACAAAGTATGAATATTGAACCGATCAAGTAATAATTCAAGCGGAATACCCTGAGGAGGATACGCACCGTCCAATAAGTACATTGCAGATTTCATAAATCTACGCTGAACTCTTTCTAAAGACGCAATATGACCAGCACAGATTGGGCTCCAGACTATTGACGCATATTCCAATTTCGAACGAATGAGCGTAGTGTACAGCAAACGTAAAGTAGAGATATTGGCAAACTCTTTGGAATTTCTTATAATATAACCTAAAGTCTTAAATGCGGAAGACGTCGTAAAGTCAATATGCTTAGAGAAGGTTAAAGTTAGCTCAAATGTTACTCCAAGGTATTTAATGTAATTTGGTCTAAGGAGTATTGTATTATTCAGTGTGTAATTAAATTGAATTGAATTCTTTTTCCTAGTGAACGTAACGATATTACATTTAGACGCGTTCAAAGGTAAACAATTATGTAGACACCAATTGCAAACATTGTCAATGGCACTCTGTAACCTGTCACAATCAGCAATGGTGTTAATTTCACATAAAAGTTTGAGGTCATCAGCGTACATCAGATAGTGCACCTGCAAATCTTCAACAATGTCATTAATAAATAATACGAAAAGTAAAGGTCCGAGTATGGAACCCTGCGGTACGCCAGATATTTGATGAAACATGTGAGATTTAAAACCACGATTCTGAACAAACTGATACCTATATGATTGAAAAAGCTTTAAAAGGGAATCAGATAATCCAAAAGCATCTAGTTTAGTTAATAAAATATCATGATCTAGTCTGTCAAAAGCCTTAGTGAAATCAGTGTAGATAACATCCACCTAACTCATCCTGTCAAGACTTTCACTGATAAATTGCGTTTTTTGGACTAAGTTAGTAACAGTCAAACAAGACAGAGAACTATGCAAAATATTGTGTAACAAAATTTCAAATATTTTAGAAAAATTACAGATTATAGTAATTGGCCGATAGTTGCAGAGTTCATTCTTGCAGCCCTTCTTGAATATTGGACAAACTCTAGATAACTTCCAGAAATCAGGATAACACGATGTTTTTAACAACAAGTTATAGATGATTGTTAGCGGGGCAGCAAGAGCAAATGCACAGTCCCTAATAAGGAACGCTGGTATTAAATCAGGCCCGGAAGTCATTCTAGGTTTGAGTCTCCTATTGGCAGCATATACCTCGTCTACTGAAAAGTTTATTATGGTTGTGAGATTGGAATTTAAAGTAGAGGTTACAAAAGGACCGCTGCTAGATTGTGTGTATGACTGAGAAAAAAATCTGCAAAACAGTTCACTATAGCTTGCGGATCATCAAGAGTTTGACCATTGTAGAAAAGCATAGATGGAATAGACGAAATATTTCTTTTAGCATTTATAAAAGAACAAAAATTTTTTGGATCATTTTGAATATTAATTTCAATGTTTCGTACATATGACTTATAAGAACTGCTTACTTCATGTTTAATCTCAGACCGCAAATGTTTAAAATTGTCTAAGAAGAAAGTATCACCAGACTGCTTATACTTTTTGAGTGAATTACTTTTTTGCCTAATTTTTCTAATTATTTGACTATTGAACCAAGGTGGATATGTTTTCTTATACATTTTTTTCCTTGGCACGCAATCTTCAAAGATGTTATTTAGCTTATTATAAAAAGCAACTAATACAAAATTTAAATCGTCACTATCACCAACAAAGGACCAATCAGTACTCAAAATAATATCATACAAAACAGGAAAATGTGCTTTTCTGAAATTAAAATCATTCATTCATTATGTCCGAATACTATGAAATAAAAGCAAACTCTTAATCTATTTTATCTACCAAAAAAGAAACATTCCCGCATTACGTAGCTGTTATCATTTCTTATATGATATAGATTTACTTACACTTCTACTTCAGCATATGCCAGAAACTAAGTATGTGTTTACTGACACCATCTATTTTTTCAGGGAACTCCAAGGAGTCGAAGGATAAGGAGAAGGAAGAAACCACCAGCAACCCCGAGGGAGATGAGACGCCCAGTTCCAAGCCTCAGAGTGCAGGTCCCAATGTCAGGGACGCCGCTCAAAGAATTCTGGTGCTCTGTCAAAAAGGGGAATGGGGTCCCGTGGACCAAGTGCTCAAATCTATGGAGAAGGCCATCGCGAACGCAGGAGAAGACGCCAACACAGTGCCTTTAGCTGGAATCTTGGACGCGGTAATGTTTCAATATAAAAATAAGATACAGACTTGATATCTAGAATATAAATTATAGGTATAGTCTTGCAGTGATAGTCCGTGGTTTTCTGAGCTGGACGGACAAAATTGTTTCATCTGAGATGCTTATATTTTCTGTAGAAAGGTAGATAATTTCCAAATACTTGTGAAACAAGTTTGTCATTTTTAATTTTTGTTGCAACGTCCTATAGCATTAAATTTATTATGTTTATACATGGTGTCCCAAAATAGAAGGCCATACCATTAACCACATATTCTTTGAACAAGAATAATGCGACTTTCCTTATGCCATTTTTTATTTGGACGCCTCTGTTTCAATATACAGAGTGTTAAAGTTACATTTTAAAAAACTGTTTTTGTTTTCTATGATACACACTTGAAATTTTGCACGTACTTTTATCTTATTGCGGCATACTTATCTTATCTTTTGAAAGATATTCTCGTTTTGTTTTAATTAGCAAATATTCATTCAGTAAGTATTACGATTTGCTAAGCTGCCAAGGTATTGAAATAACAGGTATATTCACAAAATTTCAGTTTCACTTGAACAAAAAATTACAAAAGAGGTAAAATGATCAGAAGAAATTTCTGCGTTTGATATTTCAAGAAAAAGCTGCATAGGCGTACTTAGAAATAATTGGAAGGGATAAAGGGTACTGCATCCCTCAGTTACTTCCATTCACCCTTCGATTTTTTTCACCAAAATTACATGAAAAGTATGCCGAAATAAGATAAAAGTACGTGCAAAATTTCAAGTGTGTTTCTTACAAAACAATGGGATTATTAACAAAAATAGTTTTTTAAAATGTAACTTCAACATCCTGTATATTGGGGGCTCCCAAATAAAAAATGGCATAAGAAAAGTCGCATTTTTGTCCAAAGAATATGTGGTTAATGGTATGGCCTTCTATTTTGGGACACCCTGTATAATAATACATAAATAAGGTACATTTTTTAATCACAGAAGAGTTGTAATTTGGAACATAAATTATCATTGTAAGTTAAAACACTAAGTTGTTTTTCAAAATAAGAACACAGAGCCACAAAATGAAATCGAAATTGTCATTTGTGATATTAGATATTATCGTATTAAATAGACATTGGCATTGAATAAAGTTGCAATTGCATATATGGCAGTATATAAGAATACAGCATACAGCACCTAATAAAAAATATTTCACCGTGCCAAAAATTCAAAACAAAATCATGGTGTGGGACGATGAAGCGCGACGAAAGGAAGCATTTCAACATTGTTTGTTTGTAAAGACCATTTTAATAAAGGTTTAAATGGAAATATAGTTAGGTTTAAGTTCATCGAACAATTTAAATGCAAAGTTGTAAAGAATAAATTAAATTTTTTTATTAAGCTACTAAAATGTATACAGGGCGGTTAGAAAATCTATGGTAAAACAAAGGAAGAGGGCCTCTAAGGCCGGTTATGGCCCCTTTTGTTTTTTTTTTTTTTTAAA
Organism: Monochamus alternatus; assembly: GCA_037114965.1. Classification (NCBI taxonomy): domain Eukaryota; kingdom Metazoa; phylum Arthropoda; class Insecta; order Coleoptera; family Cerambycidae; genus Monochamus; species Monochamus alternatus. The sequence continues at coordinate 20,603,929 of CM073430.1, forward strand.
TTATTTCGCCAGTAAGTAGGTATAGGTCATAAACAGTCGATTTAACTCTAAACGGAATCTCAAATAACCCCCCCCCCCCCTTATTCACTCCACAGTCCTATTCCCTCCACAATCCCTATGATAAAATATTAGGGTAGCATAAACGCCTTGTAAGTGACTAACTATTTGCCAGATTACTACCCTTGAGCCCTTTTACATATTAATTCACTCATAAACTAATGTGAGGAGAAATTAAATCAGTAGTAAATGGCAATAAAAAATTGTCAAATTAATAAATGTTAAATAACATTATTCATTATTTTTACTTATTATTTTTTAAATTAATTATCAAGTAGTTTAATGTGATGTTACCGACACAGAGAACGTACTGCATATGATCATAAAGGGCGAAACGTAAATATAATTTGAAATCAGATGGCATAATTTTATAAATAGATCAAGAAAAACGGTCTATCTAGTACTTATCTAACAGCATTGTCGCTGTAACTGTCACGAGCGGATCTATATTGTAAACAAAAGAATAAGTTTTAACAATACCGTAAATTCACCACATCACCACTAATAATTATCGCTTTACCTATACAGTATTTACACTTTGTATCTATGACCCACAAGTGCCACAAAAACGCAAAAATGCAAGGAATAAACGCTTGCTTAATCAACAACACCGTTACCTACACCTGTATCCCCGGAAGTAAACCACGCTGAAATGCGTGTAACGTTACACCAATGATATCGCGTTTTCGGCCAAGTGGTTTTGTTTACATTCATTAATGTTAATATTTTAATTATTATATGTTTATTGCCGCCAGCACATGTTCTGACCTTTCAATATGTTTGAAAGATTACCCTGTAATACATTTCAAACCAATATAAAATTTATGCAACTTAGCCATTGGACAATTTACTTATCTACTAGCTTAAGGACCACGAAGTTACGCATAAGTTATGCTGGTTACATGATACTGATATAAGGTAATACTTTTAGGCTAATTTATTAAGATTAGTATAGAATCAGTTGAAGCTATGTTTGTGAGAACAGTGTTGAAATAATTCATTATAACTTAACTATCTTTACTTTTCCCCTTAACTTCTGCATTCAAAGTTTCTTAATTTTGCACAATTGAATTATGATTTATTTTATCTCCCTATAACGCTACAGAGACATAATGTCGTATGTTAAGATATGTAGGTATGTATGAGATCGTTAACAATTACATTTAATTTCAAAACTGAGGCTATAAATATTCTGTGCCAAAGCATATGGCAATGCAGGCTCTATTTTCCGGCAATAAAAATGCGGGGCGCTGTCATGCAAAGCGATTAAACTGCACATACAACCATTAGTTTTGTCAAAAACGTCAAAGCGTTCATTAAATTATGGCGTAGTACTTTTGAATGACATCATTATAAAATCAATAGAAAAATATGTCTTCAGCCGATGCTTTCTTCGATTAATGAAATAAGGATAATAATAGTTACAACATTTATAAACGAAATAAAAATGCCTTAGAATCTAAATATAGCGAGCTGAAAGTGAGATTAAATCGGTTAAGCTTTCAAGTAAAATCAAAACGTTTTTACATAAAAGCCTATTTGCTTTGTCATCTATTTATTCTAAAGAATGTTGTATTAAATATCAGAAGACAAGAGTCATAAAAATAATCTGAAGCCACTGTAGTATCAACGATTAGATACCATTTGATTTGTAAGACCAAGAAGATCTTTTTAATTAATGTATACGACGTTTGTATAGACCATCAAGCTTCTATGACCAATGTATAATCAAGAAGGTCTATTGCCCACAATTTTTACTTTTATATGATTTCGAGATTTAGGAAATATTGTAATTAAAATTATCACCTCCATCAACCCATAAAAAAGCCATTTCTTATGCTTCTTAAGCTTGTAATAAACGCAATAAATAATGAAAACTGTTTTATTTGTCAGATTTGAGAGCGTCGATTGTAATTTTTCGCGGAAATTAATGACCTGTAAACGTCAAAATTTGTGAGCCACGACTTTACTTGATGAATGATATGGAATCACAAATCCAGAAAAAATATAGTGTGCTAGTGGCATATTGCCGGCGACCGGTAATTCATGGCCGCCTTAGAAGATCCAGAATCAGTAAAACTGGCTTTTTATACCAATTTACCTTGATTGTACTGTAGCGTGAAGCTCATTTGTTTATTATTATGTGTATCTAGGTTATAGCTTATAAATCTAGGAAGTTTGTGCTACCGCTTTACTATTATTATATTGAAGAGACCGCGATGTAAATAACATTGACCATTTGTAGTGGGAGCATCCCAAATCCCTACTCGATAAAATTATGTTTTTAACACCGATTACGTGACACTCACATTGACACAACGAATCGATGGTCAGAAGAGCAAATACAAAGTTATAGTTAATTTTCAATGATATTTTAAAAAATAATGTCGCATGATATACTAATTTAATTCGTATTTCTCCATGGAGATCCTTAAATAAATATGTAAGATAGTAATTATATTTGGAATAAGAATAAGTACTTAATAGACTTCATATACTGAAAAATATAAGGATGTTCCATTAATATATAGATTTGCATTATGCTTCTTTAATGCAATGTTCAACTGTGCGTTTTAAGAATTCCTTAAAAAAATACAACTTTTGGATTTGTATTTTTACTTAAATAATACTTAACAATCGAGATAACTCTACCGTCAAATAATAGCTGATGCCGCATCCACACAGGCAGAGAGGCTACCCATAACCTACATCTGTATCCACGGAAATAAACCGCGCTGAACGGCATATAACGTCACGCTAATGATATCACGTTATCGGCCATGTAGTTTTGTTCCAAGGTAAATTATTAATGTTATTATTATAATTATTATGTGATTATTGCTGTCAGACACAAGTTCTGAGCTTTCAGTATGTTGGAAAGATTACCCTGTAATACATTTCAAACCAACACAAAACTTGCCCATTTTGTAATTGGGTTGAGAAAAATGTGCAACCACCCTGTATATACCTTCCAAAATTTTTTGAATAGACCTTTTTTAAGCCATTATAAACAGTTTTGTGCTTTATAGCTACGCATTTACTATTTTTCGGTGTTTACTCATTCCTGAGATGAATAGATTTCGGTTCGTTTATCGAATTTCGTCCCCAGTTCATTGTCATAGACGACAACAATGGGGGAATTTAATATTAGTAATGGAATGGCTCTATTGAACAAACAGATAAATTGTCTGTTGTTTCCAGGCGACGGGAATGACACCTCTCATGTATGCAGTCAAAGACAACAGGACCTCTCTCATTGATAGGATGATCGACCTGGGATCCGACGTAGGAGCCAGGAACAATGTGAGTTGAACACGATGATTTTATACCGTGAAATTTCGCGAAACTGTTTATATTAATCACTCGAAAGATTTATTGTCTTGTTACAAGTACTACGACAATTTGAATAGCGACACATAAATGTATTAATGTATTATTTCGAAAGCAATGTAATACAAACAATTTGAATATGTTTCTGATACAAACAGGCTAAAAGCCCAAAACAGTACCCTCACCTGCTATGAGAAGTACATAGTGTACAAGTGAAATAATGTAAATACGTTACTCTACTATAACTATATTACTAGATTAACAGTACATTAATAATTAATACGTTTAATGTTACGTTTAAAACAACTTATGGAACTATTAAAAGTATCAATATTTAAACAGTATCTGTCGGAATTCTTACATATTCAATGAAATGGTAAATTAGCCCCAAGTTGGTTCTACTATGGACAATATAAAAAAGGGACAAAACACGTGTGTCCCTAACTGGTGCATGAAAAGGTTAAGATGGACAATTTTTTTTTCATCTACAAAGTGCGCTTTATGACAACAAAAAAATAGTTAGGTACTGGTTAGGTTAGATTAGGTTGGGTTAGGTAAATTTTATTTTATTTGTTTTCATTTACAAAGTGCGCTTTATAACAACAACAAAATAGTTAGGTTCTGGTTAGGTTAGGTTATGTTAGGTAAGGGTTAGGTCAGGTTAGGATAGGTTATGTACGAGTATAGTTGCTGCAAGATGATTAATTCATTATATTTCTATCAAAATATTTAAGAAAGTGCAACTGAGAATAACAAAACTATATGCTACACTGAACGTTTGCACTGAATATTGCACTAAATTACAAAAAATTATTGTTTTTAACGCGACAAACTATCGAAAATTATGTTGACAATAAAAACAATTGCATAATGTCAGCCATGACGTCAGTCGTCTGAATTCTTGCCGCGACTATATATTCTTATCCTTCTCTGTTAAATTTCAGCTCTTTCTATAATTTGAGCCAAATGCTAATCGTGAGCCATCGGACCAACCTGTATATAAGGTTGACTCGTTGGCCCTTTTCTACATGTTTTAATAATTATTTTAGTTTAATATATTCTTACTTTACATATTTGATGATGAATTAAAATTAATTTAATTTTCTGTTGCATATTAATTAAATTATTTTAAGAACTGCAACGTCGAACGGATTGTTAATAATCTAATCTTTGTAAACGCATCTTTATAGTGCATAAAAGCCTTGCTTTCGATAAGACAATTTCCTTCGTTTCACCGGAATACTAAATTCGCCCTCAATCCCATCCTTACTTCGATTTCACATTCCTCAAATGCATTTCGTGCATCGGATTACTTAATCGATTACTGCAAAATATGCCCCATCATGGCATTTACAGATTAATACGGCCATTAAGTACTCTCTGATATTAATAACAGTTTAACCTGATTGGAAAATATCGGAAGGAGCGGCATGCGTAAATCGCGGTAGCAATTCGCAGAAAAGGGCAGCTTGTCATAATTTTGTAAAGAAAGATGAATTTTGATAAATCGAAAGCGGGGCAAACATTTTTTCATGCAAAGTGACTAATCGCGCCCACGGATCGACTATTTAAACATGTTGCGAACGATGCGATAGATTTTCTGTGATAAAATATTTTGTTCGAAGCCAGTGAGAAATTGGAAATTATCTTTAAATAATCGGAGCCTACTGAAATTCTCGAGGTTTTAGTTTTTCTCTAGATTAGCAGGATCTAGCAACAAAATATGAAAAAAATAAATATATTGTAAAACTAAATAATTCCTATTTTGGAAATAGGTTAAGTAAACCTGGGGTAAATGATTCATATTTGAATGTTATTGCCACTAAAATAATTGTTACGTACCACCAATTTTTGAAAAGAAACACAAGTCTTCTCGAACCTTTGCCAAAATAGATTTGAAATTAATTTAATAGTCTAAACCCAATCGCCAAAAATCTAGAGAGTAACTTATCGCTAGCTAAGTGCTTATGTGAAACAATGTGTTTTCATTTCTGCGACACGACCGCAACGACAGAGTCGCAACGGCAGAGTCGCAAGTATAGCCTCAGTCTTATAGGCTAGTGCGACAGGCGAAGCGTGCGAGGAGTAGCAGTTCATAGGCGTACTAAATTTGATGACGATCAGATATAACATATCTACAAAAATAATTATATTGCCTAGCATCTATTATTTTTAACAGAAACAGTGATATAACAGTTTTTGCCAATTTTGAGGCGTTATATAATAAAAATGAGTTATTTCAAAATTTAAGATTTTTATCTTGTATTATCAATTACCTAAGGTCGAATATAATAGAGAGTGACTAATTCACAGCGCATAGAAGAGTACGGAAGGTAAGGGCTGCAAGGGACATGATTACCTAGGCGTACCACTTGAGAAAGGTTCAGAGCACACAAAATTATCAAAAATAAGTTAACGTTTAGTGAACCTAGCACATTAATAGTTTACTTTAACTATCCCACCTGTGCCATCCTCTCCACAAATTATAATGCCGTCCTTTTGGATGGCGGTGGCCCATCAATACGCACTTACACATACGTGATGCGCACTACGCGAATATCACACTTAATACTTACCTAAGCCTTGTCCTCATAGACTCGAATTTACGAATTTTTGCACGAATTTTACAACTTTTGTGTTAATTATTTATGTTGGGAAAATCTAAACTTTTGACAAATGTTGCAAAACAATAGAACAGTACAAATATTATTGCTGCTTTCATTATGATGCGGTATTAATAAGTTTGTTTTGAGATTCTGACAATTTACCATGACAGTTTCATGATGAATATGATGGAAAATGTTACAGTTGCTAAAATTCCATTAACTAAATCGCATAAATATTCATGAATTTCGCATCCATAAGGACAGAAGGCTTTGCAATATAATATACACACTATTAGTTACTAGCGCTATCACTATAACGGTTACACATTAACATTTATTATATCATATCGTACCGTCCTCCGTATGACCTTTACACGTCCATGTTTCGTCAAAATTTAATATCCAGATTCCATCCAGATTCTTATTTTTTAATATTTATTTTAAATAGTTTCTTCACCATATCACTATTTCGTCTTTCTCATCTCATCAGTATACTCTTTTCGATTTTATTTTATACGTAAATTCACATAGGTACCATAATTCATATGTCATGCATAATTCGCAAAAGCAGCCTTGTATACATTCTAGGCAAAGTTTTATCTTGTAAGATATAGCAAACTAATTTTTTTTATTGTCGTAAGCTCATTTTTAAAATACCATCTTCCTTCCGCGAATTTCCACTATTTTCTGTTTGACAGTTGTACTTTCTTTATTGTACTATACATATACACTACTCACGAACTTTCTTGTTAACAAACTACATATTTCAACCACATCACTTATACTCATATTTCGCACCCTAATTCCTTTATACATATCGTCCTCTGATATTCCTCACTTGTTAAATTAAGGTGTTTACGAACACAAAATCACTAATAAATTAATTACATGTTTTCATAAGATATATAAAGCAGTTTACAGGCCTTTTAGACCCAAAGAAGATATACATATAGCCGGTGAAAATTTGCGTAAAATATTCTCATCGATGTAACAAAATGTAAATAAACATGTATGTTTGATACAAGCTGCTTTGGAATCGTAAATCCCAATAAAATTTTACTTTTAATAGCTCGGTATCTAATACGGCAAACGACTAGACTTCTTGGTGGTTAATCTTCTGTCTTCTAGAAATTCTGTTCGATGGGGCAATAGTGCATCGACCCGATGCAACGTCGACCAAGAGTCGTTGGCTGATCGAGAATCACTTTGTTAGAATTGTGTAGCACTAGCGAAGGAGTTATTCTCGTTCCAACGTCGACGTGAAGTCGTTGGAAGCTAGAGGTTCACTTTGTTAGAACGGGACATCAGAGGAGTTTTTTGGTTGTAAAGTCGTTGTGAGCACCATATCGCACGCAAAGGGTACAAAACATGCTCCAAGTAGGAAATATAAAAATAATGAATTAGGCAACAAACTCAACAGGCATGAATTCCGTTGAACATGTTTGGAATTATCTTAGCGAGCAATATTCCATCGAGAAGACCCCAATCTAACTCTTCAGGATTTGACTGTAGCAGTTCAAGAAGAGTGGTCTATTCATTTTATTAAATTATGTTTTTCTTACCACAAGAATTTTTCTCAAAAATAAAAAATTGTTTACATTTTTCGTTATTTGTTTTATTCTTTTTCAACACGCTTTGCATTACATTTTTATTTTATCGTACTACTGACTGAGTGTATATTATTGACATTTTATATATTTTTTTGTATATCATCTATTATGTCAATTTGTTTATTTAGGGATATTCTATGTGATTACAATTTCCTTATTGCACTAACTAAGAAACCATACTGTCTAATACTGTAACGTATAGCATCGCGAAATATTTATTGTAATACGCTACAGCTTCTAATCAAGTACCCCATCTAGATATAACCAGTTGGGAAGGCAGATGTATACATGCATGGGAGAGCCGCCTTAAAAACGCCCCTTCTTGTAGGCGCCTTAACGAAAACTTTATTGACCGTTGACATAAAAGTGTTTACTAAAAGGAAACTTTCTCTTATTTTCTCAGCTACCCAATTAAGTGCAGCGTGAAATATATCATTATTGTATATTTTTGAGATAAAACCTATCCTGCTTTTAACGTGTACGGTGGCTGCATTATTTAGCATTTTAAGAACTTTATCTGAAGCATCTTGATAGGTCTATATACAGTGAAAATAGTCAGCAACAAAATTTATGATAGTCTCGTGATTGGTTTTGTCCAGCATCTAGGTGGCTGTCACTATCAGTGTCATTTTTTAACGCACCAACTGAACTGAACGTTACTGAACGCCCACAAGCGTCAATAGCTTCGTCTGTATTGAAATAAACAAAATTGTCCGCAAGAAACGTATCGACGCGTCACCGACTATTACAGCGTTCCGAATAATTAGAACTAAAAGCTCAGTTCAAAATGCAAGTCAGCTGTGAATTCTAGTGATAACAATGACATAATAACACAGTTTGCCAGCACATGAATATTAAATTTGCTGCCTGAGGTACCTTATAAAACCTCAAGTTAAATTATATAATACTGCTTTGTGCATTGAGATCGTACAACTTAGACTCTTGATGAATAAATAAGAATGGCCTTAAAGAATGTATTTTTAATGTATTATTAAACTTTCTTTTAATTATTGATTTATATACTTCATGTTGAATGACTCTGTAGAACGCCATCGGTTAGAATCGACTTACGATTTTCTAAGAAAAGAACACTGTATAAGAAACAGGAAATTAAGAAAAAATATATCCAACGAATCCACATTAGGAAAATACACCCTAGCGAGGTTAAAAGTTTCTAGAATCTAGTAGGTACTATTTTTCTAACGAAGCATCGATAGAAAACACGCAAACAACAAAATTCTACAAATTGCCGATAATTTCTATTATATAATATGGCCACAGGGTTGCAAGCATCCGGTATTACCAAAGGCGAGTTTTTCAGAAGCCGACTAATATTGATGACATTTTGTAGGCTTTGATCTTTTTTATGTTGATATTTATACCCAAAATAAGTCGCTGATATCAATGAAAACTTATTTCCATTTACATAATTAATTTGAATGTCGTATGCATAGGATGTTGTTAAAAATACGAAAATATTCCCTGTACAATAATCCTTAAAATTCACCTGATGGTCAGCACTGTTATCCTGCTTATATTTCTTAATATTAAATCTGATACACAGGAGCATTGCCCTGCTTTTATTGTACACAAATATTCTGTACTAACGAAAACTTGTGGTTTTTGCAACTGCGAATAATTCTTTCTTAAAATCAACTGATAACATTAATTTTGGTAAAATGAGACATTTCTGACAAATAATACACCCACCATTCCAGGATTCTTGACATAATTACGTGAAGCACGATTCTCTGAATTGGCTGAAGAAAGGCAACGTGTAATTAAGAACATTAGAGAGAACGTGGAAGTAAACTGTGTCCCAGTTGCGTGACGCATTGGTCTGCAATACCAAGCACGCATTGATTTGCAGAATAACTACAAAAAATGTCAACAAATTCTAAAATATATATTTCCAAGGTCATCACTTAATTTCCTTCTTTTTGTATATTCTGATGAAGAGAAAGGGATCCTCAATTTTCTTTTTATAGAGGTGATCTTCTTTTAGTAAAATATTAGGAACATCAACATACATGGGCGTGCGCAGAAAATTTGACAAGGCCGCAAGTGTAAATAAGTCTTAAAAAAATAAATGTTATTTCGTGACAACTATTAAAAAAAACTATATCATCATTTCTGATAGTCAACACAACTAATATTTTGATATTACTATATGGTCTATATTAAGAAAAATATTATTAAAATTAAAACTTTTATTTTCAAATAAAAACACAAAATATACAAACATGTAAAATAACAATTTACGATAAGGATAAATAAGAACAATAATAAAACATAAGCAATAATTACAGTTTTAAAATAACCGTTGAATTCTTACGATCATGCATGTACGGTATTAGTGTTGTGTCTTGTCTTGCTTTTTCTTGGTCTTCTCTTGGTCCTGCATGACAAGACTAGACCAAGACAAGTCTTGACAGCTCGAATAGCAAAACAAGACGAAATTTAAAAAAGTCTTAAGAAAAAGAACAAGAAATATTGTTACTGTAAGAAGACTTGTAAATATAACAAGAGGTAATATATAAATAAACATTAACTGAATAATTAAATATTGCATTTCTGTATAGGTACTTTATTTAAAGGACACCAGCATATAAAATTAGTTTAGTCAGTCTATTATACCGTCTACCAATACCAGTCTATACCAGTCTACCAATTATAAATTTACTGCCACTTGACTGACAGAGCTCCGATTGTGTTTTGTTTATTTCATTCATTATGTATAACTTATTATGTAAAATTGGCCCTTACTACACTTTATAACGTATACCAATCGACCACTGTCGACGATCGACCATAACGATATTATGTGTGAACTCCGAGAGGAACCATAGCCGACCGAGAGCAACCACCACTATTCCTAAATTTGTAATAAAGTTCCATGTTTCTCATTTGTATGCAAGGGTATCGCAAAGATCAAGCAAAATGACTTGCAAAACCGCGAGACTCGCCCAAGACAAAATAAAATATGATCTTGCAGGATGAAGTAAGAACAAGACAAGACTTTTTCAAATTTTGCAAGATTTCTTGTCTCAGCCATTACTATATGGTATGACCACTCTTATAATTAGTGTCAACAAGAAAGAAAAAAATGTATTTTTATTTTTCGAAAAAAAAACAATCATTAAATCTTATTTGTAAACTATGATTGCTATGTAGAATTTCAAATACGTATCTATTAACAGTAATAATAGTAATACTACTTTTTATTTTTTTGCAGAAAATGGTTTATAATATATCAAATTAGTGGTTATTAAAAAATTATTTTTGTTAATTTCTTACGAAAATGTACCCTTCTTTTCTTTAAATTTGATCAAAAGTCTCATTACCATTCTTTATCTTCATTTTATTTTGTTCATGGATTTGTAATAGATTAAATCAATATACACTCATATTTTCTATTGCTTCCTGGAACTTAAAAAAATGATGTCTGCTGTATACATTTAACATTAAATAACTCACTCGATGTTAACTGCAGGATAACTACAACGTCCTCCACATATCGGCAATGTACTCCAGAGAAGACGTCGTTAAGCTGCTTTTGACGAAAAAGGGGGTTGACCCGTACTCTACAGGAGGGGTAAGTACACCCTTGATGTTCTAGAATCGGCGAAAAGCTATTAACTCTCCATAATTACTCATAAAAGTTTGCATGTCTTGCCTTCAAGGCTTGACACTATAAAATGGCATTTGGTTTAAAATAAATAGCGACGATTATTGTGGGTTATCATGGGAAGCTCGTACTTGGTTGGCTCTGGAGGCGTCAGAATGATTTAAACTGCGAACAAAATCGCATCGCCAACAGCGCCAAGCAATTTTGATTCACTTTCGCTTATATTTGAAATATTTGTGTCATTTTTAAATTGATAACAGTCTTTACCTTTAACATCTTTTTATAATTAGAGTCGAAATCAAACCGCTGTCCATCTGGTAGCTTCCAGGCAAACGGGCACTGCTACTGCGATCCTAAGAGCTCTCCTGCAGGCCGCAGGAAAGGACATAAGACTAAAAACTGACGGGGTAAGTTGTGTTTTTACAAATAGTGTATTTTCTACCGTCAGGAAATTCTAAAATTCCAAAACTGGTTGCATGATTTAGAACTGATATACAAGATGTAAATAAATAAATGCAAAATAAGGTGGGTCATGTAAAAAATCTCATTCAAACATCCGCTGTTAAGATATAACCCCTTAAAGGTGATGCCAGAAAAAGCAGTTTTTATTTTTTTGTGAAATACATACCAAAAAGTTACAGATATTAAATTATGTAGACATTTTCTGCTATCGATAAGACACTCAGTATATAATTTCTTGATTTTCCCCTTCATTTGTAGAAGTAGAAAATGCCACTTCTAAAACTTATTTCATATGCAACTTTTTTCTTATTGCTACCTTATTTTTTAAAAATGTTAAATATCTTGTATTTTTTCGTAAAATTAATGATTTCTGAACAAAACATTTATTTAAAATGGAATAGGGTAGAAATTTAATCAAACTATAATTTATCTAGTAGGCAGCTGTCACGTCGACATTTTGTAATATTACCTTAATTATTGTTAGTGAGGTTACAGTTATTTGCGGACACACTGTGATCGTTTTGAGATTTTTTTTTGTTCAATTTTATCAAGATGGAGGTGTACTCTAATACAGAAATGACCAACATGCATTTCTTTTACGATTTTACTAATGATAATAGATATTTTTGATTGCATATCTAGATCAATGCGCCAACATATAGATAGACGCATGTGAAATGGTTGAAGGTGGTCATTTTGAACATTTAATATGATTTCTATTAGTCTTTAATAATTCGTTTTGTTTATTTACACATTTAATAAAATCAAGTTGCATTCACTGTAAAAATTAAATTGCCATTACAAAATGTCAACATGACAGCCGCATACTAAATAAAAAATTTGATTAATTTTCTACGCTATGCCATTCATCATTAAATAAATAATTTTTTAGAAATCGTTAGTTTTACCAAAAAAAAATTGTCCTTTTTTGTTTAGAATGAATTAGGCTATATGAAATGTATTAAAAGAAACGGTAGCAATAAGAAAAAAGTTACATATTTTGGGGTGGATTTTTCTACCCCTTATAACCGTATTGGAAATCAACAAATTGTTTGTGCTTTCTCGACAGCAGAAAATTAAAAACTACATTTTTGGTACCCTGTTTCATCTTCACAAAGGATTCCTTGCGCCACAAGGTTCAGTCAAGGGTTATTTTTTGAAACTAAGCTTGCTTAACCAAAAAATGTCACACTGAAAAAACAGATAAGTAAAAAATAACAAAAATTACATTACTATCGCGTACTTTCGTGTGTGTGTCAAACTGTTCAATATACACTGATCATTGTTGGCTACAGTTGTATGAAGAAGAAGTAGTAACAATACGATAAAAATCATTTAACATCTCTATGAAAGCAGATAAACAAATTTAAAACTGTCAAACTTGACTTACTTTTAATACATTTGCAATTTTTGAGAACGAAAACATGGAGTTTTTCCAAACATCAAAAAATACGGAAGTGCGCGATAGTGATGTGATTTTTGTTTTTTTTACATCTGCTTTTTCCGTGTGAGATTTTTAACCCTTAACTGATTGTTTTGGCTCAAGTGTTTATTCAATTAATTTATATTTTCTCACATGTGTGACAAAATACCCAATTAAACTATTGTTCCAGTGCCAGTCATTTCGTGCATGCAACCGATTTTTTTTTCTAAGGTAACATCACAGTATCTTCTGTTCTTATTTGGAATTATTATTATTTTTTTACATACGGATGCTTAAAATATACATCAGGTTGTATAATAGAATTTTTTGAAAAAAATAAAAATTCAAAAATCCCAATTCAGGAGTGTCGTCGAAGAGAGAGCGGAGCCTACTGAAAATGTTGACACTTTTATATGTTACGTCAACATAAGTCAGACCAGCGAAAAGCTCTGTTGAGTATTGTCAGTGTGAAAAAAAAGATTTGGCTTGAAATAGTGGACAGAGAAAAGTATGCTGCCATTAAAAATAAACAAAATTGGTTGCCATGGCAACGAAATTACCAGCTCTGAAAAAAATTTAAAGTTTAATGTACAAACAATTCTCAGAAAAAGTTAAAAAATAAATATTATGGTGTATGCTGTACGATAATTTTAATATCTCTTTGATTTATTGTATTAGAGCCACAACAGTAACATTTTGTATACATTTTATGTGTTATTACTATTTATTCACTTAATAGCGGAAAGTTGCTAATTTTTGTTGTGTATATTCCGCCGCGTACATCTTCTCAAGAGTTGGATATGTTCTCCGATGTAATCAATTCGCTTGAGTGTTTAAGAAATAATTTTCATACATTATTTGTGGGTGATTCTAATATACCGAATTTTATTTTTGATGCAGTGGATAGAAATAGTTTAATCATTGATAATTTTTCACGATGTTGTTCAACGTAATAACATTTTTAATACTCAATATTCATATATTCTAATCTAATCTAATCTCCATTGGAGTCTCAATTCTAATGAATTTTCCTAGTACTACTTACAACTTTAAAAAAGCAAATTTTCCGTTGTTATACGATCTCATTTGTCAAGTTGATTGGACTTTTCTTTATGGTATTTTTGGAATTTTATTCAAAAAAGAAAGATTCATCTCGTATTCCAGCTGTCATGTTTTATAATAATAAAGAACTGTCCAACCCTTCCGACATTGTAAATGCCTTTGGTGAATATTTCAATAGCGTTTTTATTCAGTCTCATCCAATAGACCCATCTACATTTACTACAAGTGGTAGAGTGTCATTGCCTATCTCCATTTAGAGGTTTTATCTAGTCTTAGAAGATCTTAAGACTCTTTCACAATGAGCGTCGATGATATCCCAAGTTTCATCCTAAAAGATTGTGCATGTCCACTTGTTCAGCCTTTGTGTATCTTATTCAATGTTATTCTAAAACATGCCACATTTCCGTTTTTTTTTGGAAAAAACATATGTGTGTCCAAAATTTAAAAAAGAAACCATAATGATATTGAAAATTATAGAGCTATATCTTTGCTGTGTAATTTTTCTAAAGTCTTTGAATCCACCTTGCATAACGAAATTTACTATCTGACTAAGCAATTGATATCCCCACACCAACATGGATTTGTGCAGAGAAAATCTAGTATATCAAATCTTGCAGTTTTTTCTCAATTTATTTCTGAAACTTTGGATGGTGGAGGGCAAGTTGACGTAATACTTACGGACTTCCAAAAAGCCTTCGATCATATAAACCACCATGTATTACTAGCGAAATTGCAAGATTTTAATTTTTCAGACTCGTTAGTAACTCTATTAGAATCATATTTAACAAGTAGGCAATTTATAGTCAGATATCAAAACTTTACTTTTCGTTCTTTTTCTGCATCTGCAGGTGTACCGCAAGGCTTTAATTTAGGACCACTTTTGTTTTTACTCTTTATTAATGATCTCTCAGATATTGTTTTTTTTTGAAAAATTACATTTTGCCGATGATTTTAAATTATTCTCTTCAATAAATTCTACTTCAGATTGTGATCATCTCCAACTTTGTATGAATCGTATGTTGTCATGGTGTGAGTTAAATTGTTTGTCCCTTAATACTTCTAAATGTAAAATAATGTCCTCATAGAACCGACTACTTTATTATTTATAATTATAACATTGAGGGATATGTCATAAGTCGGGTTTCTTTATTCAAGGATTTAGGTATTACATTTGACAGCAAAATTACTTTCATCAAGCATATTAATAATGTTGTGTCCTGTGCATTTCGAACTTATGATACCAGTTATGGTATATTTATATACCGTAACTGTAAAGATTTTACAAATATACGCACATTTAAAATTTTATTTTTCTCTCTAGTTATATCACAAATGGAATACGGATCTATAATATGGTATCCTATTTATAATATACATCGACAAAGGTTGCAGTCCGTTCAAAGACGTTTTTCAAAGTTTTTAGCTTTTCTGCAAGATGGTGTTTATCACCCGTAAGGTTTCAATAATAATGATCTTCTGAATCGTTTTGATATGGATTCACTGGAGATACGTCGTAATGTCTCTTTAATTCGTTATTTGTTTAATATTCTAAATAACAAAATTGACTGTTCGGTTATGTTGAGTAAAATCTCATTTCGTGTATCACGTGGTAACTTAATACAACAAACTTTGTTTTACTCTGGTGTTTCTAGGACCAATATGTTGGCTAAATATCCAATATATTTGATGTGTGATGTGTTTAATAAAATTGGAAAGGACTGCGATATTTTTAATGGTACTTTAAATGCAATTTGTAAACATGTGTCTCGCTTAGGATAAGATGTATTTATTTTGTATTTTTTGTAAGTTCTTTTATTGCCTACTTATTACTCTGTAGTACTTATTCCTGTAATTGGGTTTATTCCTGTTGGAATAATAAAGCACTATGCAAAGAACATCCAATGCAATGGAAGTTATTTGAAAAAATCTGGACGTGTCTGGGTATCGGAGTATCAATAAAACTGTAGTCTGACAATACCGACATTTCGGCGATTTTTCCCTTACATTCGGCAGGCAGTGGAAGAGTAGTGCCAGGCGCGAGATCCAGTGTCACGCGACCAAAACGTACATTACTACCACTTGGACCATTTACACAAGGATTTGGGCACATTTCAGGGTATTCAACTGGGTAATTCTCTTCGAAAAATCCATATTCCAGACTCTATTCGGCAAATACGAGGTTAATCGGAATTTAATATCACGAATCGACAGACCGAGATCAAATATGCTGATTATACCTAAATATTACATTGTAAAGTTAACTATATAGGACGTTTCAGGGGTAACAGGCTTAAAGAAAATTAAAAGTTTTCGAAAACACTTAGAGATGTCCAAAGACAGCTCAAAGATTTTTGCCTCTAAAAATACATTAAATGAATGAAAATTCATTGGAGTAGAAAAATTGCATTGTTTCAGCGTTGTCAGATAATCCTAATCACAAATAAATCGTCAATAGTTGAATATGTTCAAGGCCCAAATCTAGCAAAACAAAGTTAATAATAAAAATTATTCCGCCATAAATTTTTATGGCGGAAACTGATAGTGATGTTGAATAACTTGTATAGGCACGTTGAAAATGGTAAGGGGTTATTTTTTACGTGAAAACAGAAATTTTACCATCTGATACTAAACCTTTTTTACATAAATAATGTACTTACTACTTATTTATTTAACATGCCATGGTAAACTATATTCAAGACATTTGGATTTCTGAAATTGATCTACCGCTGTTTCTTGAAATAAATTAGAAAAATTTATTATTTTTCTTTACTCTTTAAAAGACTGCAATTTTCTTAAAAAGCATACCTTAATAAGAAATTCTTTACATATTTTGATTAATACTGATGTCCAGCACACTAATTTGTATAGGTACCCTTTCTATATAACTAAACAGTTAGCCAAAATGTATTACCTACCTATTTTGTTTTCATTAATTACAAAAAAATCAGTTAATGCGGTAAATTTGTATTTGGAAGAGTACCTGGGCTTCAAAAATTTTGTTATAATTATTGCTGGTAGCCAACTTAAACTTAAATTAAATTTAATTCAATAATAGCCGTTCAAAGATGTTTTCGAGGTCATTTTAATACGAGACAGTGTCTTCAGCGTTAAAAACAATTCCGATTGGATTCATAAATGGAGAACACAGGAGTATGTTTTAGACTAAGAGACTACCGTTCTGCTACAATGCACAACCATAAAGTGTTTGTGAGCTCTAATGAAGCTGGAAACGAAATTAATACTTTTGTTCATCTCAGCAGACTCTTCAGAATGTTAGCCATGCAAAAATTCTTCAATGCATTGAAGATAATGGCGGTCATTTAGTTACATACCATAACAAATTCTCAACTTTTTACAATTTTAAAAAATACATGTTATTTTTTTTATTGAATCAGTTTTATTCATTTTATCTTCTTCACACAAATAACACGATGTTTTGTTATCCAAAACTCATCCAGATAAAAATGTCACCACAATGTATAGTTGAAGTGTATACACGCAAAACAAAACCCTTACAGTTACCAAAAACATGATTTTCTAACCCTCAAGTACATAAACAAATATTCAGAGCCTTTATTCGTAGTTGATTTTAGTTTTAGATGCAGACATTTGGCGCACATGTTACGAACAAAACCAGACATTTGTCTTTGAACCAATCCTAGTGCAACTTCTTAGTCACGTGATGTCACAATATGTATCAACGTATCTGTGCTATTTATTCGTGATCAGATCAAGAGGGAACGTGGCAAAATCAGTATGTAATTAGTGTAATAAACCAAGTTGGTTCAATAATAGTCTTGAGGAGGCAGATATGATTATTTTATATGATGAAATAATGATTTGAAAATGTACTATTGCTTATTACTCATTAACATCATTTTCTTTGCAATCTTAATTACTACAATACCAGTTGACTGGATTTGCCTTGGAATTTAGCTTCTATTAATTGAATAAACCCTTGCGATAAAAAGATCAGTCAAGACTTATTTTTGAAACTAATTTTGCCTTACTATTTTATCAGCAGTGTCACCAAATACCTAGAAACTAGAATTGTGCTACAAATAAATAGCTTCAGAGAATAAGTATTTCTGTTATTAATGAAACAAATTAGGTAATACAGTTTGCCTGACCCTGTATATTTGACTAAATAAATACTATTTGTCAAAAATATAGCAACATAAAGGTGACACATTCAGCTTCATCCACCACACTTTGTCTGAAAATAGTAATTAATGCATGATAATAATATTATTTATTGACTTTATCTTCAGTTAATTAAAATTGTCTTATGCTTCTTATCCAGGAAAAATATCAGCGATATATTTTTGACGCACCCGTATAATAGGCGCAGTAAATTCATCAAAACCAGCTCAAACTTAATTCGTGGTAATATTTTAACGTCTAACTACCATCTCTCCGCCATTTCTTCCTCTCTCGGATTTTTGACGGGTACCTGTTAGCGATAGACACGAATGGCAAATGCAGATTAGATCGTTGCTCTTTTTATAGCAAATTGACACACACTCACATGCATTCGCGTCCACGTGAAGCGAACAGGCGCCATTTAATAGATTCGAGGGTTTTTATTTGGGCCGTAAACCAATCGAATTTCCGGAATTGTGGGGAAAATGTTGCACAGTCTCCGGAGATTTGTTTTTTGTGCGTTTCGATCGAGGTGAACTCTCAGTAAGTAGATCACAGTCACTTAGTTCCACCATACAAAGCCACACATAGCATAAAACTAGAAACTACTTATATTTTTGGTAAGATGTCGAGACAGCTGTAGAACTGGTCATAGTTTTAGTCAATAAACATACAAATAGTTTCAATTGTCTTCCAAAGTATGCTGTAAATCAATTGAGTTTTGATAGTTTCAGTGAGTAGCTATAACATTGTTTATAAAACAAAAGAATATTTATCATACATATCGCAATAGTAAATTATTTGACACATATTGCAACAAGTGCATCAGTGACATACAAGTTTGTTGATAGGATTCTATATGTGTTGTTTCACTTTTTACAATTTCACAATATTTTTGACCATTTTAAATTGATGGAGAGTGAAACATAACTTTCTAGTTTTTTAAATATAAGTTATAGTAGACCTTGATATTTTAAGGATATTATTATAAGATATAAACTCAACTTCTAATATATAACTTATGCTATCAATGAAACCTTAACTGTAATTTTGAATATGTTATAAAAGACTAAACAGTTATCTAGCCACACATTGGTTAATATTACGCTATACCAAATTCCAATACAGACTCCAACCAGTCATCCAGTACATGTCAACATAAATTCCAAAATCACACAGACCAAAAAAAAAACAACTCAAAGTAAACTGTTAATTTTTCTCTAGATGATGAAAGTGTTGGTAGTCGAAAAAATAACATAAACCTGAATGGTATCTTAAAAAGTACGTTCCTAGTAGAAAATTATGTAACTTATGAAGACCAATTGGAAGAAGTTGGTAAAGCATCTCCAGTAAATACCATGTGCTATCTTCTGACACCTTCACTTATTTTCAGAGGGGGAAAATTCCTCTGCTCCTGGCAGTAGAAGCGGGCAACCAGTCTATGTGCAGGGAGCTGCTAAGTGCACAAACGGCTGAACAATTGAAGGCACAGTCTGCAAATGGCGACACTGCTCTACACCTGGCCGTCAGAAGGAAGGACATTGATATGGTAACTTTGATTTGAAGGTCATCACTGACTGGATTGTTAACTTACTTGTCTTACTTAATAGCGCATAAAGAAGTTTCAACTGATTCAGTTAAAATTCAAATAACTTAATTTCATCAACGATTAATATATTAGTAAAAACTCTTTGTAATGCAGTTGTTGCTTTGACATTTTGTTGACATGATACAAATGGTTGTTATCTTTTTCTAGGTTAGGATTTTGGTGGATTATGGAACTAGCGTTGATATTCGGAATGGGGAGGGACAAACTCCTCTCCATATTGCAGCTGCTGAGGGCGATGAAGTGTTGGTTAAATATTTTTACGGAGTCAGAGCCTCCGCCAGCATCACTGACAACCAAGATAGGACACCAATGCATTTGGGTAAAATATTATTGTGTAGAACCGATATTCTAAATTTTTATTGATACCTAATGCGTATACATCAGTAAATCGAGTCGATTTCAGTTTCAAATATATTGTCGTTTATAAATAGTCTAAAGAACAAGCCAGCTCCTGGTGATGACAAAATACCTAGTTACTTAGTGAAAGCAAGCATATATCTGTATACCCTTTATTAATTATGTTTAATTTGAGCCTAAAATCTGAAAAATTTCCGGAATTGTGGAAAGTGGGATAGGTATGCCCTATTCTAAAGTCTGAAAATCCGACAGTGCTTACAAATTATCTCCTCATCACGATTTTGAATAATTTCTATGAGAAATCTTTGTAGAACCTAATATATCCTTCTGTGTCTAACAACAAACCAACACGGATTTATGGAAAGGAGATCTACTACTACAAATCTCGTAAATTTCACACAGTATTTATCGGAAATTGTTGATCAGCATGGGCAGGTGGATGTGGCCTACATAGATTTTTCAAAAGCATTTGACCGTATCGATCATAAAATCTTATTAAATAAGCTGAATACTTTTGGTTTCAACATACTCCTTCAAAATTTCTTTACTTCCTACTTGAGCCGCAGAGTTCAATATGTGTCTTACAATGGTTACAAATTGAATAGTTTTTTTTCTAACATCTGGTGTACCGCAAAGCTCCAATTTAGGTTCGCTATTGTTCTTGCTTTTTATAGACAACTTGTGTTCCATTATTGATTGTTCTTATTTAATATTTCCTGATGACCTTAAGATTTATTCTGAGATTGATACTGTATCTGATTGTGTTTATATGCAAAATCAGTTACTTACAATTGAATATTGGTGCCAGATTAACAACCTTGGTATGAATGTTTCGTTTCAAAGTGTAAAATCATGAACTACACGAGGTAACCATCACTTGTAAATTTTAATTATACTTATGGCTTATGTCCTTTCCAAAGATGTAGGGGTGATTGAGGGGTTACCTTCGATGACAAACTGACATTCGCTGTCTATATTAAAAACGTTGAAGCCGCAGCATTTAAAAAGATTGGATTTATTATTAGAATAGAATAAACAAAAATTGTAATAGCTTCAACAACATCAAAGCATTAAAGACGTTATATTTATCTTATGTCAGATCCAGACTTGAATATTGTAGTGTAGCATAGTCTCCTATTTATAACACATATAAACAAGGTTTGGAAAGAGCGCAGAGGAAATTTTTAAAGCTGTTATACCTGATTTATCCTGTTAGAGGTTGTGATCACCAGCTACTTTTAAATGAATTTGATTTTAATTTATTAGACATTCGAAGACTGCTGTTTGAAATTTCTTTATTTCCTGACGCATAATAAAATTCATTCGCCTAATTTATTACAAAAAATATCCTTACATTTTGCATCTATTGCAACTCGCTGTCATTTTACTTTTTATCTGCCTCATGCAAATTCTAACCTTCTAATTAAATCAGCCATTTATAATATGTTGCTTAACTTTAATAGAATTTCTGACTAATGTGACATTAATATTGATACTCTAAATGTAATAGTGGATTGACTGGTGGCTTCGGTACAGTAGCTATAGTAATCGTTACATGTTGTATTTATTATATCTGGTAATATACAATGATTTTGTATGTAACTATCAATTCCATTCTATGCATCTAGTATGTAGTATTGTACGCAATATTTTCTTTTTTTCTGTTATGTCCTGTGTTACTCACATTATTATTATATCTTCTAAACTATATGTGTAATAATATTGTCCTATTATTGAAAAAATCTGTTGGGCAATAAATGTGTTTATTGTTATTATATAAAGACTGATTTTCTATTTATAGCTGCTGAAAATGGCCACGCCAATATCATCGAACTACTGGCAGACAAATTCAAGGCCAGCATATTTGAAAGAACCAAAGATGGCTCCACTTTGATGCACATAGCGTCTCTGAATGGTCATGCCGATTGTGCTATGATGCTTTTCAAGAAAGGAGTTTATCTTCATATGCCAAATAAAGTAGGTGGATAGTTATTACGCCTTTTTAAATTTTCCTTGCACTTTATTCAGTATTAAATATTGATCAATGGTTATTCATGTCTTTCGAGTATTTTTTAACAGCTTTTATCGTTTTTAGCTAGATATATTACAACAGGTAAATAAATATTTAACACAATGAATATTTCAACAGGAAGGTCTTACAACAAATATATTACACCCACCCCTGCATATTTAACTAAATCCCAAGGACACATTTAGCGTTTCCAAAAACCAAGGACTTATTTATTAATCCCAATTTGTTTTTTGTGGCCTGTGTCGCTTTGAAATGCAAATTCGGCGTGCCTGCTGTTATCTGTCCCATATATTGCGTACACCTTGCTATATTCATGACATGAAACACTTGCAGGACGGGGCCAGGAGTATCCACACAGCTGCAAGGTACGGCCACGTGGGAATAATCAATACCCTCCTTCAGAAAGGGGAGAAGGTTGATGTAACTACTAATGTAAGATTCTCGTGGCATGAGAAGTTTCCAAGGATTAAATATGATTATTTCAGGATAATTATACGGCCTTGCATATCGCTGTTGAGTCCTGTAAACCTGCCGTGGTCGAGACGCTTTTGGGCTACGGAGCGGATGTCCATGTCAGAGGTAATTGAACGTTGAAGTTAAGAAAATGTGACTGGAGGTTTAAAATCTAACTCATCTAGTTCTAGTTCTTTTTCAATAAATGACAAATTAATTTATCCCCTCTTAATTTTTACTTTTATTTCGATATTATTTGCTTTTGCTTATATTTAGGTGGAAAATTGAAGGAAACAGCTCTTCATATAGCAGCTAGAGTAAAAGACGGCGAAAAATGTGCCCTTATGCTCCTAAAATCTGGGGCTGGACCAAATCTAGCAACGCATGATGGTCAGACACCGGTACATGTAGCTGCTAGGTACGGTAACCTCCAAACGTTATTGTTGCTACTTGAAGATGGTGGGGATCCTCAATTCAAAAACAAAGTAAGTTTCTTCTCACAAAGAAACGGGTAAGAAATTAATGAAGATAAGTACAGATCATTATTCAGTTGAAGTTTTCTGTTGTATGTATATGTATATTACATATAAGGTGATTTTTGATGTTTTCTTACTTATTTGTTCTATACAGTGTGTCCACATATTTCACCGACAGCGTTTACTGTATATTTACGACAATAAATAGATAAATACGATCTACGATATAATCGCATTATTCTAAAAAAAATTTGCCATTTTTGTAGGTCTTTATGTTTTGGTTCGCATAGCGAGTGCTACGGATTTAAAACTTTGAGTTTAGTAGGCGATGAAAACAAAATATTGTTTGCTATTTCAGTGTTATTATTAGTGAAAAAAACTACTTTCTAAATAAACTAACAGAACTGGATTTAAAAACAACCAAAATCGATTAAAATTAAAATATAATTTAGATAGTGACATTAACCTGATAACAACAAACAACGTTTTCTTTTCATTGCCTACTAAACTCAAAGTTTTAAATTTGTGACACTCGCTATGGAGCCTATAAGTAATGCGATTTTTCTCAAGGATAGTTATCTGTAGACGATTTTCTCAAGACACAATTTTTTTAAGAATAATACCTTTCTAATAAAAAAAAATGATCACAGTAAAAATTTTGACCGGTAAAATGGAGCCGTAGCTGGAGAATACTACCACCCAATATATCGATTACACTAAAATTTTAAAGTATGATACGCCATAATACTATAAATAAATGTTCCAAATATCAGCACGATCGGTAAAGTTGTTACCAAGTTATTATAACTCAAAAACCTAATGTATTTACTAAGCGTCTAGAAAATTTGCGGGCACCCTGTATAGTATTTCGCCTTATATGAATCATTTTAGAAAGGAGAGACTGCCTTGCACTTGGCCAGCAGAGGCTGCAGGCCAGACGTAGTGAAGCACTTGATCAGCTACATAAAAGAACACAAAGGAGAAGCCAGAGCTGCAGCCTACGTCAACGAAGTCAATGAAAGTGACGAAAGTGCCTTACACTACGTCTGTACCGTAACAAAAGACGAAGTGGAAACTCCAAACTCAGATAGAGAAGTGGTGAAACTTCTTTTAGAAAATGGAGCGGATGTAAAACTGCAGGCCAAACACCACGAATCTGCTTTTCACTACGTTGCGCTTGCTGGAAACAACGACGTTCTTATGGAAATGATAGCTCATATGTCTCCAACAGATTCCCAGAAGGCACTTAACAGACAGAACGATAATGGGTGGACTCCTTTGCTCATAGCTTCACATAAAGGTTGGTTTTACTACTACTTGACAATGTATACATTTAATTTTTTTACAGGGCATTTGGATTTGGTCAATAACTTGCTAGCAAATCACGCTAGAGTCGACGTTTTCGACAACGAAGGCCGTTCAGCTCTGCATTTAGCAGCAGAGCAAGGCTATCTCAACGTATGCGACTCTCTTCTCTCCAATAAAGCCTTCATCAACTCCAAGTCTAGGAACGGTCGTACTGCTCTCCACTTAGCGGCCCTGAACGGTTACATCCACTTGGTGAAGTTTCTAATAAAAGATCACAACGCTGTTATAGACATTCTAACGTTAAAGAAACAGACACCTTTACATTTAGCCGCGGGAGCAGGTCAAATTGAGGTCTGCAAACTGTTGTTAGAGCTTGGCGCAGACATCGACGCCACGGATGAGGACGGACAGAAACCTATCCACGCCGCTTGCCAAAATAACTATTCCGAAGTTGCCAAATTATTTTTACAACAGCACCCAAGCTTGGTAATGGCTACAACTAAGGACGGAAACACTTGCGCTCACATAGCAGCAGCTCAGGGTAGCGTAACGGTCATCGAGGAGTTGATGAAGTTCGACAGACAAGGCGTGATATCAGCCAGGAATAAAATAACTGATGCTACCCCTTTACAAATGGCTGCTGAGGGAGGTCACGCTGAGGTAGTGAAAGCTTTGGTCAGGGCAGGGGCTAATGTAACAGACGAAAACAAAGGTGGTTTCACAGCTGTGCATTTGGCTGCGCAGCATGGTCATTTACAAGTTTTGGAAGTTTTGAGATCCTCCAATACTTTAAGAGTCATTAGCAAGAAACTGGGTGTAACACCGCTTCATGTAGCAGCTTATTTCGGTCAAGCGGATACTGTGAGGGAGTTGCTAGCCCATGTCCCTGGTACGGTAAAATCTGAGTCCCCAAACGGAGCTTCCTTGGTACCGGCTTTGGGAAATGAGTCTGGAATGACACCATTACATTTGGCGGCATTTTCCGGAAACGAGAACGTTGTCAGGTTGCTGTTAAATTCTGCTGGGGTTCAAGTCGATGCAGCAACTCATGAAAATGTAAGTGCGATTGCGAGTATTTGTTAAAACCGGAATCATAATAAAGAAATATTCTAGGCATATTTATCACAACTTAAATCAGATAAACACCTTGGAATTAATTATTTCGTGACCCATATTTTCCAGTCTAAAAATAAAACATCTAAAGCTGTTTAGTGGAATGTAGGATTGGAATCAAGTTTTTTATTCATAAAATAATCAAATTATACATATCGTAGGTAATTATTACATATACTTAATTCTTTGTTTCTGTGTGACCTTCAATGGATAAAAAAGGAAAATAGTTTCCACTGACATGCTAAAGAACTATTACTTTGATTTGATCGTGCAATAATGACTGACCTTTACTATGGTCTTTGCTATAATCTTAGAAAATCAATATTCAAATATATGTTTTTAGTATCTGAAATTTCCTTAGATAGTTACCACGCAATATGTATGTAATAAATCTTTAATAGCTACGTAATAAAAATGTAGATGCGTAAAACATCTCATTTTTCCGCAATATATAATTAAAAAATATCTTTTTGTGAAAGCGTTTCGAAATTGACAAATTTTGATATTGATTAGAATTTCAAGATGACATGAAACATTAAAAACAATGAAAATATTAATGTTAAAGGTACAATTATGTAAATTACTAAAGTGAATACTAGAGGCATCTAGCTTCTCCTCTCTAACAGCAATGCAAGTACTAGTAGTCGGAATGAATAAATTGCTAATAATTGGTAATTGCTTGTAATTGGTAATACTACTACTACGACTTTTAATTTCCTATTTGGTGCATCTTTCTGACCTATGATTCTTTTTACAATGTTGTTTTTCCGTTCAATGGAACCTCCGATATAACCTTCGGCAACTGAACTTGATCGCCAACATCCATGTCGCTTTAAAATTGTCATGTCCGCTCAAAAATCTGCCAATATTGTTGCAGAGCTGCGCCGGTAGCAACGGATATTTTTTGCCATAATTCCAACTGTATTGATTCCAACTGACAGCGTACAGCATTTAATACTTCGATATGTCAAGAAAAATCTCCAATTTTATATAATTAATGAGTTCATCCATCGGATCTAGACTGTTTTTCTTATAATGGCGTCTCCACAAGTACTCACAGGGTCGGTCTGCAGATTCGTTGAATATGTTGACCTTTTCGAATTTTTTTACAGCCAACTAAGACGACTCGATCCGTTGGGTATGAGTACCGTCTTCAGCAACGGATATAACGCTATGGCTAACAGTCTAATGCCATATTCAGTGAATCTCTCATACGATTTCCACATATCCGAATGGATAATAGACCCTTTCTCTACAAGTTGTTCCAAAAGGAGACTTATTTTATTTTCGGGACAAATTACCATTCTTAAGTCTTCTGAATTATCGGCAATTATTCCGAATACCCAGAGACCTTCAACTACACTTCCTCTGTTATAGTTTTATTTACCAAATTTGGATTTTTGTGTTCAGAAATACGTTTAGAATTAAAAAATAAGAATTGGTCACATTTTCCCGCTTTTCTACATTTTTTCCACATAGGTAATGAAAATTACGCATTTCCGCGGGAAAATTTTGGCGTTTCTGTGTTAAGAAAAATGTCTATAATTCACAGCAAAAAATATTTTTTATGTAACTGATTTCCCTTTTTCTAAAGTCCATAAAATTTCCTTTATAATGAAAATGATGCATTTCCGCGGGAAAATTTTAATGTTTCTGTGTTCAGAGAGGCCTCTGAATATTATTTGTTATTTGTTTTTTTTTTTCATAGCTGATTTCCCTTAAACGAAACTTGACCCCTCGACGCATTGATACACAACACTTATCAACATTGTAATTAACAGCAAAGTTAGAAAAATTGCTCGCTATGTTAATTCCTGTAAGCAATGTTGCATATTGTTGATCAGAAATGTAAAAATTATTGGATACTTTGTGCTAAATAATTTCCTTATGGCATTGATTGACATTCTAATATTATATTGGAAATATGAATTTTTTTGTTTAAACTATCTTCTATGTAACCCTCCGCCACTGGATTAGATTTCCAGACTCTAAAGCATTTTGTAGAGATCAGGACGGCCTGCATTCGCCAAAATTGTGGCAGAGGTCCTTCGGATGCAGTTACTTGTGTAACTCTAATACATTTCTTTGTCTAGCCATTTTGCAATTAAACTTGGAATTTCACCAACTTTATTCACTCCAACATATTGATTGACACATTTTTCTTTGACATATATTACGAACATTGAACAGCAACGATTTGTACCTTCGCTTTATATCCATGTATTCAGAATTAGAAAAGTTCGTTCATCTATTCCCGTAATAATTTTCTATTAACAAATATGTTTCATCATCAGCGTCTTTAGTCTTTAATAAATCTCTCAACATCCACATGTGTTGAAAAATTTGGCTCCTTCCCCTTGTATCCAACGGATTTGCTTTGGAGATGGCACCAATTTGGGAAGTCACCGCAGGTCAACATTTTCCTTTACGTTTAAGGTAGTTTTAAGCTTCATAATGTAGACGGCAATAAAACATTCGAATTTTCTTCTAAATAACATAGCAGAACATATTCCGATAAGTTTCTCACCTTCTTCATACAACACTCACGGAACTGATTGTACGCTTTGTCATATTGAAGATTTGAATTTGCAGGATTAGCTATTTCTTTAGGTGTCTCGCTACCACTATCAAATCATCGTAATGAAAGAATTTAAACGAAATCTGTAATACCTCTCACACCAAAACAAACACGGATATGTAAGCCTGACATTCGATAACTTTCAGTATTATTCATTTCCATAATACCGAAAGGAATGGACATTGGACAGTCTGATATGACAAAAATGTTATTTAAATTTAACAATGCTGATAATTTTATTCTGAATACAGTTACAGTTGTACAAAACATGTTTGTATTCGTGCACGAAATTCGTGCTTAATGGGACATTCGAGCGAATTTTTGACGCAAAGTTGACTCTCTCATGTCTCATTAAAAACACATTTATTTCACTCGCTTAATACAAAAATAATTATTTTATAGTCGTGTTGCTATTCCTACAGGGCTACAATCCCATGCACCTAGCATGTTACGGTGGTCATGCGACAGTGGTGGGGCTTCTTCTAAGCAGATCCGCTGAGCTCCTCCAAAGTGTTGACAAACATGGGAAGACTGGTTTGCACATAGCTGCGCAGCATGGACACTACCAAATGGTTGAAGTATTGCTTGGTACGTACAATAATTGTATACAAATTCCTTCGACTAAAAATATGCTCTCATTTACTTACGCGAAAGTTCATGTTAATGTCTTGAAAATAAATGTATAAAAATAGCTCAGCCATTATGAAATCCATAATCGCAATACGCAATCTTGAACAAGAAAGATGTAGACTGCGATATACGTAATCAATCCAGCTTGCAGGTCAAGGCGTTGAGATGTGAGATAAAAACGTTACACTTACCTCGTTTCGCCATAAAAATTTGGTCCTATCGCAACTCTGACTGACTTTAAGGGCAAAGCATGCACGAAAGTCTGTAAAAATCTTGTTTTAATTGCTTGTGCAAACGACCTGAAATACGAGTAGTTATTTTTGTAACTGTATTTGTACAGTTTTTTCGGACGAATTGTTGTCAGAATAGCAGATGAGTGCAAAAACACTTTTTAGGTACATGCTACAAACAGTTTTTCTTTCAATTTTAATATATTCAAACCTCCTATTATGTATGATTAATAGTATCAGAGAAAATATTTCTCGGAAATAGAGAGCTTCAAATTTTAATTACCATAACACTATAGTAACCAGATTTTTTAATTTAAATACAAAATACCTATTGACGTTTATTTTGTATAAAATACGTCATGGAAACTTTTTGGGATTAAGTAAAAAGAGTCATTTTGCGGACTCAAATGAGTCAGTAAAATTACTATTTTTGGTAGCGTATACAAAAATATGCATACTTTTTGTTTTAAGTATTAGTGGAAAATGTGGAATATTTAAAATTTGACTAGTAAAATAAGTAATTGATTGGCAGAATATTATTAATATTACTAAAATACGTTGATAGGTGATAAACAATAATAAGATTACCTTTTCCTACGGACCGTAATCATCTTTTGTGTTTTAGACACACATCAGACAGCGCCAAATAATTTTTTTTAAATCAAATTTTAGGCCATGTTCAGGATGTCATTAATAATGGTACATAGCTTAAAAGCAGATTGTTAACGTCAAATTAAATTAAAGCAATTGAGCCCAATATGCTCTATTCAATCGTTGCTCCTTTTGATTCTGCAGGGTATTAAAGTTAAAAAATGTTTTCGATTTTTTTGCTACATTTTAAGAACGGTACATACGTTTACGATTGTTTTGAAAATTTGTAGTTGTATTTCAAAATTTACCTGATTGTCACCTTTATACTGGATATTACTTTCGACGATCTTCCATGGAATTAACTTCTATAGCCGTACATTTAATTAAGTAAATACATATTTCTTTGATTTAAAATTCCTTAATTGTTTTTTATTTTTGCACCAGTGTTAAAAATAAATTACTGACACCAGTGTCTTAACATGACTGTTTAGATGCTGACAATATGCTTTAAAAATTATACAGGTCTAAAAGTAGAACTATAATAATGCTAATATATATGCCATACTAAATAAAGCTTTACATAATACCAGTCTAATAAATTACTATTTGAAAAAAATATGGTCAAAATTAATTTTATAAAATTTAATTTTTAACACAATGAATTTCAAAAAACAGATCGATGACATTTGAAATATAATACTTCTATAATGCTTCTACCTATTTGTTGATATTGTCTACAACTTTTAACTTTTGTAGACCGTTAAAAATGTCAAAATCCTTTGTTTGGCGCTCTCAGATATATAATAACCTGCCATAGAAAGAGGCAATTTATTACTGAATATAAATGATATCCGTCGATTGCATTGCCCTATGGATCTGAATGGCCTACAAACGTCAAAATTTGTGGCCAAAATGAAGTCTTACTTTAACGTATATACGAAATTTATATAACCAACGCTCATGATCTGTTTATCTGCTTTTGAATATGCCATCCTTTTCCAAAACGTCCTGTATATTATCCACTCAGAGTTAATACACCGTGTTCTGCAACGAGAGTGATGACAGAATTAGAGGCAAAATATAATGATTATTGCTTGTATTATTAATGATACCATTATTGTCACTCTTTTTAGGTCAAGGTGCAGAAATTAACGCTCCCGACAAAAACGGATGGACGCCACTGCACTGCGCAGCTAGAGCGGGCTGTTTCGAAGTGGTAAAGCTTCTGGTGGAGTCAGGAGCTTCTCCAAAGTCCGAGACTAACCTGGGGGCCGTTCCTATATGGTTTGCGGCCTCTGAAGGCCATCATGCTGTCTTGGAGTATCTGATGACCAAAGAGCACGACACTTACGCATTAATGGAGGACAGGAGGTCAGTAAAAAAAACACTTGATTTGATTAGATCTTTCATTGAACACTGTTATGTTCACTTTTGTGATTTAGGTTCGTTTATAATTTGATGGTATGTTCGAAAAACCACAACAACAAACCCATAGAAGAGTTTATCTTGGTGTCACCGGCACCCGTCGACACGGCGGCTAAGCTGTCAAACATCCTTATAGTACTCTCAAATAAGGAAAAGGAAAGAGCTAAGGACCTCATCGCTGCAGGAAAGTTCTGCGAAGCCATGGCCACTGAACTGCTGGCTTTAGCAGCTGGTGCTGATTCTGCCGGGAAGATTCTTACAGCGACTGACAGGAGGAACGTAGAGTTTTTAGACGTCTTAATAGAAAATGAACAAAAGGAGGTCATAGCGCATACCGTCGTTCAGCGTTACCTTCAGGTAAAGAGTAGGTAATTGTGAAAATATGGATTTATGGAATACGGGTACAAAAATTAATAGACAGCGAACTGGCACATGTCTCTGTAATTGAAAATTCCATTGCTGCCGGAAAAGTGAAAGTCCAATCGACAGCAGGCGGTCTGTAAGAATAGTACTTGGGTAAGCGATCAAGTATACACATATTTCAAGTAAAGAAACTGATATATAATTATTTTAAGCCGCTTCGCAGAAACGATGCTTAACTATTGTTGCAACTAACTGTTCTGCAAGGTGGTCTGAATTCGGTTGAAAATGATGAAGGGGCGCTAAGAATTTTGTTGCACAAGTTTTTTTTGTTTCTCCAAATCTCTCAGGTATCATTCAGTTATTAAAGTCGATTTCCAACCTCATAAGCGTTTTATGTTTGCAATTTCCTCCCAGAGTCAGCAAGGAATGTTGTCGAGTAATCTTGAAACTATGGCCTGTGTATCTTTCACGATTTCGAAAATTAGATAAGCTGCTATTTGAGAAGGAATGTTTCCAAAATTGTTGATTCCGCCGCATTGAGCATTGTATTTCCCCTTTGTATACTTAATAAAAAATGTGAAGTGATTATACCTATTTAAGAAATGTGCACACTGTTTTTCATGTTATCCTTTTGATTCATCAGGTAAAAAATCCAAAAATGTTTGTCATAGCTTTCAAGTAGATGTACCTACCTTAATAGTCATATTATAAAGACTAAAATAGATTATAAATTACGCAATATCCAAATATTTACTTTCCAGGAAAAGTGAAACTTTCGAAAACAAAATGCATGCAGGAAATAAACCTTTAGTAAAAGTTGCAGTACTGATTATTTGTAAAAATATGGATAATAAAATGGGAAAATAATCACCAGAAATGTAGGTAGAAATTAAAGGGTCTAAAATTTCAGAAAATTTACATTATAAGTTGCCAGAATCACAGAAATTTAAACAGATTTGTATGACATGGTGAAATTTTGACAATTTGTATACCTAACTGATGTCTATTTCAAGAAAAGAATATTCGCATAACATCAAGAGGTCAGGTGAAAAAGGAAAAAATATCGATGGAATGAAAGTGAGTGCCTTATTCTATTCATCCTATTATGTATTTCTGGCAATTAATCAAGAATGCTTCAATTGTTTTAATACAATTTCATAAATGTAAGTATTAATTTTGAGGAATACCAGACAAACTCATAATTTATTTATGGCAAAATTAATATATTTCATAATTATCTTCTAAATGTTCATCGACATCAAGGCCCTCATCACTATTGTATTCAGTGTCATCATCACCAGCTGAAATTAAAGTGCACATTTTTAGCCTTACCTGGCATTCTTTGATCTGTCCTTGTTGTTCTCGGGCTAAACTCTGTGGAAGCGGATGTTGCGCCGCTCTTCACTGTCAGTATCTTCAGTGGCGACTACGTAAAATCTTCGACAACAGTGAAGAGCCGCGAAATGTTTGCAAGCATAGATGCGACCGGTTGTAAGGCGACTACGGTATGGCTCGGGGACCACCGTTATCTACATCAATCAATTTTTCTGATAATATTTTATTCAAGTTTTATAACGGAGTGACAATAATATATGTGATATAGTAATAATTTTCAAAAGCATTCCAATGGATTTTTTCTCTTCTCTATTCACCCTAACCTAACCCTCTCATGTCATTTTTTTTCTCGGAATTTTCTGCAACTTTGACATCTTCTGCTGATATTATATATTTCGCTCGTACTTCTGTTGATTTATTTACTGCATCAACAATACTCTAACTTATCAGATTCTTTACTTGAAAAAAATTGCATGCTTGACCGCTTGTTTGCGCACGCATCTTCCAGATTGTTTTCTGGTGACCGACTTTTTCGTTTACCGATAAGAACAATCCTATAACAGCTCTTAGATATAACGAATATAAAGCATATAAGAACGTGTTTGTTGCTCACCTAGTTTTCTGGATTTCAGGAACTCTGGAGAGGGGCCCTCAACTGGACGGCGTGGCGCACGCTGCTTCTGTTCGTGTTTTTCATAATTTGCCCTCCCGTATGGATAGCATTCACCCTTCCCTTAGGCCACAAGTACTACAAAGTACCCATTATCAAGTTCATGTCGTACCTCACTTCACACATCTACCTCATGATCTTCCTGCTGATAGTTGGCATCACACCACCTTACCCAGTAGTTAGGAGAGGTCTGTTCCCCGTATGGTATGAGTGGATCCTGCTGATATGGCTGAGCGGACTCCTGCTGTTCGAACTGACCAATCCCAGCGACAAATCCGGTCTGGGCTGGATTAAGTTATCTGTGCTCCTCTTCAGCATATTGGGAGTAGGTGTACATTTGCTAGGAATTCTGTTCATTAAAACGAAAGACTGGCCTGCCTTGATGTACTGCAGGAACCAACTTTTTGCGTTGAGTTTCGTTCTAGCTTGTGTTCAGATCTTGGACTTTTTATCATTTCATCATTTATTCGGACCATGGGCCATCATTATCGGTAATCTAATGAAAGACCTAGCTAGGTTTTTAGCGGTATTAGCGATTTTCGTGTTCGGGTTTTCCATGCAGTTCGTTGCATTGAATCAACCTTTTCACGAACTGTCTTCTCACGAGGTTAAGAAAATTACAAATCCAAGAGGTAGCGGAGTTCTAGAAGAAGAATACTTCAGTGATGGTGAGTAATGTTTATTTTATTGTATTGTAAATTTTAAGATTTTTATATTTATATAGATGAATCATTTTAATTTGGTGTACCCAATCTTATATATGTACAGGGTGATTGGGGGGGAGCCCCCTATATTCGAAAGGGGTATTTAGGGGGCAAAAGTGAACAGAAAAAGCCTAATAAAATATTTTTATTGCTATTTTTGTGAAAGCTGTTATTATTTGACATCTCATTTTGAGTAGGTTATGCATTCTAAACCAAATTCACATTAGTGATATTTATTAGATTTTTTCTTAACTTTTTCGCCCTGAACACCCCTTTCGAATATTGGGGGTTCCTCCTCAATCACTCTGTATATTGAATATATATACAAAACTATACCAACTTGGAATACATTTATTCCTTAACATTACTTTTTACTCTTATTATATTCTATAGAGGTAATATGCTACTATTTTTCTATATATTTTTTACATTTTTTAAAAGGATTCTGCAAATTTATAGCTTGAATTGCTTTTACCTACATACTTTCGAAAATAATTGCTTTTATCATACTACATGTAATATAGCTTTTCTACCCTACTATACTACTCTATACTTTTCAATCGGCGCTGTATATAGCATATTATATCTCTATAACTCGCTTAACTTACTTCAATTCTCTAAATCTTTGCAAATATCTCGATTTTGGAGGAGGTACTAGATTTGAACGGAAGATTTTATTCTTTATTTTTTCATTCGAGCAATATACAGTATACAAAAGTTTTAGAACCGTCTAAAATATGACTCAAAAGGTCAACATTAATTGTTGTAACTATCAATCTCTTCAGTAATTTTTAAGGCAAACATAAACTTGTCGATAGCGGACGGATGGCACACATCATCTAAATAAAAAATGTATATAATCCTTTGAATAATATACATACTATTGCAATATTGTAACCTTGAAATTGCCTTAGCGTGGAAACACGTCACGTAGACAAACAAACTTTATTGTCACTCTTGATTACACAAGAAATATCCTTCAACAAATTCACAACTGTCAAATGCTTTACTTTGACGTTTCGGTCATTCACGTTTGACTGCTCAATATAAACTGACTCCAGCGGCGAAAATGATCCGCTTATATAGGTTTTTTAGGGTTCTGGAAGTTGTCGGCGGTCTCGAGAATCAAATAGAATGTGGTTGAGAATGTTCCAGAAAACGTCAAAATTATTGTAAATTATAAAATTGTAAAATTATAAATTCTAATATAAATAGAAACGTAATTTAGAAACTAACGAGGTAGGTGAGCTTTAATTAGAAATTCTAACGTAAACAGGAACATAATTAACAAACGAAAAAGGTAGGTGAGCTTCCGTAACAATATATTTTAGGATGATGCAATAATTGGGACGATTTGAAAATATACGGTACAACATTTTTCATGAACAAAAAAATAATAAAAAGCGTTAGATATTGTTATTACATAGCGTGTTCCCGTTTTTTCGTTTTTAATTATGTTTAGTTAATAATAGAGTATGAAAAAATGGTAGGTTTTTTATAATATTTTTCTCTATTATACTCCGTTTTCCTGGTATAAGGCGTTCAACTTAAAACATATTTTACTTTCTTTAATATCTACTAAACAAATAAATATTTTTCGTTCAAACTTGGTATGCAGTCGTTATAATTAAATGGTAATGTTTTGACGTGAACTTACTTGAACTAATGCCAGTGGCGTAGGTATAGGGTGAAAAGTATTTTTCAGTTCAAATATTAATTTTTTTAGTCTATTTGCATATTGCTTTCTTTTTTCAGATATTATGCCGTTTTCTAATCAGGGTTTTCTTATGGGATTACAAAAATTATAGAATTAAGTAGGCATTGCTTATTTCTAGCCAGTAAAGTTGACCTGAAATATCCGGGTGCCATCAAAGAGTTGACATTTGCCTTCTACTTAGTCACTGGAAATTTTAGTTTGCTCCTGGAGCAAACTTTTGTGTCTAGATGAAAGTCATAGTATTAGTAAATACCATATTTATATACTAAAACTATTGTTTTAATGTTCTGTATTCTTATAGTTTTAACATGTATTATTGAAATAGAACAGTTACAATTTGAGAAAGGCAACCATGTCTAAATGGACAAGTGAGCAAATATCTTCTACGTATCCACTTTCTAGCCCAAATAGATCGCTTTCTATATGTTTTTTATTAATCTATCCTGAAAACTTTGAGGTTTCCTTCGTGTCATGATTGAATAAATCTAACTGAGGATGTGTTAATGGAAAAAAGACATCAAATAGTAATTAATAAAGTATATAATTTCTGGCTATGTCAACGTTTCAATTCAATTTTGCACCTTCTTCAGGGCTAAAAATGCAACAAGAGATAAGTGGACCATAAATAATTAACAAACTATACATATAACACTGAACAAGCTGTTGCTTTATATAAACTCTTAAATTTAGAAAAAAACATATTTATAAAAGTAATTAGCAATCTTACCCAGCGAGATATCAACCATTGTCAATTAACAATAATAATATCATCTATTGTTAGAATAGATCGAAATGTATAAATTGGCTATCATTTATTAATAATAATTATGAAGAATAATATTTAAATGTTTAGAGGTACGTATTTGAACATTTTTTGTATAGAGAGGCAAAAAACAAACTAAAAAACATTGACCACACTAAAAACACTGTACAGGACCCAAAAAATAAATGAACAGAAGACTGTTGTCAATTAAGTTGCTTTAATAAAAACAAAAATTAATAAATACTTAAAAGTGTTCAATCAGGTTTCCATTTAATAAAACCAGAAATAATTCCACTATAAATTGTACTTAAATTATCAGTATCTGACTTTAGGTTTGTTTTTGCAGCAGTTGGAAATGGTTTGAAACTATCAGAAATGTCCGTCCAATTATTTATTGCATTTAATTCAAAGGTAACTCGTTTTCAACTTAACTGATCGAATATTTCTGACAGTTCTAAACCGTTTCCAACTGCTGCAAAAACAAGCCTTTTTTATTAATAGAATTATTATGTGACCTTATACATACCATTCCACTGATCATCTCTTCTGGTAATTATATTTATTATCAAAGATTTTGATCAGTCAGACTAGTGTGATTAACAACTGACCTGACAACTTTAATAGCATCCATTAATTGACCACTAAAATTTCCCATTAATACCCCGGTTTAAGGCTGGGTCTTATTGGTATATTTTAGTGGAGTCAACCAGTGGACAGTAAAGTAGGCTTGAAATGTGGGTATCTCTACCAAAATTTCCAATTGAGACAGTCATTACAGTAACAGAGGTAATCTAAGAGTTACTTTTAGCATTTCAATTTGAATTCCTTAAATTGACGTTTCTTTCTGAGAGAAAACTTTCAATGGTAATTTTAGACAGTATCGATGTGTGTTGGTTTAAATATTCCATCTAATAAACTACTCGTTAGCAATAAAAAAAGATTCTACAAAAAAAATCCTTCATCCGTTATCGATGAGTGTGCATTTATCTTTACAAGCCAGGCGTAAGCTGCACCCTCTGCTAAAAATGAAGAATATAATCTTCGTTCACTTAAGCGTTGTCCTCATTCCGAGATATTTTGCCCTTCTACTTAAAACTACTGCGCACGCGTTGTACAATGTACATAAATAATACAACACCCAACTTTCCACCTACCACCTCTCTTGTACTATACCTTCTTTTCCACGAAAACAGTACGCGCCCCCTTCCCAGACGACGCGGAATGGATAGAGGACCTGACCGACGACGATCCCCTACCCAGAGCCGGCCTCAGGAAAAAGCGCCAGCACATTTCTGGGAGTAAGTCCCTAAGTGTGGGCTTTATCTGTGGCTCTGTCTGTTGTTTGTCTTAAACCGTGCCGTTTAAGGCGTCTGTGTATAGTAATGTTTATTTCCAAAGATGTATAGTTGCATTTTAGGTACTCCCCCGCTGGCTTATTGTTTGTTCTCGCCCCTCTAGAGACGTCCACGTGTTTTGTGTACGTTTGTCTTTCTGACTTGTTCGTTTTCTGTTCTCTGTGTGCTGCATCGACCCAGAAATGTATGCCAGACTGTAATTTGTACGCGGGATGTCTCTTAACTCGACTGCCAAGCTTTTACAAGGCGTTCCTTTTTCAAAATTCACCTTAGTGACTAGGGATCAAATCCAACACCTTATGAATTTATAGTGTAAGTCACAACTCGTTCAAAAGATTTTGATATATGTCTCATTAAAAATAATGATTCGCCATATATTTACAGATTTTTTTTATATTTTTGCATTAAAAGAGTAATGTAGAACGACTAAGTGTAGGTAGTGTTTTTATTAAAATATAGCACAACGCTTTTGCTCTCTAATTAACATCAGCCGATTTACATGGACAAATCCAAACTTGTTCAGTATTATTACTCATGTGTTCAAAATATTTCTTGCATATTATAACACTGCAGAATTAATGAATTTATGGAGAAGCATGACAAATTGCACTAACAACTTCTCACTTGGCGCAGAACTCTTTTCCCATGGACTCATACCACTGTCATTTTTACAGTGTGTGTGTGTGTTGGACATAAAAATGAATCATGAAGGAAGTAGAGGTTACTGGCGATAGTTTTTGTTTAAGTAAAAACTAATATTTTGACAAGTCAGTAGTAAAACCAAAATGTTCAGATGTATTGGCGATCATATGGCCTCATGGATACAACAAGATTTCTGACATTCACATGGAAAACGTCCAGACATTAGCAAATGATGAACATTAGGAAACAGTGTATACAGTGAACCTGCAATCTGGATGACACCTTAGAAGAAGAATATCTGGCAAGATTCCAATCAAGATGAGGGTTTGGAACTAAATGAAACTTATGAGTTAGTGCACACATCAAATATAAATATCAACTAGAGGAGGTTTTAGTAAGTTTCCTGAAGAATGGAGCAATTTATTGATAATGTAGCTGAAGTTCTACGAAAACAATGTCTGGTATATTCGTGAGCATCCTTCATTTTGAGAAACGCAGCAACTTGTTTTGGTGTTTTCCCAAATGTATGAATTCCTATTATTTGATTACCTGCTTTACCATTTGAATGTTTAAATAAAATCTGTTACTCTATCTATTTGTGTAGATCAACCGGTACTATATTTCCGATATATGCCTAATTATTCGTTTGCAATAAAGGATCTTTTTTCTTTATTTTTGTAGTTGGCAGAGTGATTAGCAATCTATTTTCCATGTCTTCAATATTACCAATTTTTATTTAAAGTAATTCATCACATCGACAAGCACCAGATATTCCAAAAATCATTGTCATCTAATAATAGCCATTATTATTCATTTATAAAAATATTTTGTTAATAATTATCTTTGTACCTACACGCATCATTAGAGGGCTCCATTTAATTTGTTCATTTTCTAATACGCGTGATTTTTTTACACAATATACATCCAATTGCCGTTTCAAGAATACTTTTACTTTTAGATACTTTCCAATATCGATGTTGTTGTAGAGATTCAAAGTAGCTCTGAGCATCGCATATATTGATCATAATGAAGATTTCATGCTTTTACTTAATTCAGAAAAATCTACCAATAGTATATTTTTGACATAATTTTATTCTCAGCCCGGTAATCAATAGTTTTTTTATATGTTTGCTGATATATCTTCTTCGATTTTACTGGTAATAAATTACACTCTATTTGCTTAGCTGATTCAATAATTTCTGGCGGAGTTAATGTGAATTCTTCCATCTCAAAAAACAAATGGTTATTTTTATGGATTTAAATAGGAACAATATGGCGATTACTGTTATTTACTTAATAATACTCATCTCATAGCAACCACAAACGACCTGATGAAGTTATTATTATTTGTGAAAGAAGTATCATACAATTTTAGTAATATAAAATAAACGGCTTTATTTACTATTATAATAAAATTAAAATCGATCGATTTGTCTGTACAGAAGATTTAATGCCTTGGCTGTTTTAAGAGACTCCGCTGCGCATCGTCTATCAAATACCAGCCGCTACATTAAATATTGTACTGTCTAGTTAAACAAATAACTATAACCATACATATAAATATGAGTCATTGAACCATTGGTTTTATAAGCTTCACTATCTTCAACTTCAATTTCAATTAGTTTAGGACACATTTCTAAAAAATATATATACTTATACCTTAGGGAGGTCATATGGAAGCTCCTATATTTTCATAAGGAGTCAGAATTGATCAGTTTTGTCGAATTAAGAGACACCTTATACAAAATTGTTAATATTAAAGAGTAGCATCAGATGTATGTTTTTAATGCTGATATAAATTGATGGAATGCTCTGAGTGTCGTCTGGCATATGTTTCGAGGTCGTGTCTGCGTCAGTGGCATGCGGTGCAAATGTTCGGCAAGGCTATAGGCCCTAGCCGTCAGGGGTGTTATTGACTAGCCTCATGTTCTCAGTGAAAATGAACCCAATAACTGCGTTCGAGCTGCTTTTTTTCGGCGTGTTCGGCCAAACGACCTACGACGAGTTGATAGTGAAGAGCCCAAAGGGCTTCCCACCACCCAAGCCCGCGTGGACGGCCAACCTCTTCAAAGTGGTATTCGGCATCTACATGCTGGTGTCGGTGGTTGTTCTCATAAACCTTCTAATTGCCATGATGTCGGACACTTACCAACGTATCCAGGTAATTGCTTTGTTTATGATTCCAGTCAAAAAGAACCCGATCAGTGCTTTTGAGCTGCTGTTTTTCGCGGTTTTCGGCCAAACCACCACTGACCACCTGAAAACCACCGCCTACCAACAATCCAACCCAAATGTGGAAAATCGCAATAATCAGCCCCCGTGGACGGAGGTGCTTTTTAAGTTCGTTTTCGGAGTTTACATGTTGGTCTCTGTCGTTGTGCTGATCAATCTGCTCATTGCTATGATGACCGATACCTACCAGCGTATCCAGGTAACGGCTAGGTAGCTCACGCTGCCCCACGCTTTTTAGTACGACGACTTCGGACTTCGGGTATCACTTCCTAGAGCGTGGACAGAATTCCAAACATCAATAAATTAAAATCTATCGTCAATTCAACATAAAAGACTTTTATATAATAATTAATATAGTAAAACATTTAATTATTAAAGAAATATTTAAGATAAATTTTATAAATTATCATAGTTACAATAAATATCAATTTATAAAAGAATCTAAATAATTATATACGAGCATTTTCGATTAAAATAAGTTAACTTAGCTCAATTTACCTATACAGGGTATCCTATTTATATTTCAAGAAAACTAGGAAGAAAAATTGTGGAAGTAGTTCATATAACGTTTTTCTCATTAACTTTGCGTTCCCAAGATACAGGATATTGAAGTTGTTATTCTGAGGATGGTTTTTCTCAATTATCTTTAAATCAGCTGAATATAAATATATCAGTGTTTATACACAAATCAGTCATATTTTATGAAAAGTGTACAAACTATTTTATTCGCTAACAGTGGCGTGGATGAGGGATATAATTGATAGAAAAATGTGTTAAAAGTTAAAATTTCCTAAATACACCAACCGTTTTTTTAAATCATCCAAGAATAGTACAAAATAAAGGTATACTTACTACTTGGAAAGCAATCGGATATATTTTGCGAGAAAAAGATCTTTGCTCGTATAAAACAGTATATGTAAATGTCAATTTGTTTCATTAACATGAAAAAGTATGTTAGCATGGCTTCAGTATGATTAATTTGACAATACACATTTTATTTGTCAAAGTAAAGTCTCACTTGGCGATCAATTTTGACATTTGTAGACCGTCTAAATCCAGAGAGCATTGAAATCGACACCCTCAGGTCTGACAAATTAAGCTCTTATCATTAGTATTTGGATTGGTTGATGACCAAGCGGTTTAAAGCCTTAGTACTTGAATCATGTTTGCCTCCAGTAGACGGTAGGCAGCTATACTTGTGGATAGGATTGTCACTCTCTCTGAGGGTATGGTAGGGTGGTTGACTTTGGTCAATGTGAGAGATTGATATCAGTTGGCGTTGGACCATCTCCCTAATTAATGAGGTTTCCCTCATTCCTGCACTGAATGGTGGTTAGGACCTACAAACCTAAGACGTTAATAGTAATATACCGTTTTCTGTCCCGCACAACTCTCTAACTTCTGTGCTAATGCTGGTGATATCTTTACTACTCTTTGTAAGAGCTTAAGTAACAATATTTTTTTTTGTGGAATAGGCCTTGAAATATTTGACGGTGTCAATCTCAATGCCCTCTGGATCTTAATATTCCTGATTACATATCGTTGTCAGAAGTTATGGTCAATATTTAATGTTTTTGACATGGTATGGTATAATCAGAAGAACTTGAATGAATTGGCCAACATTAATTTGGTATATGCCCCAAATTAATAAAGTTGTTTTGGTATCTTGTTACAGTTAAAATTTATATTATCAATTTGAACTGAATTAATAGTAACATATCTTTTGATGTTAATATTTTTAAATTTACTTCTGCTGCATTGTGTGAGCAAAGAGTTTAGATATGATGTAACCGAAACG
Source organism: Monochamus alternatus (assembly GCA_037114965.1). Lineage (NCBI taxonomy): Eukaryota > Metazoa > Arthropoda > Insecta > Coleoptera > Cerambycidae > Monochamus > Monochamus alternatus. Next base: position 20,646,631 of record CM073430.1, read on the forward strand.
TTTATAACAAATGAAATATAGTATCTTTTAAACATATTGATATCTATCCCACTATTAACTGGACATTAAAGAGACCTTTACTTTTTGAAACTATCGTTTTTTCCCTAGGGAACATTTTTGGACACACATTCATATAATTTTTCTCTTATTTTTATGTATGGGACCATTCCCTGAAATTTAAAAACCGAAATCTCAAACACTCTGTATGTCTTTTTTACTTGAAATTCAAAATTTTACAAGAAACAAAACAATTTAAAAATGAATTTTGTATTATCTTGAAACCACTATATCTCAGCCGCTGATTTTGTAAAGTTGATTTAAATTAACTTATTTTGATTTAATTAATCTCTAATCAAACTTTATCCATATATTTTCCAGCAATTTGATAAAAATACGAGATATGCTCCAACAAACTTTACTTTGTAAATATCACAAACATTTGGAGTTTTTAATTTTAAGAAATTTTTTTAAATGTTTTGCAAAAATTATAAGCTTCACTCATTAAGTACTATTTAAAAAAATATAATAGAGAAATGTTATATTATAAATTTCATAAAAATTCTTTATATTCAGTTCAAAATTTTGTCCACACTCTATTCTTCATGGCTCTTCATATCTAATACACTAATCTTCTATACTCCGGTACTTCGTCATTCGTTGATTCTTCTAATTGGGTCTTCTTCCTCCTCCTTGTTAACGTTTAAACGAGATAAATTCAATTAATACCAAAATTACTTATTATAAAAGTGCTTGTCTGAATTTTTGATGGAATTTTCCATTGGGACTTAGTTCAACACAAATGGTTTAAACATTTATGAAATTATCAGCATTGGGTTGATTAAATTTTAATTTTACCTGCTAACTGACACCTAATAAGATATCGCGAAATATTTTAAATATATTTTCTTACTGTGCATATACTATTACTGTCCTTGTACTATTTAGTAAGTAATAACGCAAAACATACTGTAATATAACTAGTGCAAAAATAAGGGAAAATTGAATGAATACATTTTAACACTGGTAGCAACAGACGATGAACACTAAAAAGAAGATATTTTAGAATCTCTGCCTAAATATATTTTAGAAAACAATGGAGTTATCGAAATGAATGATGAAGTAAATACCTACAGAACATTATATCAAGTATATGCATGCCATTTCGCACATGGGTACCAATATTTCTCCAGATTTAATATTAGTACTAAAGAAGATTTGGATTTGGTCATCTGGAACCTTATAGAAGAGAATATAAATATGGCAAATATGTGAAATAAACATATTTTGTCTTTCTCATGGCATGGTTTTGGAGTTAGAAGTTTCTAAGACACACCATTTGTATATATGAAGACTAAAAATCTCCTAATAAAGGAACTATCAAAGCAATAGACTGTACAAAGTTCCCAAGTGTTATATCTCGATAACCTTAGACTAAGAGATTATAAGTCACTAGAATATTCTCGAAAATTGTCCAACTGAGCGATTTGATTCATTCAGTTTGTATTTTCCACACAGTGCCTCGTAATCTAACTATCCCCACTTACCGAACCATCCAAACCACTGACAATGACCAACCGTCCTGGACCAAGGCTCCTATAACTGGCGCTTATGCAGTATACCAGTTGGTTTATGCCATCGTCATGACAAAACTGCTTATCGCAATGATGTCCGAGACTTACCACCGTTTCCAGGTAACAGATGGATAGATGGGTGTCGTGTTAGATGTTGCACTTACCATGCTTTTGCGTCTAGATGGCTCTTCATGCCTTAAACCCCTAGTTTTCGTTACTTTTAAGATCAGGTCGCGTTTTGCTGAAATTCTTGTGAGGCAGCGGTCTGCCATAGTCAAAAATTAATTAGGACTAAATATGCTCTGTAAAAAAACTTGTCTTCGGTCGCGTCTAAGGATAGTCTTGAAAACTAACATAAATCTGGAGAAATACTGGACCAAAAGAGGATCCTTACAGCATCTTTGCTACCGTATATACCAAAAACTGGAACTTGAACATGGAAGTGAGAGTCTAGATTTGTAGACGAAGAAAGATCACGGAAGTTAAACAACTAAAAGCAACACCTTATTCATTTTCCTTTATTTTTGCTATGCTCTGTGTTAAATGTCTCACAAAAATTTCATCAAAATCAGCTAGATATAAAATATATGAGAATTGCCTACTAATAAATGTATCGATGCCTTTTAAATTCAACATCTAGAGTCATGAAGAGCCTGATGTGAAATATCTTTACATCTGTATGTCAAAATTGTCCTTAAATGGTAGCTATAGAAATATTTAAGTCATAAACGATGAAGTGGTGATAGTTTTTTCTTTATTTTCTTTTATTAAATCTCTTTAGTAAATGTAAGCCGAATTCAAATTATTTTTATATGTTCTTATTTTCTCATAAAACTAAACAGGGTGTCTGGGGAAATGTGGGAAATCTTTCGGCTGCAGATAGAACATAAAAAAATAAGATGACAAGTTCCTATAAATTTTTTTCCTACAGGCCCTCCTTACAGAGTGTCTCTGAACGACGCCGCTGTGAATCTGTTTTTCTTGACTAATTTTTAAAGTTGTCGATGTAATTTAACAAAAATTTAATGTGATGGACACTACTAGTAAGGACCTCTTAAAATACAGACTGCGTGAATTCGCGATTCGTTATGCGTGATTCGTGATATGCGAGGAATTTGTGAATAGTGTTATTAGGATCTTGTTCGTTAAAAATCCATTCATAAAAACCTTCCAAACGAAGCACGAATTCCTTACAAACCACACATCGCGCATCGCATAGTCTGTAGCGGGCCAAAAACGGTTCATTTTATCGACAACAAACAAGAGTACCTTTTTTAGTCTATGCTACCCAGATGTGTTATTTTAAAGTCTTTATCATACAGGGTGTAAATTTAAGTATTAAGTTGTAAAGCTCAGCCCGCCCCTGGTAAACTAAAAAACTAAATATTTTAATAGGTCCTTACTATATTCTTGGCGACATAAATATCGATTTACTAGGTGATTATGACTATGTAGAAGAATACAAAAATATAATGTGTACTTTTCAATTTACCTCGTATATAAATGGGGTCACTAGGACTGCTAGCAAAACTTGTTTAGATCACATATTTGTAAGAAACTTAAATATTTTGAAAAATAACTGTTATGAATCATATGTATTTAATATAATGATGAAAACAGAAATTTTAAATTGAAAGATAATAGTCAAAGGAAAGAGTTTGTAGATTATAACAAATTAAGAAATCTTTTAAGAAATGAAAATTGGTTAGAAATATATTCTTCAAATGACCTAAACATAAAAGCACAATATTTTATCGTTTGCTTACAAAATTGTATAAAGAAAGCTACAGTCGAGGTTCATCTAACAAAATATAACAAAAATCTGTATTACAAACCGTGGATTACAAAAGATATACAAATTTTAATTGATAAGAAAAGAAGACTATATAAAAAAATTACACAAACAAATAATCAGTCCTTGAAAAAAGAATATACACAAACAAAAAATACTGTTAGAGGTTAATAGAAAAATAAAAAAAAGAATATTCCCAAAAAATAATAAATGATAATAAAAACTCTTCCAAACATTTGTGGCAGCATGTGAATAATCTCTGTGGTAAGTCTCGACCTGAAACAAAAATTAATAAAGCTAAATTAGGAGATTAAATAATCGAAAATAAAAAAGATATTAGTGACGATTTTAACAAATATTATAGTGAACTAGGAAAACAATATGCAAGACAAATTAAAGAAGTAATAAATTTTCACGAAAATTTAAACTTTGTGGAGAGCACTTTTTATTTGTTTCCAACAAGTCTAGAAGAAGTGAAAACAACTATAAATCAATTAAAAAATAAAAAGTCCCCTGGGTAGGATGGAATACGGGCTGAGGTGTTAAAGGAAGTAGCTGAAGAAATAGCAGAACCATTATGTCACAAAATAAATTATTGTTTCAATATAAGGTGCTTTCCCCAGTGTTTAAAGATAGGTATAATAAAACCCTTGTTTAAAAAAGACGACAAACTACAAATTGAAAATTATAGACCAATTACTCTAATATCAAATATTTCAAAAATAATAGAAAAAATCATTAAGTATGAATAAACAATTTTTTAAAAAAGTTTAATATCCTTTCAGAAAATCAATTTGGTTTTAGGGAATTAAAATCAGCAGAAGATGCTTTACAGTTAATAAATTCAGATATAAATAAGTCAATTGATAATAAAGCACCGAGTTTATGTATTTTTTAGATTTGTCAAAAGCATTTGACACTGTTTGCCATAATAAATTGTTACATAAATTGCAATTATATGGTTTTAGAGAAAATTCTTATGAATTTATAAAAAGTTATTTATGTCAAAGAACGCAGTATGTTAATATTGAAGGTACGAAAAGCGAAATAAGAGAAGTATCACATGGTATACCTCAAGGGACAGTCTTAGGACCTATATTTTTATAATATATTTAAATAGTTTATTATGTAGTTATAAAGAAAAGCGGAAAATAATTGGTTTTGCAGATGATATTGCTATATTATATAAAGACATTACATGGGATAATTTAAAGAAGAATGCTCAGGAAGATTTTAAATATGTAAACAACTGGTTAAAATTTAATAAGTTAACGTTAAGCGCTGAAAAAACTGTATATCTACCATTTACTTCTTATAGCAAAAACTTACCAAATATGGGACCATTGATTATTGACGATGAGGCTGTTATATCGGAAGCTGAATCTGTTAAATATCTTGGTATAAAAATTGAAAGACATTTTAGATGGGATGTACAAATTAATTACATTATCACAAAATTAAGACCATTGATCTTGAGGGTTACGTGGAAGAGCAACCTGGTTGAACGTCGCCTCCTCGATATAATAATATTGTTAATTATTTATGTTTGCCAGAAAAATAAAGACACATCATTATTATTATTATTATTATCTCGCGATTTTATATGTTGAAATCTTTTTTAGATAAGGCACACTTAAGAATGTTGTATTTAGCTTTAGTTGAACCTCATCTGACATATGGTATATTGGGATGGGGTGGGACAAGTGTTTGTTACATGAAAGGCTTAGACGTAATTCAAAAATGGATATTAAAAATAATTTATAATGATGTGACTGATGTGTCCTAGTGATCGTATATATAGACTTGGTAGAGTAAATGATATTCGACAATGTGCTCCCAGAAAACCTAAAAAAGGAGATTAAACTTTATAAATTTAAAAACGATGTAAAACATTGGATACTTACCTGCTTAATATATATATATATATATATATATATATATATATATATATATATATATATATATATATATATATATATATATATATATATATATATATATATATATATATTGTTAATGTATTGTATATGATGGGGAATGGAGCAAAGGAGGAAAGGAAGAATAATTATAATTTAATCGCAAAAAAGCTGCAAAGTAATGCGGCTTCTGCGATTTTTTGGTTTATTTGTATGGAAATGTGTAGTAATTTTTGTAATTGTATTATAAATTAGACAAATAAACTTATTATTATTATATTAATATTATAGTGTCCATCACATTAAATTTGTATTAAATTATATAGAGTATTTTGAAAGTTATTCAAGAAAAACCCATTTCTAGTGGCGTCCTTGAGGGACACATCTCTCCGTAGAGAAGGCTTATAGGAAAAAAGTTATAGGAACTTGTTATCTTACTTTTTCATGTTCTATCTACATCCAAGAGATTTCCCACATTTTCTCGGACATCCTATACATGATTCATTAAATTCATTTCAAATTTCGGCAATCTTTAAAAAAACATTTTTTTGAATACAAAAATTATTATCCTACACGACAATTTTAAAATTATAATATTACCTATTTCATCTTTATGTCTTAACTATAAGCTAAAGGCGATTATGTCCATGTTGTCGTACTCACGCCTGTCACCTCGCTGTCGCTCACCAGTTCTTTGGGGCTGGGTCATTGTAGCAATCAAAACACTCTCAAGTAGACTTTCCCAATAGTAAACACATTTTCAATGTTAATTTTCAACCTGTATCGGTTTTGTTCAGTAGTTACCAATCTTAAAACTCCAGAACTACCGAGATTAAGATCTGGTCAGGCAGGAGGCCCTTCTAGAGAAACGAATTTACACCAAAATTATAACAGCCTACTTTGGTAACTTCTGAACAGTGTTTACAAGTAATACCGTAGCAGTCGATGGCAGTTTGGTAGGCTCGTAACCGATAGCTATTAGATAGAGACAAGCGCGTTGGTAGTGCTTATCATAGAAACACAGCAGCTACATTACTATTACTACCTACTTTAACATATACATAGGAATGGAAATATAGTTTGGCCACGAATTGTTTTTTGCAAGTAGTTTGTTTTTCCCCACCTATTTTTGAACAAGTTTTGCATTCGTATTTTTGAGGTCACGTTTTTATTTTTTTTTGTAACTTTCACTGGCATGTTTTTATACATGAAGTGAAGATGGACAACACCGTGTGTTGTGTGGAGAAAGCTTAACTTCTTGAGCAGATATAGTTTCATTAATAAATGCTATTTGTTTTCATTAAAAATGTTCACGTTTCAAATAATTGATCATATCTCATACAATATGTGCCAAAAGTATGGAATAAATTCAATAAAAATGAAACAATTATTTTTTGGGAAAAATCTTCGAACAAGTCGATTTTTAATTTAAAAAATACATATTTTAGCGTAAAATGCGATTTTCAAATGTCATTTGTTTTCGAGTAATGACGTCATTGATTTTTTTAAATGGCAATACCATATTTTTTTCATTGATTCTGAAAGATCGTTTAACTCTCTATCAGACAGTACTAAAATTTTGCCCTCTTACATAGGAAACTTTTCGAGTAAATGACGATTGAATATTAGAAAACGTAAATTTTATCCATAAAAAAGTAACAATTCTGAGGTATGTAAAATAAAATACAATTGATTAAATTTTATACTTAAATGAAATGTTCGAATTGCCATCCACCAACTTCTTGACAATGCGCAAGTCTGTGAAGAAATTCTTCTTGCACATTATGAATGATTTCTGGGGTAACTCTGCGTATTTTGAAGTTCTTCTAAATTACGTGGTTTATTAATATACACTTTTGACTTTAAGTATCCCCATAAAAAATAGTCAAGAGGTGTAAGATCTGGCGATCTTGCAGGCCATTCTATCGGTCCGCGTCGCCGATCCACCTCCCAGGAAAACAGTTGTCCAAAAAATCTCGTACAGGGCGCGCATAGTGCGGAGATGCACCGTTTTGCTGAAACCATATGGTATCGTCAGGAATGTCAGGGTCATTATCGTTAGGAAAAATTACTGCAAGGGCTGGAACAAGGTCATTTTCTAGAAACTCTAAATATCTTTGTCCTGTAAGGGTTCCTTCAAAGAAGAAAGGCCCTACTATTCTGTCGTCAACTATTCCAGCCCACACATTTAATTTCTGAGGGTGATGGGTATGTGCCTCTGCCATCCAATGAGGATTTTCCCAACTCCAATATCTGCAAGTTTGACGGTTTACTGTACCATTCAGACAAAATGTGGCCTCATCTGAAAAAAGTATTTGCCGGTGTAAATTTCTATTTACTTGACATAAATCCATTAGAATTTCGCAAAAGTGTAAGCGGCGATCGGGATCATCTTCATTGAGTTCCTGCACAAGTTGAATTTTGTAGGGATGATATTTTTCCTTCCTCAAGATACGTAGTACTGTGCTCTGACTAGTGTCATTGTTTAATGCAACCAATCGTGAAGAATTATGAGGATTATCCACCATACTTATCAAAATGTTCTGTTTCTGATTTTCATTAATGCTTGGACGTCCAGGTTTTGGAATATTTACAACGTTGCCAGTTTCTCTAAATTTAGACTCTTCCTTACCGACTGTTGATTGGCTGATAGGGCGATCTGGATATTTTTCATTAAATAAATCGCAAACTTCCTGCTGAGTTCTAGTCATATTCACGCATCCGATAAGAATTAAAATTTCAATTCTTTGAGTAACAGTTAAATGTGCCATAATACTTTAAGTTGAATAATAATTTCTATGTCGCTTACAATACTTATTAGAAAGTCGGTGTGACAATGACATTTTGCAAAGATTTTCACCTACGTGATCCATAAAAGAACTATGGGATTCGAAAATTGATTTACGTTTTCTAACATTCAATCGTCATTTACTCGAAAACTTTCCTATGTAAGAGGGCAAAATTTTAGTACTGTCTGATAGAGAATTAAACGATCTTTCAGAATCAAGGAAAAAATATGGTGTTGCCATTTAAAAAAAAATCGATGACGTCATTACTCGAAAACAAATGACATTTGAAAATCGCATTTTACGCTAAAATATGTATTTTTAAATTAAAAATCGACCTGTTTGAGGATTTTTCCCAAAATATAATTGTTTCGTTTTTATTGAATTTATTCCATACTTTTGGGGCATACTGTATAGTCTAATTAAGGCGTTTTGAAAAAGATGTCATAAGGAGCTTATGGAATGATTTTTTCCTATGGAGCATTTTATTTTTAATATACAGGGTGTAACAATAAAGCAGGTCCTTTACCTGCGTATTATTGGCGGCAAAATAGAACCCTATTTACCTGTATTATATATACAAAAAATGTCTTCCTTAAAAAATATAGAGTGCTGAAGTTGAATTTTTAAAATTGTTTTTTTGCTATTATATATTCAAGTTTTCACTTATCACTTTGAAATTTTGTAGAGATATTTCTTGATATTTCTTGTTATTTTTATTTTATTGTAAGAAACAAACCAAATTCCCAAGAATATTATTGTAATCGATGCCTAAAAGACAAACCTAGAAACGGGGAAGGGCTAATTTTATGTAATAATGTAGAATTTTGTTTAAAATATTTTATTAATCTTTCGTAAAACTCTTCATTTTCAAGATAAATTCGATTCATGACCATGCAACGTTCGTGATAGTCGCAGAAAAATTAAATGCACTTTAATAACATTTTCTAATTTCAAATTACAAAGAAACAATTTGTAATGTTCTAACTTGCTCTAAAGTGTTCTAACTTATTTTATACAGAGCGTGTCCAAACATAGGGCTAGCCAGATGTACCATTTTTTACATAAATAAATGCTTTTATCAATGTAAATTTGTTTATTAAGGAAAAGAGAAATAGATTAGTTATTAAACAGAAGGTTTATACTAAAATTTAATTTAAAACTGTAATTTTAATTCACTAATTTTACTTGCTCCGCATGTTCACTTGCCTCTGAAATGCTTAAACGAGCTCTTTTAAACAAATAATATCTGATAATTTGAAAAACCTGTGGTTATTGCCTACATTTTTCAGCAGTATTTGTAATACGTCTTTTCAGCTGATCAATATTAATATTGTCAATTGATTCGCAATAAACGTCGTCCTTCATAAATCGCTAAATACAGGGTGTCTCATAATTAGGTGCCACTCTGAACAGGCCGATTCTATGATCAAAACTAAGTAAAAAAGTTCATACGAACATGGGTCCGGAAATGCTTCCTAAAGGCACAGGGACCCAGTGAAGAGGGAGGAATGGAAATCATTTTTTTGCAATATCTATCAATCGCGTTGTGATAAATGAATGAAATTTGGTACACATAGCTAAATTTTGATGAGCAATTTGATGGACTAATCCATTTATTTTCACAAGGTCCATTGGGGTGGGTACGGGGGGTGGCCCTTGGCATTTTGTGTGTGTAACTTTTTTGCAGCTTAGTGTATCCATCTGACTATCGGAACAATCGATTCTCCTACCTGTTTTATTTGAAAAAGGTATACTTTGGTGAAGTCGGTAGGAGTAACCATTTTTGAAATAATCCTATTTGAAATGCTCAGTGCACCGAATAAAAACTGTTTTGGTTTTAGGTAGAGTGTCTTTTCTGCTGAAAATATAGCAAAATGTTATTTGAAAAAGTTGTTCAAAATGGTAAATTATGGAGACGTGCAAAATTTAAAAAAGATCGGCCTGCTTTGATAAAATCTTTGTACCTACTTTGTTGAAAAATGGTTTCATCAAACCTCGCCGATCTTCAAGAACGTTTCCATAACTCACCATTCTGAACAACTTTTTCAAGTAATATTTTGCTATATTTTCAGCAGAAAAGGCACTTTACCTAAAACCAAAACAGTTTTTACTCGGTGCACTGAGCATTTCAAATAGGATTATTTCAAAGATGGTTACTCCTACCGACTTCAGCAAAGTATACCTTTTTCAAATAAAACAGGTAGGAGAATCGATTCTTTCGATAGTCAGATGGATAGACTAAGCTGTAAAAAAGTTACACACGCAAAATACCAAGGGTATATGCACTTTACTATTTTTTTAATGGACACACGTGTTTTTTATCATTCACATTTAATCATGTTGAAAATTATATAATTTCTTAATGATTGTTAAATAACGTATTCAACATCCTCATCCTATGGATCAAATTTCAAGAACAACCAAAATTCAATAACGATATTTCTTTCGCCCATAGAAAAATATTTTTTTATGATCTTTCATGGCACATTTTTTCTAACCAACTCAAGATATAAAGAAACATTCCATCATTTAGATAACAAAGCTCAGGAAGTGCAATATTTTTCCAAGATTTCTATTTGTATCGTATCTTACACAAAGTCTCTCCCTTAGGCTCAATCCGATATAGAATGGAAGTTTGGTCTCAGCAAATTGATCCGTAACATGCACAGAACTACAACCGCTCCCTCCCCAATCAATCTGATAACCACTTGGCTCTTCTACTTGGTAGACATCTGCAAAAAACGGGGTAAGTAATCTCCCTTGCACTTAGCAGTAGACACCTAATAAACACGTGGCAAACAGATTTTGTTTTAGTTAAATCAAGAAAAAGACAAAGCCTCGTTCATCTCATGGGCAGCTTCCAGAGGACAGCCCAACTAAGTCCAAGGTCAAAAGCTGGCGCTAAATGGTTGTCTAAGGTCAAGAAAGGTAGACAGATTGCACCCAAGGAGTCTGTGGCTTTGTCTATAGGGCATATGAGCCCTCTAGGGTCTCAACTAAGCTTTACAACGCAGACCATGAGAATAGAGCACGTGACTGACTGGGAAGCGATAGCGAAGAAATACAGGGCTCTTATGGGTGAGGTCGATGAGGTGAAGGAACAAACTAGTGAAGACAATGACGAAGAGGATGATGATGCTCCGTCTTCGGTTCCTATACCAACTCAAAATATGTCTTCCTCTTTCGGATAAAAATCTTGAAGAGAGTACTATGATGTTATCTATTTTTTAAAATGACAAACTCGCTTATATGACGATGCCTTTTATATCTTGTTCAAATCATAGGTGAGAAGAGAGCACTGAATATGAATAATATCAGAAAGATCGAAGAAATAAGCACTTTGGTTATGTGAACACAAGAGGAATACGTTTTCACAGTATCGTCTTTTTTATACATATGCAAAAAAATACTTCAGAATCAAACATTGTACCATCAAAAAGAAAATGTATATTTTAACATAATAGTTTTTTTTTAATGTACAGATAAATCATCCCTATAAATGCCAAATCCAAGAGGCATTTGTCAGTAGTATGATTGTTGAATGTTGCAAATTTGTCGTAATTATATAATCAGGTAAATACGTACATATCATTCTTATATTATCTACAAATTTGGTACTTAATTCTAAATAATTTTTCTATACGTCCAACTATTTTCCTATAATCTTGTAAAATCCCTGACATGTATTAGTGCATAGAGCAAATTAGATTAGAATTTTATTGAAATTTTACAGGAGCATGTAAAATAAAATTTACGAAATATACTATAAATAACAGTAGGTATATAATTAGTAGTAATTTTGATATTTGGATTGTAATTCGAGGACATTTACTTAACATTGTGCACAAATGGATTTTTTTTGTATATAGTAGTGCTTTCACTTTTACTGAATATAGGGATGTATTTATTTTTTAAATAATAACTGTTTTTAACATAACAGCGTATTTATTCCTATACCCTGATTCATAAAACAATATTGTATTTTATTAAGACATTTCACAATTTCCTCTGATTTGTTAATTTACATCTGGTTTTTTAAATCCGACTAATTCCCACTAATATTTGAATACAGGCATGAACCTTTTACTAGATATGATTTCTTACAACTATTCCGGTGTTTTGTCGGTTCCATGGTCCAAATACGGCTTTACTTGATTGGTTTTTGTAAGACAAATTCCAGTAATGTTACCGTCTACTTCTTCTCCCAAGTCAAATTTTCTAGGACACAGATTTATAACAAAATATCCCCATGAACTGCATAGCTTACAATGAAATGTTCCACCATTAATCCATTCGGTAAAGTATTCGATGCTACTTGCGTGACTACAAAATGCTGAAAAGTTACGTGAAATTATTGTAATTAGTTTATCATTTAAACAGTTTTATAGCACGATCGTTTCTTTTCTTACGTAAAAATAAATCATAATATCCACTTACAATTTTCTACAAGTTCCCCAAAAGAATTAACATTAAAATCATGTAAGCAACCTGGTTGAGGTGATCTGCCACTGTTCACGTATATATCTAGAGTTCCTAACGGAAAAACTATGCCATAAACTCCTGGAAATAAATGAAACACTAGTTATTTTTTTTTCAATTTCTAAATAAGCGGCACATTTTAAAAGTAAGGACCTATCGGTTATAAGAAAATTAATTATATTAATTCTTGAGGGATCACAGTAGAACCAAAGAGTATCTTCTCGTTGGTAGAACAGACTTTACTCAACAGTATGGATCAATCACCTTGCAGTTTGTTTTACCGTCGTCAATTCGCAATTGCAATAGAAGTGATACGAACACTTCAACGCGAATGCTAAACTGTTTATCCAAATTTAAGCAATAACAAATAGTATAACAAATAAAATAAAGGTTTCAATTAATATATTTTGGGAGCTCAGCAATCACACAATAATCAAGTAGAAGCGAAAGAAGACAATTTGAATTTGACAGTTCAGCTTAAAATTTTTTGCTATGGTGGTAACCATACAAATCACTAAATTATTCCCCAGAATTGTAGAAAAGCTGCAATAAAAATCGAGTAACCTGTATTTTGAAACTGCAGGGAGTCTTTCAGATACGACTGCTTTTGCAATACGCAACTGCTCAGAGCGCATGCCTACGTGCAAGAGATTTTGCAATTTACAAAAACTGCAGAATTGCAGACCGTAAACTAGTTTTTAGAAGGTTATAAAGAAGTAGAATCAATGATACATTACGACACAATTCTAATGCCTTTAAACCATAACGAGTCAAAATATTAGTGTAATTTCAGTCTTGGAACGGATTGATGATAGTTGCCATGTCATCTTTCCTAAATGCTAGAAGCAAAAAAATCGAAAATATTGACAAAGGGTGAAATCGACCGTTTTTTATCAAGTGCAGATGACAAAGAATTCTTAATGATTAAGGTAAGATTACTTTTGTTGTTAGGTATTTCAATTATTAAGTATTTTGATTATTTATAGGTTCGATTAATTCTGGGGATTGCCGGAGCTTGTCGAACTGATGAACTAGTCAATTTAACTGTAGATGATATTGAGAATGTAGGCTCTTCCTTGATTGTAAAAATTCCAAACACTAAGACAAAGATTCCACGAACCTTTCTGGTTACCGATGTGGGAAATATGCTTGAATTGTTTCGAAAATGCCTGTCACTTCGTCCTCCCCACGCCAAGCATAAGCGCTTTTTTTTGTACTACAAAGCAGGAAAATGTAGTTAGCAGCCAGTTGGCAAGAATACCATGGAATTTTTTCCATGGTATTCCGAGTGTAGTAGCTTCGTATTTAAAATTACCTGATGCTGCATGTTATACTGGTCACTGCTTACGAAGATCTTCAGCGACATTACTGGCAAATGTTGGTGTGGATATCACGACAATAAAGCGTCATGCTGGTTGGAAATCAACGACAGTCGCTGAAGGTTATGTCGAGAACTCCATTGAAAATAAGACCAAAATTGCTAATCAGGTTTTAATAGGTACCACTAATAGCGCAATCACAAAAACTGTAAATGTAAACGAAAGTAATATTCCTTCTAATATTAATTTTGAAAATTGTACAAATGTAACATTTAATTTAAATGTCAATAAATAATTTCAATGTTATCTTTTTTTCGCATGAAAAACATTCTCCATAATGTAAACTCCCTTGGGAGCATTATACTCTCTTGGGAATAATCGACTACTTCTGTTTTAATTTTGATGTCATAGAAACTGATTTCTATTCCCGACCGTAGAAAAACATTATTTTGTGCCTCACCTGCATCAGTGTGCATGACATCAACAACGTCAGCATCATCCTTATCCAACCTTTCATCTTTGTCTAATATGTGCTCCTGAAAATATGGACCAGCAGGATCTAAACCAGAAATCCGCGAAACTTTAGTTTCAGTTGCATCATAAATTTGCTTGGCAGCGAATCCTGCAATGTGAGCTCCTAGAGAATGACCAACCAGGTGAATATTTTGTGGTGGAATTTTAACAGTGATAACGAATTTAGCTATTTTCATACCTAGAATATATGTATGAACAGTAAAATACATAGTGTATATATATATTTCATTCTTACCAATCAATTTACTATTAATGGCGGACGACACATATGCAGATCTAGCTGGCTTTTCCCAGTCAACTTGAACGACATTGTAGTCACCATTTTTAAGAAACTCATCAGTTACAACTTTGTACCAAGATCGTCTGTTGTTGGCTATCCATCCATGAATGATGATCTTAGTAGGTTTATCTAGATCAATTTTAGTTTCGTTTGTCACTATGCTGCCTTCTTTTAAAGACCGCGTGAAGAGAAAGAACGTCACTTCGTCATCTTTAACACTTCCTACGTTGAAACGAGAAGCATCTTGAGCTAGTTGCACCAATTCACTGAAGTTTAGATCTTTAATATCTTCTGAAAGCACTGAAACAATGGCGTACTTGATTTGTGTCTAAAGACATTACATGTGTTCATATTCATTATTGGAAACGACCAGTGACAGAACCTACTGCGGTACGTCACATAACCACTCTTGCCTCAGGAGTGATTCCCACCGCGGCAGCCTTAGAACCATCAATGGGAATCAAACCGAGACCTACAGGAGCAGGTCAAATATTCTCGTAGAAAAAGCTAGGGAAATGAGTAGTAAATTTTATGACCGACGGCAATTAAGTTTTAAAACCATACTTTATTGAATTTTACTATATTAAGCAACAAAATAATTGTACTTACCTGATCTCATAAGAACTGACGCAACAAATAAATAAATATAAAATATCATTTTGGTGGTATAACTACTTTACTTGTCAGAATATATTCTTAATGTAAAGGAAATATGTTCCATACAGCTAAATAAATGTTTTATTGTTTTTATTATTATGGGAATTACAATAAATGGGTATTCTTTTAAATTGTTTTAATATTATGGAATTATTTTAATTATATTATTAAGTTGTTACTGCCATTAAATTTAATTTTACACTAAGTATTGAATTTATAAACAAATTTGATAAATGATAACGGAAATGATTAATGGAACAGTAATAACAATTTCGCGTGAATTTCTCATCAAGGCAAAGGCTGCAATATTTTCGATCTGTTTATTAATGGTTAATGATGAGTCAGTATGGACGTCACAGTCTTCTTTTATTACGCATTTATATAATACTTGATTCTGTGAAGAACCAAATGTTAATAATTTGAATTACTTAATATTCCGTATATTTAAAAACGTTTCATATTCGTGCATCATCACTTCTTCAGGGCTATTTTTATAAATACATAAAGAGCATGGAAGTTGCACTGCATTATTATATCTCATTGTACAAAGTATTTTTATATTATCTTACCAGTAATACTCAAACCAACATAATTTGAGAAGCCCTGATTTATACAGGGTAATTTAAAATGCCGCAGATAGTCTTCTACAGCAATAAGTGCATCAAAAATGAAAGCGAAATGTTAATATAAACATGGGATCGCAGATGCCCCTTAATCATATACAGGGTGTTAAATTTACATTAAAATTTGCCACGTACAGTTGGCCCCTAAATGTCAATATTTTATGGACCACAGTGACGTTGAGGCGGGGGCAACGTGTCCTTTTTGTAAAATACATTTGCAAATCTTAACTTACAAATCTGATTTTAATATTTAACTTTTAGACCTACTCACCGTCAAAATTGTGCCATCTATGGATCTACTGAAATGCAAAATTGAGCTAAAAGATTTATTTCCTCCCAGGTGCCGAATGCGAACTATTTTTTTTATCTCGTTATTAGTGCTCAAAAGAATATTTTAGGGGACTTCAATGTAGTTTTGCTCTCGAAGATGTAATTGACACTAAATACATTATTAGTGTTGAAACTAAAAGTGAAACTAAATACTGACTGGTCAGAATTTTATAAGACACTGTATTCTGTTTTGGACAGGCATTGTTATAAGTGTTCTAGGTGGTATACGAATGAAATAAAATATAATTAAAAAAAACTACAAACGATGTACATTACAACGAATTTTCAAGACTTTAATCCCTTATCAAGAGTCAAGCAAGAGTTGCTTATGGTAACTATCTTACGGTAGTACAAAATAACATATCTAATGGATCTGATAGTATTTGGTCTATATGTATAATACACAGTAAGCAAGACTCTAAGTAAGATGTATTGAGGTACTAGCTGTTTTGAGGAACTTGCTTAACTAGGAAATGGTTTTGCAAATTATTTTATTAGTGTATACCTTTCTCTGACTTATCTGCAGACATATAATAGTCCAGATGTATACAGCAACAGTGAACGACTGCGCAAATGCTCTTCTATTTTTATTCAACTTAATTTGAAATCTAACACTTTTCTGGACATTTGGAAATTAGAAAGGGTTTGCCCAATTCTAAAGTGTGATTCTGCCAATAGTATAAAGAACTATAGACCTATAAGTAAGCCTTTAATTTCTCTGAACCAGCTTGGTTTTCTGCGAAAGCGGTCTACTGTATCTAATTTTACTGAAATATCGCAAATAATATCTGACACACTTAACAATAAAGGTCAAGCAGACGTTATCTATACAGATTTTACAAACATTTGATAGAGTTGGACATACTTTACCATTACACAAACTTAATTATTCTGGTTTCAGTGACCCCCTACTTGAAGTAATAACATCATACGAATCAACCTAATCGAATATATTTATTTGTTAGCTACAACATGGTTCTAGCTCAAACAGATGCGTGGCGTACCTCAAGGCTCCAATTTGGAGCTATTTGAATCCACTGAATTTAAAAAAAAAATTATTGCACGATTTGGTAGATGCTCCAATCTTATTTGCAATGCTTAATTTTTAGGTACCTGGATAAAATATTAGAGGAGTTCCCACTTTATAATATTAATGAGAGAATATATTAATGAAACAGCTATTATTTTTGTTATGTGTTTTATTTATAATAAAATAGCTCATTTATATATTTAAAATTGCTCTCTACTTAAGCTACTTGGCTTTGCTAATACCTTTATTTATAGTTTTGAATTTTTTTTGTTTATTTGAAGTTTTGTTTTGTTTTTTTGTGTGAATACTTTAGTTTTATTTAGATTAGTATTTTATTTACATGCTTTTTTTATTTATTACTACTTGTAGTTAGTCCTGTTATTGAATTTTTAATCTATTGGGCTTTGATGAGAATAAATAAATAAATAAAATATTTTTGCGCCACTGTTAATTTTGTCAAATAAATTCGATTATCTGTCAAATTGATCGTTTGGAAAATTTTGATATGATCAACCAGTTTTAAGTGGAACATGTTTGAAAGAATTTTGTCAGAGTAAAACAAAAAAATTTAATGTGTATAGGTAAATCTAACAATAAAAATTACATATTTGGACATATTAAGGATATATATAGGATTCCAAAAGTGCAATTTGATACAAAATGACTACACGGAAATGTGACAAAATTAGCAGTGACGTAGAAAATATTTTTTAATTAGGTGAACTTCGTCACAATTTTTTTATTGATTAGATTACAAAGTACTAAATCTTGGATTTAAAGAATGATAAATTTAATAATTTTTTAAAATAGTCGTGATTATCTTATTTGTAAAAATGTTTCCTATATATTTTTTTACGATGGCGGCATTGTTTATTCATAAAAATATTTACAACTTATTAATATCACATTTAGAGGGAAACTTGGTAGAGGAACAAGTCACAGGAAAAGATAGATAGAGAAGTTACGTGTATGTCTTACTATAAGAATATGTACATGTATAGACATATAAGGTGATTCACAACATATCTAAATAAATTTGGGAATAGATGCATCATGAAACATGAGTCAATATCCGTAAAAGCAAAGAAATAGAAATGTTAATGCGTTTTAAAATTATCGAAGATAATCTATTTTAAACAAACTTTATTTGTAATCACTATTAAATCAGTCTGTTCCATTTAATAAATTTCCCTTCGTCACTTTTAAAAATGGAGATACGGCATTGGTTTCAAAATAGTACACCCCTCTAGCGGACTTTTCAACATGGTGACCAAAAGTAATTTTTCTGGAATCTTCTTTTACTTTTACTGAAACTTCGTAGTCCTTTTCTTCGTAGACTGCCTCCCACGCCTTAGACTGAGTTAACAGAGATTCGATAAAGTAAAGAGTGGACCTAGCATGTGAACAGTTAACTAAAAAAACACTTCTAAGAGATACCCTGTTAGATATGTGAGACAATTTTTTGCTTACCTTCCTCATCCGTTGCATTTTGTTTTCTTGGACATCCAATTTGATGTTTACCTTCATTTGGATAAAAGTCGACATGCCCTATTGGGGCGGTGTACCCATAAAATTGTATGTCGGTATGGATAACGTCAACGAATAAGGCATCGTGTTCGGATAGTCTTAAATCTGGAGTGATAAGTGGACTCTCAAATTTAGGGCCAGCTGGATCCAGAGCTGTTATCCGCCCTAGCTTTTTCCCGCTAAGTTCGAAAACGTATTTACCAATGAAAGCGGACATATGAGATCCCAAGGAGTGACCTAACAGCAAAGAACATAGTTTATCTATATCAATATGGTTGGAATACTTATTTCAAGTTTGCCTTTAGCTTAGGCAACACATATTGCAAGCCTGCTAAAGATATTTCGTCTAAAAATAGATCATTGTCGATCAAAATACGTAATCAGACGGAGAATAGATATGAATATTCTTACCAATGACATGAATGTTCTCCTGAGGTATTCCAGAAGCCAGTAGAAAGTTTGCCACGTACTTCCCTATAGGTTTCGTATTCGCACTGGAAACATCGTAACTCTTATTTCCAGCTAGCACCCAATTCACGTAAATGACATTGTGGGGACCTAATCTAAACAAACTATCTCTTAATGGTCGATACCATGGCGAGGTGTCGTCGGTTGTCCATCCATGGATAAGCAGTACTGTTGGTAAGGTTCTATCCAGATTTGCGTTGGTTACATTTTCTTCTGTTAGTATCTTCTCGACTTCTTGTTCTGGATGGGTGAACAGCTTAAAGATGACATCTGTTTCCACTGCATCTGCCAATGTATAGTTCACTGGAGGTAACGATCTATAATATTCCTTTTCTGGGTCCATAACTAAAATAATAAAAAAGGTGACGGTGAAGGTGAGAAATAAACAAAATACTAGAGTCATTGTACTGTTCTATAAATTGAACTGATAAGATTACTTAATGATTAGGCAAATTTCTGGTCTGGTAAGTAGTAAAGGCACGTTTTCACTTGTCCGTTTGTTTTCTATTTGATTACTAATCAAAAATAATCACAGCTGCGGTTCAATGAAGTGAGAATGAATAAATTATGAAGCAATATTCTGTCAAGTTTGTGAACCTTGCTATTTCTATTTATATATTTAAGTCGGTTTTTTAAAAACAATAAGTAAATAACGCAGCTAAAAATGTCTGATTTTCACAAGAAAAATTGTTTTTTATGGTCAACTTTATCAAAAGTAATTTTTCATAAATGCTAATAAAGAACTTTCAAAGTGTGAACGTGCCTTTAGACAAATAGTGAATTTTGTATTGTTTAATTACACTCTTATTATTTGTTTATCATTAAGGTATATGTACCTTGTAATAAATAAGGTTTAATATATTTTTTAAGTTGTATAGACATTTTTCAAGTGATTACGAAAATATCAATTAAAAATATTTCTTGATACGGTCTTACTAATTTGATTGCTCTTAATTAATAATTTTAAAGACTGCAATAAATATTATAAAAATATTTACCCGACTAAAATCACTAAAAACCGAAGCAACTAAAATAAAACTATAAACACATAGTAATGGGTACATTTTTTATGAGTTATTTAGTACAACTTCTACACAAATTAGATATTTATATTTAGCTTTAAATAATTTGACCTTTAGAGTCAAGCTATTTAAATACTTATTATAGATGAACAATGTTTTTCCGCTTATTTATTATTGCATCTTTTACAAAAATTATTAATTTTTTAAAATTATATGGTCTACTTTTTGTAATTTTACTTTAATATAAAGTTATTAAATAAGTAATTAATATTTGAAATTTGAAAAATCGGAAACACTCTATTTAGGTACTTCTAAATATCAAGTATCAATGTCATTAAAAATTATAGGATCTTTAAGGAGAGAACGCACTATGCGGTCGCGGTCTACCCAACAAACAATTAAAGTTAAAATTACGTTAACTTGACCTCTGAATTGGTCAAAAAGTTTTCATGACCAATTCCGTATAAGGAAAGTTTACCTATATTCGTTGGCCTTTTTCCTTAAGTGGGGAAAAAAACTAAAGTAATATGGTGGTGGAAGTTAATAATTGGTCGGCAAGAATTTTATTCCAATAAGATAATTGGACCTAGAAGAAATACGGACCAATTTTATGTTAAAATTTCAAAATATAAAAGACATTATTACCAAAATATACCCTAATTATGCCCTTTATATGACATACTTTTGCCAGAGAGAGATAACATTATATGTTTGATTTTATACATTCTAATAGCGAACAGGGATGGGAAGAAGAAGAAAGACTATAAGTCAGGCTACTAAACTACAAGTACAGTAGGAGTTAGTATATTTATAGATATTTAGATTTTAATATAATAAAGTCTGTATTTTTGGTTTCCATTCATCAAATTGTACAACCCAGGAAATTTTTTTGTATAATGTCATGACCAAACTTTCATAAAAATAACGCGCCTTATAAATATACATTTTTACTATTGCTTTTTAACAATGTTACTATACTGAAAAATAACCTAAAATAAAAACTGAATGTACTTCGTGATAAAATGTGTTTAATAATCTTTCGTCATAAATTTATTAACTAATATTATCTGTATTAACATAATTTTAATGAGTAATCAATTAGAAATAATGAAAAAAACATTTAGTGTTTATTACAACATGGCCGCTCAAATAAAATCAACTTTGAAGTCAATTTGTTTGTAAATTTTAACCTATAGGGCAAATTGCTTATGCCAATGTTGACGTCATAGGAAAATATTAACTTTGTGGTTGATATTTCCTCCAAATTAAGATATTTTATGGTAATTTATTACCAATTAAATTATTACCATGGTACCTAAATAAAATTCTACTCTTGGAGTTATTTGTGATTGAAAATTCAAATTAAAGTCAATAATATTATGTATGCGTAATAACAAAAACAAAATACATGTTTTCGAACGGAATTCAATTCGAATTTCAATTCACGTGCACTACTGAATTCATCTGACACGATAACAGTTGTAAGAATACTTATATATGAAGTGTTTATCGATATATTATCATTAGATTGATTTACATAATATGCAGTGCTGGCTTAAATTGGTTTTTTACAACTTTGTAATATTATGTAGGGCTTGGTTTTCACTGCAGATCGCCAAAACAATTTCTACGCGCTATTACTGAAGATCTGTCAGAATACATATAACAAGAAACTTGTTTCCTAAAAAACCTTTATAAGACACACTTACGTCGAAGTATTATTAACAAGTAAATTTATACCATAATATAGAACAATGTTTCTATTAGGTTAATTGAAATGGTTAAATATTCTTTAGAAATTATCAACAAAGTTGAAAATAGGTTGATATTGTAATAAAAATAGAACTTAACCAATTGAAGGATTTAATAGGGCAAAATAGCTAGTTATTACCTTATTTTTAACTACTAGTTGAAGACAAAATAAGTTTTACAATTTCGTAATAAATATGTACATATTTACCTATTGTAATAATTTAAAAAATTCTTGGATATTGAAGACAGATTTCAAGGCGAAATTAAGTAAATTACAACTTCGTCTTACACGTTATTGGAATGTTAGTATTTGAAAACAAAGAATAGGTAAACAATATGTAATTTCGAACTGTATAAATTGACATATATTTCATTTTACTTAGAAGTCATTATATTACTCTTAGTTAACAAATTTTTGTCTAAAATTTTGGTATTATAAGATTTTGTAACTTTGAAGACTATTTTTATGGAGGAAAGTAGTAAATCTTGATCAATTTAGAATTATTTTTCTTGTGTAGTAGTCTATTAGGCTTAAATGTTAGTTGGGTAGGCGCATCGCGGACCCTTCTGTGCCGAGCTAATCACAGCCTTTTACAAAATCAGTCACTTAAGTCGTTCTCTATGCACTTCCGACTTGTTCTACTCTAATATTTAGATGTCAAAATATGTTCTATGTAAGATGTATTTTCATTAGCTCTTTTATTTGACGCGACTGGTCGAAATTCTCCAATAAATTTTACCGATTAGTACAAACCTGTACATTTAAAATCATTAGAAGATTCTTCACGCATACTACGTTTCCTCCTTTACGTTGATAATTCTAATATATTTGTGCTTTCAAGTTAATCATTTTTTGCTTAAATAATATATTTTTGTTTTAGCTTATGTAATGTGATTTACCTTTTCCGATGTCCGGCTTATAACTTCTTCTGTAAACATCCAGAATGATTTTTACTTTGATAAATATACAAACAAAGAACTTAATAAATTAATAATATTCCTAGAATATAGTACAGAAAATAGCACAGCCCAAAATAAAAATCTCAGATCTGGAGATCAAACTAGATTTACTGATATGTTATGGGAGTTGCTGAAATATCGAAGTCGAAGAAAAGGAAATTCTTTACGGCTATAAAAAAGAAAATGAATAAAAAATAAGTATAAGTGTGTCCGTAGTTCATCTATCTTATCAAACATCTTTTAAGGGCTATATGATGTACAAAATCCACTCGCGCCACCTTCTCATGATATACATTGGGTAACTCTTCCATTTATGAGGTTGTGAGATTATGGGATTCTTGTTGGGTTAACCCAATAACCCTACAGTTTGTGTATGTTTTGTTTAAAAAGCACTGACAAATCGATAAGGTCAAGTACTGAGTAAAGTAGTTATTGGATTTATTGCTTATAGGATTGTCAGGTTATGGGGTTATTGATTTGGGTGTTAACAGATTGAGTTTTGTGTTTAAAGTTTGAGTTGTATGGTTACGTGCGTTTAATAGTGCTGAAAAGCCTACATCATTAAGTTTTTTTAAAGTTATGGAAAAACCTTAACGTGATGGGGTTGAACTGACCCCGGATTCAGATTTAGCAACCCCAAAAACATATAGTAAACATAGTCTGATCTTTAGATCTGAGAAAAAAAAAATTGTGGGGTTGTGCAGTATTACAGTTTTATGTAAGGTTGCATTCCATTAGTTTCCATGTAGTAGAGTCCCTCGGCATCATTCGGTGTTAGATATCCCACAGGTATTTTTGTTCCACTGCACTTCCCCGTAAAAACAATCTCAAGGGAATCGCACTTGGAAGCCGTAAAAGATTCTTTCAAGGTTATACTTTCAGCATACAGTTGAAAACTCCTACCATGACTGCATGCTTCAATGATCTAAATTGAGAAGATTAAAAGATTGCAACTGATAGGAAACTTTTTTACCTCTAACACCGAACAACCAGGTTGAGGCGGGCCTCCTCCATTTGGGTAAAAGTCTACGTGCCCCATTGGTTGTTTAAACCCAAGAAATCCGGCGCATGTGTGGATTACGTCTACAAAGTCGGCGTCGTTTTTGTTTAGTCGACATTCCTTCATCGAACCTAATTCGTTGAATCCAGGTAATGCAGGATCTAAACCTACCAAGAGAGAAAAAACTTAAGGGCGCCGTATTCTTGAAATAGTGTTTTCTACAAATACAAGTAATTCTAGACATTTAAGAACTGAATAATAAAGAATTTAGCAAATAACAGTAATGTTATTTCATGCCACCTGCGAATATTCAAAGGTACCGAAGTAGAACGAATATACAGGGTGTTCAGGAAAATGTAGAAAATCTCTCGGGTGCAGATTGAACATGAAAAAATAAGATGACAAGTACTTATAAAAAAATTTTCCTATAGGCCCTCCCTACTGAGATATGTGTCTCGGAAAGACTTCGCTGGAAACTTGTCATCTTATTTTTTCATGTTCAATCTGCACCCGAGAGATTTTCACATTTTCCCGGACACCGTGTATAACGACAGAAAGCTAACCAATAAATTTTTAGGTACAGAACTCTTATATGTATTTTTTGTAATTCAACTGTAGATGTAAATATTGTTGAACATTACATGGTTCTGCATATACAGTATGCGCCAAAATTATGGAATAAATTCAATAAAAACGAAACAATTATTTTTTGGGAAAAATCCTCGAACAGGTCGATTTTTAATTTAAAAAATACAAATTTTAGCGAAAATGCGATTTTCAAATGTCATTTGTTTTCGAGTAATGACGTCATCGATTTTTTTTTAAATGGCAACACCATATTTTTTCCTTGATTCTGAGAGATCGTTTAATTCTCTATCAGGCAGTACTAAAATTTTGCCCTCTTACATAGGAAAGTTTTCGAGTAAGAAGAAGAATTTCTTCACAGACTTGCGCATTGTCAAGAAGTTGGTGGATGGGAATTCGAACATTTAATTTAAGTATAAAATTTAATCAATTGTATTTTATTTTACATACCTCAGAATTGTTACTTTTTTATGGATAAAATTTACGTTTTCTAACATTCAATCGTCATTTACTCGAAAACTTTCCTATGTAAGAGGGCAAAATTTTAGTACTGTCTGATAGAGAATTAAACGATCTTTCAGAGTCAAGGAAAAAAATATGGTGTTGCCATTTAAAAAAAAATCGATGACGTCATTACTCGAAAACAAATGACATTTGAAAATCGCATTTTACGCTAAAATATGTATTTTTTAAATTAAAAATCGACCTGTTCGAGGATTTTTCCCAAAAAATAATTGTTTCGTTGTTATTGAATTTATTCCATACTTTTGGCGCATACTGTATGATTGTTCACTTTTGTTAGTAAAATATGTGAAAATAATTGTAAAAATGTGGGGTTAGAATAGCGAAATATTGTGTCTTACAAACGCATTTTAATAGTTATTGTAATTGTAACAACTTTTTCTATTTTCGAAAAAATATGATTTGTATTTATGCAAACGTTAATTTTAATGGACGCCACGCCGGTCGTAGGTATGATTTTCCAAAGGTATGACAATTTTCACTGAAAAAGTAAAAATTAAAATTTTAAAGTTATGGTCTTGTGTTTTGTAAAAAAAAGTTATATCAATTTTCTACATCAGAGATACATTATTTATATTTATATTTACAGAGTGTCCCTAAAAGTTCTTTACAACGCTCTTTTTGAGCCCCACCAGATATAGTGGGGCTCAAAAAGAGTCGATTTAGCTGAACTTACCTTAGTTCAAAGTTGCCCCGTTTAGGAGCTATACGACCCTGAAATTGAAATTTTGAAATTGTTTTTTTTTTATAAATTTAAAACGTCTTATGCAATTTTACTAAAATTTAGTAATTGTTTAGTAAAATTGATTAAAAGTGAATACTTTCTTTGCTAAAATACCATTTTACAATAAAAAAATGTCATAACTTTTGTGGCGGTTGGAGAAAAAAATTGGTTTTCGTGAAATCAACCAAAACTAAATAATTTCAAGAGACAACATTTCTTATTTACTTCTTATAATCAGACTCAAAAAGCAAGTGCCAAAATACTTCCGAATACCAATTTAAATATGTTTTTCCTTTCGGCTATTTCCGGAAAGAAGAAGAGGCATTAACTTCCTTATCTCAAACGGAACACCATTTTTTGCATTTTTTTTTTTTTTGAAATGACTTGAAATTATGAAGCGAAAACATGTAACATAACCTATACATCCTAAACACAGCTATTTCGTAGTTATTTGACATTTAAAAGAACTACATCTGAAAATTTCTTTCCTTATAGTAATTTTTAAATCTTTCATTTCACTTTCATCATTTGGATCTCCATATAAGTTTAGCCTAAGGTCGTGTATGTATGTATGTATAATGTGGATAATTTAAGTTTTAAGGAGTTTACTGTTGTAACAAACTTACTGATTTTTTTAAGATCGATTGAAAACAGATTCATTTTTGTAATGGTATGAAATGGTACATTGATGGTTTGAATCATGGTTGGTAATGTCTATTTACCTGTTATTCTACCGACTTTTCCCTGAGTTAAACCTCTTGCAGCAAATCCAGAGATGTGAGCGCCCAAACTATGGCCAATCAGGTGAAAGTTTTTGGGATCCATGCACCTATCATCGACCAAGAAATTCAGAAAGCGCGAATAGTACTCCCCGACATCTTTCGTCTGCTCCATAGGAAAGAAATAAAAAATATTCCCTAAGAAATATTAAAGTGTAAATATTTTCGTTCATTAATCTTTTTTGGCATTATCGAACCTGCTATAGGACCCCAGTCCATAATAAATATATTGGCATCGGTTTCCTTTAAATAACCATTTTTTATGACACTGCAACTATCGCTTTTCCCATTAGACATCCACCCATGAGTGATAAACACATTTTTATTAGTCGTGTTTATATCTTTGGGTAAATCAGTAAATTTTTTGAATTGTTTACCATCAGGTTTTTGCCTAGAACAAAAGATTTAAAAATGTGTGTCCTTACAGTATCAAATAACATCTTAGTATATATGATTGAAACGAGTGCAAATTATTATCGCGTTTCACCTAGTGTATAACGTGAAGGTAATGTCGTCATCTATTTTGTGGTCGAAGGAAAACAGTCTGGCTGGTCTAGATGGACGATCCAAATAGCCTATTTTTACTCTTCCATTATTGCCACTTGGGAAAAACACGAAGTTGTTGTCTAAATCTGGATATTTTTCCATCAAGACGCTCCTGTTGTAAGTTTCAGGTTCCATAAAAATTGGATCTAAAAGAGAAACAATGCAATGCCCACTGAGAAAAAATAGATACTTATAACTTTTTTCCCTTGACGACAATCGAAATTAGCTGCTGAACTGCTGTTTATGGCGTACATTTTCCGTTTTACAGTACACTTTTGGTGCTTTATATACTTATCTGTGGCACTTCATTGCTACTTTCTTCAAACCTATCATTCCAGCTATTACGCCAAACTAAGCTACTTACCTGGAATTATGAAAATAAGTATTAAGATAGAAGTGTACATTTTTCGAGTATCTAACTGAAACGCATAATATTTTTCGTATTTCCATAAACGCTTTTATATAAACGTACAATTTCATGGGTAGAATGAATTCAATATACATATCATTGGAAAATTAATAGGTACTTGCCTATTTATCGTGAATACTGTAATCGCCAAAAACCATAAATATTTATCAGCCCTAGGCGTAACCCAAATAATTCTAATACAGCATTTGCGACGGTTGATCATAGTTCCTATTTCTTATTGTATACCTACCGCGTTGTCTGCATTGCAATTCACAAACTAAAAATAAAAATAAAAGTGATTAAGGGGCAGAAGATAAACGTAAAGATTAACGTAAAGGAAACTGTAGAAGATACAGAAGAAAACTATTTATGGTAAAATAAATAAAGTTGGTAACGCATGATATCTAGGTAGCTAAAAATAAGATTCACACTAAATGAGGTTCTGTTAGTTCCGATATTTTACTATTTGTGCAGTAAAATAAACAATATAAAATTTGCTTCTGATATTTACACTTTATTCGCTCTTTGATCTATAGTTTTAGACTAACTTAATTTTCTAAAAATTATTGTTTATCATTGTATTCAAATGTATTGAAACAATAAATTACATATATACTTTTGCATCATTTATATTACATTTATTTTCTATATTCTCCACCACTGAAGTGTATCAGATTCTGTATATATAATGTTAATTTGTTTATTTCAATTTAACAAATTTTACATAAACAAATAAACTACCATTTAAATAAGTTGCAAAGTAAGGTTCCCAGTATTAAAGCGGATCAAGTTTATTCCTGACATGCAGGCACACTTTCTTAAAACCTCTTGCAAAAATTAATAATCAAGTGTCGACGCAAGTGGAGCAACTGAAAATCTTGTAATTTTTATAGAAGCAATTTTACGAGTATTTTATTAACCATTTGACTGGAATATTTTCTATTAGCATAAGGTCTCAAAATATTACAAGCATACTTATACAACGCACACAGGCGGAGTTACAGACCTTCAAAGAGGGGTGAAATATTGTGAAACAATTAATACCTCAGAATTACTTTTACATAGAACTTTGTCTGTGGAATTGTTCATTAGCATACCTAGACGTTTGGTATCAGAGATCATACATATGACTTCATTGATAGGAATTGTAGGATATTTGATTTATATTAGCTTAAAATACCTTTCTAATACAGAAAAAAATAGGTAAGTAGTTTTTGTCAAACTTCTTTCTTCAACCGATTTACTTTTATTAAGTAGAAGACTAGGTTTGAGAATTTTTTATTGGATGTTCCATTTTTTATTTCCTTGCATTCAAAATTTTCAAACATTTAATTAATTTTTTTCTGTACATTCTGAGGTCGTTATAAACTATTTAATTTTATCTTGCAGACTTTTGGCTTCATCACTTGAAAATCTATTGCAGTTTCCATTTCATTCTTACTTAATTCCAACATGGTGGGTATAACAAACACGGAGATTAGAATGAAGGATTTTCTATACTTTGTCTATTTTACGAGGAAAACTATTTGCTATGGCATACTAAATTGTAATCTATATGCATCCGTAAAATATAATGTACAGGAAATAAAGAAACTTTAAAACACATGTGGACACCTCAGAAGCAATTTTTGATTTGCACCTGCATGGAGCGACACCTGCAATGACCGTCCCTGTAGGTCGTGTAGATGGCTTGCAACTATGCTTGGCCGCTCTAGTCCACAAAAAAGGGATTGGTTTCAAGCTGTTAGAAATATCGACCTCTATTTATTTCCCTTAAACAAAGTCTGCAAGTAGCGCTCCGAAATCTTGTGGATCGCCAACAGCTCATTTTTTTTGAGACATTCGGAAACACTGAAAAAGGTTTAGTTGATCTTCAGTTCAGAAAATAAATGATGTAATTTGCCATACAGCTTTCTTTTTTTATTGATAGGGTGAACCCAAAACTTTATCATTTTCTTCACTTTTTCCCCCCTCCTCTTCATACACATAGATAATCTGCACAAAAAGTTGCTGGTCAGTGCAGGTCCATACAAGCATAACATGCGTGATCTTTAATACATACATTATAAAATCGATGATGAAAATTGCATAGATTGATTTACAAATAATAATTACGATATGCGTGTTACTAATTGGTCTTGTAGAGAGCCATTTTTCAGCGCTTGAACATAAGGAAAGGTAAGCGATAATCAAAGAAGAAAGTGTTTCACTCGAGGCAAACACTCTGAATAACAATTACTGCAAATGGTAAAACATATAGAGAGAGTAGTTCCATTTTGAGTTTACAGCCGATTTGGATTAACTTTAAAACCTTGAATAGATCAAATTTAAGTAGTCTAAATTAATAAAATTTTTCAAATTCCCTTCCACATTCGTGACTGCCAGATCATGATGATTGTCTGTCGCATATAAAGTAGAAGTTAAGAAAATGGTTATTTTAAATTTATTAGTGTATTCGTCATTCAAAAAGTTGTTTTATTTATTTTGTAACCACATTATCCATTGTCATCTTCCTTTTCGATGTGGTACTTACCTTTTCTCTTCAAGTGTTATCTACCGGTTGAGTGAGAGTAACGTTCATCTGTGTGTTCATGGACTACTGAACTAAGAAATGGAAAATAATATGGAAGTTATTACATTTCGAAAATGTCACGTACGCTAGTTAACAATCAGGTGTAAAATAATCTTCCTTCCAATAAGTTTGTTACAATACAATTCGTAATCATAGTTATCTCTTTTTAGTAAGTATGTCGCCATTTATATAAGAACAAATTAATAAAAAAATGTCTTCCTTTAGTTTGTAAATAGTTTTCTTGTATTTTTAATAAAACACAGACATATAATAAAACATAATTTATTAAACCAGTAAAAAATTTAATATCCTACTATGTTAATGACGTCAGTGACGTCATACACTAGCACTTCATCCGCCAGTTTGGAACTTAACTGTACGTTCTTCTCTTGCTTTTTGTAAAGCTGTTCTATCACATATTCCTCGTCGATGTAATTCAATACCTCCTTCTTGTACTTGTTCAGGATTTTCGTCCTGTCTCTGTTCGATTTGAGTAAAATTTCAATGGCAGGCCCATCGTACTTGCCCACGGCGTAGGGAGGGACGGACTCAGTTATGACTAGGTACACACCACGGGCATGACGGCTGATGAACTCCCCGATGATGATTTGAGGGTCTTTAGGCGGGCATCTGCCTAGGAGGTATTGTAGATAGGAAGGACAGGGCCATCCAAAGAAGCCTTTTTCCGTGTTGACAGACTCCGCGTAGTAGAGGGGAGCTCTATGATGGTTACAGGCAAAGAATCCTACAAAAAGAATATCGTACATTTATTTAGTTTCAAACTATACTACTCTATAGGTTTTCACCCAATTACTAATTTTAGCAATAATAATCTATCCCTCTATGGCATATAATTAATACATAGACCTCATTTGATCCACAAACGACTTACGTTGGTAGGCTCTAATCACCATTTACTGCAGGAATGAATTTTGGAAAATCCCATTAATTAAGGGATGGTTAAACACCGACAGATCTCTCACAGAGAGAGTGCCAGTCCTCTCAACAAGTGTAACTGATCTACATTCTTCCGGCCGAAGGAATTAAACCCGGACTTATAGCAAACATCGTTTCATGTCTTATACCACTTGACCATTGACCGACCATAAAAAGCAAATAAAAAAAATCGTCAGAAACTACTTACACTAAAATATGGTAGGACGTTATTAGGATTAAAAATTATTGTGAGGTCTACATACTCATAAAATGCAAGATAGAATTTTGTAGCAAGTTAGTTTGCCTATTACCAGGTGATTCTTAAGTTTATGTAAATTTACTATCTCTGGTGTACTTAAACCATAAAATCTACAATTGCCAATGGTATTTTAGTGAATTAAAGTATGCAGTATGCCAATGGCATTTTAGTGAATTAAATAAAATGTACAGCAGATGCTTCTTACACCTTCTAAATTAATAAATTATAGTTTAAAAAAACTAAAAAACACGCTTTAATAGTAAACCGAACTAAAAAGTAGAAAATAATTTTGAAGTATCAAGAGTTTGTTACAGCAATAGAAAATTCCGACAATCAATTACGACTAATTAATTGGGAATAAGATTAAATTAGAAATTAAATTATTAATAAAATAATTCAATTATAGTAAAAAAAGCGTGGGGTGCAATTTACTATATTTTCATAATGACTTTATTTTTATAAATAGCTGCACTACTGAAATAATGGTAACATTTAATATCAAGCACCCCACGCTTTTTTTTACTATAATTGAATTATTTTATTAATAATTTAATTTCTAATTTAATCTTATTCCCAATTAATTAGTCGTAATTGATTGTCGGAATTTTCTATTGCTGTAACAAACTCTTGATACTTCAAAATTATTTTCTACTTTTTAGTTCGGTTTACTATTAAAGCGTGTTTTTTTAGTTTTTTTAAACTATAATTTATTTTCTTAATTTTTAGTCTCAAAACAATAACAAAAGTAATTATAATTAAGAGCCTTAATTTTTAAAATATCTTATATTTGACAATAAATCTAAATTCATTTCATTCATGTTTACGTAACCTTTCCATTTCATATAGTTTTTCTATACATTTTTTTTTCTCCAGTCTCCTCTTTCTTTGTGTTATAGTTTCATTTTTCATTTTTGTTTGTTTCTATAAAATATGCAAATTAAAATTTTTGTCAACGTTCTCGTATCAAAATCTTTTTTTTTTTCTTTCTAATTTTACAAAATTTTAGATTCAAAACTTTCTTCAAAATTCTTGCCAAAATTTTCAAATCAAAATTTCTTTGAATTTGAAAATTTACGCTCTTCAAAATTTTAAAATTCAATGTCTTTTTCGAAATTTTTTCTAAATTTTTGGATTTTAAAATTTTTCAATTGAAAATTTTTTCCAAAAATTTTTATTTGAATTTTTTTATAAATTATCAAATTTTTATTTATTTCTAAAATTTTTTAAATTTGATTTTATCATGTAATTCCACAATCCAAAATTATTTACAAAATTTTGTATTTCAAAACTTTTTTAAACTCCAAAATTTTAGAATTTTTTTTTAATTTTGAATTCTGTATTTTTTCGAAATTTTTTAAATCAAAATGTTTATTTGAATTTTGTTATAAATTATCAAATTTTTATTTATTTATAAAAATTTTTAATTTAAAATTAGGCGAAAACCGATTCTGTCAGGTCGCCATCTATACGTGAAAAGCAAGAGCACGAATCTATTACAGTCCCCTGCCCCTGCCTTGCCTGCTTGGAAACAACACTGATGGATTGTATACACTTAACCTGCAAAGTAATCTAAATAGTTTTTATTCTGATGATCCT
The DNA here is from genome assembly GCA_037114965.1 of Monochamus alternatus. Lineage (NCBI taxonomy): Eukaryota > Metazoa > Arthropoda > Insecta > Coleoptera > Cerambycidae > Monochamus > Monochamus alternatus. The sequence goes on from CM073430.1 coordinate 20,679,608, forward strand.
AGTCAGGACATTAGAACAAAGTTATTAAATAATTGTATTGTCATCAGTCCTTGACCCCTGTGCAAATTTTCAAGCTGATCAGACTTCTTGAAATTGGTGAAAATTACGCTGAAAGATTCCGTTACATACATACATACATACAGGTGAAGCTAATATAAGCGTGTTAAAAATATTCATCAATGTATTTTTTTTTTTTTTTTGGAGACATATCTTTAATAACAAGTCAATGGGTAATTTTCTGTTAATTCATAGTAATGACTAGAAGCCATTAATTGTTCAGACATTATAAAGGTGGAAGCGTCGCCGTTTACCATCTATCCAGAAAAGTTGAAATAATTTGAACCAAGACAAGAGTTTGAAAGTATTTGCAATTTGGAAATGATTTAAACATAGAAATCAAGAATCAGAACGTCACAGGCCAGTGACTTGAAATTATATATTTCTAATTTCAGAGTAAGCTCTGAAGAAGAGAATGATAAGGCTCTTGAAACGCCAACAACCTAAACGGACGACGTGGCAAGTAGTCTGGAAACTACACTAAGATTATTCAACATTGTTTAAAAAATAAATTAAACGAGTTATTTGTCATTTGTAGATATCTGTGGCAGCTGTCAATTGTTGAATAATCTTTGGACTGGTTAATACATTTTTGGTTACGATGTCTTGACGTTTCGCGCAACATATCGCGCTTTTCTTCGAAAGTAACTTCACTAGTCGGTATTTACAAGTATAATCGACATGTGCGCTTGTCTATGACGTTTTGGTTCATAGTTTCAAGTCACTCTCCTGTGACGTTACGATCCTTGATGTTTACGGATGAATCGTTTCCGAACTGCAGTTAGTTCTGTCGTTTTGGTTGATTGTTCTGATTCTTCTGGATTTCGATTATTTCTTTGTAGGTTGAGAGCGATTTCATGTCCTGTCCACCATATGCTCAGCAGCTGCTAATTTCCACTGTCGCTTTTTTCTTAGGTAGCACTTGTGCTTCTTCAACTTTGTACTGTATGTCTCATACATACGAAGTGCTGTATACACCAAGAACTCGAAAATTGGTCTTGGTAGAGTTGTCGTAGATGATGTAATATCTGAATGATGAGTCACTTCGCACAGTCACAGACAGTCTGGAAACAAGATATCATCAACATCTTAGTCCATTAAAAATTAATCATTTGTCAAGTAGAACTCTTGGAAGAAACACAACATCGTCTACGATCCGCTCTCAGAAGAGATAAAACAAACAGAAACTTTGAACAAGGCATGAGAAAACTTCTAAGAGGATCTGGAAGTACCTACTTGCAGTTTGGAAACGTGACATCCCTACGACTTCAAACGATGCATCGGAACATGATAGATCAGTACACACATTGAAGCTAAATACCTACCAGGCGACTTCTGCTATTTCAGAATTACTAGAATGATGTCTCTCAATGTGTATACTTAATTTAAAACTATTTTTTTTAACGCTAAAAGGACTGGCTGACAATAAACTATATTTTTATTATGTTATTATTTTATTTATCACATTATTTACGCTTTCTTCTATAATATATATTATACAGTATACCTAATATTCAATAAATTGATTTTATTAATTCTTTTAGCAATGTTAAGCTATTCAAAACCAATGGTTCTTTTATCTTTTTAAATAAAATAACCAAAAAAGTAATTAGTACCGGATCGATGGCTGACAAAACATATAAACTTTTACTCTAGCATTTCGACTATTACCAAATATTGACTAATCATCAGAGAAAGATGATCGGTATACGAAATTTGACAGCGGGTCAATAAACTGTGAAATCAGTCGTTTGGAATCTTATTTTGCCTACATTATGCTCGCGCTCCAACGAACATGATTGTTTTGTTTTTTTTTTTAGGCAATTTTTAAAGGGTGTAATGAGTATATTTTTTGCAGGTAAATTCAAGTATATAATTTGTAAAGTTACTTACTTCTTTCGGCCCAACAACCAGGTTGAATTACACCTCCATTTATATAAAAATCAACATGGCCACTCTCCTCCACTTTCCCTTGCATAAATGCGTTCGTATGGTACACATCTACGAACTCGGCGTCGGTTTTGTCCAATTTATCATCTAACACGGGAGTTATGAAACCTGGGAATGCCGGATCCAGTCCCGTAATTCTTGGTAACTTATAAGGGCGAAGGGCGATCGCCATATAGTTTGTTATGTGTGCACCTGGATCAGGAAATTAAAAATAACTTATTCTTGGTAATTCTTCCAATATGTCTTACCTAAACTAAAACCTATCACGTGTATATCAGTTCCTCCTAGTTCTCTAATTCTTTCGACTAGCTGTGCTGTGCATGTTCCGACATGTCTGACGTTTATTAAAGCTCCGATGTAGCAAGGTGAGCGGTTCAAAGGACTCCAGTCCACTGCGAAGACGTTGAAATCTCTTGTTTTTACGTATTCTAGAAATAAAAAAAATCATGAATCAATCAATACTTAATAACAATTATGCATTTGAATGTAATAATATTAGTAATTATTTCAATATTAAGCATATTTCCCTTAACAATATAATTGCATCTAATAAAAAATTTAAAAATAAACTCTCGTCTGGGCCTGACAATATTCCTTCCTTAGTTGTAAAGGATTGTATTCATGCTCTGCTAATTCCCTTGTATCATATTTTTAATAATATTATAAAAACGGGTACTTTTCCCACTATATGGAAGTGTTCTAGAATTACTCCTGTGTTTAAATCTGGAGATATTAATGATGTTAAAAACTACCGTCCAATTTCTATAACCTCTGTATTCTCTAAATTATTGGAAATTATATTAACTGATTTTTTGTATGAGCATGTTGCCTACTGAACAACACGGTTTTGTAAAATCTCGTAGCACTGAGAGCAATCTTTGCTGTTTTACCGAATTTGGTAAAACAGCAGAGCAGGTTGATGTCATTTACACGGATTTTAGAAAGGCCTTTGACACGGTATCACACAGTGTATTGTTGGCAAAATTACCCTCGTTTGGAATTTCATCTCAATTAATTAACTTGCTACAATCCTACTTAAGTGATAGAATGTTGCATGTTGAAATCAGCGGTGTTAAATCTTCCACTTTTTTGCAACGTCAGGGGTACCCCAGGGCTCCAACTTGGGGCCTCTCTTATTCTTATTATTCACATCGGATATCTGTTGTGCTAGGAAGCTGCTTTTTGCTGATGATATGAAGTTGTTTAGAGAGATAAGCACTCTCCAGGATTGTTTGTTATTGCAGCGGGATTTGGTTTTCTTGAACGAGTGGTGTAACGCCAATAAGTTAAGTCTGAATATTGCTAAATGCAAAGTCATGACATTTCATAGGATTTTTAATATCGTGAATTTTGATTATACTATTGATAATGCTGTGCTTGACCGTGTTTATGAGGTGAAAGACCTGGGCATTACGTTTGACATCAAACTGTCCTTCTGCAGTCACATTGCAAACATTACTAAGGAAGCCTTCAAATTGCTGGGATTTGTTATTCGAAACAGCAGAGATTTTAATTCTTTGGATACGATTTCTTCGCTTTATTTCACGCTTGTCTGGAGTAAGCTAGAATACTGCTGCGTTGTTTGGAACACTCATACATCCACATATGTTGACATGTTGGAGTCTGTACAGAGAAGGTTTCTGAAATACACTTATTTCATACATAATCTTGTTGATTCACCGGAATTACTTGCCCGCATTTTATTTCACACACCTAGATCTGCTTCACGAACTTGTAGAACATTCTATCTTCCTGTTCCTAATTCCTTTCATTACTTTAGTAGTCCTATATATCTTACATGTAGAATTTTTGAGACCTTTGTAACTGCCGATATATTTTCCGTCACTTTACGACAATTCAAACAACATTTACTTTCTGTGCTGTATAACTAAAGTAACAATTTATTATTATTATTTTGTTTTTTCTATATTTATATTGTATGCAATTTAGATAAGTATGTCTATGTATATTATGTTGTTGTTAGTATGCGACGAATTTTATTTTTTTTCCACTTATTGTACTGCCTTTTTCACTCATGACTGTAATACTCCTGTAAATGGGCTGTCAGCCTGCTGGATGTTAAATGAATAAATAAATAAATAAATAAATACTTTTCCTACGATCATGCGGAAAATTGTGTTTTTCGTAGTGAAAGTGACTGCTGTAAAGTGCATTTTTCCGCACAATTTTTCTTACATTATACAGTATGCCCATCGTATTGTTGCGACAATGATTGTGTTCAACGTAATTCAGCGGATGCAGGCAACAGTTTGCGCTAGTTTTTTCTCAAGGTGCTTATGAGTACCGCTCGATGCCTACCTAACAGAAAAGCTGCTGCAATGCTGAATTAAGTAACGTTCAGATAAACGTTAGTGCAATGGCACTGCAGTTGTACTGTTGTATTGTAATTGTATGGTGTTAAATATTATTTATTCTGTTTACATAAAATTACTGTAGACTTAAGAAGTTGGGGAATTTATCCGCTGTAAGCGACATGCAAATACTCAAGATTCTTGGCCTTCAGAGAGGTTATGTTCATGTTTTGTCAACTACGTCCATATCTACGGAAATTGTTGGTTTTTATCATTTGCCGAATAGTAATTAAAAGCCTACCCTAGATAAAATATAAGCCTACAATCTGCAGGAATAGATGGTATATTTGAATGTTTGGTTAAATCACAGTATACTGTGGGTTAAATGAGGCCCCACTAATTTCAGCAAGTCATCAAACATTGCCACTGTCATTCGGGTGAAATGAAAAAATAATCGGCATTCTCATTTCGCATTTCTTTATATAAATTATAGAAATCACCTTCATGTGCTATCTGCGGTTAATAGGTCGCACCCACCATCTCCGAGTTCTTCTTTTCATTTTTTTTGCATGTATAGTTTTTATACATATTGACGTCGCTGCGAATAAGAGCAGTAAGGCACAGAAGTAACTGTTTCTAAACCAAACAGTTCTCTTCATCCATTTTTTTAGAAACAAATCAATTCCAAACTAAATATCTAAATTAGAATCTAATTTAAAAACTTGACCTGCAAGAATCTGCATCTTCTGTTTACTGTCAAAAAAGCAGTTTTCTGATTGGTCCTTGTATGATTGTTGGAAAAGGATTGGTAAAAGCTAAAATGCTTTTAGCTTCTGCCATACAACTGCAGTACAAAGGCGTTACTGTTAAGTTTATCTGCACGTTACAAAAGTCACCCGTATTTCTCGCCGTTTTACTTCAGTATCTTTGAAAATTTACAGGTGGGATGAGTTAACATTCCTATTATTTGCTGAACCCTAGATTGTTCAGTTATTAAATGTCTAAAATTATTTGTATTTTGTAGAAAACACTATTTCAAGAATACGGCGCCCTTTTTAATAACTTTTCTGCAGTACCAATGCACCCGCACTAATCTTATGTGAATGAAGCTTTTGGCTGAACACAAGTAATCACCGATAAAAATTCCTTTCATTTCCATAACTACGTACAGTTTTGATTCATAATATTTTTGACATAAGCTTTCAAATTTTCAATCAGTTCAGTTTGAAGGTTGAGTTTGATTTATTTTTCATGTATCTTTGTCGTAAATTATCCAAAATGAGTGAGGAGTCTCTCAATGATATTCCAACAGATATATTGGAGAAGAATTCTCTATGAAAAAGAGCTTGATGCCTTCGACCAATGGCGTATGGAGAAGAACCCTTTATCTTTAAAAGAAGATTTTTAGCTTATTTCCACGATGCAGAAAAACGTAACTGTCCGTAACTCGAAGCATTAGATGTTGAAACTATGCTTCAAAGTAAAAAAGGACATTAATATTGGAAAGTAGGTAACTCAAGCTAACGGTATATATTTGAAGAAATCAAATGTTGGTTGCAGGCCAAGAAAATCTAAGGTATTAGAAAGAAAGGAAATAGACAATTTTTCCTTAAATACCCCAGACAACGTATATCATTTGACCAAAGTAGCCACGATATTTGAAATTGCCGGTGCCTCTTGCAGCAAAGAACTAGCATATGTCGATATACGATACAGAAGACCAAACACGAAAACCAATGCATCGAGAAAATTTGTGATGAACAACGAAGAAACAATTAAATATGTCGATATATATCGAAGTTATGTTATTTTGCCTCACTATCAGTTTTTCTTGTTCTATGAAGGAGGTAATTGTACTAAGCATTGTGTGGATATCAACAACTTCACAAAAATGCCATCTAACAGCGCTGGTCACTTATGCCTTCCAAACCCTGTAGCGTATACAGAACATTGTTTTCGGAGTTCTTCTGCCACATTATTAGCCAACTCCGGGTTCAATATTGCAAACAGAAAATGACATGTTTTTTGTTAACGTATTCTATTAGTTTAAATTACTATTTAATAATTACTTTATAATGTTGTATAAATTGGTAATTAAAATAAACTGTTTCGCCTGATTAGAATTGTCATGATCGTTGGAAAAATACTGTAGAGAAGTGTCTTTTCCGCACCCGAATTCTGACCACTTCACATCGTTCAGTCAACTGCAACCAGCGTGCGGAAAAGTATCACTTTTCGCACTTGTCAGATAAATAACTATTTAACACAGAGAAAAGGTTATATTATAACAACCACACGAACAGAATACTATATAATATCAAGATTAATACATTTATTCCAACGCTAGCTTAGTTTCACTATTTCTCAAGTACGATAATACTTTATTGAAAGATTTACTTATTTACTTATATTGTATAATAGGATTATATATTCTTCATTTAAGAATAAAATTACTTAAAATCAAGAAAACTACTACATGCTACACTTAAAATGAGTTTAAGTTATTTGTCTAAAGAATTGTTTTGTATTATTTAAATAATATGAATTAATTCAGTCAACGATACACCGCATTAGTGGCGACGTCACAAATTAGGCAACCAGCGTTACTAGTGCTGTAAGAAAATTGGGGCGAATACTTATCTTTAAAATTCGACTTTAAAGGAAGGTGACAAAATAGTTAAAATAAAATCAGTATCAGTTCCTTCTGTTATTCAATTGCTACACTTAATTAATATAATCTGGTAGATCTTGTATGTAGAAAATTAAGCTACCAGTCTGGATTTTAATATAAGTTTAATTAGATAAAACTTGAACTACAATTCTACTTTATTTGCACTAAACACAGAACATTGATGATTGCAACCATATATTTTATATTCTAAAGCATATAAAAGCATAGATAAACTCACTTATACAAGTTTTAACACTAAAGAACACATAAAGTCAATATAATTGCAATATACAAATTTGTATGTTGAAGTTTTCTAACAGATGACAGATAAACCAAGTGAATTTAGTTGCTCAATTAAGTTTAATTCTATTATGGAATAGGTGGAGAAAGAACACATATTTAAAACGCATTTAAGGGCGCCGTCACTGTCTATTAGTAGAGTAGTCTTCAAGCCAGTAAGATTTTAAACCCTTGACAGATCTACTAATAGCTAAACTATTTATGGCTAAAAAGAAATACCGATAACTGTATATTACGTGATCTTACTATGGCTAAATATGGCGATAATCAAAACGATGTGCATATGGACATAATTTTAAGTTTACATTTCTCTTCTACAAAAAAGTTAACACTATAACACGGCCATATTTATATATGGCGAGTCATATAAAATGTATGTCTATAAAATAAATATGTGTAAACACCTGAAATACCAAAGTCATTTATGAGCGGCACACCAGACATATGGCATATAGCGCCTTCAAGTTTGTTAGTTCTCCTCAAATCAGTATGTCATAGATGAGACAACGGGTTACTTATCCGACAAAAGAGAACCTAAGTAGACGTGATGCAACGTGAAATTACATCTATTCTATATTTAATAATATTTAATTCATATTTTAACAAAATATTATTCTTTAAGCAAATCTTAAATTTAGTACCATTTTAAGACAAAAAAATGTTGATTTAAGTATAAGCATGCTTGGATGTCAAGAATACGTAAATATGTATATCAAGTATACTATATTACTGAATTAATGCATATACACTATACTATTACTATACTTAAATATAGATTAGATTTCTTCCGTGCACATGGTACTTTAAAACTTTTTGAAAATAGAATGATGTTTGTTTGGAAGGTAAGGAGCATACCTTTTCTTATTTCCTCTAACGCGCTTAGATGCATGTTTGAGTTGTACCCATGTATGACAATCTTCGATGGTTTAGAGGGGTCAAAGGCTGTGTCCATTAAATTTGACACATTGCGTTCTAAACCAACACTAATTTGCTGTGGCTCTTCCGGATTGAATCGGGAGTAGAGGTAAAATGTAACATCTGGATCAGGACACACCCTGGAACAAAATTGTGGTTTACTTACTCGTTTTTCATATATTTTTTTTATGAACTTACGGGTTGTATACTATTCTGCAGGGTCCAAAGGAAAAGACACCTTGTCTAAGGCCCCTGTTTGGAGTTTGTGGTACCACTGGAAGGGTTGAAATGGAGAAATTTTTGAAGTCTAATTCATCTGGAAATAGCTGAGTGTATGCGTCTGCAAAAAGATAAAATTTGTCTTTAGCTACTTTTATTTATTATGAAGGATATTCCTAAATCATACAAAAAACTTTTTGCAACTATAAGTTGAATGTGCTAGATACAATTTCGGAAAGTTCATGTTTTCCCTATTTTTTTTTTCATTTTGATTACTGGTTTGAACAACGAGTTAATATAAAATTAGGTATTTCCACAGTCTGGCAACTTTGGAAACCTTATTTTATCTGTCTAAGTGCCTTAACAAAAGAGTCTATTTCTTTTTGTTTTATTCTACAGGGTGTACGTAAAAGGTTGGGAAAAATATAATCATCATATTTTGGCTCCCGGAATATGGTAGCATTTTTGCCAACCTTTTGCAAACACTCTGTATATATTTAATCCGGTACAATTGACACGACATTACCTGATTTTTTTTAGATTTAATAATAATAATGTTTATTTTCCTTTTAGACAATATAGTTCACACATTGTATAGGAACAGTCAATAAACAAGAAGAAGAATCAGAAAACACACATTTTAAAAAGCAAAACACACACAAGTGTGATAAACCGATAAAATACAATATTAAAATAATAGACATTCACTTATTGAAATATTCGTACATATTATAAAAAGTCTTTTCTATTAAAAATTGTTTTAATTGTTTTTTAAATGATAATAAACTTTCACATTTTTTTTCTATAGGAAGAGTATTAAATATTCCTAAACCAGCTATATAGGTTTAGGCGATTTAATAGAAACTTTCTTTTTGTACAAAGGGAGCAATAATGGGTTTGTATGCCTAGTACCTATTTAAATTATGGACATCTTTGTTACATGAAAAATTATGTATGTTTTTAAAAACATATACACTTAATTCTAAAATCAACACAGATAGAAGAGTTAATATTTCATAATATTTAAAGATTTTTACAGCTCACTCGCGCTGACAAGTCTAACATACTTCGTACAACCCGTTTTTGAGCCAGAAACACTTGATTAGAAAAAGTGGGAAGGTCCTCAAAATCCAATGTCATATCATAATCTAAAATCAATCTGAGCGAATTATATATTTCTTAACTGACTCATATCAAGTATATTTTTAAATTGATAAACCACAGAATAAAGCTTTGATATCAAAAACTTACAGTGGTTCCTCCAATTCAGCATCTTATCAATATTAATACCCAGAAATGTATCATTTGAGAATTGCAAGGTATAGTTACAATGTTTAGACTTAATTCAGGATATTCACAATTCTTATATTTAGATACTTTGATATGTCATTGCTTGAGTTTTTTCAGGATCATATACAGGGTTAACTATGACTAAGTACAAAAAATTTAACCACGTGCTCAGAGAGGCCTAAAAGGCAATAAAAAAATTATTCCAGAATTTTAGCTCGATATTTAAAAAATCCTTTTTTCCTACGGAAAGTCGGCGCCTATGATAAGAATCTACTGAGATGGCTTAGATTCATGCATAAAGCTTACATCTGTCAACAATGTCAACTACCATGCGGTCGCCTTTTTGTAGACAAAAATTAACATTCTTATTAGTAATAATACCTGATAGATAGGTAACAGTTAATCCAGTTAGCTCCAGTATTTTGCATTCGTTTTTCATTATTTCGTTATAAACTGGTAAAACTACATATTCGCTCATTACAGCCACTCACTACCGATAAAAGACACTTCCCGTAGGTACAATTAGATAAAATGCCTATTTATTATAACAAAATCGAACCAACGGAATAGATAATAGACAAGTTTTAATGTAACCGCCGCAGTCTTGTCCCATAACCTAGAAAACCAAACCGGCGAACTATATTGTGGGAAAGTATCTGCACCCAACACAAATGTCTTTATTTAATAACTATAAAATGTTTAAAAATTAAAAAAGGCTACAAAAACTGAAAAAGAACACAAAATTACAACGTAAACACAGGAATTGAATTATGACATGACAGCGATACCGACGATGTTGCATGTTTGTAGAGTAGGCAACCAACTTGCTTGTTGGTTGCCTACTCTACATTGGTGGCGTTAAATAAGGATTTAAAATAACGAAAACAATTTTTTTCGCTTTATAAATAAGTTTGGAATTTTTTTGAAGAGTGATTCCGTTAATTCTTATTTTTCCCTATCCCCTCTTAAAATATTTGTATTAAGTCATAGTTAACCCGGTATAAATGATTCTGGAAAAACCAGTTACGTCATGTAATAACACACAGCATTTAATTTTTCTTTGATCAGTATTTTTATGTGAAACTACTATAGATGTGTGTAAACTGTAATGAATCATTTATATCATATGAGTCATTAATATATAATAAAAAAGAATCGGGTCCAGTATTGGTCCCTGTGGTAAGCCTATGTTAATTTCAACCATTTCAAAATTGACCTAACTATTGATCCCATTATTTTCATTATCCAGTAGCAATACATATTGCTGTCGGTGGTTTGAATAACTTGCAATCCAGTTACATGGCAGTCCTCTTATACCATACTTGTTGAGTTTAAGTAATAGTAATTCATGGTTGCCTCATGGTTGAATCTGAATAACGTTTATTACAAAAGTCGTTATTTTATGTATTCGTATTTATTTATTTTTCAACAATATTTACAAAATAAATAACGGTTAGGAATAAAACGCGCATTGTTTCTTTCACCACGTTCCGCACGCGATTTTAAAGTCGTTTTACTGTTACTGTCTAAAGAAAGTAAAAAAAAAAGTTGAAAGTATCTCGTGCTGTATACATATGATAATTATTAATACTTATATAAATAATGAAAAACAGTGAATGCAGTATATTCATTCATAAAAAATAACTAGGTAGTTATGTAAATAAGCTGTTAGAGTTCGATGTTACACAATATTGGTATGTATGTATAGAGTGTCTTTCTGAAATATACAGACTGTTTTATAAGTTCATAACTTTAATAGTTATTTATGCATATAGATGCATCATGAAAAAAGGAGTGGATATCGTAAAAAAAATTGTAAAATCCTTATAGTTTCCGAGAAAAAAATTATTGAAACCCTGGTATCAACCTTTACATCCCTGGGCTACTGTAGTGTCAGGCCAGGCGATTTCAACTATCCAATTACTTATCGTATTAACTTTTTGTGATGCAAGTATTTACATTAGTTTGTCAAATATCAAAAATTACTTACGTATAGCATCTCACAGTTGATAAGTATCGTTTTAATTTATGGTAAAGTGCAAATGTTTAGCAGAACAATTTCCCGGTAAACATGTGCTAAATGCAGCTACTTTTACAACTGCGTGCAGTGAGTTCAAGTGTAGTGCAAACGCAGGCGTGACGCGGAAAATTTGCAACCGAGTCGTGGAAGAGATGGAGGTCGAGGGCCTCCACGGCGTATTACAGTATATTCAATAAAAACGAAACAATTATTTTTTGGGAAAAATCCTCGAACAGGTCGATTTTTAATTTAAAAAATACATATTTTAGCGTAAAATGCGATTTTCAAATGTCATTTGTTTTCGAGTAATGACGTCATCGTTTTTTTTAAATGGCAACACCATGTTTTTTTCCTTGATTCTGAAAGATCGTTTATCAGACAGTACTAAAATTTTGCCCTCTTACATAGGAAAGTTTTCGAGTAAATGACGATTGAATGTTAGAAAACGTAAATCAATTAAAATAAAGCAAAAACGTTATCAAGTTTAGTTTTTCGAATTCCATAGTTCTTTTATGCATCACGTAGGTGAAAATCTTTGTGTCACTGTCACAGCGACTTTCTAATAAGTATTGTAAGCAACATAGAAATTATTATTCAATTTAAAGTATTATGGCACATTTAACTGTTATATGACTAGAACTCAGCAGGAAGTTTGCGATTTATTTAATGAAAAATATCCAGATCGCCCTATCAGCCAATCAACAGTCAGTAAGGTAGAGACTAAATTTAGAGAAACTGGCAATGTTGTAAATATTCCAAAACCTGGACGTCCAAGCATTAATGAAAATCAGAAACAGAAGATTTTGATAAGTATGGTGGATAATTCTCATAATTCTTCACGATTGGTTGCATTAAACAATGACACTAGTCAGAGCACAGTGCTACGTATCTTGAGGAAGGAAAAATATCATCCCTACAAAATTCAACTTGTGCAGGAACTCAATGAATGGATTTATGTCAAGGAAATAGAAATTTACACCGGCAAATACTTTTTTCAGATGAGGCCACATTTTGTCTAAATGGTACAGTAAACCGTCAAACTTGCAGATATTGAAGTCGGGAAAATCCTCATTGGATGGCAGAGGCACATACCCAACACCCTCAGAAATTAAATATGTGGGCTGGAATAGTTGACGACAGAATAGTAGGGCCTTTCTTCTTTGAAGGAACCCTTACAGCAGAAAGATATTTAGAGTTTCTAGAAAATGACCTTGTTCCAGCCCTTGCAGTAATTTTTCCTAACGATAATGACCCTGACATTCCTGACGATACCATATGGTTTTAGACGGTGCACCTCCGCACTATGCGCGCCCTGTACGAGATTTTTTGGGCAACTGTTTTCCTGGGAGGTGGATCGGCAGACGCGGACCGATAGAATGGCCTGCAAGATCGCCAGATCTACCACCTCTTGACTATTTTTTATGGGGATACTTGAAGTCAAAAGTGTACATTAATAAACCAGGTAATTTAGAAGAACTTCAAAATCGCATTCGGGACGAAATACGCAGAGTTACCCCAGAAATCATTCATAATGTGCAAGAAGAATTTCTTCACAGACTTGCGCATTGTCAAGAAGTTGGTGGATGACAATTCGAACATTTAATTTAAGTATAAAATTAATCAATTGTATTTTATTTTACATACTTCAGAATTGTTACTTTTTTATGGATAAAATTTACGTTTTCTAACATTCAATCGTCATTTACTCGAAAACTTTCCTATGTAAGAGGGCAAAATTTTAGTACTGTCTGATAGAGAATTAAACGATCTTTCAGAATCAAGGAAAAAAATATGGTGTTGCCATTAAAAAAAAATCGATGACGTCATTACTCGAAAACAAATGACATTTGAAAATCGCATTTTACGCTAAAATATGTATTTTTTAAATTCAAAATCGACCTGTTCGAGGATTTTTCTCAAAAAATAATTGTTTCGTTTTTATTGAATTTATTCCATACTTTTAGCGCATACTGTATATCCGTAACAGCGTGTCGAAGCGTATCAGGGGAATGACGAAGAGGATCAGTGCCATGCCACGATCTCCTGACGTTAAATCATTTTGACTTATTTTTGTGGAGATATTTAAAAAAATGAAGTGCATTGCACCGACACTATTGATGATTTACGCAAACGTATTATAGCTGCTGTCAATAACAATTTCAAAACGGACAAGAAGCAAAAACATTTGTATTAGTTTGTAAAAGCTGGGTAAGACGGGTAAGGTATGTCAAACTATTTTACTAATTAAAGTGAGATATTAATTCTGTTAATAATTAAATAACAGTGGCAAAAGCAATTGAATTTGCTGCATTAAAATAGGTGCTGTAAAATGTAATTTATTTCTTTATTGAAAATTTCTTTCAAACTTTTTGTCCGGTCGTCGATTATATGCCTTATCAGGTTTTACAATGTACCAGTTTCCAGTGCCGTGCAGAAGTGTATTTTTAAAACATTTTTGAACTACTTTGATTTTATTTTTACAAAATTGTATTTGTAAGTGTCCCCTGTAAATTGAAAAACCTTTTTCAGATAAGTTTTGATTGAACCTGTATAAATATTTTCTTAACCGAAATACTATTACAAATTACAGTGTAACCATTAGAAGAGTAAATAGTAAATATAGCCGTAGAAATATTTCTAGTAATTTATGCACGACTTATAAAAAATGTTATTGTGTTTGCACCTTTAATATATAAAGTACACAGGCTTTCTGAGATATTTTGCCAACAAATGAAAAAATAGTAAATAGAACTGCGCTACAAACTAGATGGATGGTTTTAAAAACATTGATAATCACATATTTTCATTGGCGTTGTGGCAAAATACTTAGAAGAGGAAAAATGAACTAATTATAAGAAATGTTACAGTATAATATATTGCAGTTAGTAGGACATTTTTACGGAGCCAATATTGCAAATAAAATACACCATTTAATTTTACACCCAGTGTCGCTAAAATTCTGGGGTTTTGTAACCTCCTGAAGCTTTGACACAGATTTGGAAAATACTTTGTATAAAATAATCTGTCAATATGTTATTCAACATTTCTGCCTCTGTTCTTCTTTCTAGTGGCATAATTGAAAACAAGACAGCTAAAATTATTCACAAATACATCGTTAAATTAACTAAAATAAAATCAAGTAATTTGGAAAAGAATAATAATCTTTCAATCACTTCTATGTTCACAAAAATATTGAAATGAATTTGTAACTCAAAAGTATGGCCACTCTTACACATTTTTTTGCAAGGAATGTGATGACCTATATTCTTAAACTTGACCTACTTCCTCGTTTTCTAATAACTATTTTAAAAAGGGCACTTACTTGTAATTATTCCTAAAATCAATATGATCCTCCACATCTTTGTCACAGTTCAACACTCATGGTTGATAATTTTGCACTAGTTTAACAAGTCCGCCAGGTCGCCGGTCAAAATTGAAAAAATGACCAGCAATTCGTTAATTAACACGCATTCTACTACGTTAATTATAATTCTGGTCTGGCCTGTCTATCCATCATTATTCTTCGCGAGTCCTAAGAAAAACTTTCTTGGAACTTTGTTTAGCTCTTTCAGTTGACGAGAGAAACCAGCAGGAAACGAACAAGCACGTCTGTGCAGGCTAGTGGGGCAGAGTTTTCCTGTAAATAGCAAGTACCTACTTAATGAATGTTGATAAGGATATATACATAACATAATAAAAGAGACAAATTTTCATAAACTGTACAATGATATATGTGCAATATTAATTAAGGATTTTTATAAGCTTTTAATAATGTTAACGAAGCTTGTTCTTAATTCCACTGATGTTACTTAGAAACTCTTCTTATTCTCCTTGGTTCACTTGCGATATTATTAAAGATATTAAACAAAAATCGCGCTATTTTCGAATCTATAAAACAGTGGTGACTTGTGTTTCTTAAATAAATTTCAATTATTGCGTTAGAATTAGATATCGATATTGCACATAAAAAATATACGGAACTGTGAATCTCAAGTAAAATAAAAGCTACGTTATTTTTGGTATTTCATTAACAATTTCTGTAATACATCTTATTTTCCAGAATCAACCTTTAAAACAGGTTTAGACAGTAAATAAACCTTTGTTCCTCATATTAATAATATTATATCTCTTGCGAATAAAAAGCTTGGTTTCATTATAAGAAATTCTAAACATCTCAGAAAGGTTTCTACAATGTCTATATTGTACAGTGCGTTTGTAAGGTAAAAACTTGAGTGTGTAACTATTATTTAGAATCGTATATGTTACTCATTCTCAACATCTGGAAATAGTTCAGAAAAAATTTCTTAAATATCTATGTTTCAATATAGACGAATCCTACCAGATGCATTCCTCAATCTGATCTATTGAGCAGATTCAACTTAAAGGATCTGACATATCGACGCACTTATTTTCACTGTTATTTTTGTTTAAGTTGCTTAATAATTACACTGATTGTTCTGACATTCTTAGCCATATATTATTTAATATACTTTCGTTCTATTCTCGCTCCTATACATTGTTATATTTATCAACGCCATATAGCAATGTTATGCAACATTAGCCAATTTATTCCATGTGTCTAATTCCTAGACAGTTTCAGACACTTATAGATTTGTTTCATACAAGTGTATCAGGGCAGTGTATTTTTAAATAAATAAATATATAAAAGAAATTTTGTAGCCATTAGTAGATTATAGATTATTCCCAGCAAAATATTTATATTAAATAGACTACAGACATTTTACATCCCACTATAATAATGGTTTTATTATTACATCCCAATAGCTAATGGCTGATAATAATTAGCTTTTATTCTTATCTTATTGCTAAGATATGAAATTGAAATTAATTTTGCTACAATTCTTGGCTCGGATAATTTTTATACAGATAACTAATACGATTAGGTCAGATATTAACATCTGTTTTAGATGTTCCCGAAGGTTAAGTACTTGGAAGAACGTACCAAACTTAAAGGGCATACCAAATAAAATTTTGGACATTAACATCATGTCAAATTCGTTGAATTTAGATAGTGAAATATGTCCTCCAGTCAATCCACAGCAGTATTTTCAAGTAATCAGTTAGCATCTGCTTTAAACTTTATTACTTAACAACAAATAATATTTTATAAAGTATATATGTTTTCATTAATATAAATGTTCATATTACTTATTTTTTTCAAATTCGTAGAAAAATATTATTTTCGACACAGGCGGAAACTGTTTTTCGCACACGACTGCTTTTCCGTAATATCTTATTAAAATAACTAATATGATTCGATAAAAAATGTATTTAATATCCTTCTTTCTCCTTTCTAATTTTTAAAAGTGTAGTAGCAGATCCTTAAGCTTCTACTTCAATCCCTCAAGGTCCTGACTGTCTGAACCATTACAGTCTACAATGACCTTGACTTGAGATGTGAAAGCATTATTTGTTTTCATTTTAATGGCATAAAATTGAGATTTATTCTACTTTGTTTCAAAAGCTTATTGAACCATATATAGAATTCGCATTTAAACTCGTTTTAGGATGCAGCCAAGCACTTAACAAGTATAGCACTGTCGATAAAACCTTGGACAGCGTATAAATTTTTAATTCTGGTTTTTAGCGGTGCTCAATTATTTTAAGAAGTCGTGTAACGTTTCATTAACCACTAATTGTTTTATTTATTCGTGCATATAGGTACGTAATAATAATTATTTTGATAACCAATTGTTTAAAGATTTATACCTCTTCTTGCGTCAGTTGCGAGAAGACTAATGAACCGTGGAAAATGCACTGTAATAAATAAATAGGAAATATGGATCTGTACCACTTTCACTGAATGTGAATGTATTTAAATAGCCTTAGGCTATTTGACTTTTAATTTTGTAAACAACCGGTACTTGTGTAGTATAATAACTTAAGACTCTTTATCGAGAGACGTTGGAACGCTCGATATGTACAGGGTGTCTCAAAGTCGGTAATATGGGCTTACTGTGAGGATAAAAAAAAATTAAAAAAAGATTAAACTCGATAATTCTTTATTAAAATTATACCAGACTTCCAAAATTGTAGAGACTGACTAATATTATAAACCTGCTCACAATTTATAGCAGTCAACACAAAGAAATATACATGCAGCCCTTATTTTTTCTATAAAATCGTGTGCCGCATATATCTGAGAGCATACCCGATTACACAGCTTCTGCTACGCATGCGCTGCGTTAGTACACGTTAGTACGCATGCGCTGCTGGCATTTCATTGGCTGCGACGAATTTTCGGATCCAGCTGTTTCATTTCCAAGGCTATGATGGGCGAGTATATCGTTCGGGCGGGCAAAATTTCGGGTATATCTTTTCGTTAATTTAATTATGAATGTAATTAATTTTATTAGTGATTTGATCGAAATGAGGAATATCGGATGATGACATGTATGAAGAGTTTAGTGCGCGACGTCAAAATATGAGTGTAAGTGATGTTGAAATATATATTTCATTAACAAAATTGTACGTGAATAGCATATGTGTGCAAATAAAAAAGTGGTAAAGAAGTACAACTGTGAAACGGAAAGTGATGGAAACTCGCGGAAGCAAGATTGTATTTTTAAAATAAGTTTTCCAAAAAAAAATTCTATTGCTATATCTTACAAGATGAAACTTAGTCCGTATAAATGGAATCGAAAAGAGTATACTGATAGAAAGGACGAAATAGTGATATTTAGAATAAATATTAAAAAATAAGAATCTGGATGGAAGGATATACTAAATTTTGACGAAACATGGACGTATGAATGCCATACGGAAAGAGGTACGATATGATTATAATAAGTGTTAATGTGTGACCGTTATAGTGACAGTGCTAGTAACTAATAGTAAATAGTGTGTATGTATTCTAAAGTCTTTTGTCCTTTTGAAAGTGAAATTCGCAAATATTTGTACGATTTATTTAATGGTGGAAAAATCTCTATTTGTATCAAATTTTGTCAACTACCTATAACATTTTCTATCATTTTCATCGTAAAACTGCCATGGTAGATTATCAGAAGCTCAAAACAAATTTATTAACACAACATAATAAAAAGAGGCAATAATATTTGCAGTGTTTGACAGTTTCGCAAATTGCAAATGTGAAAAGTTGAGATTTTCCCGCCATAAATAATTAAAACAGAAGTTGCAAATTCGTTCAAAAATCCGTGAATTTTGCGTCCATGAGGACAAGGCTTAAGTGTGATATTTGCGAAGTGCGCATCAGGTAGGTGTAAGTGGGTGGTAGTGGGCAATCGCCGTCCACAAGGACGGCATTCTAATTTGTAAAGAGGATGAGACAGGTGGCACATTTAAAGTAAATTGTTAATGTGCGAGGTTCAGCCGACGTCAACTTATTTTTGATAATTTTCTGTGCTTTAACTCTTCTCAAATGGCACGCTTAGGTAATCATATTACCCGTATCTTCCGTACTCATATCTGTGTTGTCTCTATTATTTTCGACCTTGGGCAATTGAAAATATAAGATAAAAACTTTAAATTTTGAAATAAATAAATTATTTTTATGATCTAGCGCCTCGAAATTGGTAAAAACTATTATATCACTGTTTCTACTCTAAAAATAATGGATATCATGTAATGCAATTATCTTTGTCATTTTTGTATATCTGATCGCATTAAAATTTAGTACGCCTATGAAATGTTGCTCCCCGCATGCTTCGCCCGTCGCGCTTGTCAACAAGCTAGCGATTAGTCACTGTCCACAATTTCGTCCGCTCACTATAAAAACGACAATGATAACAATAACTCTAAAGTTAAAAATGAGACAAACGTTTATTTGTTGTAATGATATTACTTCAAATACAGACACAAAATATTAATATTAACTCTTTTCTGCTGGAATTTTTCGTATTATTTTTATTTTATATGTACAGATATTACCTGATACAGGGTCAGTTTTCTATCAATATGTAGACATGCACCTAACTGTATTAATAAACTTCCATCATACATACATTTCTTTACAAATCAACAGTCATTCCGTTGAAATCGTATAAAACAATTCCTTTCTTCGTTAAAGTACAAAGTAACTAGATTTCATGCATGATGAAGTTTTCCCTAAACAAACTGGACTCTTATTCAGTCACATTCCGATAGGATAAATGATGAACAGGAATTTTCTTTCCAAGTCCTTTCTTTCTTTTACTTTCTTTCGTAAAACTATTCTAGTCGCCCATTTAATTGTTGTAAATGAAAACACAAGGTATCGTTTGTGTGAAGTCTATTTTTTTGCAACTGGTTGACTGCCTAAGTGTGACTACTTTGTTATCAACCCATACTCATCTGTTATATACATACATATTACAATTTATTTTCTATATGATATCCTCTCATTTCAAGACACAATCATGTCCAATTTTCGCCTTACTTCTTTGTGGGCTGCGTTTATTAACATTTCTCCGTTTAACTTATTACAAGCGTTTGTGATTTTTCTCTTTCAAATGATTAATATCTTATATCAAAAATCAATTATCTAATGCATATGAAAATTATTTGAATTCGATACAAAACAATTTTGTAATTAATCCAAAGAGTTTCTGGTCTTTTATTCAGAATAAAAGACGTACTACACGTATACCATCTAACATGTTCCTAGATGAACAGAATTTTGATAATCCTATTCAGATAGTAAATAATTTTGCTACTTATTTTTTTAGTGTATACTCTACTGATCTAGCTAATGACTTTGATGTACCGTATAATAACATTCAAGTTTTTAATGTGGAAAAATTTACTGAGATGGATATTCGAAATTCTATTAAGAGATTGAAAAATAAAATGACTTGCGGCAATGATCTGTTCCCTAGTTTTTTAATTAAGGACTGTTCTGGCGTATTTTGTACTCCACTTCTTATTTTATTTAATCTCATGTTGTCAACAGTCACTTTTCCTGCCATGTGGAAAGTGACAAGAGTTTGCCCTGTTTTAAAAAGTGGTAACCCTTCTAACATCAAGAACTACCGACCTATAGCCATTTTGTCAAATTTTGCTAAGGTTTTTGAAATGACATTATATGCATATATCTATAACAATGTTAGCACCTGCATTTCTTCTAATCAACATGGGTTCGTTGCACGGCGTTCTACTGTGACTAATCTAGTTGGATTTACTCAGTTTGTTTCAGACCATATTGATAGAAAAGGCCAAGTAGATGTAATATATACAGATTTTGAGAAGGCTTTTGACAAGGTAAATCACGCCATATTAATACAGAAATTGAAATCATTTGGTTTTGATGATTCTTTGCTACTACTCACAAAATCTTATCTTGACCGTCGTGAGTTGTATGTGTCATATAATGGATACCGTTCTCTTATTTTTTTAGCTCCTTCTGGGGTACCTCAAGGGTCTAACTTGGGACCACTTCTGTTTATTCTTTATATAAATGATTTATCGTCATCTTTGCAGTGTAATCACCTTTTTTTTGCAGATGATCTAAAACTTTATCGTAACATTAACTGTTATGATGATTGTCGTGCATTGCAAGAACTTTTGAATGCAATACAGGTGTGGTGTATAGAAAACATGGTTTCCGTTAATATTGATAAATGTAAAGTTTGCTCTTTCAGTTTAAAGAAAAATATATTTTTATTTGATTACAGTCTTGATTCAAAGCCATTGACACGCAGCAGTAATATTAAAGACTTAGGGGTAATATTTGATGCTAAACTCTCATTTTCTGAACATATTAATACAATCTCAAGCACCGCCTTTAAAACTTTGGGCTTTATTGTCCGTAATTCCACATCGTTCAACAATATTAGTGCTTTGAAATGTTTATACTATTCTTTAGTCCGTTCTAGATTAGAATATGCTAGCCTTGTTTGGTACCCATGCTATCAAGTTAATATTCATCATCTTGAAGGTGTTCAACATCGCTTTTTAAAATTCATGGCGTATCGCGTTGATAATATTTACCCTGCTAGAGGATTTGATCATGGCCTCCTGTTGCAGAGATTCGATTTTAAATCGTTGCAGTTGAGGAGAGTTCTCACAAGTCTATCTTTCTTGTTTAAATTATTTCATAACCTCATTGATTCACCAGAAATTTTAAAAATGTTCTACTTACGTGTACCTAGGCCTGAATCTCGTGATGATTACATGTTTTACTGTCGTAATGCTAGAACAAATGTCCTTACGAAATCCCCTGTATACACCATGTCAATTAATTTTGATCAAATTTCTCATTTATGTGACCTAAATTTTAATACACTCAAACAATTATTATCAGTTAGTTCTCAATTTTTTGGAAGCGTTTAACTGGCCTCATCTATATTATGATATAGCTTTCAGACTGATTTAGTTTAGTAAATGTTAAATATTATTAGTAATTAAAATTAAGTACACTGTTACTTCATTACTTTGTTATAACATGTTTTGTCCTGTAATTGGAATGTCTATTCTGTTGGGCAATAAATGCATTATTATTATTATCTCGCGAAGGTGTTTTGAAAACTTTATTTTTTAAAACCCCCCCATAAAAAAATCGAGGGGTGTTAGATCTGGTGACTTTCCGGGTTACTGAATAGCTCCGTTGTGCTGAAATTAAAAGTTTCTCCTTAGCTGCAAAGGCACATTCTCCAGAAATACAGGAAGTTCTTTTTGTTTATAAAAATAAGGCCCAATTAAATGCCTACCGATGATGCCACACCATATATTTACTCCAAAATGGTCAAAAAAGGTTCTGATCAGCAGTTTCTACATTTGAGCTATAAAATTCAATCTGTTTTCAATGTGACCCTCAGACAAATTCTCCAAATTGTGATTTTTTTAGACATGATACCCATTGATCTTTAAAATTCGTTGAATGGTTCCCGGCTAGTCTGCCATAGACAGGGTTAACTATGATTAAATGCAAATATTTTAAGAGAGGATAGAAAAAATAAGAATTAACAGAATATTCTTTCCAAAAATTTCCAAACTTATTTATAAAGCGAAAAATAAATTTTTTTCGATATTATATTAAATCCTTATTGTTATGTTATAATTTAATTCCTGTGTTTACGTTGTAGTTTTGTGTTCTTCTTCAGTTTTTAGTGCCTTATTTTAAACGTTTTATAGTTAATAAAGAAATATGTGTCGGGTACAGATATTTTCCCACAATATAGTTCGCCGGTTTGTTTTTCTAGGTTATGGGACAATACTGCCGCGGGTGTTAAACGTTTTCTGTTATCTGTTAGAACCTACCTACTCATCCCTTTCTTCGATTTTGTTATAATACATAGGCATTGTATCTAATTAAACCTACGGGAAGTGTGTTTATCGGTAGTGAGTGAAAATGTAGTTTTACCAGTTTGTAACCAAATAATGAAAATCGAATGCAAAATACTGGATCTAACTGGATTAACTGTTACGTACCAATCAGGTATTATTACTAATAAGAATGTTAATTTTTGTCGTTTCTGCATTTAGAAACACTGCAAACGACCGCATGGTAGTTGTTGACAGATGTAATGTCAACTATGGATCTAAGCCATAAGCCATCTCAGTCGATACTCATCATAGGCGCCGACTTTCCGTAGGAAAAAAGGGTTTTGCTCCATTTTTTAAATATCGAGCTAAAATTCTGGAATAACTTTTTTATTGTCTTTTAGGGCTCCCTGAGCACGTGGTAAAAATATTTGTACTTAGTCATAATTAACCCTGTAGAATTTCGTGAATTTTAGTCGAAATACTGCAACAGTCTAGCTGTATTAACATTGTTTCTTACTCTTTGGGCAATTATTTGATTCTTCCGAACAGAAAATGAATCTTCATTTCATCGCAAGGTCGCCTCCAATGTTGTAAATGTTTTATGATCAGGAATGAGGCGCTATGGATACCTTTCTCGATATAACTCTACAGCTCTTCTTAAATTTTCTTGTGCCTCACCGTAAATTAGCAACATATCAGCTTTTTCTGAATGAGATAACATTTTGCAAGCACAATAGTTATGAGTTTGACATTCGTATTGAGTAATGACAAGTATTTTGTGACATTTGTGCATGTCATCCTTCCACCGCTAATGTGATTTCACTCGTAGGCGGTATTTCTTATGAGACTTTACGACAATATTGTTTATAACTTTTAAACGGGAATACAGAAATATTTCTCTAATAAAAATTTATTTAAAAAAAGAGAGCTCTTTGTTAGGAAAAAAGTTTGGGTATGTTTCTGGAAAAAATAAAATTTATGACTTTATTAGTCTAGTTTCTGGAGCTTACCTCAACCTACTTAACACCGAGTGTTCCAAATTGTATAGTATTAAAAAATAATTAAACAAATAAATACCTTTTATTTATACTTCTAATAAAATGTTCATTAATATTCCCATATTTTCAGTAATTTTATGTGGAATGATATTTCAAATATTATTAATACAGTTCGTACTGCAGTTTTAACTTAAACCTAATTTAAATTTAAAAAAATTGATAACAGTTACTAACAGTAATGATAGGCTTTTTTTAAGTTACTAACCAAATGCTTCTGTTATCAATTTCTTCTTTCTTTTCAAAATGGGATGTGTATATGTCTGAAGTGTATTATGCTGTATAGTACTTTACAAATTTGATATACTGACACCTACTCTATACAATATTTTTCTAAATTACTTACTCAGTTTTTGAAATCCTGAAAAACTTTCCTGGAAGTGGTATTATTTATTTTTATATCCAGCACCGTATAAATCTTATAGACGACAACAAAGTATCTCTGTACAAGTTTTCATCACTCAAAGAAAAATTTCAACTAACAGTTGCCCCACTGAATGTTCTGCAGTAACTGAACCATTTGATACTGAGAACTGACTGTTGCAGGAATTATATGTCGAAATTAATCATGCACCCATTTGCTTTGTCCAATACTAAGTTAATTTAGAAATCTAGTTCATTGCTATGTTACAGAGAGTGTTTCCTACAATATAGTTTTAATTATTTTTTCGCAATAATTATCATAATATAGATATATTGATATATAATTGACTATATATGGCGAAGGACATCGTAATAGAGGCAATATTTTGCTAAATTGACAATTTTTTTGTAATTTTTTCATAAATTTTTCTTAATCAGTCAATCATAGCACATTTATGATTGTGATGAATTCGTCAATGACGATGACAGTCTAGAAAAAAATTGTAGATGCAAAACAAAGTTCATTAAAATATCTAGAATCAGACGGAATATACCAAAAGGAAAAGTAAGTGAGTTATTTTTTACTGTAACCTAGACTGTAACTAATTGTTAATTAGATTGACTAAATTGTTTTAACATAAAAACTGCTATATAAATTTATATTTTAAATATTAACCATTATTCTAAAAAAACAAATAGGATATAGGTACTTATCAGAAGTGTGCTGAAATTTAAAAAATACGGTTTTCTCTTAATGTCAGTTATGAACAGATTTATAGTTATTTACAATAAAAGATTTGTAAGGAATCATATTATAACAAGAAATATTAAAATTATCAAAGTCGCCGGACTTTGATAATTATATATATATATATATATATATTTGGAAAAAGTGTCAAATGACGCAGCAAGAAACTGGTATATTTTCTACGAAGAGAAAAAGTAAGGTACCTAGGTTTCTTATATTACCTTTCGCATGGTTACTGTTAAAACTTTGTCACCCGTGAATATAAAAAGCGGTTTTAAAAATAAATGATTGTGATGGAAGTTTACTCTTTGATATAGAAGCAACAGCAAACAGATCAATCTCAAGTCTAGTTCCGACAAAATTCAAGACAGTATGAATTGGAGTACTAAACGTTTGAAGACTGTTGAAAAGCTAACAACTAAAGGTAAAGATGGTGTGTAAGAAAATCTTCTTGGCTTATTTTTTTCGGAAAGCAATGCTTCCAGAAACCATCTACATTATGGACTTACTACTCAATGAAAATATAAGCAAATTTTCTCAATTAATCGCATTTCTGAAAGTAAGTTGAGACGATTACATGGCCCAAAAGCCTAGGATTTTTACAAATGAAAAAATACGCTGATGATGAAACATATTTACTCATGAAAATTGTCAATTGTCAATCACATTCAATACAACGACATCTATAATGTATGTTGTAACAGAAGGAAATATACCAACTGTTTAAATATTTTTGGAAAATATGCTGAATTTCGTTCTCCTAATGCAACCTACAGACGGTT
Source organism: Monochamus alternatus (assembly GCA_037114965.1). Classification (NCBI taxonomy): domain Eukaryota; kingdom Metazoa; phylum Arthropoda; class Insecta; order Coleoptera; family Cerambycidae; genus Monochamus; species Monochamus alternatus. The sequence continues at coordinate 20,705,510 of CM073430.1, forward strand.
TTGTGTGTGCCGTAGATAAGAAAATAGTTATTTGTGTATCGTACAACGTTTTATTTCATACTGTGTTGTATTAAAAATTAAATTTTATTGTTTTATTTTACATAACCTGCCTGTATGTAGGTGTTAGCGTGGTTTCGATTCTTGTTTTATGGCATAGCTTTTGATTTAGCTTAGTGATGTAAAAACAAAAATAACAAATTTGACAGTTTGTCATCCCTTGCGTATTTTGTGATAATTTTCGTAAAAAAATGGAAGAAATCGAGCTGTGCTGAAGCAACCAGTAAATTGGTGCCTACGAAGTCTTCTGCTCGTTATGAGAAGGAATACCAGCTCTTCAACGTGTGGAAAAAAACCTATAAGGTGGAAAATGGCCTGAATGAGAATATCATTTCGGCGTACTTCTTGGATATCTCCAAAAAGATGAATCCTGCGACAATGTGGGCAAAATATTCGATGCTCAAGACTATGCTGATAGCAAAAGAAGGAGGCGATATTTTAAAATATCCAAAACTGGTGGCTTTCTTAAAAAGGCAAGCAGTTGGTCATCAGGCAAACAAATCAAAAGTTCTAACAAGAGTTAATAGATTCATGAAGGAAGCCCCATCAGAAGAGTATCTTTTGATGAAGGTAAACAAGTTTAACCTTTTCATTAGTTTTGAATTAAACAATGTGCATCTTGAATGATATAGGTACTCAATGTCAATTAATTACAGGCATTTCTTGGTTTCGTTAGTCAAAATTTCATCAATTTGACAATCAGTTTTAAACCATTTTCTCTATTGTTACAGGTAATCCCAATGATAGGCATTGCTGGTGGTTGTCGGCCAGAAGAGTTTATACCATATGACCGTAAAAGACATTGAAGATTGTGGCACCAAATTAATTAAGGAATAAACTTTCTGGAAATATTCCTAGAATGGCCTGCAAGATCGCCAGATCTTACACCTCTTGACTATTTTTTATGGGGATACTTGAAGTCAAAAGTGTACACTAATAAACCACGTAATTTATAAGAACTTCAAAATCGCATTCGGGACGAAATACGCAGAGTTACCCCAGAAATCATTCATAATGTGCAAGAACAATTTCTTCACAGACTTGCGCATTATCAAGAAATTGGTGGATGGCAATTCGAACATTTAATTTAAGTATAAAATTTAATCAATTGTATTTTATTTTACATACCTCAGAATTGGATAAAATTTACGTTTTCTAACATTGAATCGCCATTTACTCGAAAACTTTCCTATGTAAGAGGGCAAAATTTTAGTACTGTCTGATAGAGAATTAAACGATCCTTCAGAATCTAGGAAAAAAATATGGTGTTGCCATTTAAAAAAAATCGATGATGTCATTACTCGAAAACAAATGACATTTGAAAATCGAATTTTACGCTAAAATATGTTTTTTAAATTAAAAATCGACCTGTTCGAGGATTTTTCCCAAAAAATAATTGTTTCGTTTTTATTGAATTTATTCCATACTTTTGGCGCATACTGTAGAGTGTTTCATTAGCAGGTTAGTAAATTAGTTTATTTTCTTTAGATAATTATTGAATAGAGCTTTGTCTGTGGAATTGTTCATTGGCATACCTAGATGTTTGGTATCAGAGAACATACATATGACTTCATTGATAGGAATTGTAGGAGATTTGATTTATATTAGCTTAAAATACCTTTCTAAAAGCTAATAATAAGGAATATATGGGTAGATATTGTGGGTGTAATTCAACGCAGGTTGGGGCTTTTGTCCACTGAGTAGTTAGTTTCACACAATATTATTAATACCTAAAAATATATAAAAACAATTAATGTTACTTGAAAACGTAGCTTAACGTTTAGACACTTATTTAAATATCATATAAGCATATAAAAGAAATGCAACATACTACTATTGATTTAATTTAGCTATTAACATTAAAAATCGGTACGCGAACGGTGGTAAATAGCGCAAGGCAAAACAGTAGGTATTTCCAAACATACTTAAAACATATTTATCTACATTTCTAAAGAAAAAGAAACAAATTGAAATCGTCGTCCATTGGCCTACTACCCAAAGCCTTAGTACACATGTAAAAAATATCATATTGGCATCGCAGACCACAGAAAAAGTTAATTGCTTTTTTAAAAAACGAACAGCTGGTTACAAAGTTAAAAAACCAAACTAACTTTGGGTAACAAGGACTAGGTAGGTACATATTTGCTGGTGAGAGACCTGATGAAATACATATCACGAAAAAGGTAATTGGCTAATTGTATTAGAATTACTGGTGCTTGGAAACACCACTACAAAAAATAGCAGTAGACAATGATATTAAAGATAAGTAACCAATAAAAAGAACATTCTGTGGATTACTTCAAGTTTTAAAAATGATTAACCTTGATAGCTTTGCCACAGAAATGATATAGCATTTTCCTTTATATACATGCTGCCCATTTCATCAGATGCATTGGTTAAAAATTATTTTAAAATTTATATTTAAAATTAATGCTACTAACAAAACAATAATTGTATTTACATTCTTGGAATATGTAGATGCTTTTGCAATAATAATGACACTCCCTCAAAACAGTTTTTTAACTTCTGGAAGTTCTGAATAGAAATTTCATTAAATCTCAATTGGTAAGTGAAACAACTAATGTTAAAAGTTAATAGTAGATTTAATTACGAATATATCAGCAGTGCTATTATTATTGTATATTACAATTTAATAATTAATCTTGATCGACAAATATGCCTTTCTTTAACATTTTTATAAAAAAAACACTTTTGTTGTAGTTTATTCTAGTACAATAATGCATAATAAATTTATTTAAAATATTTTTGACATTTTGGAAGACAGTTTCTTTATTTTAGTTTTAAAAACTTTGCCATCTTGTATCTGAAATATGAAGACTTCCAAAAGAAAGTTGTGTATGAAAACCCGATACTAATTTGTGTTGATTTTTAGCAATTCTCGAAGTATGTAGGATTACCTTATATATTATATATTCTTTTTGTAATTTTGTGCCATTTCAAATGACTGATTAGTACAGCGAAATATTTATACATATTGTTTTTTATGATGTCTTCCACTGCCACTCGTTTTGATAATAAAGCTGATTATATCTTCAAGCAACAATCTTCAAATTTACCAAAAAATTATAATGTGACATAAAGAGAGATCTATAAATAAATCTTCTCGATGTCCAAGTCAACCGTGAAACCTTTCTTACTTAGATTTTTGTTACTGTGATATTGCAAAATTGGCAATTGAATTACATTAGGATTATAACAATTTCGTCAACAATGTCTCGACCAGATTGCTCAAGCGTCTCCAAAAGAGGATTTGCTGTAAATTTGGAACAAATAGAAGCTTAAATGAAGCGTTTAAATACGCAATTAGAAAAAGATACATTGCCATGCACTATAAATCTGATGAAATACTTACTGTGACATAATTCCCACACTGCTGTATACAGTATCCGCCAAAAGTATGGAATAAATTCAATAAAAACGAAACAATTATTTTTTGGGAAAAATCCTCGAACAGGTCGATTTTTAATTTAAAAAATACATATTTTAGCGTAAAATGCGATTTTCAAATGTCATTTGTTTTCGAGTAATGACGTCATCGATTTTTTTTAATGACAACACCATATTTTTTCCTTGATTCTGAAAGATCGTTTAATTCTCTATCAGACAGTACTAAAATTTTGCTCTCTTACATAGGAAAGTTTTAGAGTAAATGACGATTGAATGTTATAAAACGTAAATCAATTAAAATAAAGCAAAAACGTTGTCAAGTTTAGTTTTTCGAATTCCATAGTTCTTTTATGGATCACGTAGGTGAAAATCTTTGCAAAGTGTCATTGTCACACCGACTTTCTAATAAGTCTTGTAAGCGACATAGAAATTATTATTCAATTTAAAGTATTATGGCCCATTTAACTGTTACTCAAAGAATTGAAATTTTAATTCTTATCGGATGCGGGAATATGACTAGAACTCAGCAGGAAGTTTGCGATTGATTTAATGAAAAATATCCAGATCGCCCTATCAGCCAATCAACAGTCGGTAAGGTAGAGTCTAAATTTAGAGAAACTGGCAATGTTGTAAATATTCCAAAACCTGGACGTCCAAGCATTAATGAAAATCAGAAACAGAACATTTTGTTAAGTATGGTGGAAAATCCTCATAATTCTTCACGATTGGTTGCATTAAACAATGACACTAGTCAGAGCACAGTGCTACGTATCTTGAGGAAGGAAAAATATCATCCTTACAAAATTCAACTTGTGCAGGAACTCAATGAAGGTGATCTCGATCGCCGCTTACACTTTTGCGAAATTCTAATGGATTTATGTCAAGGAAATAGAAATTTACACCAGCAAATACTTTTTTCAGATGAGGCCACATTTTGTCTGAATGGTACAGTAAACCATCAAACTTGCAGATATTGGAGTCGGGAAAATCCTCATTGGATGGCAGCGGCACATACCCAACACCCTCAGAAATTAAATGTGTGGGCTGGAATAGTTGACGATACAATAGTAGGGCCTTTCTTCTTTGAAGGAACCCTTACAGGACAAAGATATTTAGAGTTTGTAGGAAATGACCTTGTTCCAGCCCTTGCAGTAATTTTTCCTAACGATAATGACCCTGACATTCCTGACGATACCATATGGTTTCAGCAAGACGGTGCACCTCCGCACTATGCGCGCCCTGTACGAGATTTTATGGACAATTGTTTTACTGGGAAGTGGATCGGCAGACGCGGACCGATAGAATGGCCTGCAAGATCGCCAGATCTTACACCTCTTGACTATTTTTATGGGGATACTTGTAGTCAAAAGTGTACATTAATAAACCACGTAATTTAGAAGAACTTCAAAATCGCATTCGGGACGAAATACGCAGAGTTATCCCAGAAATCATTCATAAAGTGCAAGAAGAATTTCTTCACAGACTTGCGCATTGTCAAGAAGTTGGTGGATGGCAATTCGAACATTTAATTTAAGTATAAAATTTAATCAATTGTATTTTATTTTACATACCTCAGAATTGTTACTTTTTTATGGATAAAATTTACGTTTTCTAATATTCAATCGTCGTTTACTCGAAAACTTTCCTATGTAAGAGGGCAAAATTTTAGTACTGTCTGAAAGACAATTAAACGATCTTTCAGAATCAAGGAAAAAAATATGGTGTTGCCATTTAAAAAAAACCGATGACGTCATTACTCGAAAACAAATGACATTTGAAAATCGCATTTTACGCTAAAATATGTAATTTTTAAATTAAAAATCGACCTGTTCGAGGATTTTTCCCAAAAAATAATTGTTTCGTTTTTATTGAATTTATTCCATACTTTTGGTGCATACTGTGTTAACTTTAACAGATTTGTTTAAAATGAAAATATATAATTTGTCGTAAAATTTTGAATAAATTTGGAAGAGCCGAACTAGTTCTCTTATTTGAGGACATGTTCTCTATTTAGGTGCGCACTTAATATCCTCTCTCTTTTTTATGCATAGTCCTCTTTTGTTAGGCAATCTTTTTTATTTTAAGTGATACAAATTGTTAAATTTAAGTGCATTAAAGTTATTACGCGGCACTTATCAAAATTCAAAACATCTAATTAATTACTTACTTCGTATTGTATTAAGTAGCAATGGAGTTATTTTTGTCCCTAGTTTATTCTATGCCCTTAGCAACAATTTTAAGCAAACATGGAAATTTACCTGAAGAATGCATTTAAAATAAAATGTTCTATAAATTTATGAAAATGCACATACAGGGCGTTTCTTAAATAGAGGTCAAAAATTCAGAGGCCAAAAAATAGAGCTTTTTGTTATATAAATGTGGAATGTTAGGACAGCCATTGTCTAGCTACAGCGTGTCAAAAATTAAAAAAAAATCTGTTTTTAATATCTAAACCGAGAAATAATTTAACCAAATTCGGTGTGCAATTTAGTATGACAGTAGGTATGGCATAAAAATTTACCACCTTTAGGAACTTACCAGTGGCGGAGGTGTGGGTAATGTTGATAATAATTTGCCAAAAAAATATCACCCTGTATAATATTGTAAATAAAATAAGTTGTCATATGCACCATTGTATTATTTTCACTTTTTGTTTATTTACACTTTCTTGTATTCCAAACCGATTATAACAAAATTTATTTATTTGATCAAGTGTATTTTTACGATACGCATTACATTACTTAATATAATAACAAAATAATTAATTAATAATGGAATTACTTTACTATGATTTGTTGTAACAAATGTTAGAAATGGCTGAAATAGATGCTTCAGATCTCCTTGTCGTTTCAGCTCGAACATGTGCAAAGATTCCAGGAATAGCTCTTATTACATGACAACCAGTAATAATTTGTTGACGTAAATGCTCCTCAGATCAAAGTTTGCAGAATAAATAAATAAGTTGTTTCACTCTCGAATACGCCCCGCTCTACCAATTCCGCTCTCCTCACCCGTCTCGGAGACCTTCGGTACCCAAGATCCTACACGGTGGACGACGCTAGAACTGTAACTTGTTGAGTGTGATCGATATAGTGTGACACAAAATACCCTGAATATCTCTTAGCGTTTTTTTTTTTATTTTTCTTCTAAAAATGCCTGTGATATATTTTACTGTGAATAATTGTCCCGCAAAACGTGGTTTTTCGTTTTTCCATTGTTTAAGGTATGTATTTTATATTTCATCAGCTAATATAAAGAAATAGGTCGCGATATAAAATTTTACGCGGTACGCCGATAAAAATTAGAATCTTCATTTGAAAGATTGTCCTGATCAATGCTATAAAAAAATTAAAATTTGAAGCAAACATTTTTCAAATGAAACATCAAACATTAGTTTTGTATGAACAAGTAATTTCTTTGTACTGGTATTTATTAAAAAAAAGTGTAATATGCTATAATTATGTAAGTAGGTACTTAAGTGTGTCGTGTAAATTTTACGCTCAAGCATTTTTGGTTCAAGCAGAGTTTCTGATAATACCAAAACTATTTTGGCGCCAAAATTTCAAGATGCTGAAGTTCAAACTGGTACACCGATTCTAAGTAATACCTGTGCACAAACAGTATAAATAATAAAAATGGTATGCACAGTAACATCTTTAAATAAATTAAAATAATATGTCTCAAATTAATTAATATACATATAGAAATATCGAAATCACCAAAATAATATTATGTACTAAAAAATGACCTGGACATACTTATACATTGGGTTGTCATTTGAGTAACTTTTTTACTGAAAAGAATATATAGTTTATTAAATTACAAAACAAGAATATAATGCAAGTAGGTATATTATATTTCAGATCAAGACTACCAAACGTCACTAACACTCTCGTGTAGGAGTCCAAGAAAAGCAGCATTAAAAGAGCAAGTAAAAACTTATAGTACAGCATTTATAGCTTCTAAACAATATAGATTATATTATTTCCTATTTTAGTTTTCAAATAATGTATATTGATTTTTTAAATATTTAAAGGCACTTTTGGACTAAGCTAAGTTTATCTAAATCGGTTATATTTGATCACAGGAAGCTATGGTTAAGCTGGATCCCATTAAATTTTCGGACACCCTGTATAGAAGGAAAGCAAATAATTTGCTGAGTAAACATTTTAATTGTTATGCGCAGAATTATTAACAAAATATTTTTTGCCAACTTTCTCTTGGAATATTTTATCATATTCCTAGAGAACCGTGTAGGTGTATATTAGTACCCAAAGTACTTATAAATAAATATGATAATGATAATAGATTTATACAAACAAACAGGGCCGGCATTAAACCATTATGAATGCGTGCACGATAGTTTTCGGAAGAAACCGCAAACTAAAGTCAAAGGCTGGAAGTGATTTTATTTTTTGTCAATAATTATTTATGCAGAGGCATTCAAAACTTATATATGGTTGGAAAGAGAATAAAAAATCTGTCAAAATGTGCAAGCAAATCTACAATGCCATCTAAAAAATATATCGATGACGTCATTTACAGTGTGATGAGAAAAAATTGTACTTGAATTTACAGAAAATGACATCCCATTTAAAAATATATATGCTTTACAGGGTGTCTAAAAATTAATAATTGTATTATGGATAAAATAATAGCAATTCGTGTTTCTTTTATCTTATTTACGTGTGTTGTAAAACTTTAGGTAATAATTTATTATAGCGGAAAACGTTTCAAATTGCATAAAACATCCGAAATAAATATTCAAAATTGTAACCTGCACACTTCAAGTAACACGTCACTATTTACATCACTCTACATTGTATAATATATTTTTAAAAAAGCATGTAATACAAAATTTCTTTTCAATCAACAGTATGCTCAGAAATATTGCAAGAAACTTTGAAATTGAATCTAACTTAATTTTATGACAGATTAACAGTTATTTCAAATTTAAACTACCCAATTAAATATGATTTTTTTAAATTGTAATTTGTAGTTAAATATTTCCGTCCTGCACTTTAACTTTTCTATAAAAGTAATACAGGATTATAATTGAAATTATCATCCACTACTTAGAGATTTATTCTAAGTTGTGTAATTTTGTTTGTGTTATACAAATGAATTAAATTTAGTTTTTGATTTAAATTAAACTAATTACAGATGAAAATATTTCTACTAAAATCTTTTAAGGCATTTCAAAGACACTGAATCGTATCTAAAGATGCACAAAAAAACCATCAAGTAGGTGGAGCTTCTTATTAGAGTAGTGCTAAAACATAATGCTGAAATTAAATCATTTCCTTTAACTTTTGGGGACAAAATGCGCTAGAGAACATGAAATACCATGAATTGTACCTTATCACTGTGTACCACACACCGTGAAAAATACTTAATAATTTACTATCAAGTGTTACAAGGAATTCTTCGGGGTGTGACAATATCTACACTGAAAGAAATACTACTGAAACCGTTACTATAAATTTGTGCTAACAATTTTGTCATAAAGTAAACTACAAATTTAGTAAGTCATATAAGTTCGTTGTGGTAAATGCAAACGTATTATAGTAATTGAGTTGTTGTAAATTTTAATATAATTGTACAACTTTCTGCTATATTTTGTAATAAATGTCATATTGTACTTAATTTTAATTACTAATAATATTTAACATTTACTAAACTAAATCAGTCTGATAGATGAGGTCAGTTAAACGCTTCCAAAAAATTGAGAACCAACTGATAATAATTGTTTGAGTGTATCAAAATTTAAGTCACATAAATGAGAAATTTGATCAAAATTAATTGACATGGTGTATACAGGGGATTTCGTAAGGACATTTGTTCTAGCATTACGACAGTAAAACATGCAATCATCACGAGATCAAGGCCTAGGTACACGTAAGTAGAACATTTTTAAAATTTCTGGTGAATCAATGAGGTTATGAAATATTTTAAACAAGAAAGATAGACTTGTGAGAACTCTCCTCAACTGCAACGATTTAATATCGAATCTCTGCAACAGGAGGCCATGATCAAATCCTCTAGCAGGATAAATATTATCAAGGCGATATGCCATGAATTTTAAAAAGCGACGTTGAACACATTCAAGATGATGAATATTAACTTGATAGCATGGGTACCAAACAAGGCTAGCATATTCTAATCTATAACGGACTAAAGAATAGTATAAACATTTCAAAGCACTAATATTGTTGAACGATGTGGAATTACGGACAATAAAGCCCAAAGTTTTAAAAGCGGTGCTTGAGATTGTATTAATATGTTCAGAAAATGAGAGTTTAGCATCAAATATTACCCCTAAGTCTTTAATATTACTGCTGCGTGTCAATGGCTTTGAATCAAGACTGTAATCAAATAAAATTATATTTTTCTTTAAACGGAAAGAACAAACTTTTTTTTTATCAATATTTACGGAAACTATGTTTTCTAGACAACACACCTGTATTGCATTCAAAAGTTCTTGCAATGCTCGACAATCATCATAACAGTTAATGTTACGATAAAGCTTTAGATCATCTGCAAAAAAGGTGATTACACTGCAAAGATGACGATAAATCATTTATATAAAGAATAAACAGAAGTGGTCCCAAGTTAGATCCTTGAGGTACCCCAGAAGTTGCTAAAAAATATGAGAACGGTATCCATTATATTACACATACAACTCACGACGGTCAAGATAAGATTTTGTGAGTAGTAGTAAAGAATCATCAAAACCAAATGATTTCAATTTTTGTATTAATATAGAGTGATTTACCTTGTCAAAAACCTTCTCAAAATCTGTATATATTACATCAATATGGTCTGAAACAAACTGAGTAAATTCAACTAGATTAGTCACAGTAGAACGCCGTGCAATGAACCCATGTTGATTAGAAGAAATGCAGGTGCTAACATTGTTATAGATATATGCATATAATGTAATTTCATTAAGAAGGCAACAACCAATAATCCTTGTACAAAGTACAGTATTTTCAATGGTTCCTTGTCAGTTATTATCTGTGTTGAGTGGTTTATGGTTGTGAACTTTTGATTTGTCACTTCATGTTCTGTGGCTTTAATGCACAAAATATAAAAAAGTGTAAATCAATTTGTGCCGTCAGCAACATGGTCAGTAACATAATCTGTCGGTTAAATTTATTTATCTATTTAAGTTTATTAAGTTTAGTTATTTTTCCGAAAAAATTAAAAAATACATGTTATCAAAACGCGTCGTATAGAATCATTTGAAAACGCCGCTAAAATGTTTGGGTAATTTGGGTATTTTTTTATTTTTCACTGGGAATATATTCTTCCGCAGGATAGTTTTCCTGAAAATCCTAATTTGCAACAGAAGTAGCAAAAATTTGTAACTACAAATAATTCAGTGGTAATTATCAATGTATTTAACAAACATTCTTATAAAACCTTGTAGTGAGGATTACAAAAATTCTTGTAAACTGTTGCAATATTTGTATCAATAAACTCACAAAACTTTTAGTAAATGTTACAACAATGTATGTAGTATTTGGCAACACTACTGTTGTACAAATTGTGCCTGGAGGTATAATTACAACAAATTGTAGTACACAGGATATAACCGTTTACTATTCTTTTTTTTTCAGTGTACAATGCTGTATACAATTTTTTCAATGTGCAGCTGACGTGTAAAATTCAGAAGATTTTAAAATAAAACATAGCAGGTGAAAATGATACATTTTTTCTTATTCTAGAAGATCTGTCAGCCTGTAAACTGTTGTACACTTAACTTCTTCAGATTTTTTTAGGCTGTCTCAACGTTGAAGATTTGCTTATAAAAACAGCGTCCTTAAACCGTTCCTGCATTAAGACCCGGTCTACACATTAACAAAACACACACGCCTGATCGTTCATTGAGACCAACCTCGGACAATGCAACTTACATAACAAATGTCAATGTGAAGCCACTTATTGCGAAACACCTTCCTTTTTGAGGGATACCTAATGACAACCCCCGAGCATACATTATTATCCTCACCTTGTCCCTCCTAAAATATTCCACATTGTCGCTGTCAATCCGATTTAATTGTTTTGTGTGTTTGACGTCAATCCTCTTCTAGATCTAGAAAGAGACTGACTTATTCAAATTTTTTGAGAAAGCAGTCGTCTGCGTGATTTCTATCTATATATTTCTTGAATATAGGATACGCGATGGTAATTGCTACTTGTATATAGCAATCATGCTGTAAAATGTGTAGTACTAGTTCTAGCGGTCAAGTGCACTTGTGACACACGGGTTTTATCGCTAATATGTGTAGATTAACAGGGTACATTCTTGGTATACTACTCTTGTTTGGTAAGTTTTACAGTTTCTATACAGAGTGATTTTACTTCAATTATTGAAAGTGTAAGAATTGATTCCTTGTTGAAAATAAATGCACTTGGTTCTATAGCTTTAGGAAGCTTTATTTTCAAGATACAGAATGTTAAAATTTATAAAAAAATAAATATCCTCCATTAGATCTCACAAACACTCCACGGAATTTTAATAAAATTAGGACCCTCATATACATGACTGAAGGTGAGTAGTATGGGTCCTAAAAAATATATATATATACCACTCAGTTGTTCCATGAAAATGTAGGGAAATAATTTTAAATATTGCTATGTAAATTTGTTTTTCTGCTGCTTTTGATAGTATGGCGTTGTTTACGAGATATTGAAGTTATTATGATCCATATATTTAAGATAAAATGTCTAAACTTATACAGAAATCTATAACTTTTAACAATTTTACAATTCTGTCATAGTTTCATTTTTTTTAGTATGTTGGAAATCTAATTCGAACCAGTTTTCTGCAATTTCTTTAATGAAAGACAATTTAAATTTAATAAATATTCTAAAGGAATCGAGCTAAAATTACTAATGAAAAAAGACGGACCTGATGTAATAAAATCATTAAATTATTTTCGAAACTCAAATTCAACTTTTGAAAATTTACCGTCACACAAACAGCCAGAATAGAGAAGATCTAACCTATTTCTGCATTTTTAAGATTGCTTCTTCAGATGCCTTCTTTATTTTAAATCTAATTAAATATCTAACTATAAAAAATAAGATATGAATTAAAATTATTTGAAATATTAAGTTTTCAAACGGTAATATAGTAATATATAGGGTGGCCGGGAAAATGTGGGAAATCTCTCGGTTGCAGATAGATTATGAAAAAATAAGATGACAAGTTCCTATAAAAAATTTTCCTACAGTATCTTCTTATCTCTAAATCTCTGAAGTACGCCGTTGGAAACCGGTTTTTCTTGAATGACTTTTAAAGTACTTAATATTTTTTAATAAAAATAGTGTCCTTGTAACATATCTAGTTTTTTTAGTCTACCAGGAGGCCTAAATTTTTAACACTCTGTATGATAAAAACTTTAAAATAATAAATCTGGGTAGCTTCAACCTTAAACTAAAAAAGGTCTTGTTTATTGTCGACAAAATGAACCGTTTATTTCATTTTAAATATACAGATCGTCACAATCACAAAGCAACTTGAAACGACGTAAAAATTACAAAGCAAATTTTATAGATTTGACGCAACATCTAATTCATTAATATTTTCACAGAATAAAGCTACATTTTTTTTTTTTTTGGTCACAATTTCAAGCCACTGGCAGATATAACAAAATTAGAACTACAGCACTTAAAAAACATGTATAATCATGTACCAATTTTATTGAAATGAGAGATAATAAATTTATATTTTTTCTAAACTTTATGTTATCGAACAAAGCGCACTTATTTTTTAATATAGGGTCAATTACTGCAGTTTCAGTACTTCAAGCAAAATTACATTTTGACTGCATGTGAACCTACCGAATATAATTTTATTATACATAACAGGGTGAACCTTAAATAAGTAAAAGTATTTTAACCAGCAGTATAGTTCACTGCGTAGAACACATAATTAATAGTTAATTAATAAAAAAGTGAAATTTTAAATTAATTTTGTAATTTTTCTGTAGAAAACTTGTTGAGGACCGCTGACTTTCATAAATTTATGAGTCATAGCACTGCAGATTGAACGTGTGGTTCACAGTGTTGCCAGTGTTACACAAATGTCTTTGCATTTCTTGATATTAAACGCATACGTCAAGCTGCTATTTTGTTATTTAATATTGGGTGTACCTTTATTTTTAAAATTTGTTTGACTGATTAAAGTGCGAAGTCACTTTATGGTTCTGTATTTGAAATGGTTAATGCTGACTCATTTGGGGTTATGAGCGAAAATTAAATTTAATATGCTGTGTGAAAATCATAGTTTTTCGTTATTCTTCATAAAATAACTTAAGGAAATTATGTCTTGTGTCTCTTTCTAACAGTGTACAATGACATTTAACTTGTGAAATGTGGATTACTGATTTTTAACAAACAGGTAAGCTTGTGTGCACATTTATGTATAATTTTTGAACATTGAACATAGTAATATCACGTGATATCTTCCTAAATACTTTATGGTAGTATGTATTTAACTTGCGGAAATTCATTTTGAATCGTTTATAGTAAGGTCAGTTAAGCAGTTAAAATTTATGTTAATAATACTGCGTATACTACATACCCAACTTTGTTGTACTTATGCTTCAAACAAGTATTTTTAAAATAGAATTTAATCGTATTACTTTAGTATTACGTTAAAGGAAATTTAATATTTATATTAAAGGAGATATGGCAATCTCGCAACAAATCATATGCTTCATTAGGTTGGTTATGAAGCGGTCCTCAAAATGTGGGTATTTAAAAAAAAATAATATCTCCGTAAATATTAGAAATTTTTAAAAATGACTTTCACTAAACTGATCTATATGACGAAATACACCAGCAGTTAAAATATTTGTACTTGTTTAAGGTTCACCCTGTATGCTGATATAGGTATCTTATTTATTCAGTACATTAGAAATAGTTATAGGTGCACAAAACAGTGTCCAAGAAATTAACAAATGTAACGCATACCAAAAGGATCAATATGAGTTGCTTTATTTACAATATTTCCAAAATCAAGCTTAAAATCAAGCAAACCATTTTTTCTAAATTTTATATATTTGGCAATTAAAATGGATGTCCGCTAATTTAAAACAGTCGAAAATAAATTTGAATTATTCATAGTACAGTTAGTATAGTTTTCTAACAAGGACAAGTTTGTGTGTCCGGTATCTTGACACAGAAAGAAAAAATCCTGTTTTGCGTTAATAAACCATTTATGCGTAGGTAATAGTACCAACAGGTTAGATAGTAATCTTTTATATCTTCATCTGTTTCTTGCAAAAATAACGGAGGAATAAAAATGTAAAAGACGTCTTGTCTGTAATAAGCTATTTTTATTCTAGGCTGTCCATAAAAATATTTCTTTACCACTGCAGTGGATGGTTTCATTTACCATTAATTCGTTGTTTTAAGCATTGTACGAGTATACACGTTTATGTCGTTCCTGCAAATTAACTTACACTAGAAAGCTATAGGTCGGGCTTCAAAATAGTAAAGAGTAACTCATTTTACAAATTTCCTCATAATTTATAGCAGTCAACACAAAGAAAATGCGAGCTGTCTGTAAATTTTTTATATGAAATTATGTGTTCTGCATACCTCGCAATCCATACCCGATTCTAGAGCTTATACTGCACACATACACATATCAGAATGTGGATTTCTATTGGTAATGACGTTGTGCCTATTCCATTTGTACAGCTGCCATGGGTGTGCGCGTCGGTAAACTTCGAGTATATTTTTTCGCTAATTTAGTTTGTGATTGTAATCAATTTGTTAGTGATGTTGAGCTTATGATCGTACAAATGGAAAATAATTCAAACTCTACAGCGTGTTCTCAACAAAACGGGGAAGATCAGAGGAGAAAAACCTTGTATGATGGGATTAGGGCGAGACCAAAATGTGTAAATGTGTAACTCATGCGGTTGAAATATGTATATTCATTAACAAGAGTGTCGGTAAGTAATGTATATCGTCCAATAAAGAGTAACAAAGGAGAACATGCGAGACAGAAAATAGTGGAAACTCTCAAAAGGAAGAAGATAGAGGTTGATGACGGCACAACATACGCAATTCGTAAGACAAAACATTTAGAAATGAGTTTCCGACAATAAAGAAATTCAGGTTGCTATCACACAGGATGAGACTTTATCTAGAATATCTAGAAGCATGATTTTGCGAATTATGCGTAATATGAATTTTCGTTTTACAAAACGAAATCGAAAGAGTATGCTAATAGAAAAAGACATAATAATAATTCAATCACTTTTCGTCGAACAATGCGGAACATAAACTTATTCAAATTACTTAAATAGTCCTCTCTCTTAATTTATCACTTCGTTCTTTAACTTTACTTCTGAAAAAATTATCATTTTTATAACATTGAACTTTATTACATTTTTAGAGTCTTATCTGACTCATAGAACTAATGCAAGTTGAATGTTATGGTTTCAAGTCTGTCAAAGTGCATGCAACGTTTGGCGTTCCCCATGATTCAGTCTTGGGGCCGCTCGTTTTCAATATATTTATAAATGTCATAACTCTGGATATTACCAGTAATGCGTTGATGTGTACTGATGACTTAAAATTGTTCAGGTGTATTAACAACATTGAAGACTGCCTGGAATTATAATCTCATCTAGCAAGAATTAACCAACGGTGTGAATTTTATTTCTTATCACTGGACTGATAAATGTTTTATTATGTCAAATACTTAAAATACCACATTAATAACCCATATAAATTAAATACAGTATTTCTAGCAAAATGTGATAATTTTAGAGATTACATTAATATCATTGATAACAGTACTTACAAATCTCAAGATTTCATTATTCATAATTCTAGGTAGTAGGTTCAATTGCTCTATTTCTCACTCGTTCGCTTCAAACTAGAATAGTCCAGGTTATGGTGTTTATATGCATTAAGAACACTGAAGGCAATTACTTAAATACCTTTATTTTAAATCTGATAGCATTTATCCATCTCAAGGTTACTCTCAGTGTGGACTATTGGTCAGTTTCATCGCGGCTCTTTAGCTTAGAGAAGACTATATTTGCGACAATCCAAGTAATGAGAGTAATAGTGACAGAACTAGTAGCCAGTAATGTAAATGTATATGGTGTAGTATACAAAATAAGTGTTATGTAGTATATAATAAGTGTTAATGTGTGACTGTTATAGTAACAGCACTATTAACCATTAAGTGTAATATCCGCGGAGTGCGCATCAGGCAGGTTTAAGTGGGTGGTCACGCCGTCTAAAAGGATGGAATTCTACTGATGAATATAATTTTTTTTTAAGTAAACTATTAAATCCTTAGGTTCACTCAACGTCAACTTATTTTTGGTAATTTTGTGTTCTTTGAACCCTTCTCAACTGCAACCATCAGCTGCTGAATTAATTACTCTCTACTATTTTGTAACTCGGATATATATTCTTATGTGTGACTAGAGAAATTAATTTTTTCTAGATGATTTCAACGTTTCTTCAGCTATACAGCTCTCGGTGGGGGAGTGTCCGGTTTATTTCCAAGAGCCATGCACCTCTCATATGATAAAATTCATAATGTCCTTGAGAATTGGAGACAGCACTAGCTTTTACCCCTTGGATCCCTACAAACCACAGCTACCTAGGGGGTATAATGTTTTAGTTCCCTTGAAAATCATTATCCATGGATACGGTGGTCTGTCTGTGGATATCGCTACAGGAAATGTGACCAGAGCTTATCAGGAAATGGGCTACAACGTAATTATAGGTTTAATGTTGAAATAATTATAAAAATTAAGATTTCTGTAACATATAATGTTGGGATACTTCAATTTATCTTCGTTTTAGTCGACTGGGAACCGTTAGCTTCATTGCCATGCTACCCAACTGCATACTTGAATACGTGGCATGTGGGACAATGCTTATCTATTTTAGTTGTTAGTTTACTGCCACTGGGAATTAGTCCAGGATTTATACACACTGTTGGTTTCAGTCTTGGAGCGCACGTAGCAGGACTTGCAGGATCAAATTTGAAAGATGTGTTAGGGCACTCTTTTAGAAGGATAACTGGTGAGTATAAGAACTCTGCTTCTCTCAAATGAGCAATAAAAAGTTTTTATCGGTCACAGTCGTAGTATGCAGATGTCAATAATAACACAACTCTACAAAAAAAAATTATTTTCAAATCTGGAGATCAGACCGTGTTTACTATACGTTTTTGGGGTCGCTGAATCCGAGGTTCGTTTAACCCATCACATCAGGGTTGTGCCATGACCTCAAAAACTTCAATAATTTAGGCTTTTCATCATTATTAAACGCATAAAACCCTATAACACAAATCCTAAGCTGTTAATCCCAAAACCCATAAACCAATCACCCCACAATCCCATAACCAATAAACCCAATAACCGCGTTACTCAATACTTTTACATTACGTGATTTGTCAGTGCTATTTAAACAAGACATATCCTACACCACAAATTTTTAACCCCTCAACCCAAGAACAGTTGTATTTTTCCCGAAAAACGAAATGGGACCGTGAGCATTAGAGTTATGAACTATTGACATACTTATATTTATTTAGGCCTGTAACGAGTTTTCTTTTCTTCCAATGATCTGTGCAAAGGATTTTTTTTTCTCCTTCTGGTATATCTCTGTTTAGCATTCAACAAAAATTAGCCATCATATTTACATCCCACCTTCCTTATTAACGGGTTTCCATTACCTTTATATCTTAGTCTTGTTCTTTGTTGAAGTGAAAATTATCTTGGAATCGTTGGATCTAATGCCGACGGATGGTCTCATTTCGTTTTTCGGGAAAAATGCAACTGTTATTTTTTATGAGGTTATGGGATTGTGGGGTTATGGGATTTTATAGTTGTGGGGTTATTGGGTTTTAAGTTTGTAGGGTAGAATATCTTTTGTTTAAAGAGCAGTGACAAATCGCGTAAGTTCAAGTATTGAGTAACTCGGTTATTGGGTTTATTGGTTATGGGATTTGGGAGTTAACAGGTTGGGTATTGTGTGTAAAGTTTGAGTTATAGGGTTATATGCGTTCAATAGTGCTGATAATCCAAAATTATTTAGTTTCGGATTCAGCAACTCCAAAGACATGTAGTAAACATGGTCTGAACTCCAGATCTGATAAAAAAAATGTGGGGCTGTGAATAATTAAAAGTGCTTGTCACTTGCTCCACTTTCATATTTCAGTACCATACGCTAGCTTTGTTGTTTGATTATTTTTTTTTAGGCTTAGATCCGGCTTTGCCATTTTTTGCGACGCTTAAAAATGAGTGGAAGCTGGATCCCAGCGACGCCGACTTTGTAGATGTAATCCACACAAATGCTGGGGCTTTTGGGAAAGTAGAAGCTGCAGGTCATGTAGATTTTTATGTGAATGGAGGTTCCTTGCAACCATACTGTTACAAAGCTAAGTGTAAGTACAGTTAAAGAAAAGTCACAATATTGTGGAATGTTCTCTTAATATATTCAACTAGAGATAACAGTTAAGCAGTCTAAATATTAATTTAACCAAAATTTTACACGTTCTATTAAAATATATGCACATGTATTACAACTGATAATGAAATGAGTTTCATTTGCTAAATTATACATTATATTTATCTAATAATGCTAACAAAGAGCTCATAAATTACGAAAATTATAGGTAACACACATAAATACTAATTGTTTCGCAAAAATTTGCAAAAATTTACGAACATTAAACCGTTTGTAATTATGCAAAACAAAAAGAACTCAACAACAAATACATAATATACAGTACACTATTTTCCAGAAATGATAAAGTAATTGAAACATACTAAAAATCACTCAGACATAATATTGTTAACGTTTAACTGTAACTGTCTTACATCTTTAAGCCTTTTTGGGGGAGTTAAAAATTAAAATATGTCAAATGTGTTTTAATTTTTTTGCTCTTGTAATTTATTTTTTGTATCAATATTAATGAAGTAAACAATTGTTTCTAAGAAACTTGTTAAAACTGTAACCTACTGTAACTTTCGACTATGTTGCAATGTGTCAGGATGCTGATACCTAAAAGTCATAGTAGTATTGTAGTGCGGTTCATTGTTCTCTAGTTTTTCTTTGATACTTCTGAGTGTAGATACATAAACAAAAAGGGAACAATTTATAGTAACTATAACCAACTGCATGATAATTTATGGCGAATCTACGCAATATAGGTTTTGTGAGGTACAAAATTAACATATTTTTTATGTGAACCTAATTCTAATTTCAACCCTCATATAATAATTTCACTGCAAGCAATTGTCTTCCCCAGGAGGAACAAAATTGTCGAAATTTTGTAAATTAGGTTTAGTTGACGCCACAAATTTTGGGGTGATTTAATTAAATTGTGAGGTTATTGGGTTATAAGTTTGTAAGGTAGAATATATTTATTTAAAGAGCACCGCGTGATGTAAGATAAGTTCAAGTACTGAGTAACTCAGTTATTGGGTTTATTGGCTATGGGATTGTGGGATTATAGGGTGATTTTAAGGGTTTGGGTTTTGTGATTTAAGTTTGAGTTATAGGGTTACATGCGTTCAATAGTAATGAGAAGCCCAAATTATTGGGTTTATTGAGGTTACGGCAAAACCCTGACGTGATGAGGTTAAAGAGACCCCGGATTTGGCAACTTCAAAAACTTATAGTAAACATGGTCTGAACCCAGATCTGAGAAAGAAAAATCTTCTCATCTTTTTTTTCTGTTGTGAAATTGAAGAAAGGGCGGCCCGAAGAAGGCTTTTTAAATAAGTACTGCATATAAGTACCCATTTCCGAACTATTCTCAAATTATCTATACATAAATAATTCTATATTTCATTTAATAAAATGTTTTCAATAAGTACCTACTGTATCAAGTTTTGTTTTCAGCAATTGAATATTATATTTATAATTGGCACTTTATATTTTTTTTGTTCCAGAAGCTTCCATATATAAAATTCTATAATAATTAAATCAGAATGTCAAGGTTTATTTGTTGCCAAAAATATGATGAAACCAATTATGAATGATAACATACTGAAAATATTCTTTCTAAGAACATTTCTGTATTCATGTATTTTGGACATTGTTACCATGCTTATTGGCCATTCCATGGTACCACCGATTTAACCATCGTGAAATAGAAAATATGAAGATGCTACTTTTTAAATTAATATCGAATTACTGAAAAAACAAATTAAATATAGTATTGCCAATACTTTGCAAAATTATTAGAACATTTGTAAGAAATATACGAGTATCAATAGAAAGACTAGGAGTTGAATTATTTTTTGTAGTTTTATGTCCAGTATTCATAATTTAAAAATGAAACTATTAATATGAATATGGCACTTGAAATTTGATCATGCCTCTTATAAAAAAACTTTCTATTATGCTTTTTTAAATAAGTTAAGTTACTTTGCTGTTTCACAATGTTTTCACAATTTCTGAACGTATTATATATCAAATTTTGAATTTATCTATGGTAAATCGATTATTTTAACATTTTTATATCAATGATTTGTACCTATTAAATAATTAAATTATGGGTATATTATTTTTTATAAAAATTCGATTAATTTCATCTACCTTTTTAGTTTTTACAATAAAAAATTCAAAATATTTTTATAGGTTATCGATAATTGAAAATTAAATAATTTGAGGGTGTTAATTTTAATTTCGGGGGTACTTAGTACTCGTGAATATTTATTGTAGCTTTATGTCCGGTATTCATAATTTAAAAATAAAACTATATATGAATGGCACTTGAAATTTGATTCTGCATTTTTATTATAAAAAAACTTGCTGATGTTTTTTTTTAAATAAATAAAGCATCTTCTCTTTCACAATGTTTTCACATTATCTGAACGTATTCTATATCAAATTTTGAATTTTAAATCGATCATTTTAACATTTTTAAATCAAAGACTTGTACCTAGCAAAAAATTAAATTGTGGGTTTATAAAAATTCGATAAATTTTATCTATTTTTTAAACTTTTACATTAAAAATTTCAAAATATTTTTACAGGTTATTGGTAATTGTAAATTAATTAATTTGAGGGTGTTAATTTTAAGGATACTTAGCACCCCCAGTCCTTTTAGTTGCACCTATGCTTAATCACCATAACAATATATAAATTTTAACAGACATGTTCAAACAATGGCATGATTTTTAGAGTGATTCAGCAGATATTGCAGTATCTTATCCCAATGTTTCATTGTGGTTCAACAGACATTTCTAGTACTTTTTGCCATTGCGCAATTCAAGGTCGCAACGAGAGTGAAATTGTGATTTTCTCTTTTTGCTTATTGTATTTCTTTTCAAGATCCTCCATTGTGCAGTCACGCTGCGGCTGGCTTGTATTTCGCAGAGTCGATTCGAAGGAGCAGTAAAAAATTCATAGGGATAGAGTGCGACAATGTAGCCAGTTACTGGCTAGGGTGGTGCATGACTGGTAAAAAGGCCGTTATGGGGGAGTTTGCAAGTTTTACGTAAGTTTTAGAATCATTACACAGCTCCACAAAAAAGAATTTGCTCATAACCTCAAAAACGCCAATAATTAAGGCCTTTCAGAACTATTAAACACATATAATTTTACACCTCAAACTTTAAACACAAAACCCAAGCTAAAAATATGTAGTAAACATGATCTAACCTCCACATTTGAGATTTTTTTGTGGGGCTGTGTTATACAGTGCTTCCTAAAAGTAAAAAATAAATTCATTATTTTTGAAATTGAGAAGTTTTCGAAAAAATCCCCTGGCACGTCAATTTTGTTTTTAAATAAGACACTTTTTGACATACGACCCACATTTGTGACGTCATCGTTGCTCGAGATATGACGTCATCGACAATTTTTTTAAATAGCAACCCCCAATTGTGACCACGCGTTTTGAAATAGCGTGCCATTCTACATACATACATCATCAAAATTATGGTGTTACATAACAAAAATTTCAAGAAAATAATGCTTGAAGATTTTAAAATTTCATTTTCACAATACTGAAAATGATAATGATTATATAAAAAATCAACTAAATTAAATTGTGCACCGTGGACTAAAATCTTCAAACATTATTTTCTTGAAATTTTTGTTATGTAACACCATAATGTTTCATGATGCATGTATGTAGAATGACACGCTCTTTTAAATAGCATGGTCAGAATTGGGGGTTGCTATTTAAAAAAATTGTCGAAGACGTCATATCTCGAACACCGATGACGTCACAAATGTGGGTCGTATGTCAAAAAGTGTCTTATTTAAAAACAAAATTGACGTGCCAGGGGATTTTTTCGAAAACTTCTCAATTTCAAAAATAATGAACTTATTCGTTACTTTTCGAAAGCACTGTATTTTAATTTTTTATATAATATTTTATTTTCTAGGGCAAGGGGTACGTACTATGTCACTACATCTGATCAGCCCCCTTTTGCTTTGGACAGTGTTTAACTTCAATATTACTGTGATGACTACAGAAGTTTCTACACATTTTTTTTGTCATTTCACTGTTGCTGAAACATTAAAAAGGGAAACCAATAATTTTTTTATCTGTAAATTTCATCAATAATAAAACAAGAAAAGTGTGAATCAAAATACAGCGTAGATTTAACTGCGAAAATTGCCAAATGGTTAGCAGTTAGCGTCAGATCATACGCAATTGACACGATTTCTTTGCAAGTTGAGCAAAAATCTAGAAGTTATCTACTGACTTCACCTGTATGGAATTCTTTTTCTTCAACAGTGCTCTTTCTTATGTTGTAATATCATACTAAAATTTATCTGACACAATTTGTCTAAAACTTTCTACGTGCTTATTACTGCAATCATACTTATGATTGTTTAATGTAGAACGTTTTACTACTTATTTGGTTATCCCGTAAAATGTTGCAGTTCACTAATATCAGCATGTTAATAAATCGTCACCCCAGAATTATATTGTTCTATATCCATTTTTGGCCATAATGACATAATTTAATCCCTGAAAACTAGATAATTAGCTTGATATATATCCATAAAAATTACGTATTAACAAAGCTCTACAAGAAAGTTTTTGGTAAATTAATGTACTATATCCACATTTTTTCCCAAACATAATATTATTATCTTGTCCCTCGAAATCTATGAGAATTATATTGTTCCATAGCCTCTAAGAAAATTATACTGTGCTATATTCCCTCTCAATGTCACTTCCATCACCCATAACTATTTTGTTCTATATCCAGACATAATATAGGAAAGCTTTGTTTGATTTACAAAATACATTTTCATTACCAAAGTCCAATGTATCAAAGAACTTTTATAAAATGAAACTATCCTGTTATAATTTTACAGCTCACCTCAATGTGAATAATACTGTTTACATCGCAGTGTGGCACGAACTTCTCTGTGGACGAGCCGGTGTCCACATTGCTAGTGCCCTGATTAGAATACTAAAGGAAATATTTGGACAATCCTCAACTTAATACACTTATTTCATGGTCAGATAGTTGTGTGCCACAAAATAAAAATTCGATAATGTCCTTTGCTTTACAGAAATTTATTTAATTCTGGCAAGCAAAGAACATAAAAGTGAAATCACGCAATTTAGAAGTTTGGTCCTCTTTAACTTTAATTCGTCTTCTCTTGTCAATGCCAAAATCGTGGAAACTTAAATTTAGAATAATCCAGATGACTTCTAGAGATTATTTTGACTATCAGTCATTTTCAGCTCGATATTCGTGTAATTTAATTCCTTACACAAAAGTGAAACATTTAATACTTATATGAAAAGGGCACATTGCGGAGAAATAAAGACTGCTAAGCTAAAATATACAAGAAGAATAAATCTTAAGTTTTAGGTATTAAAAATATTGTGTGAAACTAACTACTCTGTGGACTAAAGCATACCTAGATGTTTGGTATCAGTGAGCATACATATGACTTCGTTGATAAGAATTGTAGGAGATTTGATTTATTTTAAAATACCTACTGTAAAATAGTCAAAATATCTTGTTCTATATCCCCATATTTCTTTTCCAAATCTGAAAATAAGGCATTTTGTTCTATATCCATTTATAAAAACCCGTTTTTATGATTTCTTATAGCTCTCTTGTAGACTAAAATAACTAAATTGTAACATTACACCATATTTTGAGACACCGATCTTAATTCCACATCTCTTTATAATATATGTCAATGTATGATCGCCGTACAATATTTAGACACGATTTCCCAAAAGTAGCAGTTTGGAATATAGAACATTATAATTCTGGGGTGACGAAATATAGGTACCTACTTGCCATAATTTTTTTAAATTGAAATACGTATACAAAGTGTTCCGAAATCTCATATACATAAGAGAGAGGGTAATTCTTTTGCTTATTTTATGACCAAAAAATCAATAAACATAAATCCACAAACGCTTCGTTACCGATCTATAGAGTGTTGAGATTTCAAGATTTTTTTAGTTTTTTCTCTATAGTTCCTGCAGTTTTCGAGATATTTTCCTCAAATTTGCCATGCCAAATGATTGTGAGATTCTACGGGGTGATATTGCTTCAGGGGTGATGCTCCGTATTCTACCCTAAACTTTTGTGCGGTGCGTCATTAGTAAATTCTAAGATACAAATTGAATTTATTGTTTTATTGAGAAAATTTTGTTGTTTTTTTCATATCTGCGATCGTTATCGAGAAAAAAAATAAAAACGATTTTGTGTAATTTACTAGATAAAATTGAAATTTTTAAAATGGTCCAGTAGTCCCTGGCTTTATTTGGATGATCTCAACATTCTGTAGATTGATAACGAAGTGTTTGCGGACCTTTGTCAGCCAAAGATTACCCCTTTCCTTATGCACGTATATATTTTATATTTTTATGCTAGGTAAAACATTGTTATTTCTATTTATTATTAATTTAAGTAAAACAGTTTTTTTTTTAAATAAATACTTCAAGTATTTCTGGTGCATTTATTAAAAAATTGAATAAACATACCCCTGTACATCTAAATAGAACACATGTACGAATTCACCGTTAAAGATTTTAGATAAGGATATTGTTAAACAATTAACAATTGATGTGCGCCAAAAAAGCAACTATTGTTTACTTTTTCACAAAGACGGCCATGAATACCAACGCTTATAATACGTGCAATATAACAGTCTTCAAGTTTAGTCCAGGCGTCAGAGATTATTTTTACAGTAACACTCCTACTTTTCTCTATTCTATCGCTTTTTCTCATGCTTAAGAAGAAGAAAATTAAAAATTGGCACCAAAATTCGATGTGCAACATAGTGTTTAAACCACTGATACAAAAGTATTCCTCACTATATTCTGCATAAAAAATGTCTGTACAGGGTGGACAAATTTAGGTGATTTTATAGGCTTGGTTATCTTGTTAACTATAAGAGAAAAATATGACCCCCATTCTAGATCTCTTTTTTTAAGAGAAAATTAATGGTCAAAACCAAAGTGACCTATCGTCTTTTGTTTTCGAGTAATAAACAAAATTTCAAATTTTCCACTTTTCGATATGTCTGTAACTTGGTTGTTTATAGTTATAAAAAAATAATAAATATGTTCTTCAGACGCTTTTTTGAGTAGACTCCAGTAACGTTATAAATTTTTGACTTCTAACCTTAAGTTGTGTTTTTTTTTAAATACAGACCATAAGTGGCCATGGGCTAGTTGAAAGCGTTATTTTGTTCTCTTTCCATTAACACATAATATGTGGGGTTAAATATGATCATTCATCATTTTACTGAGGAAATAGTTTATTCCAGAGTATCACTGTAATTTTTTTAATATTTTTGACAAGTCATTTAGAAGAGTTACTAAACAAACAATAGGATTATTGAAATGATGTATTCGCAATTACAATCATTCCGAGAATGTATTCAAGACGTAATTAAATTAATATACGGAAAAAGCTAAATAGAAAACAATCGACGAACGAAAATATCAGAAATTGGTAACAGGGAATTATTTCAAATGACACACGCCTACTTAAAGAAAATGAAAGAAACAAAATATGCTATAATAAATTATTGTCTCAATAAAATGGCAAATAAACATATTATACAATTAATGGAAAGAGAAGAATATTAACTTTTTCAAAAAACGATAGGTTATTTTGGTTTTGATGATTAATTTTCTTTTTAAAAAATAGATCGAGAGTGGGAGGGTTATCTTTTGTATCTCCTATAGTTAACGAGCCTATAAAAACATCGAAATTTTCCCACCCTGTACAGTTTTTATAACTGCAACAATATAACAAGCTATAACTGCGTGAACCTGTGATCCCGAGAAATTGTATTATGTATTAACTAATAATAATAATAAAACAATAATAACAAAAAAAAACTAAAGAACAGTACCTCAGAAGCAGAAAGTTCCAAGTCCACTTTAAAATAAAAAGGCTAGACGAAAGTGATCTTCAAGATTATAACTGTTTTTATCCAAATCTAAGATAATGAATGTAATCATAATAATAACATTATTATCGAAATTTGCCCACCCTGTACAGGTTTTTCAACTACTACAATAATTTTCAAGATATAACTGCGTGAACCTGCGATCCCGAGAAATTGTTTTATGTATTAACTATTACCCCAATAAAAAAACTAAAGAGACATGTTTCACGAAGAATTTGATTAGAAATTGTTTTGAATTCTATATTTTTTTCCTAAAATACTTTTGGAGATATTTCAGAAAAACGCAAAATCCTCCCTTTTATTTGTTTAAATATGTTGCACATCAAATTTTGGGGTCTATTCTAAATTTTTCTCTCCTCGTTTCATGAGTATAAACAAGTGATGATTTGCAACCTCTGACGCCTAAACAATGTAAATCAGTCAGTAAAACCTAGCCAATCTTTCCACATACCACTAAATACACAATTAAATCCATGTGAATTTCGTTTGTATAATAATAAATTATTAACACATTAAGACATAGGTTTAATCTAATATAATTTCTAATTGTCATCCGAAGAGTCATCCAGGTTATGGAAATTATTTTCTTTTATAAATGATAATTTCTAAATCAATTTTCCAAATAAAATTAAACACATAACCTCTTATCTAAACATATTCGGTGTAGTAGATTCCACCGGTTCCATATTTTCTGGTGGTCTTATCTCTGGTGTTAGCAAGCAACATCTTTTGTCTCCAACCGCCCCCTGATGGGTAGGACAGAAGGGAGGGTAGCTGTCGTGGATACAGTATGACCCAGATGCGCTAAAACGATAATTTATATTATATAGAGCGGTGGCACAGTTTTATATTTACTCTTTTACTAAACTGAGATAGTTAAACAAAATCGGAAAGAAACTGAATACCATTTAAAATCAGTCTAAGTACCTTCTTTAAGAAGGTGTTACTAATAAAATTAAAAAAAGATAGTCGTCAGTGGTTAATTTACAAAATCTTACGTTAGCGGTGTGTCTTGTCCCATTACTATGGGCAATCCTACTCGATTGCCTGGTCGAGGTCCTGTGGGACATCTTCTGGTGCAGGGTTCTGCGTGTTTGGTTTGGCCTGGAAAGAGGCTTGCTGCCATATAGCAAACTGCCCATACATGACTGCAGAGTTGAGTATCAACTAAAAAAAAAGTGGCTTTTTAATACAAAAATAACGAAGATGAGAATAAACAAAGTTAATTGTCACATTTCTAGACACGTGGAAGGAGGAACATCTTAATATCAAATATATTTTAAATATAATTTTATGAAATATTATTCTTAATATTTTTTGATAATATTATTAAGCAGAACACTGGTTGCGTCTAACGTCACCAAGCATGAGTGTTTATGTCTTTTTGCAAACTTATTATTGCAACTCAACTAAAATTTATAATCTGTACCAAAATGTATGTATATTTTTTCTATTGCTTGCAATAAACCCTTTACCTGGATGCCAAAATATAAATGAATACTCTATATATATACTAGTGACCGAAAGTGTCCTTATCAGGTATTCTTCTCAGATCAAACACAAATGGTTAGGTTAATGATATAAATATTTGAGGAGGGAATTTTGAGAAATCCTGTCCAAATTTTGTATACTTTATTAACGTTAGTAAACAGATTTTTTTAAAATAAAACAACGGGCTAATAAAATAAAAAAATAAGACTTTTTCGTAAAAATTTACCACATATTGGAAATTAACGTAATTATCATCAATGAAATAGTATACTGATCATTGGTATACAAAAGCATGTATTTATACAAACAATAAGTAATGATTTATTACATTAGTATAAATAGATAGAAAACACAAAACAATAAAATATTTGAAAAAGGATGAATTATTCGATGTCTTGAAATCTGTGTGACATCCCTGCTGTAGAATCTTGCATGTTATTGTCATTATTTTATCGGTAAATATGCCATCAATTTAACCGATATATTGAGAGAAATACCACTCCATGTAATTTTGAAACCAGTTAGATCAAGTACTTCCACCTGACCACTTTGTCATGGCATGTGATTAAAAAAAGTGTCACATTTAAATCATTTTACGATACCGAGTGTTTTGTATAAATTTTGCTGAAAATTTCACAAAACTATTTTTCAGCCAATTAAAGGCCTGTATTTTGTAGCGTTACTATAGCAACTAAGAAAATTTCCGAAAATTATTCTCTTCCTTGACGTAAGGAGCATGAAATTACACTGGAAATTTTTTGACATTTATAAATAAAATGACATGTATATTTAACTTCAAATTTATTCTATCATAATTTAATAAGTACAAATCATTTATAAATAATTATTTGCCAAGTATGTACTTTTAGTAGTTTTAATTAAAGCGTCCAAATGTTGCTGAAATTCCTCAGCCACGCCTTCTTTTCTTAATGGGGAATAAACAAGCACACATTCACTAAAATTTATAAAATGTCTATGTTTCAAAAAATAAATGTAGTACTTTGAAACAATCTTATTCTGCTGTGATCCACGAAGAGCTCCATATTTCTTACACACCAGAAGCAAATGATTTTTAATAATCCCAAACAAGTTTGGCGAATAAATTTCTGGCCCGCATTCTTGTAATAAATACATTAAAAATTTTAGGTTCCGATGATACATTTTAATTTCATTAACTTTTTTGCAAAACTTGCATAAAACGTATTTCTCAAACCGCTCCATTTTTCAATTGTACAACACAACGATTTTAAAGAAAATGGTCAAATAACGTCAAAAGTCACGATTACCTTGTTTGACATGAATTGCATGGCCTTCTTAATAATATATACATATGAATTTTATTGATATTACATAGTGCTTAAGGTTCTTTGTAAGAAAATATATTTCTACCAACTTTAGTAAAATGAGTATGTGGAAAACTGAGAGATTGATCTACTATTGACTTATTTTTTATTATTTTGCTTAACTAAAGTGGGTTAGTTGTATTTTATTTAACCTAATGTTATATGTATGTAAGTTACTATGATTATATATACTGCTTCAAGTTTTTTTACAATAAAATATATTTTTACCAACTTTAGTACACTCAATTTTTAGAAAACTGAAAAATTGAACTACTCTCAACTTATTTTTTATTATTTCTATATCTTCAAAACAATCAAAAAATTTTAATATCTTTATATTTTTGTCGATATTTTTTAACACTTCATTGTGAAATTTTCTTACCGAATATCACTCTAGCTTCAATTAAAAACTGGAAATTTTTTCTTGCACACGAATATTTTTTAGAAAATTCTCCCTCGTCTTCGACTCGGGAGAATTTTCAAAATATTCGTGTGCTCGAAAAAATTTCCAGTAATAATTGAAGCTCTAGTGGTATTATAAGTGAAAATTAAGAAATGCCTTGTAGCTTGAAAACGATGTACTTTCATCAGCTACTCCTAAAATTACAAAACAACTCTGAAAATCGCCAAAAACACTATATCCACCCCAATTGCACACGTCTATGGCACAACCGCAACATTCTACTCAGTAATTGTTACAATTTTTTCACGATGTTCCTTTTGAAACCCATATACTGATTTACTGCCATTTTCCTGCTCATTGCCACTCCTACATAATTTCAGCATGACTTTTATCCAACACAGAAGGTCCAATCTACTCAATGGCAGCAAAACTAGAATTGGACCATCTCTGTGGTAGTCACCGAACGTCTCTTATATTTTGAACGTTTTTACCCATCTGACTTCTGCCTGATACATATAACCTTACACTAACGACTCCTTGAACAAATATTTTACTATCAACCACGACAACATAGTTGAAAATTAACAATACGTGGCATATGATATGCTGAGAAACTTGTTAGGTATCAATTTCTATGCCATAAGTTTTTTTTTTAAATATGTATTGTATCTCATAGATCATGTGCATTTCGGAAAGTGACATTTTTTGGAAAAATTGCTCGGGTAAGTTAACTTTATTTTTTCGGGACTTTGGTGAAGTTAAATTCTCAAGATTGTAACCAGCAACAGCGGGAGGGAGATAAGGTTGTTTTTTATGGTAACCACATATTTTATTGCTCTGTGTGAAAGCTTAACTGCTGACTGTCTGCAACTTGACAATGACGCCTGTTGACAAATTCTTTCTGCACATTCCTGATTGTTTCAGGTAGTATCTGTCTGATTTCATGGCGAATGCGTTATTTCAGGTCTACAATGTTGTTTGGTTTGTCACAATACACGTTGCTTTTCAAGTATCCCTACGAGAAAAAATCAACCGGAGTTAAATCAGGAGACCTTGCGATCACTCAATTTTCCCTCTTCTGCCCATCCACCGATATAGAAATTGATGATTCAAATATTTCATACGATGGCTGCGTGTGACAAATTCAGAGTGTGATTCTTCTTCAAAGTTTTCCCTACCAAACCCCAACATATTGCA
This sequence comes from Monochamus alternatus, assembly GCA_037114965.1. Classification (NCBI taxonomy): domain Eukaryota; kingdom Metazoa; phylum Arthropoda; class Insecta; order Coleoptera; family Cerambycidae; genus Monochamus; species Monochamus alternatus. Next base: position 20,736,836 of record CM073430.1, read on the forward strand.
CACCAATTAATTAGAAAGACTTAAGATTTCATACGTTGTAATAAAAAAAGACAGTTCGTATTTAAAAAAAAACAACCTTATCTTTCTCCCAGTACGGGTTACATATTTGAGAATTGAATATCACCAAATAAAACGCTAGCGATTTTTCAAAAAATTCTCGGTTTCCGAAATGCGCATGACTTTTGACACGCACTGTATGGTCAAAATTTAAATTTAAAATAAAAGACGATAGATCCAAAGTCAGTGAGAAAAGAAAATCCGATTTATCTTTTTTTAAACACCCTGTATACTTACTGTCCATTTCCTCGCAATACGGTTGTATCCTGCCTCCGTTTATGCAAAAGTCTACGTGCCCTCCTCTTCCTGCCTCGCCGTAGTGACCGGCATTGGTGTGCAGGACATGTACGGCGCCCGCATTTCCACTTGTCAATCGGTTGGAGGACGTCACCAGCGGCCTAGCTGGATCTAGACCAACGATTCTGTGCAACCGGAAGGTCACAAAACGGGAGATTAGACCGCAAGCATGGGCACCTAAAAATACAAGAAGCGGTTCCAATGGCAGTCGCAACTAGGTGGACATGAGTGGCGCTGGAATGAGTAAGGCGACATGTAGAAAAAAAATATTTCTTAGTTTTCCTTACCCAGCGAGTGACCCACACAAGTCAACCTTTCGGTTCTCAGACCAGCCAGCCTCAATGAAGTTAACAAGTCCCCAGTGCACTTGGCCACTGCCCGCATGTTGTTGACAGCTGCCCGATAACATGGAGGCGGAGCTAAGTTTCCCCAATCTACTACCCACACGTTATAACTACCGTTAGTGTTGTATGCTAAAAAAAACAATGAAATAAATTACCTACTAGTACCGGGTGTCTCAAACTTGACAGTATGGGATTTTTGTGAGGATACGAAAAATTTAAATAAAATTTGGGACACTTGGTGTTAAATAGGATGAGGTAAGCTCCAGTTTCAAACGAAACTATTATCTTTGGGATTTGACATAAATGACTAATAACGTCGTCAATTATATTTTTTCCAGAAACAAAGTCAATATTTTTCCTATTAAAATGCCCTCTTTTTCTAGTAAACTTTTATTAGAGAAATATTTCTGTATTACTTTTCGTTTAAAAGTTATAAGCAATATCGTTCTAAAAAGTATCAAAATACCACCTAAAAATCATATGCTGCTCGTTATTTAAACTGCATAAATGTCACCTTGTGAATGTCACCAAATACGAATGCCAAACGTACCTATAACTTATGTGTTGTCTGAAGCTATTTATTTGTGGCATAATTTTAGTTTTTCTTTAGTTTTATTGGGTTTTTGCCACACTTCTGAAAAATAATAAAAATTGATTAAATAAGCCCTTGCGCCAAACGGAACGGCAAAAATTTTAGAGAAGGAAGATAATGCGACAAAAAGAAAATTAAAAGAGACCGCGATTATTTTGTTGAACGGAGATAAGTGTGTGTCAAACTGTTCAATAAACATCGATCATTGTTAGCTACAGTTGTATCAAGAAGAAGTAAGTAAAAATAAAATAAAAATCATTTAACATCTCTATGGAAGCAGATAAACAAATTTTAAACTGTCAAACTTGACAAACGTTTAATATTTTACTACTATTTTGAAAACGAAAACAGAGAGTTTTTCGAAACGTCAATATTACAGAAGTGCGCGATAGTGATGTGATTTTTATTATTTTTTACTTATCTGCTTTTTCAGTGTGAGATTTTTTGGTTGGGCAAACTTAGTTTCAAAAATAACCCTTGACTGTTCCGTTTGGCGCAAGGGCTTATTTAATCAATTTTTATTATTTTTCAGAAGTGTGGTAAAAACGCAATAAAACTAATATAACTTATGTGCTTACAAAATTTTTTTTCATTCAGAAAAAGTTGATATGTTGCTAATTTACGGCGAGTCACAACAAAATTCAAGAAGAGCTGTAGAGTTATATCGAGAAAGGTATCCAGAGCGCCTTATTCCTGATACTTTATAAGATTGGAGGCAACCTTGCGACAAAATGAATATGCATTTTCTGTTTGGAAGAATTAAATAATTGACTGAAGGATAAGAAACAATATAAATACAGCTAGACTTATAGTGTTTCGAACAAAATCTAAGAAATTCTATACAGCAGGCTAGCTGTAGACCAATGGGTATCATGACTACAAAATTCACAATTTGGAGTATTTGCCTGAGTGTTACATTGAAAATAGACTTAATTTTATAGCTCAAATTGTAGTAAATGTAGAAACTGTTGATCAGAACCTTTTTCGTAGTCGTGTCAAATTAGCATGAAAAATGTGAAAATAGACAACTTTTTGCGGAGAAGTCCGATTGAGATGCGGTTTTCTGCAAAATGTTCAGGGAATTTTTTATAACAAAAGGTACATCTAACCTCTGTACGCTCGTAAATTTTTAACTATTTATTTAACAAATGACCCATTTTTGTTGAACATATAGCAAATGTCACACACGATTCAACGAAAATGTCTGAAAAATTTTCTGTCGGAGGTTTTCGAGGTCCCTCTTTATTACTTTGGTGTTAGCTTTATTATTTATTGCTAAATTGTTGTAACTGGGCTAATTAACAAATTAAAAACTCCACCCCCGAAATCACTAGAGAACCGGAATTTTTTCCAGGATTTCTGGCTTATTAAGGCAAACCATCGGCACAAGGTTTTTGCAAATATAATTGTTTATTGTTCGATTGTTGCAACCTCGCTAATTAACAAATTAATAACTCTTCTCCCAGAATCGTTAGAAATTCGGATTTTTTTTGCAATAATTCTGGGATCAATTGAACAATAAACAATTATATTTGCAAAAATCGTGCCGATGGTTCGCCTTAAAAAAGACAGAAATCCCGGAAAAAATTTCGGGTTTCTAGTGATTCCGGGAGTAGAGTTATTAATTTGTTAATTAGCCAGGTTGCAAAAATAGAAAAATAAACAATTTCGTGCAACACCCTTGTGCCGATGGTTCTCCCCATGATCCCAGACTTATTGCAAAAAAATCTGGTTCTCTAACGATTCCGGGAGTAGAGTTATTAATTTGTTAATTAGCGAGGTTGCAACAATCGAACAATAAACAATTATATTTGCAAAAATCTTGTGCCGATGGTTTGCCTTAATAAGTCAGAAATCCTGGAAAAAATTACGGTTCTCTAGTGATTTCGGGGGTGGAGTTTTTAGTTTGTTAATTAGCCCAGTTACAAAAATTTAGCAATAAATAATAAAGCTAACACCAAAGTGATAAAGAGGGACCTCGAAAACCCCCGAGAGACATTTTCGTTGAATCGTGTGTGACATTTGCCATATGTTCAACAAAAATGGGTCATTTGTTAAATAAAAAATTTAAAATTTGCGAGCGTACAGAAGTTAGATGTACCTTTTATTATAAAAAATTCGCTGAACATTTTGCAGAAAACCGCATCTCAATCGGACCTCTCCGCAAAAAGTTACAAGTGAAATGCTAATTTGACGCGACTATCGGTACGTTTTTTGGACGGACAAGTCGATTTCTCAGTAATGGTTTGCAAAACAGGTGCAAAAAACTGGTACATCCCCACATTGTAAATCCAGTCCAAAACCAAGGCCATTTTGGAGAATGTGCCTTTGCGGGTAAGGAGAAACCTATGGTTTCAGCACGACATAGCTCCACCCCTCAAGGCCAGAATTGTGAAGCTATATTTAGATAACACTTTCCCAGAAAAATTTATTGGGATTAATGAACCTTCAGTGGCCCGGAAAGTGACCAGATCTAACACCCTTCGATTTTTTTATGGGGGGGGTCTTAAAAATAAAGTTTGCAAAACACCTTCGCGAGATATTAATCATTTGAAAGAAAATAAAATTGCATATGTTTGCATTAGTCGTTTCTGTGGTGCTTACCTTATCTCATTTAACACAAAGCGTCCCAAATTTTATTTAAATTTTTTGTAGGCCCATACTATCGAGCTTAAGACATCCTAAAGTAATAAAGTTCTTACCGTCCCTTAGGACAACCATTGGTAACATGTCGTCGCCACCAGCGTATCCGTGGATTAAGAAAATGTCTTCTTTGTTAGGGTCCCAGATACTTTGTCTCAACCAGTCACTCTGAGTATAGTCCACTTCCTGTTTTTCCCCGTTGTTGTACAAAAAATAACGAATGTCAGGATCGGGGCACATGTCTTTAGCGTCGTATGGTCTAAATTTGCAGTCACGTAGGGTCAAATTACTGCTCACGAAGTTATGAAGGAAGAGAGCATCTTTTATGGGTTGGTTTGGGAGAGTGACTTGAGACAAACATATCGCTGAAATAATGAGAAGTAGGTACGATTTTTATCAAAAAATTACTTGTTCAACAACAGATAAAACAGCTCTTTTACTGTAGATTGAGAGAACATTATAGACTTCAGGTTATGTTTTTTCGATATTCTATACATATTAACTATAAGGTTTCAAACTGTTAAAAATATTGCACCAGTTAAGTCAAGAATGTGTTTTCAGTAAACGTAGGTAATGTAAGGGTAACGTTTTTGCTAGTTTCAAACTGGTTCCTGACTTCTTCTTGAACAAACCTAATGCCTATAGTTTCAAAAGAAAATTTACATTTCGTCACCCCAGAATTATATTGTTCTATATCCATTTTTGGCCAAAATGACATAATGTAATCCCTAGATAATTAGCTAGAACTATATCCATAAAAATTACGTATTACAAAGCTCTACAAGAAAGTTTTTAGTAAATTAATATACTATATCCACATTTTTTCCCAAATAATATTATTATCTTGACCCTCGAAATCTATGAGAATTATATTATTCCATAGCCTCTAAGAAAATTATACTGTGCTATATTCCCTCTCAATGTCACTTCCATCACCCAGAACTATTTTGTTCTATATCCACACATAATATAGAAAAGCTTTGCTTGATTTGCAAAATACATTTTCATTACCAAAGTCCAATGTATCAAAGAACTTTTATCAATGTGAATAGTACTGTTTACAACGCAGTGTGGCATGAACTTCTCTGTGGACGAGCCGGTGTCCACATTGCTAGTGCCCTGATTAGAATACTAAAGGAAATATTTAGACAATCCTCAACTTAATACACTTATTTCATGGTCAGATAGTTGTGTGCCACAAAATAAAAATTCGATAATGTCCTTTGCTTTACAGAAATTTATTTAATTCTGGCAAGCAAAGAACATAAAAGTGAAATCAAAAGTTCTGGGAGCCAGCCCATGGCAGCGTCCAAGAAATAGATAATTCTCACAGCTGCATAGAAAGGTGTATACGCAATTTAGAAGTTTGGTCCCCTTTAACTTTAATTCGTCTCCTCCTGTCAATGCCGAAATCGTGGAAACTTAAATTTAGAATAATCCAGATGACTTCTGGAGATTATTTTGACTATCAATCATTTTCAGCTCGATATTCGTGTAATTTAATTCCTTACACAAAAGCGAAACATTTAATACTTATATGAAAAGAACACATTACGGAGAAATAAAGCTCTCTTGTAGACTAAAATAACTAAATTGTAACATTACTTCATATTTTGAGATACTGATCTTAATTCCACATCTCTTTATAATATATGTCAATGTATGATCGCCGTACAATATTTAGACACGATTTCCCAAAAGTAGCAGTTTGGAGTATAGAACATTATAATTCTGGGGTGACGATTTGTTCAACTATTTTAATTTACAAATTATAACTCAACAAATAGAACTTGGTTTCTGATAGGTACCTAATCATTTATTTATGATAACTGATTCTTTAGTTTAGTTTTTTTCTATACATCTCGTTATACAATGTTTAGAATTTATTTAAAAATATAATATCATGAGGCTTGAATTTAGAAAAAACAATACATATCTAGCCACTTTTGAACATTTGAGAGAAAACTTCAGAACCTCAATATATTGGCAGATACAAATAAACTAAATAGAGCAATGAACTTACCTATATTTGAAACTAATATTCCAAATAAAAACCCGCACATCTTGGAAACCCCAACGACACAAACTAACTTCGCACACCCGGTTGATACAAACAAATTCTTATAATTCTTACATTCGTATTTCTTTTAAGTACCTCATAATATTCCTGCTGTTAAAAGTCCCGCTAGTTAAATACTTACAGAGTGGAACCTTTTCACCGGAAAATTATTTTCAAACTAAATCAACAGCACTAATTGTTATTTGAATTAAAGCTAAAAATTGTCTCCCGTTAAATTATGAGGTGATATTATTCGAAGTATAACTAGGAAAACTGTAGGTCTATCTGTATAAACTGCAACTAAGCCGTAGATTTGCTCGAAGACACACAGTTGAAAAACTGTTACCCGCATAAGCGACTTGCATGCTAAAACTGGCGCATTAGCATAGAGAAATTGTAGATTTTTGATTTGGTTAACGTTTATTGAAAATGAAACGATGTGATTGCTTTTATCCGAGAAATGTGGTCTTTATTTCTTTTTTTTGCGTGAATGAGATGGGGCATCTGGGTCATTTCGCAACAGGTGTAGCATGGTCCTCTCGAGCAATTTGCATAGGCGGAGTCACACTAAGAGATATTGGCGATTTTCAACATTTTTTTAGTGATACGAAAATCATTTTTGTTCTAAGCGCAATCTGAAAACCACAGCATGGAAATAGTATTTTTTGCGATTTTTTTCAAAATATAAAATGCATAAAAAAGCTGATATTACCATCAAGAGCTTCAAATATAGTTGTTTGTCTTTATCTATGTTTTGGGCGATCATAATTTGAAATTTTCTTCTTGGGTTATTGCTCTGGGAAGAACTACTTTTTATTTTTGCCTCTTTTGAGAGTCTTGTCTCATAGAAACTTTTGTCAAAATACTTGCATTGCCTACTATAGATTATTTTAGATTTTCATCTTGAGGATGTTAAAAAAATAGAAAATGTGAAATGTCGTTGTAGAGTAAAATGGTTTAATTGAAAAAAAAAACATGTACGTAATTAAAAAGTTCCCATAGAGGATGTTTCCTAAGTATGGTTCATAATTACAGGGTATAATTTCTTGCAATATTTAAAAAAATATTTATATAAACATGTATGCGAAAGCACTTATATTTTGAGATTCAGGGTATTGAAAATGCATTGAAAATGTTTGTATATAAATCTTGAATGGTCGGTGTTAGGTTCCCAGTAGCGTATTTAGGGTGTCGGTTGACATTTTCTTCCTAAAAATTTAAATATTTTGAATGTTTCTTTTATTAATTTTAAACTCATCTAACAATGCATAACGAAAAATAGTTTTTACGTAATAACCGATTCTAAGAAAAATCACTCGGTATTTCTAAACATATGAATTTTTATTTTAAACATTTATTGTAGACTAAATTTTTTTCTGTAAAGTCTGGTGCCTATTTGCTCAAATACAACAACTGATCTGTTAGTTGCTAGGTTCATTTATTATAATGTTGTAAATAAAGTTACAAAAAAATGTTTCATATAAAAGTTACTAGGTTAAATTTACGGAAGAAAAATATAGCTTCCCATTTGAAAATCCAAAGTTAACCTCGCCATCACATTGAAAACATAGTCAAGCCCAAAAAACTGCAATGCCATTTTATTTGCCACCCGACACTAACTACTAGTTGACACATTTATTCATAAAATGCGACGTTTTGAAATATATAGCATTCTCAAGTTAATTGGACCACCCACAGTTTTTGAACATCTAGAAATTCTATATAGAAATTTATTTGAATCACAATTGATGAGTGAAAAACTAAGAACTAATGTTAAAAATTGAATGGAGATTTTATTGCGAATACGTCAGCAGTTCAAAAGAAATAGCAAAATTAATTTTAAAGAGTGGCATTATTATTGCAAACGATAGTAACTACCAACGAGTAATAAGATTACAATGGGTCACTGTTGAGCCACATGCACAAGATGGGACTTTGTATTCTGTCCGTCTAATTATTATGTCGTTGGTACCAAACAGTTAAAAAAAATGCGCATCAGATATTTCAGATTTGCTCTGATTAGTGTAACAACTGAACATTTTTATTATTCATGTTTGTAATATACCCGTAATATATCACTTTTCTAAAAATCGATTAATATTATGTAAGAAATGTAAGAACCCATTCTTTGTTGTCCATTATTAAGGACGTTTACAAATAATATAAAAAAAAATAAACAAATTATTGAAGTTTTACTTAGAAACGTCAGCTGACCGAGTCATGTCCAAGTACGCCACTGGCTTCAAATAAAAATTGACCACACCAGAAACGTAGCTCGTTACTGATGTAAAATTTCATTTTTTGAGTGTAGCTTTAAAATACCCGGCCATTTTTCTAAGAATCGGTTAATCGGTAAAAAAATGTAGACATGTATTTGTTGCGTATTGCTAGATGCGTTTGAAAATAATATATTTTTCGACTGAAACTCAAACCAGTTTTGAGAATGTAGCACTGACTGCTGAATATTTAGGTTTATGCAAAATTATTATTTTTATATTTTCCGTTTCCTGTATTTTGAAATGTAAGTATTCCCGGATACATATGTTTAGTTATATAAACTTTTTCATAAAATATCAGAATGAACTTTACTCTGTAGTTACCGACCCTACTTAGGAAACATACTGTATACAGGCTGTTTCATGATGGATTATAGAAAATCCAACGGCGTATTCTATGGTCAAAATAAAGGTAATTTGGTTAAATAAGCATTAAGCAAAAGTGTCGTAAATCAATTTAAAATTCATAACTTCAAAACCCCTCAAGATATTTTAGTCAGATTTGGCATATTTTTTTGGTATGTTCGTAATGCACATTTTTTTGTATGTCTAGCCGTTTACAGACGCCTTGTATAATTGCAAAATTATATTATTTTGTAATTTTATATTGTTAAACGTATTATTCAGAAAAATTATTTCCATTTATATACAGCGTGCGGCAAAAGTATGCAACACCGGACTTTTAAATAAATTTATTCCATACTTTTGTCACTCATTGCAATTTAAAGTTATTTGGATAAATGGGCTTGTACTGAACATGTAAAAGACCAAGGATTTTACAAATCCACCTTCTATTTCATTTATTTATTTTTTTATTGTAGTTATATAACTGTTGTTCACTCATATTTTATAACAATTTTATGAAAAGAAAAAGATTATTATGTAAATAAAATTTATTTATAAAATAAAAAAAAACCAAATGCAGCATTTTATATTGCATTAGCAATCATGTTATAATTTGCAATATTATTAATCCTTATTGTATGTATAACAAATTTTATTATTGAACAAAGGCTGTGACTTGTGCCACAATATTTTTAAATTTTTCTGCCTTAAATATCAATATTCTCCTGTAAGGAACAACTTGCTTATCTTCAGAGAGCCACCTTCCACCTAAGCCTGTGTCTGATTCGTTAGCAACACTGAAATCAAAACTTATATCGGCTTCTTTAGAGAAAACTTCTTCCTCATCATTAGAAAATATTTCCTCAGCATCTAAATAAAAAAATAATAAATTGTATTTATTTAAGGGATATTATTTAGTGAAAGATACCTTTATTTTCCTTAGGGCGACAAGTCTTGGATATCATTATGTAGTAGTCAAAGTTATACGAGGAATCTTTCTTCTTCATCCTTTCGACTTCGTCGTACAATGAGTTAAGCATAACTGATGAAATTTTAGCTGGAATGTTTACAAATCTCTCATTTATGAGAAATCCAAGCTTTGACTCATTCAATAGTTTCTTTATATTTTCTGTAGTAACAGAGTCTGCGTGTTTCAAACTCATTTCTTCTAACAAGGCATAAAACTGTTGAACACAAGGAGTTTCCTAAAAGAAAACAAAACAGTATTTGCATAAAATTCAACATATATCTTACACTACTTTACCTTATGTGATGTTAAATTAATTACACTAGTAATACCAAAAACATCACTCTCTTCGCTCATATCTGTGTCTTCTTCATCTTCATCATCGTCATCACCGAAACTTTGTTTCAGGACTGATCCGATACCTTGTTGAGCAATCAACATGTCACTCATTTGAGAAATGTCTATGTGTGCCTTAAGAAATAACTGGTTTAATAATTGTTTTATTCCATGGAAATCCTGTCCCTCTGGATTTCGCCCCTCAAAGGTAGCTTGGATTTCCTGTAATGTTACAATTATTGTGGCTGGATTTTTTGTAATGGCATATTGGAAGATATATTACAAAAATAAACCCGAAGTTAACGTAATATCATGTTTTTAACAAGGAATGCATTGATTTATAACACACGTGTTTAGTAAACATAACCTTACTTGTTGACCATGGTAAGTTCCAGATTCACTTTCTTCGCTCATAGACTCATCAGACTCTTCTGCTTTCGCAGGTTTTCGTGATTTTTTTGTAGGACCGGCCATGTCGTACTTTATTTTAGATGAAAAAATAACTAAATATAATAATACTACCAAACTGCACTGATTGTGATAAATATCGGCTTTTTTAGTTTAGATAGAATATATCACTTGGTAACAGGCAACCAGCAATACACAAAGTGATATTGTTGGTTAATATTATATTTATATAGGCAACCAGCAGTTTCAATTATTGATTACTAGTTGCATACCTATAAAAAAAATAATTATGTAATATATAAATAATACATAATTATTTATCCATTTGTATGTTTCTCTCATTGATTGAAATTATTTAATAAAATATAATATAACTTTATGAAAAAAGTAGGTAAAAGAATTAGCTACTTATTTGGATAAGTATTTCGATTCACAGAGATTTTGAGGGATGAAAAACCAAATTGCAGAATTAATTTTAGACACAGCAGAAGGAGAGGGAATGAAATAAGTAAAGAAGTATTGTGTGTTGTGTGCTTTGAGCAAGTCCAACATGAGGGTGAGGTCGCACTTTAAAGTGAAAGAGAATATCTTTGAAACCAAAAACCAGTTTCATAAATAATTTTAATTTATTATTATTATATCTGATTGAAGTGTAAAGATAACACTCGCTTACTAAACTACTAGCAGTTCCCAAATTTTTATAATTAGTAAAGTACGAAAGTACTTGCTTTACTATGCCTTCAGTGCATCCAACACAAATATGAAAAACATCCCTGTGCCACCAATAAATACATTTCCATGATGAAAACAGACGAGAAGTCGGTGTGTGTTGTGTGTTTTGATAAACTTTAATTCTTGTCAAAGATGCAAATAAGACAAGAAATTATAGTTCTAAGTGTTATAAATAATCCAGTGACGTAACTCAGTGCAGGTATTTCGTTTTATCAAGTGTACCAAGAGGATCCCAAAAACAATGGAGCAACTAGGAGATCGTGTTTATGCCGCCGAAAAGATTATGAAAAAACGGATTCGGAAGGTAAAGGATTCAATAATGCATATGTTTGAACGACTTTATTCCAGTAATTCTCCTTATGAACAACACCATATTAATACACAGCTCTGCCATAATAATTTATCATGTAATTTTGCACCACTAATTAAACTAGAATTTACATAATTTGTAGGGGTAGGTACAGGTAATTTTAGGGGATGTATGTGATGAATTGTTGGACGTTTTTATCCGTCATTTTGTGTTTTTTTTATTAGATTTTAATAAAAAATATGATTATGGTGGTAAATAATAAATACTTTATTTACATTTGAATTTCTGGAACAAAAAACAATTTCTGCATTTAATTTAATCTATGTTTATAAAAAATGTTGATTTCCAATTTTTATCACATCTAAAAATTTCCAAATATTCTAGGGTGTGGTAGAATATTATGTTAAATGGAAAGGCTGGAGTCCTCGATACAACACTTGGGAACCTGAGGAAAACATCCTAGATGTCCGCTTGATCGACCTCTATGAACAGTCACAAAAGTCAGACGGCACTTCGAAAAGAGGCCCCAAGAAAAAAGAGAAACACGCCGTACCTGTAACTGTAGACACTGAAGATGAAGGTGTGAGGAGCGGGGAAGAAAGTCAAGACGAGACACCTGAAACTAGTACCAAGTCAAAACTAAAACACGAAAGTACCGCCAATGTAGACGATGAAGAAACTCGAGCAGGTGCCACTATATTTAAATTAATTTATTTGCTTGTATTGTTAACTATTTAAATTGTAGGCTCGGAGGAGACTTCAAGTGCTTCGGTTCCAACTGTATCGGCGGCAGATAATGAAAATTCAAATAGCTCCAGTAGTGAGGATAAGATTCCTTTAATATCTCGGATCGACATTGGCACAAAAAGGAAAGCAGCCGTGTTATCCAAGGAGAGTGGTAAGATTGGAGTTACCATCACAACTAGTCCAACTAGTTCCAGTCCACCACCGGCCAAGGTAAGTCTTTTCTTACAAATGTTACACTTAGAACTCCTCAAACTCTTTTGTTTATAGGAAAGTGATACAACATAAAATTTATCTTTTTTCTCAGTTTATGGTATTTCCATAAAACGAACATGAAACTATAATATACATTTTCTAAAAAAATTCTATACTTCATTCTATATGCCTTAAAAATAACTAATATTGTAAACACACATATGACCTGACAACCTACTTTAATGCAATAATTGTTGTCCACATACAGTGAGTAGAATTAAGTTTTTGAAAAGGAGTCATGTCGTTTAAGCCTTTTTTATGCTGAAGTTATGACAGGCTTAAGTGTCACCAGTCGCTGTTGAATTTGCATTTTTTGTAAATATTTTATAAAAATAGCTTGAATATTCAAATGAATCGGTTAAAAACACCGAATTGTCAATAAATGCAAAGTATCATTCAGAATAGTTTTCAGTTTGTTCCAATAATGAAATTGAACTAGCACAAAACTGATATTAAAGAAAATATTATTTTTAGATTGTTGAAGTAGCCTCTGTCTGTATAGTTACCTCAGACCAATAATAAACCTAAATCATGTACCAAATTTGGTTATTCTAAGTAATTCAGAAATATAATTTTTTTTTCGCAATATTTGGCCCCACTTGAAGGCCTGCAACTCTGCCTGTGTGCAGCTTTGTAATATTTTGCATTATTTTGGGACCTCCTATATGCACCTGTGTCGGTTCTTACCCTGTGTAATATAGATTAGTTCAAAAAGTTAAACTTTACTATTAGCTGGTACCCAAAAAAAAATTAAGTAACTATTATCATTCACGATGAATGATGCCATGGATATCGAAAAAAAACGATCAACATTGCCTTCAGTCCTGACTTCGACATCCTCGCTTTCATTGGCTGCTCTCCACTCTTTTCCACTCACTGCTTTGTTTACGTGTCTCGGGGTCATACTCAAATATCCAGGTCTCCTCTCCAGTGACTACCCTACTCATCCAGTCTCTACCGTCGTTCCGATGCGGGACAACAAATCCTTCGCATGTCTTTCTGTTCACGGGTGAGAACTTTTAGCACCATCTTTGCGCAAATCTCTCGCATATTCAAATTTTCGTGTAACATCTTGCGAACAGTTTCTTTGTTGACGTTTAACTCGTCAGACAACGCACGAATGCTTAGGCGCCGGTCATTAGTGCACGCAAACGGTCAACATTCGCTTCAGTACGAGAGGTGACGGAAGCTTCTTCACGTAGATCGTCTTCTACCGATTCACGCCCCTCTTTGAACCGTTTTGCCCATTCAAACACACGTGTTTCCGACATGCACTCATCTCCATTGATCACCTGCAATTTTCGAAGTATTTCCGAGGGTTTTTTGCCAGATTTCACTAAAAATTGAATCACAACACGTTGCTTGTAATTTGAGTCACTCATTTTCACGACGCCACTAAAAAAAATTACTTCCAAAAAATACACATAAAACACAAACCAAACGTGCTATCGACTTCAACCTTCGACTGAAACTAGAAAAACGTTGACGAACGATGCAGTGTTGCCAGTTTCCGAGTTATAACAAAATTCCCGGAACTTATGCCACACCTATAAATTTCCTTAAATAAATAATTCACAACATAATCTTGTTATAATTACCTGGCATAAAATCCTCTAAGGAAAAATGTTACATACTTTCATGTGTTTTTGTATCAGTTTTACGATTTTCAATTTAGTCTCAGAGTTTTGGGTCTACGGGAAAAGTATAAAGGGAAATTTCAAAAATACAGTAAGAGGAGCACAGATTTTCCGAGATTTTATACATACAGTCTTGCATATGTTTTGCATTTTTGTACACTTTTTACTATTACTAAATATCAATAACGTTTGCAAAATTATAAAAGAATATAGAAAATTTCCACTACACCTACACATACAAAACCGATTTGTTAAATTGTTGTTGACTTATTACACATTGTGTTATGCAGATTCTGCTCTTTTCTTCATTCAATATAAAATTATACTATTTTTAAACTGTTCTGGTACTATTTATGCAGAAAAATTTATTGGAAAATATTAAAAGACACAAAACGTCACACTTCTATTATGCAAGTAATTTGTTGGGCACCCCTACAGCAGTTCCGAAATCTATCAACAGATGTCAGCCACTTCGTGATTTTCGCCAATACAGACTAAGATTATTTTTTACTATCATATACAAGCTAAGAATAATATTAAAATTAGTTCTATAAATACGTCTATCATTTGTTTTTGCAAAAGAAATAGTTTTGTTATGACCAGTAAAGGTTTTAAAAAATATTACTGTTACATTTAAAAATATAAGTTTATATTTAATGTATATTTTTTACATTTACATTTCTGTACTATATGACAAAAAAATATTTAAAAAATGTAAATATAAATAATTAACATATACAAGGTGTAACAGAAATGCAGGTCATCCCGTTAACTGCATAAAAAAATATGACGACATAACCCTACTTACCTATATACAAAAATGCTTGTCTTAAGAGATACAGGGTGTTAAAAGTCGAACTTTTAAAATGGTCTTCTTGCTATAATTTCTTCAGATTTTAGCGTCACTTTGAAGTTGTATAGAGATACTTTTTGTTATTAGCCAAATCCTCAAGGGTATTATTGTAAACGATACCTAAACATCAAATGTAGAAATGGGATGGAAGGGGTTATTTTATCCCCCCACTTTTTTCTGATGTACGCTTATTGTCGAATTTTTATAATGTCAAAATTTTGTTTAGAATATTTTATTACTTTTGATAATTTTTCGTAAAATTTAACTTTTGAGATAAATTCAATTTTTGGGCATGCAACGTTAGAGATAATCGCAGCCAAATGAGTTGCGCATAACATTTTTAAATTTCAAATTACAGAAGAATAATTTGTAATATTCTAACTTGTATAACATAGAGCTAGCCAGATGTATCATTTTTTCATAAATAAATGTTTCTTATCAATATAAATTTGTTTATTAATGAAAAACGGGGATTATAGGGAAAAAGGCTTAAGCGCAAGAGATTAAAGACGTAAGTAACAAATTTTTTCATAGCAATAAGTGATTAAAATTGTTTTTCATATTTTATTATTTAAAATAATTATTCACTAAATTCTACAAAATAAAAAAAATTGTAACATTTTTGTTGAATTTTTTAGTTTTTCCTGTTTTCTGTAAAATTTGATATACACTTTTTTGTTGTGACGCCGTCAATATGTGAAAGTTTGTGACACTATTTCTTCCGGTATTATTGCAATTTACAATGCAGCAACTATAATGATTTTCAAATTTGTTTACGAAATAACGTTTGTAGATACACATCACCTGACAGCTGACAGCCTACTACTGACAGCTGACAGGCTACTACTGACAGTCTACTTTAATGCAATTTGTGTCCACTGCAAGCGCTGCCATTGACTTCATTACTTCCACCCAATATTCCGCACACAGCGAATAACTTAAGGAGATGATTCAGAATGATGAAAGAATAGTAGTTAGTAAATGTTTTTTTAGAAATGTCAAATTGTTTTCAAGTTACAGCTTGTCAAAGTTCAATTTTTTAATTTAGCTTTCTTTATAAATCACTGATTTAATGATTTGATATAAGCGTAATATTTGCACATGCACACTACTTAGATTAAGATGGATTGTGCTAATTAGAGAAAAGTTTAATCAAGCATTGCTAGAGGACAGTTTACCTATAATCGAAAAAAAAAAATTTTACGCTTTTGTTTTAGTGACTATTGCTGATGTTAATGGTTAATTAGAAGAATTCTTTAAGAGATACTTATAAGAAATACTTTTTATTCAAGTTACTTCAAGTCACTAAATCCAACTGCTTGGCTGTAAATCGAGCCTAAATTAATATTACAATTTTTATCAGATTATTGACACACCATCAGCATAGGTTTTCTGTTACTGTGTGGACCAGGATAAGGGGTTACATTATTGTTCCTCACAACAACAACATCCTTTATCTACAAGATGTTTCTCTAAACATAAGAACAAACATGTGGCCACTTCAAGATGGTGCACCGCTACACTTCAGTGTAGCTGTTTGCGAACACCTGAATCAGTAGTATCAACCTTCTTAAATAAAAATCAAATCGCCTAAAAGTACTTTAAATATTATAATTAATGTTAGCAAGCTAGGTTTGTTTTGCTTTCAAATTTGAATAATCTTAGATCAGTTCTAAATAGTCATCTTGTTGCATTCTCAGCTTGCCATCCCCTAGTAGTTCTTATTAATGAAATGGTCAGTTATTTAGAATTGTTCTGGAACAGTTTATCGGTACCAAAACAAGTCTTCTATGTGTTCCATTAACTTGTTTGTAACATTTTCTCAGGAAAATGTCTACTTCAAAATAATTTTGGGAATAATATATTTCAAACCTAATAATTTTTTTACAATAAAATAATTACATCTTCCAATCAAATAAAATTTAAAGCCTTCATCAATATAAACTCCTAAATCAATTTTATTTATAAAAAGAAGGCATCAAAATGGCATGTTTAATAAAATAAGGTACCTGACTGTTTTGTTTTCAAACCCTTGTGAATAACCAAGTAATTTTATATGTCTGTCGATAACTTATCACTTATTACTATACTGGGTGTTTAAAATTGATATTGTTGGAAATTTTAGCAATTTAGTGAATAATGATAAATCAGAGATTTTTTTATACTTTTCTGTGTGTATGCTAAAGCTATATGAAAGTAGATCTATTTTATTAAGCCCATTTTTGCTCGTCTGTTTAAATATAATTTCTTTCAGAGATATTGGAATTTACTTAACAAAAAGAAACTTTTTTAATTTACATTAGAATAAAAATTACATATGATATCAACCATGCAATATATCTATTTCATCATTTTTTGTAGTATTTATTGTAATATATTAATTATAGCTTTGCTCAGGTTTTGCTATATATATATATATATATATATATTTGTTAATTTAAAAAAATAAATAAAATAGAAATATAAAATCAATTCATCCGTCCAAAAATTTAGTTGAAGAGTTTCAGGTTCTAACTACACTTTAAACACTGTTGAGACTTAAATTAATTAAAAAGTTGAGGAAAAAATACCTTAATATGTTAAGGGTAATGGCACGATACACGTCCATTGTCTGCACTGTGCTTAAGTTCCAGTAAGACAATTTTTAAATTTCTGTTGATATAGCTATCCAGAGAAACATTTAAACTACACTGAAATAAATGGAAGTCTTCGTTCTTGGTGCAAATTCCACAGATTTTACCGTTTTGTTGACGCATTGAACTGACAAATTTTGATAGCTAGTATAATAAATATGATGACTCCCATGTGATAATAGTTTTTGTTTAGTATTAACTGTACTTTTATTTGCAATTTTGTAACACAGTTTTGTAGATGTATTTTTGAAATGTATTTCTAATCCTGGCCTATTCGAAATTTTTATATAATGCTTTAAAAAGAAATCTACTCCCTGAAAAATGTCTACAAATAGGTACTTTGATATTTGCAATGTCTTAGAAATTATAGGAAGTGCGCGCTTGATGAGTTTTAAGTGGTGGATCCTGTATAAAGTAACGGTTGATTTCAAAACAAACTAGAATATATGCAATATATCATTATAAATTAAAAGATTATTAAATAAGTGACTGATTTTGAAAATTTTTTAATAGTTTTTCAAGTATTATTTTCTTATTAATGTTTATAATCTGTTACTGACTGTCTTAATACGAAAAGAAATAAAAGTTCTTTCAGTCATATTTATAATAATACTAAATATTTCAGGCTCCTAAGCTCTCCTCAAAGCAGCAATCCTCCTCAGTCAGGTCCAATGGCCATCAGTCTTCTAAATCGGAAGAAGAGACGTCTGCGATTCCATCAGCCTCCAGTCCTGCTGCCTTGACGGCAACTGCTCCGAGGACAAGCACCGACAAGAGGCTGATCCCCACAGATGCAACTCTTCCCCACTCGTCCACGAAGGAACCCGCTTCTCCTAAACCAGTGGCGTCGCGTACAGACGATAAGAGGTTAGAAAAGAAAGCGGACGTTAAAACGGAGAACGGTTGCTCAGAAGAGAAACCGGTCTCTGTAAACGGACACAATAATAATAACGTTGCGAGTGAAGTGCCAGTTCTTACAAGTCCCGGGTCCGAGTACTGGTTAGCCAGGAATCCCGTGGCGGATCAGGTTTTCATTACCGACGTCACAGTCAATCTGAAAACGGTGACAATTCGAGAATGTAAGACCGAAAAGGGTTTCTTTAAGGACCGTGACGATAAAAGCCATTCTAGTGATATAATCTGACTTAATTTTGTGAGTAGTGGGCTTTCTTTTTCGAGAATATTTGCGGAAAAGTGGACTTTGTACAGGGTAGCTCGTTTTTTTAGAGCGTTTTTTATTACGTACGATTTTATCATTTAAGATCTGAGTATTTTTATATTTCGTATGGTAGCGTTGTTTTCAGACTGCTGGTGCTAAATTTATTATTGCAAGTTGGGAATTGGTACTTAAACACATTTTATAAGTATATAATTTTATCTACTCTTCTGAACACAAACTATGAAGGATGTGCGATATGTAATTTATATTATATTGATTCGATTTGTTTTTTACATATATAATTATTATAGTGCTTTCGAAGAGTAACGAATTAATCTCTTTATTTTTGAAATTGATAAGTTTTCGAAAAAATTCCCTGGCACGTCGATTTTGTTTTTAAAAAAATCACTTTTTTACATACGACCCATATTTGTGACATCATCGACAATTTTTTTAAATGGCAACCTCCAATTTTGACCATGCCATTTGAAAGAGCGTGTCATTCTATATACACATCATGAAAAATTATAGTGTTACATAACAAAAATTTCAAGAAAATAATGTTTGAAGATTTTAAAATTTAATTTTCACAATATTGAAAATTATAATGATTATGTAAAAAATCGACTAAATTAAATGTTCAAGTTGTGCA
Organism: Monochamus alternatus; assembly: GCA_037114965.1. Classification (NCBI taxonomy): domain Eukaryota; kingdom Metazoa; phylum Arthropoda; class Insecta; order Coleoptera; family Cerambycidae; genus Monochamus; species Monochamus alternatus. The sequence goes on from CM073430.1 coordinate 20,756,135, forward strand.
CCGTTGGCTGCCTGACAGTAGCCAAGACGATTAATAAATTCTTTTTGGACATTATCAATAACTTCAGGAGGTATACGATGTATCTCGTGACGAATTCTTGCTTTTAAATCTTCTAAATTAACCAGTCTAGTAACGTATACTTTGCTTTTTAAATATCCCCACAAGAAATAATCTATGGGTGTCAAATCAGGCGATCTGGCTGGCCACTCAATCGGCCCCCTTCTTGGGTGATACATTTCGGTGAAAATTAAATTTCAAAATCTTCAATAATTTTCTTGAAATTTTTGTTATGTAACACCATAATTTTTCATGATGTGTATGTAGAATGAGACGCTCTTTCAAATGGCATGGTCAAAATTGGGGGTTGCTATTTAAAAAAATTATCGATGATGTCATATCTTGAACAACGATGACGTCACAAATATAGGTCGTATGTCAAAAAGTGCCTGTTTTTAAAACAAAATCGACGTGCCAGGGGATTTTTTTGAAAACTTCTCAATTTCAAAAATAATGAATTTATTCGTTACTTTTCGAAAGCACTGTATATAACATAAATGTAAGGGCTGGTTTTCTCTTATTAAAGTATTCGCCAACTTTTATCGAGAACAATTAAAAAATGTTTTTCCAATTATTGTACAGAGCGATTCAGTTTTAAATGAACGAACTTTGTCAATAGAACTTGAAAAAATAATAGCAGTATTTTAAATAAATTTTTTTTATTTATACAGGGTGATTCAGTCATAGTGTCATTAATTTTAAAAGAAGATAGAGAAAAATTAGTATAATATGAAAACGTGATTACAGAAAACTTTAAATGCATGAAAAATATATTTTCAAACCATTATTTCAACCCCCTTTTTAGATTGTCACTGACTGCTGGTGGCAGTTTAACTTAGTGCCGACCTGACATGATGTCTAATTTAAATATTTTTCTAGTAGGTACTTATTGTAAAGTTAAAATATGTAACAAATGCTATAGATTATTTCTTTCTCAAAAGTATGCAATTAACATGTTAAGATTCAAACATAAAAAATATTTAATATTGAAAGTACAAAACTCCAATTCATTACATAAATAGTTAAAATACCAATACTCACTACGTTAAGTTATTCAGTGTCTGAAATGTTTCTTGTCAAAAAACAGTCCAAGACATATTCAGTGATAAACTATCCGGTAACAGTGAATCTTAAGCTACCTTTTTTAGGTCAGTAACCTTGTTTTCAATGGTTACCCAATCCCTGCAGAGTCGTAGAACCTCTAAATAATAACAGAAACAAACAATAAAATTCACATTTTTATAAACACCTGGTCTAATCAATATCAAATCATCTGTGTTAAATACTCAACAGATTAGTCTCATAATAAATGCTCATCCACAGTAATCAGCATCAACATCGGATAAGCTATAATCTGCACACTTGGCACAGCTAAAAAGTTGACAATTATAGTTCCCATTTAATACGTTAGTGGCGGAATAAGTTAAAGCTCGTTCATAAATTTACTATCAGTCTAAATTAAACTGCAGTTCAATATGGGTGAAACTAAATTCCGCAAACTTTCCTACAAGGAACAACCTACATTAACTCTACAATTTTGTGAAACCTTTGAACTTGCACTACAAGGACATAATAAATCTAAAAATGTTAAAAGTTCTGGTATATTTTGTGTATTTTGAAGTTTACATCAGAACTTGACAAAAGGCGTAATGGATACCTTGAAAATGCAACTCCTCAAAAAATATACATACTGACATTTTAGATTGCATACTAGAATTTTGTCATTAGAAGAAAAATATCAAAAAATCAAAAATGATTTGTTTTTTCGATTTTCGGTGTTTATTGGCCCTTCTGAAAACTTGGTTAAAATTAATAATATTACGACTGAATCACTTGGGATATAGAAGATGTTGAAGCTTTCAAGATATTAGGTTTTTTTTGCTTAAAAACTGTTGGTCAGATATTAGTACTTACTGAGGTACAGGATGTTGAAATGATAAAATTAATTCAGTAATATGTTATATTTCACACATAAACTAATAGTTAGTATAATTGGTCATTTTTTGTGGATCGCATATAGGGCTATGTAAGTCTTCTTGGTTTAACAAAATCCGTCATAACTTTTTTGTACTTTGTTCATTTATAATCTCATTGCATTTTGTTTATTTATTTATTTATTATTTTCAAACAAAAAAGTTTTATCTTCATAAAATGCACACTAATCGAGATATTTATATTTTAGAAAATCGTGCATATTCATATTTTTTTTATTTTACAGTGATCGTTTCTTTTTTTTAAAGTATAAAGCAATTTAGAAGTTTTATCATGCAAAGTTCAAAAATATTTGTAGAAACATAATATGTTTAAATATGCAGGTATTCCTTATAAATCGTTGCACTCTTAGGCATCAATGATCTGTTTTATCATTCTGCATATGTCCAGTACACTTACGCCATGTTCCAGCAGCGACATGATTAATAGCCTCCTGTAATAATACTTTCACATCACTTAATTTAAAGGTGACATTTCGTGCTACTTTATTTTTTATTTTTACCCAAATTACTGTATTGGATTTAATTTAGTGGCAGGTATGGCGGTAAATGAATATGAAGTGGAGAACATAATGTGTTGACCTTTTCCTCTTAGGACAATTTTTAATAACTATGCTTTTAACATGGTCTCTGTATAGTCAATATTTTTTAATTTGAATCAGTTCATAATATCTGCTTTCCTCCATGTTCTCGTCCTCACCTTCAGCTTGAATTTTTTTTATCGTCGATAGTTTACTTCTGAAGAACAATTCATTAATTTTCCTAGGAATGGCTTATGTTACCTTGTCATTGACTTCTTTTTTCTTCCTCGTGTGTCCACTTTTTTCTTTGGATTTAGTAATATATTTTTTTATAGCACTAGAAACTGAGACTTGTGTCAACAAACTATACATAACAGTTTCACTTACAGTTAGAGTTTTGCACCCGAATTCTTTCATATATGTTTTATATTATCAGCATTTCATTCAATTTTTATTAGATCTTTATGGTTTGTATCACTTTTTTTCATATCTGGCTTGGATGTATACCCAATTTTCCACAATTCTTTAATTTCATTTAGAATATGTTTGGCACTACTGTATCATCACCCTGTATTACCCTTTAATGTAGGCCTAATTTTTAACTTACATAAGTTGCAAAAATGAAACAAGCATCAGAATTTTTGCAACAGATACTATTTGCAACATTTTTTCTCTTCAACTTGAATGTTTTATTTATGATTTTAAAACTCTTTGATATATTGATTCCAAATATCGAAGGTTAAAATAAATATGAATTTACACAATTTTTTCCGATGTATATTATATTTGGTATGGTAATATTGGACAGTTTATTATTAATTATAGTAATCAATGAAATGGAATCAATTTAACTTTAAAATTCAACCTAATCACTCTCTCCTGTCAGTATTGTAAATATTGGCCTTACTAATTATGAAAAACCTACCCATGAAAAAACCTACCCCTCGGCCCCTTTGATCGAGGTCCCAGATTTCGTTTTTTTTAAACAACTGCGCATTTAGCTACACACGTTCGCATGCTCAAGGGACACGGTGATTTGTCAAGAGACAGATTGTCTTCCTCTTTGTCGTGTACAAATGAATTTCATTGGTGTTCATTGCACATTTAGCCAGAACCTCTGGAACTGTATAAATTGTGACAATGCTATAACCCTTGTTTGTGTTAAGGATGACATGGATTTTAAAAGAGTATCGCCATCTATTGTTTATACTCCTAAGTTTGACTGGTTAACTATGTTAAATATGAACAACAATATTACCCAAATAAACTTAACTGTATTGATACTTTAGTCATAGATGAAGAAACCAGCCCTAAGATTTTTTTTTTAATTTAATTGAATACTTTTTTTCATACAATAAAGAAAGAAAATTGAAAGAATTTTACTTCTCACTAGTCATTTTAAATTGTATGGGTATACATTACCTAATTTAGGTACCAAGTCCCATTTTTTTTTATCGCAATTCTTTACCTCCATTATATTATTTACCACATGTAATTTTCGCTAGGTTTGTTCCAATAGTACAAAGTATTATAAATCCATCGGATTATGAATTTAAAGAACGTCTTTTTTTATGACGGGTGCTGTTGAAACAAACTTCTTAAAACATCATTCCACCTTTTCTGTGCTAGTAAATCTCTATATTATTTGAAACGAGTAATTGCTTAAATCTTTTTATATATATTTAAAACTTCTTGTTGACTTATTTATTTTATAACCTAATTTATTTCTTGAGAACGCTAATGTAGCACTACGACCTTATCGTTAACGTGGAAGTAATAAATGACAATCCTCAGGAGCAATTAAATTAAATTAAAGTGAAAATAATTTAAGGCCGGCCCATTAAGGATAAGTCCGTAGCGCTACATTGATCATTTTAATGTAAGATATGTATTTTACTTATTAATGGTAATTTGTACATAGACTGTATTATACAAAGTTAAATTTAAATATACCTAGTTGTTTTCTGTTAATGATTAAGTATTTTTGAAATAAAACGTAGATGAGCAGGACCTTATTTTGAATTCTTAAGTTAAACCGCCCCGAGGGTCATACCCAAACCCCTTCTACTGTACTTATATTTCAGAAAATAAGCAACCACTAGATGGCGCTGTTCTGAGTGAAGTGAAATGTTGTGGATAATATTCACTGAAATGTACGATGTGGAATGCTCTTAGTTCCACTGCGTATCCGTATAAAGTGACAAACCTAGGAACAGACAAATGAAGGCACATGAAACTCGGCAAAGAAATACTTCATTGGTTATGTATGTGGGTGCGAGAGACAATCGTCTGCACGTACGATATGAATTGTGTTCTTAATTTTCCATTATTTTGTTTGCAAACACGTCATTGGCGTACATTGTGGTTAACCAGTACATTCTTTTATCTTGTATCTCGTTAGTGTTATTCTTTGTGTATTTTGTGGGTGTTATTGTTGGAACATGTCATGTTTTATAAGGGACTGTAAAATTAACCAGCATATAGCACCAAATAATTCTTCATATCCAGAATTCAATTTCATTTCAATTCACAATCAGCTAAATCTCTAAAACAAATATGGCGCTGACCACAAGTAATCAATTCGTGCATCTTGAAGAATCCAGTCATCATAATATAAAATTTCATTTCAGTGATAATATGCTTGTTTTAAATGTACAATCGTTTATAATATTAATGGCACTATTAAAAATGATTTTTGCGATTTCTTTTGAACTGCTGATGTATTCGTAAAGAAATCTACTTTCGACTTTTAACAGTTCTTAGTTATTTCACTCACTAATAGAGATTTAATGAAATTTCTACTTAGAACTTCAAAAGGAGTGTTATTATTATTGCAAAAGGATGTATCTGCGGTGTGCTGTTAAGGTAGGCTATTGGCTATATCTCGGAAACTAGGTATTTGTCCTACAGCTTCCGGAGAGATATATTGATAATAAAAGTACTCCAAGAGGTTTTTAAAAATTATATTCCACTTTCAAATTTTACCGCTAGATGGAGAACTTTTAAATCCAAATCGAAAAGTGAGATTTTTTCCATAAATGTTAAATGGTTTTTGGACTCTTCTATTGACACATTAAAAATTGTTTATTTCACATTTTCCTTTTAAAGTATCTCTTGAAGAAAAGGGGAGGGCAGAATCATATTGCAGAAAGAAATGGAAATCTCTCCACTACGTTAACCAATTTCAGCTAACTTAATTTTGTTTTAAAGCTGTTTTATAACCGAATCATTATCTATAACAATGCTTAAGTTTTTCTTTAAACTTGAACCACCATGCAGGTGGCGTAATTTGGTATCTTTAGAAATTAAAAATATTTTCGCGTATAACTTTTCTCGAAAATAAGTTGCTTCTGGTTTGTGTCATTTTTGAAACAATTTTATGAGTAACAAAATGTGAGAAAATCTTACTTTTTAATTTGGATTTAAAAGTTCCCCATCTAGCAGTAAAATTTGAAAGGGGAAAATAATTTTAATAAACTTCTCGGGGTCACTTTTGTTATCAATATTTTTTTTCAGAAGCCGTAAGATTAGTAGTTTTCGAGATACAGCCGCTGGCCGACCTTAACAGGACACCTGGTATAATCAAGAATGTTAGTCACAGGTGTATTTAAAATGCAATTTAAAAAAATTTAAATACTGGATTAGGTAAGTTAAACAATTCCTTATGAATGTAATTTCATATACAAGGTATGTAACATCTCGAACACTGTAAAAGATAAGTATCCTGTAAAAATTGTTTTTGAAAAGCTCAGTTGACAGTAAAAAAAGACTAAAGTTATGTCCACATCTTAGAAATGCGATATACATTATTTTTGATATGATGATGAAAAATATTTAAAAATTCCTATAACTTTCATTTTTATTCATTATTTATCTTGAACAAAAATGGAGAAAAGAGGGAGGTGGGTTAATTTTCTGGTGACCACCCTGTACAATTGATGTCAGCTTCTTTGTTACTTTCGCGGTTAATTTACCAAAAATATCCTTAATATTTAATTTTACTATAAAATTATGTAATTTGCTGTAAAATGTTTAATTTGCACGAATTTCAAAAATATTTTTGTAAAATCCCTAATAATTGATAAAGAATCTGCCATCTAGTAGCCAATATATTGAACTAAAATTTCACCTTCAACTTTGGCGCTTTGGCCTTTAGCCATTAGATGGCGTAATACGTCCCGCAATCATTGATACTGCTCAAACTCAAGAACGACATAGACGTGATGGGGGATTTTTATGCGTATCAGACACCAGATGGTAAAAATATCGATTGGCGGTTAGTTTAACACAATGTCTCAGTATGTGACGCCGATTCTTGTGTTGAATCTCGGCTCAGAAATGATATTCGTGATTGCTCAACGACTGCAAGCTCAAAATATACCCCACGAACGGGCTACACTAGGTGATGATATGATACATTTGTATACGGCACACCTCGCACTTTTCCTTCGATGGCAGGTTTTTCGAAAATTCCTGCGATCTGCACGATGCTTTTTTGTTTGTACTCTTTCGTTTTGTATAAGGCTCGATTTATATAGTTGATAGGTAGGTACTTATTGCGCATCGCTTTTCTTTCTGCATTACAAAAATACGCTCATTTGTATATAAACACATTTCCTGTACTAACCTCTGCAAAATATGCGCTTCTATTCTTTGAAATCTGTAAGAACTAAAAATATATTCGTATATAGATAATTATTGTTATGTATAGCTTCATGCTTCAAATATAGCTTTTTAAATAAATAATTATATTAACAGTGGTGTAGGCAAAAGGAAGGTTTTGGTGATCCGAACTCCATTAATTATGTTTTTATCTCCGCAAAAGCAATAATGCTTATAACATTTTTACGCTGAAGTCAAGAGCTCTTCAAGCAGTTAACTCTTAAGTTCAAATTGTTAACTGTCATGGTGAAGTTCGCTGTAGGCCAAAATGAATAGTATCAATAATAAATACAAAAAAAGAACAGATCTGTCGTAGTATGGACAAAATGTTTAGCAAATTGTTAATTTTTTATATTCTGCTATAATAATTTTAACCTTTATTATCTCTGTCACGGACATGGGAAGGCGTGGTGCGTGCATACCGATGCATGTAATTTTCAACAACTTCCTATCCGTCTATTCAAAACATTTTTAGGAGTACATACTAATAAAATAATAAGGTGACATACCAACTAGGTAATCTCGTCTTCAAGGACAATATATTAACATCCTCTGTGCAAATAAATATGTAACAGGTACTTAATAAAAACAGCACACACAGATATAATTTCTATACAATTTGTTCAAGGTAACCAATAATACGATAAATTTTAAAAATACATAGAGATGTCTTTTTTTCTCAAAATTTACCAGGGAATCAATATATCGCATGCGACTGTTTTCTCTATAAAAGGATACTCGTGTCTGACTTCTTGAAACGTTATTTTTATAAATTAATGAGATACAATAACGCTTCAGAATAAAGATACAACAAATAAAACCAAATATACATCCTTCAGCTCTTGTTTACCTAGTTGAAAAAATATTGACGTCAGCCATGCGTGTATGGTGTTTTATAACTTATTATACAGGGTGATTCATTATGCTAACTGGATAATCCTAGGTGGAAAATATGAAGAATTGACACATAACTCTTAGATAAAATATTGCTTCCTAAGAGTAAAAATTTAATAGATTTTTGCCCATTACCTTTACCCTTTTTGATATTTCCCTGTCATACTTGGCATAAAGTTTAAATAATTTAGAACATTATAAAAAATGCTACAAAATCGTTCATGGCAACTACCAGAAAGGCGTACGACAGGGGTAGAGGGGCAGTTTCCCATTCCTAATTTCAACACCACTGGCGGAATTTTAATTATGGTACAATATTTCAATACTTTCTATGATATTAATCTACTATTTCTTCATAACGGTGAAGTCATTATTTTTTCTCTTAAAGTTAAACATAGGGCTGTACAATCATTTTTATTTTATCATGTAATTTATGTCATTATATTGTTCAAGTCGGTATCTTCTGACATTGGATTGCATTGCATTAGTTGAATTAGGTTTTACAGTTGAGTTTGTTAGTGTGTTGAGGTGAAGTGAAGTGTTGAAGAATTGAAAAATTGTACCAAAATAAAAATTTCGCCAGTGGCGTAGAAGTTATAGGAATGGGAAACTGCCTGTCGTACGCCTCTGGTAGTAGTAATGAACGATTTTGTAGCATTTTTTAATATGTTCTAAATTATTTAAACTTTATGCCAAGTATGATAAGGAAATATCAAACAGGGTCAACATAATGAGCTAAAATCATTTAACATTTTTTAAATAAAACACCCTGTAAGGAGCCATATTTGTTATGTATCAATTCTTCATATTTTCAGCCCAGGATTATCCAGATATAGCATATGTACAATTATTAATGAATCACCCTGATGTATATCATGAAGCAATTGACCGACCATGGCCATACAAACAACATAAATTTTAAATGACGTAGAGCAGGTGATGCTTACGGATTATATAGAACTTTTAAAAATTCCATTCCAAATTACTTGAAACTATTTTATTTTTATTCATCATCAGAATATATTCCTCTCTAATTTCTTGTTCCAGTTCTGGAGGAAATCATATCAGTTTTGATATCAAAACCGCTCATAGTCGATCTAATGAAACCCCAAGCATCCCATGACCATAACAGCGTGCGGGCAATAATAGAGGACGTCACGCAATCATCAGCAATGAGACTGGACCCTATAAGCATGGGAAAACTATGGGATCTTATAACTATGGTGTTCAAATGGCAAGTTACCATGTCAGAGAATTTATTAGGCATCACTTTGAGGCATCTCTACGAAATTGAAAGCTATATCATCAATCCAGATACTCATCAGCAACTGCTCAGGGTACAGAATTTGGTTGAGAACTTTAACAAGATCTTGGATCAAAAAGAGAAGGCGACTCTACATGAAAATGTGGTTTTCTGGCTCAAGAATTGTAACGTCAGGGTATCTTTATTGCTGAGAATGGGGTTGCAAAATATGGACGGGAATTTCGTAGTTAATAATCTGGATCCTATCGCTGAAGAAATGCTCAGAAATTTAGGTATGTAAATAGAAAAGCGCCTCAGAATTTTGCGCGAATCAAATACGCCCTTTGCTTATTTTATAGGTAAATGTTCATTGGTCGACATAAATTTCACCAACCAATAATGAGTCTATATGACCAATCACTTTAGTTCAATATACAGCCAAAAGTAATTTTAAATAAATTCTATAATTTTTAGGAGAAAACATTTATCAAGTAACACAAAATGGTAGAATTTTGGAAAACAAAGCGAAACCCTCATCTACTCTAGACTCACAAGAACCCAAACCAGTGGATGAACTCCAACATTTTGTAAATGAAATGTTGGGTCAACGTAAATTGCTTGAAAATGCAGAAGACAATCGTTTCAAGTTGAGCATAAGTGATGAAAACGCGAATCGTTCTAGGGAAAGAAAAGTGGCTTTCGACACCATAGATGTAAGTGTCGATGACACTAAACTGCAGAACTTGATGAGCGATATGATACTAAGGGATGACGAGGAAGTCAGTTTTAAGCATGACCTTTTGAATATGATTAGTGGCGATGATAACAAAAAATAAATTTTTGTAATTTGAAATTAAGCCTTTGCCTTAAACTCAGAACAAGATAGATTGAGGTCGATTGTATTTTAATATAAGTATTATTCAAGTGATATTGTAGCTTCGTATTTGTTAAAGTTGTTTTGTGTGATGTATTTTATTTTGAAGTAAAGTGCCTTTGAAAAAAAATAGTAATTTTTAATTTTATTGCAGTAAAACATATATGGAACAACAAAACAAAAATAGGCCATTAAAAAAAGAAAATAAAATATTACTATAAGGTCTTTCTAACATTTGCCAATAGAGCAAAACATTGTTTAATAATTTCCTGCACATTAGCAAGATTCTTGTTGGGTTTAACTTTCTCCAGTTCCTTCATTTTGGGTAACATCTTTACCAGAATAATTTTAGCAGCCTCAACGTTTCCCCTTTGCAGGTTTGAAATATCGTCTGGCTCGATAAAAATATTACATTTGATTTCTGGCAGGTTTTGGTACAACGGCCAGTCATTTTCGCAAACTTCACAAGTGCAGTCAAAGAAGTATTGCTTTTTAAGCTTAGCTTTGCGATCAGGCTTTGACATTACAGCATGGTGGTATCTAAAAATAAAAAATGACAGCTTTTCGTTTACAGGGTGTTTCATAAATGAGTGCCAATATTTAAGGGGACTTTTTGCCCATGATTTTAAGACAAAAAATTATTCATATAAATATAGGTCTGTTTTTGCTTTGTTTTTAATATACAGGTTAAAGATATTTTTGAAATATTGTTTTTTTTTATAACTTCGAAAAAAAATTAGATATATTTTTAAACTTGGTGAGTGTAAACTATAGGTTAGACATACCTTTCAGAGGAAAAAAAATTCACTATCACCCTGAAGATATATTGAGTATAGATTAGGTGTAGACATATTTTCCAGGAACAAACTAAATTTCAATATTAACCAGTGGCATCACAATTACTATAACCCTAAATATTTTGAATAAAAACAATAATACGACACTTTTTTTCAAAAGCAAAAATTATTTTCTTAATGGTACGCTTCATTTTATAACAAAAAAAGATCTCTTGACTTTTATTTGTACCTTCTACTGTTTTGCAGTAAAAAAGAGCAATTATCTGCATGTCCCTATAACAATGTGGACAATTTTGATGATGCATCATCATCAGCATTGTATTGATTTCTTAGAAACTATAAGAGGTTGGAAAATGAATAATGTTTTAGATGTTCTATTCTAATAACTTTGTGAAACAAAACAAACAAAATTGATGAAATAATTAAATAAGATAATCTTCAAAGAGTGCAGGATATAATATGAGAAAGAGAGATGATATAATCATGGAGGTGGAGGCCATTTTTGACAAAAGTATTTATTTTTTCTTTTTTTTTGTTTCATATATTAATTTGTTAAAATTATTAGGTAATAACATAGTTCTTTAACCAGAAATGATTAATTGTTATTTAATTATTAATTTTATTTTATCCTATTACAATAAAAAACTGTTTAATGTAAAAATAAATGCCTACTTTTTTCCATAGTAGCGATATAGGGATATATACAGACAGATGTTCTTTGCTTTTTTTACTAAAATACAGTTCAGAAAATTATTAAAAGTCGAGATATTTTTTATTACACAATTAATAAAATAATTTTTGTTTTTTGGAAAAAAAAAACAGTAGATGTTTATTCAAAATATTCAAGGTTATACTAATTTGTCGTGCCACTGGTTAAAACTGAAAATTGATGTTTTTCCTGAAAGATATGTCTATCACCTACTTTACGCTAGCCAAGTTTCAAATAAAAAATATCTAATGTAGTTTTGAAATTACTAAAAATTTTCAAAAAAATTCTTAATACCCTGTATATCAAAAACAACGCAAAAACACGCCTGTGTTTTCATAAACTTTTTGTCTTAAAATTGGGTGCAGATTAACCCCCTTAAATATTGACATTCAATTATGATACATCCTGTATACAGGGTGTTTCTAAACTATGGTGCCAAATGAATATGACAGATAGAAAATGTCATTTTGACCAAAAAGTTTCATGTAAACATAGGTCCGAAAATGCATAATAAAAAGTTACAGGGTGATAAAGGTACAGTTTGAGAAACAATTTTTCGCAATAACTTCTACAAAAGTTAGGCAATTTAAATGAATCTTGGTGCAGTTTCTTAGACAGTAAAATGCAACAAATTCATGCAAAAACTATTTATTCCCATCGCCCAGGGCGGAGAGCCGGTGTAGCACATAAGATTTTATTATGAAAAAAAAATTCGGACATGAAACTTTTTGCTCAAAATGACATTTTCCATCTGTCATATTCATTTGGCACCATAGTTTAGAAACACCCTGTATATTTCATCTATTGAAATTAAAATTTACCCATAGTTATCATAGCATTGCTGTCCCTTTTTAATGTTTTCTATGGCCCTTATCACTATGACAGGCCCATAGCATTTCCTTAGTATATTTGGACTGCATCTGTGATTGAACATGCTTAGGAAGGAATAAGCACCAGCTCCAATTTCATCTAGTTCGTAAATTCCTAGATTGTTCTCAGCCAGTTCCGTGATTTCGTGGAAGTTGCAAGCACTCGTTTGCATATGCAACAGGATTAGATCTTTGAAAACAGCCTCTTCCTCTTCACTTTGAAAAAAATCGGTAAATTTTTTTATTAAGTGAAAAATAATTGCTGATGTGGAAGCCCTGTCAAACATATCCGCAACTGATCTGCTGGCTGTATTGGGAATTAAGTTGTGAATTTCTTTATAGCTATCAGAATGATAAAAGTCTTCCGTGTTATCCATTTCATTAATCTTCGAGTATTGGTCTTTTACTAACAACACTATTTTCAGAGGTAGAAGCTTCAATTTATCAATATGTAGCTCTCGTGCTGTGGCTAAAATCCTGCATTCATATTTGTGATAATCATGGTCCTTATTCTTGCATTTTTCATCACAGTACATGACCTGGGTGCATCTATTGCAAGGAATCAAATTGTAACACAGTTTTAGACAGTTGTGACAGTGGTTGTAGAACCGTTGTATCAACATATAGCAAAATGGTTTTTCTATGGCCAATACTTCCCCTACAGTTATATTTCGAGTAGCTACTATATGTCTTCCTTGGTCTTCTGTATGTTTAATTTCTATCGAGTTGCTTGCACATTGAATCAATTTATTCTTTTGGTTTTCTGAAATCTGTGGAACAGGTTCAAAGTAGTTGTTGATTAATTGTGTCGGTTTTAATTCATTTGCCTTTTCCTGTCTTTTAAGTAACTTTGGTTTCAAGTTCTCTGGATATTTATTATTGAAGGCTCGATCTATATCCTAGAAAATCAAAACTAATTTATAATTTACTTTTATATCAATTTATAATTTTCCTATTTACCTCCAAACATTCTTTATAAAATCCTTTTTCGAATAATACTGCAGACCTGTTAGCATACGCCAAAGCCAAGTATTCAGATCCATTTTCAGCCAGGGCAGCACTTTGACTATAATATTCTATAGCTTCCCCGATTTTCTTTATTTTAAACATTTCGTTGCCCTTCTGCCTCATTTTGGCAGCAAAATCATTATTTTTCAAATCTTCACTCAAGGCGGGAAGCAGTTGGTATTCATCTAGTAGCTGATAAGCAAAGTCTACGCGTTGTGCGTTTGTTTCCAAAACAGAAAACTGCATCGAGGTTACTCTAACTAGCTGTTTAGCCGATAGATGCTGTAATAGTTGTTCAACAATGTTGTGAAGGTTTATATTTTCCATTTTACAAGTTCTTAATTTTCTAAGTTTCATACGATATTTCAAAACTCAAAACCCAGAAAAATAATGAGCACAAATCACAACCTTTTTAATGAACACTATTTTTATTTTATATTTTGTGATTTTTATACACTGCACAACACTTCAAATTATAACCTTAGTAAAAAAAAATGTTTTATGAGCAAATCGTAAATCTATTTATTTTATAATATGATCACCACAGATTATTAAAGATTTATAATCACATTTGATTATGATTGTTAAGCTCAAAAAATATTTGTATTTTGCAATTTTTGTTCCACAGTAACGCATGGACGTTATAAAAATAGACAGTAAACCCGAATCCTCTACCTCTAAATAGAATGAAAAATGATAGATGTGAATGTGAAACTATTAGGGAAAATATGCATCAGGAAGATGGCGCCCCCTTTTTTTGTCAAATATCTGATCGATTCCAAAGGCAAATTATTGTTTAATAGGTCTATATATGTATTTATACTTATATTTGATTACCTACAATTCGCAACTTACCACAACCAAGATTCCTAAACATAGGAGGTTGCCTACAAACTGCTGATGAATGCGCTCGCCCATAAACTCACCAGTGACGTCACTGGTATACGAATCGAAAATGTCAGATATTACTTGCTAATAAATTCCGACTTTTCTTTGTATTATTATTTTTGTGTTACTGGAATTTTTGCATTTTGGAGTAATAGTTGTTGTCTTGCTATTTGTTATCGTTACGGTTTAGTTATTTCAGTGCTGTTGAGAATACATATACAGGGTGAACCTTAAATAAGTATAAATATTTTAACCAGCAGTATACTTCTCTGTATAGAACACATAATTAATAGTTTTTTTTTACAAAAAAATAAGAAATAAGTCAAATTTTAAATAAATTTCGTCATTTTTCAATAAAAAACTTGTTGAGGACCGCTGAGCAAACGATGTTTGTGAGTTGCAATACCTATAACTCTATAATCTTCATTTCATGATGTCACATTTGTCAAAATAAATAGTCGCCATATTGCAACTTCAACCTAATGCAATGTAGCATACTTGCACAATGTGCATAGAGGTTAGAATTTAAAAACAAAAATGTTCCGAAAACTACACCGCAGAAAAGTAATTTTAGATTTGT
Organism: Monochamus alternatus; assembly: GCA_037114965.1. Classification (NCBI taxonomy): domain Eukaryota; kingdom Metazoa; phylum Arthropoda; class Insecta; order Coleoptera; family Cerambycidae; genus Monochamus; species Monochamus alternatus. Next base: position 20,771,228 of record CM073430.1, read on the forward strand.
TTTCAGCATCCTCGAAAATAGGGGGAGGTGATTAGAATTTTTATTAATAAAATTGGAGAAATTTCCGCTAATGTATATAATTACCAAAACAAGTATTTTTATATTTAATCTATCTAGATTTACGTTAAAAAAATATATATTTATTTTAAAGACGATATGGTAACTTCGCCTTCTGGTTTATTACGTTATGTCACTGATCTGATCAGTGACCCTCAAAATGTGGGTATTTAAAAAAAAAATATATCTCCGTAATTACAAATTTTTAAAAATTACTCACTAGACTCATCATCTATATGATGAACTACACTAGCTTGCAGTTAAAATATTTGTACTCATTCACCCTGTATAGGTATTTTATATATCTAATTTTAAATTGTTATAATTTTGTACTTGTAAAACCAAAATGAAAAAAGGAAGTTGGCGAATCTATTACTTTCCATTGTGTCCCAAAAGAATCTTAATCAAGAAGAGAGCGGAGCTGAGATGCAATCAAAAAGATATTTTTTTATCTAGATAACCAAAAAATTTGCACTAAGCATAGGTTAAACATTTTCATATAGAAGAATTTACAGATATATATTGTAGAAGAAAAATGAACGTAGCTAGGTGTAAATTATTGTCATGTGCTGTATACAGCTATTATATTAGATCAATGAGTTCAGCAATTTTTTGCCTTAATCTGACGTGCAATTGCTCTGTGAAGACCGTGCCATCAAATATTACTTCCAGTACACAGGCTCCTCAAAGCACCATGAGCAAAGAGAATAAAAAAGATAGTAAGCGAACTTCCGGAGTCGAAAGCCACAATAAGACAAGTATAGTCACCAAAAACTCGGGTTACCAATGTACTTTTAAATTATTTAATCAAATAAGATAAATGATGTTATGTTTTACCACTTTGACAGTAAAAATATAAGGCATTTTACTATATTTGCTTATGTAACATATTTCAGGTATACGTACTTGTATGTATAGGACAAGGGTATACGTAATATTAATTGTGTTGCTGCAAATGCACTCGATGAACGTGTAATTTTTTTAGGTATAAAATACGGTTGGTTTGTCGTACGTACATGGTGCTAAAAATGAAAAATAATTTTAAATTAAATAATATGCCACCTCTGGCAATTTACAACATGTACAATGAAACTGAAAAAAGAAAAAAACATCGTATTCATATGATTTTATTATCTGGTCTAAATTTTCAGGTTTTGGTGAGTTCAATGTTATATTGTTTAGTTAGATAAAAATGAAAATATGGTGATATATTAGTAATGGAACAGAGCTTAATAACAGGTTGCTGACTTCAGAATGGAGCATTAAGTCAAATATGCCTTATGCGAATGTTGCTCCTTTTCCATCTCAGTGACAAAGTTAAAATTTTATTTTCAATATTTGGAAATAACGAAATAACTTTTTAAAAACTAAATATTTGCATACATTTTAGAGATGAAGGTTTTTTTGGGGGCGAGAAATTCCATTTTTTTTTCATGTCACTAGTAGATGACTCCTAGCAAATTGTCTGATTGAGTTTACACAAAACTCGCTTTTGCCATTGTGGAACTTGTATAGCATTACCTACACAAGTTTAAGAATACCGTAAGTGCATCATATTAGCACTAATAATTATGGTAATATTAAAAACATGAATAGACACACCTGCTTGCTTTGACTTCCCATATTTCTGCACTAATGAGGTTGGGACTCGCATCAATGATGTTCACAGGCATAAATGAATCCACTCACGGCAAATTATCTAATATAAAATTGATGCAATTTCTCCATTCAAAAATTACTTTCTAAATAAACAGCTATACAATTTTAACAGCATCTTGTAATGAAGTGATTTTTCAACCGCCCCGTATGCCATTAAAAGCCGGCCGACGCTCGAACTACAGCTAGCGTGAGGTGGACCGAGAGAATCGAACGCGCATCGAACCGCGCACCAGAGACTCTACCACAGCGAAGCTATGACGTAGGATGCGCGCTCGACTCAGCCCGTACGATTCCGAGTCAGCAGCAATATTTTGAAATTTAGGAAAATTCAGTATCTGTCCTGGCCCACACCGATCAGCTGTGTCGTCTCCGACCCTCTAGTGCGCAAGTGTTACCGATTCACCAAGAAAGGCTTGCTATACATCAGAAGTAGTACCTGCTAGGCCGCCAGACGATGCAGTTGTGTCTTCAGTGTTCTTGATAGTAAGTTAACCGTCTAAAATTATACTAAGTCGCTAAGTGGACGAATCGTAAATTTAACAAGTCTACAAATTAGAACACTGCCGATTATTCTAAGTTCAAACGAGACCTTTGAGTGAAATAGTAAAGTTCGAAAACCGCCACTTCAGAACCAGCATTAGGCCTTCCCAACTTCGAGTAAAAGATTCAGTTCCTGAGCCGCTAGCACCGAGACTGGTCCTGTTCCATATCAGTCATCTGAAGCGAGATAGTACCAATCTTTTGCATAAGTCTCCCACCACTCCAGTGCCACGAAGTAAAGACTTAGCGAGGTGAGCACTGCTGTCAGTATTGTTTTCCAGCTTGTGTACTGTACTACGGCATGGGTAAAGTCGCTGTCGCATTATCCGGTGACGTTTACCTCACCACATGTTTGGTTTATAGCATTCCGTTCTATGAATTGAAACGTGGGCCATAATTTAACGTCGCTTCCTGTACCACGGCGTGGGTGGAGTCGCTGTTGCATTATCCGATGACATTTACCTCACCATGCGTTCGGTTTATAGGAGTACATCCTATAAGTTGAAACGTGGGCCGACATTTACTGTTGTGTACCGTACTACAATGTGGGTGGAGTTGCTGTCACATAATCTGGTGACTTTACCTCACCACCCACTCAGGTTATAGGAGTATACTCTATAAGTTGAAACGTGGGCCGTAACTTACCATTGCTATCCATAATGCGACGTGGGTGGAGTTGCTGTCGCATAATCCGGTGACTTTACCTCACCACGCGTTCAGGTTATAGGAGTATACCCTATAAGTTGAAACGTGGGCCGTAACTTACCATTGCTATCCGTAATGCGACGTGGGTGGAGTTGCTGTCGCATAATCCGGTGACTTTACCTCACCACTCGTTCAGGTTATAGGAGTATACCCTATAAGTTGAAACGTGGGCCGTAACTTACCATTGCTATCCGTACTGTGACGTGGGTGGAGTTGTTGTCGCATTATCCGGCGACTTCACCTCATGACACATTCAAGTTATAGACGAACATCCTATGAGGTGAAACGTGGGTCGTAACTAACCAGTACCCGTTTCTTTCCAGCTGTCCAGCCGTGCATTCCAAGAGAGAAGCTGTACTACCATCTTTTGTTTTTATATGTATATAAAAATACATATTTTAGAGTAAAATGCGATTTTCAAATGTCATTTGTTTTCGAGTAATGACGTCATCGATTTTTTTTTAAATGGCAGCACCATATTTTTTTCCTTGATTCTGAAAGATTGTTTAATTCTCTATCAGACAGTACTAAAATTTTGCCCTCTTACATAGGAAAGTTTTCGAGTAAATGACGATTGAATGTTAGAAAACGTAAATTTATCCATAAAAAAGTAACAATTCTGAGGTATGTAAAATAAAATACAATTGATTAAATTTTATACTTAAATTAAATGTTCGAATTGCCATCCACCAACTTCTTGACAATGCGCAAGTTTGTGAAGAAATTCTTCTTGTACATTATGAATGTTTTCTGGGGTAACTCTGCGTATTTCGTCCCGAATGCGATCCCCACAAAAAATAGTCAAGAGGTGTAAGATCTGGCGATCTTGCAGGCCATTCTATCGGTCCGCGTCTGCCAATCCACCTCCCAGGAAAACAGTTGTCCAAAAAATCTCGTACAGGGCGCGCATAGTGCGGAGGTGCATCGTCTTGCTGAAACCATATGGTATCGTCAGGAATGCCAGGGTCATTATCGTTAGGAAAAATTACTGCAAGGGCTGGAACAAGGTCATTTTCTACAAACTCTAAATATCTTTGTCCTGTAAGGGTTCCTGGGGGTGGATCGGCAGACGCGGACCGATAGAATGGCTTGCAAGATCGCCAGATCTTACACCTCTTGACTGTTTTTTATGGGGATACTTGAAGTCAAAAGTGTACATTAATAAACCACGTAATTTAGAAGAACTTCAAAATCGCATTCGGGACGAAATACGCAGAGTTACCCCAGAAATCATTCATAATGTGCAAGAAGAATTTCTTCACAGACTTGCGTATTGTCAAGAAGTTGGTGGATGGCAATTCAAACATTTAATTCAAGTATAAAATTTAATCAATTGTATTTTATTTTACATACCTCAGAATTGTTACTTTTTTATGGATAAAATTTACGTTTTCTAACATTCAATCGTCATTTACTCGAAAATTTTTCTATGTCTATGTCTATGGGCAAAATTTTAGTACTGTCTGATAGAAAATTAAACGATCTTTCAGAACCAAGGAAAAAAATATGGTGTTGCCATTTAAAAAAAAATCGATGACGTCATTACTCGAAAACAAATGACATTTGAAAATCGCATTTTACGCTAAAATATGTATTTTTTAAATTAAAAATCGACCTGTTCGAGGATTTTTTCCAAAAAATAATTGTTTCGTTTTTATTGAATTTATTCTATACTTTTGGCGCATACTGTATGTATATTATTTTATTGTCTTATATTCCTGGATAAGTCTAACTCCTCCTTCATGACCCTCTGGACACATCGTGTCTTCACTGTAGCTGCCCTAGCAGTGGTGTTTCTGCACTGTAAACAGAAACTGGCGCCCGAGGTTGCCGCCACCGCAGCTCAGGCGTCGTAATGACACCGCGTCGCACCGCTGAAGCGACGTAGGTTCGTCACAAACTGGAGATAAACGCCAATTTCTAAAGCTCCAATAAAGTGATAACTTGAAAATAGAAATATATACTTTATTTAATTCACCCCTTTAGTGACGAACATTTTATTTGCAACATCGAATCAATTATGGCACAATAATCTAATAAAAATCCCATATCTGGCAAAAATTGAGATTAAAATATTGATAACTTGTTAGGCAACAAAATAATGTGAAACACATATTCTGTGTAAAAATTTTAAATGCTATTCTTAGAATATGGTTCATATAAAATAAAAAAGATTTACATCTTTAGATATATTGCACATAACACTAAAATATTTATAGTTAAAAAATATGATTAAAATATTCACATTATAATACACAAACAATTATACAAATAGCTGCTATTTGGATAAAAATTTGAAATAAATCCAGCTTTTAACATTGAAAATTATGAACGACTTGAAAATAATGGTTGTACAAAAGTTTTTTTTTTAAATAAACCTGGACATTATTTATTTTTTTCCAAATGCTCTGTTTTTCTGCTTATCCTCAAATTTATGTACAGTATCAAACACATTAAAAGATCCAAAACGATCACAGACTATTCCCAGCCAGAATAGCCAATAATGGTCATTATATTTCATCTACATTGTAAATTTTCAAATTTTCCATTGTATTCTATGTTATTGTCATTCGTTTTCATAATTCCGTACTAAATTTGTTTAAAAATAGGAAACTGATAAAAGAAATTACAATTTGGACTCACTTCAAATTTTGATCAGTATTCCAGAACAAAAAAATATAGGTGCACTACACGCCAACATTATATATATCGTGTAACCGATGAGGAACAATAATCTTGAAATTACATGTAATATATTTTTTTTGATTAAGCTTTGTGCAAAAATGTAACTGATGTAGCCTTGGTAAACGAGAAATTTTGTGTTGTGCAGGTACACTTCAAACTGAGGGTTATTATACTTTTATAGCAGGTACTTCGCAAAGAGAGTTGATTCTAGAATATCTCCTACTTTTGAATTGCTGGATGTTTTCGCAAAGCGATACTTTTTTTGAGAAGAAGTCGACTAATGGTTGAGAGTGTAATACAGAAGCTAAAAACTGCTCTACCGTTATGTACCACTGGATTTCAGTTTTGGGAGTAGACGGGTTCCCATTTTTATCCGGAGACTGAAAATAAAGTAAAATTGCCATTAATGCTAAAGTAAATGGAAGTGAATTCAAAATTACCCCATCTGCAAACATTCCGGAGTTGCAAGCAGCTGCAGCAGACACTAAACTATCTTCAGATTCATCCCTGTTGATAAAAAAATGCCTGCCAACGTCGCCCAATTCCAAAAGCAATGTTCCAACTTGGGCGATAGCATGGAATACATCCTAAACAGAAATAATTTCGTCACATCACTTTCACATCACATTTATCTATTTCCTTACCATATCTTCCGGTTCAGTTTGAAATATATCATACACAGTCTTCCACAACGTAATAAAATGGGGTTGGGACATTTTCGGTACCGATTTAAGATTGGTCTTACTATCTTTAGATTGCACCAAGTTTCTCATATTTGTTAGACTTTTCGCTTCCCAGTTCGCCTCACCAGCACCATTCAACTGACTCGCAAGGGAATTTTCCATGGAGGATTGCGAATCAAAGGATTTCCTTAAAAAGTATCAGATGTTAAAAGCAAATAAATAATTTTGATCAGAATTTCATTTATGTTTAAAAATGTACAAAGTAGGCATGACAAGAGAACTAGAAAAAATAACATTGTCACGAAAAATGTCACCCAAAACCTTGTAGCAATGCCACCAAAGCCAAAAATAGACTACAAAATCCTGGTCCACAAAAATACCATCAAGTTAATATCCAAGTCAACATTCCGGGTGAACAAGACCAGCAATGGTAAAACCACTAGGGAACATCCTGCGATCGACACTGAGAACTACTTCCGAGAAAATGGAGAAAAACCTGAATAATCGGTTATACGCTACTCAAAGAGGTTGTTTGCCTTGGGAGAAATCTTTGCCAAAAAAAGAAAGAGAGGGATATTGGAAATGTAGATGTACAAACAAACCGAAAAAGGCAGGTGGAATTAGAAATTATTAAATTATTTTAAAATTTCAAATATTAAAACGTTAACTGCTATTTCAGTCTATATGTTCAAGGTTTGCAGACCAACGTAATCTATCTAACAGAGAACCTTATTTTGTTCGTAATGTAATCTCAGTCACATAGATCGAGGCAGGTTTTTGACCAAGATATAATTTCAATAATTCACATAAGACTTTTCTATAATAAAAATTACTGTGACATAATGTGGAAAGTTAGTGTGAACACTATGGCAGTTAACGTGTTAAATAATTTACAAAAACACTATAATTAAAAATCACATAGCGCAATTTATACAGGTTCAGAAAGAAGAGCTTCCTCTGGCTTACAAAAAAATAGAAAGAAATAAACTTTTGTTAAGGCAGAGGACCAGAAAAACTGACATTTCCATGGTTGGCAAACTACGGAAATGTCTATATGCTTAATTTTATGTACACTGAAATGTCCCCTATATAAACGAATACAATTATTATCGAAATCATGAGAAGTTGTAACATCGCAACTGTAATCGTCTTTTGTCTGTCATAGATGTCTATCGACTTAATCTGTTCCTCTTATGTCAAAGGAATGGAATAACATCAACTTTCTGATAATGTATACATAAAATGTGCCCAAAAGGTTGTTTTGTAATTTTTTTCTGTTTACAGACCTATCCGTTACTCCCAGCTGTGTGTAAAAAGCCCCATCCAGGCTCTCCAGTACCTGATTGGCAAAAGATTCATAAAACTATCCCAAAGAAACCAGAAGGATGTTGAATTGCATTGTGACACATTTTAGATAAATAAAAAATGTAACAAAAGTAATTAAGCATTCTTAAACTTAAATCATATAGGGATTAGTATAGTACACAGTTCACTAATGTGAAGTTGTTAATTTGAAATCATGAATATTAGAATAGATTTTCTTTTTTTGATAATCCAGTCATTACATATCTCAATAACCCAAAACTGAATCTGAAAAAGCGTAACTTTACATTTGTTATACATTTATACTATCTACAAGGGTCGTCCACAAAGTAAGTTTCCCTATTTTCGTATTCCGCGCGGGAACGCCCGAGGACCAAGCAACGGTGTGTGTGTCTTTGGCAGATAGAGGCGACACCATATGGGTCTTAAGGCGATCAGAGATCTTCCGGATCAGTAAACTACGAACAACCATGTATTATTATTACTCCGACCGCCGATTGTAGAATGCATGCCGCCATTTGTTTTTTTCACAGCAAAAATTATTCTGTGACCGATATTCATCGAGAGCTTCTCTCTGTTTATGAATATTCAAATGGTAATATTCAACAACAGAGGTCTTCACCCTCCCTATTCACCTGATCTTGCACCAAGTGATTATCATCTTTACCACCCACAAGTCATGCAACACACCAAGTATACGTTTTGAGAATGAAGAAGTGCTCAAAATAGAGGTGAACACCTGGCTTTTCTTGGCGATTATGTTGAAAAGTAATTAGATATTGTAGAATGTAAACATATGCTTTTTGGGTTTATACAAGGTGTTTTATTCCATTTATCCCCATAAGCAAACTTACTTTGTGAACCTTCGTAGAATAAAAATTATTATCATTAAGCATATTTTTTTTTAGTTTCTAGACAAATAGAAAAGTTGATAATCCAAATATGCTATAACTTTATATTATTTGGATTGTTGACATTGTATAGCAATTCTAAAGATATTTGGACATTTAATTTAGTATGTTCCTGAAATATATTCAAAATCAACACATAATCCATAATTTCAACAAATTTTATCTAGGAAAAAAGCTCAAACTATCCTTACTTCACATAATGAAGGTGACTGTCAAAAAAAATTTGTCAATAACTGTCAATCAAACTCCCATTTTCACACCCTAAAAATTTCAGCACCCACAAAACTAAAAAAAAAGCATGTATCGCCTTCACACCCAAGTACAAACTATCACAACTAAGTCAAAACTAAACAGATGTTTGAGTATAACGCCGGCGAGGAGTAGGAAGAAGAAAAACAGTTGTGAAGAAACAGACTGCTGCGGAAATCCCATAAACGTGCAACCGAAGCCTAAAATTTACGTTGAAAGAGCATGCCATCCCTGCAGCTTTTTCACGTGGAAGCCCAAGATACCCATATTGGAGAGTGCACCGCCTTTGTCGGATATAAAGAAAAAGCCTTTCAAAAAGAAGCACTGTTTCGCAGGAATGAAATTTCTCGAGCAGAGCTTGGAAGAGACAAAGAAAAAGGCGGCCGAATGTCACAAAAAATGTGCGGCCCATCCTGATTGTTCCCCCCCTCCCCCGCCACCTCCTCCTCCTGTTCTAACTAAGGTAAGAATTTAAACAAATTGATATGTTATCAGAAACTGTACATAATATTAAAAGTTCACAATTATATGAGCCGAGATTTAGTGAAATATTCATAAAAAGAAAGGACTGTATCGAAATTATTTTTGTAGAAAAAGTAGAAAAAAATGCATTTTAATTTCCAGCCGAGGCCCGAATGTGACGAGGTAGCCATTCCTGCCCCAGACTGGGATGTTAACAGAGAAATACCAAAACTCAAGCAGGAAGAGCCAGAATGCCCATGTTGATAACAATAAAAGATATTAACATCTAGATGTATCTTTGCCTTCTTATTTAAACAAAAATGACAAATTGGAAGACACTCAAAAAACTCATACTTGAAATACAGGGGAGACTTTTTGGCCCGATAACAGAAGAGAGGCCAATTGATAGAGCTCCTCGATGATGTCAAACAAATTTTCTCATGGCAGGATTTTCGAATATGTATTTGTTTTCCACAAGCAAATTATGTCTTTTATACTTAAATTTTGAAAATTCAATATATAGTTTTTGACTAAAAGCTCGGAATATTTCCAAGGCTCAAAAATGCATTACGGCTTTAAAGAATAAAACTTATAACTAAAATTTTAGCAAAGGTTTAAAATCAGTATAAAACAGTCCCTTTAAATTTTTTTAAGAGTACTCTAAATCACATTTTTAACTAAGCACTGGAGAATATTAAGAAATTTATTTTCAGTATGGGAGTGGAAAATGACCTCAAAAAAATTCTGCGGGGGGCCCCAAAATTTCTAGTTTCACTTTATACTTGATTAAAATTAAAATAATTATTACAATGACTAATTTTAATTATGAAACGTTTAGTATAAAAAAATCTGAATTTTTAATAAAGGTATTGCAAAATTCCATCTAATTTCCCGTGGTTAGTCGTTCCCACATACTACATTTATCATTGATGAGTTTACTCTTGAGACAAAATAATAACGTAAATAGTATGTCGGTTTTTGGCCTAGTAATATCTTTGATGCTCAGCCATGCTTACATAGAGGGTTAACTATGACTAAGTACAAATATTTTTAGAGGGGATAGAAAAAAAGAATTAACAGAATTTCCTTTGAAAAAATTTCCAAACTTATTTATAAAGCAAAAAAAAATTTTTTTCGTTATTATATTAAATCCTTATTTAACGCCGCCAATGCGAGAATCAGAGTATGCAACCGTCATGCAACAGTCGGCCACAGTCTGCAGTCGGTCCAGTCGAGTCGGCTCGCTGTCATGTTATAATTTAATTCCTGTGTTTACGTTGTAGTTTTGTGTTCTTCTTTAGTTTTTAGTGCCTTATTTTAATTTAAAACGTTTTATAGTTAATAAATAAAGGAATATGTGTCGGGTACAGATATTTTCCCACAATATAGTTCGCCGGTTTGTTTTTCTAGGTTATGGGACAAGACTGCCGCGGGTGTTAAACGTTTTCTGTTATCTATTAGAACCTACCTACCACCCCTTTCTTCGATTTTGTTATAATACATAGGCATTGTATCTAACAACTGTACCTATGGGAAGTGTGTTTATCGGTAGTGAGTGAAAATGTAGTTTTACCAGTTTGTAACCAAATAATGAAAAACGAATGCAAAATACTGGAGCTAACTGGACTAACTGTTACCTACCTATCAGGTATTATTAAAAATCAAGGTAATTATTTACATTAGCGTAAAACTCTCCAAACTTAACAAAAAAATTTCTACTCCCCTATTTTCGAGGGTGTTAACCACGAATCTGAGGTCAGATTTCGGCGCTCGCATGTAGTTTTTGATAATTTTTTTTTTCAAAATTGTAACCTCTATGTATACATTACATTAGGTTGAAATTACAATATAACTCCTACATATTGTGACAACAGTGTGACGTCATGAAATGAATAATGCAGATGGGGCAGAGATGAACATTGCAATTTCCAACTAATGTAATGTACAAATAGAGGTTATAATTTCGAAATTTGTTTTTCAAAAACTACATGCGAGCGCCGAAATCTGACTTCAGATTCGTGATCAGCACCCTCGAAAATAGGGGGGCAGGAATTGTTTTTGTTAAGATTGGAGAGTTTTACGCTAATGTAAATAATTACCGAATAAAAAAGAAAAAACTAGGCAAATTCTTCACTAATAATTGACTACGACTACAATTCCAAACTTATAGCACACTTATAATTTTGAGCAGCTCAAACTTATGACCTATAACTCATGTAAAGAACAGGCGGCAAGGGCAAACTGTGGCAATATCGCACGATGTCTTGCAGCCAAGGTCATCGACGAAAATATTATTCAAATATATTATTTAGATTATACATATGGCGACATCTATAAAGGGTCGTTTGAACTAAAAGGGAAATGTTTCTCATTTCCACCACGATTTTAGACAGGAGCGTGCGAATGCGGCTCTAAGAAAGTACTCTTTTTATTTAATTCTCACAATAATTTTGTTATTATAGTTACATAAATTCTAATAAATTATAAATTCGAAAAGTTATTACAGCTAATAATGTTGTTTATATAAAACAGCATGAAACACAACACAGACAAATATGACAACATGAAAAAAACAAAAATAAACATTTAAAAAATAATAAATTAAAAAATTCCAAATTTATTTTCGAAATATTTGTCACACAGCTACTTACTAGAGATTACTAACTGTAATAACTTTTTGATTTGATTTTAATTTGTTAAGACCTATGTATTGATGTCCAAGCTTAACAAATACGTAAAAAAATAACTGATAATTTTCCCTAAAATCTCTATTCTTAAAAAGAAATCTGGAAAGAATAATATAGTAGTACAGGCAAATACTCTGTACATTTCAAGCAAAAAATCTATTAGATATTTGTATTTATCTCACAAAAAAAAACCGTTAAAAAAATAAATAAATAATCAAAATACTTAAAAAAGTACTTTCTCAGTCCTAAAACTTTTAAGGAAGCAAAATTGTACTAAAATAAGTTGATTTAAATCACCTTATTTTTGTCCAAGGAAGTATGACCCATTTTCTACAAAACACCCTGTATACAACTTATCAATTATTCAAAACTTACTGCCACTGGTAAGGAGTCATAGGTGAAGCAGCTTCTTCGTTCAGACTTAACGAGTCCACATTAACGCTCTGTTCTACATTTTGAAAGAAATCAGTGGCTTCGGCAGCAATCTCAGTGCCACATTCACTCTTTGCCGGAGATTCTATGTCGGACATTATCAGGATAGGGGGAAGATGGATGGTGTACAGCAACTTGAGGCGTTGTGCGGCTTCTGCTGTGCACGTCAGGCCGAGAGCCATTACCAATTCCCGGAAATTAAGGTAGCCGTCATTGTTTTGGTCCATTAACTAAACAATACAGAAATTATAATAAAAAATGCCACACAATACTGAATATAATGGCAAGACAATAAGTGCCTCGTTACTTAATATAAAAACCACTGGATTTGATGAAGTCTCAGCTGATCTTGTAAAAGAGTGTAGCTTGTATTGTTAGCTCCACTTACATACATTATAAATAAGAACATTGAACAAGGCCAATTTCCAGATCAATTAGAATTGGAGTTTTTAGTACCAATCCCAAAACCCAGCGACTCTCAAAATATTGATAACTATATCGGCAATAGGCCGATATTGCCATACTAAGTATATTCTCAAAGATCATTGAAATGGCTATTGCATAAAAAATTTATGATTATCTTAATACATTCAATATAACTGACTGTCAACATGGTTTTAGGAAAAATCACTCTACAGAAAGAGCAACTGTTGAATTTGTTCAATATATATCTAATAAAATTGATGATAATGTTCAACGGATATTTAACGATCCTAGAATTCGCGAAGATTTAGCATACCTACATTATAATTATTCACGGATACTTTCAGTTATTCAACGTCTTGAAGCAACTGTGACAGCATCAATATATTCAATAACGCAGTAAATAATGTTTTTTATTTGCCACAGCTTATTTCCCAGTTATAAGGACCTAGTGCTGAACGTGTGAAGAAAAAAATTGATACCGTTTTCCAGAATAATTCTGGATTTCCTGACTTTGTGCCGTATAGTAGATCTTTCTGATGGCAAATAAATAGATTTTTTCCACGGTCGGGAGTAGAAATCAGTTTCTATGACATCAAAATTAAAACAGAAGTAGTCGATTATTCCCAAGGGAGTATAATGCTCCAATGAGAGTTTACATTATGGAGAACGTTTTTCATGCAAAAAAAAAAATAACATTGAAATTATTTATTGACATTTAAATTAAATGTTACATTTGTACAATTTTCAATTACCATTAGCTTATTCTCTGACCTATCAAGTGCATTTGACACGTTAAACATTCAATTTGTGGCTGACAAGATTGAAAAAATGGGGATAAGGGGCAACATGAACTTACTTTTAACATCCTATCTTGAAAATAGAAGATTTATTGTGAAACATGGCAATATGAGATCTAAAGAGTACACAATAGATGCACACCACAAGGCAGTGTTCTTGGTCCACGAATCTTTTTTATTCTATATTAATGACCTCATCCAGTTTATTACCGAGGTAAAAAATAAACAGCATGATAATTTAGTGAATGGTGCTTAAAAAATCAATCATAGTCAGCTATATCATAAGTGTATGGGGTCAATCTGCGGCTGCAAGAAGAATTCTTATATTACCAAGAAAAAAAAAAACGAAAAGATTATCTGATCAAATTGCTTTTACACCATTGGTGAGTTCATCCTGGCTTTAAAAGATACAGTAATATTGTAACTTAAATTTTATTATTTTTATTTCTAGAGTATTTATGTAACCACTTTTGATATTTTTTTGTGTCTTTTTGTGTATTTTTCTTTTATTTACGTTGGCATTCCATATCTTGCAACATTCATTGTACCTGACCTATCTTATCTACTGACCATGTAGCATAATAGATGAATAAAGATTGTATTGTATTGTAATAAAGGATATATTCAAGCAGAAAAGACAAATACCGTAAAAATTCTAGCAGCTAGTGACTCGGCCATTTCCCCCTTGCCCCAAGGCGACAGTGCGGCAAATAAAATCTTGAAATAATCGAAATCCACCTTATATGCCTCGTAGGGCTGTAACGAAGGATCGTGCTTGTCCGGAACGCACTTTTTCTGTCTTATTATCTCTTCTCTAACCAAAGCTAACAGGTCCTGCAGCAGACGCAAATTATTAGTCTGAAAATACAGAAAATCATCATTTCAAACCTGTAGTTCTTGTTGAGTGAAGAAACCATCACTTGCGACGCATCTTAGCACATTACGCTCGCAGGTGTCCTCCAGTTCTTGGACTACCTTTAGACGGTGCTTCAGACGCAGCCTTTCAATCTGGCCGGTGGTCAGAAATCCGTATTTCCTATATGCTTCGTAGATCAGAACCTGAATGGAAGTACTCTAAAATTATTATGAGCATTAGTTGATGTTAAAACAACTGCAGCAAGTAAGGTACCCTTTTTTGGTCATCGTAGCTTTTGTTTCTAATAGCACCTCTTCCTTCGTCGTTGAACACACCCATTAAATAGTCTGCTAGCAGCTGCATAGCTTCTCCTTAAAATAAAGTATATTATGTCCCAATTTCGTAAGAAAATCATTTTTCTGTCTCCTTTGGTTTAACCGAAGCAAGAGAAAAATAGATTTTAACAGCTTCTGAGATATCTTTCAGATATGAAAAAAATATTTTTTGATAAAATTAGTAAATTTGCTATAGCATTAAAATCAGAAACGTTATACCGGATCTTTGGATGAGTAAAAGGTTGAGACAGCGATTCTACTCATAAAAATAAAACGGTACAAGTTCCTATAACATTTTTTTGCAATGGTAATTATTTACATTTTTAAGAAAGAAAATCAGAAAATTCTCATCCAGAGGTTGCGTTTCAGCCGTTGCCATATTTTTATTTTCCAATTCCAATTTCCACTTTTCCACATTAATGCTTGGCATAAGTTAATTAATGAACTCTAACTACCATATTGTAAACCTCTATGTTAACTTAGCCTTGAAATACTTCACGTAAAAAAACAAAACTTTATTGTTGCTACTTGACTCATAATAAATCCGCTTATATATATTTTTAGGATTATCGAAGTTTCCTAGGTCCTCAAGAACGCGTCTAGAACCAAATCAAATTAGCCTGGAATGTTCTAGAAAACATGAAAATAAAGGATTTTATAAATTTTTAAGCAAACAGAAACAACAAACTACAAAGATAGGTGAGCTTCCGTAACAATATAATTATACCAACATTTCTTCGCATCAAGGTAAAATATTATGATTTATTAATTTTAGCAATTGAAATTTTTCATTGAAACTTCAAATTGTGCGTGACATTTCAGAAATTTACAAAATGTATGTAATTTATAAAATGATTCGAAATTATTCAAAACATATCCAAAATTTTCTTAAATTTTCATAAATAATTAAGGCATTTCAATATGCAACTTTAACGGTGGGTTTATGCAGCCTGAACATAAACACAAACTTTGTTTAGTAATAAATCTTAAAGTTGACAGCTGCTTATTTTTTGGGAGTGTTTATGCAGTAGTTTTAGAATTAAGCATAGTATTACTTCTATAAAAACGTCTAAAATTTCCAATATTTAAACTTTATGCCTACTAACAAGCCTGTATAGATAAATCATGTGATTGGTCAACATATGTAATTTTATTTATTGATCGAGGTTTAATTGCAACATACAGTCTGTTTGATTATAAAGGTCCCAAGCTATAACTCGATTACCCTTTTTTAGACACCCAGTAAAGTATATATATTTTTAAAAGGGATGTTATTTTCTTTATACTCACATAAAAAAGGGGTCCTCTAAAACCTTTGAAAACTACCAAATATCATGTGAAATTTTACTGCCTCACAACACTACTTTATTATTTCACACTATCAAAATGTAGAGTAAAGAGGGAGTATAGCAACGTTGCTTACTCTTCTACACTGTTCATTTATATGCTAGTCCCGCCACTACACATAGTAAGCTTCAGTGTATAATGTTGCTGCTAGTAGTTGTTATTTAATAAAACTTTTTATCTACTCCCTATTAATTTATATATTAATTATTCAACTGCTTTTGAGCAATTAATAGTATTAATAAACAAATAGCGTGAGTTTTTATAGTAAGTTATTATAAGTCATGCTGGGCTTCACCACTGATAATTCGGTATGTAAATAGTGTACGCAGTAAATTCTTGGAAATTTTTAATCGATAAATACGTTCCATTGGTGTAAAATGGAAAGAATTTTTAACAAGTGGAAAGAAATGAATAATTAAAAGATTTTAAAAGTATTAAATTGCCAACGCCTCTCAGAAGACGGAACTGTCAATTATTATCATTGAGGGGACTAATGTCATTTGATATTTTAAGAAAATAATTTTGACGTTTTCAAATCAATTTTCTTTCTCGATACTTGTATCTTAGTATTTATTGTTATAGTCGTAGATAAAGTATAGTGTTCAACTTGCGGTAATGGTCATAACTCACTTGATGAATTACAGCACTTGCCTGCGGCTCGTGCTGCACACTTCATCTGCGTGAGTTATGACCTGCATTACCACTCGTTAAATAATATACTATTAAAAATTGCTATGAAAATAATATAGCAGTGTCAAGTGTGTGGAAAACTGAGGTCTTCTCACTCTGAATTGTCTTTTCATAGGTAAGTTTAATCAATCGGAATTGTCACTACCCGCTCGGAAATTATTCACAGAATTACAATTTAAACGTTCTCTCTAAAGTTTTTTAACATTAACATGCACACTGTTTGATACTAAATAAATGGCAATTTATGAATGAACAATTCGGCCTCCCTTTGTTTATAAGTCTGTCAAATATTCATATTGGGGCCACATAACCTCAAAATTTTTTAAATCATATTTTGCCACTATTCATGGAAATCACATTTCAAAAAATATGTGGCAGCTTATTACACTGCAAAGGAGGTAGTGCTAACATTGCCCAATAGTAGTGGTTAGTTGTTGACATGTACATTTTCACCTGCCCTATATTTAACGCCATAAATACCAAAACCGTAATTCGAAATGTAATGTTTTGCATAAACTATCAAAAACATTTTTTTAAAACAAAATTATAAGAAAAACTAGAAAAGATTCTATTAAAAATGATTACTTGTGTTTACCTTCATCCCTGCATTGCAATAATTTCTCCTGGTTCCACTCCAACAACATTAAGGCTACTTGGAATATTACTTTGGCACCGTCATAAAAGAAGCAATCCATGACGTTCACAGCACTTTCATAAGGCATCACACAAAGGAAGATGGTCAGGAACCAAGACAAGGAGATCATATTTGTCATACCTACAAAAAAATATAACGACATTAATAAATATCACCCTCCCCATGCAACTACTTCATATAAATTACCTAGCTGATTGAGTTTATCATGTAGGCTGGGTAAGTGTTCTAAAGTTAATTCATCTAGGATACCCTGATCTACAACAGCTCCAACCACCCTTGTATTGTAATAATCTGGCAAAAGGTTCTCACAGAGCGTAGCTAGCAACCAAAAAGCTTCTTCTTCGTTACAGTATATCAACAGGACGGACGCTGAAATATGAAATTAGTTATTTTCTACCTTTTGCGCATTCATTTCTTGACTTACCTACAATGTTCATAGCTTGGCAGTACCCGATGCTCGGATTATGTAGGGCATAAGCACAAAGCACCCTTCGAAGTGCATCGATACCTATGGAATTCTGGAAAGCGGGATGTTCGGGTAAGGAACGGTGCAGATCACGTTCGATTTCATCGTTAGCCGTGGAACGTTGAAGAAGAGCCTTACCAACAAGTGTGCGGTAGTAACCGAGGTGGGACGCTTTTTCATTAGCGGCACCTGAATTAAAAAAAATATGCCGGGTGTTTTGAAAATAACGTTCCCTAAATTCATGGGCTGATAGAATATATAAATATATATATATATTTTTTAATAGATCTAACGAATTTTTTTAAAATTAAATTTTGGTAACATCTTTGTCAAAATATTGATTATTGCATTGCAGATAAGACTTCGAGAATGCAAACATGACAATGTTGGTTTTTGACTATCTCATAGAGGTCGCTAGCAATAATCTTCCTCAGTGACATTTTAAGACATTAAATTTAAACACATTTTTTTATAATAAAGCTTAAATTATTTGAATGTCTTAAAATGTTACTGAGAAAGATTGTTGCTAAAGACCTCTACAAAGCATTTTCGAAATCTTATCCATACTATTATAATCAAAATTTTGACAAAGATATTTCTCAAAATATCAAAATTTAATTGTCACGTTTTCTTTAGATCTATTGAAAAAAAACATATTTTTTATGATGATGATGCTTTATAATTAATAATTAAAGCATCAATTATTTTAATGAAGTTTCAACAAAATTAATTTGTAGCAAAAAAAATATTTATAAATGAGCAATTGCCTTTTTTCATACATACATCCAAATTGTGTATACATAATATAAAAATGAGATCAATAAAAGTATTTAGAAATACAGCTATAGTTGTTATAGCATGGACAAGACAATTTTAAATTTCTTCAGATGCAACTACTCCTATCTATGTATGAAATACTCTAAACGAACTACAAATATAGTGCTACTGAGTGATGTCAATATATTTACTAATTAAAACGACATACTCCTTATAGCAAAGGCAATATTTCCAGATTTCAAATGTTCCCCTGTTGTTCTAAAGAATGAAGAGGGTTATAAAGTCTTCGAAATCAGTACAGAGACAATCACAGTCTTCCGAGAAGTTAAAATAGTTACATAAAGTGACAAACTGGCTAAATACATTTGGTGTGTCATATCATAAATTTAGAAGAAGTAGTTTACTGATTGCAAAATTATCAAGATGTAGCGATGGATTTTCCTCCATTTTTGGTGTGTGAGCTCATTTGGTTCAGCTCACCAAAGAGGATCATTCAGAGCTAGTAGTTTATTTGAATGAATTAGAAATAGTGTAATGACTCACCCTCCAATGGGGGGGGACCATGTCAACTGAACATTTTTTTACATATTTCATGTCTTTATGTCCTAATTATTACATTTCAATAGGCATTGAACAAATTCCACCAAATAAGTCCTTATATCTAGTTAAAGTAAGGACGGATGACACAGAGTTCTGAAGTCAGGACAGGTGGCAACCCTATTTGACCATGGTGTAGCAATTATTAGCAAAATGAACAAATTGTTCACTAAACCTTGTTCCTATTCATTTACAGAACGTCAAATAGAATTGTAATTGAATAGAAATCAGTACAATCAATTGCATTTTTCTTCAAAATATTATATTTTTCAGTAATTTTACCAAAAATTAAATTTTACATATATCTATATTACTATTAACCTTAAATTCATAAAAACTAACCTAATATTTAACATGTCACTGAGGAAGATCACAGTTAGCGATCTCTACAACAACAAAGCACCCTATATGAAGGATAAAATAGTAACAACATTACTAGGTTTCCTTCATTCTGATTTAAATGATGTAGCTTATATGATTAAAATGATGTTTATTTGATAAAATCAGTTGCAATTAGTTGAGTGGTGAAAGTGATGCAAAAAAACAAAACATTTACTTATTTGACAGTTGACATTAACGTTAACAGAATTGTTGATCCTTCCCTATGGTTGACTGAAAAGAGAATTTCAACAGAAGACATAAAGAAACTGAATGCACATAAAGGCATTTAGGGATGCCTCTATTGCGCTAGAGTAGCAGCGACTGTGATAGTTCAACTAGTAGTATTTTTGAAGACAGTGACAATATGAAATGTTTGTTAGAGATAAACATGAAAAAACTTAAATTTTAAAGACACTGTTGCATAATATTTAAAGAGCAATTTTAAAAGCAACTTTAATGTCAATCTTAAAAAGTTAGGTTATAGCAAACTGATCAGCGTCTGCCAAATCGTGTCACCATTATAATACTTGTCTGTCGATTCACCTGAATTTCTATATAGAATTCTGTAATGTGCTGTAGTGTGGTGACACCAACGTTAGTATTTGGAAACATACACATCAGGCCATAAATGTCAGATTTTGACATTTGATATTGACACTAGGTATAATAGTTTATCTTTTAATAGGACTTACTTATTTTATTTGGTTTGCAAAAATGTAAGATTTTTTTATCTACTATTTTAAATCATTAAAATACACGGCACTGATACCGTTCTAATACTTCACACAAAGCTTTCATATCTAAATATTTTACATTTTTCATAAACTGGATACATACATATTAACGATGAACGCATTTTAACTACATTTTCTCCATAAAAACACAATGCTTATTATTTTAGGTTGTATCAATTTATAAATTTAAAAATGATACTTAAACAAAAACATAAACCTTAACAGATATTTGATAATTATATGTGATTGTGTATGTGATTTACCTGAAAAGGACATCCATATATCCATGCGAAGATGATCCGGTACTCCTTGCAACACCAACGTGGCAACTTCTGTGGTTCTGTACATAGACACTCCCCTACCATAAATGTTGAAGTGTTCTTCCCACTCCCTCGCTTTTTTCTGTTGTTTTTTATTCACCTCCGGAATGGGGCTTAGAGGAAACACCTTCATCAGGGCCTGTTGACACTTCCAATTGTTGTCGATAAGGGAAAATGATATATCGCCCGAAGAATTCTCACTACTACTGCTGCTTTTGGTGCTCGTACTGTCAGATCTATGAAATAAAAATGTAACGATATTTCTTTATAAATAAAAAATGTGTGTATCTTACGATTTGGGCTCCTGGGTTTTTGACAAAAGTTCAGAAATCTTTTCGACCAAAAAATCTCTATCCAAAATTTGAGCAAATATAAAATTTGTCCTGTTTAGATCGTTCCCGGTGGATACTATAATAGCTTTATCCAATGCCTGGTTTGATGCATTATTTTCGATTTTCTCCGTCACTGTAACATCTCTAAGAGGCACCACCAGACTGACCTGAGCTTTGACCTTCAAAAAATTATTTGAATTCTATATAGCAGTGTACAAAATCCTTGATAAAATACATACTCTACTTTCAAAACAAATATAATTCTGCGACAAAAACAGCCTGCCCGTAACATGTTTTTTATTGTAAGGGGTCAGCAAAGTGCAGTCAATCGATCCATCTAGTTTTTCTGACGAAGGCAACCTGAATAATAATCTGTAAGCTTCTGACTGTGCTCTTGCGTCCAGGTCTCTTTTTAGGAACGAAGCTTTCTTAGGAACATTTTTGCTAAACAGGAAACAATTTTTTTTTTTGTTACAGTGCAAACTAGAGTGCTTACCTCAGTTTACTTAATAGTTCTTTATCTTCCGTAAAACTTCTTTTGTCGTCTATAAGTCTAATTCAAATAACAGTTAAATTTTTCGTTACAATTTCTATTTTACTATTACCTTTTTACTGCTAAATCTACAAGTTGCTCCATAAGGGTGAATGTCTCGTTTTTGCTTAAAAACATACTGAAGTTGTATTCCTTTTCCCTGGTACAAATTTGTATGGAATCGGGAAAAACAATACTGTTCTTTTTGCTTAGCTGAGTGACCTCGCACCATCTTATGCATACTTTTGTGTCTAACCCAAGGATAAAAGCATGGAAGCAGCAATAGTTTATCGAAAGGTACATCCATCCTTGTCTGGGGATTTTACCTTTCCAGTAACTTGAAAATATAAACGTTTTCTAACGTTACTAAAGCACGGTAAGAAGTTCGATCTTTGCTTCATATTCAAGTAAATAACTAATGTGAATAGTTAATTATGCAGTTATGTTGCATATTGACATCTACATGCTTTTGCAATAATAATGACACTCTTTCAATACAGTTTTTGAACTTCTGGAAGTTCTGAGTAGAAATTTCATTAAATCTCTATTGGCGAATGAAACAACTAAGAACTAATATTCTGCAAGTTGAAAGTAGATTTCATTACAAAAGCAGTTCAAAAGAAATCGCAAAATTAATTTTAGAGTGTTATTATTATTGCAAACGATTGTACAATGCAAAATGTCAGTGCCATTGTAAAAAATATTGGGTAATAAAATAAAACCATCATTCTTAGTAAATATTGTTTATGGTGGTTTTTCACTTGATAATATTTTCATATTAAGGAAACATTTATAAATATAAATTTTATACCCAGGATATAACTTAATGGGATTATTTCTGATTTTGTTGTTTATTGCAGATATTTTTGTTTTATGATGGTAAGGTCCAAGTTGTTGAGGTTCTTATGACAAATTACAAAATGGAACCCACTTAATTGTGCTTCTGAATAAAGCATAAACTAGAGCTTTGTGGAGCTTCTGCTTAACCATAAATCAATCATAATGTCAGCTGTGTCACTTAAGTAAACATTTAGATAAATTTTGTATGCAATAGAATGTGTTTTTTTATTAATAAAAGTTGCTAAAATAAACAGACTCCTTCCCCTGGATAATAATATAGCAAAAATTAGTTAATGCTTCTGTGAGAGGATTTTCACGATTCCTTATATTGAAGCTAAAAGTTCATTTTCAAAGTCTCTGAACCGATTTTGTACGTAAGTACAAAATCGGTTGTAAGTTTAAATTGTTGAAATACAGAGCAAAACAGAAAATGTATAATTATAAATAAATTGTGCTTATAAGAAAAAATAAAAGAATCAATAGAAATACAATTTTTCAATGCAAAATGTTGCTTATGATTAAAGTCTGCACTTCGTTCGCAAATCTCAGGTCCGGATTAGGCGACAACCTTAATATTGAAATATACTTTATTTATAAAAAAGGACATATTTAATCTTATTCATGCCAGCTAATCGACAGAAACATCGCATGTATTTATCTGCAGAGTCCCATCGAGTTTAGTGGAACAGATTCCTTCATAAAGTGGTGTAAATTTTCATGAAAAAATGCAAATCTATATTATTGCCCATTCTCATTGTAGTTATTTCCCACAAAAACTATTTTACATGGTTTTTGCTAAAGGAATTGTAAATATACATATAGATAATAAACTCAGGAATTTTTTAAGTGGAATGAATCTCACACTCACTTCACTGCATGCGAAAATCGAGGCCCAGGAATGTGTTTTTATTTAGACATTTTTAAATTTACAGCAGGTTACTACTCGTAAACCAAAACAGTTGCAGTGGACCCGTACACTGGGATACGTAGCTAAGAGCAAGCTCATATTACTACGTTTATTTTGAAGGCCTAAAAAATTTTATACAGCGACTACACTCAAGTGATGCTACTTCTATTTTATATGCTCAATGGATATTTAACGACCCTAGAGTTCGCAAAGATTTAGCAAACACACATTTTAATTATTCATGCATACCTTCAGCTATTCGATGCCTTCAAACAACTATGACAGCATCAGGATATTCAATAAATAACGCAGTAAATAACGTTTTTTATTTGAGACAGATTATTTCCCAGTTATAAGCATCTAGTGCTGAACGTGTTAAAAAAAATAATACCGTTTTGCAGAAAATTCTGCTATTTCTTGACTTTATGCCATATAGTATTCCTGACGACAAAGAAGTAGATTTTTCTGAGCCTACCGTAAAACAAGTTTTCGAAATCGAATTGAATTATCAACGACAAACGCCATAGCCTAACACCTGAACATTTACAGTAGTTGCTGGTTATTCAATTTCATTCCAGTGCTACAAGTGAATAGTTATGCAGTTTTTGTATATAAATTACTAGTACAAGGTAAAATGTTGATTTTAACTTTTTGTAGGTATGTGATTACACCTCGGTTTCTACAAATATTAACTAAGTGTCCTAAGTGCGCCCCTCATAATGATGTCATCTGCGAACAAAGTGCAGGCTTTACTTATGACTGAACAAATTCTATGAGTTTTGTCATAACCAACATTCTTTTTAAGGTATTTTTAATGGATTTGAGTTAATATACAAAAGTAAAGTGTAATAAATTTACCAGTAAATATAATAAAACAATTGTGAACTTATTCCTTTGATAAACGGTTTATAAAACACTTAAAAACTGAGCTTATGTTGTGCTCTATTCTTCATAACATGGAATGCTGTATTGGTGTATCAGTCCAGAAACGACAAATCTTCTATAATGCGTACACGATAAATTGGCATTTATGCAGATTTAAATCTAAATACCTTTTATAATAACATTTTTTTGATTGGTGTTTACTGTTTCATTAATGGCTTTCTATTAATTCAAGAATATAAATTTCTACAAAAATATAAATACAAATCTACAACGTTTAAATATTCAGTGTTAATATAAAACTAATTGCAAACACTGTTGTTTGATAAGAAATTTTAATATAATACATAATAATATAGACTTTAAACTATTCATAGTTATCTAAAAGGTCATCAAGTTCATTAATTGTGCAAATATACAGACGTATACATATCAGTCATTATCATATATCTCTATCAGCTTTCGTAAGAATAATTAGCATTATTATGTTTATTATGCATGAAAAGACAGTGAAGTATGAAAATGTTATACAGACAGCTTTCACTTACCTACAAGAGTAATAGTTGACAAGTTTTTCATCCTTGGGCAGACCAAACAAACGAATAAATTTTTCAGAAGTAACTTTAAAAGATTTTGTATCTTCATCTACAAAAAAGAGGTCATTTATTATCCGTATGGCAAACATTTTGTATTATTTGATCATACTTATTTCATATTGATAAGCAATAATTTATAGTGACTAGTTCTTGTGTTTAATTTGGGCGTTATCAAATCATTAGTAAATAAATGTTAATTGTCTAGAAATGTCCAGAATTATATGTACTTTATAAGTATTTATCCCTTAAATTTACATTTATGAACAACTTCTAATTTTCCCATCATATGGACGGTTATTTATATGTAGAATTAATTAATTCCAAATACCTACTTACTCAGCTTTAACTATTAACAATCTGTCTGCTTATCTGTAGGCATTACAATTAGTAATCAAATTGATAATAAATAATATTTAACAGATGTTTCTTCAAATAGCCATACTTTTTATCGAACAACAACAAGTAGCATAAAGCATGACACAAAGTGTAAATATAAAAAAATGTATAAAAATAAACAAAGTAAATTAATGTTGCAAATGAATAACTATATAATTAAAACATACCTTCAATTTCCACTTCGTGCCTTGTAGCAATCACAGATTCGATTTTACATGTAACGAAATCTGTTATATCGTCCTCACTGTCAAAAGAATGTAAAGTTTCGCTTACGTTACTAAAGAGCCACTCCCAATCCTTTAAAATTTCTTGTCGAGTCATAGAACACGCTATCACTGCAAGAAAAAAAATTGTAAAACAGAAGTGTTAAAAATTCTTCAAATCAAAGAACTTACAATAATAAACTTCTGATGAAGGAGTCTGATGTAATATTCTGTAAGGTGCTGGTTTTGTATCAAAAATACTGTCCATTGTGCCCACAAGGAGCGAAGATAAACCTTTAGCATTGCCATGACCTTTACGGTGTTGCAAAACGAAATACAGAGAAGACTCTTCGGTTTCCCTAGAAGTAAATATTTAATATTGAGCAAAGAACTAAACGGAACTAAGCCTTACCAGAATGCATTGGCAATGAGCACTTCTTGAGGTTTGACAAACATTTTTAATTTAAAAACAAGTATTTCAAATTCAGGGCATGTCAACTAGAGAAACTTTTACGGATTGGGGCGTTAATGCACCATTTTAAATGCATTTCTCTGACCAAATTCACTGCTTTGTAAACACTTTGTCTATGTTGTTGAAGATAAGCAATTGCAGATAAAACTAAACACTCATAAAATTATTACTATGACAGCTGTCAGTGTCAATGGTGTCAAGCCAGGCTGTCAAATTTATTTTTTCATGACAGACGGCGCTATCATCGGTAAAACAGCTAGTTTTCGATTTTCATTTCACAGTAACAAATTATAGATCTAGATGGCGCAAGATGACTAATCTTGCTGCAAGTAGTGATTGTTATGTTATTGCCTGTTTTAACTTTGAATAATTCACCATTAATTCGGTTTGTTTATTGTGTTTGTGTTGTTCTGTATATTCTATATTTTCATAGAATTACAAATACTGATCTCAATACATTTAAGGTAAGTGTAATATGTTTAAAATTAGGTAGTGTAGTCCAGTAACTACTATAAAAAATAACATAACAATATTTACGGAGATCTCTAGATGTTCAGATGTTTTTTATATGAGCCTTTCGTAAGCATAATATAACTTCACGAATGAAAATTGCTATTGCATTAATGATCCCAAAAACAATCGTCGTATGAGAATCGTCGGGGTTCATGTAAGCAGACGGACAAACAACGCGTTTCTTTCCCTATATCACCCATCAATCAGATCGGTACCGTCTGACCAGATTCGCACATACAAATTGCCTCATTTCGCCGGAACAACGGCCCTGTAAGGCGGTGGACGTATCGGCATGTTTATGGCCCCCTTACGCCGTTCCCATACTCTTAAATCGCCAAGTTGAATGCAAGTAGAGGCGTCTTTAGAGGTCTATTACTTTTGAGGAACACACACCGTGAGACAGGTGGTATGGAATAAGTAATTCAAAATAGATGTACTGGCCACCAACTCAATAAACCCGTACCGTTGTTGAACATTAAATGAGGCTCAAATACGAGAATACTAATTTTGTAGTCATATATTAGAATACTAATGAATAAGATACCAAAAATACAATATGGCGTAAGTGAGTGACACAATGTCCACCGTCCAATAACCATAGGGAAAAACCTTTATCTATGGTCAAATAACAAACAAAATACAAATCCTACGGTCATAGTCGCATCTAGGGGCCTGGTTTTATTTTAAATTTTTCAAAAGAAAAGGCCAAATTTTCAGTTTTGTTTTAATAAGTTTATTTTTTAATGCTTAATACTGAGAATAAAACAAAATAATACTGAAACATCCTCTATAGGGTGTTTCAAGAAAACATCGCAATATTAATGCTTAATAAACGTAAATCCTAAAGCCACTCATTTTTGAGATACAGGGTGTGTAAGATAATTTTAAAATACAGGGTGTCCGGAAATGATGAGCAAAAAATTCAGGGGATAATTCTAGACCGAAAATAAATGCTACCTCTTTCTTTAACATTTTTTCCAAAACTGATTATTAACGGAGTTACAGGGTGTTAAAGTTAAAATTTTATTTTCGATATTTGTAAATAACTTCTTAAGAAATCCAAATATTTACATGAAATTTGTAAATCGGGGGTTTTTGCGGACGAGAAATTCAAATATGTTTCTAATTCTGACGTCACTAGTATAGGGCGCCACTTATGACACATCATGTTTCTTTTAAATGACAGAACTTTTTTGCTGCTTAGTGTATCCATCTGACTATTGAAACAATCGATTGTCCTACCTGTTATATCTGAAAAAGGTATACCTCATTAAAGTCGTTAGGAGTAACAGTTTTCGAAATAATCTTATTTGAAATATTCAGTGCACCGATTGAAAACTGTTATCGTTTCAGTTAAAGTTCCTTTTCTACTGAAAATACAGCAAATTGTTACTTGAAAAAGTTGTTCAGAATGGTAAATTATGGAGATGTGCAAAATTTTTAAAAAATCGTCCTGCTTTGATAAAATCTTTGTGCTTTATTGTTGAAAAATGGTTTTACCAAACCTCGCCGATCTTTAAATTCATATGGTCATATGGTTAAATTAAGATGCAAAAAAGTTCTGCCATTTAAAATAACCATGGTGTGCCACAAGTGGCGCCCTCTACTAGTAACGTCAAAATTAGAAACATATTTAAATTTCTCGTCCGCAAAAACCCCCGATATACAAATTTTATGTAAATATTTAGATTTCTTAAGAAGTTATTTACAAATATCAAAAATAAAATTTTAGCTTTAACACCCTGTAACTCCGTTAATAATCAGTTTTGGAAAAAATGTTATAGAAAGAGGTAGCATTTATTTTCGGTCTAGAATTATCCCCTGAATTTTTGGCTAATCATTTCCGGACACTCTGTATATTAATAGAATGCAATTTTTTTAAAGATCAACAGATTTGATTTAAATTTGACACGTTTTTTGAAGTGTCGAACATGCTAGTGTGTTTTTTTTTCTACATACAAAGTAGAGAGCGCTAGTTGCTAGTATTTCCGCTGACATTTTATTCTCTAATTTTTTTAAGTTAGGTTTTTCCATTCTAAGCCTTATGATATTATGAAAAATTTAATATTACACAAAAAAAATACTTTTTTTTAGAAATGCACCGTTTTTGAGGAATGTGCAAAAACCTGTAGTAAAGTCAAATTTCTATAATAGTTCTACTTATTTATCAAGTGTGCATGTATCAAACCCCGAATTCTTCCATTTATATGTCATAGTTTTGTTTTTTCTCTAGTTTGAATAATAATTGATTTTTTTTAGAGAATATAGTAAACTTATGATTGTATTCTGCTCTGTGTTTGTAACTTGCTACTACATAATATAATACTAATGAAAATTTATACCAGCAATGCAGATGTGCAGATGTTGAGATTTGGAGGAATGTTTTAAGAGTGCTGTAGCAATTAGATGCTATTCCGAAAAATTTTCTAACAGAAACTGGTGTTAAGCATAAACAAAATAATTCCGATAAGCTAAAATTCAAATATCCAACCAATAGCATAAGAAAAATTTCTTTACAGATGGGTACTAATTCTAGAGTGTGGAGAATATCAAACGGACAACAGTTCCATCCATCCATACCAATACAGAAAAGTATAAGCATTTTTACGGGGCATCGAACTGCTGTAGCACTCTTAAAACATTTCCCAAAAGTTAAACATCTGCACTGCTGGTATAAGTTTCCATTATTATTATGGAGTAGCGCCTGCTAACAAACAGAGCAGAATAAAAGAGAATCAAATTTTAACTTGATTACAATATTCACAAAGAACAAATTACTATTCACATCCGAAAATAAACAATTTACCGTAATTTCTATAATACAGGGTGTTCCATAATGATGTGTGCTCCTTTAGAGGGTGTGTTCCTTACTACATTTGGTTACTTAAGTGACATTGTTGAGTATGATTTTTATTTTTACCAAATGTCTACAAGGATGACAACCACCAACCTCTCTTGTTTTTTTAATTAGAACTTTTTATTCTAAACGTTTCTCGATATGAAAAAATTACAGTAAATATAACAATCAATTTACTAAATTTTTCTCCTCTTAGACACGCGTTTTCTTTTAAAAAAATAAAATCCACATACGTACATATCCTCGGGTGTGGAATATGCAAGCAAAATAATTCATATGAAACGTAGTAGGCTGCTGTCACTTTGATGGTTTTATTGTTTGGATTGTCATTAAAAACTAATGTCAGATAATGTCAGATATCTACCACCAAATTAGCTATTCTGTTAATTTCTATTGCAATCATGAATTTTCATTATTTCCAACGAAATCAAAAATTTCCGTCAGGTACTGCGTAGTGTAAATTTAATTTTTTTACGAAGAGTTCAGTTATGTGACCGACATCTGGGAAGGCATTTTGAACACCACATCTAAACATTTAATGTAGGTTCATTTCTATGTATTTACAACAACAAATATTAATCAGTGTTCTTTACCGACTGCCACATTGGCCACCATATTTAAACAGTTTGCATTTCGCACTTTCCAATTTCTGAGTTTACTACTTGATAAAAATGATTCAAATTTGGCACATATGTCAAAATTTAAAACCACCAGCCTACTACGTTTCATATGAATTATTTTACTTGCATATTCCACACCCGAGAAAACGCGTATCATTGCATAAAAATAAGAGGGGAAAAATTTAGTAAATTGATTGTTATATATTTACCGTAATTTTTTCATATCGAGAAACGTTTAGAATAAAAAGTTCTAATTAAAAAAACAACAGATGTTGGTGGTTGCCACCCTTGTAGACATTTGGTAAAAATAAAAATCATACTCAACAATGTCACTTAATTAACTAAATGTAGTCACCGATTTTCAGATTTATAAGTTTAACCGTTTTTGAGAAAAAAAAATGAAAACCCAAATTTTTTCAATATTTTAGAAGCCCTTATCTCGTCAGGGAGAGCTCAAATCGAAAAATTTTATAGAAAGAACTCCCCTAAAATGACCCAAGGAATACACCCTCCAAAGGAGCGCACATCGTTATGGGACACCCTGCTTATCTACGTAGCTATATATATGAATGGAAGACTTCGGAGTTTGACACATACACACTTGAAACATAAGTATCTACAAATACAGGGATCGCCTGGTTGACTTTACCACAGTTTTTTGCATTTTCCTCAAACACGGTGTATTTTTAACAAATTTCTAAGAGCACATTCTTTGCGTAAAATGAAATTTTACATAATGTTATAAGGCTTAGAAAGGGAAAAAAATTAGATAATAAAATGTCAGCGAAAATACGCCCTTTACTTTGTAGAAAAAAACTAATAACACCAGCGTGTTCGGTACCACCAAAAACGTACCAGTGTCAAATTTTAATCAAATATGCTGTTCTTTAAAAAAATTACATCTAAAATTTGATTTTTTAAAATTATCTACGTCTTGCATCTCAAAAATGAGTGGCTATAGGACACACGTTTATTAAGCAAACCTCACTTATTTTTTTTCAATGCTCTATCAGCCTTTGTAATATTTCCATGTCTTTTTGAAACACCCTGTATACATACACAGTTCCATTTCTTTTTAATTTTTTGGTTTTTCAGCAACCCAATATTATTTCCGAAATTATATCACCTTCGTAAACTTTTTGTTTCAAATACTCAACTAAATCCAAACCGGACCTCTGGGGTGGCCAAGGTATTTACGTATCTATCTATATTTATTTATTATCTAATGTATGATTCTCGGTATGATGTAACTGATTGCGAATGAGAAGAGTTGTTAAATAAGCAAAGTACAAAATTCATTTTTAACAAACGCATCATTAGAAATTATTATTTTTAATACGTTGTTACCATGGACGTCTGCACGAGGGGCAAGAGGGCGCTTGCGCCTTCCAGGTTTTTTCATCAATGTACAAAATGCAATCAATGTAATCTTGTGCAATCAACAAAAAAAATTGTTATTACTTTTAAGGCTTGTCATTATTAAGGGAACCCCCATATTTTTATTCCGTAGTGATAAAACGTCTTCATATAAATTAAATTTGAAAAGGGCGCAAATTTTGTCTATTTATTTTTTGTGGATTTGTTAATAACAGAAAAATACCAGTTTCATTTGTACCCCTTTGAAGGCATTTAACTTCCTAGGAGTGCGTTTTAAGTCATATCGTATCGGATAGGAACTCTTTGCTTTACCTATTTTTTGAGTTTTATATGCAGTAGAAGTTTGGAACCCTATTTTAGCAACTCCCTGTATACAGGGTGATTTATTAGCTCACCGACAAACTTTGTCATATTATGAAAGATCATGTTGTATATTTTAAGAGAAAAACGTCATTTGGACGGTTATGCTTATTTAAGGAGTTAGGAAGCTTCAAAGTACGTTCAAGTTAATAACAAAATTGCTCAAAGCTGAAAATTTAAGAAATATATATGTAATTATAGTAAATGGTCAAAATGTCCTCTGTCCGCTACGAAGATTTCTGCAGAAAACAAGCTAATTCAATAACAGTCAGTAAAATAGTATTATTTTTTAAAAATTACAAGACAAAAGTTACTTAGAAATATAATAACGTTAATATGTTTGTTCGAGTGAAAAACTTTTGTCCATCGTTGTGAAGCAGCAGACAGACATTGAACATTTACTATAATTATAATTACATATGTATTTCCCTGATTTTGAGATTTTTGTAAAAAATGTAAAAAAAAACTTTATAAACTCCTTAAATAAGCAAAATGGGACATACATACATATATCCAAATGACGTTTTTCTCTTAAAATGACATGATCTCTCATATGGCAGTTTCACGGTGAGTTAATAAATTACTCAAAGGTAGACAACAAAAAAATTAAAACAAATATAATAAAGTAAAAAATGCACTGCCAGACAAAACAAATATATGCAGTCCCTCCAAAAGTTAGATGTAATAGTCTGTTTAGAAATGAAAGAGAGTAATAAAAGCTTATTATGTGTGCAAATCGTAAATAAATGTAGTACTGGTGCTTATATTCAATATTTTTGTATTATGTATTATCGGTATAGATGAGGTGTACTTTTAAAAAAACTTTGTGTCATCGAACCGTACTAAATTGTAGCAGGTAGCTAAAATTTAATCCCCGAAATCCGTGTTTGTCTATGCCGCTTCAATTTCTCGGTCCATTTCTCTTATAAGTAAACAATATAAAAACAGCATTTCAAAACATGAGGCAACTTTAAGCATCATAACCGGATTAAGAGAGTTTTTAGTAATTCAAATAAAATTATGCAATATTATTATCAAAATATTTATTTAAATTTAATGAATAGACTTTTAATCCACACAAAAATATATGTATTTTGAAAATTCAAATTATGGTGAGTAAATGTACCATAAAGAAAATAAAAAAGTAGATATATTAAAATTCATCCTCTGAATATTCTGATGAATTATCTTCGTCTCCTAGATTGATAACGATAGGTTCCACAGTAACGTCAATTAAATTATCGAGTTCCCACATTTTCTCCTCTTCTTTTTGTACATGATGTATACATCTTTGCCAGTTATCTGCATTTGCTCGGTCCAAGGAATTTTTTAACAAAATTTTCACGTCACTTAATTTAATTAAACGTCGTATTATTTCGCGCTACATCTCCTTTTACCTGCGCCCAGACTAATTCGATTGGGTTAAGTTCACAGTGATGAGGTGGTAACCGTAGTACCGTTATTTGGCGATTTGTTGCCATTTCATCGATAACATATTTTTTCTGATCTTTATCAAGATTGACAAGTGTCAAAAGTTTCTTTTTCACCATATTTCAAAAGAAATGTTGTTTCCGGATAACCATTGAATTATATGGGCTTTTCTCCAAGCAGTCGTAGGCGCCCGCTTGGTCTGCCGTGAATGGTAACTGGCATTATCCATGACAATTACAGACCCTGGAGGAATAAGATCCAACATCTGCGTAAAATACTCTTCGAAAACATCTGCGTTCATGTCTTCGTGATAGTCACCTGTATTTTTAGATTCAAATAAAAGTAAACCGCCATCTACAAAACCACTGGCACTACTTATATGTGTCACTATTAATCTTCGCCCTTTACCTGAAGGTGCCTTGAACCCTGTTGAAAGTCCATCCAAAAATGCTTGTCGAAAACTTTTTACATTTTTATCTTGCCATACTTTTGTTACAGTATATCCCTCGTTGACCCAAGTTTCGTCTAGATAATAAATATTCCTCCCTTCGTCATGGAATTTTCTAATTGATCTTAAGTAGGATCTTCGCCAACAAATAATTTCATCTTTATCGATAAGAACTGACTTCCTGTTCTGCTTTTCCCAGAAAAAAATCAACTCTCGTAAGATGGCCCATAATTTGCTTCTACTGATTTTTGGCAAATCGTTGTCCTCTGAAAGTTCACATAAAATTTTGTTTAGCGTTGGTATTTCTTTTTTAAAATAAAATGGGTGTACTTTTCTGCGAATGACATTTTTGAATAAATCATCTATAACGACTATAGTTGCGCCTATGGTCAGAGGCGACTTGATTTAGTTAATTATGGGCTGATTAACGACTTTTAACACAGCACTTGTTACGATGTCCAAACTACCAAATAAGTAGGTATATCATAGAACTATTATTATTTTATTTTTGTAAAAAATAGGACACGGGGATATCCACCGGCTTGGGTTAGCATCTTAATCGGTTCGTGGACCCGGGGGTCCTTCCATAGCTGCCCATTTATAACCCACACCACTCGAGCTTGAGGCTGACTACGGCTATTTCTTCTTATTCGTCGATTGCTGGTCTCTTGTTCTGTCAATCAGACCCCAACACTACCAACTACCATACGTGAGCCCTTCTTGTGTGTGCTGACCACACAAATTCACAAAATGGAGAAATGGAATTCGTAATATTTAAAGCTATCTTACAGGTACACTTACGTATAACTTTGAATCTCGAGTGCATAACAAAACCAAAATAATTTTTAGATATTGAGATAATTGTTGAAGACGTTTATGTTTCGTATATTTTATACAGAATCAAAAATTATATGTAATAATAAACTTCAGCGATTAAGAGGTTAATGATCTGATTTTCTCAAATATGAAAAATTGTGCGGATGAATTGCTAGCATTGTATATGTCCTGTATTGGATGTTTCTAGTATTAATTATTTAAAACTAAAGTAGGCAAAAATAAGAAGAAAAAGAACATTCTACAGAGTTTCATTGATCAGGATTTTAAATCTCATTTTAATCCAAAAAGTTCATAAAAACATATATCCTAAAGTTTTGATATAGAGGGCGTTGAAGTTTTCCAAAAGAGTAATCAATAAATAACAAAAATAGAATAGGACGAAAACGTAGTATCCGTAGGTGTTATGTATTAATTATTTGTTTATCTGATCAGCGATTCTGACCGTAGCATCCTTAGTACCAATGATAAGTATTTCCGCCACTCCTTTAATTAAATAAATACGTGTTCAGAAATATTTTATAATATTTTCATTCATTCGTTTTCATTCCATACTGAGGGAAATAGACCAAAAAAAAAGTTTTGCAAAGATCATCTGTATAATTGCAATTTTTCTTATTAGTGTAATTTTACTGGTTTAAGTCGGCGCGTATTAAAATAATAAATGTCTTTTTACATCGAATTTTTTCTATCACCTCTTCTACTAAGGGTAATTAGTTAATTTGTTGCAGTAGGTAACTACTACAGTAGGTAGAATATTAAAAACCTAGATTCCTCACAGCAAATGAAGTAAAATATATGTCTATAGGTCAATTATGAGCTTGAATCTGCATTAATAATATTTAATAAAAAATTACAAAAATTGACAAAAACTGGTCGAATTATGCGCGCACGTCGATCTTGTACCCCATACTACGATAGATCAGGTTTTTGTACATATTGTATTTATGGATTTGCATTGTGTTGTGTCTGCTTTGCTATTTTGTTAGTTTTTATTAGTTCTAGTATAGTCCTGAAGGAACAATGAAAATAATTGTGAGATGTCGGTAAGGTTATACCAGGTTTTTATTAACAATTAGTCTTAATTTCGAAATTAATTAGTCTTTCTTTATTTGTACGTTTTATACATTTTCGTAAAATTACATCATCTGGCAACACTGACTCGACCTTTGGATAGGCACCCGGTAGGTTCATAGTTATCAAACGGTAACATTTTGGCCAAGGCCGTGCTAGGATTTATTTTTACAAAATTGAAGTTAAGTTTTCCTGGTAAAACTATTCTATTCCGTATATTCCCAGGAATCTATATTTTAATTTTCTGCATTAAAGACGCCACACACTGTGTATAGTTGAGAACTATTAATAATAATTTACCTATAACTAACATAATAACATCCATTGCTATAGGTTTTCCAGTGTAATTCAATACTGGTCGCGGCATTAGAGTACTTGTTGCCTGGAATTTCGTATTTGCAACATACCGTGATCGCCGAATTGCGATAGAGCTCGCTAGCTTTCAGTGGTTTTCTACTGTGATGTAGAACGCTTTGTGTCTGTGGTTGTTAGTCCGGCATGGAGTAGCCAATGGCCGCTAGAGTAGCTGTGCTACTCCGCGTTATAGTAATAAGCAGTTAAGATTATATTATATTTATACATTATGAGTGAAGTAAAATGTGTTAAATAAAAAATTAGAACAACAAGACATACATGAAGTGCGTATGCGTATCCGTTAACTTGAAAAAAAAAAAATATATTAAAAAAGTAAAAAAGCAAGGGATGTTTAATTCTGTCCACATAGTAGGTATCTTACATTTGACTTCTACCTAACCTTTTAAATATAAAATAAACGAAGTTTATAATAGGGTCAACCTAAGTGAACATAGTAATAGTAAGGAAAATCATTTACGAGTAGTAATGACTAAATAATCACTTATTTGAAAAAAAAAACAATATTTATTGATATTCCTATACAAGCTCATTTTAAAAGTAGTACCATAAATGGGGAATGCCACTATGTTGGAAAAGTTTTTGGAAACTCAGTAAATTACATTGTTTTGGAAACATATGAAGACCATATTCGTTATTTTTTAAATTAAATTAAATTTAAACAATTTATTGGCAAATTAATGTACATGTGACGTCAGATGTACATTTTTAAGATGCGGCAACAGAGCAATAGCATGCAACTTGTCTTAGAATAAAAAAAAATGAACTGCAGTACTGTATAAATAGAGACAGATATAGTGCCTGTAAACATCATTTGTCACTTCCGTCCAGAGAAATAGAGGAGAGGAGAACGAGCTTCGACGAGTGCGCATCCACATTTCACTAGGACGCTACGGGCGCTGTCATTTTGAAATCATGTACGTCACACTTTTAAGTCAAGATATTTACAGATAACGGTCGGACGGGAGACTGAACGTTTCGTATTTCGAGCTAACTGAAAATTTAAAAAGTACATATTTGTTCATATTTCATTTAAAATTTAATGTGTTTCTAAATACAAATTTTGAAACGACATGATAAAATAATATTTTCAATCCCCTTCGTATAGATGAATTCAAAATGACGGCCTCGTAATTACTAAGTTCGCGCATCTTGACGCTCATTCTCCCTTCCTCTATTTCTGTGATTGTCATGCATTGTTGCCAGCTGGTAAAAATGTACGCGTGACGTCATGTTGTTTTAAATAATTAATATCTCTCGTAAAACTGCATATTAGTCCAAATCCTATGACACGTATCCAATGTTTTTTAGAGTACTCTCTAAAAATGCAAAATACCAAATTTAGTGGTATTCCCCATTGAAGTGCGTTTTCTAGACTCCAAAGTAAGACAAAAAGTCTTATAGGAACATGTATCTTAAAACGCTTCGTTTTCGTCGTACGGGGTGTGAAAGGTTAGTCCTTGATAACTGTTTCATTAGTATTTCCCAAACGCAAAGAGATAAATTAATAGAATTTGGCACAATCTCATAACATAACTTTTATGTTCTTTGTGAAAATCTAACCCAGACCAAATAAGTTGCTCATCAATGATAAGTCCTAAAAACTTTGTGTGTGTTGTGCTTTCTCAATGACCGCGTTGTTTAATGAAACTACTATATTAGGGCATATTTATCTTTTAAATAAGATAACA
This sequence comes from Monochamus alternatus, assembly GCA_037114965.1. NCBI lineage: Eukaryota > Metazoa > Arthropoda > Insecta > Coleoptera > Cerambycidae > Monochamus > Monochamus alternatus. The sequence goes on from CM073430.1 coordinate 20,808,739, forward strand.
CCTATAATGAGTCTTCGTTGGATTAATAAAAAGTTTATTTTTAAAACAACACGTATAAAAGTGTATCGTACACTTTCAATTGAAGCTTGTCAGCAGACGAGGCATTAATACATATTGTACTGTACTATCATCTGCGTAAAGAATTAAGCTGGTTTTGACAGTTATATTGCACTAAATCATTGATCAACAATATAAATAGTAGACGAGATAGAACACTCTCTTGAGGAACCCTCAATGGAATCCTAGAAGAGTGAGATATCCTGTTCCAAATTTTTACATCTATTTTCCTGCCAGTTAAGAGAGAACTAATCCAGTTGTCAATTGGATACCTTAAATCGAGGGGTAAACTAAAGCTTGAAATTTGTACAATGAAATACAATTTTTTAAAAATATTACCCGTAAATACCTTATTTTCTCAAAAAATACCTCATCAAATAAGCAAATACCTCAAAAATACCCAAAAACCACGCATTACCCTCAGTGCCCAAATAATACCTATGACTATTATCCAATAATACCCTTAAGTACCTAAAAATCTCGTTAAGTACCCAGAAATACCGAATAGTACCCAAAAATACCCTTAAATACCCAGATATATAAGAAACGAAAAATACATTAAATGACCCACGATTTTACTTAATATACGTTCAATTTTCCAAAACTGTCTTTCATTTCCTTAGAAATTATTCCAGTTACAGATCTACGTAAATAACATAGATTTTTTTAAGTGCTCCTTTGACTCGATCTGAATACATCTGGAAAGAACATTTTGGATTACATAAAATGTATCATAAACTCATTGGCGCACCCAAGAAGGGTGCCAATACCATGCCCCCTTCAAGCTAACTAAAAACAAACTTCTTCCTCGTCTATGAAATCATAATATTTGGTCTATACAGGGTGTCCCTAAAATTATTGTCCGGATCCCAAATATTTATCGGGTACCATTGGTGTATCCAGTACAACCAAAATCTTTCATTAGCAAGTGTAAATACCTGGGTATCGAGGGAGAAATCAATTTTAGCCCCAGCTTGCTTTCCGTCATATATAATTAGAATTAGATAATTGGCAGTTGTTTACATAAAAAATCTTTTTTGTTAAATAGAATATGAATGTGATAGGGAAACCTAATGTAGCAATATTTTAATTTTAATTATAGACTCATTCTCTTTTTATTAAATATTTTTCATCAATAGAATATGCGGGAGAAGTTTGACCAAACTTATCGTTAATATATGTAATATATTTATTTAAAGATAAAGTTTAAGAAATTATACCATACTAAAATTTGATAACAGAAGAGGGAATGCGCTAGTATGCGAGTGGATATATTCTGCGTAAACGCCTTATAAAACATTCATATGATACTTGTTTATATGGTACTGTACTGTACAATCTATTGCAATAATAATGGCACTGGTTAGTTGAATTTGGCTATTTATTTCGACCTGCTGACATATTCGTAACGAAATCTACTTTCAATTTTAAACATTCGTTCTTAGTTGTTCCACTCACCCACAGAAATCTATTGAAATTTCTACACAGAACATCCATTAGTCAAAAAATTTATTTGAGGTAGTGTCATTATTTTTGCAATAGAATGTATCTAATTCGAATCACCCTATATTATTTTCTAAACTGAAGGCTTACGAAGGCAATAAAGGCCACATAGTAGTTTAACAGTGCCTCCGAAAAATTTTACAGAAAATATTTTTATATCTATTTTTAATAATTTTTATATTTGCCATTGCGTCGGTCAGTTGTTTACTTATATTTAAACTGTTCCATCGGCATAACGCATGCGCGATTGCCATTGTATTTAAAAATTGGCGGGAAAATACTAGTTTTCTCTTAAAATACCCATTAATTATCTTCGTAATACCCATTAAATACCCATTATTATCTTGATAGTACTCAAAAATACACAAAGTACCTAAAAATACCGAAATATACCTATAAATACACACAAATACCCCAAAAGTACCTTTAATTACCTCAGTGGTTTCCCCCTCGCCTTAAACCTATTTTTTTTTAGTCCATAAAGTCTTTATGAACTCAGTAGAAAACCCACGTTAAATCAAAGAAATTAACTAAAATGAACTTACCTTTGTCGATAGAGTTGACATTGTTATTAATTAATTAATTAGTGGTTACGATATATTTTTTTCAGTGCATAAAGGAAGCGTCTCAAACATTCCTTAATGGGACTTTCGTATTTTATTCACTAGAATTGAAATTTGACGCTTGGTCAATTAATTCCGAAACACCCTGTACAGTAACTAAATTTGATATTGGAAAATATATGTGGCAAGATTTAAATTTTAATCAGAAACCTTTTAAAGTAATCTCCAGGAAGCAGCATTAACCTAAATTTATATTGAACTATGCATAGTGAGACCTATCACCCGGTCTTTACTATAAATTAAATAGATATTTAATTTGTCGCATTGCCAGAAGTAAACAACATGTGTTTGGTGGAGACATTATCGAAAACAATAAATTTAGATGCGGACAAGTGATTAATGTCAAAGCGGTAAATAATGTGAATGGAGGACGTTTAAGAAATGCGGCATTAGTATTCCTTTCAAGACCGTATTATTAAAATATTATAAAATTAACCACATTCCACGCAGGAGAACGACACATCTCCGTATGGCTAATTAATAATTTGGTAATCGCGCCTGATTTGAATTTATTAATTTATGGCCGCACAAGGAATCCACGAAAGAAAGCGCCGAGAAGAGTGTCAGAGGTCAGAGCTTTTAAAATTATCTATAATAGAGAGAGAGATCAAAAGAGATACGCGAGCTGTTGGAGAGAACGAAATAATCTGCTCCACAAAAGTTAAGTTCACAAATCTTGAATTTCTTTTAAAGGTTCACGACTTTTTTCAAAAATATTTTTGATATGCTATCTTGAATGTTTACTCTTTTATACGAGTAGCTTTTTTGTTCCTCCTTCGAAAGTATTTACAGGTTTTGCAAAGTTTTATTTTTGGTAATTTTAATATAAAATTAAAACAATTACAAGTAGTTGCTCAATTGGATTAAGGTCTGGCGAGAGAGGAGGCAGTGCCAAGTGCAGAATACCATGAAATTCCAGGGCATCGACAACAATTCTCGCATGATGAGGTCGCACATTATCGTCCAGGAATAAAAAAGTTGGCCCAATTGCAGCATGAAATAAAGGGATGAGATTGTTGATGACTTGTTCGACGTAGATCTGTAAATTCATGTTTCCATCAAGCACCAACAACACTGTACGTTCATTAAAACAAAGCTTCGCCAAACAGCAACTGTACCATCTCTGAATGGATGAACTTCCTGGTGGCTCTACGATTTTTGGGTACCAAAGGAAGGGTCCATACTCGAACACGCCGACTATCCGAAAACCGTCCATATCTGTGAATAGTACAGACTTCTATTGACCGTTCCAATTCACGTGTTCGTTAGCCCCAAGTTAGCCCATTGCAACCGAAGTCGCATATGATTTTGTGTCAGTGGAACCCTTCTCAAAAGTCATCATGAACGTAGATTAACATCTCGCAGTCTTTTACGAACTGTTTCAATTGAAACCGCAACACCAGAAGCGTTTAAAAGTCGCCGTTGCATGATCTGACAAGTACCTACTCAAACTGTGTTATTCTCCTCCACTCCATTCTATTCTTCGCCTTTCTTTTCCAATCCGTTACATGTTTCTCCCTTAGATCTATTGCCACTGCCTCTCTCCATCGCTTCCTCGGTCTCCCTCTTTTTTTCTTGTAGTTAGGTTTACTCCCTACTATTTTCTTAAGTGCCTTTTCATCTTCCATACGTTCTAGATACCCTAACCACTGCACCCTTCTGGCTTTTACAACTTCGTCTGTTGTTGGTGCCTGGTACATTGCATATATTTCCTCATTATTTCTCCTTACATAGCCTTCCTCCGCCTTCTTACCCTCTAGAATTCTTCTTCAGATCTTCCTTTCCCAAGTACGCAGGTTTCACTACCATACAGCGCTGTCGGTCTCAAAATTGTTTTATACATTCTAAATTTTACTCCTCTGGAAAATTTTTTTGATTTCATTAAGTGGTTGACTGCTGCCAAATTTCTGCTTGCTTTTATTCTCCTGTTAATTTCTTGCTCCTCATCACAGTTAACTGTTATTAGCGCCCCCAAATACACATATTCTTGAACTTCTTCAAACTCTATCTCTCCATGTTGTGTTCTCAATTTAAAATTGGTATCTTTTTTTGTTCTCCTATTCTCAAAACCTTACTTTTCTCTTGATTTATCTGCAATCCCACGTGCTTCTTCCACAAGTTTTCTCGTTACTTCTTCTAATTCCCTACTATCTCTAGCAATAATGGCCACGTCATCTGCATAACTATTTGGTGACTTTTAAACAATATGTGTCCTTCTCTGTTCAATTGACTATCTCTTATGACCCTTTCTAGTACTAAATTAAAAAGAAGCGTTGAGAGCGGGTCTCCTTGTCTCAGTCCTGCGTCAATAGTAAAACCTTCCGAGCATTCACCTTTTATTCGTACTTTAGATTTAGTATTTTCTAAGATCATTTTCAATAGCCTAATCAGTTTGGTTGGTATCCCAAATTGTTTCAAAATTTTACTTAGTTTATTCCTTTTGACCGAATCATATGCTTTTCTGAAGTCCACAAATAAAACTATTGCTTTAATCCCATACTCATAGCATGTAGTCAGGATTTCCTTCACCATGAAGATTTGGTCCGTTGTTGACCTCCCTTTTCTAAAACCTGCTTGATACTCCCCTATCTGTAATTCTGCTATAGGTTCTATTATCTGTTTTATTAACGTTGTCATAATTGTATACCCTATATCTAACAATGATATACCCCTATAGTTTCTGCAGTCTGTTGCATCTCCCTTATTTCAAGATTGGTATAATCATATCATCTCTCCAATCTTCAGGCATACATTCTCTTCTCCAGATCATTTGGATCATTTCGTATATACTTTGTCTTAAATCGTCTCCTGCGTACGTAATGTTCTCTGCTGTTATTCCGTTTTTCCCTGGACTTTTGTTATTCTTTAAAGCTAATTTGTTTATAAATTATACTTAATGGAAATAAATAATAGTGCAGTTCCCTGTGGCCCAAATATTTAATGTGTCAAAGATACCCCGAGTTAAGAAAAATATAAATATAAATTTATTATCATAAGCTGATTACTTATTTCAAAAATATGAGAAAGCACCATGAGGCTAAGAAAGCTGTGGTATGTTGATACGTATTTGATGATAAGGTCTACAGGGTGTTCTACAACTTTATGACAACAAACTTTGGCAAATGGTATCTGGATTCATGTCAAAATTTTTTTGTTATATGAACATAGGTCCGATTCATTTTCATTTAGAAATTACAGGCATTTAAAAAATATATAATTTCATATTTCAATCAAAGTAGTCTGAAAAATAATAGTTGCTATAACAACATAACAATAATTATTATTTGTGTCATTTTCTTTATTCGTTTGACATTTAACGTTAAAGTGCTAAATAAAACATGGATTTATTTACAACTGAACTGTATACAGAGATATTGTCTTTGTATATGGTTATTCTAATAGGAACGCTAGACAAGCAGTCCTCGAATACCGACGAAGATACCCAAATAGACGTCAACCTGCCCACACAGTCTATATGGATTATTTCGTAGACTGCAAGACCTCGCTCCAAAAATGACAATTGGTCCTACTGAAGTAAATGTACAAAATGAAGATATGATAGATGACAATCATTGACAATTCTTCAATTAGTGTTCAGCGTATAGTAAGTAACCTTCATTTATCACCGAATATTATATGGCGTGTATTAAACTGAGAAATGTTACATCCTTTCATCGCCAAAATGTACCAGCGATGTGGAACTTGCATTCAAGCTAAGAGTGGACATTTTGAACAATTTTTATTGTCTTAAGATTTGTTAATTTGGTTAATAAAAGTTTTATTTTAAACAAATAATAATTATTGTTATAGCAACCATTATTTTTATTTATCACGCTACTTTGAAATATTAAATTATATTATTTAAAATGCTTGTACGACATACTTCGTATATTTTAAATACAGTGAGTACAAGAGAACAACTTACTAGTGCGTCAGTTAATGATATAGAAGACAAGGGTTCCTTTATTGTTGTAACCGTACCGAAAATAAATATACACAGCAAATTATTAGTAATTAGTGAAGATGCGATATCTGTATTGATGATGTAGGTATAAAACTTATGCTACAGTACGTTCGAAATGTACAACATTCTCGTTTTTTCTTGTTTTATAAAAAGCAAAGGGTGTTCTAAATATGCTTTAGGGGAAAACACTTTCGGAACTTTTCGAAATCCTTTTCCAAATATCTTAAATTGCCTAATCTAGAGAAATAAATACTACTATACAGGACAAGAAGGACGCCAGCGACTTATTTAACCGGCAATGAACCAACCAAATAATATAACTGAAAAGTTATTATAGTTGTAGAGTATCAACTGGGCCTTATTCACATAAACCACATAAAGGTTGTGAACGTCATATAATAAATGATACATAGATTTAAAAAAATATAAAAAGTAAGTAAGACATAATATAAATAACAGCTTAAGCAAGCACTGAACAAATTTGTTTACAAAATTACTTAAGTATATAACTAAATTACAAAATACAATATTATTTTACAAAATCAAAGTATTCTTGTATACTATAAAAACCGTTTGTAGAGAGAAACAGGTGAAGTGATTTCCTAAGAGGACAGGAAGAAAGCAGACCACTTATATCTCACCTGCACTCAGTTTATAGCAGGAAGTAAGCAGACCACTTATATTTCACCTGCACTCAGTTTATATGTGACCGTACATATGAAGGAACAGGCAATTCAATTGTCGGTCATCTCACCTAGGGCATCCTGATGAGGGCTAACAAGCCTGAAACCGGTCTATGTGGTGTGTCCGACAAGGGTTCTTGGCTGTTCACACAGATACTGCAGGAGTAATTCAATGCCGGTCGGGGCATTAGTCCGCGGAGTAGTTGTTTCCTGCAGTATCATTTACATACAAAATGATTCTCCCACATGACTATATTTTCATTTCTACAGTTTTAAACTTGTTTTAACTTTTACTTTTTAACGTTTTTTTTTGTATTGCTACTTGAATAGGTATGGATACATTTATAATTAAAGACAAATTACTATATCTTCGAAATTTCTATAATCATAAACATGTTTACTATACTTCACATAGTGGTAGAACTGATTTATACGAAAGTCAGAATGAGAAAAACTACGAAGTATCCGCAACTTATAAGTATATATACCTAATAATATCGTAGCAATCTTATAAATAAAGATAATGTGCGTTAATTAAATTTTATGGATATTTATTGGATCTTAAGTGTGATGGTTATTATATCTGCAGACTAGTGCAGACCAACTTCTGTATAGGCGACATATATCCAGGGCAGTATCTAGGATGAGAATTAATTTTTTACGTCACAGAAATAGATGGATTTTTAAAGTTGCATTATCTGAAAAAATTACTTCACCTTTTTATTATTAGTTTCTGTTTTAAAAATTTGAAACTCCCTGTTATAAGTGTTCAGTTATCGAAACATCAGTATTATCTCTTTCTTCAAATTAAATATGGGTACATGATAAATAAGTAAGTTATATCTTTTGTTTTATCCTCCCCGAATTAAAAATAAAGTATTTGAAAATTATATCATATACGGGGCGATTTAGAACTTATCAAAACAAAAAAAATAAATATAATTTTGTAAAAAAAACAAAAAGGGCTGTTTAAAATACACTGGAAACTGGATCATTGTAATATCTGACCGTGCGCAAGGCAAAGCATGCAGTCAATGACCGACATGGCGGCAAACTGTAATAACAAATTAACGGACAGAAAATTGAAAGAATTCCCCAAGGAAATTCAACGGCTTTTGCCGCTATAGGTATTATTAATTAATAAAATTTATTTGTGGGTTTAATTAATAAAATAATTTGACGTACCTGATGTTACAACAACTGTTAAAAATTTTGTCATCTGACATGTAAACGTATTTGGGCCCGCCTTACCCCGTTACTACTAACTAACACAAATGTTTCCTGTTCCTGTCTGTTTTGAATTCGTAAGTTATTGGGCAGCAGCTTTGATACGTTCGTGTAGGTAAATCATCACTAATCTCCACTTCGGTACGATACATTTCATTTTTTAAATATCTCCACAAAAAGAAGTCCAAAGTCAGGTGTCCTCGTGCAATTCATCGTACCCCTTGAACTTTAATTTAGGTACTCCCGAACAATTTGTCGAAAATGAAGGCGAACACCATCGTGCAAGAACCACATTCCGAATCGGACAGCTAAGGACACATCTCCCAGGCAGATCATTTTGAAGGAACTTGAGATACTGAACCCCATCTACTTATTCCATTTGGTAATATCAATGGTCGAATCAAGCAAGCATTGACAATCCCTGTCCAAACATTTAAGGAAAAACGTTATTAAAAATGATCTCGTTAAATCGTGTGCGGATTTTCAAAATCCCAAACATGAGTATTATGAATGTTATATATCCCATTCCGTGTTAAACTAGCTTCATCTGTAACTAGCACGTTAGCAGCAACCATTTACAAAATTTAATTCGTAAGGGATAATCCCTTGGTATTAATATTGCAGATATACTCTGTACATGCTACGGATATAATTGAGCCTCGTGTATGATGCGCCCGCACTGTTGATTGGGATATTCTTTATACTTGTTGAATTATTTGCCTGGTACTTATTCGGGGATTCTCTTCAACAATCTCTAAAATGTCTTCCTCAACTGCTGCAATACGTCGTGGACGCCTTGAACCTCCAGTTCTTCCACGATTCGGTTGTAAATTTTCCGTCTCACTCCCGCGTTGTACTACTGCGGAAATCGTTCTACGTACACAAAGCTAAAATAAATATAATACAATGAAGCGGTGACACGTTCAACCCTCACCGATTATTACCACTGTTCAATTGGTTTAAAAAGGTAACAACAGGCAACACTGGCTGACGCTGACAGAACTGCGGTTTCAGTTCAATTTAAAAAACAAATTTTAACTCTACTATTTCTTTGATTAAAAAAAAATTAAAATTTAGGTTAGTATTCTGAAGATTACTTCTCAAAAACAGACCCCCAGTTAGAGTTACATTTTCTATATTGCACTGAGGAAAGCAATATAAGTTCTCAGTTCGCCTTTTGGAAATTCTAGTATAGTTTGTACAATATTAAAAAAAAACTGTTTCCTTTATTCTATTGCGATTTCGAACATTACAAAAGCATTATACAGGGTGTCCCAAAATAGTATCCTTAACCACATATTCTTTGGGCGAAAATAATGCGACTTTCCTTATGCCATTTTTTATTTTCCTGTTTCAATATACCAGATGTTAAAGTTACATTTTAAAAAACTATTTTTTTTAATAAGTTTTTAAAACTAAATAATATGACGGTGTTAATTTGGGTAATTCCGATCAGTTGAGCCCGCCAAAAAAAGAAAAACCGCCATAAATCAAGCTAAGCAGGTAAAAAGAAAAAATTCAATTACCAAGAAAAAGCAAGCTCTACAAGTTGCCGACATACCCTGTATACTTTGTGAATAATTTGGCAAAGACAACGAATGGTAGGTGACGTGTGGTTGTGGAAAATCGTCTTATGCAGAATGTGCTGGAATAGACGTCAGGAACAAAAATTATATGTCATTTATGTAAATAATTAAATGACACTTATTATTACCCATTAAGTACCTTTTTTACGTTAAATTTATGATAAACAGAATAATTCCCTATTTAAATACAAATATTGGCATTACCATTGGCATTGGTATTATACGCCTATGGTTAATACCAAATAATGCTTTTGTTATATAAATTGTTATTATTGACGAAAAAATAAAAATATTTTCATACAAACTATTTTATTTCTAAAAGATAACACACTTTGGTACCATTGAAGACCGACAATAAAAATTAAATAATTAAATTAAGAAACAGAAACAATAATATATCTTAAGTGGTTGGTATTCCCCGACTCTCCCCTACGCGTATGCAGCTTTTTCTTGAAATATCAAACGTAGAATTTTCTTCTGATCATTTTATCTTTTTTGTATTATTTGTTTAAATGATCCGTTTTGGAGAAAAAACGGCAATTTGTATTGCCCATAAATCTATCATTCACTATCATTTTCAAGTCAATCTGAAATTTTGTGGATATACCTATTATTATAATACCTTGGCAACTTAGCAAATCGTAATACTTATTGAATGAATATTTGCTAATTAAAGCAAAATGGATAATTCTAAATTTTATAAAATATAACTTTAACACCCTGTATATTGAAACAGGGACGCCCAAATAAAAAATGGCATAAAGAAAGTGGCATTATTTTTGCCCAAAAATATGTGGTTAATGGTATGGCCTTCTATTTTGGGACACCCTGTATATTTTAAAATTCCAGATTATTTAAAACACTTGAAGGCTACTATTTATAATTTAGTTGTTAGTTTATCCTTATATTTCATCTCTTATGCTTTGTGTTGTAATTAATTCATCAAATCTTAATTTTTAAGAATTATTCGGTTGACTACCTTCTGCGACTTGTTTATATTCCCAGTTTCCATCCAAATCCGCTACTGCTGCATTGGATATGACAAAGACGATTGACACCGACAGTTATGTCGCGTCGGGTTTTAAAACAGTCGGACTTTTAGTGGAAAATTATGCAAACTATATTCACTTGTATCGATTATTACGTTCGGAGTACTCCGCCCCCCTTGCCGCCCCGCCGGGGAATATATCTCCTTATCTACCTAGTGACTTTATGTAACTACTTACTCCAGTTATTGCCTTGGACGAATTTGGAGCGCAGATATAAATTAAAACAAATGCGGGCTCGGGTTGCCAACTGGTTTAAAGGAAGTAGATGGGGGCCCTCTCGACTTTAAGTATCATCGATGTTAATACTTTATTGTAGATTATTTCCCTCATTGTATTATGAGCAATGAAAAGTATTTTTTTCTTTAATTTTCAACCAATAACATTATTATATAGATAAAACTCCAGTTTAATGAAATTTTATCGCTGCGAATACAATTGGCTCCTGCCGAGGCGCTTGTCCTTGTTTAGCAACTCCACATCGATTGTTGGCCTAGCCAGGTTTAGTTGTACTGAGTGAATTGTATTTTTACTAAACAGTGACAGTGGCTTTTCATGGTTCTTATTGTTGTTTTCATGGTTGTAAAACTAACGTGCAAAATAATGTCTCACATTTTTATTGCCATAACATCAAAATTGTGAAACAAGTGAATTTATTTTAAAAAGTTCAATAAATTACGCCAATTGTACAAACTTTTGGTTAACAACGAATTTTTTTAGAAGAAAGATACGCACTTTACATAGAAAATATACATGAATGAAAATGCATTTCATTTTTTTTTGTTAATAGATGTTGGTAATAATTTACGTTAATTTAAGAATATATGTACAGGGTGTCCCGAAAGTAAACCGCTATACGTTAACCATGAATTCTACATCGAAAAATAATACTAGTTTGTTATATAAACTATAGTCCAAAAAGGCTTCGTTACGGTTATACAGCGTATTAAAGTTTAATGAAAAAAAAACACAAACTTAAATTTCTTAAAAACCGTTGTAGATATTATAATGAAATTTTAGTGGTGTCGATAGCTATGGAAGGCGCATAATTTGCAATGCAAAGTGATTTTCTAGTCTTACCAGTGGTGCTCGTAGCGGAATGCCAGTGAACATTTTTGAAGAATAAAATGATACGCCACTGACTTTTTTTAAAATATTATTTTTTTTATTCTCTGTTCAATTCTGAAGTAAATCGTTCCATCAACCTTTTTATTGTACAACGCACCGTATTCGAATAAAATAAAAACTGTTTTAGTATTCCTTTTGACAGAGTCATGCTTTCCTGAAATCCACGAATAATACCATTGTTTTAATCCCATATTTATAGCATGTAGTAAGGATTTTCTTCACCATGAAGATATGGTCCGTTGTTGACCTCCCCTTTCTAAAACCTGCTTAATACTCGGCTATCTATAGTACTGCTATAGGTTCTATTTTCTGTTTTATTAACGTTGCCATGATATTATACCCTGTATCTAGCGATGATATACCCCTATAGTTTCTGCAGTCTATTGCATCCCCCTTCTCCAAATCTTTAGGATCATGTCGTATATTTTTTGTCTTAAATCTTTTCCTGAGTACTTAATGTTCTTTGTCGTTATTCCGTTTTTCCCTCGACTTTGGCTATTGTCTAAAGCTTCTATATCTATTTCCTTTTTTGTAGGCTCTTCTACTTCCACTCTCTCTTCCCTTACCAGTATCATCTCCTCCTGAACCTCTCCTTCCCTTTCGCTCTTTTCATTCAACATCTTTGCGGAATATTACCTCCATATTTCTGTTTTTTCTCCTATTAAATTGCAACTTTCATCCCTCACATACTCTCCCCCTTCCCCCTTTCTCTTTTTCTTTTTTTATCTTTCTGTAGAAGTTGACGTATATAATGTTTATACATTCCTCATTTATATTTGCCTCCATTAGTTAATGGTCCATTTTCTTGCAAACCTTTCCTTATCTCTTCTTCATACTTCTTTTGGATTCTCTAATTTTGTAATGCCCTCATATTTGGTTGTCATTTTCTTCTTAATAATATTTTATAGTTTTTTTAATCTTCAAGTCTATTCTCACTAGATAATGATCCGAGTCTATGTCTGCACCTCTGCATGACTTACCGTTTTTTATAATGCTTTTGTGATTTTCATCTGTGCAAATATGATCAATTGTAGTAATTGTAAATAATTTAACCTTTTTCCCTTGTCGACCAGAAATGTAGTTTTTGAACTTAAACTTTTATTTTAACTTTTTTGAGTTCTGATTTTTCGACTTTAATTCTCGTGGATAAGTTATCAGATCTAAATCATGTACTGATAAATATCTTTTGTGACTTTCCCGGCTTTTCTTAAGCGGTTTCCTTGGCTGCCTCGACGTCGACCCCACGGCTTCTGTTTATTTTCTTCAGAACCACATTCGGAGATTGATGGGACGTCGAAAAAATAAATTGAAGGTAAGTAAATTCCCATTCAGCCAGAATTAACCACACATTCATGTTTCTGATGTGCAGCTCACTCAATGTGTCGCCCCTCTGTACTTGCAGATTTGTTTGCGGCCGTCTAATAAATTGCACTTTTTTTGCGGACCTAATTCTTTCCATTTAAATTCATTCGATTTCTTTCTGGGATCGCGATCGTTATTTCTCACCATCCAAGAAACTTTTTGCATTGGGAAAAAGGTGTGTTACGTTAATATACAGGGTACTGCACCTCAGACATCTTTATCTGTCATAGTTCCGTACTAATGCTTAGAGGTTACTTTCAAATTCAAACTAACCGTTGATTAACGATTTTAAAATTATTTTCAAATATACAGGGTGTAAATAAATGTGTGCGAACAAATTTGGGGGGTGACTGATTACTTGTTGTAAATTAATGGTTCGTGTAAAAAAAATCACTGCTCTCTTCCTAAAGATTTATGTTATATCCTCTAAAAAGAAATGCGAAAAAGCAAAGAAGAAGGTGATCTATAAATTATTCAATAAATACGTTTTCGACAGAAGACAAGTTTACCTAGTTTAATTTTTATATATTTAATGATAAAATGTACACCGTCCTACCGGCAGGACAGATACGAAAAAAATAAATATTTTAGGGACAAATCTTGTAATAGGATAAATCTACATATTATGAGCTTGTAACGCATTTTTAACAGTCACTGTACTTATTCATTTCGAAGTTACAACTGGTTGGAAATATCCCATTTTAGTCGCAGGAATAATACGCGTGGGACAACGTGTGCCAGTCTTAGCTATTGTATTCATTAGTAAAAACGACAATTCCTGTGGTGTGTCGCAGTTCGGAATATAAAATAATATCTTCACCCTTCATTTTAATCACGAGGATTAGCCCAGAAGTCAGGAGGCTTGTGCGGGAGAGAGGGCAATATATTATTATTAAGCAGGCCGCATTTGCGCCCAGGAACGGCTTACGTTGGGCCAAACCATCATTTAGTGCAGGAATGAGGGAAACCTGGAAAACCTCATTAATTATCGGGATGCTCAAACGCCAACCGGTATCAATCTCTCACATTGATCCAAGCCAACGCTCGACCACCTACTTATAGAAATCATTATAAATGATTTGTTAGGTTTTTATTAAAGTAATATATTTTAATAATAAATATTTATTTTCGAGTTTTGTCGTAATACTAAAAATAATATATTTTACAGTAAATAAAGGAGTAACAATTTTAGGAAAATATCCATTATCCTCAAATAGTATTTGTAAATAGTATCTATTTATTATTTAGGCACTATTACATTAAATTTGTTTATGACTATGGGTGGGTGACTACAGGAAGAAAACTTGGGTTCTTCTAGCAAGACTGGACGGACTGGAAGCGCTTCCAGCAGGACAGCGCCTCGTATGTTCATCATTATTATTAAGGAAATAAAAATTGTTTCACACTTCCGTTTTGGAGTCATAAATCCGCAGGGAGAAGGCGATTGATTTTTTTATATGAAACACCTTTATATATTAGATGTTCACATCTTTTGATTTAAATTATTAATAGCTTGTTACTGTCATTATTTTGTGATGTCAATAAGTTTGTTTTGAGCTTGCACAACCTTGGCTGGCATTTTTTTTTTAGTGGGAAAGATTCGGTACTATATAATTTTTAAGAGATTTTAAAAAATGTCAGATTCCTTCAATTTTGAGGTTTTCTTTCGAGTTTGGTTACATTTTTTTCAACACCCTGTATTTTAAAAGTTAAATCGGGTCATCTTTCTTTGATGTTGAAAGTTTTTATAGGCTGGTTCGGCTTTTTTAATTATTCTGTATTTTGCCGAGTTAGCGTTCTAACAGATCCTTGTTAGAAGTTTCATCAAAAAATTTTTTTAAGTTCGCTTAATTTTTTTTAACGTTCAAAAATGTTTCAACAGTTTGTATACGGCTTTTTTCTTTCAACTTTTATTTTAACACCGTGTCTATCAAACTTTTTTGAAAAACCCTATAAATTTGAAGCGCACGGCAACGATTTTAGATTTTTTTCATCAAAAGATGAATAAAGTATGAAGAAAAAAATAGAAGAAAATTAACTCGCCCAAGAATAGAACCACCGATTTCACTATCCGTAAGCAGAAACGGATACCCTGAGCTACATAGGGATTTGGCTAGTTTGTCCGTATATTCCATTTGCCGATACAGTTGACCCAGAAATGAAAACAAAACTCGAAATATTCAAAATATTTTTATAGATTGTGGAAAAAGGATGTAAATACGTCCCGGAAGGCACAATACTGATTTCTCCCCGTCCGACTGGTCCAGAAATTGCCCCAGAACGCAAAATTATTTCTGAGTTTCTCTGGCGTTATTCAGAATTTTCGAAAGTAACGTTCCTGGCACGTTGTATCCTTGTTCCACAGGGGAAAACGGACGAATTATTCCATTCATAAGAACACAAACATAAAATCTCTAATAAATTTATTATATTTACAATAAAGCAGAGAGATATACCCAAATTTTCCCATGTGCACACCCATAGTACCGCTGCAGATAGAGTACGTGGATCCGTCAATTCATCATGACCAATAGAAAACGAGCGTTCTGATGTGACGCATGCGAATTTGCTGCAGTAGAAGTTGTATAATCGGGTATACTCTGCTTGTAGAAACCTCTAAGGTGTTCAGCATTTCTTATAGTGAAACCAATATTTTTACTCGCAAGAGATACAATATTATTAATATGAGGAACAAAGGTCTTTTGGCGTCAAAAGTAACTCCCAAATATTTAAATTTAGTGCAACGAGTGACAGTCTCAGAACCAATGTTGTACATGTAAATAATATAATTAATTTTCCTTGTGTAAGTCATAATGTAACATTTAGAAATATTCAAATGCAACCTGTTTCGAAGGCACCATTCATTGCACTGCAGTTAAATCATTCTGAAGTACATTACAATCATTTGTAGATGAAACACGTGTATAAAGTTTGAAATCATCTGCATATAAAAGGGCATTGGCTCGAAGATTGTCAATGATATCATTAACGAACATATTAAAGCCTATCAAAAGCCTTTGACAAATCTGTGTAAGCACGTGAACCTGTCCACTGCTATCGAACGTATTAGAAATAAAATTAGTAATACAAATAAGATTAGTTAAAGTAGATCTACCGCCCAAGAATCCATATTGGCAGTGATTTAACATGAATGTGAAGATATTATGAATAATAACTTCAATCAACTTGGTAGAATTGCTCAACATTGAAATAGGTCTATAGGGGTAGTTCTCAACGAATTTTTTATCGCCTTTTTGTAAATAGGGCATATTTTAGTTTCAGTCCACTTAGATGGAAAAATTGCAGTGTGAATGGCCAAATTAAAAATAATAGTCAATATTGCACAATCTTGCAACAAAACAGACGAAATTCTATCAGGACTTGTGGTTAACTTATTCTTAATTTTTTTTAAAGTTTTTAACACGTAATATTCAGCAATATTACAATTGGAGGCTGTCAACTGCATCAAATGAAGATAAAGAAATATAAGCTGATTGAAGAAAAACCTGGCAAATGCATTAACAATTGTTTGAGGATCATTAAAACTAACTTTATCTAAGATTATTTATTCAGAAATAGAAAATGTATTACGCAAATTGTTAAAGAAAGACCAAAAATAACGCGGGTGTGGTTTTACTTGAGATTCACAGTTCTATATACAGGGTGTCAGAAAGAATGGGCCAACACTAAGCTGGAGATTCTAGACACGAAAATATTATGTTTGAGCTCATCATCCCTTATACGAATGTCGCTGGTTTAAGAAATACAGGTTATTCAAGGTTTAAATTTTATTCTGAAATGTCTCAATAATTGAGATAGTTTTGATAACATGACAGTTGTTTTATGGTCAATAACTAATTTCAATTTAAAGCGCAATAATTTAAATTTATTCAAATAACACAAGTTCCCACTGGCTTTGTAGATTTGCCAATAGCGCGATTTTTGTTCAATATATTTAATAATGTCCCTAGTGAAACAAGGAATAAGGAGAAGTAAGCGGAACTTACAATTTTATACTAAAAATATATGGGCTGTATGTATTTCTCTTCGTGTTGACTTCTACAGGGTTAACTATGACTAAGTACAAAAATTTTAACCACGTGCTCAGGAAGGTCTAAAAGACAATAAAAATTTGATTTCGGAATTCTAGCTCGATGGTTAAAAAATGGGGCAAAACCCTCTTTTCCTACGGAAAGTCGGCGCCTATGACAATCTATCATCATCCGTCATGGCTAAATATATCAACAACTGGTCGTTTTTCAACATTGACAAGTGTAGAAACGACGAAACGAAACATTTGTATTAATAATAATAATGTCTAAGTACCTGGTAGATAACGGCTAATCCGGTTAGCTGCAGTATTTTGTATTCGTTCTTTCGTTGCACACTGCCAAACTACATTTTCACTCCTTGCAGATTCATCATAATTATCCAGTAACATATCTGACATAAAATACTTTATTTAATTACTATAACACGTTTAAAATTAGTCACTTAGCTGATTTAAAGTAACAGTAAGTTCTAGGTTATGCCATACTGCATTGCTAATTGCATACCCTCCATGCTCCAAACCATCCAGAATGAGAAGTTAGTTATAATCTAAGGGTTATTTTTACAGAACACTGTAAACATCTTGGGATGTTATAGTTTAAAATATTACTAATTATTTTATGCAAACATCGTCGATTACTGTTAATATTGTTGTTATTATTAGTATTAACAGAATTTAATTACACAACAACACATGAAGTTTAAAAATTTATCGGCGTGAGTGCACCTTGTATTAGTGACAGATGTCGTCTGTAGATGTCGAATAACGTAAATTTACGGTTACGGTACTCTGATTAGTTTGAAATAATTTTTCATTACTTGATTTTCGCAAATTTAATTTTTCGCGTATTTTATGTGTATTTACAAATATGTCGTATTCAAATGCCTAGATGACGGATAAGGTGCTGATTTATGGGAGTGTGACAAGTGCATATTATCGTGCCGCAGTCTCAAAGAGTATACAAAATATTTTGCTGAATACTTTTTGAACCACATCGAACAGCTGTTTTATGCCGTGGCGGTAAACGTGTGGTAGTGTTTTTATGTATTTGTGTACATTTACGTGTATTGTGTTGTTATCCTTTGTGCTTTTTCCCGACGTAAGTAATCGACCTGGTCAAGACCGCCAAACCAAGTAGGTACCCCGCTTTACACAAAAAGAACGATCGAAGAAAGGAGAGGTCCACAGGAAGTATAAAAATCTTTAATTTAAACAAGTAAGAACACAGAAGATGATTCAACATTCTTAATATTTCTCCAAGTATCAATCCTGGAAATAAATATTAGTAAGGTAGGTGCTGCCTCTCTGTGCTACCATACCGTATTTCTCATTAAATCATTAAATAATAATGTATATTTTGTAAAGATTTTTTTTCTTTCAAAGCGGCTTAAATTGATACACTTGTCAATGGACCTGTCACTATATGTATTTGACACCTTTGACTGGCAAAATATACCTAACCTCGCGGCTGACAGAAGTTCAGTGACGGCGATAAATAGGGATTTAATATAGTTTTGAAAATAATTTTTGTTGGCTTTATAAATAAGTTTGGAATTTTTTTGAAGGGTGATTCCATTAATTCTTATTTTTCCCTATCCCTTCTTAAAATATTTGTACTGTCATAGTTAACCCTGTATAAAGTTTATAACATGAGTCACTGTTTATTATTTTGGATGTAGGGTATAGTTAGGGAGTTAAATAGCTCTCTCTATTCGTACTTATAAAGTAGCTCAACACATTGAACAGGTTGGCGACCCCGAATGTAAACTGTGTGTAAAAAATATAAGGGCGACTTTGGAAGTCTCGATTATTTTACCTTTCTGCCATAATTTTGTTCAAAAATGAGTTATGGCCAACTCTAAGATGTACGTATCTTGGGAAATTCATGAAACAGATACGTATACGCCACAAAAGAATCAATCAGGGTAGATGAGAAGTAGACCGGGCCGTGGCGCGATCGTCAGCCGGCGAGAATGTATTTATGAGAGGTGATTACAGGCCGCGTATGATTTACGAAGACGGAGGGACGCCATCTTAGAGCCCACGTGATATACGGCCGTACGGCACGCCACCTGACAAATCCTAATCACTAATCAAAGTGCACAGACCCGATTTTCCTCCACCGGTTAATAGCCCTGCCGAGATTTATTGGCTATTTACCGAGAACTGTACAAGAGTTCCCGGTTTCTTTCTCTAATAGGCGGCAAATTTTGAAATATAGACGACGGAAAAAGTGGATATATAAAAAATTTATTAGTGGGCTTAAACCGTGTGCTTTTTAAAAAAATAATTAAATATTGAATGTAACATGTCTCTCAATGAATTTCTCGTTTCTCTATTATTAGTTATGTTTCCACGAGATGTAGTTACATGTTGCTTCACATCTACTTAGGTTCGGATAAGTCGTCGGTCGCCTCTTATAGTATACTGAAGAGAGCTAACAAGCTCAGAAGCGGTCTGGTGTACCGTTTATGAATGAGTTTGACATAAGTCTTTCTTTTCTTATATAAATTTAATTGAATACTACTGAGTGAGTAGTATTTAATTATTTATACAGGGTGATTCAGGTTTAATCTTGATAACTTCAGGAATCGATAGAACAGGTTAAAATAATATAATATATTTGTGATATAAACTTATTTCCTAAAACGCATCGTTTCCGAGATAGAGGGTGTTGAGGTAGGAATTTTTTCTCGTTTTCCCTCATTACTTTTGAACCACTTATCTGATTTAAGTGAAGTTCGGAACACAAACACTCCTTATGATCTTACATAAGCTTCTTAAGTTTGAACCACCTACCCCTCTTAGAAGTGTATTTTGTATGCTACCCCCCTCTTATTTTATTTCAAAACCACAAAAAAATAATTAATTTCAATAAAACATCTACACACCACTTTGACCTGATTAATTTCGAAACTTTTTCGTCTCCTGTTTTTTTTTTCGACTTTTGATCTTGTTTCTGAGATATTCAAAGAAATTGGTGACAGTGTAGCGCACCAGCCGTGTAAATTTAATTTTTTTCATTTAACGTTATAGTACCTTACTGTAACCACATAAAATAATTTTAAATTTAAGAATACAATTGGAAAAATCTATTCGACTAGAAGGAGGTTTAATGGTGAAAACTAAATTTTTTTCTTTAACAATTTAGTATTTGTAATTTATTATATTTTTTTGTACGTTCATTATTTTTTCTATGGCCGCAATTAAAAGTATTAAACTTGTAGTGTATTTATTTTTTCTTTGTCCGATTGGACTTTCATGGAAATCTTTGACCTTATTAGAATCGAAGTTTGACATCCTATAAAAAACATACAATATATTTTTCGATCAAATTTGGTATATGTGTTTTTTGATGGGTACTGAATAGCCTAATAATATTATCTTTTTGGTAAAAAATGCCTAATACCACTTTCTGGAAAAACAACCCTTTTAAAAAACCGTGGTAGGCCAGGCTGTTGTCACATCAATAAAATGGTTAGTAGAATACAACCTCTCTTCAGGATACTAATTGTAAAAAAATTGGCTTCCACAGCCTTCTCACATTTCTGGAGGTGTTAATCTGAAAAACCTGCATATAATATGTTTCCAAAATGTAGATAAATAAATGTAATAGTAGTTTACGAAAAACAACAAATTTCAGAGATGAAATTCATGAATTTGTAGCCTACGTAAAACTGAAGCTGATGTTCACAAGTCCTCACCAGTCCTGCTGGAATTGCAGAGCGACTGAGGCACAGGAAGACTCGTCTTGATAAAGGACCCTTCCCACTTTTGTTCAGATTTCTGTGTGCATGACTTATATTAAGATTTAGTGTACGATGCATGTAGCGACGGTGGCTCAACTTCAGGAAACGTATATACACCTGAAAACAGCTTCCTGAGACACTGTAAGCCCATCACTTCTTGAATGATTTATCCTCCAGGTAAAATAGACCGTGATGTATACAGTTGTCTTCACTGTCTCACAAAACTCCGTAGTCTACCTACACGTAGCTTTTAGGTAGTTATAGTTAAATTGCGAATACGAAAATCTACAGAGGGTCATCGTTTTTTTGTTCTTAACTTATTCATCTTGGTAAATAGATTAAAAATCCAATTATTTCCGTATATTTTGAAAATCCAGGGTTTTTGGGGGCGAGAAATTATAATTTGTTTTTGACGTCACTAGTAGAGAGCCATTTATGGCATATCTGTTTTTTTTAAAAGGCAAAACTTTTTTGCGGCTTAGTGTAATACATCTGACTACTGAAACAATCGATTCTCTTACCTTTTTCATCTGAAAAAAGTATACCTTGTTAAAGTCGTTGGTAGTTACTCCTAACAGTTGTTTTCGAAATAATCCTATTTTAAATATTCAATGCACCGAGTAGAAACTTTTTTTGGTTTCAAATAAAGTGTCTTTTCCGCTGAAAATACAGCAAAATGTTACTTGAAAAAGTTATTCAGAATGCTAAATAATGTCGACCTGCAAGATTTCAAGAAGATTGACCTACTTTGATGAAATTTTTGTGTGATGAAACTGTTGAAAATCTAAATACAGCATGATTGACAACTTATCAAAAAAAATTTGGGAATAGATGCTCATGTAAAATGAAGTCGAAATTTTTTTTGTAAAATCCTTGTAGTTTCCGATTAAAAAATTATTGAAGCTGTAGTTTTTTCAACCTTTACATCGTTGGGATACTGCACTCTCTAGCCAGGCGATTCCAAATATTGTAATCCGATTACTTATAGTATTAACGTTTTGTGCGAGTGTTGACATTAGTTTTTCAAATGTAAAAAATGGCTTATTTGTGTAGCAACTTGGATGAATATCGTTTTAATTCATGTGAAGTGAAAATGCTTTAGTAGAACGATTTCCAAGTAAAGATGTGCCAAAAGCAGCTACTTTTACCACGGTATGCAGTGAGTGCAAGTGTAGTGCAATGCGAGCGTGGTACGGGAAGAGATGGAGGTCCAGGGTGTCCATGGCGTATTGCAGCAGTGTGACGTATCATATATGAGGCTCAATTATACCAAAGGATTGAACGTGGAGGACCGGTACCATGGCCACCCCGATCTCCCGACTTTAAATCGTGTGGATACTTAAAAAATGAAGTGTATCGCACTCAAGTGGACACTATTGATGATTTATGGAAACGTATCATAGCTGCTGCAATAACATATGAGTTCAAAACGGACGTATGTCAAACTATTTTATTAATTAAAACTGCAAATTAAATCTATTAATAATTAATAACAATAGCGGAACAGCGGCTGAATTTGCTGTATAAAAAAGATGTCATAAAATATCATTTATTTCTTTCCTTGTGATTAATTAAATTTTTTGCCCGGTTGTCAATTGCTTTACTTAGTCAGTTTTTATAGTAGACCAACTGCCTTTTTTGATTTTTTTTTACAAAAGTATTTGTAAGAGTCCACTGTTTCTTTAAATTTTTTGCCCGGTTGTCAATAGCTTTACCTTGTGAGGTTTTATAGTAGACCAACTACCTTTTTTAATTTTTTTTACAAAAGTATTTGTAAGAGTCCCCTGTACAATATTTTTTTTTAAGATAAGTTCTTAATCACCCTGTATAACGGTTTTATCAAACCTTGCGGATCTTTTTGAAATTGTACACATCGCCATAATTTACCATTTTGAGTAACTTTTTCAAGTGATAATTTGCTATATTTTCAGCCGAAAAGGTACTTTACCTGAAACAAAAACAATTTTTTACTTGGTGCGTTGAATATTTCAAAAAAGGTTAATAATAAAATTTTAACTTTGACACCCTGTACTTTTTAAACCATCAACTTTTGACTAAAGTAAGGTCGGCTACGTCGCATTATTGTGTCGTCAGGAATTGACTGTTGCTCTATGTTGGGACATCCTGTATTTTATTATTTGAACCAGTTTATCTCTCATCTTAAATTGACTCAAAGTGCAGTTAATTCACATTTTATTACTTGGGAGCGATGAAGAAGCACCGTGTAATTATAAAACGCTCAAAACATTACGAAATGCAAATATCCCCATCAGCTACGAGTAACGGTCGCGTTATCGGCCATTCTTGGCCTTATCCTAAATCAAGTGGCCAATTGACGGGCTCTAAGTGGCGTGCTCGCGTCTCCAGGTCCAGTTAATAAAATGCACAATAAAGGATCTTGCCGGGCGCCGTCTCCGTCCCACTTCTGATCCCTCTGATGGGTCTCTGTCCCACCGTCAGGTGCCCCGCATCGAGGAATGCGCGGAACATTATGCGGTGCCCACCTTCGGCCCAATTACAAGTGCGGCATTCGTGGTGTCGTCTTAAATAAGTCAGCGCTGATACAGCACCACTCCTTGGCGAGGATTCTTCATGACAAAAATAATGGGTAGATTTTATTTCGATCAGGTAGTCTCTCTTAAAGTTTTGGCTTGGAAAGTCGGTACTAGTAGTTGAATTAGGTGCTGAGTTTTGTGTGCTTTACCCGATTTTCAAAATAATAGAGAGTGAATCATTTTATATACTCAAATACATGCACCTCGCATATTTTTCCGATTACACAGCTTTTACTGCAGCAGATAAAGCGGATATACCTATTCCATGTGCAGCGGTATCATGGTTGTATGCGTGGAAAAATTTCAGATATATTTTGTGGCTGTAATGAAGAATAACACCGTCACACACAAAAAAATAAAGTACCGTGTACGGCGGACAACATCACCATATCCATAAATTTTTTAAGTCGTTGAATCCGAATTCGCGTCGGTTTGACTTTATCACGTCAGCGTTCGTCCCTATCCTAAAAAAAGTTTTAAAATCGTCGATTTTCACTTTCTTAAAGTTTATAGTACGAAACAGAGGGATGAAAATTTTATTTTATATTTGAAAAATATAGCCTCGGTAGTGATGAGCTCCTCGACATCGTAGTCACATAACTACAAAATCTCAAAATATTTCTTATCAAGATTTGTAACTTTTTCTGAAATCTGTCAAAAGTTATTGAATATGATAAATTTGCTGCAACAAAAAAATCTGGGTTTCTGCTGCGACGATATTGGGAAGATTGAGTTTTTTGTCAGGGAGCTTTTGTTGCATGTATAAGAAGAAAATTTTGATTTAAGGTTAGTATGGATATAGGCCTACATTATTACAGTATGATCTTAGACAGTACTTTTCTAGGTTACATGTTTATTAGGCTGTGCCAGTTTTCTGTTCGTTTTTCGTTATATGTGGGTGTATGGTCCAACCTCTATTTATTTAAGTCCACTGGAATATTAATTGACTGTTTATTCATGGTGAAAATACCTTATCTAATATCTTGGAATTTGCTCTTTGTTATTTCCAGTTTCTACATGCAAATTATTGAGTTAATCAGTGACTGAGTTTCTATGTTGACAGTTATGAAACTCAGTTGTCTCAGGGCTTGTTAGTACTGTCGAATTACATTTGGTCACATGATATTCACACATATTTATCATGCGTCCTACATTATCCAGCATCTTTGGGGTTAAACAATTTGAGGTTATGAGATTATAGGATAAGAGGGCTATGGGGTTATAGGATAAGAGGGCTATGGGGTTGGAGGATCCTAGAGATTGGGGTCATATTCACATTACACTAAAATTTTATTATAAGTTTGATGCGCTTTACGTTAACTTATTCTTGGTAATTTTGTGTGCTTTGAACTCTTCTCAGGTGGCACGCCTATGGAATTTTGTTCCCTACAATCTTCACCTCCTCTGCGGCGTATAAGTCTATATTATTTTGGGTATAGACGTATCAGATATTAAATGACTGTCATTTGTACGTACAGATCTACTTTAGGAAATCCTAAAGTATTCATTAACCATTTTGAGGAATTGTTAGATTATTATGTAACCAAAAAATATAGTGCTTGTTAAAAAATCTAATTACCATTTTCATAACTTTTCAAATGATCTCGGCAAATTTAGTTACCCCAATAACAGCTTTGGTTTTATAATAACCATTACTTACAAGGCCAAGACAATCAAAACAAAGTACGAAACAAACTAAGAAATTCTAATTGTTTTGACTTCAATGATATTTCTAGTTTCAGAATTTACCAATTTACTTGTAAGGTTTTTGCAAAGTGTTTATAATAAATGTGTATCAATCGATGTTTTCCCTGATAATTTCAGTCCTAATGTGATTTCAATTTTTAAAATATATGAAGTAAATTTCTCTAAAGATTATCGTATCTCCTTAGTCTATTTTTTTTTAAATATTTCAAATAATATTATCAAAATAAGTGTTTAAGAATTTACTTTGATCCAAACTTGTGAGTCATATGATTAAGTGTCTTTAATTACATTTTTCATGATATTCTTATTTAGAGATTTTTTCGATATGGTAATAGAAGCATACAATTAAATATTTTCAAACTTTGCCTAGTTTCCAGAAATCAATGTGTCAATCTGGAGAATAATATATCTGATTTAATTGCAATTGAAAGTGGTACCTCAAGGTTCTGTTTTTGGGCCCCTACTCTTCATAATTTATATCAACGGTCTTACACTTCAGCCTACCAAAATTGTTTTACAGACAAATTTTACTATTACTTGATTACAGTAAATCGAAAACGTTTAACAAATTTATTCATTTAATAGGCGTAGCTCGAACAATGAATCATTTTTTAATTTTATATATAGCATTCGGTATTAAATTGTGAAAAACACTAACGAAACGAGCCATGCCGCAGTACCACAGAGCGACGATACCTAACAAACCTCCGCTTTATTTACGAACTGATGTATTACACTCTGCTTACAGTAAACAAAATTAGTAAATGAGAGAAAAATTAAATTTTAAAATCGGAACTGTTATGAAGAGTCAAGTGGTAATGATAAAGATCTGACTCACAAACGTGTTGTTTGAAGAAAATTACTGAAAATGTTAAATGCTTCTGGTTCTCAAACAACTTAACAATATTTCCTGCCGATTATGCATGTTGGCAAAATGTAAGGATGGTCTCGTCTGAAGAGACGAACTTTTGATTTGTATATAGTTAATGACATAAAACTGATGTATCAGTCTCTAGACGATAAATAAATGCGACAATTTTAGATAAACATATTTGTTCCATTTTCCTTGAGGTAATATAAATATCAGTTATTGCTGCCATTCAAGCCGGAAACAGTCCCAGAGTAAGAATATGGAACAAGGAGACTAAAACTGAATAACTATAACTAATGAAGCATATATCACGGCGCCGTCAGAAGTGGGACACTCCAAGGGGGTAGTTTACCCCGCAACGGCGGGGGACTAAAAACCTACCAACGCTTTTGATGGCCCGTATATCAAAGCCGTGACACCCTGAAACAATAATTCAGCTGCTTTACAACCCGAATAGACAAGGAGGGACCAGATAAAGCTGCAGACTTGGATTTTGTCACCCCTTAATCTGAGAGTAGTCCAATGGACCACCGCTAACAATGGGAAACACTGGATAAAGCTCATATTTGAATGCTGTTTTGTGTAATGAGTTATTTATGTCCGCTTTATCTCGACACACGTCAAGTCGAGGAAGATCTAGGACCCATTAGATGGTTTAAATCCATATGGGTTTTTTATCATAATAAAATCAGTTAAAGCAATTTTCGTTTTAATGATATATAGTAAAGACGTTATTGGATAAGTCACATTAACAGACAAACATCAACCTTATTTCAGTGGTCACTGAACAAGAACAATGTTGAAATGTGTTCAATTGTTGCCTGCTTCTCAACGTTGTGAAACATTTTCTATTCTGAGATTAAAATACATTGAAAAAATTTCATCGTTAGAAACAATTATAAGGCAATGTTATGTAAAACAACACAAGAGCCAAAAACGCTTATGTTACAAACTTTTTATTGTCTACAGCTGTACTATCATTAATTTTAATGACTGTATTATACTCTCCAATATTGCAGTATCATTTTTTAAAGAAAAATGTATAAGTTGTGTCAAACCACATTACTAGAAAACAGAACATATACAGGGTGTTCAGTAAATAATGGGCCATACTTTAAAGTTAGCTTCCTTCGACAAAAATACCTTAGTACAATTTTGCTTTCTTAAGTAGTTACTGGCCTGAGAAAGTATTTTTTTTATTTCATTCTTTTTACGATAATATTCTTATTTGTTGGCACTTAAATTTTAGGATTAATTGATAATTTGTTAAAATTTATGTATTAATTTCCACGCTCAACAAATACGTTAAACGCAGTTTTCTCTAAAATGCCTTTTTAAATTAATCGAAAGCTGTTTGCTAGTAACTAATAATTTTCCTAACACTTCTATCCTTAAAAAAAATCTGAAAGAAATAATATAGTGACACAGGCGCTCAGAACATCCTGTGCATTTAATGCAAACATCAATCAGATATCTCTAAAAAAACCTTCTTTTCCAAAATTTTATTACAATTATCCAACAAAGGACATTATCGAAATATGAAATATGAAATAAAAGAAATATATTTTTAGGCTTATAACTTCTTAAGGAATTAAGTTGATTTAAATCACATTATATTTGTCCAAGGCAGTTAGCCTCAAAACATGTACCATTCTTTATTGAATACCCTATATACTAATATTAGAAAGCAAATATTGAATTTTTATATGTTTAAGCAACTTTTTTCACAAGAGCACCATTTTGTAGATCTGTTCAAGGTATTCTAAGCCGCTACCATTTAATTTAAAAAATAAACTATTTTTACAAAATAGCCGCCTTTGAAAAATTTACTTCCCCTAGTGATTTTTTTTAGTTAACACATTGCATATAAATTAAATTATTATGTCATTGAATAGGTAGGGTATTTCAGCATGTCATTAATTTTAAGGAAAAATAGGAAAAATATTAATACGTAATTAAAGACGCATATTTGCTCTGAAAAAAATATATTGAATTATTATTGAAACCCCTTTCTCCACAGCTTCCAACGCGGTGTCGACCTGATTCAACGCTCACAATGATTTTTTAAATTTTTTTAAAATCGGGTAAAATTTATTAGGCCTTCCGAATACGTGGTTAAAATTAACGACATTATGATTGAATCACCCTGTATAGGAGTTGGGTGTTTTAAATGGCGGACCTTGTATATGCGACAATTATTTCCTGAACCGATGAATATTTTGTTAATTTGGTTAATTGCTAAATAAAATCGGCTTCAAAGTAACTCTTTATTCACACAATACAAAATATTCAGTCAAAATCATCTTGAAACAAACCAACCGCGTCACTCTGAAACGGAATCAAAGTTCCAGACTCCTCCTCAACATCATATCGTCCTACTAAGTTCCACTCCTCTGGGGAAGTTTCGATTGTAACAGTTTGATCTTTAGGGACGACAAATCTCGGTAACATCTGGTCCAGGTCTCTGTTTTTGGTCGTATGGCCTATGGAACGTATCGACATCTCGGATACTATAGGATCTTCATCGGTTTTTAGGTTTAGAATGTTCTCGTGGATGTCATCCATCTTGGACGCT
Source organism: Monochamus alternatus (assembly GCA_037114965.1). NCBI lineage: Eukaryota > Metazoa > Arthropoda > Insecta > Coleoptera > Cerambycidae > Monochamus > Monochamus alternatus. Next base: position 20,837,426 of record CM073430.1, read on the forward strand.
TGAGAGATATTTCTGAAACATTTTGTACGGGATGAAAACAAATTGTGTTGGTTTTGATGCATAAATATTCATAATTGTACATTCGCTCGGTCTAGAAATATTTCAACGTAGATGATTTTGAACAGGGACACCCTGTTATACTACTTTATTATTATATAGCATATACAGTATGCGCCAAAAGTATGGAATAAATTCAATAAAAACGAAACAATTATTTTTTTCCTTGATTCTGAAAGATCGTTTAATTCTGTATCAGACAGTACTAAAATTTTGCCCTCTTACATAGGAAAGTTTTCGAGTAAATGACGATTGAATGTTAGAAAACGTAAATTTTATCCATAAAAAAAGTAACAATTCTGAGGTATGTAAAATAAAATACAATTGATTAAATTTTATACTTAAATTAAATGTTCGAATTGCCATCCACCAACTTGTTGACAATGCGCAAGTCTGTGAAGAAATTCTTCTTGCACATTATGAATGAATTCTGGGGTAACTCTGCGTATTTCGTCCCGAATGCGAAGTTCTTCTAAATTACGTGGTTTATTAATGTACACTTTTGACTGCAAGTATCCTCATAAAAAACAGTCAAGAGGTGTAAGATCTGGCGATCTTGCAGACCATTCTATCGGTCCGCGTCTGCCGATCCACCTCCCAGGAAAACAACAAAAAATCTCGTACAGGGCGCGCATAGTGCGGAGGTGCACCGTCTTGCTGAATCCATATGGTCTCGTCAGGAATGTCAGGGTCATTATCGTTAGGAAAAATTACTGCAAGGGCTGGAACAAGGTCATTTTCTAGCCCACACATTTAATTTCTGAGGGTGTTCGGTATGTGCCTCTGCCATCCAATGAGGATTTTCCCGACTCCAATATCTGCAAGTTTGACGGTTTACCATTCAGACAAAATGTGGTCTCATCTGAAAAAAGTATTTGCCAGTGTAAATTTCTATTTCCTTGACATAAATCCATTAGAATTTCGCAAAAGTGTAAGCGGCGATCGGGATCATCTTCATTGAGTTCCTGCACAAGTTGAATTTTGTAGAGATGATATTTTTCCTTCCTCAAGATACGTAGCACTGTGCTCTGACTAGTGTCATTGTTTAATGCAACCAATCGTGAAGAATTATGAGGATTATCCACCATACTTATCAAAATGTTCTGTTTCTGATTTTCATTAATGCTTGGACGTCCAGGTTTTGGAATATTTACAACATTGCCAGTTTCTCTAAACTTAGACTCTACCTTACTGACTGTTGATTGGCTGATAGGGCGATCTGGATATTTTTCATTAAATAAATCGCAAACTTCCGGCTGAGTTCTAGTCATATTCCCGCATCCGATAAGAATTAAAATTTCAGTTCTTTGAGTAACAGTTAAATGTGCCATAATAATTTAAATTGAATAATAATTTCTATGTCGCTTACAATACTTATTAGAAAGTCGGTGTGACAATGACATTTTGCAAAGACTTTCACCTACGTGATCCATAAAAGAACTATGGAATTCGAAAAACTAAACTTGATAACGTTTTTGCTTTATTTTAATTGATTTACGTTTTCTAACATTCAATCGTCATTTACTCGAAAACTTTCCTATGCAAGAGGGCAAAATTTTAGTACTGTCTGATAGAGAATTAAACGATCTTTCAGAATCAAGGATAAACAATATGGTGTTGCCATTTAAAAAAAAACGATCGCGTCATTATTCGAAAACAAATGACATTTGAAAATCGTATTTTACGCTAAAATATATATTTTTTAAATTAAAAATCGACCTGTTCGAGGATTTTTTCCAAAAAAATTATTGTTTCGTTTTTATTGAATTTATTCCATACTTTTGGCGCATACTGTAAGTAATATACAAGTGTTACAATTTATTATACCCTTTAAATTTGCCAATAGAGATCTAAAATCTGAGTTGCAAAAAAGAAAATCCTAAATTATAAATAAAAAACATTAATGTTAACTACTTATGTTATTATTACTATCTGTAGCCAAACGGATATACAGGGCGCTTCCTAATTAGTGGGCAATATTTCTCCAGGGTGAATTTGTATGCTGAAAAAGATTACTTTTTCTTCATACAAATTTAGATTCAAACATTCTCGTAAATAAGTTACAGCCACTTATTTGTTTTACTTTTTCAAATAATATACTAAAAATCTATGTAAATAACAATTCACAAAAAGTAAATAACTGAACTGTCAATGCAAAACGTGTCAAATTCATTCTTATTTTTAACAACCTGTCAAAACTCCAAAATAGGACATTCTGTCATTAAGAAGAAATTTTGAATCCTGTGTAAAGTCTAATTCCCGAAGGTATGAACTTTTGGCTATTATAACTGTCTTTATAAATTATTATAACAAGCTTTAAAGTGTTTCATTAATACCAATTTTAATAACTAGCGCAGCAATATTACCTAATAAATAACCAGCATATAAGCTCTAAGCGTTTCAACTTGGTGTACAACTTGATAACCCCCATAAAGGATCAAGATGATTTACGATTTGGTGCAAAAATTTTTTTTTCAATTTTTAGAAGAATTTTACACTCTCAACATTTTTTAGAACTGGATCTAGTTATTATTGTTATTGTTCAATGCAGATGCCATATAGTACGAATCAGATCTATACAGGGTAATTCACAACTTATCTAAAACATTTGGGAATAGATGCGTCATGAAAAATGCAGTCAATATTGTAAAAAAATGTTTGTAAAATCCTTATAGTTTCCGAGAAAAGAATTATTGAATTTGTAATATTTTCAACCTTTACTTCGGTGGAATACTGTAGTCTCCAGCCAGACGATTCTTAATATTGAAATTTGATTACTTATATTATTAACGTTTTTGTTATGCAAGTGTTTAGTTAGCTTTTCAAGTGTCAAAAATGACTTACGTGTATAGTAACTCGGAGTTGATGGATATCGTTTTAATTTATTAAGTCATAATGCCTCAGTAGAACGATTTCCTAATAAACATGTGCCAAATGCAGCTACTTTTACTGCGGTGTGCAGTGAGTGCAAGTGTAGGCAACGCGGGTGAGATACGGAAAATTTGCAACCGTGGAAGAGTTGGAGGTCCAAAGCAGGCACGGTGTATTGCAGCAGTCTGGCGTATCATACACGGGGCACAATTATATACATACCATGTACAGCGCGTGCAGTATTAATACCAAGAAATTGGCCGAGGAGGACTGGTACTATAGCCGCCACGATCTCGTTAAATCCTTTGGACTTCTTTTTGTGGGAATATTTAAAAAATTAAGTGTATCGCACCAAAGTGGACACTATTGGTGATTTATGCTGCTGCCAATAACTTACGAGGCCAAAACGGACAAAAAACAGAAACATTTGAATCAGTTTGTAGAAACTGGGTAAGACATATGAAGGAACAGCCAGTTCAATTGTCGGTCATCTCACCTATGGCATACTGATGAGGGCTAACAAGCCCGAAACCGGTCTATGTCTGGCTATTCATACAGATACTGCAGGTGTAATTCAATGCTGGTCGGGGCATTAGCCCGTGGAGTAGTTGTTTCCTGCAGTATCATTTATAGATTTAATGGCGCATCGTCCAGGGCGATAGGTCTGCGGTTAAGTATCTACGACAATGTAGGTCGCTTCCTGCAAGTCGAGCCGCTTAGGCCGAGCAGGAAGTAGCAGATCAGTTACATCTCACCTGCACTCGATTTATATGTGAACCTACATATGAATGAACAGCCAATTCAATTGTCGGTCATCTCACCTATGGCATACTGATGAGGGCTAACAATCCGGAGGTGTAATTCACTGCCGGTCGGGGCATTAGTCCCCGGAGTAGTTGTTTCCTGCAGTATCATTTATAGATTTGGGTAAGACGGGCCCAAAATTTTGTTGTAACATCAGGTAGGTCAAACTAATTTTATTAATTAAAACCACAAATTAATTCTATTAATAATTAACAACAATAGCGGCAAAAGCAGTTGAATTTACTGTATAAAATAGGTGTTATAAAATGTTATTTATTCTTTCTTTAGTAATTTCTTTCAATTTTTTGTCTGGTAGCCGATTGCATGCTTTGGCTTGTCAGGTTTTTCAGTGGACCAGTCTCCAGTGTCGTGCAGAAGTGTATTTTTAAATAATTTTCCAACTGCTCATTTTTACAAAATTGTATTTGTAAGAGTACTGTACAAACATTTTTTTTAGATAAGTTCTGAATCACCCCTGTATAGTTAGTATAGTCTGTAAATTTCATGCTGTAAAGTCCCACCATGTGGTGTGTCATAGTTATGACTTTGGTTTAACAAATTAAAAGTAATAAAATACATTTTAACAAATTTTAGGTAATATTTACAGAATATGTGATAGTGGCGTTAATATTTTTTGTTGATTAAATTTTTGTTTACAAGTTTGTAATTTCGAAAGAAACACATAACAAATTGCTCCCTTTTCTAATTTGAATACTTTTTGGGACTAAATAATACTCTAATTATGAAAAAAATAATACCAAATCTAATGCGTGATTAAAAAGTACGTAATACAAGTGTCTATATAAAGTATAGTTAGTCAACTGGCCTTAGTTGTGGACCATGTCGGCTAGATGGCGGGACTATACTATAATATGTGCAAAATCTCTTAAACGAGCCCTAGGCAAGTCAGTAAACAGAGTCAGTCTGACTGTGTTTTTAAAATAAAGTCACTCTGACTCTGGTTACCAACTTCTCCAGGACTCGTTTAAGAGATTTTGCACGTATCATAGTTCCGCCATCTGGCTGACGGAATTCTGATACTGGGATCTTTAGTAATTTCGCCAGAGGAATCGAATGGGTCCATCAGATTTTGGGTCCGATGGGGCCTTATACGAGATATGAGGCCCAACTTTGAAATTTCAAATGCAAATCCATCTTTTTTATTACAGATTCGGATTCAGCGGGAAATTTTACAGTTGGTTAAACCCAAAATGATTTCGTCCATTTTTGGGTCCTATGTAACGTTTTTTGTTCAAGACCAGGGGGCACAAATCTATATTCTGGTACTGAGGTCCTTAGTAATTTTTCTCGGGCAATCGATTGGGCCCATCAGATTTTCGGACCGATGGGGCCTTTAACGAAGTATGAGGCCCAAATTCAAATTTGGACCACCCTGTATAAAATTCAAATTTTGGGTTTTAACCAATTCGGATGTAAAATTTCCCGCTGAATCCGAATCTGCAATAAAAAAGATGGGTTTGCATTTGAAATTTTAAAGTTGGGCCTCATATCTCGTATAAGGCCCCATCTGGTCCAAAAAATGATAGACCCATTCGATTCCTCGGGCGAAATTACTGTACTGTACTGTACCCCAGTATCAGAATTCCGATTTTCCATCCGTGCGCGAAATAAATTCACCGTTTTGAAACACCCTCTATAAACACTGATAATACTATTTTGATACTTACCCATCGCTAGTCCGGTCCATGTCAACGTCGTTCTGCACCTCGTAGATGCCGGCTATGTACGTGGCCGCCTCGGCGCCGTTCCCGAACATCTCTGAGTGCTGCGTGATCAAATGGGCCTTAAAGTCCTTGGCGAAGTTGCTCTGGAAATGGTCCTTCGAGCAGAATTTGCACTCATAAATGCACTTTCCCGGATGTTTGTTCGTGGACAGGACGTGTTTTCGCAAGTTCTCCTGTGAAATGGAAATTGTGCATGTTTAACGAGTTTTTGCACTGCAGTTTTGAAAAGTTTGGCAGTCCAACTCAGAACTGGTCATTTCCAGGAGCGGCAAATTAATAACTATTCTAAAGGGCGTAGTTTTACTTTTAATTTCGAGAATATCACGTTCAATGGAAACTTTCCTGTATCTACTTAAAAATATATACACAGGGTGTCTGGATATGAGTGCATTTATTTTGCTATATGACAAATTGTACCAATAAAATATATTTAACTTAACAATTCATTTTCTTTGACCAAATAATAAAATTATGACAGCAAACAGGTCTTGAATATGTAACTTATATACCATGTCAGGTGCTTGTACATAATAATTACAAATACACCTAAACATACATACTATGAATGGTTTCCTTAGAGCTCTATTCGCAACGCAGAATAAAATGTGAACTGTTCAAAATAACTTATGTTGCTTGCGAAAAGCATTTATCGTACACACCTGTCGTAGCCAGAGTTTTGCTCATATTCGCCACAGTGCAGTTAGTCATAGGATAATCTAGTCATGGTTATAAATTGTTCCATTTTTGTTTGTGTACACTCGCAAATTCAAGCAAGCAGTAGGTACAGAAAAACGAAACGCACTGTCTACAGTACTGCTATGGCTAATAATACTTTTAGATTAACAGTATCAGGTTATAGACTGCAATGTTGTCGTACGTTACAATAAGTTACAGTTTAAAGGATTTTCTGGGAAAACTTCCATTGTTTACTTCATTATTACTGATACAAAAACAAATTGCCAACAAATTATATCGCAGGAGCTTTTACTTAACCTTAGGTGTACATGAGTTTGTAATTTTGTAACACAGTTTTGCATTTTATTTATGAAATGTATTTGTAGAAAAACTATTTGTTTCAAACTTTTTTTGTTGCTTTTGCTCAGATACACAGGGTGATTCTTTAATATTGCGAAAAACTTCAGGGACAGGTTCTTTAGAAAAAAAAAAATAATTTTAATAACTTTTACTCTGCACTTATTTATTCCATTTTTTGTATCATTAATAACATAATACAAAATGCAAAATAACATAATACAAAATGCAAAATAACATAATACAAAATGAAATAATAAGTATTAAAGATTACAAAACAAATGAACGCCCTGTATCTCGGAAACGAAGCATTTCCGGACACATGCTAATGGGAACTTTTTTTCTTATTTTTATCTAAAGAACCTGTCCCTGTTTCGCAATATTAAAGAATCACCCTGTATAAGTCCCTTTAGTATCGGCACTTATGTTTCAGAGACCCTCTATCTGAGGACACTGCATATACAGGACGTTAAAATATCTACTGAACCGAATTAATGTGGTGTCACAATGGCATGGCGCTTATAATATATAAAACAGGTTCTTGACAACGGTAAGAAATAAAATATAGTGTGTTTTAAACATTGATCTTTATCCCACTATAACCTTGACATTTATTGCCAATATTAGAAATTAATTAAGTCATATGATAAAGTTTGATCATCACGTAGGTATGTTTATGTAAAACTATCATATCTCGAAAAGAGGGCCAAAATATGAACGCCGGTACTGTGTGTTTTATGTATCAGATATGTAGGAAACGACCATTGCCTGTCATATTGTGTTTAACATTCCTTAAAAACAACCATAAATCAGTCTAGAACTCGTTATAGGCCACCTGTGCGGTTCAATCAATGACCGGTGTCTGTATTAAAAAGAACCATCCGGACTTGTTTTGTGCAATCATATTTAGGTCAGTCTAGCTTATATTGTCATACAAAAGCTATGTCAATATATTAAATTTTATTGTTAGATTGTTAGCCTAGATCAGTATTCGCTAAAGCATCAAATATCTAGGAAAATGTTTGACAAAAATTAAGAATGTTGGTGTCAATGGAGGTTATTTTACAGTTACTATTATTTTGTGTCTACTGTCTACAAATAATCTATTTTGGAGTAACAAATAAATAAAAATGACATTTATTCAAATTTCAATTTTAGTTGGTTTGTACTTATCCTTCAAAAATCATCGAAAAGTCAAAAATGTTTTATCTTTTGGCAATATCCATCTTTATATACTGCTAGTTATCAGGTACGTATTACATGAAAGCCGCTACATCCAGGACCGTACTAGACACAAGTTTTTGTTGCAAAAATTTAATTTACTTCAACATACCTCTCTTAAGATTGAATTTTTTTATATAAGATTTTTTCCAAATATTGTCAAAAAGCTGTCTTATAATTTTTATATATGTATTATAAACGTCTTGTTTGATAAAAAAAAGGACAGCAATTGGTTTAGGTCTCTGTCAATAGAAAGAAATATAGAAAATATAGTTTGCTAGTTTTTAAATAAACTACCCTAAAACCTTTTATGAGTTTTTTTATGCAACACCTTGTACATATTACTATAACCTAATAAAATATTTTGCAAAATTACAAGTACTCACTAGATTGTTACACTTGTAGGGGCAGTATGGACAACTAAAGGGTTTTGCTCCTGTATGTAGTCTTGCGTGTCTCCTTAGATGGGTTGAGGTTCTTGTAGTGAATGGACACTGTGGGCATTGGTATTTCTTGATGTCGTCGTGAACTGTCAGGTGTCTAAAATGATGCAATTTGATTAATCTTCAAGATAACGTTATCGTGATGTATTTAAGATCTACAGATGAATGTTCCTTAGACTTAGATCAGGTGGTTTAACTGGCCACAAGAATTTTTTTGTTAGAGGAGCGTTATATAAATTTATTGGTTTAACAAGATGATATACAAGTTGTTTCTGAAATACGACGTAGGCGTTTATGCATGCTTGCTCAAGCAATTGCAGGTTTATTTGAAGGTATCTTATTTAAATCAAGAATTAGCAGGGATTCGATTCTCGAGTTTCTATGATCCATATCGTATTCTAAAATTTTTGGAAGAATTTGTAACAAGTACTAGAAAACGTACAATATTTGTTTTCTGTCACCTCTTTATTATAAATAGAGAATTTTTGAAAAAAGCATTGTTAGGAAGAAATAAATTTATTTTCTATTTATTATAGATAATTTAGAGAATCAAGAACAAGTTGGTCGCAAATAGAAGATATATTTATAAAATATGTGATGCGTTCGATTTAGACGATAATTTTTTTTTATAAAAATGAATTATTATTATTATTATTTAAATTAATCATATAAACGGAAGTACTGTCTTACGTCAGCATGACACACCACCACAGCAAAAATTTTGAATGAATTTTTCTGACGAAAGCTTTTTATCATCTTTTAGCAATTCAACCAGGGTTTCCTTCTCTTGCTGCGTTCAATATTTATTTTCTCTTCCACCATAAATGACATTTGACAATAAAAAGATAATAAATATAAACAACTGTCTAATTATTATAGGTTTAACATTGTTGTCAAATCCTATTACATGACGTAATTTTCCCATGGTGACATTGTGTCTATCACGTTTTGAGAATACAAATTTTCTAAATGTTGCGACAATTTGTATGACATTTGTCGCATCTGACAATTGTCTATAGATTCGACAGTCGAGACCCAAATATACTATTATTGTACGGAGAGTGTAAATTTGATTCAAGTGCAAAAATCGTTGTGATATTGCTCTATGTAATCTATACAAAAGGGCCAGTTTAAAAATTTAAATTTGCAAATATGCCATTTTTCACTATCTTTAATATGGCACTTAAAGAAAATCGAGTATCTTCAAGTTTTCTATTACCCCCTTCGAAAGAACCCACTTATTTCAGAAACACCCTGTATATTTAGTAGATGTGTTGAATATAAAGTTGTTAATAATTTTTTTATCTGAAATAAGTAAATAAATATATAAATTTATTTAATTAACATTTTCCAAGAGACTCCATCTAAAAAACGTGATTGCATGCAGATTTAAATTTCTTGTTTATGATTACTAACACCAAATATTAATTAGAAATTAATATATTTGCAATCGTTAATAACTTATTAATTTAAAATATACAGAGTGTATCTAAATAACACCGAAAAAATATAAGAGGCGATTCTCTGATGAAAATTAATAGGGGTCTCTGGTATAAAATTTTTTGAAAAAAAACCCTTCTCTGAAATGTTATGCCCCTTCAAAAATTCAAAAAAAAAATGTTTTTCTTTCATGTATATCAAGCAAAAGAACTTACTGAACATTATCTGCCAATAAAACTACACTTTTTGAAATTTTTTCAACACTGAAGTATTCCTGTAAGGGGTTGAAATAAATAAGTCTCATGACATTTTTTCTTATAATACCTTCGATATTTTTTTTCCTTTTAAAAAATATGTCTAAAAAGCCCCATTCATTTTGATCTCTGTATTTCAATGCCTTTTTTAAAAAGATGAGCTGTTTGACGCAAGTGTATTTTGTCGCAAGATGTAGTGGCCTGTTCTAACTAATTATTAACTAATATTTTCTACACAAAATCATAAAATTTTTTAAAGAGTAAGAAACAGTAACAATAAATGACATCGACATTTGTTTCTATGAATTCTATTGCAAAGAACAGCAGGGATCACACCTTACATTTTTTCGGTGTTATTTAGGCATATTCTGTATATTTAGGTGACTACTTTTTTGGGACACTGTATATAACAAGGGATAATAAATATATAAATTCTTTTAATTACTATTTTCCAAGATACAGCGTCTGAAACACGTGATTGCATGCATATTTAAATTTCTTGTTTATGATTACTAATACCAAATATTAATTAGAAATTAATATATTTGCAATACTAGGTCCATCTTGTTGCTCCCTGACCTCTGACATGGTGGAATCAAAACAACTTTTCTTATTTTTGACGTCGTCCATGAATATAACCCACAAATTTTATCGGGACTATCCACAAATGTCTCCGTGACATTCCGATCCTTTCATTGCCTTCAAAAATAACTTAGGCACACGAAACTCGGTAATAAATATTCTAATGACCGTCTAATTATCATTTGTTTTTTAATGAAGACTCAAGAAAGTCGGATTTATGGGGGCTACTTTCCTGACCCACCGTCTGGATCCCGGTAACTATTAAACGGTTCTTATGCGTTGGGCAAGTTTAAATTGCCGCAGATGCCGTAAATCTCCTCGAATGTTTATTTTAACTGATGAAGATAAAGGGGCCAGGTAGGCATACATCTACGTGGAAACGACGATACTTCATTATTTGAGAATGTTTTAATTGTCCGATTAATAAATTCCTGTTTTGAACGTGAATATCGTATAAGGCACCCCAAGAAAGCTGTCAGGTTACAGAAAAATCAAATCTAGCGGTGTTTCTACCGTCAATTGTTACTAGTGACAGCCAACATTTAGATTTTTGCATTGTTTTATTTGCATAATGATAGTGATATGAATTTTCTGTGATGTATAATAAAAAATATTAAACTTTATATATTACGAGTACTTACAACAAAAACTGTATATGCATTGTATAAGGTGTTATTTACACAGCAATAAATAAACTAATGACTAATATTTACACTGATAAAAATAGGTGGAAATTTCCATGTTTTATTGTGCTCTTTTTACATAATATTTACTGGTAATTAATTATATATTATGAAAAATTAATAATATGTGTTTTTACGTAATAAAATTATAAAATTTTAGGAATAATAGGATAATACAATAGGATAATATATACATAAATACATAGGAACTATTTACTCAATTTTTATGCAATTTTACAGAGTTTTTCTTGAGACTTCTGTTGGACATGCAATCAATCTAACCTCTAATCTAATGCGTTTTAGTTGTATTAAGGTGTGATAGACAAACATGTTTATCGTTGTAATGGTAAAAATGGTTACAGTTTACAACAAATATTAACATTAGTCGTAGTTACGTTAATTGTAGGTACTGTAACTAAAATTCGAACTAAAAATATTTATTTTCACATAGATATACGTATATCTATAAATATTTTAAAAACCAAGGAATGTTTCAAGAATAAGTGTCAGAAGATAAGATATTGCAATACATTTTCAGATGATGAATAGGTAAAGGTTGAATAATTCACATTTAGAGGATGGATGAACAAATTCCACTAAAAAAATCGTTCTACACCGAGGTTATTTCTGCCCCCGACAAGACCTTTTTAATTATTTAGAAATAAAAATGTAACTCGCGTAGTGTGTATTTATTATTGAATAATAAAATCTACTGTATTTCTAATAATTTGATAGTAAAAGACTTAGCAAGCAGAACAAACTTTTTTCTGTGACATTAAAAGTAAAAAATTTTCCCTCTTTTCAACTTCATATGTCGACACACTCTTTATCCTTACCCTAGTAGCAATTTATGGCAAAACTCGGGCACAATTTTCATGTGCCTGAATCATGTCGACTCTTTTCGGAGCACTTCTGCCGCCGTTCAAATTGTGTCCAAAATTTTCAAGTTTGTGTCTACACATTTCAAACTTATTGTGTCAAAAGGACATGCGTGTCTAAATAGCAACATTTTAAACACATGTATTTAAAATGTATCTATTTTGTGTCAGTTTGGACTCTTCAAATATATTTAGACACAGACGGGTCGATACTAATTAGACTCAAGTTTCTCTGATTTGTTTCTTAACAAGATGTTTCTATTTTGTTACTGAAATGAGTTGAGTAGACACAATAATTTCCATTTGGGTACATTTTAAACGTACAGTTTCTTTATTGTTTCTACCATGTGTCGTACAGGCACACATGTATCTATGTAAAAACATTTTGCACACATATATATAAAATATTATTTTAAATTAAAGCTTTTAAGAACTATTTAAGCCACAACTGTACTAAATATGATGTCCTAAATAATAAAATATCATTGGTTTTTGGTATTTTTGGGAATTACAAAAATATATTTTTTATCGAAAAAAGAAAAAACATCGACTAATTATAATTACTTGGTATTTTTAAGGCCTGTTTAATTTTGAGAAGTACCATGTCAACTATTATCGATAAACTTTAGTTCGCAAGTGTACCTACGCGAGAAATAGAAAAATGCTCAAGATAAATGCCTTCAAGTCCGTGTTCATGATTATCCATAATGTATCGGGAAGAAATATGATTTGTGTCTATTAGGATTTATTTTGGTACACAATGAATAGAAAATAATTTCGGTAAAATTGAGAACACCATGTGTCAAATTTGTGGCTCTCATTAGAGTACAATAACGAGGCACATGTAAAATAACTTTTGGACACATTATCGACACATATTTTGGCCAAGTTAGGAACAATAGACATATTGTGGCCACTTCAAGGTTCAATTTTAGATACATATTGGAAACGAAAGGCACAATCTAGACACATTTTTGAAAAATTTTAGGTTTATTTCAGACTCGCTATTGGACAAATTTTAGACTATATTTAGTACACATTTTAATCACCATTTTGGTTACATTTCCCACTTATAGTCGACTAATAGTTGACAATCTGCCTTAAAAATGTGTCGTGTCCAAATTACAGTGTCGACACATTTCCCAAATTGAATCGAATTGAATTGAATTGAATTGAATTGAATGAATTGAATAAATTTTTCTTTTAATATATGCAAGTTGTTCATTATTTAATTTTTTTACACACTGATATGATATTCAGTCATACGAGTATATGTGAAATAATATTATTCAAAAAGTTTTCTCTAGGCATTTTTTCAATTGTAGTTATTTAAGTATATATAAAATATAAGAAAATTTAAATTATCGTATCATTAGAATTATATATCTATATTTTACAATTAAAATCTAAAAATTATAGTAGTAGTATAGTATCGGAAATCTACGATGAAATTTAGCATAATAGTTGTAAAATAATCACATAACATAATATTGAATTTTATGCATGTTTATTTCTGTAATATTACAGTGTACTTAATTTACAAAATTGTTATATAATTTTACATAACTTTACGCTGGTCACAAATTGCCAATGCAAAGTTATGTGAAATTACAGACAAATTGTTATCAGTGTAGTTTCCGTTGTTTTAGCTTTGTAATTTTATTTCCAATTTTCAGTTTTTCTTCCCTTGATATCCTTTGTTTCTTTCTTTTCGTTATGTTTCTCAACACCATGTTCAAAGAAATTATTCATTCTTTGAATTATGGCATTATATGGATTTGCCAAAGTCACAATTAATTGACATTTGGTCAGTTTGGTGCTCACCATCTTCATGCATAGGATGTTCAACTATATGAATCATCGGTACATGAATAAACATATATTTCCAGTATTCTCTTTTATTTTTAACATTTACTTCTGTCTCTTCCAAATATAGTTCTCTTAATTGGCTTTTAATCAACGTCATTTTTATATTATGCTGTTTTGGTTGATTACACCATCGAAATATAATTAATTTGTTTGTACTAAATATTCTAAATGACTTAATGGTACGTTTCATTCGTGTGGGCTTAAATTTATACTCTTGTTTGTTATGGTGAAGATAAAACACACTTTGCATATATTACGCCGCTGATTTCTTACCTATAAATTAGATAGTGGTAGCAATGTCTTCATATTTTTGTGTAAATAATTGTGCAAGCTTAATAGACTGAGTATTACTTACGACTAATGTAAATACATATACCTAATTCATCCAGATTGTTTTTATTTTCATTACCTCAAAACACTTGACCATAGACTTGATTCTCCGGATTGTTCAAATGTTATTAGGAAAATTTCAGGAAACTCAGAAATAAAATAAATATACTTTTAAAAATAAACAAATATTGAAAAGGTTTTCGTTAAACAATGTTAATTCCTTTTTTCAGTTATTTTTTGTATATTGAAATAAGAGCTAGATTATTGAGAGAAAGTTGGTACAGTTTTCCCTGGACAGAAAAATTGCAATTTAAAAGTTCTCGGTTCCTTTAATTTTACCAGTGGCGGAGATATAGGGTTTCACAAGCACATTTATTAATAAAAAAATGATGCGCTACTGGAAAAGTTAAACATTACTTCAGATGTATACGTATTTTGTAAATAATCCTCGTTTTACTGTTCTAATACTTGCTTCTGCTAATATTAATTTTGCAAAGTAAAAAAGATCTCCAATATCCTATCCATATCCAAGGTCCCTAAATCACAGCTTTCTACGCCTAGGAAGACATAGACGGCTGTGTCTAAACAAAAGAGATTGCTGCTGATTCCTTTTGCTCCACCCGCCCACAAACTGACGAGTGACGTCATTGGTATATATATCTAGAATATCAGATATCGCTTGCTAATAATTTTCGGCTTTTATTTGTATTTTAGAAGTATCTCTGTGTCACGTGTTATTGTTTTGTGTTACTGGAATTATTTTCGTGTTTTGGTATAACAATTGTTGTTCTGGTATTTGTTACCGTTACGTTTTGGTTGTTATTTCGGTTGAACATTGTAATTTTGTTAGTGTCATAAAATATGTTGCTTTTTGTACCCACATGGTGCTGCCTAGTAGCAATAACTCATGCTGGAAGTAAGTCATAATGTTAAGATTTGTAAGGTAAACGCATCTAAACCGAAGTCTTGAAACATATTTTGCAGCAGCATCAAAAAAAACTTGACATATTTAACTAACTACTTAATTATAGGTTACAGAATAAATTGCTTCTTTGAGATTCTTTGTTATATGTTCTAAACTGTTAATAATATTGTAACAGTACTGTCTAGCGACATATATATATCCACAAATAAATGATTAAAACAACCGAAAATTCAAATTTAACACTGAGTTGGCAAGCGAAAATCAAATTAAATACCAATAACGTCATTCTGTCTCAAAAATACTACAATGCTATTGGACTAAAGTTTGTAGCCTACCTCCTCTGTTAAGGGATCTTGATTAATTTCCACAATGAAATAAAACACAAAGGCAGTGCCCATTATGAACGAGTGGTTTATTGATGAGTGGATGAGAGAAAATTATGAGAACTGGTGGAATGGCCGTCTGTCAAACAAGTTGTAAAAACAGGTAACGGCAGACTAAATATGAGATAGCTTAGCCTCCTTACAGCTTTAGGTTTTTTTCGTTTTAGGCTATTTAATGAAAAACGGACGCTTTCAATATAACAATTAATTAGTTAGGTATAAGAATCGACTTATGATCACAGACGTAACATTTGATTCCAGTAGTAAGTAATAGCTTATAAAGATATCAGCTGTGTATTGAAACGGATGTCAGGCATTTTGAATAATTAGTAAATTAAATTATATGTAGGTACGTAACATGTTTACATATATTTGTTATTGATATACTGTTAAAGATTAAATAAATATTAAACTGTTATATTTTCTATCTGCAGTAGATCACTTTACCTACTATTGATCGCTAAATGTAGTGAATGTCTGAAAATACGCCTTTTCCATTGGCCTATTTTGTTAATTTGTTAGTAAAACCCTATTCTTCCGCCACTGGTGAAACACAAGAAACCTTATATGATCAATAAACTGCAGTCTATTGGCTCTTGTAAAAACTATAATTTTGTGTTAACCTGGCTATCTTGCTTCAAGAGATACACAAAATATATGCAAAAAGGTTGTCATTTCACGCCCTGTACATGTTAAATTTTCGATATTTTTTATTTGAGACTGCTCGCTCGCAAAACTTAAACAATTCTGTGCAGAATAATTGAAAAGTAAACTTTTTAACTTACCGGTTCAACTGTTGTTTCGTTTTTCCTTTGTAGTCGCATAAATTACAGGCAAAGTTTTTGACATCAGAGTGGGTCTTGAAATGTTCTTTGATCTCACTCATTTTTCTTGCCGTGTACACACAGCCGAATTTTGGACATTTGCACAGTTTTCCTGTATGAATCTGCATGTGTTGCTGAAGAATCGACCTAAGAAGAGAACTGTTAGACACAATGCCTGACAACATAAGATAGCATTAGAAGAATGTGTGTGAAAATAATACTAGTCTTAGTGATCGTCTCCTGATAATGATTGATTAGTGAAACCCGTTTTGAAATTTCGTGCCAATTTGTAATAATGTAATCCCTGCGTTGGCTTAGATTTGAAATACGGCACGTAAAAAACAAACTTTATTGTCACTACTTGATTACACAACAAATATCCTTCAAACAAATTCACAACTGTCAAATCTTTACTTTGACGTTTGTCACTCGCGTTCTACTGCTCAATATAAACTAAACTGAAATTGTGGAGTTGAAGTCGATCTGTTTATATACATTTTTAGGGTTCTCGAAGTTTCCGCGGTCTCGAGAACGCATCAAGAACCATATCGAATATAGATTATTGCCTAGAAAACGCCTAAATAAAGATATTACATAATTTGAAGGTAATCAGGAACATAATTAATAAACTAAACACGTAGGTCAGTTTCCGTAACAATAATATTTCTTTGTAATAATTCCACTCGACTTCGTTGTGCCATTAACATCGACATGCATTAAGAATTCCGTGCTATAAATCGGTTTATTTGTTTCAAAGATCAATGTTAAGCGTCGACTTGATGCAAAAAACATAATTTCTCAACCGCTAATTGGTATAATTAATTTGCTATTAAACATGTCATATCGCGAAAGACAGTCGTTATTTACTAAAAAAAGAATGCAGCAACAAAAATCTATAGAACGAGTTGACTAATAAAGATAAGTATTTCGTGTTGCGGTTTTAAGTAACCTTCAAGTGGACATAAATCAGATCGATATAAGCTGCAATAACGCAGTGACCTTGATGATGTACGTCGACTTAGTCTTTATGTCTTTTTTGTTTAGTATCCGTGTCTAAACTCATTGAAAAATAATATGTTAAATTGTTTATAACCGATGATTTTGTACCAAACTCGATAATATGGGCCTGTGGGAGGGACTGTGAGGATACAAAAAATTTAAATAAAATTTGGGACACGTGGTGTTAAATGGGATGAATCAATCAATCGAAAATATTATATTTGGGATTTGACAGAAACGACTAATGACGTTATCAATTACATTTTTTCAGAAATATACCTAAATTTGTTTCCTGTTAAAAAGTTCTCTTTTTCTAATAAACTTTTATTAGAGAAATTTTTCTGTATTACTTTCCGTTTAAAAATTATAAGGAATATCGTCCTAAAGAGTCTGAAAAGAAATACCAGCTAAAAATCACATTAGCGGTGGAAGGATCAAGGATCAAATAGTCGTTGTAAAATAAATAAATGTCATTAAGAATAAATAAAAGAGTTAAACTCCATAATTATTTAATACAGTTCAAACAAAAGATGATGATAACAATAACTACACTTTAAAAAAAGAGACAAACGCCCTCCTACTACATACATATTGCAATCTATTATCTATATGACCTCTTCTCATTTCAAGACACATCCAATCTACGTCTGACATCTTTGAGGGCTGTGTTTATTAACATTTCTCCATTTATCTCATTACAAGTGTTTGTGATTTTTTTCGTTCAAACGATCGCGAGGGTGTTTTGTAAACGTTATTTTTTAAACGCCCCCATAAAATAAATCGAGGAGTGTTAGATCTGATGACTTTCTGAGCCACTGAATAGGTCGATTAATCCCAATACATTTTTTTGGGAAAGCATTCTCTAAATATTGCTACACAATCCTGGCCTTGTGAGGTGGAGCTCCTCCGTGCTGGCACCATAGGTTTCTCCTCAGCTGTAAAGGCACATTCTCCAGAAGTGCAGGAAGTTCTTCTTGTAGAAAATGTAGGTAACTCACGCTGTTCAATGTATATTTATGAAAATAAGGTCCAATTTAACGCTTATCGATTATGCGATGCCATACATTTACTCCAAAATGGCTTTGGTTTTGGACTGGATTAACAATGTGGGGATTTTCAATTAACCAGTAGTGTTCGTTGCACCTGTTTGGCAAATAATTACTGACAAATCGACGTTCAAAGAACGTGCCGAAAAAGATTCTGATCAACTTTTTCTACATTTACTACAATTTGAGCTATAAAATTAAGTATGTTTTTAATAATATGACGCTCAGGCAAATACTCCAAATTGTGAATTTTGTAGTCATTGGTCTAAAATTTGTTGCACGGTTGATTTATCCAAATTCAATTCCCTCTAATCTGCCGTTTAGAATTTCGTAGATTTTGTTGGAATACTGAAACAGCCTAGCTGTACTAACATTGTTTCTTATCCTTCGGTCAATTATTTGATTCTTTCGAACAGAAAATGCATCTTCATTTCGTCGCTCAGTCGCCTCCAATCTTGTAAAGCTTCTATATTCATATTCTGGATACCTTTCTCGATATAACTCTACAGCTCTTCTTGAATTTTTTTGTGACTCGTCATAAATTACATATCAACTTCTGAATGAGAAAGCATTTTGTAAACACAAAAGTTATACGTTTGACGTTAGTATTAAGTAATGGGAAGTATTTTGTGACATTTATGCACTTTTCCAACGACTACTTGATCCTTCCACCGCTAATATGATTTTTAGGTGGCATTTCATTTGAGACTCTTTAGGACGATATTGCTTATAACTGCTAAATCGGAAGTAATATGAAGAATTCTCTAATAAAAGTTTATTCGAAAACAGAGAGTTTTTTTAACATGAAAGAAATTTGGGTATGTTTCTAGAAAACATATAATTGATGATGTCATTACTCGTTTCTGTCAAATCCCAAGGATAATACTTGGTTTGAAAACGGAGCTTAGCTAATCCCCAAATTTTATTTACTTTTTCTTATCCTCACAATAGGTCCATACTAGCCAGTTTGATACACCCTGTACAATAATGCCGTTAATTTCGAGGATTTTCCATCAAACCGGCCGAGGAATGCAACTTCACAAGCATGGCCGTTCGATTGAGTCGCGCTATCACCGTTTTCTTCATCCCGAGAGATCAATACGAGAATAAAAAAAAACGCCGACCCGTCCCATCTCGGTATTAATAAATGTGAATGAGTCGTGGCAAATGGTATCTGTCTGTAATTTCCTCTCGGGTCCATTGGTAATTTACGGCGACTGATGGGCGTTCTACTCAAAAATCTGGACACGGGGCGGCATCTCTGCCGCGTATAAATCTGTCAAGGCGATATTGTATTGCTGTTATTTATGTAGAAATCAACTGTTCACTTCATTCTCATCAATCTGGTGCTCCGCGGTCGGTCGTAGGATCCACGTAGTCGTTTCTTTCTCCCATCCCCGTGGACTTTCGATATCCATCATAAATAAAAAATAATAAAACGCTTCCACTTGAGCTAGTGTAGTGGGGATTACTTTTAGAGTATATTTGAACTAGTCATATTATCGCGTAAAATAATCAGTGGCAAATGCACCGAGCCCTTAATTTTAAATTATTTCTTACAGTACATTTCCCAGTTTTGTATTTTATTGGCGCTCCATTTTTTGTGTCGTTTTCCTTTCGGAATTTGTTATGGGAGATGTACATTTTCCAAATTTATTTCTCAGTTTGTATTCATTTCAAATATACGAGAGTCTTGTACAAACTCTTATGAAACATTATACTTCTTGTAAAATATTGCTAGCAGAAGATTACTTCAATGTTTGTTTAAAGTGTTTTAAAAATTTTTTTCTGCGCCGACTAAATTGCTTACTACTGCAGCTTATACATTTTACTAGCAGTAATCCTATTTTATATTTTTATTATATGGCGTACTCGGTGTGATCCAGTTTTTACTTGTGGCTTTAGTAAAAATGCTACCATATGGGGTAAATTTTCTCATCAGTAGTTGCTATTTACAAGGTTTTAAAATGAATTTGTATAATTTTATTTTGTGTCTTTCCTAGCAATTTTAGTAATGCGTAATACCAGCCTCACTTTTGTCTAGAAGGATTTTACTTATTAGATTATTGTTTGAAGTATTTTCTATATATTTATTTTGTGCCTGTATAGAGATATCCCAAGTAGAAAAACCCTGACCCTAATCGTTAGAAATAGTTACAATTTACCTGATAAAGCATCTTGATGACTTTTTATACTGCGCCCTTCATTTGGATACGTCGCGCCTAATTTTTGTCTTGAGACCTCAGGTTTATAGAGAATATATGGAGTAAATTTTGCTAACAGCAGTTACTTAACAGCTCTTTTAAAGCTTTTTTTATATATTTTTGCATATTTCTATTTTACGTTTCCCCATGTGGATATTTCAGATTGAAAATCGCTAGTATAGCAGAAAAAATATGGTAGAAATAGTTTCTTGCGTGTTTTTTAATTAATTACGATTTTAAGTTTTTTTTATATTGCGCCTTCCATGGAGATACCTTGCGCCTACTTTTTGACTCGCGCATCCACCGTGAAAAATCTTTCTAAGCGGCTACTGAAAATGACTGGTTTTCAAACTTATTTTTTTTATATATATATTTTTGTATACATTAATTTTGCGTCTTCTCATATAGATACTTTAGCTTGTAAATCGCTAGTACAGCAAAAAAAATTATGATAGAAACTGTTTATATTGCGTGGTTTTTAATAAATTAATTTCAAGTGTTTATATAGTTTTTTATGTTGCGCCTACCATGCAGACACTCTGCGCCCACTTTTTGGCTCGCGCCTCCAGCATGAAATGCTTCTAAGCGGCTAGCTTTCAACGTCCCCTCGTACTAGAGTCGTAATATTGAAAATGACGTCAGCAACGAGCGATCCTCCGGAGCCCTTCCGGTGCAGTCGCAAAGACAAAGCCGCGTCACTCTCCCGGCGTATCGAGTCATGCCAATCTCGGGCCGCGGCGGCGGCGGGTGGATTTTTAAGCCGGCCCGCGCGATTTATTGCGCACTTTTAAGCCTCTGGCAGCCGTAAATTTGAAGTCTCCTTTTTGCGGCGTCACCCGTGATGCATGGATGGGCGAGCGCTAATGGCCCCCCTCCCACCACCCCGAGCGGGTCTTCTCGGCAGACACCAGATGCAAATCTACCGATAACGACAGGCCCGATATTCGGGTGGATCGGGGTGTTGTGATGGATTTTTTCGGGGCGGGATTTATGGGCCACGATGTGCTTAATGTTATCATATTTTTAAGCGGTCGCCCTAATGGGCGCTACTTTCCAGAAGCGGAACAGTAAACTGCGAAGAAACTAGCTAATTTACCGTTTTTTATTTACGATATATTTTTTTATCTAATCAGTATCGGTTCGCGATAAACTATAATCATAGGGATAATCGGAATATGTAGTGGCGTCTATCTACCTCAAGTGCATGAAAACAATCAATCATACGATTCCTCTTCTATCTCTTACGTAAGTCTTTTTTCAAGTATGGAAAATATGGCACCAAAAGTAAAAAAAGATCTGTAACAAACTTTCCGCATAATATTCCGCCGCCTGGGCTTGTAGATAGTCTTGTACTGAGATTTTCAACTTTCCAGTTTCTTCGAATGCTCGGGTGTAGCAAGAAGCAATAGAAGTTTCAACATTATTTTCGTATAATCCAATCACATAATCCAATTTGATGTAAATAAAGACCTTGATGTACTAGTTGACGTAATTGACGTCTGGGATGTATTTTAGAAACTGAACAAGGCTTTCGTCCAACAGTCGCTTTGAATTAAATTAGTGGGGAAGTTTTTAGGCTTAGGCTTATTTAGGTCGGTCAGTGGTCTCGCGGTTTAAGGCGTCAGTCGAGGTGACTAGATCGGAGTTGGTTCGCGCCCAGCTGCCGGTAGACCGTATATAAGCTATATTCGTGGAGAGGATTGGCACCCTCTCTGCGGGTATGGTAGGGTGGAATAATGTTAGCTTGGGTCAATGTGAGAGATTGATGCCGGTTGATATTTGACTACCCCCCTAATTAATGAGGTTTTCCAGGTTTCCCTCATTCCTGCACTGAATAGTGGTTAGGGCCTACCAACGTAAGTCGTTCCTGGGCGCAAATGCGGCATATGCCGCCCCCTCTCCCGCATAATTCTCCGACTTCTGGGCTAATCCCTGTGATTAGAATGAGGGGTAGAGATATTATTATTATTATTATTATCTTGGTTTCGAAGTTGATTGATTCTTGTCAACGCTTAGTGGTTCTTATTAATTAAATGCTACTAAACCAGCCTTTTGTCACGATACTTCCGAACCAAAGGAACACAATGAAAATAACTATGTCCGAAATATCGACTGAAAATTAGTTACAACCTTCGTGTTTTTTCAAAACTGAACCTCAAGCATTCATCTTCATTTTTTCTGCATGTGCCCAAAAATAACTTCTAGAGATTGCCTTATGGTCTCATTTATAGAGAAGCACTTTGAATGAAATATGAAGAGAAAGTATAAGTTATATTGCCTTCTTATATAAGGTTTGTTCCAATAGCAGCAAGAATCGATTCCGAACCGTCCAGAGCTATTCAGTCAGTTCAGTTGTTAATGTATTTTTGGCGAATGCGACGTAAGATGGAGCTGGCCAACATTGTTGACAGTTCTGAACCAATTCTCAACGGATGTTGGAACAACCCTAATGTCTCCTCTTTGCTGTTGATTTCGATACAAGAATAATATCGCTTATAATTATAGAACAGATCCAATCACGTGTTGCACTGAGTGTAACATTGATTACCTGCTTTTGTTGTGACAAAACTATAGGATATCAACGTACAAGCCAAGGGAACCTCGGCTTCGAGTGAACTTTTGTGAGTGGTTGTTACATCAACAGCACTTCAACCTTACCAAGAACATTTTAGTTACGGATGAGATAATTTTCACACGTAATGCCATTATTGGGCATATTTGACTATAGCCTCTGGTTTGAGCCATGCGTGTGGGAACCCATGGATTTGGCGAGTCCAACTGTGTATTGAAAACACGGAAATAACTTTGCATTTTCCAGTTTATGAAATGCACGTTGTTTTATTTTTACATGAAACTGCAACTGAAAAACATTTTTTGTTGTTGTCCTCAGTTGTAATTTCCCAAGCATATGCATATAGGTTAAAAATCATCCTGTACAATTTATACTTTGCGCATGTCACTGTTTTTTGCATATCTTCTTGTACTTTCTGTATCGCTAGCTTTCTTTTTATAGGTCTTGATCATTTTTAAACAATTTACTCATCATGCTCTGTTGTAAAATAGGTACAAAACAAGAAAAATCAAATTTCGGTGTCACACAATTTTCTATTTTCATATCTCATTATAGTGATATGGTGACTCCTGCTGATGCTCTTGCAGTTTGCCTCGTCGGGTGAGTCTTGACTACGGTCAAAAATGCCGACAAAGAGTGGTCCAACTACCATTCTGTAAACTTTAACTCTGCACATTCTAATAAATTAACATGTTAAGACGCTGTCGAACGTAAACAATACGATCGAATCTGATGACTATCGTAGTAGCTTCGGCTTACAACATTAAATGGGACATTTTTTAAATTTTCTTCTAAATCAGACTTGTTTACTTTATTTTACATGTGCCAAACATGTCATAAACACGGCTAAATTATTTAGTTTGGCGGAAGATGCATGAATCAATTCCGAAACGTTGAGTTAGCAAGCGAGTCGCTGGTTGTGCATGATAGACTTTTATGGAGTCATTCGGAAGTTTAGTTATTTTATATCCGACGTCGCGAGAGACGGACCAGCTCCGTGACGCGACCCGCAGCTGCTAATAGTTTCCTTCGACGTAACCGGCGATACAGTGAAACTTTGGCCATTCATTCCGGGCGCAATTATCATATATCTGGGCCGTATGACAGTGAGAATGGCCCGATCATGCAAAGCAGAGAGCGGAAAGGCTCGTCACTGCGCGCGGCGGTTTCGCGAGTCACCGGTGGATATTTTTCAGGGAATAAATCCTGGCATGGGAGGGATTTATGGGGAGGAGAACCGTTTCCTGAAATTGTTTTTGCATTTGAGGCAAACACGAATATTGTTAATGGGCGGGCATTAGAGGCACGCACACGGAGGACGTTCGACGGGGTCGCGATGATTTTTACCAGGGGCGTACCATAAGGATGGCCTAAGTAGACTATACCCAACCGCCGAACATCTAGGGAGTGACTCATTGCTAGTTTGATGACTAGCGCGATGGGCAAAGCGGACGAGGAGCAACAGTTCATAGGCGTACTAAATTTGAAAGTGATCAAATATAAAAAATATGCAGAAATGACAAACATAATTATATTACATAACATCTATTATTTTTAGTAGAAACAACAATTTTCGCCAATTTCTAGGCATTAGATAATACAAATAAGAGAGTTATTTCCAAATTTAAAGTTTTTACCTTGTATTATCAATTATCCAAGGCCGAAAATAATTGAGTGATTTACAACATATAGATAAGTACGGGATGTGAGGGATGCAGGGGACATGACAAAGCACACAAAATTATTAAAAATAAGGCGTCGAGTGAACTCGGCACATTAACAGTTTACTTTAAATGTCTCCTCCATGCCATCCTCTCCACAAATTGCAATACCGTCCTTTTGGACGGCGAGGGCCCACCGTCACCCACTTACACCTACCTGATGCGCACTGCGCGGCGGATATCACACTTAAGCCTTGTCCTCATGGACGAATATTTGCACGAATTTCGCAACTTTTGTTTTAATTATTTTAAAAATTAAATTTTTTAATTTTAAATATTCCTTTCATCTATCCATATTTCATCAAAGTTGAATATATTCTTTAATCCAGATTCCGACATTTTAATATTTATTTTAAATAGTTTCTTCGCCTTATTACTATTTCGTCGTTTTCTATCAGTATATTCTTTTCGATTTTGTTTTACAGGGAAATTCACATACCAAAACTCATATGTCACGCGTAATTCGCAAAAGCACCCTTCTATATATTCTGCCGAAATTTAATCTTTCATCTTAGTAACTCAAATTTTTGTTATTGTCTGAGAGTACCACCTTATTTCCACGAGTTTCCACTATTTTTTGTTTCCCAGTTGTACTTCTTTACCACTCTTTATTGCACTATACATATACACTACTCACGCACATACTTGTTAATAAACTATATATTTCAACCAGATCACTTACACTCATATTTTGATCTCGCGCCCCAATCCCTTCTTGCATATCATCATTTACGAGTTTGAGAATATACTGTAGAGCTTAAATTATTCTACACTCTTAAGAACATACAATCACTATTAATTAATTACATTGCAACATCAATCGGTCGATCGGTCAGTGATCGCGCGGTTTAAGGCGTTGAATCGAGGTGACTAGATCGCTGTGGGTTCGACCTCCGCAGCCGGTAGACCGTATACAGTATGCGCCAAAAGTATGGAATAAATTCAATAAAAACGAAACAATTATTATTTGGGAAAAATCTTCGAACAGGTCGATTTTTAATTTAAAAAATAAATATTTTAGCGTAAAAGTGATTTTCAAATGTCATTTGTTTTCGAGTAATGACGTCATCGATTTTTTTTTAATGGCAACACCATATTTTTTTCCTTGATTCTGAAAGATCGTTTAATTCTCTATCAGATAGTACTAAAATTTTGCCCTCTTACATAGGAAAGTTTTCGAGTAAATGACGACTGAATGTTAGAAAACGTAAATCAATTAAAATAAAGCAAAAACGTTATCAAGTTTAGTTTTTCGAATTCCATAGTTCTTTTATGGATCACATAGGTGAAAATCTTTGCAAAGTGTCATTGTCACACCGACTTTCTAATAAGTATTGTAAGCGACATAGAAATTATTATTCAATTTAAAGTATTATGGCACATTTAACTGTTACTCAAAGAATTGAAATTTGAATTCTTATCGGATGCGGGAATATGACTAGAACTCAGCAGGAAGTTTCCGATTTATTTAATGAAAAATATCCAGATCGCCCTATCAGCCAATCAACAGTCAGTAAGGTAGAGTCTAAATTTAGAGAAACTGGCAATGTTGTAAATATTCCAAAACCTGGACGTCCAAGCATTAATGAAAATCAGAAACAGAACATTTTGATAAGTATGGTGGATAATCCTCATAATTCTTCACGATTGGTTGCATTAAACAATGACACTAGTCAGAGCACAGTGCTACGTATCTTGAGGAAGGAAAAATATCATCCCTACAAAATTTAACTTGTGCAGGAACTCAATGAAGATTATCCCGATCGCCGCTTACACTTTTGCGAAATTCTAATGGATTTATGCCAAGGAAATAGAAATTTACACCGGCAAAAACTTTTTTCAGATGAGGCCACATTTTGTCTGAATGGTACAGTAAACCGTCAAACTTGCAGATATTGGAGTCGGGAAAATCCTCATTGGATGGCAGAGGCACATACCCAACACCCTCAGAAATTAAATGTGTGGGCTGGAATAGTTGACGACAGAATAGTAGGGCCTTTCTTCTTTGAAGGAACCCTTACAGGACAAAGATATTTAGAGTTTCTAGAAAATGACCTTGTTCCAGCCCTTGTAGTAATTTTTCCTAACGATAATGACCCAGACATTCCTGACGATACCATATGGTTTCAGCAAGACGGTGCATCTCCGGTGCATTTCCTGGGAGGTGGATCGGCAGACGCGGACCGATAGAATGGCCTGCAAGATTGCCAGATCTTACACCGCTTGACTATTTTTTATGGGGATACTTTAAGTCAAAAGTGTACATTAATAAACCACGTAATTTAGAAGAACTTCAAAATCGCATTCGGGACGAAATACGCAGAGTTACCCCAGAAATCATTCATAATGTGCAAAAAGAATTTCTTCACAGATTTACGCATTGTCATGAAGTTGGTGGATGGCAATTCGAACATTTAATTTAAGTATAAAATTTAATTATTCGTATTTTATTTTACATACCTCAGAATTGTTACTTTTTTATGGATAAAATTTACGTTTTCTAACAATCAATCAATCGTCATTTACTCGAAAACTATCCTATGTAAGAGGGCAAAATTTTAGTACTGTCTGTAGAGAATTAAACGATCTTTCAGAATCAAGGAAAAAAATATGGTGTTGCCATTTAAAAAAAAATTGATGACGTCATTACTCGAAAACAAATGACATTTGAAAATCGCATTTTACGCTAAAATATGTATTTTTTAAATTAAAAATCGACCTGTTCGAGGATTTTTTCCAAAAAATAATTGTTTCGTTTTTATTGAATTTATTCCATACTTTTGGCGCATACTGTATAAGCTATATTCGTGGAGATGATTGGCACCCTCTCTGCGGGTATGGTAGGGTGGAAGAAGGTTGGCTTGGCTCAATGTGAGAGATTGATACCGGTTGACTCCCTAATTAATGAGGTTTTCCAGGTTTCCCTCAGTCCTGCACTGAATGGTGGTTAGGGCCTACCAACGTAAGTCGTTCCTGGGCGCAAATGCGACCTGCTTAATAATAATATGCTGCCACCTCTCCCGCATAAGTCTTCGACTTCTGGGCTAATCCTCGTGATTAGAATGAGGGGTAGAGATGTTATATTATACATTGTTAACTAGGGTGTATCTTTTTGCAACAATATAATTTTATGTAATGTTGCGGAGATTCGACTACTCGTATTTACAATTTAATTAGAATATGTTGCTGTAAGTGCACCTTTCGATGGTATTTTTGAGTACGCCACTGGTCAGGTTGCTTATTGATAATTACTGGGCGAGTTTATGATATCCCTTGATTTATGTCGACGCTGGGAAATTGTGAAATTTATTTCTTTCTGGGGAAAAGTATTGCCCATTGTCTGAAGTGGAGGGTTAAAGATAACGATATTACTTTGACGAATAGGCCGGTTCGAGTGAAACCAATAGATTAGAAGGAGATACTTGCAAATTTCAGCCCCATAAATAAACCTTTACGATGATTTAATGCACAAATTTATATGCCTTCCTTTCGCGGTGTGTTCAATAGATTAAAAAATAGCCAAAACTATTTTTAAGTTCGTTGACGTTCCGTCAAATTTATTGGCTCCTTCAGGACACTGAAATATAGTAGAGAAAATGTGATTCTACATATATACGTAGATAAAAAACGACCAGTTCAGGCTGTTAAATGCTCGTATAATGGAAATAATTAATTAATTCCATATTTACGTAATGATGTCCGTAACTTTTAGCTACAAATTTTTAATTTGTATGCAGACAAATCATCAACGCTGGTATCAACTAATGGCGACATTTACGACTGTAAAAAATACTTTATGCGGAGACAGGAATCCAAAGCGAGGTTCGTTTTCTAACTCGGTTCAATTCCGAAAAGGCGCCGCGCGTTTTGTTGATTTTTACGGTCAGAGTGTTGATTGCTGGATGGTGATTTGTGTTAATGATCTCCGAACCTGTAATTTTCGTCAGAGATTTATTCGTATCGTCGGAAGTTTACGATCGATTAATAACCGGATTCCCAGAAAATGCGGTAGATTTGAGTCAGTTAGTCACTCAGAAACTGGCGAATATTTGTAAAAAACAGGCCTGTACTTAGTAAAATGACGATAGGAAAGAGCAATTACAACACATTCAATTTTAGGCCTCATATTTATCTGTGTACGAGTATAAAAAATATATAATATAAATAAAACTTTAACCTTTATTGGCATGTCCTTAAAGGCTTTAGTCTTGTGATGACTAAGATCCGTACATAAATCGTACATTCCAGGACCGTATTATGTTTTCATTATACATTATAAGCTTTTTGCAGAAGCACAGGTTGTAATATAATCCATTGTGACGCGTACTTATTAAAAATAAAAGATTAAACTACGGCTTAAATTAATGCTGTGTATCCAGTGTGCATAAGGATTAATTTAAATATGCATAAAGTTCTTCCTCATGCTATAGTGGAAAGTTAAGTGAATAATTTTTTCAAACTAAATTTTAATGGCGCCGTACTACAGTATGTGTTGTAGAGTTACCGTGGACTGTAAAATAGAACACGTGTAGAACACGCTGGTTAATTTAGGAAATTTCTTCAAAGTTGTATTAGAGGAAAATATATCAATATGTGTGTTGTAGCACGTAAGAGTGTCAAGAAAGTTAACGTAAGAGTGTTGAGAAAGTGTAGTGTAGTCGAGGTGCGACTGGTAGAAGGCGCGGAGAGACAAGGTGGGGAGTTTTGGACGGGTTAAGTGTGCGGAGCGTAGGAATCAGTTCCAATTAGTCCGGTTCCAAATAAATACCTGTTCCAAAAACTAGTCCGCCTAGTACACGATGTGTAAAAGATACCTGCTTACCCGGATCCGTTCGCAACGACACTACAACTGGAAATCATTAAACATTTAAAAAGTTTTATTTACTTTCGTGAAAGACCGCACACGATAACACTAGTATAAATACAATTTAATGATAGGGCAGTGGTTCAGTATAAGGTAACATTTTGGCTTACTATACCAAATATCGATGATTCGATTTCCCGTTAGGGTTACTTTTTTAATTTTAAATGTTATATTTATCAAATAGATGTCTTTATGAGGCTTATTATACATAGTGTTTTTCCGAAACCAGACTTAAATTAAGTCTACTTTTCCTTATTTATTTATTGAAATCATTTGATAGAAAAATATAGTTACTTATTATTATTTTCTGAGACTTTATGGACATAGTGTAACAAAATTGGACCACATTATTCTTTACTTTCTTCCTGATGACACATTTTATATATACTAGCCCGCGTAGTGTCCATGGCCCGAGTACCGTAGGTACAAGAGAAAGGCTTGCCTTTCTAGTTTATATAGGGAGTCCGGAATATAAGTGCCTTAACTTTGCCATATGATAAGTTGTATTAAACAAAATATATTTGACAATTTTTTTCTCTAACTAACGGTAACAGAATTATGACAGCAAACAGTTCTTGAATATGTTCTGTATTTATACATAATAATTACAAATAAGTACACCCAAACATAGATACTTACTTTAAATGTTTTCTTAGAGCTATTTTCATAACACAGAATAATAGTTACAAGTGTTTAACATGACTTATGTTCCTTAAAAAACCGTACAGACGTGTAACCAGAGAGTTTTGCCTAAATTTGCCATAAACTAACATGTGTTGCAGCTGGTTATGGTTACTATAAATTGCTCTATTTTTGTTTATGTAGACTCACAAACATCAAAGAAAAAGTAGAGAATAATTAAACGCACTAGCTATACGCACTGCTATGACTAATATTAATTTTATCAGCAGCAGTCTGACACATTGCAACGTTGTCGAACGTTACAGTATTTACAGTTTTAACAAGTTTCTCGGAACCTTCAATTTTTTACTTCATTGATACTGATCCAAAAAAACAAATTATGTGCTTTTACTTAACCGCAATTGTACCTTAGTTTGTAATTTCGTAACATAGTTTTGCATATTATTGAAGTTGTATTTTTATTTTTGAAACTACTATACTATACACTAAATACTATACTATTAGTATAACGTAAAGAAACACTTATATGATTTTTTTATTATTGAAAATCAATCACACGACAACCTTTCTACCACCGCAAGGCGCATCCTTTCTATAGTAACTGAAAGTCAATCACAAAATAGAAACCTCTATTTAATTTTGCATTCCTTTCAATAAACAGCACCTCGTTTTGTTATTTCAAGGATAATCGAATCTTTCGGCCTTGGCAAAAAATTTTATGAACAGGGGTAGGCGAGGTAGAAGCGGCACCGAAGTTTTTTTAATCCCCAAAGTAATTTCGAATGAACATTCTGTCCCCCATTCGGCGTGTTTAGCGTAATATATGGCGGGGTGTTAACAATTAGTGCCTAAAAACTGTTGTTTGTGGACCACTTGGTGGCAGGCAGTGAGGTAGTGCAACCGTGGTAGGGCATAAATCGGACAGTGAGCATTTGTGTCTGTTATTTATGCCTCATATTTCCTGCTAAACGTGTAGTAATTAGAGAATTGCGGTGTGCGTGAAATATAGGTAAACGCCGGAGGTGGGGGAGGACGGGAGAGGGCTTCTAAGATAGCCTGGAAGGGTGTGTTGGACGCCGGAGACGCTGCCAACCCTTCTACCTGTCTTTGAACTACCTTAATTGCGTTGCTAGTAACTATAATGAAATTATTTAATAAGAAATTGTTTGTGCTAAAATAGATTAGAGGAAAAGAAAAAAGGTCCATATACTTTATCAAGAATTTTAAAGTCACTTATGCTTCTCCATTGATTACTTTTTAATTCGTAAGTTACTAGGAGTGTATCTGTGTTTTAATCCTGTAGTCATAATCAAGATATTTATTATGTTACGTATTCCATATACCGCAAATTCTTGCAAAAACAGCAAGTAATTAATTTTCACAGGTTTGAAATACATCTAATTAGCCACTAATCATAACTAATTAAATCCCTTATAAGATTTGCTACAGACTATGCGTGAATTTGCAATTCGTAATTCGCGATGCACGGTTTGTGAGGAATTCGTGAATAGTGCGTAGGGTCTTATTCGTTAAAATTCCATTCATAAAAACCCTAGGCACTATGCACGAATTCCATATAAATCACGCATTACGAATCGTGAATCACAAATCTATAATTTTGTATACAGTTCCAGTACGAGAATGCGATTCATCCAGTCAACTCTTGAAGGTTATACACATAGTTAAGTGGTCTTGTGGAAAAACCTTATACAGGGCGATTTCTAAGTTTAGGAATTATTTGTAACCGTGTGCGACTTTGTAAGAGAACAATTAATCATGATTGTATTCGTCACATTTGTGCGTTGTACTATGATGTACCTTAGAAACTAACAAGTGATTCCAGCAAGTTATAGCACCGGATTTTAAATAAAACAGTATCGGTTGGTCGATCATGGACGTCCTGTTTCATAGTCGCCCAGATCGTTGGACGTAAACCCTGTGGACGTGTCCCATCTAGCACAATTAGCCGTTGGAACGTAGCTACGACTATTCTAAGCACTTTAAAGTATTGTCACGGGTTTCCTACCCCGACTTTTTCTTTTACCAGAAAAACAACCCGTTAATGAATCACTTATCTTTATTAACACTCTGTACACTACCGAATACTAATTACATCTCAACTAAACACTATTTAATTAGTCACTATCTAAATCGCTTTGATCTCTCCAAATGAAAACTCTCATTCAAGACTGGCTAACTAGGCCGTTTATTCTTTTATTGACCAAACGAATATTCCAGGTATTTTCTAGCATCTCTAGATCCATTTCCCGAACGGCTCGAACGCTTCTCCTCGATTCTCCATTTTTCCAGTTGCGCCTCGATACCCGTCATTATTTGTTTGTTTACCAGAATCGCGTAGGGGCGATCGGGGCAAATTCCGTCACAGTATTTTGTTGCTGTCCATAGGCATGTAACAGAAACGTGTCTACTATGAAAATGGGAAATAAGTTTTTGGTGCCTGCTACGTTCCGGTGACGTTTCCCGAACTTGTACGGCTACGTTCCAGCGACGTTATTCTTTTGTGGAGGAGACGTGGTGGCGTGAAAACCGCAGCTTTTAAGGAACTTCGACACTCTCTCACCACTCATTCATATTAGCTATGTTACTTTAAATGGCTTGCTTTGCCTGGCAGCTAACATTGCTACGTTTCATTTCCTTTTACATGTTCCATCTTCATTACCTTAACTCTGAATCAAGTAGCTGTTAGGCAGATATCTATAAGTGGAGTACATATAACACAAGTAAAACATGTAAGTATTTACTTCGAAATATAATAAATATTGTTGTGCGGTGAACCATAAAATTAAAACGAATGAAATTTTATTGACAAATAGTTCGAAATTAGCACGCGCCCTTAAAATATTTTAATAAAAATGTCTAAAATATCCAATAATATTTTGTGTGGAAGTAGTAGTCTAAATGGTGTAGGTTATCTTTTATTATTCATTAAAACCGACACTAATTTGTATGCATCAATTTATTAAATTTGCAGAAATAAGAAAATTATTCTAGAAGTTAAGGTTAATATTTTGCAGTAATAGCGCCCTAAGTTTTGCCTGTCAAAACGGCGCATTCATTTGCTCTAAGAAAAGCAAGTTGAAAGTAATTGGTACTTCAATATCGGTAACTACCAATATATAACTTTCAAGTAATATTTACTATAAAGTATCGAAGGAAGCAGCAGTGTAATTTTAAAGTAACATTCTTCTTGTTGGTCATTCTGGTGTTTACATTAAACACACACCATTATCTTCTATTAGTAGCTGAATATTTATCCCTGCATTATTATTTCTATAACAAATTTATTTCTTTGTGACTATGCTTGTTACTCCTGCTGCATGTTTTGCCTTTGGATTTTTTGTGGTGTTTTGACCCAGATTTTTAATCTGGGTGAAGGTTTATAGTTATAGGTATCTACAACAAACAATTAAGGTTTCATCAACGTCGCGGCAACTACTTGAAATTGCATTGCATTGCATTGAGATTGCAATTTTGAAGTAATATTTTAAAATTAGTTACTGCTACGATCATTTGCCACTTTATAGTTCTGAAAACTTAAAGGTCGTCCCATGGGTAACCGAGCCGTCTCCAAAACCAGAAGATCTACTTAGGAGTCCCATAACTATAAAGTAACCAGAAGTAGATAAAAATACGTAGGTGACTGTAACTTTGTTGTATGAAGTTATTTAGACAACAAAGTGAATCAAATTTGATGGTGGTTACGTAATAATTACTTTTTGAAGGTTCCAGTAGCGTTACTTTAAATGGGTTTATTGTGGTAGATTATTCAAAACTTATTACTTAGAATCCTCGTTAATAAAGCTCAAGATCCAATTGTTTTTTCACACATAAACATAAAAGTCGGTGCAATTAATTTTTTCCGCCTTGAGAAAGTTGGGTAAGCTATCACTTTATGATAGTATAGAGATCGCTACGTAATTTATTTAGGTTTAACAGAATCAATCATAACTTTATTCGATATTGGTCCAGTTATAATCTCATTGCAGAATTTTTATTCAACCATTATATTTAAACAAAAAAGGCATACTTGTTAAATCTTCATAAAATGCACCTTTATCGTGATATTTCCATTTTAGAAAATCATAGTATCTGTTTTTAGTGATCATCGCTTTCTTCTTTTTTCTAAAATATACGTAAAATATTACCCATTCCTCATGAATCACCCTGTATATCTCAGTTTATTATTGTCCTGTATATGAACATTAAAATTAACTTCTGTTATATATGTATATTGTTTTTGTACGAGACATTCAGCGAACAGTTTTCTGTTTTCGATTTATGGTACCGTTTACCTCGACCAAACAAATCGATACAGATTCGAAGCAGTCGCACCTAATTCAAAATTTATTATCTTGGTAGCTCAAATTGTACCCTCACGGTTTATTAACACTTTTAATACGTTTTCAACAAAGAGTTAGCATGTGTTAAAAGCACTATAAATTAAGGAGTACAACCATATACGTGTTTTATGGGCAATGCTACAGCAATAAAAGAGTTATGCGACTTAAAGTCTCACACGTGACTGCCTCCATAGATATCGCATCCGTTGGAATAAGCTAGCGTTCAGTAAAACGGTTTTACTTGTATTTCGCGTTATTGAAATAACTGAAAAGTAAAATTTCTCAAAGTTGCAGTTGCAGCAAAATATTAGTGAAATTGAATAAAGATATAGAGGGTGTTTTTGAAGGGTTACTGAGGACGTGTCTTGGTTATTGAATGGACTATAGATTGATTTACGAAGTATTATATCAAAATGCCTTATTGAAATCAAGAGTTAGCAGACATGATATTAATGATGGACAGATTGCTATCTTGCTGGAAGCACTTCCAGAAGTAATTTTGTACAGAGTCTTAAGTCCTGCTAGGGGAACTTAAGCCCCCAATAAAGAAGAAAGAAACCAGAAAGGTTTTCAAAAATTCTTAAACTTTGGTATTTTATGTTTTTTAGAATCCTGACACCGAGAAAAATAGTAGAAAAATTCTCAGCTGGAAACGGAGCGATTTTTTCAGTAATAAAATTTTTTTTAAATTCTATTTTAGAATTCAACCATTTCAAATTGTTGGAAATAAAGTGGTCGCATTTGCTATTGTATTGAGCCCATTTTTCACACATTTTTCACATCCAGTGCCATTTGCAACGTAAGTTTTAATTTCTTTGAATATTCCTCGCAATGAAGAAGAGGTTGATTCTTAGATAATATTAAATAATTCCATCCTAATTATTCGTATAAATTTTTGGTCTGAAATGAAATAAATCATTGTAACAAAGAAGGCGCTAGTTTGCAACTTTTTTTTTAACGATACTACTCCTGGGATGATATACAACCCACTGATTCTTCCATCTTGACTTCAATTGACGTCACTCACAATTAAACTATTTTTTTTATATGATAAAGGCATAAATATTTTAAGATTTTTGTTTAATTACTGGAAATAGTGAGTTCCATCTCTGAAAATATATTTAAACCTATTTTTAATTATCTACACTTCGCTTCTTCAGCGTTTGTGGCGTGTTTTTGTTTGCGGTTCGAAAACTATAATCACTTAAAATGTATTCAGATGAATATTTAGATGTCTTTTAATGTAAAAAGAATGTCAACGTAGTCATTTTTATTTTTCGAATTTTTGACAAATTTTTGCGTTAACTGCCCCACAGTGGCTGAGGGCCATTCAAAGTCCTAAACAAGTTTCACGTAAATAGTGTCTAAATTCCTATATATTAGAAGACGGCACTTTCCTCTCGGTCCCACACGCGACCCGAAATCTGTGGACTTGCCGCCAAATTAACATTTTTTTGAGAAACGGTCAACGTAATTCCTATATCTTGATGTCGTATTTTGAAGGCGCTTTTTTCGCTTTTTCCTAGCCAAATTTCCCTTTCCCTGCGGCTCCATGGCGGCCGTCGCGATTTTCTCTGCAGGACTAGGATACAATATGCCAGGAACGCCCCTTTCGAGAAATCTGAATAACGATGGCCAAAACGTCTTAAAAGAAACGAAACGGCAAAAATAATTTCATATTCTGGGACGTTTTTCGGATCGTTGGGACGATGAGAAGTCGGTATTGTGCCCTCCGGGACCTATCCATCTCCATTCTCAACGAAATGACGAGTACATCTGTAAAACTTAATTAAAACATTTCGGGGTCGGTGGTGCGATTCCTGGACGGGTTAACTTTTTTCTATATTTTTTAATACTTTACATTTTTTATTTAAATCTTTGAATGAAAAAATATTAACTGTTTCCGGAATCACAGTCGTATTGTTTCAGATTTATAAAGCCATTCAAAAAAGTTAGATTGGTGTTAAAATAA
Source organism: Monochamus alternatus (assembly GCA_037114965.1). NCBI lineage: Eukaryota > Metazoa > Arthropoda > Insecta > Coleoptera > Cerambycidae > Monochamus > Monochamus alternatus. The sequence goes on from CM073430.1 coordinate 20,874,148, forward strand.
AAACTGACAAGAAAAAAAAATCCAAATTCGAGGAAATTTTCGTTTATCGGAACGGTTATCGAACCTGCAATTCGTATACAAAGTGTTGAAAAATTTGTGACCGTTAAAAAGTCCTCAAAATTAATGGAATTAAAAAAAATATTTTGACGAAACTTCTAATAAGATCTATTAGAACAAGGTCTATTAGAATACTAATTAACAAAAAAATACAGGCTGTCCCAGGGGCGTGGGAAAGCGTGTGCATTTCTGCGACTAAAATGGAACATTTTCAAGTTGTAACTTGAACACTTTGTGACTTTTTATACACTTGTTTTCCGCATAGATGGTTGTACATTGCCCAGCGCGAAGTCTTGATATGAGTCCTCTAAACTTTTTCGTTTGGAGAGAGTAAATAAATACCTGAAATGAACACTACGTACCATATAATTGTCACCGCCGTTTAAAAGCATGTTTATTCTATCAATTTTTGTTGAATTGATTTACTGATGCACTTTTTATGCATTTGGCATAATTAATGGTAACAATCTACACTTTGTTAATATTAAGTCGTTTAATTGTTTATAAAACTGAAAATAAAAAAGTTATGCCCAGTTTACCAGTTTCAGTTTTCTAGTCAATAAAGGTTTTTTAACTCTATAAAACTGTGCACAAAGTTTTAACAATAATTTCTATCTTAAAAAGTGTCAAACGTTAATAAAATGTTCGACCAGTATCAGTTGAGAACGAGTTACCAATGAATTTACCGCAAGAAGTAGTTAGACGAACATTTCTGATAGTTTCAAACCGTCTCCAACTAATGCAGGAACAGACCTAACACAGTTTTGAAAAAAAAATGTTCGCATTATTGTTTGGAATTTTTTTGATGGACAATCCGTTAATTCTTACTTTTCTCTCTCCTCGCTTAAAATATTTGTACAAAGTGTTGAAAAATTTGTGACCGTTAAAAAGTCCTCAAAATTAATGGAATTTAAAAAAATATTTTTACGAAACTTCTAATAAGATCTATTAGAACAAGGTCTATTAGAACACTAATTAACAAAAAAATACAGGCTGTCTCAGGCGTGGGAGAGCGTGTGCATTTCTGCGACTAAAATGGAACATTTTCAAGTTGTAACTTGAACACTTTGTGACTTTTTATACACTTGTTTTCCGCATAGATGGTTGTACATTGCCCAGCGCGAAGTCTGGATATGAGTCCTCTAGACTTCTTCGTTTGGAGAGAGTAAATAAATACCTGAAATGAACACTACGTACCATATAATTGTCACCGCCGTTTAAAAGCATGTTTATTCTAGCAATTTCTGTTGAATTGATTTACTGACGCACTTTTTATTTATTTAAAGCTACATTATTCAAACTATTATATTATTAGATCGAAGTTTTATTTTTTTGGAAATGAAGCGAACAGAAAAGCTGGACGAACACCGTCAATCGTAATAACGTAGAACGTTTAAGATACTTCAAAATTTAAATGACACACAGAAACGTACCTTACTAGACGCATTTTATGGGTGACAATGTTTTTACCTGTCAAAGACAAGATAACTTAACGGGATTTGTTAAGAGTTTACGCCTTTACGTATTCAACTCGAATTTATAAACAAGTTCTCGAGACATTTGAAACAAATGTAGTATACCTCTTACAGTGATACCAGTCCTAGATGAAATGATGACGATAAGATATAAGATTTATAGTAGGTGTCCACAATTCCATGTCACGTCATAAAGGCTATTATATTGTTAATATTTATTGCTTGCTTTGTATGTTTCGTGTATGCATACTACAATGTTGCTGGTTTATTATGTTTTAGTCGATATTGTTGGCTGAACTATCCTTTCATATGACTGACTTCTCATGTCCCAAAAATGTGCCAGACATTATTAGACCGCGGATAGTTTAAGGAGATGATGTAAATTTCAGAAAAGGACGCAGGAACATATATCGGTTTTCTTCAATACATTTCTAATAGGTGTGTTTATAAAACACGTAATATATAAGGTGATTTTAAAAGTAGTGCCACAAATTTAATTGCATTTTTTAGACCACAAAATAAGACGAAAAGTCTATATAAACATGTATTCTAAAAAGTTTCGACATACAGGGCGTGAAAAGTTAGTTCCTGATGATGGTTTTTAATTTGCCAAACGCGTAAAAGATAAGTTAACGAAATTTGACACAATCCCGTATATTTTTATGCTCTTCTTGAAAATCGAAAAAGAAATGATCATAATTTGTCTAGGGGTGGGTAATGCAAGGGGGTAGTGTTTAAAAGGAAACTCTTTTGTGTATATTATTTTGACAATTTCATAGCAAAAAATGGAAACTATTTGTGTAAAAAGATTTTTACACAAAAAAGGTACTTTCGACGTCGGCAACAATTTCCAAGAAAAATGAATTTCATTAATTTCTCTACGTATTAGGGAAATGCCTAATTAAAAATCGTCATCAAGAAGTAGCCTTTCACACTCTGTATAATAAAAATAATAATTTATTAGCCCAACAGAAGTAACTCCATTTAGAGAGCTAAATTACACTGGAATAACTGATATATGATATATGTATGTTGAATATGAAGTGATTTAGGATACATGTTTATATATAGTGCTTCTTAATTAGAGATTGAAAATCCAACGTCACCCCACCAACGCGAATATCTCTGCAGGGAGGGCTCAAATAGAAAAAAAATATAGAAAAGACCCCCTTTAAATTAGGTCATAGAATACCCTCCTTAAATATTTACGTGGAATTACGGAACACCCTGTATATAGATACATGGAAAAGTGAACAAATTTTGCGTATTATTCGCTTTTGGGCAATAATTCAGTTAAATTTATGGTACTACTTCTAAAATCACCTTGTATATTAAAACCATTATAAACAAAATATGAAGTTTATTTGGAAACAAAGTAAATTGGAAATACATCATGGACCCGAGAAATTGCTTGTTCCGTTTAAATAAGATAAAAACTCGCTAACTGGCTTGACGTCATATGCTTGCTGACCCGTCTTGTATCTAGAGCGTGCCCGCGATTTACAGGTTACGCTGAAGAACAAAACGAAGTTATAGTTCAGTATTGTTATGTAATTTTCTAAGAGAATATTTTCCAGCCTCGCTATTTTAAGGGTACTTCTACTACAAATAACTAAGGAAAGAAAAGTATTATACATTTTTTAACTTCATGGTGGTTTATGGCACCTATAATCCTACCTTTTTCAAGTAATGTCAAAATTTTGCGGACTATTATAAATTCTTGCTTACTATTAAAATCTTTTGTGTCGTATTTAAAGATAATTTGGCTACTGTAAACAACACAATTTTCTTTATAGTTTCAGTTATGTGAGGAAATTCTAAAGCTTCACGATATAAATAATTTTATATATATTTTTATTTGCTGTATATTAAATACTTTGGAAGAAATTATTTTTCATAAATTTGCGTTATACTACTTCTACGAATACGTTAATGTTGCACGATGGGAATTATAGTGATATGTTTTTTATGTTGAACAACCTGTAGGTACTAGTAATCTATTTTATTATGATTGACACTGCAAACGAGCCTATCTCAGTGTAAATCATCCAGAATATATTGTTAATTAGCTCGATACCCGGCAAGTAGAGATACCTATTAACGTGACTCACATCAAACCGTTTTATTCTCATTATGCAAATTCGCTTTATTATTTTCATAATACACGAAAGATGGCACGGAGCCGCGAGAGGGACTTATTAAAACAACTACACGGTTATTTATTGTGATTATGTAGCTCAGGCTCGTTCAGTGTAATGGTATGTTTATGAACTCGGAGGTTATGGGTTTTCATGGGATATGACCAAATGTTCTGCGGCTGTGTCTTGGTGCATACGAAGGATTACTGAACTCAAACAGTGACATCTGTTCCATTTATCTGCTTTAGGGAGGTTTTACTATTTATCTCAAATATTTTCAAAAATATCAATTTTAGGGGAAAATATAGAATACAAAAATATTATTCGATAAATTCTGCATAAGATGCATTTATGTCACAAGATAGATTATGGAAAGAAATTATAACTGAAGGACATCAAGTGGAATATTGAAATCGTTGTTTATTCAAATTTATATTACATAACTGTTTTCTTTATTCAATTATTTTCTGTTTTTTACATTTGGGATGCTCATCTTTCTCTATTTTCTTCTATTTCGTTAGTGTCTCCAATTTTTTTCAGTTTATTCTGCCTCTTCATTATCTTCGTCTGATAATTCAACTGTCAGGAAATTCTTTAAATCGATGTCAATGGGTCCATCGACGTTTCAAGTTCGACCTTAGCAAGTGGTACAAAATGTTCGAACAGCTCAGCCCAAGCTTACGACAGCTGCAGCTGCCTTTGCATCCACTTCAACAATTACAGGAGTTTATCCTAAGTAGTGCTGGTCGCGCTGCTTCTTTTTTAGTAGTTACCGTTGATAGTACATTTTCAACCCCATTATGTTCGTTCCAAAGGAATTTCATTCCAGTATTACACAAATTTTTTGGACGTTGCGTTTTTGAAACACAGAAGTTGTATTAAGATTAACCAGTGCTAGTGAGAGTGCGGTATACACCTTTGCGCAACAATGTATTAAAAACTATTCCCTCGAAAAAACTGAATAAACCTTTTTCGTGCAGAATTTTTTGTAGGTATTCTATTTCTTTTTCCTAAAATATTTTCGGAGAAAAACGCGAAAAACTCCCTCTTATTTAACGCAGACTAGCACAGCTACATCTAGCGGCCATTCGCTACTCCATGCCGGACTAAAAAGTCACAGCCACGAAGTGTTCTACATCGCAGTACCATTTAAACCTAGCGACCTCTATCGCGATCTATCGCGCAAAACAGCTAAGGTTATTCGTCGGTTACCTCACCTATGGCATACTGATGAGAGCTAATAACCTCGAAACCGGTATATGTCTGGTAGGCTGCTGAATAGTTGTTTCCCCTTATGCTCCCTCTTATTTGTTTAAACATGTTGCACATTCAATGTTGGTACCCTAAAATTTTTCTGTCATCAAGGGATCATAAATGATCAAAAAATAAAAAAACTTCAGTAGCAATTCGAAGAAACCGATGATTTTCAACCTCTGACGTCTGGATTAAATCCTATAAGTAAAGCCCGAACCTCGTTCGGAAATGCCGTCATTATCTGAGTCGCACTTAGGCAAGCTAAAGTTTGTAGAAACCGAGGTGCAAACATATATACAGGGTGTTTATTAATTGAATGCCGATACTTAAGGGTATGAATCCTTCGGTCATTTTAAGAAGAAGACTTAATATCAACATATGTCCTAAACCTCTTAATTTTTGAGCTACAGTTTTAAGAAAAAATTTACTTTTTTGTTATAATTTTCTTATCACTCCAGATATTTTTATTAAATTTTGTACACACCTATTAATCATTAAGGAGCATTGTTTGATGTAAAAAATGTTTTAAAATCTTTGCCAATGACGTCCGTACGAGGTTTGAACTAAACATTTTTGAAGAAAAAAATGGTACGCCACTGCCTTTTTTAAAAACTAAAATTATTTTTAAAATCTGCAATTATTTTACAGCAAATTCGGTCCCTAGACTTACTCTCGTACGACGCACCATTTTCACGTAAAAAAAATTTTTTCCCCAAGTTTATTGATACTGCTTTCGATATTTTGTTGCCATTTTGTAAACACCCGCCATGCGTGGAAACACTTTTTGTGGGGCAAAAATTAATTTTCTATTTTTACAAGTGACGTTCACGTAGGCATGATATTGAATATTTGAATAGAAAAAACGGTAAGCTCATTAAATGCCCCCTTAAACCCAATGAAATAAAAATTAGTATAATGTGTCATAATTTTTGACGCTTCTTTTCACAATAAAGTTGACATTGATTTTTCATTATTAAAAAATTATTATTAGAGTAGAAGGTAAAATTTCATAAAAAATGGTAAATTTTACAATCGGTGAATTAGCTGACATGCATTTTACTTATGGGGTTGCCGATGGAAATGCATACAAAGCCAGGAGGATATACCAACAGCGGTATCCAAATCGTGTACTACCCGAATCGAGAACATTTTCTGGAATTCATAGACGTCTTCACAAAACCGCAAATTTAAAAGTAGATCACAGTGCTATAGGAGTCCCTAAAACAGTAAGAACGCCGGAACTAGAAGAAGGAATTTTACATGAAATTGAGGAGAACCCCGAAACTAGCACAAGGAAAATCGCGGCAACATTTAATGTTTCACACGTACTTGTTTGGAAAATTCTTATCGAAAATTTGTTATATCCATATCACATTCAAAGAGTCCAGGCATTACTCCCTAGAGATTTCCCGTTGCACATTAATTTCTGTGAGTGGTTTCTTCAAAAGCTGCTGGAAAATCCGTTATTTGACAAGTACATTCTTTTTACCGATGAAGCTAGTTTCTCTCGAAACTCAATACGAAATTTCCATAATAACCATTTGTGGGCGGATGAAAACCCTTTTGCAATTGTTGAATCAAATCATCAAGAACAGTTTTCATTAAATGTTTGGGCTGGTATTATTGACGATTATTTGATAGGCCCATTTTTTCTGCCAAGAAGATTAGATGGACAATTGTATTTACACTTTCTAATCTGTCGCCAATGCTTGAAGACCTTCCTCTTTTATGTGAATTTTTAAATCACAACTATCGCGATCGGTGGATAGGCCGCGGAGGAACGCAGTCATGGCCGCCCAGATCTCCCGACCTTAATAGTTTAGACTACTTTTTCTGGGATCATCTGAAAAGCTTTGTGTACGCAGTGCCAATTCAAGTCGAAGAAGAGTTACGAAATCGTATAATAGTATGCTGCCAAACCATAAGAGACACCCAAGGAATTTTTGAAAATGTACGTCAGTATATGCGAAGAAGAGTAGATGCTTGCATACGTGTGGGTGGAGGACACTTTCAACAACTACTGTAAATACATAATTTGGGTTCATTATGTTGTTTGTATTTTCTTGTATTGTCGTTTCGTTTTAGGTTTAAGTTTTTGGAATTTATCATTTTACTAAATAAATCACGATTTTTAAAATAAAATTTAAAAAAAATCAGAGGTGTACCGTTTTTTTCTATCCAAATATTTAATATTATGCCTACGTGGAGCTCACTGGTTAAAGTAGAAAATTAATTTTTGTCCTAAAAAGTGTTTCCACGCATGGTGGGTGTCTACAAAATGGCAACAAAATATCAAAAGCAGTCTCAATGAACTTGGGGAAAAAACTTTTTTGGTTTTAATTTTTTTACGTGAAAACGGTGCGTCGTACGAGAGTAAGTCTAGGGACCGAATTTGCTGTAAAATAAATGGAGATTTTAAAAATAATTTTAGTTTTTAGAAAAAGCAGTGGCGTACCATTTTTTACATCAAAAAATGCTCCTTAATGATTAATAGGTGTGTACACAATTTCATAAAAATATCGGGAGTGATAAGAAAATTATAATAAAAAAGTATTTTTTTTAAAAACTGTAACACCTTGTTGCTCAAAAATTAAGTTCCTTTCCTTCATGTATATTTTCTGGCTAAGACCCTGACAGTGGTTGCTGGACTCTCTTCCGCGGCGACTGTTGCTCTTGGCCTCAATACTGAGGCTGTGTGACACGAAGTCGCAAATAGAGATAGGCAGGCTACTTGTCATTCTCTTGTGTTCGTGTCCTTTGCCCTTCCTTCTTATTCCATCCTGTTTTTAAGCTGCACTGCGCTGATGAAGGGGAAAAACCCAGAAACAACGTTGTCCGCAGTTGCTTCGTTGTTCCCTCCATCTTTTTTTTTCTCTGGATCCATCAAGCCGTTAAAATCCACCTGTCTCTTATAAGATTATGATCCATTAAGCTCCTTTCCTTCATGTAAAAATTAAGAGGTTTAGGACATATGTTGATATTAAGTTTTCTCCTTAAAATGACCGAAAGATCTACACCCTTAAGTATCGGCATTCAATTAATATACACCCTGTATATGTGTATATTTACAATTATTGAAGCTTTATATTCGTTTGGCAAAAATCATGTGAAATAGTTCTCCAATTTTTTTTGTGAAATAACTACAATGAGGATGGTCAACAATACAGATTTGCATTTCTCATAACTTATGTCTCTTTCTTAGGGAAATGTTCCACTAATCTCGAGAATCTAGCCCCTGGAGATAAGTAAATGGATGTTTTTCTCGGTTAGCTGACATGAATAAGATTAATTTGTTTCAATATAAATAAACTATGTTTAAACGCCAAGTTCGGAACTGAGGTCTGCGAAAAAAGTGCAGGCCTTACCTACAAGTATAACTGCTAACGATGTTAAAATCTCGAGTCCTTCATAAGTTGTTTGTGAGATGGCTCTTTCCGTTGGGATTCCCTGTACATCAGAAGGGATACGATTCGACTCTAATTCAGGACGGTGACGTGGATTTTTCACAAAGGGAGCAGTAATAAATTAATTAAAATCTCATTTCGCGCCGAACACATTTCTTTGCGAAATTAAACAGCCGAGCATAACTCACATGCACGGTCTCGTAACGCGCGCATTATCCCTGAATTCATATTTAGACGGCGAGGGCACCAATAACAACAACGAAAGTTTGTCGGGTGTATCTCTCCAGCGCGCGCCGCTAACTAAGATATATCCTTAATGAGAAAGAAATATAATAACAGATATAAATAGCCTTTAGATACTGTTTCATTTACAATAAATTCGAGGCCCGGTTATTACTGCAGGTGAGCGCGCGATGCGCGAATAAATACGCCGAGTTAAAAAGCCGCCATCCGCGTCTCCTTATCTCCCTTCGAGCCGTATAAATTACCATGTGGGCGTCTCTCTCGCGTCACAACGAGGCAGTGGCGGCGGACAAACAGCGCAAAAGAGAATAGTTCATTTTTATGATAATAAAACAACGGAATATACAGAATGTTCCGTATAAGAACTGGCACAGAGAAAGTGCTTGTAGGGGATCCCAAAATATTGCAATTTAGCCAAACGTATCTATATACAATGTTACATAGCCGGAGTTACAGTCCTTCAAAGTGGGGCCAAATATTTCGACAAAAATTGATATATCTGAATTACTTTAACTTGGAATAACCAAATTTGGTACATGATGTAGGTTTATTATTGATCTTCTTTGACTATGAGTTCAAGTAAATTGAAACACTAAAAGGTGTTGATTGAGGGTGAGTCACTCCTAAAATTAGGTATATAATTTTTTTCGCATTGATCGAATTTAATCATAATGATAATATCTCGCGCAGAATTAAATTTAAAACACTATTCTACTCTTGTTAAATTTTAAAAATCTTTACAGAAAATAATAAAGTAAAAATAAATAAAAAAGGCAAAATTTAAAAATTCAATAGTTTTTCCAAAAATCTTATGCCTTATTTTGCCTTACTTTTCTAGATTTTTTTTTTGCAGAAAATGGAATACCGTTCCGCTCTTTCGATTTTAGTCATATCTATATTATTTATTTTCATCCTAAAACTGACTTCCTTTTTCCAAAAAAGAAAACCAATTTTGTAGGTTAAAGTCTATATGTAACTTGGAAATGGTGCGTTTAAGGGTTTATTTAGTCACATTTTTTTATATACTATCACCAACCAATGTTTGTAACATACTTTACGGGACACTCTGTATTTTTAAAATAAAAGGTGTCCATCTAAGAAACAAGTATGCCAAAATGATTCAATCGATAGGTTTAATTTCAAGTGCCTGTTCTACTGCCCGTGACGCCACTGGCTTCGTTCGGTTAATGTTGCTCAATCTTAGTTAAAGACTTCTATACTGCAGCACACTTTCATATACATGAAATGGCGTGTAACAATTGAAAGATTTTTCGAAGATAATACGCATATTATGTTCATAATACGGTTTACTATTTGTGACAAATATTCTATACGGAGTGATTTAGAACTTATTTAAAAAAATTTGGTAATAGATGCGTCTTAAAAATGGAGTCATTATTGTAAAAAAATGTTGTAGTTTCCTAGAAAAAAAATATTGATGTCCTAGCAGTTTTAACCTTTACATAGCTGGGCTTCTGTACTCTCTAGCCAGGCAATTTCAAATATCCTGTTACTTATCGTATTAACTTTTTTGTGATGCAAGCATTTACATTACTTTTTCAAATATCAAAAGGGACTTACATGTGCCAAATGCAGCTACTTTTACAACGGTGTGCAGTGAGTGCAAGTGTAGTGCAGACGTTGGCGTAACACAGGAAATTTGCAACCGAATCGTAAGAGATGGAGGACCAGGGTGTCCACGGTGTATTATAGCAGTGTGGCGTATCATACACGAGGTTCAATTACGTCCGTACCATGGGCAGCGTGGCTGAACATTAATACCAAGGGATTGGACGAGGAGGATCGGTACAATGACCGCCACGATCTCCTGATTTTAAATCATTTGGACTTATTTTTGTGGGGATATTTAAAAAATGAGGTCGACACTATTGATGATTTACACAACCGTATCTTAGCAGCTGCCAATAACAGACAAGAAGCAGAAACATTTGTGTTAGTTTGTAGAAACTGGATAGAACTGACCCAAAATTTTGTTAATAATTAATAACAATAGTGGCAAAAGCAGTTGAATTTGCTGTATACACTGGTAAAATATTTGACCATCATTCTGGAACACCCTGTATATTAACAAACAGATACATTTATCCAAATAAGACATATTTGTCATAAGACAAATTATTCAAAGATTTCTGCAGTAAATTAAAGTAGTATGTAATTCTTGGGACAGAAAATTAAAAATATCAGTCACATTTTATATTTCGATCTAAATAGATAAGAAAATATTGGAATATAGATTTATAGGATAAATCAGAGGTATTTTTCCTAAACAAAAAGTGCAAAAGGTATGCGCAATACTTAAAAAAATACTAAAGTATCATCCTGTATATAAAAAACTAAATATATTTATGAAGGTCTGTATTTACTTTTGAATCGATAATTCTGTCGGCGTTTGACGAGGCGGGCCCTTATCCAGCTAAGAACAGTGGAATTTGCGTACATCCAGTGTGCCGTGGAATATCTGGATGGCGGGATAGGGATCTAAACGTCGCTTTAATGGTTAATCAACGTGCCGTTAGTATAAGTATGGACCCGGCCAGAGCAGGCCTCTATATCATCCCGGGCCGGCTATCTCTCCTTGTCGATCTTTATTCCCTACTTTACATGCATGGACACAACCGTTGCTACTTTCAAACTCCCGTGATAATCGTTGTAAATAGAGGAGACCGTGAACGGGCGCAAATACTGTCACTAGACTCAAGAATTAGAAACAAACTTATACTAATGGGCAGATTATAGCCGAAATAATATTAAGGGCCGTGCGTTAACAGTACATGACGCAAGAACCAGGGACGGATTCAGAACGCCCCGCTTATGCGCACATGTGAAAAAACCGTTAAATCATATATTACCGTAATTGGCGATTGTGAAATATTAAATAACAGGGACAATACTGCAGTGCACTTTCTCGTTACTGGTTATTAATTTATATGTCACGGAATAACAGCATATAACATTTTGTGTAATGGAGCTCGTACGCTAAACTTGACATACGATAAATTTACATCATTATATTTTTAAATCTTATGTTGAAAGCTGTGTTGTTATTAATTAATCTGTGACCGAAAAAGTTTTAAACCGGTTTGGATATAAGAGCAACTTTTATCATCAGGACCTCCACAAAAAACTACATTTTTTTTACTAAAACAACACACAGCTGTCACTGTCACATCTTTGTTGTACAATACCATACATTTAAATTTATGTACGTATTAATAACAACTGTATAACAAGCTTCATATGCTAATTTCACCTTTGTAATTAAAAAATACATTATTATCTGGAATTGTGGGAAGCGCAGCCGAAAGTCTACATGACTTAGGCCTCATTGGACCCCTTATACCTCCTTCCATAAGGAGACTAATTCACCTGAGCCGCCAACCAACCTAATAACCTAAAAAATGGTGACGTTGCTCAGGAGGATCTCTCTAATGTAGGCCATCGTTCTCCCAATACGGGTTCTCTTATTGACGGGATGACAGTACAGCCACAGAGTGTATGGAGTACTGTCTCGTCTTCCTGTTCGCAACCCCTACGAGAAGCGTTTCACACTTCCTCATGTAATACAGGTGTGCTTCCTTAGCCAACAGTGTCCAGTTTGAATACCTGTCAGCAGGCGAAGATTTGTCCTAGACATAGCCAGGTACTTTTTGGCTGTATCCTTGCTGGGGTACTCTAGGATCTCCTTAGCAAATTGACAGTTATTTGTTTCTTCCCAACGTTTCCTAAACTCTTTAAGGGTTTTCTATCTGATAATTTCAACAAATTCTGACAATGGAAGCATACTGGAGATACCAGGTCCAAATATTGAGACCCGATGCACTCATAGCCAGCTTGTCAGCTGCTTTATTGCCATTGCACCGATCGTGACATTTTACCCACCATACAGAGACGTTGTTGTTGGTTGAGACCACTACCAGTGCCTGATGGCATTCACGTGTTGATCTAGTTGTTATGATTACATAAGATCAGTAGTGATGACTATCTGTATATATTATAATGGGTTTGTATGTTGTATGTCTATAGGCAATTTATTTGGCAGCCATGGTTATACCTGCTATTCCGTTCGTTTGTACCACGGTAGCATGCCTATCCATTCTCCACTGAAATTGAAGGACCTGGAATAAAAATCCACAATCCTGCACCTTCCTTTATTTTTGATCCGTCTGTGAAGATAAAACACAAACTGTTTAGTTGTCGTCTGTTGGACTTTCGGACACATAACCACTGCTTTCAAAAATTATCAGCTACAACTCTTGTTGACGCAGGTGGTGACATGACAATTAAGCGACATGGAAGATGGAAATCGACTGCTGTGGCAGAAACTGTACTGGCCAAGAACCGTTATCCTACACTTTAAACATAGATACATTGTCTCATTCTATACATTTTTCAAATTGTAACAACAATACAATTTATATACATATTTTTAATAGCGCCTAAAAACCTAAATTAAATATTTCTGTGTATAATATTATGTACAGGATGTCGTTGATATTATTGGAGATGGTGATTGTACAGTCATCAACATATCTATACACCGTTTCCGAGATTCAGAATGTCAAAGATTTCGAAATTTTTATTATATTTTTTATTTACTTGGAAACCCTTCATGACAAAACAACAATAACTCTAGGTTGTAATGGTGTATCTTTGGTCTAATTATTCATTATGTTTAAATATTCCCACTGTCATCATTCCAAGTCATTTAAGATATTTTAAATGAATAATTACTGAAAATTTACCGTGAAATGTCACACTCGTACGTTATGCGCTAGGTACTTTCCACGCTCTTTGTAATATGCTAATTTTCCATTGGTTTAAATTGTATGTTAGTTGCCTATTAATTGATTAATTTTATTTTAAATCCTAAATTCTATCTATTTTAGAAAAGCAATTTTGCCGGACACGGCGTGGCAATGCAGCGCATCCTGTGACGGGACATGAGACGCTTCCTTTATTCCAGGACTTGTATCAGAAGGTAAGTGGCAGTGGCGGCTTGTCCTAGAGGCCGCAAGGCTGTGAAATGAATAACTTATTGTGTTCTATTTAATGTAAAAAGGTTTTGCTGATATTATCATAAATTACTGAAAGTTTCGTGTACTTTCACTAAATGTGCAATTTACCACATTTTTAAGTATTAAATAATTACATAATTTAGTATTCCTTATGAGCGATTTGGAATGAAGAACACATACATTTTATTTCGTCGTAAGAAAGTTGGAATGAAAGTCCAATACAGGCATAAACTCCGCTAGATTAAATGTAAGTTCACAATTTTTTTTTTAGAAAATATATATGCCACATGAAGATGAAAGAGATATTAATTAATTATTCAAATATTTGTTGCATTTCTAAAATATAAAAAAAATATATAAAAAGTCACATTCGACTCCAACAAAACAAGAAATTAAATATTTATCTTTAAAGTACGTAAAATAATGCCATTGGCGCATTGGTTCATAACAGCTTAACAGCATTTGACAATTATTGTGGTACTGTTGGCAAATAATACGAAAGAATACAGGCACCATTAAGAAAGTAAAAAATATAATTATTTATATACATCTCTGTCTTAGTTCATGAATTCATAGTACCGACGTTTTTATTTATTTCAAATTCTCAATTTTTTAAATAAATGAAATTAAACAAAATTACATAATCCGATTAAAATTCCGCTATCCGCAATTGCACATTTTGTCCGCTAAACACGAATCAAATTCCGCTAAATCTGACGGAGATTCTGCTAAGTTGGCAACACTGTTGGTCAGTGCAGTGGTCAGTACTGGAATTTGAAGTGTGTTTTGTCTGTGTATGGTCTGAGAGATTTTTAATTGTGCTTTATGCTTAAAAATGAACAGTATAAGTTTTTTTTATTAAAAAAAAACATAAATTAGTCACTTTTTACTATTTTGAAATTCTGGTATAAATATTAGTTGAGCAATCATTTCTCTGAATTTTTTAAATTTACTGGAAAACCAAACATTTTACATAAAAAACACAACAGACAAAAAGATTTCTATTTTATCCATATCTATATTATGGAAACTTACATTATGTTTTCTTTTCCAAAAGATAAACCATAACAACTACTTACTTTTTTAGTTGCATCTTTTTAGGCCTATAGCTGGAAAACGGTGCGATTCAAAGTTTATTAGAAGTTTTATCCATATTTTTAATGTACTATCACCACCCAAAGTTTATAACATACTTTACGGGACACTCTGTATACCCACTGTAATAGTCAATCAGATCTGCAAATATCACCATCAAAAGGTCCGTCACAAAATGTTGATATTAGTTGAAGAAGGCAGATTTATAGGTACTAATAAAAACAGCTGTAATGTTTAAAGATTTATAGTTTTACGAAAGCGTAGAAAGGCCACGTTTTTTTATTTTCATTTTGTTACTTAATTTCGAGCTACACGAAAATTAGAGTTTAATCATGAAATTTCGAGTTTGAATACCAAATTTAGAGTTTAAATAGGAAATTTCGCGTTGAAACACGGCACAAGCCGTAGGCGAGTGCTGTAAATTACGCGAATTAAGTAATTAAAACAATTATATGCAAGTAAGATGCTATATTCAGTACTTTGACACTCACAACACGAACATGACATAAGATGCAATCAAAATTGTCAAAACACCTTACTTTCAAGTTTGACATTTGTCGGTCACTTGATAAATTAAAAAAAAAAACAAAACATTAGTGAACTTCTATCATCATTCGGAAATATTATAATATTGTCGTAACTGGTATAGTGAGTAGCGTTTGGCTGTCACACAGAAGGTTCATTCACCATTCTTTGAAATTAGTGTATATGATATAATTATTCTCTAGTGGATAATGGATATTATTATTATTATCACACAGCCCCACAAAAAAAAAAAGTTCATACACAAGAGAGTGACATATGTATTCCCATGTATTTTTTGACGCTGAATCCGATCCCAAGCTCAGAATTGGGCTTACACGTCTGGAATTGGCCCCAGGGGCCGAAAATGGCCTGAAATGCGGTTCCTGGGATAAGGCGAAGTGGACGCTGAATTTTGGAGCTAAAGCCGGATTTGTGTTCGAAAAGTTTATGGCCAACTGAAATTCCGGGTTTGGGTCCGGGAAAATGACCCCTTGGGGCGGGAAAATCCTGTTTTGGACGTCCCGGTCGCCATTGTGGTATTTTTGTGTGTTTTTTAATTCTGAACCTGAGACTGGGTGTGAAAAGTTTATGGTCAGCTGAAATTCGCAGTTTGGGTGCGGGAAAATGGCCCATTGGGGCCGGAAAATCATATTTCGGACGTACCAGTCGCAAAAGTGGGATTTTTTATGTATTTTTCAATACTGGTCCTTAGAGTATGCTAAAAAAGTTTTTGGACAGCTGAAATTCCCAGTTTGGGTCCGGGAAAATGGCCCATTGGGGCCGGAAAATCTTATTTCGGACATACCAGTCGCAACAGTGGTATTTGTGGTTTCGGAAGTAGTCAGTGGTATTTTTGTTTGTATATGATTTCCTTCTATTTTATTGCACGATATTCTTTTGTACCAATGTCTCAACTGAGACATACAAAACACGATTTTCCGGCCCCTAAGGGTCATTTTCCCGGTCCCGAACAGAGAATTTCACATGGCCATAAACCTATCAAGCACAGTCTAAGCTACAGGAATTAGTACATAAAAATCCCACTGTTGCGATTGGTACGTCCGAAATATGATTTTCCGGCCTCAATGAACCATTTTCCCGGACCCAAACTGGGAATTTCAGCTGACCATAAACTTTTCACACCCAGTCTCAGATTCAGAATTGAAAAACACACGAAAATACCACAGTGGCGACCGGGACGTCCAAAACAGGATTTTCCCGCCCCAAGGGGTCATTTTCCCGGACCCAAACCCGGAATTTCAGTTGGCCATAAACTTTTCGAGCACCAATCCGGCTTTAGCTCCAAAATTCAGCGTCGACTTCGCCTTATCCCAGGAACCGCATTTCAGGCCAATTTCGGCCCCTGGGGCCAATTCTAGATATATAAGCCCAATTCTGAGCTCGGGAATTTCAGCTGTCCAAAAACTTTTTGAACATACTCTAAGGACCAGGATTGAAAAATACATGAATATCCCACTTTTGCGACTGGTACGTCCGAAATATGATTTTCCGGCCCCAATGGGCCATTTTCCCGCACCCAAACTGGGAATTTCAGCTGACCAAAAACTTTTCACACCCAGTCTCAGGTCCAGAATTGAAAAACACACGAAAATACCACAGTGGTGACGGGGACGTACAAAACAGGATTTTCCCGGACCCAAACCCGGAATTTCAGTTGGCCATAAACTTTTCGAGCACAAATCCGGCTTTAGCTCCAAAATTCAGCGTCGACTTCGCCTTATCCCGGGAACCGCATTTCAGGCCATTTTCGGCCCCTGGGGCCAATTCCAGACGTGTAGGCCCAATTCTGAGCTCGGGATCGGATTCAGCGTCGAAAAATACATGGGAATACATATGTCACTATCTCGTGTATGAACTTTTTTTTTTGTGGGGCTGTGTTATTTAGGAAACATATGTGTAATTAACATTTTATAAGACAGTCGTCGACAGTCGTTGTTACTGTTGTGAAGACCAGTTTAATATAGGTAAGTAGGTAGATGTAGAATCTATGTAGCTAGCTGTTGTAAGTGTTGTATCATTAAAAGTAAATAATACCTAATTCTGTTTACATTCTTATAGCTAGAATAAAATAAGGAAAATTATTTGGTATATTTGTTTTGTTCATCACTCCATCACGGGTACGCTCTAGACATAAGGCAGATCAGCGAGCGTACGACGCAATGTCTCGGGTCTCTGGTTTGTGTCCAATTGACTTTTTTCTGAAATAAACTTGATATTTCAGGTTATAATGGGTTTTAATCAATTTTAATATATATTTTTGTGTTTGTGCACTCCCCCCCCCCTCTCGGTAAAAAAATCGACGAGCCGCCCCTGGTTAAGTGGTGGTATTTCTCGTTCTCGGTCCGCACATCGCGTGTGCACGTCACAGGCCCATACATTCCCGTCATTAAAGGCAGTTATTAACGCCGAGATATTGATAAGTTTGTGAAGTTTTTCCCCGTCCCCATAAATTGCGTTTATTTCTTTAGTTTGACAACCGGTTAATCATTCTGTTTATGCGAGTGACTATCCGCGCGGCTCCGCCAGGATTCTGTAAATCATCTCTGATGCGATCTCGGCCGGAACTTCGCTCATAATTAATCGACGGAGTTTAATTGAGATTTTTCTTCGATCGCTTACCCGATATTGTAATTTATTGGTGTTTTTGTAAAGTTGCGCGACGTGTATCCGCAATCAAACTACGACTCCAAGAAAGGTTATTAAGCCGGTCTATTTCCGGCTCATGCTAGGGCCTTTCCCATAATAGAAATTTGACGAAGCAAAACAATATCTTTCAAACCAATACACTATTGAAGTCGTGACGTCAGGTCTATAATTTATAAAGGGTGCTCCGAATTTTACCAAATATACAAGGTGTGGCAATTAAGTTCCGGGAATTTAGTTCTAACTCGGAAACTGGCAACACTACACCGTTCGTCAACATTTTTGGGGACCTTCCTTTTAGTTTCAGTCCAAGTCGATAGCACGTTCGGTTTCTGTTTTATTTGTATTTTTTTGGAAGTAACTTTTTTAGTGGCGCCGTGAATCAAATTACAAGCAACGTGTTGTGTGTCAATTTTTAGTGATATCTGGTGAAAAACCCTCGGAAATCTTTCACGTATTTGAATGGACCAAACAGTTCAAGGAGGGGCGTGAATCTGTAGAAGATGATCCACGTGAAGGGGCTCCGTCACCTCTCGTACTGACGCGAATGTTAACCGTTTGCGTGCACTGATCACGTCTGATCGGCGCCTAAGCATTCGTGCGTTGTCTGACGAGTTAAACGTCAACAAAGAAACCATTCGCAAGATGTTACACGAGAATTTGAATATGCGAAAGATTTGCGCAAAGATGGTACCAAAAGTTCTCACCCGTGAACAGAAAGACATGCGAAAATCTATCTGCGAGGATTTGTTGTCCCCATTCGGAGTGACGCCGACGGTAGAGACTGGATGAGTCGGGTAGTCACTGGAGATGAGACCTGAATATTTGAGTATGACCCCGAGACCCATAAACAGAGTCAGCAGTGGGTGGAAAAGGGTGGAGAATGGCCAACGAAAGCGAGGATGTCCAAGTCACGACTGAAGACAATGTTGATGGTTTTTTCGATATCCACGGCATCATTCATCGTGAATATGTTCCTCCCGGTCAGACAGTGACTGGACAGTTCTATATTGGCCTC
The DNA here is from genome assembly GCA_037114965.1 of Monochamus alternatus. Lineage (NCBI taxonomy): Eukaryota > Metazoa > Arthropoda > Insecta > Coleoptera > Cerambycidae > Monochamus > Monochamus alternatus. The sequence continues at coordinate 20,893,057 of CM073430.1, forward strand.
CTGGAACGGTTGCAGGCCCGCGTTTTCCGTGTACGACCCAAACTCGCCGAGAACGGCTGGATCTTGCACCACGACAACACGCCCATTCCTCGTTCATTGTGCAAGAGTTTTTGGCAGTAACTTCTTTAATGGTGTGGCGCAGACTGCCCAACGATAGCGAGGGTGTCCAAATCACGACTGAAGACAAGATGATCGTTTTTTCGATATCCACGGCATCATTCATCGTGAATATGTTCCTGCCGGTCAGACAGTGACTGGACAGTTCTATGTTGGCCTCCTGGAACGGCTGCGGGCCTGCGTTTTCTGTGTACGACCCGAACTCGTCGAGAACGGCTGGATCTTGTACCACGACAGCGCGCCCATTCCTCGTTCATTGTGAAAGAGTTTTTGGCAGTAACTTTTTTAGTGGATGATTCAAATTATAAGCGTGTGATTCAATTTTAAGTGAAATCTGGCGAAAAAGCTCGGAAATCCTTCGAAAATTGCAGGTGGTGTGTGGAGACGAGTTTATGTCGAAAACACGTGTGTTTGAATGGGCAAAACGGTTCAAGGAGGGGCGTAAATCGGTAGAAGATGATCCACGTGAAGGAACTTCCGTCACCTCTCGTACTGACGCGAATGTTGGCCGTTTGCGTGCACTGATTACGTCTGACCGGCACCTAAGCATTTGTGCGTTGTCTGACGAGTTAAACATCAACAAAGAAAGCGTTTGCAAGATGTTACACGAGAATTTGAATATGCGAGAGATATGCGCAAAGATGGTGCCAAAAGTTCTCACCCGTGAAGAGAAAGACATGCGAAAATCTATCTGCGAGGATTTGTTGTCCCCATTCGGAGTGACGCCGACGGTAGAGACTGGATGAGTCGGGTAGTCACTGGAGATGAGACCTGAATATTTGAGTATGACCCCGAGACCCATAAACAGAGTCAGCAGTGGGTGGAAAAGGGTGGAGAGCAGTCAACGAAAGCGAGGATGTGGAGAGAAGCCAACGAAAGCGAGGATGTCCAAGTCACGACTGAAGGTAATGTTGATCGTTTTTTTTTTTCGATATCTACGACACCATTCAGCATGAATAAGTTCCTGCCGGCCAGACAGTGACTGGATAGTTTTATGTTGGCATCCTGGAACGGCTGCGGGCCCGCGTTTTCCGTGTGCGACCCGAACTCGCCGAGAACGGCTGGATCTTGCACCACGACAGCACGCCCATTCCTCGTTCATTGTGCAAAAAGGCATCAACGTTGCCGCACCCACTATATAACGCCGATATTGCCCCCCTGCGATTTTTTTTATTCCCCAAGATCAAGTCGCACCTCAAGGGAACTTATCATGGCGGCGCGGCGTGCAGGAGAAGCTGTGGTGCTGAACTGGTTAATTGCGGAGGATTACCAAGGGTGCTTCCAATCATGAAAGCAACGTTGGAATCGTTGTGTAGAGTTAGAGGGAGACAATAGTCGATAATAAAATTTTGGCGAAATTTAATTTGCTTGTTTTGTCATTGACGAATTCCCGGAACTTAATTGCCAAACCTCGTAAAGATGCATACGGGCGGAGTTACAGGCCTTCAAAATGGAGATAAATATTTCGAGAAAAACTAATATCTCTGAATTACTGAATTTACTTGGAACAACCAAATTTGGTACATGATTTAGGTTTATTATTGGTCTTATTTGACTATGAGTTCAAGTAAATTGATATACTACAAGGTGTTCATGGAGGATGAATCACTCCTAAAATTATAGCAAACTATTCTTGCATTGATCGAATTTAAAAAGAATGATAATGTCCTGCGCAGAATTTATCACTTATAAATTTGGGTTGTTTTAAGAGAAGTCTAGCAATTAGACTCAAAAAACTGTATAAACTATTAAAACGCGACACCGAACAGTTTTCGAGTCAAATGGCTAAAGAAATTAGAATTAGAATTTAAACACAAACACAAATTTACCCGGTATCAATATAAACATCGATTGTAATTCGGCAGAACAATTTAATGAATAATAAACTATCTATATCTATCCAAACTTTATTTATGAAACATTAAAAATAAATAAATTTTTATTTGAGCGTACAGTTATTAAACAGGCAGTTATTGAAATTCATACGAGGACTACTAATGTCGCTACTGGTGCTGCCGCTTGATTTGAGTGATTTGTAATTTTGACCCGTTTGACGTCTATACCAATGCATTGTGCTGAGTATTTATTCTATTTGGAAATTTCATTAATTCCAATCGGCACATTTTATACTAACCTTTTTCTTCTTCTAAAAGGGATTTGGTGTGAGAAATAGTGAAATACTCTGTCACATAATTTACTGTCACCGCCTTGCCTCGTTTTCGAAAATAGAGGATTCTATTCGATATGTCCAGTTTATTTTCCATTATTTTTAATACGAAATAAGTGGTTTTGCAGTAAGTTGTTTCTCCTCCGCGCCAAGCTATTTTGAACGCCAAATGTGATAATTTCTTTTGAAGTTCCTTCCGGTTCATTTTCGTCACATACTCTGGCCATTGCAAATATTTCACATTTAAGAGCTAATGCACTGGATTTTCTCTTTTTAGCATTTTAGCGGTGGTGTTCCAAATTGTTTTAACTACCGCTTCTTTGTAGTCTTTTCCGCATATTAAAAGCTCAATCTTGTATTTTAGCAACGGACACCACGATAATTGATTAAAAAATAAATAAGTGAAAAAATCACTAGTACATTTGTCGTTGTAAAAATTGCAGGTAACCTTTGCCCCTGTCAAAGTGACAATTACACTGTGGCATGTGGATTTTTTTATATACTATATATATATGAGGGAAACCTGGAAAACCTCATTAATTAGGGGGGTAGTCAAATATCAACCGGTATCAACCTCTCACACTGACCCAAGCTAACATTATTCCACCCTACCATACCCGCAGAGAGGGTGCCAATCCTCTCCACGAATATAGCTTATATACGGTCTACCGGCAGCTGGGCGCGAACCAACTCCGATCTAGTCACCTCGATTCAATTACTGACGCCTTAAACCGCGCGACCACTGACCGACCCCAATTAAATTGTCACCGATAAAATGTTCCTCTAAACTCATCCATACTTAGTATGCGCGAGATGGTTTAAACCACTCGAGCTTTTATTTTTATGGATAAATTTCTTTTTAACTCAAAGTTTTGACAATCAGTAATTTTGCTCGGAAAGCTGACATTTGACAAAATCATTCAACCTTCGGTCTCGCGATTTTTTCATATCAGCATTTCTCCCAAAATTACTTATTGGCAGTTATTTAGTTACAAAGAAAAATTTATCTGATAAAACCAAAAGCTCTTGTGACTTTACTGTTGATACATGGTGTGATCATTTTTATCAAAGGTTCTATCCACCTCTAAAATTGTCTTTACACTGTTGCTCTGTAGTCCTTTGGTGTATAACTTTAAACCTGTTGCCCGAAGGATGGTATTTTTACCTCTGGCTTTTTAAACTACGTTTTCAAATTCAGACACATCCAATCCGATATGATTTTACAACGTGCAGACAACTGATAGCGTACTGGAGGACCGTTTCTCCCTTATTTTTGAATTTCTTCAAAAATATTACTTAAAACTGATCATATTTTATTATTACAATTATTTCAAATTTTTCTAAAGTCTTTGAGGTAGCTTTGTATAATCGCATCTACCCATTTGTTCACAGCAGAATTTGTTCATACCAGTATGGGTTTGTTAGTGGTAGATCAACTGTTACAAATCTAACGGTATTGGCTGAATACGTTTTGCTTGTTCTAGACAGCAGAGGACAGGTAGATGTTGTATCCACAGATTTTTCAAAGGCTTTTGACAGGATTGATTACACGATTTTACTTCATAAATTGGTGAACTTTGGTTTCTGCAGCGACTTTGTTAATTTCATTAAGTCCTATTTGTACAATATAATACAGTATGTCAGTTACGATGGTTTTGATTCTGATAATTATTTTGCAATTCCTCGGGTATTTCAGGGTTCAACTCTTGGCCCCTTGCTGTTTATATTATTTATAAACGATCTTAGTAAAATAATTGAATGCTGTAAACTGTTTTATGCGGACGACTTAAAAATATTTTCAATTATAGCTTGCTTGGATGATTGTAATCGGCTGCAGATGGAACAATATTCATTCGTTTTTCTTTAGTTTTATTGGGTTTTTGCCACACTTCTGAAAAATAATAAAAATTAATTAAATAAGCCCTTGTGCCAAACGGAACAGTCAAGGGTTATTTTTGAAACTAAGTTTGCCTAACCAAAAAATCTCACACTGAAAAAAGCAAATAAGTAAAAAATAACAAAAATCACATCACTATCGCGCACTTCCGTAATATTGACGTTTCTCTGTTTTCGTTTTCAAAATAGTAGTAAAAATATTAAACGTATGTCAAGTTTAAAATTTTAAACTGTCAAACTTGACCAAAAGATACTTATAGAAGGTATTCAGAGGAAATTCTTAAAATATTTAATGTTCAAAGGTGCTGGTGTTTACCCCAAAAGAGGTATAAACTATAGTCTTCTAACTATCCGATTTAATATTATTAGGTTAAAAGTACGAAGAATCTGTGCGTCATTAACATTCTTATATAAAATTGTGCATAGCATAATTGACTCTTCTGATCTACTTCCTCTTATTAATTTTTTTGTGCCTAGACTAAATTCTAGAAACACTGTAACGTTTCGATGTGATATTTCTAAGACTAATATTTTCCTGAGATCACATGTAAATGTTATGTGTAATAATTTTAATCATTTAAATCAGTCATGTGATATTTTCATTATTTCATCTCTTATTAGATTAGCTACTGAGCAATATGTCAATCTGCGATATTGTTATTTATATTTCCAAATATTAATATTATTGAGCGTTTGTATGTATTTATGTATTATTTCTTGTTTCTTTTTCATTTATTGTGTGCTATTTTTTCTTTATATAAATTGTCCTGTAAATGGATTTCTGTTGGGCAATAAAGCATTATTATTATTATATTTCTGTTCTCAGTTCTATGCGGTTATCTTTGACTGGAACGTTCCCAAATTTAAGAGATACAGCGGTGACAGCCCAAGGAATTGATGCTACTGCGGACCTGCGCTCTAATTAAAAAAATGTTTATTTAACACCGTCGTTTACACAATTGTCGCGCTACCGAGCTGGTTGCAGATGCAAATAAATGCAGGCTCCCACTCGCTATTTATGAATATAATTACCGTGAGCGCCAAGTTCGCGGGCCAATTTACCAATTAGGGATGTTTTTATGACGGCATCAATTCGTTGCGAAATTTGTTTCGTTTGCGTTTAATATAATTGGACCGGCATTGGATAATTTAATTAATTAATTCTTTTCATATACTAATTAAGGCGCCTTATTAAATTTCAGACGTGCACGCGGTGAACTGGAAGTCTTCTTATAACTTTATATTATTTCTAAATTTCTTTGTATACGTTCATTTGTTCAGTAATTATTGCTCAGATGAAACAATTAGCATTGAGAATAAAAATATAAGAAACACGTGCACGTGTCAGTGCCATACAAGCAGGACAACAATCAAAATGGATGCGCCATAGAAAGTTAGTTGAATCAGTATTATTACCAGAACCAGAAGCTATTGTGGCATTCATGACGATAATGACTTGCATCAGTATAGTTATTTATTTACTTTCATTTAGTAATATGAATTTTACGGTTCTTTAAATAGTTTTATAAGGGTATCTATTACAACACAAGTCCTGTAATAGATGCCCTTACCGTACTACTGCTGTAATAAAAAAAGTTTTTATTAATATTTTTCTGTTAAATAAAAACCTGCATTTTAGAAAAACGATTTATTTTGTTACGGCAATTGCCTTTATTGTATTTTTTATTTAATTTTATTTACAGTAAACTGTATGTTGCTATTTCTGAATAATAGAGAGCGCTTAACACTCTTTTGAATCGCGCTCGAAACGAAAGAATGTACGCTATCGTGTCCTTTTTTGTATAAATGTTTTTGGTTATAAGAAACGATTTGTGTGTGTCTCGAGAACGTTAGCCATTGCTGTCAATAAAGTAAAGTTATTATAATCAATTTAGTTTTCAATCTATCCCAAAAGTAAAACTACAGTCCACAAAAAGAGGAAAATCCCTCACATAACATGTTTGGTCCTTCGAGCCGGATCAATTAAATCCTCTTACCCCTGCTCATTTCTTAGTGGGAAAGACACTAACTGCTTTACCAGAACCAAGTTTGGTTAACATTCCTTTTAACAGATTAAATCACTATCAACGACTCCAGCAGCTACAAGCCGAGCTACAAACTAGGGTCAAGTGGAAGCAGAACGTCCACAACTACATCAAGGAAGGTACTATCGTTTTAGTAAAGGAAGATAACGTTCCCCCCATGAGGTGGCATATTGGCCAAGTTCTTCAACTTCATCCGGGCAAGGATCATGTGCTTCGAGTGGTGAGCTTAAGAGTTAACGGTAATGTAATTTTATATTATGATGACTGGAATGCGCTAAAAGCTGCGCGAATGGATTATTCATGATCAGCGCTATAGTTTGTTTTGTGCCCTAGCAATGGAGGAGCAGTAGGGGCTTAGCTGATTGTGAATTGAAATGAAATTGAATTCTGGATATGGAGAATTATTTCGTGCTATATGCTGGTTAATTTTACAGTCCCTTATAAAACATGACATTCCAACAATAACACCCACAAAAATACACAAATAATAACGAGATACAAGATAAAAGAAGAAACCACACTGTACGCCAATGACATGTTTACAAACAAAATAATGGGAAATTAAGAACACAATTCATGTCGTACGTGCAGAGGGTTGTCTCTCTCGCACCCCCATACATAACCAATGAAGTATGTCTTTGATGAGTTTCATGTGCCTCCATTTGTCTACTCCTAGGGTTGGTACCTTTATTTAGATGCGCAAACGGACTAAACGCATTCCATATCGTAGATTTCAGTGTGTGTATCTCGAGAACGTTAGCCATTGCTGTGAAAAAAGTAAAGTTATAATAATCAATTTAGTTTTCAATTTATCTATGCCATCCCAAAAGTAAAACTACAGTCTACAAAAAGAGAAAAATCCCTCACATAACATATTTATTATTAAAAAAATTATTATAAAACTTGAGGTTTATTATAAACATTAATAATACACTTTTTACAATTGAAAATTTGTATATCAGAAGTAGATGCGAGTAGTTCGAATTTCCAATCGTTAAATCCGTGTTTGACCTCATGATCTTCTTTGCTATCTGTTTCTTATTCTCTAAAGAATTGTCAACATAGCCTTCTGTCGTAGAAGGCCCCATGATGCTTTGACATCTGCATATCTGCACCACCAACAATCAGAATGATGACCGAAAACTTTCTAAAGTAATGTCTGTGTATTCTTCGGGATTCTTCAATCCAAGTTTTGTTGCAATCATTTTCGAAATGTATCCAAAAGTATTCAGTTGCACTAGGAGGACGAGGTTCAGCATATTTTCGATAAAATGTAAAACAGTTGATAGCTGCCACATTTCTTTTTGTTATAACAAATTCTCGGAATTTTTTTTTGTGCATGAAATCATAATTTTTATATAGAGGTCATTAAGGTCATTGTATTGAATATAATCCAACATTACCTTAGTTAATTCTTTGTGACGGCAGGTCACAAAAGTGCCGATTATGATAGCAATCTTCATAAATAAATATGGTTTATCATCTGAAGTACTTGTTGTTTTCCTTATCTCGTTTTCTCGTTTACAACCTTATAATTGGTTAGAGTATAATACATTTAAGTTGTAGACTATAATAGTAAATTTAAGTTTTCATTATTAGGTAGGCAGTACTGATCTGGTAAATTAATAACTTTGTATCAAATGAATAGCATAACCACGCGCGATTTCGATCTTTGTGGTTTTTCCCGTTTATTTTTTTTTGCACTTGACATGTGATTAGCAAGTAATAGCAATATATTATTTCTCTATTAATGTAAAATAAGTGAAACAATAAACACACTACTACTACAATACTACTTAGAAACTTATATATTTCTTCCTTTGTAAAAATGGACTGGACTTTTTGGCCTTGTAACTCTCTAAACTTCTTTTCAAAAATGCGATTAGTTGAAAAAACCTGCTTGTATCTTAATTTTTCTGAACTGCAATCATAGTTCTCAACATTGACTAATGAGTCCGTAGTGTAGATGGTTTCTGGGAGCGTTGCTTTCCGGAAGAATAAGCTGAAAGATTTTTTCCATAGACCTTTACCTCTTTAACTGTATACCAATCTTCAAAATTTTGGTATTCCAATTCGTACCGTGCCTTGGATATTGTCGGAACTAGTCTTGAGATCGCTCGGTTTGCCACTGCTTCTCTCCCAGGGTAAACTTCCATCAGAATCAGTCATTTTGAAAAGCGTTTTTTATATTTATGGGTTTATTTGTTTGACAAAATTTTGACAGTAACCATGTGAAAGGTAACATAAGAAAACTTGATACGTATACTTAATAACAGATCCTTTTTTCTGTTCATAGAAAATACACCAGCTTCTTATCGCGTCAGTTGACGCTCTTTGCCAAATACATTTTTTTTTCTGTTCATAGATGAAAGTTGATAAAATTTTGTACAATATTCTTGTAGTAAATTCATATTATAATATGATTCTTTACAACATTTATATTGTAAATAACTATTTCCTAACTAGTGTGGAAAGTGATACTTTTTTGCTCACCGGTAGCTGTCCAGTGCGGGAAAGACACTTTCCGCACGAGCTCCAAAATATGATCGCACCAACATTGGCAAACTTATATCCTGTTCCAGCTAATGTGTTATGGTAAAGTATTTTTAAATACTCTTTGGAAGGATCATCATCGATAACTTTTCAATATAATCGCCTATTTGTCATGTGTATAATCTAACCTTTCCGAAAATGTTAATAAGTCGATAAATTCTCAGAAATTTTACATATAAATTAAACAGGAAATAATAATTGTCTAAAAATCGAAAATAAACGATTGTGAACGTATTACGAGATGACATTGTAATAGATAGATGGCGATATATACGTATCAGAAATTTGTCAGACTTAATTAATACAAGGGAAAATTAGCTGAGGATTAATATTAATTACGTAATTTGCATCTCATAACGTTGAAGGTTCGGATTTACAAGAAATATGTTCGTTTTTTTGCAAATAACAGCTCGAGACGGATATTAAAAAATGTCGTACAGAATTTTTCGTCCCCGATCAAATAGGCCAAGTCAAAACAAGTATATATTTTGTCTTATGAATTTTATAATTTTATAGTATTTATGATTCTTTTTTATAATTAGCAAATGTTACAGCAATAGGCTCATTTCCATAAGCAAAATTATATATATAACATGTATAAAACAGAATCTATAAATAGCATAGGTAATTAATTTTATAGATTAAAATGAAATAATGCTTCTTTACTGGAAACTTGTTTATTTGAAACTACACACAACGTCAAAAGTATTGGACCCCCCTCATTCTTATTAAAGAAATCTTTTTGTCAGAAAAACTAAATACATTTGTAAAAGTATATTGTTTTCTGGATCTTTTTTTGTGAAAAGAATATGTTCGATAAACTGAGTACTTAGAAAATTAAAAACCAGCAAATGTGTGACATTTTTGACAAAATTTATTAAATCAAAAAGAAGTAACAAAGCAAGTTCTCCACTTGACTAATAGTCGGTATGACCTCCACCACGTTCCAATAGCATATTGACACGTCTGTGCATTGAGATAATCAAGCGGTTAACGATCTCTTGCGCAATATTGCCTCTTTTGCTGCCACGACTAACACATCTGCAGTTTGAGGTGGAGGAACATGATTATGAATGGCTCTAGCAGCGAAATCCCACATGTTTTCAATAGGATTCATGTCAGGAGAATTGGCTGGCTAATCTAATCTATTGATATGTCCTGCTTCGAGTGTCTCTTGAACACTTCTTGCGCGATGTGGTCGAGCGTTGTGGTCCATAAACACAAAATTTTCACCTAATTCATTATGTAGGGGGTAGATAATGCCTAATAATTTGTTCGATGTAAATTTGACTGGTCATATTCTGTGGTATGCGAATTAATGGGGTGCGGCGGTTGAACATTATTCCACCTCAAAACATTACGGTCTGCTCTTCATACGGAGCAACTTTACGGGGAAAATGAAGTCGCTGTTGACGACCTGGTTCTCTCCAGACTCTTTATTGATTGTCATCAGTAACCAGCCCAATTCTGGTTTCGTTTGTAAATAAGCCCCACCGCCACTGGCGTAAAAGCCAACCCCTATGCTCTCGCGCCCACTGGAGATGGGCAGCACTATGCCTTGGAAGTAGAGTGGGGACCCGTAATGGTCCTGCATCATGTCAGTCATTCTTGCTCGGGTAAACGCAGAAATTTCACGTCCTGGCATTATAATGTACAAAAATTCAAAGGAACACTTGGCTTAATACACTGTCAAACTGACCAGATTTGTAAAAACATTGGTAATAAAGTAAAGATTCATAGTCTGCAATTTTTCATTGTATTTTTTGTTCCCTAAGTACATATACTTTTTTACCATATTTAGAAAAACCACTAGGTTTAATCTAATCATTTTATATGCAGGGGGTCTAAGACTTTTGACATTGTGTGTATCTTACATAGGCATCTCTGTCATGTTGTTAAATTTGCAGTGCCACTAACGGCCAATAGCAGCGGCTATAAATTTACAGTACTGAATATCCAAACGTCATATCGTATAAAAATATGTACATACAGTTTTCTCGGACGATTTGGGTCAGAGATCGCGCGGTTTAAGACGTTAGTATTTGAATCGATGTGGCTAGACCGGTGTTGGTTCGAGCCCCGCAGGCGGTAGACCGTATATCAGCTATATGCGCGGAGAAGATTGGCACCTTTTCTGCGAGTATGGTAGAGTGGAAGAATGTTAGCTTGGGTCAATGTGAGAGATTGATACCGGTCGACATTTGATGAGGTTTTCCAGGTTTCCCTACGTAAGTCGTTCCTGGGCGCAAATGCGACCTGCTTAATAATAATATGCCGCCCCCACTCTCGCACAAGTCTTCGACTTCTGGGTTAATCCTCACGATTACAATGAGGGGTAGAGATATTATTATTATATTATTATTCTTATTATCCGTTGTTGCTTCCTGACAAGGCGATGTGGAAGTCTGGAATAGCAGATAAGTCCGAAAAAACTTTTTAGGTATATCTTACAAACAACAATTTTTGGCTAAAGCTCCCAAAAAACACCTTCAAATCTCTTATGTATGACAACATTTTGTGATCGAGTTAGAAAAATACTTATTTTAGTGACTTGAATGAAATTTTTGCTGAATTGCTGAAATATCAAGTTTCTTCGATTTTTTTAAGACATTTTCTGAAGCCAATATCTCTGTAATCGATATCAGAAGAAAAATTCATATGAAAAATCAACTTATTTTGGTGTCCTATACACGCACTATTCTATGATCATTTTGTTCTGAATCACCCTGTATATAGCTTCAATACATGTTCGCGTCATCGGGTATTATTTTCAGATTGTATACACTGCAATCTCAAAATAATACCATTAACAAGAAGTCTGATACAGAACATCTAAGCGTAATCTAGAACAATATCATTAAGAAATTTATGATTTCTTTTGTTGTCAACGTCTTATTTTTATTGCTTTTTCTTACTGGGTTTTTTACTTTTCATTAATTAGTATCTCGATGTCTGATATTTATATATTTGATTTAGAAGACTATTCGAAACATTGCAGTTTACTTCTATACATTTATATCATTGAGTAAAAGCATATCTTATTGACTTATTCATTGTATTATGAATAATTTGACTGGTTTTGTCTCACTAGGTAAGGTTGCTACTAATTTTTTAAATTAATGTTTTAATCTAATGTTTTTGTTTTTGTCTTGATTTATTATTTAATTAATAGTATTCTATTATTTTTTTCAAATTGTTTATATGTACGTATAACTATTTTTTTTGTTTTTGTTTTAAATTGTTAATATTGTTTCCTAAATATACTTTTAAGGATATTAGCAATATATCATATGACCTTGTATTTTCATGAAACCTTTATTTTTTTGAGGTGCTCTGTATGGAGATCGCATCAGTATGTTAATCTTTATATCTTCACATATACACTCCGGGACTGCCCGGATATTTTCAGTGTTATCTGCTGTTTCGGCAATTTCAAAAATGATAACCCTGTCTACACTAGAAATACCTGTAGGCACAGCGTACCGAGTGAAATCGTCCTTACTTCAATGTCGCCCACCCTCTTAATGGACAAACAATATTCCTGGAACGCGGAAAGTTCGCGCTGTAAATCTCCGGGCCCCCACACTTGCGTTAACACCCTGCAGCGGCCCTTTCGCCGCCGCCGCCGCCGCCGGTAAATAACTTAAGCACACATTAGGAGTGCGCCGCCGTCCTCTATATATCACCGGCGAGTCCGGCCGACTACAACTTAAACACAACCGGGGAATTATGGGATAATTCGTTAGGCAAATGTCTGCTTAGGTCCTTGCAGGACGCGCCTGACGCAGGTGGCCCTGTGCAGCGGTTCCGCTGGATTTGAAGTGTTGATTTAATTACTATCTGCATGGTTTAAGAGGCCCATGTTCAACGGCTACACCATAGAAGAATGTGCTGCTAAATAAAAACATTGGAAATGTTTAAGGAATCACACATGTGTGTACAAAGTTTCAAAATGCAGCAAATGTTTGGTTGCGACCGCTAGGCGCAAGTTGTGCCTATAATTTTAAAAGAGTATAAGGGAAAATACGCCGAAAGAATATATTTTCAAGCCATTATTTAAACCTTCTTTTCAGACGGTCACTGATCGCTGGCGGAAGTTCAACTCGGTATCGGCATGACGCGACGTTGCCAAATTTTTAATGTTTTCCTAGTACCTACTTACTTACTGTAATGTTAAAATATGTAATTATTTTTTAAAATTATGCCATTATCATATTAAGTTTCAACATAAATATTAAATATTGAAGTTGTAAAACTCCAACGGATCGAGTAATAAACCATTTACATTTCATTACATAGATAAAAACCAATGCCCACTAGGTTAAATTACTAAAAGAGGCTGAAAAGTTTTTTGTATTTAAATACTGACAGTATTACAAAAAATTCTCGTCCTATCCGCAAAAAAACAGTCCGAAACATACCTATTCAGTTTCAGTGCCTTGTTTTCTTGCCTAATCAATGGCAAGCGCTGAAAAGCTGCAAAACCGCTCAATTATAACAGAAACAACCAATTAAATTCCAATTTTTATCAACACCCGGTGTAATCAATATGAACTGCATCTGCACTGCCGTCGAACTGCATCTTGCCATTTTCACGTGCTAAAGGAAGGTGCATTTCGAGTGTTTGTTTCTTGTTTGTATCACCAGTGTAGTTAAGAATTATTAATTCAATTTACTATTTACCTAAATAAAAATGCAACACAAATTGGGCGATAATAAATTTTACAAACTTTCCTACCAGGAATAAATAATAGTGAAAGAGCGCAGTTGTCCCCTGCGCGATTTAAACATTGAAGTTGGTGAACAGAGCCGTGGAAAAACTTGTAAAGGACATTTCAGTAAAGACATATTTAAGAAACAATTGGATATGTGGCTGTTTCGAAAAAATGAGTTTTTTTTGTTTTCTGTGTGTGTTTTTCGGTAATGATCACGATGAGAAAATCTGGAGAAAATAAAAAACATGACAATTGCAAAAATCATATTCATAATCAAATGCGATTTGCATTATTTGGGAATATCAACGTACAAGCTCAACTTGATTCTACTTTCAAAAACATAACGATGAGATGACAAAAACAGGTATGTTTTATCCAAACTCATTTCCTGTATAAAATTTGATAATGAATACGAAAATTCTAAAAATTCTGATATTTTTCGTGGTAAAGCGCTTAAGGGTGTCGCATTCTTGAAATAGTGTTTTGTACAAATACAAGTAATTTTAGACATTTAGGAACTGAATAATATAGAGTTTAGCAAATAAAAGGAATGTTATCTCATGCCACCTGCGAATATTCAAAGATACCGAAGTAAAATCAATAAATATTGTCAGAAAGCGATCTATTCAGCAAATTTTTAGATGCTGAAATCTTTCAAAATACGTATTTTTTTAAATTCAATAGATGTAAACATTCTTATAACATAAACTTATATAGTTCTGCACATAAGATTGTTCACTTTTGTTTCTAATTATGTGAAAATAATTGTGCGTCATACAAATTCATTTTAAAAGTTATTACATTATTTGAAGAGAGTTTAAATAGTAAAAGTGCATAGACAAAACATCTGTAATTTTATTTTTGATATTACTTTTGCTCTACGTGTTTTATTTTCCGAGATTTCAGTACCTAAAAACACCACAAATTTGATCATTTTACGGCAAGAAATACGGCGACCTTAATGAATACCTTAAATATGCAACAATTTTTAAAGGTATCTCAAATAATATGCAAAATTACATTTTAGATTGCGTACTAGAAATTTTCCATTAGAAGAAAAATATATCCCTGCAGATCTGAACTTTTATGAATCTACACTGTAATGCTATAATGTTTGTGGACCTGACGACGTGGCAACTCGGTTTCGCTTCAACACTCGAACGCGTCATCAAAAAATTTGTAGCGTACCAGAAGCACCATATTACCGATTGTTATGGGTTGATTTGCTTATTTTTTTGAAAAGGTCGAGTAATTTTTTTTTTCATTTTTCAAATTTCATTTTATCATTTGTTAGTGTTTGTAAAAATTAATAATAATAATAATAATAATAATAATATATACTTATACCAGTATTGAAAGTTTGATTTTGTCCATGATAACTACGTTGATTTTAAAACAGAAATTTGCGTAGTGGCGTTCTGTCAATTTTTTTCTACATATTTATTAATTATAGACACTTGCGGTAGGTCGTTAATTCAACAAGTCAAGAAGACATAAATACTCACCTTTTCTTAAAACTTGCTCCACAGGTTGAACATAAGAACGGTCTCTCCCCAGAAACCCCCTTTGCCACCTTAGGTATATCCTTTTTCGCATGATTCTTCACGTGAAACTGCAAATTATTCTTCCTTGCGAATTTGGCATTGCAAATTTTGCAAACGAAGGGTCTCTCTTCGGTATGCATTCTAATATGAGCGTGAAGCGACGCTTTTGGAAATATCTTACTACATATTGGACACTTGTACCTGTAAGTTGGTTTTGATTTGGAATCCCCTTCACCTTTTTCGGTAGGATACGTTAGGAGTGGTTCGTCGTGTAGAGCTAAGTGGAAGATTAATTCGGATGTTGAGTTGGAAGAGAAGGGGCATTTTTCGCATCTGAAACTGTTTTCTGGATTCTCTTCGAATTTGCAGGATTTTGATCGAAGGTGGCTGGTCAGTTCTTGAGTTATAGTGAAGTTAGCACCACAATGTGGACACCTGGAACATTGTTAGAATTAGTATTGCTGACGGTACCTCTAAATGACGAAAACTAATACCTAATTTTATGTTCTGGGTGTTTTTCCTTCAAATGTTCCTTCAACAACAGAAAATTGGCGAAAGTTTCCTGGCAGTATTCACATTTTCTCTTCAAGTTTCCTTTATCTTGCTCACATTTGCCTGAAACGGAATATTTGTGTTCCAGAGACTTCCTATGTAGTTTAGCATCTTTAGCGTTGTTAAACTTTAAATTGCATGGCGTGCAAACAAAGTATTTATCTTTGTGAACATTTTGGCAGTGGCGTTGCAAAGCGATGTTAGATAAGAATCCTTCTCCACAAGGTTCACATATAAACGCATTTTTGAACTTCCTTGCAATGGAATCGTCGTGATTGAATCTCTTACAATGATCCAGCAGCTGCACGTTCAGCATAAACTCTTTGTTACAAGTGGGGCAATAGACGGGATTGATCTTTTTTATGACGATTGGTACCGAACGGTTAATAACTGAAACTACTTCATTGTGTTCTGGTGACATTAAGTGTGTGTACATCAAATGTGTGTCCTCAGATCTGAACTTACATAGGCTGCAGGAATAGCAACCCGGTGCCTTTCTTTCTACGTGCTCCTTCGACAGCCAGTGTCTCAAGAAGTCGTCGTGAGTGTTGCAGTAAAATTTACAAATACTGCACTGAAAGGGACACTCCAAAACTATACCGTAGATGTTCTCCAGAACCATTGATCGAGCCGCCGGTGTAGATGTGTCTCCCTTTCTGCAGTGGTAGTGAGATATTAAATGTTTACCGATCAAGAACTTACTCACTTTCGACTGGCAAACCTCACATCTCATAAATATCTTTTTACGATTCCTCTTTTTTGCAGCACTTGCCACAGTCTTTTCTTGGTTGCTGAAGATTGACTCAGGAGGCTTTATTTTAGTTCGTCTGACGTCTTTTAGTATATTTAAATCGTCATTGTCGTCGAATTCCCTATCATGCAAAGTTCGCTTAAAGTGAAGTTCTGACTTTAAATGTCGCTCGTATACAACCTTTGAAGCTAGTTTTCTATTACACGGGCTACACCAGTACTGCATGGATCGTCCAGATTTCTTTAGTAGAGAATCGCCAGAAAGTTTTAATAAGCCTCTATTCTGAATTGAAGGTAAACATTTTCCTTTAGTATTTTCAGCTGTTTTACTTTGAGCGTCACATTTTTGTTTACTTTTCACGTAAACATTTTTATTTTCTGCCGGTTTCTTAGTATCCTTGTCAAGCACGGGTTCACTGCCTTCAAATTGTTTTGCTTTCGATGTACTAGGCTGAGCTGCATCGATTTCATTATCGTTTTTAGGTTTCCATTTGCCTTTAGTATGATTCGGAGGAGGAAATTCGTCTTCGTTATAAGCTTTTGGTTTCCATTTACCTTTTGTATGTCCTGGGGGTGGGAAATCATCTTCAGCGTCGTTCTTAGGTTTCCATTTGCCTTTTGTATAACTTGGAGATGGGATGTCATATTCGTTATAATTTTTTGGTTTCCATTTACCCTTTGTATGACTAGAAGGTGGAAAATCGTCCTCGGCATCGTTCTTAGGCTTCCATTTTCCTTTTGTGTAACTTGGAGATGGGATGTCCTCTTCATTGTCATTTTTTGGTTTCCATTTACCTTTAGTATGATTTGGAGGAGGAAAATCATCATCTAGATCACCTTTAGGTTTCCATTTTCCTAAAAAGATCATTGAATTAAGTACTGTTGGATTATGGTGGTTATTTTAAACCTTTTGTGTGAGTAGAGGGGGGGTTTTCGTCATCCATTTGACACTTAGGCTTCCATTTTCCTTTAGTGTGATTAGGAGGGGGATAATCGTCGTCGATATCGGCTCTAGGTTTCCACTTCCCTTTCGTATGGGTGGAAGGAGGGATATCTTGGTCGTCTTGCTTCTTTGATGACACCCATTTGCTGCCAGTGAAGGTAGGAGGTGGTGCATCATCATATTCTTTGTAAGAAGGTTTCCATTTACCTTTCGTATGGGTGGCTGGTGGCGAAGAACTTCTTTTGGTGGATGGCCTCCATTTTCCGCCAGTGTAACTGGGTGGAGGTACATTCCAGTCTCTGGATTCCGAGTTTCGGGACCATTGAATAGGAGACGACGGCTTCCACTTGCCACCTAAAAAAATTTGCATTTGTTATTGAATCAACAACTGTTTAATAATTATTTTGACCTGTATAATGCCTTGGAGGAACGTCCTGATCTTCATCGCTAGAATCTTCTACGTCATAATCATAATCTTCTGAATCTTCATCACTTTCTTCATACACTGTCAGTCTAGCCGGTTCCTCTTTTCTCCTTTCTAAATTATCCACAGCTTTAATTAATTTCGATTGATTATCGCCGTATCCAAGTTCCTTGAGTTGATGACCTCCAATCCAGACATTTTTCCCAGATTTGGACTGTTGAATATCACTGGTATCCTTATTTATTCCCGAAGTAGCCTGGATAACAGCTGTAGTTTTACTTCGAGTCAAAATACCACTAAAATTCTTCCCGGAAGTGGATTGAGCTGAGGTTTTCTTGGAGCTGCTTCTTAATTCTAAAGAAAAAAAGAAGTCGTCTGCCTTCAAACCAAATGATTCATCAGGTGGTAGTAACTGGCTGGGCAGTGGAGACTTGGGGGCATCTCCCAGGTTCTTGGAACATCCAGCTTTTCTGTGACTGACGTAGTTGTCTAGGCCTAGAATAGTGGTGTGGCATTTGAGACAGAAGTGGGTGTCGTCGTCGTAGTCGCCAATCATTTCTGCGTACAAGAAAATATATTACCAGATTTGAAAGTAATTTACAGATTCAGTAGTAATCGTAAATTTATTATTTGACAGTGAATTAAATTACTTTTAATATAAGCAATATATTTTTATATCCGTCAAATATATTTAAATATACGTTCAGGTTATTTCAATAAAGATATCATTTTAAATTACCAATTCGGAGGTCGTAGCTCTGGCCTCACGGCAGTGTCCTGAGGTAAAACTGCATCGCGTTATGATCGAGTCCAGAGTGCTTCAAAAATATTTAATAACGTCAACAGAAATGTATCCGCTTTCAATGATTTTATGGACAAGGCAAAAGATTAAACTATTAATTTTATTTTATTGGCAGGTAAAATATATCTCGGTTCAAGTTTAGAACAAACAAACCCATAATTAATTAAATGTTATCGCAAATTAAATTGTTTAATTAACAACATAAATCACACAAGGCTTTTTGCTGTCATTAAAAATATAATAATTTTCCTAATTCCGTGTTTGCAAGGATCATCCTTAAGCGATATTTTGCCATTCGATAATAAATTAAACCGTTACCCTACTCTTGGCCTTGATGTGACATTTTTCAGAAACATATAGGAAACATTATGACAAAAGTAATTAATTATGTAAAATGTTTATATTCTAATCACCTACTAATAAAGATATCTTCGTTTATTTGTATTTCTTTATTATTAGCTTCTGTATACACGGTGGCTAGTAGAGAATGGTGGAGTGCAGAGTGGTCATTGTTTGATTTCAGAACACCTCCGAAAGTGCCGGAATTTTGGAAAGTGTGACTGGATAAAAAAATTTTGTTTATGTTTATCCCTCATACCATGATCAAACGCCAACCGATACCAATATCTCACATTGATAAAAGCGAACATGACAACAGGATCGAATAATGTATATGCGCTTAGATATTGTCAGAGATTGTAGGTCTGTTCCAACAACCATTGAGATCTGGTTCAGAACTATCAGAAATGTTTGACCAACACCGTCTTACGTCTCATTCGCCCAGAGTACATTAACAACTGAACTGACCGACTAGTTCTGGACGGTTCAGAATCGATTCTTGCTGTTGTTGGAACAAACCCTGTGCTACCATCTTTTGCAAACCGTTCTCTAATATCTCTCTATTCCTTGCTTCCAAAGGTAATGTTATGTCGTCTCTTCGTAAAGGCCTCGGAGTAATTTTCAACCATAAAGTGAAATACCATATGCGTAGTGAAAGTTGATCCACTGTTCAAAGTATTTAAGATAAGCAGCCTTATTAAAAACAGAATTATTAATTATGAATTCTTATACAAATTTGTTGATAACGGTATTGATTGTTGCTTGCTATGATTACCTCAGTTACTAGCTACATAATTCCTACGACCAACGTCTAATAATATATTCTTCATGCCCTACTCTTGTAGTAATATTTTGCAGTACTCTCCCTTGCATCAAATGTTTACTAATTATGGTAACATTGATGATCGGTTTTACATATTTATTTATTTTAATAATTGTGATTTTACCAAAAATTTATGTTTCATTTGTCCTATACATGTGATATTGGTGTACAGAGTGCACGCAAAAATGGTCTCCCTCTTTTCTACGTTATTTGTTTTTTTTTTTTTTGAAAATAGAATAGGTTCCTTGAGAACCTCTCTTTTCCTCGACCATATGTACACAAATAAATAAAAACACTGCCACAGTGCCACACGTTACCGCCAAAGCATTACAGCAGTTGTTCATTGTGGTTCAAATGTTGGTATTACGCTGCCACGCCATAATATGCACTTGTCACACTTTTCATAAATTATATAAAAAATGAGCGAAAATTTAAATTTGCTAAGGCAAGGACTGAAAAAACTAATTCAAACTAATTACCGTATACAATATCTTATTTTGACATAATCTGTTCATAGACTTTTAAACTGCCAATGTATTGGCCTATGTTGAGAAGAAATCGAAGATTTGGAAATCTTCATTTCTATGGTCTAATTATTCTATGATTAAAGCTATATTACGAATAAATAGCAACGTAGCTATTTAGCGTCAAGGAGAAGGTTATCAACCCAAAAAATCAAAGATCTTGATCAGATACCAAATTGAACAGTTTTTGAAGTGCGCACCGGATGGCGAGTATCTTATGATGAAAGTAGCCACTATTTTGGGAATATCTGGTGCCTGCCGTAGAGAGAAGCTTTGCCAGTTGACTCTCAACAACTTGGGAATTGTGGCCACTTCCAGTTCAATATTGGTTAAGATATCAGATACCAAAACCAAGGTTTCACGAAATTTCACTATCGTTGAAGAATTTTATTGGGATTTTTACCGGAGATACATAACTCTTCGTCCAGCAAATGTGGAGGATTTTCCTAAAATATGTGAAAGGCAAGTGTACAAAAAACCATGTGGAAATAAATACGTTTTGAAAATTTCCTGCTGCTATTGCTAAATTTCTTCAACTTTCAAATTCTAACCTCTATACTGGACATTGTTTTCGGTGTTCGTCAGCAAGCTTACTAGAGGATAATGGAGCAAATTTAACGACAATTAAGCGGCTTGGGTGATGGAAATCATCAACAGTCGCCGAGGGATACATCGAAGATTCGTTGGAAAGTAAAAATTCGATTGCCCGAAAACTGCTTTCAATGCCATCAATATCAGCGGTTTTTGCTCAAACGTCAACTAGGAATGTGGTCGTTGATAGTGGTAGAATTGTGGAAGTATGTAATTTTTCAAATTGTATGAATTGTAATAAAAGTGTTCATGTTAATAAATTTACTCTCACAAAATTTTGACATTTACTTTAAGGCACTAGTGCTTTAAAGTGATAATTTTAAAGTACTGGTGCCTTAAAGCAATATTTTTAATGCTACAAGAGAGTGTTAAAAATTGCATTTTTAACAATAAGGGTTTTTGCCCCGTTTTTCAAACATTGAGCTAGAATTACGATAAATTTTGTATTGTCTTTTAGGCCTCTTTGAGTACATCGTTAAATTTGTTGTACTTAGTCATAGTTAACCCTGTATTTATAAACTCATAATAGCTATTTATGATATACGTGTTAAAAGTAAGATTTTATTTTGTGAGTGAAAATGATTAAAAAACGAGCGTAGCGAGTTTTTTAACTTCACGAACAAAATAAAATCACTTTTAACACGTATATCATACACTATTTTTTCTACAAAACAATCGGAAGGACTTTAAACTCAATAAAAATAAGAAATCAAAAAATACCACACAGATCGCAATGTTTCAGAACCAAAATTATCGTAGCAACCAATGCTGTTGTTAGTTACGGAAGAAACGCAAAAATATTGACAGCATTTTCTAGTAATATTATAAGTATAATGAATAATCTTGATAATGAGTGTAACGAATCCATCCCTGATGAAATCGAAGAAGCCGCCAATCGAGCAACATTGGAATTATTGCCGGCGAAATCAAAGGAACAGTACGAAATTGCTTATAGATGCTTTTCGGAATGGTGCAACATTAAAAAGGTCCCTGGTAAATGTAACGAAAGTGTTTTACTGGCATATTTTGAGGAAATAGCGAAAATATGGAAATCGTCAACGCTGTGGTCAAATTATTCTATGTTAAAAATAAAGCAAGATCAAAATATAAGCAAACATTATAAACTTTTTGCTTTTTTAAAACGGAAGGGTGAAGGATATCAAGCAAAAAAGTCAAAAGTTTTGACGAAGACGCATATCGACAAATTTCTCACAGAAGCAGAAGACGAAAAGTATCTGATGATGAAAGTCGCAGCAATAGTGAGTGTCTTCGGGGCGTGTCGCCGGGAGGAATTGTGTCAGATGACCATCGACAATATCGAATATTTGGGCACTTCGGTTGTTGTGACCATACCAGATACTAAAACGAAAGTGCCTTGGACTTTCAGTGTTATTGGTGAATTCTATTTAAACTTTTTTAGAAAGTATGTGGCACTCCGGCCACCCAACGCTGACCATAGACGACTTTTTCTTAAATATATGAAGAATAAATGTGTGAAGAATCCAGTCGGAATTAACATGTTTGGTAAAATGCCTGCCGACATTGCAGAGTTCTTGAATCTACCAAATCCTCAACTCTACACCGGACACTGTTTTCGTCGTTCATCGGCGACATTGTTAGCAGATTCTGGTGCAAATCTTACTACCATCA
Source organism: Monochamus alternatus (assembly GCA_037114965.1). Lineage (NCBI taxonomy): Eukaryota > Metazoa > Arthropoda > Insecta > Coleoptera > Cerambycidae > Monochamus > Monochamus alternatus. Next base: position 20,915,492 of record CM073430.1, read on the forward strand.
AGAGACATGGAGGATTGAAATCTTCGACGGTAACTGAAGGCTACATTGAAAATTCACTGGAACAGAAGAAGGAAATTGCGTGCCAAATACTTCCTACTGCTGCAACTACTAGCAAGACCACCAGTACTACCAGAAGTATTTCTACAGACATGTTGACAGTAAAACCATCTTACGTATGATGACTCCGCAGGGAATTACAATTTCAAATTGTTCTAATTTTACTATAAATGTTAATAGTAATAACTAGTTAAAATGTTGGTTTGTACTTATTTAAAATAAAAAGGTGTTCATGTGTTTGTTAAAACGTTTTATTAATTTTCAAAACAAAATTTAAATAAACTTTGATTTACTTTTAACACTAGTGTTAAAAATAACTTACTTTTAACACGCGTGTCAAAAAATGACATTTTTAACATCAAAAATGACAATTGAAAAGCCCACTTTTAACAGTTTTGTAGAAAAAATATTATATATATTTATTTAAACATGAAAGATATAAAAATCAGGAAAAATAAGTCTATAAGAATGGTTCAATATGACCTCCTTATTTTCTACTAAATTTTGTACAGCCTTAATTAGACATATTAAAAGCTAATTCCTAATTAAAAATGCTTAATTTTATATATTTCATTTTTGCGTGACCACCCTGTATTTGTTATTATTTTGCCATTTTATTTTAATTAACTTTACTGTTTATATTTGTTCTTTGTTTGATGTACTAAGCTCTGTTTTTATTCATCCTGTAAAATGGGTGAATTAAAATAAATTAAAAATTAAATAAAATTACAAAACTAGTCTTAAGGAACCTAGTTTGGACAATGAAGTTAATATTGAAAAAAAATCAATCAATCAGTTAGTGTTGGGAAAAACCGATTTATTTCAAAAACCGAATACTGAGTATTTAAGTGATATCAAAAACCGAATGATAACTCGAGTGATGGTCACTTGAATTCTCAACAGCTGTACATATTACTATTTTTGTAGTTTATATGTAAATGTTTTATTATAAATACATAAATATATGTATACTTTTTGTATGGATAAATTTATATATTTAAAATAAACAATACAAATCTTAGATATATAAAAATATATACGTTGCATTTATACAAAAAATTTGTTACTTTTATCAAAAATTATTTTCGGACTGTCCTCCATTCCGTCAACATTACACTTTATTTTGATCTATAGCTACGACAAGTACATTATACGATTTACGAATATGAACGATGGTCGTTTCTATGGTTCCTCGGTTTTTCATTGTTTGTTATAGTTGCGGCAAGAAGTCAGACGACTTACGTCATACAAACAAATGAATAATTCATTATATTTTCATGAAAATATTAAAAAAAAAACTGTAATTGAGAATAAAAATATCTATATACTATACTAAATGTTTGCACTACATATTGCGCTAAAATTGCAAAACATGTATTTATTGTATTTAACGCGATCAAATATCCAAAATTATGTTCACAATTGCGTAACATCAGCCGTGACATATGTAAGTTGTTTGAATTCTTGCCGCAACTATAGCGGTTCTTGCTAAGCGTATGTATTATACGAGTATGTATATAGAAATCTTGAACTCCAACACACAAGTTGTAAGTAAACAGTACGGTTGCAACCTGTCCTTGTTTCCTTACTGCAGCCTTTGTCCTTTCGTCCTTATTTTTACTACAAATGTCCTTACTTGGAAGACATGATTCAATTCTTATTAAAATAGAATTATCGGGACACAAAGACAAAATATGTAAAAAATGCACTAGCGGAAATAATTAAGGGATCAAAAAAAATCTCAATTTTTTGCGATTCTTCAAATGGCTGTATCTTTGGTAAAAATGGTCGTATGTGAGTGAAAAAAAAAGCAGTTTGAAGCTTGAAGTGTCTAGTTTATGGATCTTGCGATAAATTCCAAGCAACAATTAGCGCAAAATCCTAATGAATATCATGGAAAGAAAATTTTTCGAAATTTTTTGCACTCTTATTTTTAGTGCACGGACTTAAAAAAATGTTCAGCCTAACCACTATATGGATTGGATAAGTTTGACTAAGATTTTTTTTGATCCCTTAATTTTTTCCGCAAGTGTACTTCATATACAAAGTAAGAAGAATGTCCTTACTTGATAATTTAAAAGATAACAATATCGTACTTGCTCATATCAAAAGGTGGCAACCCTAGTGAACAATGGAAAAAATCAAATAAATAATTCGTTACTCATATAACTGATAACCGAGTGATTTCGGTTATTGCAATAACCGAATAATCAGTTATTTTTCACTCGAGTGATCCCAACACTACAATCAATATTTTCGCCACATTTACGATATTCGTATTAATTTAAAATTTAAATACTCATTTATTAATGAAATAAATTCATTTGTTATGGAAACAAAAAAAGATGTTATTTCAGGCCGAATCCAACAAAGCAAAAAACATGGCTTTGAACATAATTACAGGAGATGGCTAAACGTTGCCAGGAAAATCCCAATTGTACAGGGTATTTACAATGTGCCGGCTTATAAATAATAATTAAGTGGCGCTGCGGTGTGCAGTGAAGGGTTGTAGAGGTGGCGGATCGATGAGGAAGCAGTTATTCGGACGACAGCCCCGGTGTGGTCTGCTTGCCACGGTTCACTCACTCACTTGTCTCCGGATTTGCAATATTTCACCCCGTTTATCTCTCGAGGAGGGCGGCCACTGCGAGGCTCCGGCATCAGTTTTATCGCAAACGTTGCTGTATCGCTATTAGGAAAGAGTGGGCAATAAAAATAAACACGTCTCGTGGCCCCCGATTCAGAGCAGACGTCTTGAAATGGAAAAAATAAGGCCTGAGAGATTTTTTCGTAAAATTTGTAACTAAAACAAAATAAAATAAGTGCGAAAAAATCAGGGGGTGATTCTCTGTGAAAAATAAAGGCTGATCTTTCGGACCAAAAATATCATTTGAACATCCCCTTAAAGAGGGCGCCAAAAAAATTATTTCTTTTTTAATACCAAAAAGTGATAGAGATGAAATTAAATAGATATTTTTTGCTATCCAGAACGTTCTCAGTAAACAATGTATTGATTTTCTCGTACGGTTGTAAGTCTAGAAAAAGCCGCCCCAAAAATTCGTTTTTTAGGTCACTTTTTTCTTTATTGCTACCCTATCATTTAAAAATTTTGCATGACAGTCAATAGTTGCGATATTGCAACGGTTCACGATATAAATAATTCTGCCCATTTGTAATGGAGACATTTCAGCCTACATAAAGTTAAGCAAACATACATTTCCAAAGTCTAACAACCATGGAAATGTTCCACTATTGTAACATCGTATTGTAGGCCATAGGAAATGCTTATACTTTCTTAAAGTCAACGTATTTCACGTAAAATGATCAAATTTGTAGTGTTTTAGGTACAGAGATCTCGAAAAATAAAACAGGTAGAACAAAAGTAATATAAAAAATAAAGGTCTTGTTTTTCTTTAGTTTTATTGAGTTTTTGCCACAATTTTGAAAAAATAAAGATTAATTAAATAAGCTTTTGCGCCAAACGGATCAGTCAAGGGTTATTTTTGAAACTAAGTTTGCCTAACCAAAAAATCTCACACTGAAAAAAACAGATAAGTAAAAAATAACAAAAATCACATCACTATCGCGCACCGTATTATTGACGTTTCGAAAAACTCTACGTTTTCGTTTCGGAAGTGCGCGATAGTGATGTCATTTTTGTTATTTTTTACTTATCTGTTTTTTTCAGTGTGAGATTTTTTGGTTAGACAAACTTAGTTTCAAAAATAACTCTTGGCGCAAGGGCTTATTTAATTAATCTTTATTTTTTCAGAAGTGTGACAAAAACCCAATAAAACTAAAGAAAAACTAAAATTATGCCACAAATAAATAGCTTCAGACAATAAATGTCTTGTTGTTTTGTTTATTCACTTTTAATATAACACCTTTTAAAAAGCGTTTGTAAGACACATTATTTTGCTCTTCTAACCCCAATTTCAACAATTGTTTTCACATACTTGTAAACAGAAGTGAACAATCTGATATGCAAAACTGTGTAAGTTTATGTTATAACAATATTTATATCTTTAATTGAATTGAAAAAAATACGTATTTTTTCAAAGATTTCTGAACCTAAAAATGTTGCTTTCTATCGTTATATATTCATTTTATTTCGGTACCTTGAATATTCACAGGTGTCATGAAATAAAATTCCTGCTATTTGCAAAGCTATATATTATTCAGTTCTTAAATGTCTCAAATTATTTGTATTTGTAGAAAACACTATTTCGACACCCTTAACCTGTATATTCGATAAAAATAAACGAGTAATTGACGAACTAATTATTTATATATTTCAAAGTACGAATCACGGATTATTATTAACATTTTTTAAGACTATTTATACTAGAAATTTATTGCTAAGTTTTATTGTTTGAAAATTCATTTAAAGTTTAAAATTACTACGATTTTCAATTGTTTTTAACTTCATCAAGCGATATCTGATAAACTGTAGAATTTATTTATTGGCCATAATTTGTTTTAAATTTAATAATTGTATTGCAAATCAACCAACGAAAAATTTCTTTTGGTTTCTGCGCAACCTACAATTTGCTTTTAAAAAATTCTGCTTGGACTAACATCATCGAGGAACTGAAAACTCTTTCGGTTATCAGGTTACCTGCAGACTGACGTTTCAGATCATCCAATGGTTCGAAGTTATTTACACACCCTGTGTAGTCTGTAAACCACAATGATCATATAAACAAAACTCGCCTTCTTCCAATCCGTGGGAAGTATTCCCGTTGACAGCTCTACAAGTCCGATACAGGCCATCGAGTAATACACGTCCCAAGACCAACTTTTAGGTTAGGTAGTTCTTTGCGCATTAGCATAAAATGTCGTTTGTATCCGCCTCTACCGCGAAAGTCATCGCAGCGCGACATAAAGTTGACGCTACCCGAACAACAGCCTCTCTCTTGAACGTATTATGGTTACGGACCTTTGGTAATCTCATATCGTTCAGTTAGTTTAATTCTTGAACTTTGCGCAATGCGGGCAAAAGAGTTGCTTCGGACAAAAAATAATCGTAAGACCGTCTAGATTGAGATGATCTCGATTTACATATATTTGCATAAGGCACTACAAGGTTTAATATTAGATACAGGGTGTTATAAGCAAATGTAGTAATACATTCAAATGTCCTTGGAAACCCGTAAAGATATATGTCTTTTAATTGGTTTTAAAATAATAATTATTTGTTTAAGTAGATAGTAAAGTTCAAGATTTAATGCCTTGGCTGCGCCTCGTCTATTAAAGCAGCCAATGCATTAAATCTACTTACTACGTATGGCAAGGAATGGTGAACATTTTGAGCAGCTTAATAAATAATTTCTGCATGAAATTGACTGATTTTATTTATTTCACCAAAAGACATGCTCGTTCTTTATTTAAACTAGGAACTCGACATCTCGGAGTATTAAAAGCCTTATTAGTAGTGATCAGTGTGTCATCATCATTATCATTTATGTCACTTTTTCGATTTTGCACTTTTTCAAATCTGAACCATTTTTAAAAAGCGACACACCGTTGTATTCGCAAGAGCTTTAAAATGATGTATCACAAGTGAGGCAGTTCCATTTAAGATTTTCAAATTGGAGTTGCTGGGGGCTAAGGGGATGAACAGATCAAGAGGACAGGTTTGCCAAAAAAGTTCCCCCTTCAAACAAAAATCGACCTGGCTCGACAAATTTTATTTTTTTGCGCTCTCCAAATTATTGGGGGTGGTAAGTTTTCAAATGAATATCCTGTATACTGATATAGGTAAATATTTTAAGGCTGGCCTTTCAAGGACAATGAATGGTATTTACAGATGCACAAATAAAATTCACCCAGTAGAAGGCCAGTAGGTAGAGGTTCTTATTAGCGTAGTACTAAAATATAATGCTGAAATTGAATCATTTCCTTTAACTTTTTTGGGGAAAATGTGCTAGAGAATATGAAAAACCGTGAAATGTATACTCGCGTCAAGAATTCAGACGTCTTACGTCACGGCTGACGTTACACGTTTGTTTTTATTGTCAACGTAATTTTCGATATTTAGTCGCGTTAAAAACAAACAATTTTTGCAATTTAGTTTAATTTATAATGCACACTTTAAGTGTAGTATATAGTTTTATTACTATCAGTTGCAGTTTCTTAAATATTTTGATAAAAATATAATGAATTATTCATTTGTTCGTATGACGTAAGTCGTCTGAATTCTTGTCGCGAGTATACCTGATCACTGTGTTCCACACACAAAATTAATAATTTACTAGTGTTACTATAAAATAATTCTGCGGGATGTCATAATGTTTATAATGTCTTAAACAATTTTTTCAATGTGCAGTTGACCTGTAAAATTCACGATATTTTATGACAAAATATAACAGTTGAAAATCACACCTTTTTTTCTCATTCTAAATGACTTGTCAGCCTGGAAACTATTATAAAACCTGGAGAGAAATGAATATCCTGTATACTGATATAGGTAAATATTTTAAGGCTGGCCTTTCAAGGACAATGAATGGTATTTACAGATGCACAAATAAAATTCACCCAGTAGAAGGCCAGTAGGTAGAGGTTCTTATTAGCGTAGTACTAAAATATAATGCTGAAATTGAATCATTTCCTTTAACTTTTTTGGGGAAAATGTGCTAGAGAATATGAAAAACCGTGAAATGTATACTCGCGTCAAGAATTCAGACGTCTTACGTCACGGCTGACGTTACACGTTTGTTTTTATTGTCAACGTAATTTTCGATATTTAGTCGCGTTAAAAACAAACAATTTTTGCAATTTAGTTTAATTTATAATGCACACTTTAAGTGTAGTATATAGTTTTATTACTATCAGTTGCAGTTTCTTAAATATTTTGATAAAAATATAATGAATTATTCATTTGTTCGTATGACGTAAGTCGTCTGAATTCTTGTCGCGAGTATATCTGATCACTGTGTTCCACACACAAAATTAATAATTTACTAGTGTTACTATAAAATAATTCTGCGGGATGTCATAATGTTTATAATGTCTTAAACAATTTTTTCAATGTGCAGTTGACCTGTAAAATTCACGATATTTTATGACAAAATATAACAGTTGAAAATCACACCTTTTTTTCTCATTCTAAATGACTTGTCAGCCTGGAAACTATTATAAAACCTGGAGAAAACTTGTATAATTGACATAGTGAACACATATTGTTTCTAACTTATTCAGATTTTTTTAGACTGTCCCAACAAACAGCTATGAAATTCGTTGGAAATTTGCGTATAAAAACGGCCTCCTTAAAAGGTCGCCGTATTTCTCGTCCGAAAATGATCAAATTTGTGATATTCTTTAGGTACTGAAATCTCGAAAAATATAACACGTAGAGCAAAAGTAATATCAAAAATAAAATTACTGATGTTTTTTTTATCCATTTTTATTATTTAAACTCTCCTCGAGTAATATAAAAACTTTTAAAATGCATTTGTATGACACACATTATTTCGCTATTCTAACCCCACATTTTAACAATTATTTTCACATACAAAAGTGAACAATTTTATATACATAACTATGTAAGTTTATGTTATAACAATGATTCTATCTACAGTTAAATTTAAAAAAATACGTATTTTGAATGATTTCAGTACCTAAAAATTTGATGGATAGATCGCTTTCTGACGTTATACAGGGTTAGCTATGACTTAGTACAAATATTTTAAGAGGGAATAGGGAAAAATAAGAATTAACGGAATCACCCTTAAAAAAAATTCAAACTTATTTATAAAGCCAAAAAAATTTGTTTTCAAAACTATATTAAATCCTTATTTATCGCCGTCACTGACCTTCTGTCAGACGCGAGGTTAAGTATATTCTGCCAATGGCAAAGGTGTCAAACATAGTGACAGGTCATCGCATTGACACGTGTATCAGTTTAGGCCACTTTGGAATAAAACAAAATGTAGATTATTATTTAATGAGAAATACGGTAGCAGATAGGCAGCACCTACCTTTCTAATATTTACTTCCAGGATTGATATTTGGAGAGATTTTAAGAATATTGAATCATTTTCTGTTTTCTTACTTGTTTCAATTAAAACCTGCAAAGATTTATACTTGCTGTGGACCTCTTCTTCATAAGAAGTTATAGGCCTGAGAATTTTTTTTAATACCTTCTCGGGCCTATAGCTTTTTAAGGTAAGTTGACTTAAGAAAAGTTACAGTGGCACAGGCGCTCAGAGTACTTGAATATCTTACTGTGGACCTCTCCTTCCCTCGATCGTTCTTTTTGTGTAAAGCGAGGTACCTACTTGGTTTGGCTGTCTCGCTCAGGTCGATTACTTACGTCGGGGAAAGCACAAAGGATAACACAACAAAATACACGTAAATGTACACAAACACATAAAAACACTGCCACACGTTTACCGCCATGGCATAAAACAGCTGTTCGATATAGTTCAAAAAGTATTCAGCATAATATATTGTATACTCGGGAAACGTCTTTGACGCTGTTGAATGATAATATGCACTCGTCACACTACCATAAATTAGCACCTTATCCGTCATCTAGGCATTGAATATGACATGTTTGTAAATACACAAAAAATACGTGAAAAATTAAATTTGCGAAAAACAAATACTGAAAAATTATTTCAAACTAATCACAGTACCATAACCGTAACTTACTATATACCATTTAACATCTACAGACGACATCTGAGGACATCTGTAGGCCACTAATGCAAGGTGCACTCACGCCGATATATTTTTAAACTTCTTGCGTTGTTGTGTAATTAACTTCTGTTAATACTAACAATAGCAACAATATTAACAGTAATCGACGATATTTACATAAAATAATCTATCAGGTACTTAGACATTATTATTATTATTAATAAAAATGTTTATTTTCGTCCTTTCTACACTTGACAATGTTGAAAAAACGACCGCATAGTTGACATATCTAGCCATGTCGGATTGATTGTTATAGGCGCCGACTTTCCGTAGGAAAAGAGGATTTTGCTTCATTTTTTACTGTTTTTTTGACCTCCCTGAGCACGTGGTTAAAATGTTTGTACTTCGTCATAGTTAACCCTGTATATTGATTTTACTTCGGTACCTTTGAATATTGGCAGGTGGCATGAGATAACATTCTTATTATTTGCTAAACTCTATATTATTCAGACCAAATTCTTAACTGACCAAAATTACTTAAATTTGTAGAAAACACGATTTCAAGAATACGGCGCCTTTATGCATAATGTGAATACGCTGTACATTGATTTATACACAAATGTCGACACTTTGACGTACTGTTCTGTAACTAGCGTTATAGCCCTGACTGTATTGAAACCTAATGATTTAGTGATCTAATAGAATAATGCAGGTTAGATTAGCATGGAAATTCTTACTTATTCGCACAGATTGATCACACTCGTAGGTATTTACATGTGCTAATTACCGTGGAATGCAGAGGTTGAGTTATTACACAAGCCAGTCGAGAGCCCCGGGTCCGCTGGTATCGGTAAAACCATGTGAGAACTCGTGTTCGTTGCATAAACAACAATTTGTATTCATATTCAGGCGACCTGTCTCTATTTCTATTTGTCCGTACCGGATTCTGATTTATTTCTCATGGCAAAAAAACTCGTGGAACTGCCTCCGTATGCTAATCACCTTTAATTACTCATTATTTAATTTATCGTGGAAATTATTATTGACGGTTGCGTTTCGAAATGTCATAAATAAGAGTTAAATATTAACTTGCTTATTTAAAATTTCTAAAATTACGGTTTATGATGGATATAAATAAGATAAGGCTGTCACGCTGGCAGTAACCGTTACATTGTGTAACTGTCCGTTTTTACGTGAGGTCTTAATAAGCATTTTCAAAACATTTACATACTATTGCCGAAGAAACCACCCATATTGTTTTACAGGGTGTTTGTAAAAGGTTTTTGAAAAATTCTAGCACGTTTTTTGGAACCGTCTCTAGATCTTTAAATTTTCTAGATATTTCAGAAAAACAGACAGCGAATATGTACCTACTAGATATAACTATTTATTTTTACAAATTTTTTTAATCTCTAAAAACATTTGCAACTTTTTGCAATGATTTTCACTGTGGTTTCAGTTTTTTGTTTCGATTCCTAGAAACCATCATTAATTTTCATTATAATTTCGGCACGTTACTGAATTTTTATCGCTTACGATATACAGATAGAAAACTAAAAGATGCTCTTTTTGTTCAGTATTACATGGTGCCTATAAGAAAACGGTGTTGATGATGACGTCTCAGAACCGAAACATAAAACATTGTTTCAACTGAAAAATTTGGGAAATATGGAATATATCAGGAAATTTCAGAAATTTGGCTGTGTCAGGAAAATATTGGGGAATTTTTTTAATATTTAGATTTTTTCTTAAGTTCTAATAATTATTGTATTCGATCATCATGTGGCTAAAAGTAGATATTTATTATTATTTTGTTTTTATTAACAGGTAAATTGTAATATAAAATGAAAGAAAAATCATTCCTATTTTTTAAATTTTTAAACATGATGCTTTTATTATGAACTTACTCACAAAACTGGACTTTCTACATACCTTTCTAGTGTTTTTCTCAATAATTTGAGCGCAAATTATATTTTTTGTTTAATACTTAGCAGTAAATATACAAGGTGTTGACTAAAGATGAGCTATACTTTAAGGTTAGCTTCCTTGGGGATTTAAGTCAGCTTACCTTAGTACCATCTTGCTTGCATGAGAAGTTATAGGCCTGAGAATTTTTTTTAATACCTTCTCGGGCCTATGGCTTTTTAAGGTAAGTTGACTTAAGAAAAATTACAGTGGCACAGGCGCTCAGAATACTTTGAACATTTAACACAAAAATCAATCAGATATTCGTGTATTTCATACAAAAAAAACCTTGTACAGCGTAGAAAAATTAAATGAAAAAACTATTTTCTTGGACCTATAACTTCTTAAGGAAGAAAGATGGTAAGGTGATTTAAATCACCTTATTTTCGTCCAAGTTATAGTCGTGACAAGAATTCAGACGACGTATGTCATGGCTGACGTTACGCAATTGTTTTTATTGTCAACGTAATTTTGCAGTATATAGTTTTATTATTCTCGGTTGCAGTTTCTTAAATACTGTGATGAAAATATAATGAATTATTCATTTGTTCATATGACGTAAGTCGCCTGAATTCTTGTCGGAAGCATAGCCTTAAAGTATGACTCATTCTTCAGTAAACACCCTGTATAGGCACATGTTTTTAAAATAAAACTAAATTTAGTGAAAATAAATTTGGCTAAGAATTCATTTTATTTTAAATGATAATTGACTACAATAATACTTTTTTCTTGACAACAAAATTATTACTATTATATATTAGGTTATAACTCAAAAATTAATAAAGTTACAAAAAAAATAGTACTGTACTTAAAAAAGTGGCCGAAGAACGTATAATTTTTTTTTTAACTTTACAAACAACAAAGTTACAGATATATATCGAAAAATGGAAAATTTGAAATTTTGTTTATACTCGAAAACAAAAGACGATAGGTCGTTTTGGTTTTGACCATTCATTTTCTCTTAAAAAAAGAGATCGAGAGCGGTGGTTTCATTTTTTTCTATCTGCTATAGTTAACGGGCCTATAAAAACATCGAAATTTGCCCACCCTGTACACGTTTTTACAATAATAATGACATTACCTTAAAACAGTTCTGAGTAGAAATTTCATTAAATCTCTATTGGTGAGTGACTAAGGACTAATGTTAAAAGTTGAAAGTAGATTTCATTACAAATAAGTCAGCAGTTCAAAAGTAAATCGCAAAATTGATTTTAAAGAGTGTCATTATTATTGCAAAGGATTGTAAAACATATATCACGCCAAAATAAAAAATATTAGTCTAAGAACTCTTTCCTGTAGTGGACATATCCTGTTTACTAAATTATCATTATTTTAACTGCGATATTTCCTTGAAAAGTAATCCAGAAAACTATAAATTTCCTGTAACGTCCTTCTGCCGGTACTGCACTTAGTGCTTAGTCTCTGATAATATAATTTACTTTAATAACAGAAGGAAGCACACTTATCAAGTGCGATGTCCCTCGAGATGTCTGCGACGGACGAGACATAGCTGTCCGCGTAATTTCAAAGACCCACGGCCTCCAGTCACGCAAGCAACTTTTGACGTGAGGGTACAATTATCAACGATTTATCCCTCGTATACGGAACAAAACGTATCCAGGTAAGACGAAGTCAATCAATACTCGGTTTGGAAAAAAAAACAGAATTTGAAACCAACCAAAACAATAGGTGGAACGCACAAAAAATAACGTTTTTATAACGTAAGATATTTACGGTGTCGTTACCAGTTGTCGGCATCAACGCCTCGATCGTATTACGATGACGAAAGATTGTCATCATTTGAAGGAGATTAATCTTTGGATATTTTGAACAACTTACAAATCTCCGCTGTAAAATTTTGATTACAGTCAAATAATTGGAATGCAGTCGGTAAATATGCCATCGATTCCGCCTGTAATATTGAGAGAAATATCAGTATACACATAAAGGGGTTAGACTAAGTGCTGCCACTTCACCACTTCGTCGTGGCATGTATTACAAAACAATTGCTGTGGTTATTTAAAAAAAGATATGTAAATATTGAGGAAAACGGATATAGCCTTATCGCTCGAACACCATGAAATATACCATGCTGTATATAATCGTGTAGTGATTCAGTCATAGTGTCATTAATTTTAAGAGAAGACATGGAAAAATGATTATAACACTAATACGCGATTAAACATTTTAAATGCATATTTACGCCGAAAAATAAATATATTTTCAAACTATCATTTAAACCTCTTCTCACACTGTTACTGATCGCTGGTGATCCCGATTCATTCACAGCTCCCAGTTCAATTCGGTGTCGGCCTGATGCGACGTTGCCAAATTGAAATATATTCCTAGTATTGCAATTTATTTCTTAATAAAAACAAATGTACATAAAGGGATAATTGTTTAAGAGTAGAGTACCTACTTCTTTAAAAAGTTAGCACATATAAAACAACACGCATACGTCTATAGCACTTTGCTAATAAAGTTGGGATCATCTACACTTTAATTTCAAAACCATAGAATATAAGGAGAGCCGTGTTATTGATAAATTTGCTTCTCGATTCAAAAATCGAAGAAAAAAACTTCTTTCCAGTTTCTGTCTTTATTAGACCTTTCGAATAAGTGGTAAACATTAATGACATGACTGAATCCCCCTGTATATTTTCATCTTCTATCTCCAAAATCACAGAACACTTTTAAAAATCAAGTTCATTGTTTGTACTATTGAGCAAGAAAAGTAAATTCTGTTAAAGGTTATGACGATTACCAACATAGAAATATCGCACACAACGCTCTCTAGATAGAACAAAAACCTTCCAGTGCTAATGTTGAAGCAAATACCTCGTAGACTGTTTGAAATAATAGCAGAAGACAAAATTTATTTTTTAACTTTGACATCCTGCACGTCAGCAACCTTGCTAAACCGTTTTTAGGTCGAATAGTACATCTTTGAAATTTCGATCATTGTTTATTGGACATCCTGTATAGTTAGCACTATACCACCGATTCCTTAAACATGTATAATGTTAGAACTTTTACCCAGTGTTGGTCCTCTTAGTATAATTTAGATGTTTGACAATTAACAGTAGAAGTCTATGAAATTTTTCATGATAAACTGTCAAAAGGATCCTAACAAAAAGCTTGTTTTGGTTCCGATAGTCAACTGTTTCAGAACGGCTAAAAAAATAAATGAGCATTTCATTAATACAGACCACTAAGCAATAACAAGCTTAGAATAATACAACTAAATTATTATATCGATTATTTAGAACCGTTCTGGGATAATTCAAAATCGAAACCACAACAAATCTGAAGAAACAAACAGAAAGACATCATATGCCACACGATACTGTTCGTACACCTTTGCAAAATTTCAATTTATTTATCCAATATAAAAAATTATAAGTACATATGTTTCTAAGTTATTATTTCAATGTTTCGATGACGGGGTAGCGAAAACAATGACTTTAATCGCGACCTCGGTATCACCAACGTCCTCAGCGTCCACTTTTTCGACGGATGCAAAGGTCCGCGATGCGAGGAGAGGTGGCGGGGGTGGCCCTTGCCCTCCATTCGGCGTGTATTATACTAGTAGAGTCTGTACTTTGTCTCGCGACGTTATGTCTAATCGATGCATTCCTGCGCGTCCCGTCTTACCCAACCGGCCATTACGCACCTTAATGGGCCCGCTTGGCCACAGCAGTCTGTCCGGGACCTCCCGGACGAGGCGCCGGGCCCCGAAGGACCAAAGGAACAATACAGAAGATAGTGTCGAGTCAGGAGTTTCATCTGAATCATTGAAGAGTGAAATCAAATAAAGTTCCAAGTGTCAAAAGTAGTTGTAGCTCTAAAAATGCTGAATGATGTACATTATCTGAGCTGATTTGCCTTGGCTAATGCTTAACTGCAGACATTTCGCCACACTTAACAGATGGCATCTTTAGTGCTTCTCGCTGTGTTTTATGGATGGCTGGTTCAGATACGCTCCAGTTCACTTGTTTGTTTTTAATCAAAAGCATCCATATATAACTAATCTTCAGTCCTTCGTCCCTGTTCATGTTGTTCAGGTATTGAGGAATTTCCAAAGCCTCCCTTCGTGCTAGATTGTAATGTCCATTGGTACGAACCAGAATTCTAGTGTCATCTAATGAGATTCTGTGTCCCTCTTCCCATGTTCAGCAACAGCGGATTTTTCACTGGTATAACCGTATGTGCCTTTCGTGTTTTTTTCCTGGTTTCTACAATTCGTTGGGACATTCTACGTATACTTTGTCACAGTCGCTGCGTGACACGTTGATGTGAAAGTAGTCCGCACGCCTTTTTTGTATACAATTTTCGCAATTCTATCTGTCACATTGGAGATGTATGGTAAAGTGGTAGTTGTAGTGACTTCCTCCTTGGGCCTTACTGTTTGCTCAAGTCGAGGTCTAATGGCTCTATCGATGTCCTTCTTAGAGCATACATTTGCTAGGAACACAGATTGGAGCAAATTTATTTCTTCCCATCGGGAAGGGGTCGATGACTCTCATCAGCCAACATTAATGCATGGTGAACCAATGCAGATGATATGGCCATAATTAGAGATAGTAGCAAATTAGAAAAAGTAACGAGAAAACTTGTGGAGGAAACGGGTAAATTGGGATTGCAGATAAATCAAGGGAAAAATTTTTGAGAATAAGAGAACAAAAAAAGATACAAATTTCAAATTGAGAACGCAGCACGGAGAGATGGAGTTTGAAGGAGTTCAAGAATATGTGTATTTGGAGGTGCTGATAACAGCTAAGTGTGATCAGGTGCAAGAAATTAATAGGAGAATAATAAAGCAAACAAAAGTTCGGCAGCAGTCAACTAGATAATGAAATCAAAAAATTTGTTCAGAGGGGTAAAATTTAGAATGTACAAAACAATTTTGAAGCTGACAGAGCTGTATGGCAGTGAGACCTGGATCTTCAATAAGAAAGGAAAACATGTTAAGGTGTGGAAAAGGAAGATCTTAAGAAGAATTCTAGAGGGAAAGAAGACGGAGGAAGGCTATGTAAGAAGAAATAATGAGGAAATATATGCAGTGTACAGGCACCAAAAATAGACGAAGTTGTAAAAACTAGAAGAATGCAGTGGCTAGAGCATCTAGAACATATGGAAGATGAAAGACAGTTACAAAAATTGTAGGGAGTAAACTTAGCTACAAGAAAAAATAGGGAGACCGAGAAAGCGATGGAGAGAAGCAGTGGCAATAGATTTAAGGGAGAAAAATGTAACGGATTGGAAAAGAAAGGCGAAGAAATATTTTTAAGTATTACACTAAAGCTCAAAAATAAATATTATTAAAATATATTCTTTTAATAAAAACATAACAAATCAATTATAATATTTGGAACTGAGACTGTCGTATACAATAGCTAAGACTGACACACGCTGTCTCACGACTGGTCTCAAATGAGCTGTATTTGTCCTGCCGGTAGAACACTGTATATTCTACCATTAAGTGATCGTTATTCTTGAACTAGTGTTTCCTATAAAGGCAAATGATGTTACACATTTAGTAACTGTCTATATAAAGCTTAGCAAATAACGGGAATGTTATCTCTCCACTTGGGTATTTTCAATATACCGTAAAAATACGGAAAAATGGCGAAAAAAAACGTCTAACCAACAAAGTTTTATTCAGTAAAATGTTTCTTACGGAAATTCGATGACCTTGACGCATCAAATTTTAGATCTTCTGACTGAAACGTTTTCACGATAGACTCATTGATTAGATTTAAGGTGTGTGCAGTATTTGACCAGGATCAAGTCGTTGCGTTGCCACCCCATGCGAGTTACGGACGCGCCCCGTCGCTTATCCCCGACTGTCCCGGATTGTCGCTATCCTCGCGCGCTCCGACGTGTTGTTTTCCCCTGTCGATAAGTGCCGCTTAAGATCACCCCCTCCCTCTAACGATTTTACCATTACATCAGTCTCCGGTGGTCCCGGTAGCTCACCCCCTTTATCACCTCATTATTATTACCAGTCCACGGGACACGGCGGCCGTTGCTGCTGCACCCGCTTGACGGTGGCGGCGACAAATTGTCAAATTCGACGAGTCTAGACTACAAGGGCAGTTGCCTGCTACTGGGGCTGTTCGAATTAAATATTTGATTTTTTCGATGGTAAATAAGCAATTATGTAGGTATAGCGTCTCTGTACTCAAATGGAAATCTCATCTTGTATATACGCTACATCAGTTAGAGTCAAAGTTTTTAGTAGTTTCACAGATATGTTGAAAGGAAAGCTGATCTTAAGAATGAATACCTAAATATGCTGTTGAGTCAAACATTACAAAATATATCTCGGTCAGGCAATGGTTTTTTATTCATTTCAACACAAGTTAACATTAAGATTATATTGTATTGTACAGTACGTGCAACGGAATGGTTCTAACACAGTCGGTGTTTTTGAAGGGTATCCAATTGAAGCAGTTACAGAAAATGCAAAGAGTTCAGAAAGACTTCGCCGTTCAAATAAACAACTTCTGTTGATGTACATCTTGATGAGTGAATGCTTGCAATTTGAGAATTCTAATCACAGTAAAACAGGCTATAGAAGATGCTGACACACTGATCGTTACGTTAACACGGCGATCAGTAAGTCCGCATCGTTTAATTTCGTATTCATAATAGAAGATATAGATCTTCTCGTCCTGCTAGCAACATTGGTGAGATATCATCCAAATATTTACCTACGCAAACCAGGCAGAAGAAAGATTATTGAGAAAATTTAGTCTTCTCGAAGTCTGTACTGCATTGAGAAATAGTAGCGGACAGCATATTGTTCTTGCATGTTCAGTGGTTGTGAAAATACTTGCTGTTTTCAACGTAGGAAAAATTAAGTTTATAAAAACACTTGAAATGAACGCCCCAATGTGCAAGCTGTCAAAGAGCGAAATACAAATCCCGAAGTCATTGTTGCTACGGGGGAAAATGTTTTTATCGATCTTTACGGCGTTTATAAACAAAACACAATTACTTTGGAATACCTATGTTATCAAAATTTCACAAGATCCGTGACAAAGAGTAAATTCAATCTTGCTGCATTTGCCTTCTACAAGAGATGCTGCACGGCAACATTTCCTTCGTACCTACCACCAAGTTCAGGCATTGTATGATATTGTATGATACACGAGGGTCCAAAGCAATGGCGCTGGGGAAGAAGCATGACGAGAATGCGAAATTATTGGCACATTAGGTCGAAGAAGATAACGAAGATGAAAACTTGGAAGAGGAGAACAGAAATTCACAAGAAGACATTGATATCATTGAGCCTGGACCATTTAGGGTATCGAAACTGAAGAAAAGACATCAGTAAAGAATGAATCGTAGATTACGCCTACTGTGGATAATTTAAAAAAATATATAGTGATTTTGCTAAGCTTGATTCCACTGTAACTTATGAACTATTCATGTGATTGAAAAATGTTTCCTACAAAAGTGCAGAAAATGGCATGCCCTATAGTTTTTGTAATTTAATCTAGATGACGCTGTAGAGAAAATATTCTCGAAAAACTAGTTTTCGGTACCATTTTTCCAATATGGCGGCGCCAATGGCCGGAATAATAATGAGGTCGCCAAAATGTACAAATCACAGAAATTAGAACTTTTTTGTCTCCAGTGCATGGTCTAATCATGAAGGAAAGCGTTTGTTAAAGAGAAAATATGGATTATGATTTGGAAGATTCTTTCAGATGTGCTCTTATCAAAGTTTACAGTATAATATACATATAAGTTGTCTCACTAGATCATGTCGACAGCGTGTTGTCACCTCCAATATCTTCCGCCTGTCATACGGGTGCATGTTGGTACGCGAATGTAGACACATCGGGTTGTGCGGGGAACATCACGGACCGCTTCTCAAAGGTTTCTCAAGGCGACGCGTCGAGTAATTTAACTAAAATTATATTCTGTACTTCTGTTTTTATTCATTTCAAAGTATATCAGAAAAATGGATGGTAAAGACACAATGAGTTTATTCGTCGTTCATTGTGCCAGTTGGAGTGGAGTTTTTGGGAAAAAAGCATTCCAACGTTGCCGCACCCACCCTATAGCCCCAATATTGCCCCCTGCGATTTTCTTATTCTCCAAGATGAAGCCGCACCTCAAGGGAACTCATCATGGCGGCGTACAGGAGGTCAAAGAAGCTGTAACCGTGGTACTGAACGGATTAACTGCGGAGGATTACCAAGGGTGCTTCCAATCGTGAGAGCGACGTTGGAATCATTGTGTAGAGTTAGAGGAAGACTATTGTGAAGGTCAATAATAAAATTTTGGCGAAATTTAATTTGCTTGTTTTTTCATTGACAAATTCCCGGAACTTAATTGCCACACCTCGTATATCGGCAAATGATGCAGTGGAAAGGTGCAGTCTTTTAAACATAAATGTCTGTTACAAGTACTTAAAATGAAGTAAAAAAGTAGAAAAGTGAAACACGTAACAAGAAATTGACAGTGATATGAAATAAACGACGTAGGGCACAAATAGTGCCAAGTACATGAAGTACGTAGTGGTTCAAATAGCTAAATTTCACGGTGTTACATTTCTTCGACGACTTTTAAATTAATTTATCTACAAGTTCATCTGCAGGAGACTATTAAGCGGGTAATTTCGGAGACATGGAGTAAGCTCATTATGCATGTACAAACACAAATGTGAGACCTCGATTGAGAATTGTAATAGAATTAGTCATCATAGCTTTAGATGTGATAGTGTTAGTGGTAGTGATATCGACAACAATAATTATAATAATTTTACTAATGTTTTGATCGGTGCTTTTTATTGTCACCATACTATTACATTACGTAGATACAGTTTTCGCAGGGATCACTCCAATTAGCTCTGGTTACGTTCCAAAATAAAAGAAACTGTGTATAAAAAGGTAAATATAAAAGTACTTACCTACCTGTTAGAAATTACAATTATAGGATTTAAACCAAAATTGTCATATCCATTAATAGGTTCTATATTCAATAGCTTTTTGAACTTTCTAAAATTATGCACTCATGAAATCGCATTTCCAACATCCGTCGCGTGATCCAAATGTTTAAATCATGTCACTCTCTATAATTTTGACATTGTATAGTTCAATTATCTGCCTCTTGTATTTTCTCTGGATGCTAATGATTACCGAAACAGCCAAATCTAGTTGGATCGGATTGTTCTTTTTCGTATCGCTAACGTTCTTTTTCGTATCGGTTTCTTCGTGTTTGTCCTGCGAGCGGCTATCGCGCCGAAACTCAATTTTGACAAATTACAAAGTGGCGTCCCGGCCGGCACTATCTGAGATCCGTTCAATCATCCCCAATTAGCCGGGCGGTAAGTTCTTAATAATTACCGGCAGCGGCCAGTGTCTGCGCTGACGACCTAAAGTAATGGATCCATCATCCCAGCGGACAGCCCGGCAAAAACATCATTCCTTCCGAATTAGCGGATTACCTCGGCCCCTTTGTCATCATTCATAACTCACTGCGGATTTATTAGTGGAAGTTTAACTGGCGGACGGCGGCCGGGAAGTTTCGGAGGTTTTACTTGGCTTCTTCGGCCGGACTCTGAAGGCTGCCGTGCAAGGGCAATCCGAAAAAGTTGTTACGATAATGCTTTGCCTGTGGAATTGTTCATTAGCATACCTAGATGTTTGGTATCAGAGAGCATACATATGACTTTATTGATAGGAATTGT
Organism: Monochamus alternatus; assembly: GCA_037114965.1. Lineage (NCBI taxonomy): Eukaryota > Metazoa > Arthropoda > Insecta > Coleoptera > Cerambycidae > Monochamus > Monochamus alternatus. The sequence continues at coordinate 20,935,863 of CM073430.1, forward strand.
AGGAGATTTGATTTAGATTAGCTTAAAATACCTTTCTAATACAGTAAAAAACTTAATTAATTAATTACCAACTACTTTTACTGCGGTTGTGCAACGCGGGCATGACGCGGGAAATTTGCAATCGAATCGTGGAAGAGAAGGAGGTCTATGGATGAAGGTATATACCATATTATTTTAATTAAAACCACAAATTAATTTTATTAATTAATAACAGCAATAGCGGCAAAAGCAGTTGAAGTTGCTGATATAACTTGGGAATTTTTTTCAATTTTTTGTCCTTTCTTTTTTATGCATGCTTTGTCTTGAGCAAGTTAGGTTTTTTAGTGGACTGGTTTCTAGTGCCGTGCAGATGTGTTGGCGTTTTTAAGTAATTTTCGAACTTTCTGTTTTGATTTTTTTTTACAAAGTTGTATTTGTATTTGAGTACATTTTTTGTAAGTTCTGAATCACCCTGCGTAACTTACTATGTGTGACCTTTTCAAAAAGCAATACACACACTTCTGCTTAAGAGTATCTACGTCAGTTTTTAACGTCATTCAATTATTATATAATGTTTAGGATGGACTGTAGTTGTGTAGGAGAAATATCCTTTTTCCTGGGATTCCTTGTCCGATGAGTCGCCACTGCTTATAAGTGAATTAAAGCGTTTGTAGCGATATTTAACTTCACATTTTATTTGTGATGCTATTCAATTCTATAATCTTTAGATGGACTGTAGTTGAGTATGAGAAATATGTTTTTTTCTGAGATTCTTTTACCAACCCAACGAGTCGCCACTGCTTATACGTGCACTAGAGCGTTTGTAGCGTCATTTAGCTTCATATTTAATTTGTGATACTTTGTAGACCGATGCATAATATCGCTGCGACCTTCATCGAGCGTCATAATTCATGCCCACAGATATATTTTTAATGGCATCATCGTGGATATTTGCAATTTATGGCATGCATTAGCGAACGTAGAAGGTTTCAATATTTTGATGAAACGGAACTTGCGCCGAAATGCGGCCGTGTAAATGTTAAATGGCAAATAAATATTATTAATTACCTAATAGATTCTCATTAATATTTCCATAAGTTTTTAAATTCGCTGCTGATTAATTAAATATTGTTTAATAAATTCCGGGCTTAGTTGTAGACAGATAAATTAGTGGTCCTGTAAATTATGATTGTCTGGCCGTTGGAACTTTGCAAACATTTCTCATAGCATCACATTTGAACAGTATCTTATGGTTTCACAAGATTCACTGAATTAACATTGACGATTTTTTCTTAAATATCAGAAATAAATAGATACATTAGCCAATACAACGTTCTCAAATGATTTCCTGTAACCTAAATAAAAAATCGGTATTCAAAATCTTCTAAAAAGCTGTGACTGACTGATAATAATGATTTTTTTCTTGCCGATCGACATTAAAGGCGTAGTTTTAGTATCATATTTACTCTCTAGGCTGATTATAGGATTAGAATCATTTTAATGCCGCTAAGTTAACATTTATTATTTACCTAAAGTAATTTTATTTATCGCAAATATTTATAGTGAAACTAAAACAGCCTGCAAGGGACATCCCTTGTCCTGTTTGTTTTGAAACATTTACTTCGTCTATGTAGGTTGAATTTGACCATTTGAATTATTAAATCTGTTACTATCTATTTGTGCAGGTCTTGCGGTAATATATTTCCGATATACAGGGTGATTTATTAAGAATAGGCAATCTCTGAACTGGAGATACTACACCCCAAAATATGGCGATTGAGCCAAATATGCCTTATCCGAGTGTTGCTGGTTTAAAAAATACAGGGTGTTCAATGCTAGAATTTTATTTTGAAATATCTCAATAACATTGAAACCTGTCGGAGCATTAAAAAAAATTGGCACAATTATGTTTTTTGGCACGGCAAATAAGAATTTTTAACTAATTTTGACATCACTAGTAGAGGGCGCCACTTATGGCACAGCATGTTTCTTTTAAATGGCAGAACTTTTTGTGTATCCATCTATCTATTGAAACAATCGATTCTCCTACTTGTTGTATCTTACAAAGGTATACCTTGTTGAAGTCGTTAGGAGTAACAGTTTTCGAAATAATCCTATTTGAAATATTCAGTGCACCAATTGAAAAATGTTATCGTTTCAGGTACAGTGCCTTTTCTACTGAAAATACAGCAAAATTTTACTTGAAAAAGTTGTTTAGAGCGGTAAATTATGGGGACGTGCAAAATTTCAAAAACATCGGCCTGATTTGATAAAATCTTTGTGTTTTGTTGAAAAATGGTTTCAAAATCAAACCTCGCCGATCTTGCTGTATTTGCTTGGTTTTAAACTTACTTCTCTTTGCCTCTGGAAAGTGACACCATCCACCATCTCTTTGGTGCTCTTTTATTTTTTTAGTAACAAATAGGCACTGCTTATAAAAAGAAGTTGCAGTTTCTACATCCATGTTTGCAAACAAAGGAAGGCATATATTTGTTCCCGATTTTTACATTTACTTTGACTAATCAGCTCGGACCTTTACGAATAGCTGGACAAATAGTTTGCCAATAGTCAAATATTCAGCATTTGCCAAACTTCACATGCCTGCGATCGCATTTACAAGAATCTTACCTTTAAGGTTTGTAGGAAGGTATGATTGGTCCCCCCTGGATGTAATAAGGGTACAATTACCCTTACTAAGCATAGCTGCCTACAAATTCTAAGGGTAAGATTTTGTGAAAATTGCAAGAAAATGATCAAAGTGCCCATTTTACAGCCGACAAACGCACTTTGGCCTTTTGCGAATCCTCATTCAATCAATAGTTTGAGGTCACTTCCAATATTGTTTTTCTTTGAACGTGTGAACAGGAATTTTCGATGAACCTTTGTGAAACCGAATGGATGGTTATCAATACCTAGGATTTCTCCGTCATTATCTTCCTATTCTTCTTAAAAATGTGCTCTTAGAAGTACTACTAGGATGTGGCTTGTACAAGATGGAGCACCCCCACATTTTGTTGTTTTTGTTTAATAGTTTGATATTTGTTTTCACATTCATGGCAATCTTTGACCTTATAACTGTAGTTGTTTCTTTTTTGGAAGTTTGCCACCCCATAAAAAACACAATAGATATTATTCGATCTTTTTTTTCAAAAACTATAGTCCTTATTTAAAAGTGCGTATTGTCAGATAAGTTGTGAAACTGTACAGAATGTTAACAAATTTGTTTTATTTGCAAACTATTTATTCCGTATAACAGCACAGTGACACTATTGGTAAATAAGTTGTAAGTGAAATAGTGTCGGTTGGTTAACAGTTTATAAAATAAAGCTAACCAGCTACTAATTTTAATTCATATGCGCGAGGGCAGTTATGTCTTCTCGAGACAACGGTGGGTACATAAAACGGTTTGAAAGTCAGTTAGTCGCTAATAAATGTTGCACGCCGTACACTCAACTCGAACATATTCCATTGAAAAGTGATTTATTTTGACAGTTTACTGCATGCTCTTCAACGGATAACATCTGTTGCCGTCAACGTATACCGAAAAAAGCGGTCTTAGAAAGTGGCCTATTAGTTCTTGCAGATTTTCTGCTCTGCTGAATGTTGGGAATGGTCGCAGATAATCAAAAACGAAACGTTGAATTGTTAAGTACTGAAATCTGTAACAAGTGTGTGCATACAAATTTGAATAGTATAGATATATGTACATACATATTTCTGAGAATCAGAAAACTAGAAAATAGAGCAGTTCAATGAATTTTAGACGAATCCAACTGTAATATAATTTCCAACTGAATTTGTATTGAAATCTAGTCTTTGGAATGTCATAATAATGTGATAAAGTGGTTCCCATAAGTAAAATTAATGTTATAATACAAGCCTTTTAGAATTAATTGGCCTTAGAAATTCCTAAAAACTCAATTCCTTGGTATAGAGTTATGTCGAAATTTCACAATATATCATGCCAGTGATTTTTTCATTAGTACATCGTATTAAAATGACATTTCTAGAGAATCATTAACTTTTTTGAGATACGAATAGTTGCAAATTATTTTGTAATAGTTGAAGAAATGGTTGGTAACAGTAATGTAAGATGAAATAATATAATACCATAATAACATATTTTTTCTTATAAATACCAATAATTATAAAATAAAGTGCGAATTCCTAAAAAAAATCCATTGACGCCGATTTTCTAGGTTCTTTAGTAATAGTAACACCCTGCTTCCCCCCCCCCCCACTGGTTCATATATTAATATATTATATACGAAGGAAAGCAATAGATTTATTTTTAATTATTTATAAGAAGTTTTCTCACTCTTCGTCAAAATTTAACATATAACCTGTACTTTGAACACGCACCATTATAGCCTATTTTTATTTCAACCACTTGAAATCAAATTTTGGCCATTAATTCGAAACATGTTATAATGAATTCATTGAAACAATAGTAAAGTGCCAAATTATGATAATGCTTTGCTGAAAACTTCAAAATTTTTTGTTTTGTGACCAATAGTAGTGACTAGTCGCTAAGTGTAAAATTACAATTCACTGGATTTAATCCCAACGAAACACCGACACAAATATCTTACAGTATTGATGAATTTTAAATTCGAAAAATGGGAATCATATAAGCAGCTAACTGTGTATTTGTTTTACGTTAAATTTTTAAAACAACTAATCTAAATGAATCGTAATCGAATAGACAATAGACACGTATTTCTTTCTAATGTTAGTTAGCTTTCTTTTTACTGTTTTTTTAAATAAATTTCAGTGATTTTAAAATATAATTGGAATCTAATTTTGAACTGAAATCTTGTAGGACTATTGGGTCAATTCAATTGGACTGCCTAATTGCAATTTGATAAACATATAGATAATTGCAATTATATAATAAAAATATAATTGCAATCAGATAAAAATGTAGTTGGAAGAACTTGCATTGACTAAATCCAGAATATTATTTAATTAACACATTGAAGTGCATTTGACGGAATTTGTAATTTAAAAATAGCACAATTGTTATATCCAGTAGTACAGAAGTACAGCGCCTGTTATACATCTCTATATATAAAATGTAATTGGAATCAGATAAAAATATAATAGGAATTTAATAAAAATGTAATTGGAATTCGTTGAAAATGTTATTTTTCTTCTTTTTTAAATTTCTAGTAATTTCAGTAACAATCATAAACTTAATGGGAATCTAATATCCAACTGAATTCTAACTATTGGAATTCCTTGAAAGTATCGTTGAAATTTGATTAAAATATATCTAATTAGGATTCGATAAAATTGAAATTAGATAAAATATAACCGAAGTACGATAGGAAGAACTGTAAGGATATACAGGATATATTAAGATTTTAATTGTAAATCAGACAGGGTGAATATGAAATTTATGAGTACTTGCTGAAATATGGCGGTGCTAAAAAATATAATTGAAGTTCAGTAAAAATATAATTCGAATTTTATACAAATATATTTGGAATTCTATAAAAATGTCAATTTGATAAAAATGTAGTTAAAATTCGATCAAATAAATCATGTAATTGGAAGAATTGGATGGATGGATTAAGTTCCTTATAAGTATTACTTAATGCTTTAATTCCAAAATAAACATAATATGTCATTTAAAAACGTAACAATTTTGTCCATGGGTGTCTGGCTGAGAAATAGCGACTATATACGTACATAATACGACAAAAATGTAATTGGAATTGATAAAATTGTAACTAGTACAGTAATTCAGATGAATTTCAGTAAGAATTGGAACAATAATTATTGTTCGTCGTCAAAGTTATCATAACACTGTTTACTAGTCTCCTGCTAGTGATTTTGAAAACCACATCTCCATGGGGGTTTCGAAACGTCACCCTGTAGCAGCGAGGCCGGATTCCAGCTTTGGAAACCGACTGTTTGATTTAGTAAATATAAGTATTATCCCTACAATTGAATAAATAATTTGTTGACGTTCTGGTAGCTGAGAAATGGTAGGATTTCAGTCCGACTGACTCGCCTTACCGGGTCGCGGTGATTTACGGCGGACAGGTCTTTTGTGCCAGTCAAGTTCCTCAGCCACGGACAGCAGCAGGCCTGGATTTCGGATTTTATGTGATATTTATGCTAATTTATAATTTAGTTGATATGTGATTTTGGAATTCGTGTTGCCCGGGTACGGACGGACTCGTCTTTTTGTTGCTGCGACGGATTTATTATGAGATTTGAAGTATTTATTACGGATTTGGAATTGTAATTTACTATAATGAAAACACCACCCGAGATATAAAGATGAATATTTATCGCGGTATTAGCGTGATGAATATAATTAAAAAGTCGAATTTATATTCATAATATTTCAACGAATTTATTGTTATTGCTGACGATATTGCCCGGATTAACACAACCCAATTAAGGGGCATTCTGTGGGGCTGGCGGTCTCTCGGACGCCTCAAAATACCTCAAAACGTTTACACATTTCACAACATTTAGGAAATAATTCCTTCGTTTGTCGTAGAACGGGTTACTCTGAGAATGCGCACGTCGCTACGCTTGTTACAAAGGAACGGATCCGACCACTAAAGATATTTCTACAATCTCAATGAAAACATTCTTATTAGTGGTCTTTTACGAACATTTAATAGTGTGACAGACGCAATTTAGTTATTAAATATGGTTTCATTCTCAAATTAAAATACGCATTATAAATTAAAATTATTTTACGAACGGTTCGTAACATTTTGACAGGCACATAACTACAGTGCATGTTATGGTAGGGTCTATAAATCTTGGAAATTTGAATGACTATTTTCTATTTTATAAATCAATAATACTAATTCAACAATTTACAACTAAAAATAATTAGTTCACTACTGATCTTCTGTGGTTTGCAAACAGCGCCTGAATAACCTAGAGTGACGCTAGTGTACCCATGTTATTTGCCTAGGAACAAAGGCTGTTCATATTGAACTCGTCTCGGATCTAACGACTGATTGTTTTTTGGCTTCCATTCAACGATTTATCGGAAGGAGGGCTAAACCATTGAACATATACAGTATGCGTCAAAAGTATGGAATAAATTCAATAAAAACGAAACAATTAGTTTTTGGGAAAAATCCTCGAACAGGTCGATTTTTAATTTAAAAAATACATATTTTAGTGTAAAATGCGATTTTCAAATGTCATTTGTTTTCGAGTAATGATGTCATCGATTTTTTTTTAAATGGCAATACCATATTTTTTTCCTTGATTCTAAAAGATCGTTTAATTCTCTATCAGACAGTACTAAAATTTTGCTCTCTTACATAGGAAAGTTTTCGAGTAAATGACGATTGAATGTTAGGAAACGTAAATTTTATCCAATTCTGAGGTATGTAAAATAAAATACAATTGATTAAATTTTATACTTAAATTAAATGTTCGAATTGCCATCCACCAACTTCTTGACAATGCGCAAGTCTGTGAAGTCACAACACTTATTCTGTATCCTAATTTCATTTACAGAACAACGTTCAATCTGAGGAATGTACATGCATGTACGATTAGAAACAAATCTTGCCGTTTCATCGTTCAATACCTACCTTATTATGTTATGTTGTGTATATGTTGTAACAACAGTTAGCTTTCAACATTTTAAAGATATTCTAACAAGATGTTTTCATACTGTACATAGAATTATGAAATTAGTTTATTTTTCTTAATTTTATTCGTTTAGAAATTTTAAAACCCACGACAGACAACTGAATTTAATGTTTATAGAATACTCTTCAAAGAATGTGAGTTACAGACTTGTTTATAATATTATCCATGTTTAGAATTATTTCCAAGAAAATGTCCGTAATATTTTTCGCTTATTCTTTCTGGTGTCTGTTTTAATGTAATTTGTGGCACTGCACACACATAACTAAAAGATAAAAACAATTACAAATTATTATCTAGCTTTAAACGACTATTTGATAGGTACCTACCTACTGGGTATAGTACATTTGCAGGTGATTCTTCCTAGCAAAAACCAGTTGCTTTATTTCAGTTCTGTATCATGAAATACAGAAATAGTAGTTCATTGTTTACTATTTTACACATGTAGAGTTCTTCTTAAACATAAGTACATAAGTACAGTGCTGAAATATGTGGATACAAGAATCAATCATTTCTAGGTTATGCTTTCGTAATATTTTCTTTTGTGGGGCTAGGGTAGGTTCAGATCTGACTTTCAACGACAAACACGTTCACATTATAATTAAAAGTTTTAGAAATGGTTTTGTTTGAATTTATTTGTTGCTAAATAAGTAATCAATAATTATTACAGCAGTTGGAAAAGAGGGATATTCTTTAAGTACTTACACAATTTTGTAAATTATTTTGTCATAAAAAATACGTGTACCTAATTATTATTGTACACTGTAGTAACATAAAAAAACAATTTACTGAAGTTTTATTACATTATAATGGAATAATTTAAAAATTTTCACAGATATTTTACACAATCTTCACGCTGTAACTCTAGTTGTAGCGGTAGACTGCGCCGGCACGGCGACCACAATGCTCCAAAAGCCTCAACTCAAGTCTAAATTTTTATCGACAAGTCTCAATAACACCATTGTGCATACGTAAATTGCATTAAATCCATTATTTAGCGTTATTTATGTAAAATAAAATACTTCATGCCATTAATATTTGACAATTCAATTCATAGTTTTGACGTTCACCGATGTTAGTTTCTTCTGTGTAAGTCTGGCTCAAGGCTATACACATTTTACATGACAAAACAATGAAATTTGGGTACTTTTTGGAAGCGTTTTTTTATGTTAAATTTTGAAATTTTTGAATGTTTATTTATCAGAATGTGTTCATAATTAAGTATATTTTAATTTAAACATAAGTTTTAGCAGGGCTGACAACCAAAAAATCAAAATTAAATCGATTTCTTGGAAAATGGAACACCCTGTATAAAAATTGATGTTATCATCAGATTCTACGCGCCATCTAGTGTCTGTATACCAAATTTCGTCGCACTGGCTATGATGGTTTCGGAGATATTCGCACTGAAAGTCTTAGAGGGAACACCCGGTATTGATCATAGATATAACGTACTTTTGCCATTTGTTAACTAAATATAATTATATTGAGAAATGTTAGGTTAAGTGTGTGTATAGAGAAACATGACGAATTAGTCAACTTACCCTAATGACTTGGAAACATTGTGTCAGATGCCGAGGAAGTACGTTAAAAAGACTGATCTCCGTTCGTGGTCAAAAGACATCCTTCTACATCCCAAGACAGATATCGACCTTCTACTCCCGTTACTTCTGCCGTTTCTCTAAATAGATCTATTAGTTCATCTCCTTTACAACTTCTTGAACCTTCTACCACTTCCCTTGAAGCTTCTACTTCTAGAAGAAGCAATAACGTGGTTAATGAGAAAAGCAAACAAAAATCTTGTTAGCAAATCAGACCTCTACCCAAATATGACAGACCTGTGTCAAATCAACCAAGAAGACGGCAGAAGTCATCAGTTATTATTTTTACTCCTATTAAATACATGTTGGAAGGAAAAGAAAGAGAAACTGAAGAGAAGAACAGAAGCAGAAAAATAAGAAAAGAAAAGCCAGACAACAAATCTAATTTGATGAGTAAGGAATCACGTTCAGCCAACAGTGAAAATACTGTATGTTCTGGTTGTTTAGAGCTGTTATCATATCCTCCGACTGAAGACTGGATACAATGTGTATCATGCAAAGTATGGTGGAACGAAGCCTGCTCAAATTATGACCAAGGATAATTTCTGTGTGACCTGTGCCACAAATAGTTATCTTACCCCAACAGGTTCGTCATCTTACCTCATGGGTGGGGTAAGATGAAAAAAACACAAAGTTGTTAAAAACCATGAAAATAAATCTTATAGAATGTAGTTTTTTAGTTTTGTTAACATATTATTGTTAAGCATATATACATTTATTAGTAGAAAAATTGCTATTTTGAAATACACATTTATTATTTTATTACGACAATTTTTCCTTAAATTAGTCAACTTACCCCAATCTCCCCTACATCCGTTCGATAATTTTATGTTTATGGCATGATATTTAATTTACGGAAATGATCTTATTGTATTTAATATGGTAACTGTACTTAACCAACGTATTCTAACTCACTCCTGATCGGTTTAAAAATAGAAAATTAAAATGCCAACGCCTAGCGCCTTGATTGAAACCAGTCACTCGATAAAAATTCAAATAGGTATACGTTTTAAATATACGCTCAATTATAGGCTGTCCCTTTTCCGGATACCTGTGTAACTCACCGCACGCAACGATTTAGAATAATTTATTAGTCGTTTACAGTCGCTGATAGGTATGAGAGTTCGAAATTAAAGAATTCCGAATGGTCGCCCATCTAATTTTTTAACTTTAAATGCCCTTCTCAGATCCTTGATCTTCTGTCATTTGTAATCTAACTAAATATGACAAATGAACCCATCTCTAATCTTTGCGAATAATTAAAATGGACGTAAAAAATCGTATTAGGAACTCAAAAATCCTAACCTCAAAAAAGTTGTCTCTATAATTCTATATAATTTGTAGTATTTTATTCTTAAACACCTTACACAGGGTCATTCTGAAAATTTGATTACATAGATTATTGCTTCAAAATTTTTTTACGAAAATAATTTCCAGGTCAACGCATTTCCAGTTATATCGGAAGTAGCTGTCACCTTCGTCATTTTAAATGGCACAATTTTTCGCTTCAATCAAACTTTTCTACGTATGAACTTAAAAGCAGTGGCGGCTCGTCGTATGAAGCAACTGAGGCCGGGCCTCACTGTAAAATTTGGCTTTCACTGTATATTTTAATACCCCATAATTTCCAATTCGATTGCCTACTACATTTATCAAAAATCAATGTAACGAAATAAAATAATTGCTTCAATTATAGCTCTCGTATGTTATAACGTACCTCTGGTTTACATTTCAATATCCCGCCGTTTCGGTTTGTACCCGCGTGGGGAGTCCGGGTAACCTACCAATCTCACCACAGTGGGGCCGAATTTTCCGAGCCTCAAATTGCGTCGCACGTTATGGTTTCCCCTACCACGTGAGAGGGTTAAAATCGATGTTTTTCGCTCCATGACCGCTCGAGACTGAGGCCTGATTTGTGGCGCCTCAAGTTTTTAGTTCAGCGGTAAATGGACGATATGATAGTGTCTAGTGACCGTAAGTAACTTGTGAACTGTACATTATTTACATGTGTGACGCGATTAATTGATTGTTCAAGTGTTAATACTTTTATTTATGTGTTTTGAATTTTCAGTGATTAGTTGGTAAGCGCGGTGGTAAAGTTTAAGGACAACGCAGGTAGGATTAATATAAAGAAATAAAAAACAACTTTCTTACAAGGTAAGACTAAATTTAACATAGAATAGGAACCTAATTTAAATATATATTATCGATAGGCTCGTCGAGTAGTTATTTATAATAATGAAACCTTCTCACGATATTGTTTTAATCTCTATTTGAAACGCCCTTTTTAATACGTAATGAAGTAGAGAAACGACAAATTTTGAATTGTCGGCCGAACGAACTTTATGTTTTGTACAGAGACGAACAATTTTATAATTTAGAAGTTCAGAAAACCGTAGGAATATTATACAAACATACAAATTATTTTGCTTAGTTTTAACAATTCCTGCAATAAGTGTTTCAGTAGAATGAAATTTTTCGTGCCTTAAGCGCATTAAGACTTACTTAAGAAATACGATGATACAAGAAGCTTAAACAACTTATCGATGATGGCTATAGAAAAAGAACTGTTGCAAAGTCTTAGCGCCGATTCCCAATTTTATGAAGACATTATAAATAAATTTGCGAATTTAAAAGCGGCGAATAGATTTGTTTTCTAAGAAGTGAAAGTATTAAAACATTTTTGGTAAAAGTGGCTTTGTTTTGTATGTAAATAGTAGTTGAAAATTGGCTTTTATATTTTTTCATATTTTTTAGTGGAACATAGGAACAATTTTTTAAATTATTAGATGCTGAAACATATATTTTTTTTCTATTATTTATATTGCAAATAAAAGTCGGAGTTCTGATGTTATTTAGTTTTTTATGGTTATAGTAGGGCTATTGGCGAAGACCTCCATAATAAAAAATGGTCAACGCGTCAAGGAATATTACCTCAGGGCAGACGTGTAAATTTATTCCTATTTAGGTATTATTTGGGCCTCATCTCTTGCAGCTACTGCCGCCACTGCTTAAAAGTTTCCGAGATATTCACAAAAAAATAATAAAACAAAAAATTATTTTGCATCATTTACTTTAAAGGTTGCTAATTTTAAAGAAGTTAAAAAACTAAATAAGAGTGAGTTTAGACAAACTGAATCAAATTTTCTTAATTTGATTATGTAATATTTTTACTAGTGTTCTGAATCACCCTGTATATTACACATTCAGCGACCGCAATCAGTGTGCGGTTTCTTAATTTCCCAGATTGATTTAAGTCACGCTAGCATTCCTACTACCATAATATCAAGATATATTGCCAACCAGCTAGGTGGGATTATAGAAAATTACAGAAGGTTTCAGTTACAGACTATTCCACGCTTCCTTCTTGCGAAATTTAACATTAGGAATCGGAGTTTTGCTCTAGCTAAATAACGTTGAAATGGTAAGAAATTATACAGTGCGTCAAATGCCAGGTATAAATTGAAATTTATAGCTGAATATACAGCTAAGAAGTTGGTATATTTGTTACTAAAGTAATGCATTTTGCAATTAGAAACATTGATTCAAATTTGATGGCACAAAATAATAGAGTAGTTTCAATAATCTACAGGGTCATGGAAAATGATGACCTTGATAATTTGTGCCCGTTTTCTAGAAAAGTTGTATCATTGGTTATACATAAGGTGTCCGAAATATGAGCTTCAATATTCAAAAGGCTTCTTTATCTGTCCAAAACGATAGTTTTTCTACAAATACTTACATTTCAAAAATAAAAATACATCTACTCCGAAATGCAAAATTGAGACTAAGCAGAAACCCTTTTAACATAATTTGTATGTAATTTATTTTTGTATGAGCGTCAGTGACGTTTTTCTAAAAATCTTACAAACTGTTACAGCTAACCTCAAATTATTTGTTTATCGTACATGCTTTCTTCGTTTCGTTATTTCGTACCTAGCGATTGCTTTATATAGAAATTTTTGGATGAATTTTGAATTGCCTCCATTCAATGATTTAGTGTCAAGTCTGTCTGAATGATTTGCATTGAATTAAATTTATCAGTTTTAATAATTGTTCTTTTTTATTTTGTTTATTTTTTATATATATAGTAATATAGTATACAAGGTGTTTCTAAAATGAGTATTCAAAATGTCAGTGCCGTAGAAGTCAAAAGATTACGAAAATCTCAGTGAGCATATATTTGTTTCAAACACCTAAGGCGTGCGACCTTGAAAATGCTTTTTATTATATTGAGAAGGATATGATATTAAATTATGACATTTTGATCAGTTACTGAACTTTTTGTGCTTAACAATATTCAATAGAAAATATTTAAAAATTTTAAAATAGCTTGATGAAGACTTTTAATTCCTGAATAAAAATTATGAAAATTTTGATGGTTTTTACATACAAAAGATACTCTAGGATGCTCTAAATTGCAGTTCCCATTATTACTAATAACTATTACTACTCTCAATGTACATTATTATTCTGGACCTTGTTAAGTTATGTGCTATTGTGTCTTCTATAATATGTTATACATATTAACTATTTTATTCCCATTTTATATATTTGTATTTTACACGGAAAACTTTTTTTGCATTGTCCTGAAGAAGGTTTAAATACAGCCGAAACGTAGACTTGCCAACAAATTGGTTTTCTTTAATTTTAAACTCCATTCCCAATAATATTTCTTATTATTCTCAATCTCAATTAAAACTGTTTGACAACTTAATGTCATCTGTCCCAAATTTGAAATTATTTTCATGACACTTTGAAAACTATATGCTGCTGTCTAATGGTAGTTGCATTTTAGAGAATGTTAGAAAATTCGATTAAAGTCGATGTTACTGGAGAACAGTACATCTTATCGATATTTCTTAAGAGTACTTTTTGTAATGTAAAAAATAGGTTTTAATTTTTTTCATTCAGTTATTTTAAATATCCACGTATAAAAAGATTAAAATGAACTTTATCCTCGATCAAAGTATTGTCTCACACTCCTTTGAAATAATTTCTATTGCATATTGTTAAGTAAAGAAAAGAAGCGGAAACAAATTCAGTAAGTGACCAAAATTTCGTGATTTAATATCACATCGTTTTTAAGGTATTAAATAAAAAGTATTTTGAAGACCTTCCCTTTGAGGTTTTCGTCGTCTTTAGACCTGTTCTGCATGCACTGAAATTTTGAACACAAATTTTAGAAACACCTTGAGTTGTAGAATAGTAATGAAACTGATGTTATGTACCACCCTACAGTTCGTAAAGCGCAAGTATATAAATAACGGGCCTCATTTTTAAAAAGTGACGCGTCAGTCCCCGAAACGCAGTCGTCGGGGCCCCTAAAAATTTATATAAAATCAATTTCCAGACAGAGGCAAAAACAGGCCTCCGTATACAACGCCGTGAAGCCTTCCCTCTGCCCTCTCTCTCTCTCCGACTAAATTACGCGTTGGATTATATTTGGTTCCTGTCCATAAGTCATATTAAGACTACACAAAACTCGCAATAAATCTGTCAAACGCTGAGGGGGGCTGTAACGGCACTGGCAGCCATCACTGCTCTGTTCTCTGATAGCGGCGTCCCCTCGCTTCTCACGCGCAGAGCAGGGCCTCCTCCGCTTTATCTACACTGCCGCAGACTTACATGGTATTAGGTGTGTTGCTGGATGAAGAAGTCCTCCGAGTTTTGTCGGACGGGGTGGCTTGGCCCGGCGAATATGTTTACGTAATCGGACCTATCCAGTTTCATAAGTATTGCTTTTTATTTTCTGTAAGATCCGGATATTCAATTCAATTCAGATGCGAACAATTTAAGACTACTTATAAATAAGGCCCGCACTTTGTTCGCAGACCTCAGGTGCGGACTTGGCGAAGACCTGTAAGCCCTCCTTAGTTGTTATTTAAGAGAATTACAAAACCCAGCAGCTCTAAATCGGAGATCAGGGTTGGGCTCGTTTTCCTTGTTACTATTCTTTGCTCATATGATTGGCCAATATTAAATAAACAGATATTATATGGGCGCCAGACGATTTGTTTAAATCGACAAAAACAAAAAATAAAATAAAATATAGTGAATACATTTTGATTATTCAGGGATACCTTCAGCTATTCCCCGTCTTAAAGCAACTGTGACAGCGTCATGTTATTGTTTACTACTGTATACTGTTTTTTATTTGCGACAGTTTATTTCCCAGTTATAAGGATCTAGTGCTGAACGTGTGAAAAAAAATTTTACCGTTTTGCAGAACAATCCGGGATTTCTTGATTTTATGCCGTACAGCAGATCTTTTTGATGGCAAAGCAGTACGTTTTTCTGACCTCACCCTAAATGTACCATCCATGAAAAATTAATATACTTTAAATATGCACCAGTGATCTCTATGGACGTTGAACACGCGTTTTTGAAACCGTAATGGATTATTACCGAAAAACGCTACAGCCTAACACCTGAACATTTACAGCAGTTGTTGGTTATTTAATTTTATTCCAGTACTATATGTGAGTAGTAGTTTTACAAACTGATAAACTTAATATGTATAATATTGGATATTATAAATTACCAGTACAAGGTAAGATGTTGATTGTAACTTCTTGTAGGTATGTGTTTGCACCTCGGTTTCTACAAACTGCGCTCCTGATAATGACGTCATCTGCGAACGAAATGCGGGCTTTACTTATAAAATATCAAGTACGGTGGAGTTCTACGACATTTAAGAAAGAGTTAAATTGCTTCGTATTAAACGAGCACGTAATAAGCAACTGGAAAATTGTGTCAGTGGCTTGTAGATATTTTGAAAGAGGGAAACTGTTCCAAAAAATGATGGGGTTGATTTACTGCACCCCTTCCATCTAACATATCATTGTGTCAAAAAACTTACAATCAATAGCCTCATCAAATAAGTATCATTGTGGTTAACGAAGTTTGTTTTATTTCTCATTTAATTATTTTTTAATGTAGGTACCTAACTTCAAGCTAATGTAAAACTTTATCATCTTGTATTGAACTGGAAGTGTTTTTATGAACGCTACTAGGATTGTCAAAATAATATCATTAGATAAACAGGGTGGCACGTGTAAGGATTACCAGATCTATTTCATGACAGATCCTGAGACAGAGCTGTAGCTTTATTAAACTGTATGTAATATTATATTGGACGACAAAAATATAAACTAATAATTTATATTATAATTTCATAACACTATTTTTCTCTACAAAGAAAACACATCAAGAGATATGCCATATTAACTCGGGGCCCGAAGATGTATATACAGGGTGAATCTTAAATAAGTACAAATATTTTAACCAGCAGTATAGTTTTGTGTGTAGAACACATAATTAATAGTTTTTTTTACAAAATAATCAGAAATAAAAAAGTGAAATTTTAAATAAATTTCGTAATTTTTCAGTAGAAAACTTGTTGAGGACCGCTGGCCTAGACCGACCCTTCATACTTTTATGAGTCATAGTGCTGCAGACTGAACGTGTGGTTCACAGTGTTGCCAATATTACACAAATGTCTTTGCTTCAAGGAAGAAACAATCTCAACTTTTAGCGAATTTTGTCAAGTGTAACATTTTATATTATTTTTTATTATCAAACTGTCATTGACTGTCATGACAGATTATCGGAAGCCCAAGTCAAACTTGTTAACCCCACATAATGCATGAATTTAGCAATAAAATTTGCTAAAAGTTGACATTTTTTCCATTTTAAATAAAAAACGCGTGCATAGTTTTTCGTTATTCTTCATAAAATAACTTAAGGAAATTGTGTTTTGTGTCCCTTTCTAACAGTGTACAATGACATTTAACTTGTGAAATGTGGATTACTGATTAAATAGTTAATTTTTTAACAAACAGGTAAGCTTGTGTGCACGTTTATGTATAATTTTTGAACATTGGACATAGTAATATCACGTAATATCTTCCTAAATATTTTACGGTAGTATTGAACTTGCGGAAATTCATTTTTAATCGTTGAAGTATAGTAAGGTTAGTTCAGATGTTAAAATTTATGTTAATATTGCTGCGTATCATACTACATACCCAATTTTACTGTACTTATGCTTAAAACAAGTATTTTTAAAATAGAACTATTACGTTAAAGGAAACGTAATATTTATATTGGAGGAGATATGGCAACCTCGCAACTAATCATATGTTTCATTACGTTGTTGGATGAAAAATCAGCCAGCGGTCCTCAAAATGTGGGTATTTAAAAAAAAAATTAATATCTCCGTAAATATTAGAAATTTTTAAAAATGGCTTTCACTAGACTGATTTAAATGACGAACTACACCAGCAGTTAAAATATTTGTACTTATTTAAGATTCACCCTGTATATATAAAAATTAAGACGCAGCTCCCTGACGATATTTGTGATAGAAAAGTCTTACACGAAAAGTTATATCTTTGCGCTATACATATACCAAATAACTTCAATTTTGCCTTTCCTTGTGCATACATAAGGTCAACCAGTAAATCTTAGGGATGAAAATAGTAGCGAAAAATACTATTTCTACCCCTCATTATAATCGCGAGAATTAGCCCAGATGTCGGAGACTTGTGTGGGAGAGGAGCGGCATATTATTATTAAATAGGCCGGACATGCGCCCAGGAACGACTTATGTTGGTTGGTCCTAACCACCATTCAGTACAGGAATGAGGGAAACTTGGAAAACGTCATTAATTAAGGGGATAGTCAAACACCGATCGGTATCAATCTCTCACACTGGCCCAAGCCAACGTTCTTCCACCCTACCATACCTGCAGAGAGGGTAGTAATCATGTTTACAAGTACTTATAGCTGAGGGAATTGAACCCGGACCAAAATCGAACATCGATTCAAATACTTACGCCTTCAACCGCTGGACGACCAACCACCGACCGACCAAACGGCGACATTCTTTTAGAATTCAATTCATCTTTATTTAAGGTATAAATAAGGGCGACTTGCCTTTTAAAAGACTATTGCCATCTATTATTTTTACTCCTAAGTTTAACTTTTTTATGCTGTACCTAATTGTGATCAAATAGGTATATTATTAATATGTTTTATCTGTTAAAAAAGTTTCTAACATAACCTTTTTTAGCCAGTTTTTAATCCTATATTGGGCGCCATATTTGATTTTTGCTTCATTGTATTGAGTATTATTACATGTTTAACGATGTCTCGTACTTATATTAACCCATTTTATTTGAGTCAATAAACGCTAGTTTCGTAATTTATTTAATCATTGTTGCATTGAAAAATTAATTAAAATTTTGACAACCAACAGATATACCTACCTATCATAATGATTTATGTTTGTTAAATGTACATGTACATTGTTAATATATTTAAACTTTGTTTTTCAGTAACAATAAAGTATCACATAGTTTAAGTAATTTGAAGCAGTTTTCATAAAGTGTAAGTGATATTATACCATACCATTAGGTATGTACATAAATTATATCCGTATATATAGTTTTTTGCATACAATTTGTTATTATCTATAAGTAAAACTAAGTGGTAAAAACATATGATTGACCATTTTGGGTAAGGAAGATTAATTTCTTATTTCTATTGAATACCTACAAAATTAAAATTATTTTTTAATAGTATACTTATAGCAACCAAAATTTTGAACTACGTCACTGGAAAGATAACTCCGTTTCCTCTTACCTGTCTGCCTTATTAACGTTGGCTTTTTTTGCCAAAAAAATTAAATTAATTAAGTTCTTTTGCTTATGCTACCTACATAAATTACTTAAGAAGTTCAAGTCATAAATCAAGATTAGGTTCGAGGTGTATTAAAAGTAGACAAATAAATATATTAGTTACATATTTGGCAAAATGTAATCAATTATCCTTCAGGACCCGCCGTTGGCGATCCCGTCTAGCCGCCAAAAGGATAAAAACACATTTTCTGATTGTCAAAATCATTTTTTATACAGCCAAGATGTACGGGATAATAATATGGAACACTGAAAGAGTTATAGAAATTAGGCCCCTCCCCTGAAACCGCTTGGGACGGCATTTACTCGAGAAGTATCGCCATCTGAGGGTTACAGTTGCAATCTCTATGCTCTAGCCTCCAACGGGGTACCCTCGGTCAGTTGCCTCTGTTGAATACGAATCATTTGCTTTCTATTTTATAAAATTTGTCGTAATCCATCCCTCAATTCTACTTGCCAATATAAATTTGTCTATTGCAGATTTACTAGCATTATACAGGGTGGTCACATTTACGACGCTCAGTACAGGGTTTTCGGAAAAGGTATATACAGGGTGGTTTAAATTAGCAAACAGTTGCATATTTTTTTGCCTTTCAATTTTCTAAAAAGGAGAAATGTGACAATTTGTGTAGTTCCTGAAATATCGACCGAAAAAGTGCATTTTCTGTTTCCTTCATAACGTTTTTATTTTTAAAGTAAATATTATGAAATTCGGTACGTTTGTATTGTTCGACATGAGGTTTCTAATGGAGATAAAAAAAGTATTCTACGCCTACTAGATGCCCAAGCTTTCATATACAACTTTTGATTTTCTTAAGGTCGTTATATTTAACTTTGATATCACCAAAATGAGTGAAAAAATGCGAATTCAACTATGTGCAACACATGTATATTTGGACATTTTTTCCAACAAAAATTAATAAATTAATTTTTTTGAACAAAATAAGTAACCCCCTCAAAAAAGTAATTAGCCGGCACTGTTATTTTACTTGTTTAACTGGACTGTAACAAATGTAATATAATACAATTTATAAAAATCTGAATAACTAACTAAAATAAGTATAATTGGGATAGTGATTTTACTTTGCTAGATAGTTTTAAATATTGTAGTTGATAATCATAACAATTTGTTTATTATTTAACTACACTGATAAAAATTATTAGCGAAATTACGCGGTGGATTGTAGGTTAGTTTATTGCTTAAGTCAATTGTGTGAAATAACAGATCAGAATGTAATGTTACAACTGTAATGGAAAATTACTATTTATGATTTTTTTATAGTAGTAGTGTTTTTGTACACATTAATTGTAATTTTACATTATGTATTTTTAGAAAAAATTATGTATGTTATATGAAATGTACGACATTCACACGGAAACTCTTGTATATTGTATTTTACATTAATGTATGATGTGAACAACGTGTCAATTTACAATCATTTTTTTCAGTGTAGCACACAACTCAATTTTTACTTTCTAATTCACAAATTGTCAAGTGGACTTAAACTTTTTTTTACCAGCTATATAAATAATAAGTTACATATAGGACTTAGGTATCTATAAAATTTGCCATGAAATAATAAATATCAACAATAACGAATAAAAGAATAACAAATTTCTATTTGAAGTCATATAGAAATGTATACTCGTATATCTACTTCTCACAAGTCGTGTAAATGTGCAAAAAGTTAATCTTTTGTAAAAGTAGTAAAATATTTTTCTCAACACGAAAAAATTGGTACCTACCTATTTACAAGTTTTTTTTTTAATAATTAGGTTATTGTTATCTTGTTATTTTTGATATGTTATTTCATGGCACTTTGATTTTTACAGTAGTCATATGCAGCTTAGGTATTATTTGTTATGGCTGGTAAAAAAGTCCATTTGGTAATTTATAAATGTAATAGTAAGCGAAAATTGAGCTGAACAATTACAATTAATTGTTTGTGCACTAAAACAAAATGTTATTATTCCAAATTTTAATATTAAAACTTAGGTACGTAAAATCACCATAAGCTTATTTTACTTAGTTATTCTGATTTTTATAAATTGTCTTACATTACATTTGTTACAGTATTTCTAGTTGAAACAAGTAAAATAACAGTGCTGATTCATTATTTGGGTAGTTGATTTTTTTTAAATAAATAAATAAATAATACATTATTAATTTTTTGTAGAATGTACAAATACACATGTGTTACATATGGTTGAACTCGCCTTTTTTTGCTCATTTTGGTGGTATCAAAAAAATATAGCGGCTACAAAAAAAATCAAAAGTTGGTATGTAAACTTGGGCATCTAGTAGGCGTAAAATGTTTTTTCCTCCATTAGAAAACTCATGTCGAACAATCCAAACGTACCAAATTTCATAACATTTACTTTAAAAATAGAAAATTAATGAAAGAAAACAGAAAATGTACATTCTCAGTTGAAAGCTATAAAAATGCACAACTTTTTCCTATAATTTAAGCCACCCTGTACATATTATCGTTCCGAGATCCCTGTATTCGAAGTCGTAAAAGTGGCCACTCTGTATATGAACATTTACAATAACTAAAAATGATTGAAGTTTTATGTTTATTAAATTAAAACCATTTTTACTTGCATATTTTCTTATCATTAGGTACATTTACATTAAATGGGAAAGGTATGTAACGAATTACTGTAAAACTAGCACTTCCGCCTTTTTTTAAATAATGTTTCTACGGTTGTACGATGCATAGTTTGAGGTTAGGTGCGATGACCTATGTTTTGAGACAGATTTTTCGCCAAATACTTTAAGAATTATGTAAAAATTATACACCTGCATGTACATTGTATAAAACTGTGTACTTACCAGTCGTTTGCGGAACGGTTTCTGCGGTTTTTCCGATAATATTGGGCTGGAACTGACGAAAGAACCACGTCCGACTTGGCATCGCACTACATTACTGAGCGTGCACATAGATGGCGGAACGAGTATGAAACGTGCATAGGCGAACACATTCTAGTCGCGTCGAATTTAGCATTTTACTTGTAACTTTTTGCGGAGAGGTCCGATTGAGATGCGGTTTTCTGCAAAATGTTCAGCGAATTTTTTATAGCAAAAGGTACATCTAACCTCTGTACGCTCGCAAATTTTTAATTTTTTATTTAACAAATGACCCATTTTGGTTGAACATATGGCAAATGTCACACACGATTCAACGAAAATGTCTCTCGGGGGTTTTCGAGGTCCCTCTTTATCACTTTGGTGTTAGCTTTATTATTTATTGCTAAATTGTTGTAACTGGGCTAATTAACAAATTAAAAACTCCACCCCCGAAATCACTAAAGAACCGGAATTTCCGGCTTATTAAGGCAAACCATCGGCACAAGATTTTTGCAAATATAATTGTTTATTGTTCGATTGTTGCAACCTCCCTAATTAACAAATTAATAACTCTACTCCCGGAATTGTTAGAGAACCAGATTTTTTTGCAATAACTCTGGGATCATGAGGAGAACCATCGGCACAAGGTTGTTGCACGAAATTGTTTATTTTTCTATTTTTGCTACCTGACTAATTAACAAATTAATAACTCTACTCCCGGAATCACTAGAGACCCGGAATTTCTATCGTTTTAAGGCGAACCATCGGCACAAGATTTTTGCAAATATAATTGTTTATTGTTCAATGGATCCCATAATTATTGCAAAAAAAATTCGATTTTCTAACGATTCCGGGAGAAGAGTTATTAATTTGTTAATTAGCGAGGTTGCAACAATCGAACAATAAACAATTATATTTGCAAAAATCTTGTGCCGATGGTTTGCCTTAATAAGCCAGAATCCTGGAAAAAATTCCGGTTTTCTAGTGATTTCGGGGGTGGAGTTTTTAATTTGTTAATTAGCCCAGTTACAACAATTTAGCAATAAATAATAAAGCTAACACCAAAGTGATAAAGAGGAACCTCGAAAACCCCCGAGAGAACATTTTTCAGACATTTTCGTTGAATCGTGCGTGACATTTGCCATATGTTCAACAAAAATGGGTCATTTGTTAAATAAACAATTAAAAATTTGCGAGCGTACAGAGGTTAGATGTACCTTTTGTTATAAAAAATTCCCTGAACATTTTGCAGAAAACCGCACCTCAATCGGACTTCTCCGCAAAAAGTTGTGTATTTTCACATTTTTCATGCTAATTTGACGCGACTATGCATGGAATTCGCATGAGAATTTGTACAATACAAGATTGTAATTAATAATAGATATTATTTAAATATAATGAGTTCCATAATACTATTGATTTTGGTTTAATATGTCTAATTTCCCTAAATACTTATCTAAATTTTCCGGGAGCAGACCTAAATATAAAAATGTAGAATTTTAGAGACCATCTATTGAAGAATCGCGTAACAAGCTGTTGTGCAAGCGAATTTTTTATTATCACAGCTGGAAAAGAACGCCAGTAAATAAAAAAAATATATGTTAGAAGATTGGAATGTGATGAAAATTTACATACCTTAGGTTTGATTCTGCAGCAGTTGGAATCGGTTTCAAGTTTTTCAGTGTTATCAGTGAATTTATAGTATCGGATCCCACTATAAAACGACCTTCACCGAGCTGGTTAATGGATAAAAAGTATTTTATATCCACTTAAATATGTCAATTAATACATTGCAAATAGGTTGTCTAAAAAATTTCAGTCCAGAATATGATTAATTAACAATTAAAAATTATTTTTTTTAAACATTTCACTGGTTTTGTTAATAGACAAATTCCAATCGAAAGTATGAAGTCCATAGAATATGCAAACGTTAGGTTGTCTATTTTTTTCCCGTCATAAATCTTGGGTAGGCAGGTATAAACAGGTAAATCGATACTAGTAACTTGCACCGGTGTGGTTAATAAATTAAAGTTAAATTAAAATAAAGATTATTTCATTACCAACACGGTGGTATAGGGTTGTCTGCGAAAAATCAGCCCTGAATTCCGGTTGTCGAGTTTTAAAAAGTGAAATATTGCCCAGCGAACAATTCCATGCGATAGAAGAGTACACAGCATTGCAGCTGTGTTTAGTTCGTCCATACCGAAAACGAAGACGATCCGTTTATTCGTTTCTCGAAAAAATCGAATAAAGTCCGGGGGCGGCGGTACCTATTATTATTAATCTGCCCCTAGGAACCCCTAACGCCCTTCAATGGCAATAAAACAACACTTTCGACCCTGCTAATGATATGTCGAGATCGAAAGCCGGTAAAAATAAAATTTGCTAATGCCGCCCGAATTACATTTAATTTTTTTTAAGGAAACGATACATATAATCAAAAAAAGGTGAGGCGATAGGTAAGGTGGAGAAGAAGCCACAAAGAAATTTCAGTGATATTAGACAAATTTCGTGTTTTCATATCATTTCAAGTCACTACCAGGAAATAATAGTCTATACTGAAAATGAAGACAATCCGTTTATCCGTTTATCCGTTGTGTTATAGGTATGCCAAAAGTTGTGAACGTTAAACATTAAAAATTCTGTAACGAATAGTGTTGGTAAAATCTGGTCTTGCTCTTTCTTGGTCTTGGCTTGGTCTTACAAAGAGACAATACTTGACAGCTGGAATTGTAAAACAAGACAAATTATTGTGACACAAGGCAAGAAATATTGCTACGGCAAGAAGTCTTATAGATATAAGAAGGGAAGCAAATAGCTGAAACAGAAAATACGTATTGCATTTCTATTGTTGATATATATTTTATTACAAGACATAAAATTATTTTTAAAAAATTTTGCTTTGCAAGACAAGGCAAGATTTTTTCAAATTTTGTAAGATTTTACATCAAGGTAAGTTTACAAATACACCGTATAGCAATGTTTCCACTTCTGAAATAACTAATAACTAATTTGATCCAATAAAATATGTCCCTTCACTATTTACATGAATATTATAAGGTATCAACAGGCTTGAGAATATGCATTTAGGTACAATTTATAAAACGAAAAATTTAAATACCTATACCTGCCTCCTACCTATCTAATGTGACAGATAAATTATTTTATTTAATAAACTAAACACTGAATATACAACGTACAACGTCAACAATGTCATAACGCAGAAATAAAATGGCAGCTCTGCATTTGCGTGATGGCATGACCTATGGTACGGGAGACGATATTAGAAGTAGGTACATAATTTTTACATCCCTCAATAAAAAATACCTATGCATTTTTTAATTAAATAACCATTTTATTTGATTCCAAATGTTAATCCATTTATAAGAAAAATATATCTTTTTTATTTCAAAATATTATTTTTATACAAATTTATACTAATTGTTTTGAGCAAATAATGAAAAAAAAAATGTATTTTACAATAAAAAAAATTGTAAAAAATAACTGTTTCATTTCAATAGGTAAATGGTCGTCAAATAAATTAAAGTTTCTTACCAAAATAGGTAAATCATTTTATTTTTGGCAAAGGAGAGGCAAATTTTTTTGCAGAGTAGATATTGAAAACATGGGTATTGTTGCTAATATTATTGTAGCATTAAAAAGATAATTGCAATAGACTAATAAACTATTGAGGTCTATAAATACAATTTTTATTTGTTTTATTATTAATTCATGTTAGTTTTAGTTACAGAAGTATTGATTTAGAATGGAAGGATATGAATTCTGAACAAAAAAATTATTTTTTATTTTTATTTTACATTTATGTGCAAGTTATCATATTTACCATTGATAAATGGAAATCATTATTTTATGACTAAAATAAAATCTGAAGGGAATTTTAACAAATTATTTTGCTTATTATTTCGCCCACATATTTAGTATACGTAAAACTTTTATGCGTATTATATTTGTGAGGGGATAGGATAGAAGGGGAAAACAAAATCTGAAGAGATGATAGCATGCATATTCGTCATTAGTAACTTTTATATTGAGCTCCTAACCTTAAATATGCACCTAAGCTTTGAATTCTGATAATGCACAAATCTGCAAATTCCGATAAATTGTGGAAACTAGGGGAATACTGTTTTTATCGAGGATATGCATGAAGTGTAAAACATAAAGATGCATACTCCCCCTTGATCGTTTGTTTTTACGATTTCTGTTATAGGCTGCAATAATATTAACTAAATATGAAAATGCTACTACCGCTGTAATCCAGTTTAGATTATTAGGTATCATTCCATCATCAGGTGTACATTCCATGACTGCTATACTCTACAAAATTACGTTTGACTGTCCATGTGGAAAGTTTATATTCTTATTATTTATTATCTTGTATTCAAAAGCTTCAGTTTGAGATAGAATATAGTAAACCGTCATCCATAACCTCGTTTTGAAGCTCTCAATGCAAGATCCAATTCTGTAAAAGAGTCTTGGACCTTTTTGCAGTAAAGATCGCAAATAGGTTATTTATTGATGTATGCTAGCAGAAACTTTTTTCTAAGTTTATTGTGTTACTGTGTGATCCATTCTATTATTACAATTACAACTATTGTTTTCCTTACTGAATTTTAATGTATTACATAGTTAACTAGTGATTTTAGTTTTCCCCAGTCGGTATGCTCATGTACGGTACCTTTGCCTTGTAAAAACCCGCCTTTGTCTAAAATATTATTAAATTTTGTATTTGACTGAAAACCGCCCATTTTTTCAAATGCTCTTGTATTATCACACAAAATGGCCTCAGAAGCTTTCCGAAGAAGTAATAATTCTTCATCTCAAAAATTAAGCAAAGAGAAACATACCGGCTAGGCTGGTCAAAAACCGGTCAGATGCTAATTCTAAATAATATACGTATATTACTTTTTCTCATATATCTAAACTACTTCCAAATTCATTATTTTCTGCAATAATTCCAAGACCGTTAATTGAGAACTGGTATACTAGTATACTAGGCCGTCGTTTTCAAAATGGATGTCGTAACCTTTGCAGAAAATGCTACAAATGCTATGATTGGATTAGGATGTATATTAATCAAATTGTTTTAGTATTTTTTTCCTGCTTTTGTCACTGCGTCTGTTGTTACAATAATTGCTGTTTTTTTACTAAGTTTTAATATCTTTCATAGTTACCATAATTGTTTTCAGTATGCTTATACTATCAATAGCATCAACTATATTAGAAAACAGAGTAGTACTTTACTCATCAGATTTGCTGGCAAGGGCTAAATTTGCCTCCTGTCTCTCACTTCAGGTTTTGTATCCTCTGTATGCTTCCTTACTTTTACTAGGAATGTCGTTACTTGACGCAAATAGTTAGATTCATGTTAAAAAAGTACACAACACCCCTTTCCCCTTCCCGCTATTCGACGAAGAAGAGAATGTTCTACTTGACAATTTGAAAAGATAAGAATGTCTTTATGAAAATGTGGCAACCGTAACAAGAGCTAAGTTAATATAGAGAATCTTATTCATTCTTCATAATGTCTTCTTTATGTTGTATCTCACTGGATATCGATAATTTTCTGAGAAATTCACATCTTCTGATAAATTTTATGATTCTGGAACTGAAGGAACCACCGAATAAGAGTAGCATTGGAATAGAAGGGTGGAAGGAGTGCCGCCAGAGGCAAAAGTAACTCCCCGTCCCCCCGGACGCCGCACAGCAGAGTGCAAACAACAGGTGAGACGCAGCGGCAATAAACCACGAGGCATTCCAGAGATTGACACATCGCGCGGCGGTATCTGGAGCGAGGCTAGCGCTCCGCAGAGGCTGCTATCATAAAGAAGGCGTGTTCCCGGCAAGCCGCTCCCACCTGTCAAACTGACCATGAAGTTGCGCATTAGCATCGCTCGCAAATACTGCGAGACGTGTTCGCGCGAGTGACGAGAGATGACATTGCAGAGTCTCCCCCGAAACGCAGACAGAGAGGGAGCGAGTCAAAACAAGCGAGCGGCGTCGCCAAGTGACGCCGGCGCCTATACACAACCTGACGAAACGTTGCGCCGACGATTGTCGTCCGCTCGCGGTGGTGGGGGTAACACCGCGCTTCTCGCTGTCACTCACTCAGTTCGCGCAGGCCGTGCTTCTGAGGAGGACGTTTTCACCTGTTCCATTCGATCCGCAACGACTTGGTGCACATCCTGACAGCCCCCCTGGTGAATTCCGGTGCTGTGACGACTGCTACCGCGACGCGCGACGTCATCACTCAGTGCGTCGTCCCCCGATCACACTTGGATTACAGTTCGAGCACCCCCAAACTATCCAGAAATACGAAAATATGTATACGACCCATCTGTGCTGTGCAGTGTTTATAAATTAGTATATATAAGCGAGTATCTTAGTCAGTAGTGATACCTACGATGAACTAGTGGATGTTCTTGTAAACCCCATCCAAGATTTTGCGACACCTGAGAAGATTGGAGGCTCCATCTCCAAAAAAAACCCAGAAAATGCCGAGGCGCAAGCAGGACTGTCCCAAAAGGATGAAATGTAAGTTTTTGTGCGGCTCCGGGATGTTTTCAGGCTGCGCAGAGGTTGATTTGCGAGCTCCCGCGTGGCGGACATGTGCTTAGGGCCAAATTGCAGTGTAGGCATTGGAAAAGGCAACACGTGCTTCCTGCCGCGAGTCTCTACCAAAAACTAGCTCGAAGTACGAAACTTTCTCTTAACAGAACGCCCCTCGTAAAGGAGAAATAGATCTAGGAAAAAACCAACGCTGTTTGATGATGTAGCTGATGATGCTCTCGAGGGGAACTTTTCCAATAACTATTAGATTTATTTATTCTTATTTTGCAGCGAAATAAATCAAATAATTAAACTTAAAATTTAATATCTACTGGAATAATAAATTTACCAATAAAGATAGATGCCAACTGTGATACTAAATCCTTCCATTTGTACCTAATTAATTTTCGTAAAAATAATTAATAAAATTTGAATCTGTTTCGTAAAAATCTATATTTATTCGTAATAAATAAAACTAATATGCTAGTCGGCATTAATGTCGTTTGAATATAAAATGTGAATTATTATTGTTATTGATTGGAATTTCATGAAATGGACGTATGACGTATGTCATAAATCTTCCGGCAAATTTTTATTATGCGCACAGTAATATATTAATAATTCCCTAGAAATCGAAAGAATTATTTATTCTCTTACTAGACCCATAAATATTCTTGGTAATAGAAATATAATAGAATATCTAATGTTACATCAAAGTCATATTTACCTGACATTTACTTCAAATGTTAAAAACTATTGCATGTGCACCCTAACATATTTGGAACAGATAAAAATATTCACACATACACTCGATTTAGAGAAACAACTATGATTTATTAACTTTTTTCTCTTACATTCCCTTCACTTCTTTATATTCTGTTAATAATATCAGATATTCCTTTCAGAAATATCCAAAAATATGTATGAATATTTTTTTTCAAACATTGACTAGAACTGAATAATTACTTCTTGTGTGAATCATCAGCATCGTTACTTCAGTATCTGTTTAGATATACACAAAAATTATAACCTATATTCTGAAGTAAGTAAACCTAATCAAATACCCGTTCATCTGTGCCAAAATGACGCCATGACTATCATAACGTTTTGCGTGTCATGAGTTTTAATTTTGTGTCAGCTAGCGTGCTTCTAGACTTGGAAAAACCACTTCCAAAGACTGTAAACGAAAATATCTATTCAATCATGGTAAATTGCAAGATTTGGCATGAATACCTAAACATTTATAAAAAGCACTATTTGCATGAAACAAAGCATCGAACCAAAAAGCAGCCTGTCCTGTAATATTCCCGTTGTTATTGCAAAAATAAGTCTCTGCAGTCGTAAATCATTTATATTTATTACATTTTATTATTCATTAATTATTTTGTTTACATCGATATCAAATTAAATATTATTTATAGTTTTATTTGATATTTCATTATTCTACTTTCTATACGGCTGCAATCGCAAATTGTCCATGACGATTTAATAGCTGAGTATCAGAGCTGTTAGTTTTCATATTACAACATCAAAACATAGTCAAATACTAGTAGCTACCTATATAATATGTCAGACAAAATAAATAAATGTGTAGATAACATAATTTGATTGCAGCTGTAAGATACTGTAGACAGAGAGCTTTTGGTTTCAATATGTAAACGTTTATTTTTGTCAGTCTGTAGTGGGGTGGCTTAAGGTTCCTTATTAGGTCCCTTCATCTTTCTAATTTATGTTAACTTCTTCTTAATTTTGATTTCCCCATGTTAGTAGTATGCCTGTAGTATTTTGATTAATTAGAAGTTTATGAGAATACTGTATATATATCTAGTAGTAAATATCAAAAATATCCATATTGAATCAAATTGTATCAAAACTTATATCTTGAAACAAATGAAACAGCCACTTCAATGATATAGGTAGATATATCATCCCTTAAAAAGTTAGTAAACTGTCTAACTATAAAGTTCTGCAGGTGGTGGTAGTATGTTCAGATCGAGTACGTAGGTACAAAACCAGTTTCATTAAGCCTTGTTAGACGCTGATATATGACATTTGTGAAAAATGAGACGTTGTTGTTACCACAACCAGTATTATTTCACTCTGCAACTCTTGGTTATTTCTTTAGATACCATGTTAGTGAGTTTAAAAAACAAATTATAGTACACTCTTAAAACTGTACACAATTGTTGATTGTTTGGACAGAAGTTGTGTGAAAATGGTTCAAATCAAATTTGGATTTCTTTTTCTATTGTATTGAATTATTTATTGAATTTGTATACCTATAATTTTTACTACTTTTATACAAAGATATAAATATTATTTGTGCTACTTTATTAGACGAAATGTCTGTTATTTTTACGTATAAATTTGAAAACATTACGTTTTAAGTATAAATAAATTTGTGTACATTCTAACAATATCAAGCAATACAAAACTGTGAAATTGTGTAGTTTTCTTGCAAAAAAAACTCAGATTAACTCAATTTTTATTTTAGTCTTTGTATATAACTTTTATTTATTACGTTAAAAATAATGTCTAATTAACAGAATGATCGACATGGCGTTTACCTTTTTTTGTCTGTAATATATTCCTGATATTTGGTAATTTGAGAATGATTGAAAAATCATCTGTTGATACAAACAGGAGCTTTCATATTAGTTTACGTTATTGTTATAATCAGTGTCTTCATAAACTTCCTCAGCTCTATCTATTACAAAAAATGAACATAGATATAGACAGTCTAGTCTAGATACAGTACAGAAATATCCATAAATTAAACTGTTTCTTTATTAAAATATATTAAGTACCTACTAACACTACATACTACACTACGTACATATTTACTACATACCTTAACATTTTTCTAATAATTGAAGTTTTCACTCCTTCAATATATTTTTTATACTCCATATACAATTCCAAACATACACATGTATTGTACTGTACCTAACTAATAATAGCATATCAACAATGTTAGGTTATGCAGTGTAATAAGTTGGTGTATGGATTAAATACAATTCTGCAGAAATAATGTACAATGTATAAATAATAATATCTATAGTACTTTTACGCATGCGTGAAGTTCTGCACAATTGTGTAGAAAAATTGAATCACTTACAGTAAATACCTATGTAGGTACAAAATATTAATTAAATAAATTCGATGATGTTTTTCCAGGGCGAATACTCCATTTTAGACTTTTTTTTAGAGTTTTTAGAAAAAGGAGAAACTGTTTTGGTATATTCTATAAAACCAAACTAAAACATGATGCATTTAGAACTTCAAAATTTTCATTATTGAAATGAATATCACTAAAAAGTACCTACTAAAAACAACAAAACAATTAAAAAATGTTTTCCTTAATATTTGGCTTTTCTCCAGATTAGTTTTGTACGGAAATTACTATTTTCCTTACATTAGTTCTTTTGCAAAAAATATAAGTTTCTTGGGACAAATTGTCTGAAACAGCGGAATAAATGAAAATGTCTTAAAATGAGACAAAAAAATATATTTGAAATTCATATGAAAATACAATAAGTCTACTGTCCTCTACGTTTTCATACACCTATACTATCACTGTAGTGATAATTTTATGTTATTACTGAGAGATTATCATTAATATAGTTTATTATAATTCCAATACGAAAACAATACACACTTGCTCTTTTGTCATTTACAAAACTCAGCATTCGTCCGTTTGGACTACTATTAATTCTTTATGTTGTGTTTAATACGATCTGTTTTTTGTCAAAATGACCATAAGTCCATCCTTATAATTTGGTACTTAAAACTCAAAATTTGACGCATTCATCTTCATCCTTAAAAAGTATATACAAATATGATTCTATTGTGCAGAAAAATATTTAACCATTTTTAAATTATATGAATAAATAATGTGCATAATTTTGTACCTAACTTAGTGAGCAGTAAATAAAGGAAAAGCGAAAGAAAATTTACGTAGATCGAAGTAAAATGTTCAAGTCAATAAACACGTTTTACATTTATAAGACTTAATGTTATTAGTACACAATACTTTCATTCACTTATATTTCAAATTTCTACATAGTATATGCAGAAATTTTGCTAAGATATATCTCTGTGGAATATAGCGCATATTTTTAAAATTAGGTAGGTACATTTGATGAATACTGAACAGTCAAATAGGAAAAATCATAGTCTTTGGAGAAAGTTCGCACGTAATGCATTGTCTACTTGCTTTTTCAAAAGTTATATAACCTACCTGCCCTTGCTGGCAGAAAATATTAGAAAGCTGTTCGATTTATACTGTTGTATACATAACTGAACGTTTTCCTATAAATTCTAGTTGATCACGAATGATATTATATTATATGACTGACTTAGAGGCATGCCAACTTGAAGGCAATTTAGAAATTAACGATGCCTTTGAGTGCGATACTTTATTCTTTCAAATAATTGATTCTCTGCAGGCTTAATTTTACATTTCTGCATTCTAGAGGCAGTTATTTTTATGTCAACTTCATAGGACAGGAACTAGGTATATTTTGCCGCAATAAAGAAAACTTTACTTCATGTAAATATTTAAAATTCCCGCGTAAAAGTGGTAACTTCTAATGCGATAACTTGAGGCGTTGTTGTCGTTATAATTAAATAGAAATTATTATATTACATAAAAAATGGCTGTAAAAATAAAAATGTTGAAAGATTGGGTTTTAAAATCATTTCTATTTTTCCATAAATTAATCCTAATGGATTCGGCGTGTTTCGTCGACTAACGTGTTTTTGACCCCGAAATCGTGACAAAATATTATATTTCCGAAATTCTTGCGGGTCACATGGACGAGCTGGTTAGTAATGGCCCCCTTACAATTGTCCACACTTCTGGTGTGATTTGTGCGATGAGGCCCAACACGCAAGGCTGAAAATAGAAGTGTGTGTGAATAAAAATACATCAAAACCGTGTTATTTAGGAAATCGTTTTGATTTATTGTCATTTTTATTGGCCCAACGCTGCGACTCTATTTTTAATATCGTTTTCATGTGCTTTATTATAAATTTTATAATGCGAGTGGCCCGAACGACTGTTATATAAATTATTTTGTTTATTTTTCTAGTTATAACTTTTGCATTTTTGATCAAATAGCGTCAATATATTCGGAAATTTATTAGCACTTGATATATTTGGCACAGGTATATATTTCACTGCCGTGTTTGGTTTATTTATTGGTGCTGTATTGACACTATGACGATAACTATCGATTGTCGCGCTCGATTCATAGCCGCCTAGATAGTAATTAAAAATATTTGGTCCAGTTTACTAAAAGCCTGAAAAAATTAAATAACTAATCGTCGAATGTTAATACATATTTTCATAGAATAATTTTAGTTTTTTAACAATGCCAAATATGTCTTTTTTTGCTAGTAAATTTAGCTAGATCAATTTTTATTTTAGATAATTATTGAATACAGCTTTGCCTATGGAATTGTTCATTGGCATCAAAGAATACGCATATGACTTCATTAATAGCAATTGTAGGAAAATTGGTTTATATTAGCTTATAGCTTACAGTACAGTAAAACATCTACAAATGCTAATAATAATAAAGAATGTATGGGTAGATATTGTGGGTGTAATTCAACGCTGGTCGGGACTTTAGTCCACAGAGTAGTTGGTTTCCCTATTATTATTAAAAGCCAATAAAAAATGTATGAAAATAAGCAATATTTTACGTCTCTATAAATTATAGTCACCCTACTGTTATGTTCATTGCAACTCCACCAAATATTTGTCGATATAGTACACACAAAATAACGTATAGTTAAGATAACTGAGTATATAACATTCATCTTAAACCTATGTCAAGTAAATGGAATATTTAAAATGACTGATTTTATTGAAAAGTAATATCGTTACAACTATAATTATTTATAGTCAAAAACTGTGTAGCAATACGGGACTTAATAAATAATAGATGTTATACTTAAAAATAGCATAAATCAGTATCAAATTCAACGAATGGTTTTACTTTAATTGACTATTTATCTATTAAATTTAGTATTTGTTTTTAAGACAACCAAATAATATTTAAGGGAGCCGTATTATTGAAATAGTATTTTCTACAAATACAAGTCATTTTAAACATTTAAGAACTAAATAATATAGTTTTTAGCAAATATCAGAAATATTATTTCATGTGCACCTGCGACTATTCAAAGGTACCGAAGTAAGGTACACAAATCTTTCAAAATACGTGTTTTTTTAAATTTAACATAAATGTAAATATTGTTATAACATTTCATGGTTCTGTGTATAAGATTGTTCACATTCGTTTGTAAGTATGTGAAAATAATTGTTAAAATGTGGGGTTATAATAGCAAAATAATGTGTGTCATACAAACGCATTTTAAAAGTTATTGTATGATCCGAGGAGAATTTAAATAGTAAAAGTGGATAAACGAAGCATCAATAATGTTATTTTTGATATTACTTTTGCTCTACGTGTCTTATTTTTCTAGATTTCTGTAGGTACCTATAGAACACCACAAATTGGATCATTTTACGGCGAGAAATACGGCGACCTTAATATTATAAGGCTAAGTTCGTTCAGAACTTGAATTACTACTATAAATAGTATATTAGATATTATAATAAAATTTTTCCACGGTCAGGAGTAGAAATCAGTTAGATATAGAAGTAGTCGATTATTCCCAAGGGAGTATAATGCTCCCCAGGGAGTTTACATTGAAATTATTTATTGACATTTAAATTAAATGTTATCATCTACAGTTAAATTGACTAGTTCATCAGTTCGACAAGCTCCGGCAATCCCCAGAATTAATCCAACCTATAAAAAATCAAAATACTTAATAATTGAAATACCTAACAACAAAAGTAATCTTACCTTAATCATTAAGAATTCTTTGTCATCTGCACTTGATATAAAACGGTCGATTTCACCCTTTGTCAATATTTTCGATTTTTTCGCTTGATATCCGTCACCGGCTCTTTTCAAAAATGCGGTCAGCTTATATCTATGTTGTCGTAAATTATCAAGCATGACTTAACCATAGAATATTGCGCCCATAATGTGAAAGACTTGTAATTCTTTGCATTTTCACTGAAGTATGCCAACAAAACGCTGTATACTTGAACATTTTTCTCGGCGCACCACTTTTTGAACCGATTGTAGGCTATATCGTATAAAGATCTTGACTTCGTAGGCAGCAAATTGCTTATTGCAATATTTGCAGCCTCCACAATCTCTTCCGACTCACAACTATTTATTGTGCACTAAACAAACTTTAAACTAAACCAAACTAGCACCTTAATTTGACAATTCTTTTTGTTTGTTTATTTTGTAGTTATGACAATAACTCAACGACTACTAAATAAATGCTCAAATCCGAATACAATAATTCTGGTGCTACTTACTTCATAATGACAAAATATGTGTTTTAAGGTAATGAGTCCGTGGAAAAAATAGTATATACCATTCGGGAGAGATGCTATTTTGTCCTCGGTGCATTGTAGCCCTCGGGCTTCAAATTGCAGCTTTGCCAAAATAACGCATTTCTCTCACTTATAGTATAATGTACTATTACGTACGTAAATTATTTCTTGGTAATGTTTTGGGGTACTTTGCACAACAACAATTTGAAAACTCCCTTGACAACTTGTGATTATGTAAAATAAACAAACAGTAAGTACAGTTCCAAATTTTATTTAAAAATATAATACCCATAATTTGTATGCAAGACTGGTAATAGCTTCATCACAAAGCTGACTATAATGAGAAAGGAACAAATTAATAATGGAATTATTAATAATAAGCAAAAGTACACGGTTGTAAATACAATGTTCCACAGTCCACGCATTCCTTCAAGTTTTCAAGGAAAACTGAGTAGTATGTTATATTCTTCTTTTGGTAAATGATTTTTTGTGTGTGGTCAGTATTCCTACAATAATTACCTAATGCAGCGAAGAAGATATGTGTACTATTTTAAATATTTTTGTATAAGTGCTTAGGTGGGTATAAAATAATGTAAAACCACTGCCATTTATTTATGGAGACATGAATCAAAAACATAATTTATTAATTATTGGAAATATCCGTTTGAGTTACTCATATTTCTCAAATGGTCATTACACCAACACAACACCAACACATAGTCGATGGTAGAACTTTTATATTGCCGCAAAAGCCACCGTTCTCACACTCAAACACAATACATCATCTTTCCGGTATGCTAATAGAGCCGTCACCATTTTGTTTGCCGAATTTTAGGTGAAATAAAAATTATCATTTGTAAATTTTATCTTGTCACAATTTAAATCTAGTTTTCGTTCTTTTGGGAGTTACTTATATATGACTACGTTGAGAAAATATTTTACTGTAAGTAAAAATCGACTGGAATTAAATCAGGAGATCTAGGAGGTTGCTTAGATTCATCGTTAATAATGTTTTGTGTTCCAGCTCTAAAATTTTCTGTTAATGTAACTGTACTATATTTAATAATACATACTTAAGAAATTTGAGAATAGATAGAAATGACTAGTGGTACAGATCTTATTCCTAGTTTTATTGTGGAGGACTGTGGCCGGCTTCTGGTAGTTCCATTACTGTTTGTGTTTAACTTTTCGGTATCCACAGCAACCTATCCCGATCTATGTTTAGAGCGCGCATATGTCAGGTACTAAAGAAAGATGATCCATCCATAATTTCTAATCATATACCTTTATCCATTTTGTGTCATTTCTACGCTGTTTGAAATAATAATTTATGAATATATATATGCGCCTATTAAAAATATTTTTTCCAAGCCAGCGTGGTTTTAATAATAAGCGTACATGTATGTCAAATTTGGCCTGCATTTTCCAATATATTTCTGAAAATATAGATGACCAAGGGCAAGCTGATGTGTTTTATGTGGATTTTAGCAAAACATTTGACCAGGTTGACCATCGCATATTACTTGCTAAACTGCATGCTGTTGCACTGTCTAATAATTTTGTTCCGTTTTTAAAATCTTATCCAACACAGACAGCAATTTGTTAAATGTGAGGGTTTCTATTCGTCAAAATTTAAAGTTATATCCGGCGTGCTGCAGGGTTCTAATTTGAGACCTTTGTTGTTTCTATTGTTTGTTAATGATTTACATCATTGATATCATCCTGTAAACTTATTTTTGCGGATGACTTAAAAATTTATAAATTGGTAAGGATGAAAATGATTGTAAATATTTGCAAACTCAAGCAGATCACAATGATTGGTGTAATACAAATCGCTTAAATCTAAATATTGATAAATGTTATGTAGTGCCATATTATAGAAAAAAAAGAAACTTAAATCTTTGATTATACACTTAACAATGCTACAATTACAAGGAGTAATTTTGTGAACGATTTGGGCATCTTCTTTCATTCCACTTTTACATTTGTTAACCACATTAGTTATATGATTTGTAATCCAAATAAAGCATTGGGTTTTATATTGAGAAACTGTAAAGACTTTGAAAATATTAATTTATTGAATTTTTTGTATTTTTCAATAAACTTGAGCATGAATCGATTGTTTAGTTCCCAATATAGCAGTGCCATATTGATAATATAGAATCTGTCCAGATGCGTTTTTTAAAATACCTTTCTTTTAAGGAAGATGGCGTTTATCCTGTTAAGGGAATCAGTTACTGTTGGACAGATTCAATGTTGTTTTCCTTGTTTGCCCAGCCTGATTCATGACATTGCGACAATCTCTTCAATAAGATAAACTTGTTAGTACCACGTACTGGTTCAAGAAATAATTTAACTTTTTATTGTGATAGACGTAGAACTAACATATTGTGGAAATCACTTATGTATAATGCATGTAGTTTGTTTAATAACATCAATAACAATTGTGATATCAATTCGTTGAGTATAATAAAAAGTATTATTTACAACACACGTTAACTGTAAATGTACTTGTTATTGTTAGTCATTATTTTATTTGTTTTTTTTGTACAGTCCGTTTTAAAGTATTTCTTGTGGTTTTGTTATGATTTATGATTATTATGTATAACTGTTTTTTTTGCTTATGTATTTCCTGTAATTGGGTTTTCCTGTTGGAAATAAATTTTATAATAATAATAATAATTACTTTAAAAGTTGTGTGGTGGAAGAGGAAGTTTATTACAATCTTCATGGCGTCGAAAAAATTCAATGACTTACCTCGTGGCGTATTTCACAAACGTCGGGCTTCAACAGCGTCGCATATTAATTTTATGAAGTATATTCCACGTGGAAAGGAGTAGGAATTTCGAAATCGGGGGTCAATAAATTACAATTAAATTGATGGATCTGCCCACGTACGGACGTTTTCAAGAAATTATACCGAAACATCGGTTGTGTCACCGAATAGTCGAAAACAACCGTTTTCTAATTTATCATCATACAACTGTTTCAAGGAGCCTTATAATAAATATGATTTATTTCTGGGGATCGTTCGCCGTGAGAGATAATTATTGCCGCGCTTTTGGAACTGCTCGCCATATGTCGATTTTGAAGCGCAGGACTTACTAAGAGATTTTTTATTTAGGGGAATTTGTCTAATTGATTTCGAGCTGTCTTTGCAGATATTTCGTATCATGTGTTCAAACGAAAAAAATGCATATAGTATATCACGGCATATTTTGGCAGTGGCTACAGATACAAAGACGAAATGAATAAAGTTGGTCATATGGCTCTGATGATATACCAAGTTTTATAATAAAACAGTCCATAAAATCTATTGTAGAGCCAGTGACACATGATAAATTTATCATTTGAAACAGGAATTTTTCCAAATGTATTGAAAAATGGAAAAATAGTGCCCATTCTAAAAAAAACAGAACCCACAATTGTTGGAAAACTATAGACCAGTTACTGTACCTTTTGGATTTTCAAAAATTTTTGAGTATTGTTTTTTAGATAGATTACTTAATTTTTTAGAAAAATTTAATATAATAACATAAAATCAACATGGATTTCGGAATGGTATGTCGACAATTTGAGCTGTGCACTCCTTTCTTAATATGATTTTAGATTATATTGATGCGGGAGAATGTCCTGTGGGAATATTTTGTGATCTCAGCAGGGCATTCGACTGCGTCGATCACAGGTTATTGATGTCCAAGTTGTCCCATTATGGTATTAGAGGAACATCTTTAAATTGGGTAGCCTCATTTCTTGAAGGTAGAAAGCAGTGTGTGAATTTAAAGCATTCTGAGCAGCATATAGTGAAATGTGTAACATCAACATGTTTAGATGTAAGTATGGGTGTTCCTCAAGGATCTGTTTTGGGACCCATTCTATTTCTTTTATATATAAATTATATTGAGCACATAATATCTTCTGCACATTTCACTATGTATGCGGATGATATCTCTGTTATTGTTTCTAGCACATCTGATGAATTAATCCAACACAACTGCAAGTATATCCTAACGTTGTTAGATAATTATTTCAATCAACAAAATTTCTATATGAATCCTACTAAAACTCAGGTAATACGATTTCATAATAGGCAAAGAAAATATGACAATTTGGACATCAATTTTTGTAATACTAAATTTAAATGCGAAATTTTTCGGAATGCGCTTAGATGAATGTCTAAACTGGAAATACCATTGTGAAGCATTGATATCCAAAATTTCTTCATTAACATATTTATTTCGAAATATTAAACCATTTCTAAATAAAGCACAGATTAAAGCATTGTATTATGCACAGATTGATTCACGCTTAAGGTATGGTGTCTGTTTTTGGGGCAATTCCACATTAAGTTCTAACGTTTTCATAGCACAAAAAAGAATTTTAAGGTGTATTGCATACCAAGTAGGCAGTCTTGTAAACCTATTTTTAAAGAATTTGAAATTTTAACTTTGCCCTGTATATATATTTTTGAAATTAGTATATGTTTTTAAAAATAGAAATGACTTTGTTCTAAATAGCCATTGTAATAAGTTAAATACAAGACAAAAGAATAAGATGTATGAGCCTATTTCTAGATTAAAAATAACTCAACTAAATTTAGGGCCTAAAATATTTAGGGCCTAAAATATTTAATATGTTATCGCAAAATATAAGTCAGAGTACTACGGAATCGATGTTTAAAAAGAGGTTAAACAACTTTCTAAAAGAAAAATGTTTTTATTCTTTAGAATAGTTACCTTATTGAGGCCTTAAAACGTAATTTTGAATAAATTAGTTGATTAGAATTTAGAATATACTTAACAGTATGAACTTTTACCTGAAAAGATCCTTTTCACTTTTCCGGTACGTGGCAATTCTAAACATCCACACTGAGGATTCTATTTCATCTTATTCTTTTCTCATTTGGCAGTGCCAACTGCAACTAATAGTAGCAGTTAGTCGCTTAAGTGTACGTCTACAATCCACTGGACTTAATCGCAACGATACGCAAACAAATATTTGTTCTGTTAGCAAATACAGGGTTAACTCGCACGGAGTACAAAAATTTTAACCACGTGCTGAGGACAATAAAAAAATTATTTCGAAATTTTAGCTCGATATTTAAAAAATGAAAAAATCGGCGCCTATGATAACCACCGTCCGAGATGGTTAAGAAAACATAGTTCGCGTTCAGTTAAATAAAATGACGATTTATTCTAAGAAAATTGCACTGAAAGAAAACTGATAGATAATAGAAAACTTCGAATGCACCCGCGGCAGTC
Source organism: Monochamus alternatus (assembly GCA_037114965.1). NCBI lineage: Eukaryota > Metazoa > Arthropoda > Insecta > Coleoptera > Cerambycidae > Monochamus > Monochamus alternatus. The sequence goes on from CM073430.1 coordinate 20,976,890, forward strand.
TTTGTACCCGACACAAATTCATTCATTTAATACTATAAAATGTTTAAATATGAAAAACGATACTAAAACATTTAGGAAATCACAAAATCACAACTAAACACACAAGATTTCAATTATGATAACGAATTTTACCATTTCTCTACGAACGTCAAACGTGCGAAATATAAAATCTGGCGCTAGACGGGCCGCCACAGTTGGCGATATACAGGGGTTTAATATAGTTTCGAAATAAATTGCTGTAATTAATGTACTTAGTCATAGGTAACCCTACAGAAAGAACTATTATGATCGTTTTGAAAGTAAAATTATATTTTACACATTAAAAACAAAGTTAATAACGGTTTTGTTTCTAATATTTCATCAGAATTGAATTCGAAATAATATTATAATGCAGAGGAGTGGCAATATTTTTACTGACAACGGCATAGTTAAAAATGTTAATTATATTTATACAGGATTTTATTTTATCTAATTTTGTTCTAAGTTGGCAGTGCTAACAGCGACCAATAGTAGTGGTTAGTCGCTTAAGTGTACAATACAGTGGACTTAATTTCAACGGAACGCTAACATAAATATTTTATTCTATTGAGAAATTTTGTGCCACATTATTGTAGACAATTTTTAAAATAATAGGTAAGTGTAGGTAGGTACACATTTTTTACTTAGGTACTGAAATATATCGCGAATTATTTATATAGATTTTATTTATTACATTAATTAAAGATAAAAGGAACACAAATACACATATAAAAATAGTAAAGTCTTCAAAGAAAACACAAACAGTAAGTATTTAAATACAATTATCAAATCAATTTAGAAAATATTAAATGGCGATTGTAATTTCTTATGGCTAATGGATACACATCACTATAGCATTTTATAGAAACAAGTGCGAACAAATAAAAAAATTAAATATAATTATCCATAACCAGAAGGCATAACACTTAATATACATAATCTTATAGTGGTGCTTAGGTTTTCACGGCTATTGCTATTATTTGATATACAGGGTGGCCAGATGAAAACGAAACAAAGCCATTTTCAGGAAATGTATCAAGATTGTAGGAAAACGCTCACACCCGTCGATTTTAGATTAAAGGGGGACATTCTTTGCTGGTATTTTTGACTCCGCCACTCCCCCAAGCAAGGGTAAGCATCACTCCAAAATATCTAAATAGCATTGGGGATTGAGTAATATTTATTTTGAAAGCCCTTACAATTCTCTTTACAACAGACTTTAAATTATATAATTCCGCCCAATACTATGAAAAAAAATGTACATTTTAAAATTTAAATTATATTTAGTTGCTTACTTACAACTTAGTTGATTAAATGTTCAAACTGATGACCGCCTGCTTCCATACAAAAATAAAGATTTTGTTCAAAACGTTTTCGCACATTCTGAAGCATTTCCGGAGTGATTCAACGGCATTCGTCGACGATATTTTGACGAAAATCTTGCAGCGACGCTGGGTGTGTTTTATAGATTTTACTTCTTAAGTATCCCCACAAAAAAAATCAAGGAGCCATAAATCCGGTGATCGTGGAGGCCACTCAATGCTGCCTCTTCTCCCAATCCAATTCCGTGGGAAACGTTGGTCCAAATACTGACGGACAATTAACGCATAATGCGGAGAAGCACAGCGACAGAAAGCGGTCTCACTAACAAATTTCTAGATACAGAGGTCTCAAAATACGTATTTTTTAAAATTTCATTGTTGATATAAATATTGTAATAACATAAACTTATCTTAATCTTATAATTCTTCATATAAGATTGTTTACATTTGTTTATAAGTATGTGAAAATAATTGTTAAAATGTGGGGTTAGAATAGCAAAATAATGTGTGTCATACAAATGCATTTTAAAAGTTATTATTTGAGGAGAATTTAAATAGTCAAAGTGGATAAACAAAACATCAATAATTTTATTTTTGATATTTTTGTACCTAAAAATACCACAAATTTGATTATTTTACGGCGAGAAATACGGCGTCCTAAATGGGTTTAGGTGACTTTCAACCGCTCGACACGGTTATTCATAACATAAAATACAAATCATGCAAATCTTTTGAAATGGATAATTTTAAAAATGAGAAGTGATTACCGGCGGTATAATTTTTTAAGTCCGCTGAAATCTGCAAGGGTATTTGTTAGAACAGCGTTTTTTCGGAGTTTTCTGTTCAAGAGCACGGCTCGGCTCTATTCTCGGTTCCGACCGCGTGGTCTGGGTCGATATCAGCAGGCCGTGGAGTGCGTGAGTTGTACTCACAGCTCACCACTTTACCCATTCATCCTTCCCGAGACTGCACCACCACCATTCATGATCCATGTTTGGGGTACTTACCGGATTTGCCTGTGTAAAAGCCTCCCGCCGTCGAACGCTACATAAGTATAGATAGATATAGTATCTCTTGAACGTATATTTTTCAGTAAGTTTAATGCTGCGAGGATATCTTTTGAAAACAAAACAAAAAAGTGAAACCATTGTTAAATAGTTTTATTTATTGAGAAAGTTACCGTATTCGTTTGTGATCTGACCACGATTGTCTTTTGTAAAAGTTTTGTGTAACCCTATCATTGACCATTGCTTGTAGGGGAAAGTGGGGAAATATCGCGCACCTAAAGAAAATAATTCATTACTAGGTCATGAAACTGATTTGAGAAATTAAAACTAATACAACATAATTAGGATTCATTAAGGAGTACCTACTTAATATTATTTTAGTTTATTTATAATTTTTTAGATACTGAGAACTTTTGTTAGTTGTGAAATAATGCAAATGAGCGATATTCCCCACTCTGGGGGGTAATGATGCACTGTAGGGTAATATCGCGCGTATTTAGAATTGTAGTTTAAAGTGAGAATTGTTTTCTGAAAAAAAAAGTAATTGAATATAAACTAAGCGATATACAAATCATATTTATTTTTTACATATAGATACTTTCCAGCTATCTGCAGCTTTCAACTTTTTTCTTCTTCTAAAAGTTAATTGAACAAGCACACCGCTTGTTAAAATCTGTAAGTTACTTTCTAGTTCCTTTTTTTATTATTTTTCGAAATCCTTTTTTTTGGAATTGGAACCATATCTTGAACACTCACAACTGAGAGGTTACTGGACCTGGTGATGCTGATGTTTTCGCTACTGGATTTTCTCATGCTGCTATGTAGCCAATATTTTCTTTCGGCAAATTGTTTTATTCCATTTTTTGTTGCAAAATCATAGACAGTTTTTCTGAGAATAAGCTGAGATTAAGGGGAGTCTCTCCATAACAGTTTGGCTAGCTTTGACTAAGGTTTTTGTATGTTTGACTAGTTCCTCTTCTTGCTGGGGAATAAATATGGATTTTCCACCTAAAGGTACATCGCTGAGTGGCTCTACATTTATTAATTTATCTCTCAACGTTGATTCGGAATACTGGGATTGCGCGGTATTATCCCAAGGTGGTTCTGTATACAAAATTGGTTTACAGAAAAAAAAATGGGTTAATTTTAACGTTCAGGCTTAAATGATTTACAAATGACAAATTTCTATAAAACGTAAACATAAAATCCAAGTACTAAATTAGGACTTGCCTTGCTTCATTAAAGAGAACACAAATATTATAAGATACTCGCGTATACTAGCATTGTAAACAAAATTCAACTGACGTCACCTATAAAAATGTAACGAATCATCATGCTTTACAGTATTTAAGGGATTGACCGCTAGGTGTCAGCAAAACAAATAGATGTCTAGTATTTACTGAAAAAAAAACACTATTCATGATTTATGTTTGGATAACTTACCGAATTTACCTCCATAAAAACCTTCAGCAGTCAAACGCTACAAAAATGATATTTCCTGAAAATACATTTTTCAGTAAATTTTATGTTACGGGGATTTCACTAAAAAATAAAATAAAAAAATGAGAACTATTATTTAAAAAGCTTTCGTCTAATATTTGAATTAATAATTTTTAACGTAGTATTGTTAAATAGTTCGTTGACTTTTTAGGGTAGGTTAGGGTTACATAGAGGCGGCTTCGAATTTGCAACAACTTTAAACCCAGTTATCTCGGTTATAAAAAAATAATTAGGGGCAATACTTTGTTGTTAAAATTTTGTAGTTAAAATGTACTACATCACATTCAAAATCACCCTGTAGTATACGAGATTATTAAATTCTTTTTAGTTACATTGTTTGAAAATGTAAATGTACGGCATTCACATAAAGATTCTTGTAATACAGTATGGATTTGGTATTTTTTTACATTAATGTATGATGTGAACAATGTGTAAATTTGCAATCATGCAAAAGTGCATTTGTGCACTTTAACATGTCAGATGACAATGATCCTTTGCAAATCAGTCAACAGACAAGAAAATAATCATTTTAATTGATACTCAAACATGCGAATACATTTTCTGGCGGCCTCAACCATAAAAATATTAATTCTAACTTGTTACTAACGTCGATTTTGAAGCAACGGTTTTTGGACAACAGATTCTGTCTAGACGTCTAATGAAAAAATATTTCTCTAAATTACAGCATATAGGCAGTTAATAACCAACATTTGCCGGTCATTTAACTAAAGTTTTCGATTTAACATTATTTACATAACCTGTTAGCGGCTTTTTAGCGGTCTTATTATTTAGTTATAGAATTAGCAATTTGCATTCATGACACAAAAAAAGTGTATAAAAAACGATCGGTATGCGCCATTTGTCACATCGTGCAGTCAATACTTGAAGCTGTTTCAATAGTTGTCCACTTGGGCTCGTTAAAATAAAAATGTACAGATCCATCACGTGACAACATCACATTCGATTTTGTCTTTGAAGATAAAAAATAATTGAGCATTCCTATAAACAGCGTGATTTATATAAAATTTTCCATTCTAAGACATTTTTTGATTTCGGTAAAACAGTTTTCTAGATAGAGAGTGTAGAGTGTAGAGAGTGTACACTGAAAGAAATACTGCTGAGTTATATAAAGTGTTATAATTATTGTGTTGTTGTACATTTTAATATAATTATAAAGCTTTCTACTATCTTTTGTGATAAAGTCATATTTTAACACTTAAAATGTGGCTATAGTTCCAACATAACAATATTTATAGTTTATATCAATACAACACTTGTAGTCGTCATTATCAAAACTATATAGACACAATTGTTGTATTACTTACTACAAATTGTATTAAATAAAGTAGTGTGTCCAGGTTGGCATGTGCAAATTATAAAAAAGCGTGCCAGAATTTCCCTGAACAGTTCGAATACTGCAGTTAGAAACTGAAATATACACTTCTGCACAACACTGGAAACTGGTTTATCAATAGTATATTGACATTTGCCTTCTATTAGGTTTGAGGCGGACTTATTTCAACCCCTTCCAAAAGGCAGAAATTTTCGAAAAATAATTGGGATATTACGCATGCATTAGTAGAAAATTTGTGTAAAATTTGGCTATTATACACTATTTTCTTTATTTTGAAATTACAGTAGCTATTTTTTGGAAATTTTTAAGGGCTGTATCTCGTGAATGGTGATTTTACTAAGGTCATTTTTATGCAAAACCTGTTCTTTTTAGCTGTAGATTCACAAGTACCATTTGTGCTACTTCTATTGAAAACACCCTGTAAAATTTAGTTTCAGTCAGTCCAGTTTAGTCAGTTTAGTAAGTTTACTGGAGACCAGATCGTCTGCAGAATTTTAACCAAGATTAGGAACTATTGTAACAACTTCACCGTTCATAACTGAGTTCCCTAGAATGACTCTAAAATAGTTCATCTAAATAAATATTTAGATAGACTTGACATATATTTTCAAGCATTAGAGTCAAATTCCGGTGGTGTAGAACAGTTAAATTATATTCCTAAGACGAATACTTATTTTCATTATTTTTTACGTATTATTTTTTAATATATTAGCCTGTAACTTTTCCATTGCGGCTTAGAACGTTGGGAATATGAAAGAGTGTCAATTGTTTCTTATATTTTATGAAAAGGTAAAATTACAACGAACAGAAAATATGGCCTACTTGGAAAAAAATGTAATATCTGCTATTGCGATCCCTCTAAATTATTATTATTGCCGTCGAGAGTGAACGCTAGTCCGCCATAAAGCAACTTATTAATATTTATTATGGCAAAAAATGTTTTTAAATGAGAAGTCGACTTGTTTTAAATTATGATGAAGAGCGTGAGAAACGGCGGGGCTGGAAACTGGAAACATTAAATTATTGCCGATGACGAAATTGGCGACATTAAAAGTGATCCGCCAAAAATGTCAATAAACACGGACAATATAAAAACATAATAACAGAAGTTAGAAAGTGGTTTTTCCTCTGTTTACGCTTTTCAGATAAAAATGTATTTTTATATCAGGTTGATAGTGATCTATATGATCTATACCAAATTGTTAGACATACGAGTAAGTGATCGAATCAAATCATTTCTTCCCACAAATGAATTCAATTTTGTGCTTTCATTTCTTAGACGTAATTTCTCGTCACACTAAAGGAGGAAACGCACTATGCGATCACGGTCTAGGCGCACCGCGGACCAGACTAGTCTCGTTCTGGTCTAGTGAAGAATCTTCTAAGGCCCGCTACAGACTATGCGTGAATTCGCGATTCGTTATGCGCGATTCGCGATATGTGAGGAATTCTTGTTCGTTAAAAATCCATTCATAAAAACCCTAAACACTATGCATGAATTCCATACGAATCATGCATCGTGCATCGCGAATCGCGAATTCGCTCATAGTCTGTAGCGGGCATAATAATTTTAAATGTACACGTTTGCACTAGTAGGTCGGGAAAATTTTTTGGAGAATTTCGACCCGTCGCGTCAAATCAAAGAGCTAATAAAAATACATCTTCCACAGAACATATTTGACATCTTAATCGCACCGTACAACAAGGCGCAAGCGCATAGAGCACGTCTGCGATGCGTCTAGACGGCGACCTTATATTGTATTCTTTCCTTAAAGAATCTGTTGTTTTAAACGTCTGTTAATATTTTAATACTGTCAAGAGGGAGAGTAAAAATCCATTATTTTTGCAGAAAACGATGAAGATGGTCATATTAAAGAAAATCAGAGGTGGTATATGCCTACAATAAATTATGATTATTTTCCAGTTATTGCAACATTCTAAATCATAAACCCCTACTTATTATTTGAGTTACAATAAACCGATAACTAAATGTATATCTATTCAAAATTGATTTAATTAGAGCTTTCAAACTTAAGAAACGTATGTGGCCTAAAAGCAATGTATATGAGAAATTCAATTTTACGGTATTTATCACGGCTGTGATAATTTAATCATTACGTTTTGAAATATAAAATTATAAAAATGTAGAAGTATTTGTTTCTAGCAGAGAAAGTTTATTGTTTCTGTTTATAATATTATTTCCATGCATTTTAAATTTTGAAGTAAAAAACTTGTGTCAAACAAGTCAGGTAATTTTAAGTGACTGCACTAGTAATGTTTTCATTGTAATATAATTACGGTTAAGTAAAAGAGCCTGCAACGTAATTTGTTCATAATTTAATTTTTTGATCAGTATTAATGAAGTAAACAATTGAAGTTTCCGAGAAACTCTTTAAAACTGAAAGGTACTGTAACGTTCGACAACATTGTAATATCCGGCTGCTGGTGATAACCTGAAATTAGTCGTAATGGTGCGTACAGCTAGTGCGATTCATTTTAGTCTAGTTTTTCTTTGATGTTTATGAGTGTACATAAACAAAAATGGAACAATTTATAGAAACCATAACCAGCCGTATGGCATGTTAATTTACGGCGAATTTAAGCAAAACTCTCTGGCTATGAGACGTTTGTACGGTAAACGCTTCTTGCAAGAAGCAGAATCATGTTTAACGCTTGTAACTATTATTCTGTTGTGAAAAGAGTTCTAAGAAAACCATTCACAGTAAGTACCTATGTTTAGGTGTACCTATTAGTAATTATTATGTATAAATACATAACAATCCTAAGATAGTATGTGAGCGACGTTGTCACATATTCAAGACCTGTTTGCTGTCATAGTTCGTCAGACAAAAAATTGTTTAGTCAAATAAACATATTTGTACATACTTATCCTATAGCAAAATGAAGGCACTGATATTCCGGACACCCTGTATACTGTATCTTCATAAAGGTACGGATACATATACCATTTTATTCAGTCAGTCTTAACAACTGTGTAAATGATTTATCAGGTGAAATCGAATGCTGGTCGGGGCATTAGTCCGCAGAGTAGTTGTTTTCCTGAAATTCTGCTTTGTGGATTTTGTATATTATTCAACAAATTATGTAAACATGCTTATTTTGTGCAATAATAACACATTATTTTAAATAATTCAATTTAGCTAATGTTTAAATTTCTAAGAAATAATCGCACAATATTATGATACATTTAAGAACTGTCAAAACTTTTTTTTACTGAGTGATATTAACTCAAATAACTAGTCATTAACAATTAACTCGTTAACTATTAACTCAAATAACTAGTTTGGTTAATATATACAAAATAGCATTTATGATGAAGCACTAACATCGCTCTCCTAAATGTAATTACTCTTATATAAAAGAATTGGGACCATATGTGGCTGATTTACTTTCTTGTTTCAACTGATTTCTTAATTCTTTTAGGTGACTTTAATGTTAAGTTGCTCACCTGGAAATTCATTTGTTAATTTTTTCAGAAATGTTTAATTTGACTCAATTAATCTCTAAGCCTACGTGTAACTCCCAACTCGGAAACTTTACTTGACTTAATATTTACTAACAATACTAATTTAATACTTAAATCAGATGCTGTTGAGTTGCCTCATTTCTCTGATCATCACTTGGTCTACTGTTGTTTAAATATTCCAATCAATAATCCTCGAAGATTACATGGTGCCGTAATATGAAAACTATAAATATTCCAGAACTGCTTTCAGATGGGCACGATCTTAGGTGCGAATTTCTGTATAGGGAGCAAAATATAAACAAAAAAAATGAAATTTTCAATCAATACATAATTAATCTTTTTGATAAACGCGTTCTATGTGGAAAATTAAAATTTCAAAATGTTATAATCCTTGGATAACTCCTACTGTTAAAATAATAATGAAAATAAGAGATAATGCACTATCTGAGTATAGAAAAGCACTTAAAAACATAAATGTTAATCGGCGTCAAGTATCTGTAAAATGGGACTATGATAAACAGTGCAGGAATTATGTTACTGCTTCAATTCGTAGGGAAAAAAGCATACATCGAAAGTGTTTTAAATGCAAATAAAAAAAACTCTAAAATTTTGTGGGACACTCTTTAAAAATTAAATGTTTATTCAAAAAATCCAAATGTTGATATTCCTGATGATCTTGCGAATCAATAAATAATTATTTTATTACATCAGTAACTTCTTTTGGTGCCGAGGAAAACTTGATTGATTCGTTTAAAGATTCTAAGTATTCAGCTACCCAGAGAGAGCCAGTCCTGAAGATGTCAGTACCATATTATATATGCTAAAGATGTGCCTGCCCTTTTGTGCTAACCCTTTAACACACATTAATTAATTGTTGTCCGCTAGAAGGTAATGTTCCTGCTAGATGGAAGTATGCTGTGGTCTCCTCAGTACCAAAGAAGTCTAAAGTTGAAAACTTTAACGATCTGCAGCCGATTAGTATATTGTCAGCAGTGTCTAAAGTGTTAGAAATATTTGTCTACATTCAATTGAAAGATTATCTAGATGAATACAATATCCTTCCGCTAAGACAGTCAGGTTTTCGTTCTGGATATAGCACAACCACATGTTTGTTGGACAGTGCTGATGATATACTACATTCTATTGACAAGCAGATGGTTACTGTGACTGTAATGCTATATTACTTTAAAGCATTCGACTGTCTTGACCACAATTTGCTTCTAGCTAAGTTAAAATATTCTCTCTCTGGCGGTTCTTTGCAGTGGTTTAAAAATTACTTATTTATTCGATCGTAAGCAAGTAGTCAAAGTAAAAAAAATGATAATTGCATTTTTTCAAGTGAAGTTGAAATTAAAACTGGTGTGCCCAAGGGATCGATTCTAGGTCCTCTGCTTTTTGTGATATATACGGCAGATATTCACATGCGTGTTAAATCAAAAATGCACTGCTATGCGGATGATTCACAGATGTATGTATCTTTCAAGCCAGAGGAGCAAGTTATTAATTTTAATCAAATTAATCTAGATCTAGAATTATTGTATGGCTGGTCTAAGAGTAATGGTTTGAAATTAAACCCGATGAAGACTAGGGCTATATTATTCGGAACCCCTAAACAATGTGCTAAAATCTCAGAAGAATTGTCCGATTCTGTACTAGAATTTAAAAGTGCTTGTAAAAGTCTTGGGTTAACTTTTGATCATAACTTAACATTTACAAATCATGTTAATAATGTCTTAAAAACTGCGTATTCTCGTTTGCATTGCCTGTATAAATTTAAAAATATTCCTACTGCGAATGTTAAATTGAGGCTAGCGGAATCTTTATTATTATCTTTGCTTAATTATTGTGATATTGTGTATGGTCCATGTTTATCAGGGTGTGATGCCAGTAAAATTCAGGTTTTACAGAATTTTTGCATGAGGTTCGCAGAAAGGGTAAAGAGGAGAGATCACAATACTATATATTTTTTGAGAAATGGATGGTTTAAAATGGATATGCGCAGGAATATTCATTATTTAAATCTAATACATACAGTTATACATACAAATAACCCACATTTTCTTAGATCTAAGTTGGTGTTCAGTGGTGAGGCGCACAGTAGAGTCTTCGTATTAATATTTAGCCGCACACGTTTATAATATGTTGCCAAAGTCAATTAAAATAATTGCAAGCAAAAATTCATTTAAATCTAAAATTAGGGAATATTTTACTAGTCAGACAAGTGTCTAGTTTTTCTTTCTTTTCTTTTACGTATTGTACAGAATTATTTGTGTACGCGCACATTTAATCCTTGTCATCATCTGCATTTTTCGTTTAGATATTTGTAAAATTATATCCTTCTTTGTTTTAATTACAGCATTGTGTAAAGTGTCGTGATGTTTTAATTTCTATATTAGTGGTTGGACCTAAGCAGCCAATGGCTGTACCCCGCCAAATAAAGACATTTTGATTGATTGATTGAACATCACGTTTTATTGAGATCAGACAAGTTGTTTTAGAGCATTTAAAAAAGCTAATTTTTTTTTATTTTATCCAAACTAAACGAAGCAGCTTTGAACAGAAATAAGCTAAATAGGTTAATTTCATTGGTGGTAGAAGAGATATGCTTGTTTATTTATTGTTTGTTCATTTATAATATTGAATCCATTAAAGATATGCTATTTATAGTAGTCCAAATTGTACACTGTTAAATAAATACACCCTTTTGAGACTTCGAGAAAGAAAGGACGTCCATGGTCCTCAATTTGATGGCATGCCTCGTTGTCCAGTGAACCTCGTAACCGAGATGACTCGGAATGATACTGGGCGGATGCAGATTCTCGAACAGAGGCTAATTATTTTGATACATAATTTTAGGGCAAAGCAGATCGGCTTTCTTGTTTCGCTCACGTTTGATTGGATTTGATGATATCCCTCATGTGAACCGAACACATAAAGGTGGTAATGATAATGATATTGCGGCGTAACGGGACGACGTATGCAAGCGGTAATCTCGGGCCGTAAAATTCATTTAAATTTAGAGGTTTTTCGGTTTTATAGCTCGATTAAGACGCTGGGAAATTATAAGGGGCACTCGTGTGATGTATCTTCTGCATTCGTCCAAAAAAATTACACGAGGAGACCGATTGCAGTTCATAACAAGCCTTAAAATAAAACTATTAAATTATTTAAGGTCGCCGTATATCTCGCCGTAAAATCTTATGGTGCTTTTAGGTACAGAAATCTCGAATAATAAAACCTGTAGAATAAAAGTAATATCAAATACAAAATTCTTGATGTTTTGTTTATTCATTGTTATTGCCCATACCAGGTTTAATATTTTTCTTTTTTAATTTTCTTCTTTTTAAGTTGAAAGGAGTAAATAATTGTAAAATAAAATTGATATTGACAGTAATCAGGAAAATTAGCAAGATATGAGATGTATTTATTAAAAAGGATAGATATTAAACAAATAAAAATTAAAATAAAATAATTGAAAAAAAGCGAATAAAAGAAGAGTGAAGATAAAAAATTCATACCGAAAACCCATGTGAATTTGATTTCGAAAGAATAAAGAAGAACAAGAAGTAAGAGAACCAATGTAAACAAAATACAAATAATCACCAGCTGAAGAAAATGTATGTACTTACTAGAAATAGAACAGTAGACAGCGAATAGAATATCCGGAGCTTCCAGCCACATTGGAGTACCCAGTAATTGGACCAGAAAACCATTTGCAATAAAATCTAATCATTATTACATTAAAATAAAAATTGTAATAGTAATTTTGTACTGTTACATAATTTTAAGTTTTATTTTGTTTTATGTGTTGAAAGAATAGCTCAGAATATATCAGAACACTAACTTACTTTTGATAATCTTATCAAGAAGTATCTACCTAATATTAATATTATTTATAAAGAGTTAAATATTAGAGTTAGTTAGAGTACAGTTAGTAGTTTAGTTAGTAGAGATAATAAGAGTTTCTCATGATAACAAAAGAATAAAAAAACATCAGGATCATATAAATTTATTCAAAGTTAGTTATAAATAAAAATAATGGTCTGATAGGCGTCCCACTTCAAGGACAGGCATTCCATGGTAAAATTATCAAAGGTAAGTTAGTGTTACTGATGAACACATACGACAAAACAGAATTTAATAAATACAAAATTATCATTACAATATGTATGCATTTTCTTTTTTAAGCTGTTTCTTTTATGATGTTATTGTTGTTTTGATCTGATTGAGCGCGATAAATGTTTTTATTTGGGCGGTGCGGATGGAATAGAAAAACATGTCATCTGTCAGTTAGGGAGAATATGCATTAGAAGACGAACAACTCAAGTGATTCAATACGTATAATTAAACTATCTGTTAATTAGTTATTTTATGGTTGTCACTCTGTTTTAGAAAAGAGTTTCAAGTTGTATTGTGGACTACAAGCAATAAAGTTTTGTTATTTAATCTACCTCAAGTGCCTGAATTATATATTCAGGCGCTTGACATTTACATTCCTACACACACACACACACACACATATATATATATATATATATATATATATATATATATATATATATATATATATATATATATATATATATACATATTTTTAAAATTTTGTCGGCTTCTTTCCCTCTTTCTGTGTAATATCGGATACGCCACTGGACTCATCTCATCAAGCCTATCTTCAAAATCGCATGGTAGACGGTCGCTTCGGTGTAGTGGAGCAAAATTAAGCCAGGGCAAGCGGCGGACCATGTTGGTAAATTGCTTCAAAACCTGTCATTTTGTAGATCGCCCAAAACTGTGCCCACGATTACTGTGTAATAAAGTTCGTTACGAATCACTACTTATATAGGGAGGATTAACGAGTAGATACTGATGAGATGCTGCCACGTACACCAAGAGTCAAGCTGTTGCCGAGAAGAGCTTTTCTTAATATAATTGCGTTGCGTTGTGAGCTGCAAATAATCATCCAGTTGCTGAACTAGATTTGAAGGAAATCTAATTAAAATACGAGGAATAGATAATATGCGTTATTTTCTCAACTATATTCGATTTCTTGGTATCAGATTTACTACGACCAATATCCACAGAGAGTGGACTTTAGGCATACAACCTGTTGGTGACCATGAATACGTAGATTGTATAATAGATATAACAGCAAAAATTTACATCAACAGCCATTTTCATTATGTCCAGATAAGTAATACAAAATTTAAAGATTGACTAACTTAGCGCTAAAACACACAAGACAATCTTGATTTTATTAATTGCGCAGAGCTGGAGATCAATACATTTGTGGTTTTAAGGCTTTCACGGTTCGTGCCTCAAATAAAAGAAAGGAACTATCATGATGAATAATAAGAGTGGTAACGGTTATGCCATTGCCTAATGGTAGTGAGAGGGGTGGGGGTTAAGTAAGTCAGCACCGGGGTCGACAATATACTACGGAAAAATTACAAATAATAGTAAAATAACGCCTACTTGGTTTTCTAAGCTGTAGTGCAAGAAGAAGAGTGTACATTTGAGGCTCCGTCCATTACCAACTAACACTATAAGATCAGTGACGAGGTTTCAAACGGTCTCAGTTGCAGCGAAGCTTTCGCGAAGTCACCATTGATGATGCGGATAGTAAAAAAAAGTAAAATATTTAAAAACACGGGATGTTTCAGGGTACAGAGTAACAATATGAAAATGCGAAAATTAGTTTTGCAATTGTGAAAATATTGACTACAATTTGTAAGTTTTTTCTTTTTTTCAAATCACAACTTGTATTTGAATCTATATGGGGTACAGTTGTGTTAATTTTCACAACAATGTTTGTTTCGTATATATATACCGTTTTAATAAAACAAATATAACACTACAGAATGCGAGTAATATACAGGGTGTTCCATTAAAAAGTACACGTTTTGTTTGTATCTAAGATTTTTATATACATATTTCTTTGAGATTGTAAGAAAAATCCTAAGTAGCATTCCGAACGATAAGTTATAGTTTCCATGTTTTAGATTTATAGAATCAAAATAGCCCACGGCATGGTTATACTTAGATTCCTTGACAGTATCAGTAAGTGATACATTGAAATAAGTAATAATAATAATTTTGAAGAAACCAAAATATTCGTTATTTATCGGTGCAATCGATTTAAATCTGACAATTGTCTTAGCCAAACTTGGGGAAGGAAATATGTATTTATTTAATTCTCGTGACATGATAAAGCAAATTTCAGGGGTATTCTAAATTTAAAAATTGTCACCCTTCTATCTTTTAATTTTTTTAAATTTGTGTTCCTATTAGTTACTTCACTATTTGGTGCTTCTACAATTTTCATCTCTATTTCGCAGCGTGGCCTTCAATCTGGTTTTGAAATGCATATATCTCAAATGTTTATTTATCCCTCATAGCACTCTTTTAAGGGCATCCCAAATTTACAAATTTTCAATGAATTATTCAAAGTATCTATACGTTGATTTGCCTGTTATTTTGCTTTTATTCAGATTATTTCGTTGAAATATTAAATATCTTCTTTGATGTAATAGTGTTCCTCAAGTCACATTGTGCTCCATGTATTCCAGTAGTCCTGATTTTACGAGGATACGCGTCGTAAGAAGTCTCCGTTTTACTGCTATAAAACTGCGACATGTATTCAGTGAAAGTAAGCGTTAAATCGATAGGTTCTTACAGGAAAGTTGCATCGTAGCTTCGAGATGGTGAGTTATGCAGTTCCGCGGATACGTATAAATTGCTCCGGACTTTATATGCATTTATTTGAAGAAGCTGCTACCCCACAAACTTTATACTGTAGTCCATAAAAGCGGTTTAAATTTTCAGTGCTGTTTTATTCCTGCAGCAGTGATCGAATCTAGAAACTAAAATTTCTTTTTCATTTATTTACCCTAAATATTATACCTAGTACTGTTTTTTGAGCATTTCTTTATTGAGAGATTATTATTTTTTCACCTGAAATTTTGGCTAGATCAAGCTTGCACTACTTTCATTTCAATGTTATAATTAAATTTTGAGAGACGCAATTTGAATTTTTAAATCGCGCTTTTAGTAGTTAGCACCTTCTATCTCCTATGATGTATCGACATCAAGATCGAAGTTTGAATTTCGCAACTGCGTTAACAATTATTTTCTAGCATAACATGATGAAAGATGCTGGGAGTCGGGATGCCGTTTCAAGTGTTTTAAACCTCCAAATAAAATATTCAGTGGCTTTACTTAAAAAAAATGTATGTCGATGCTTGTACGTCATAGTATTGATTTTAAAATAAAACTTTACTCTTTCTACTATTGTTGGCATCTTGAAATTACTTTTTTTATATTGTCTTGGTCTCACAATACAAAACTAGACCAAGATGAGACTTCACAGCTCAGATTGCAGGGCAAAACAAGATTTAAAGAAAATAAAAAGTCTTGCGAGACAAATCAAGAAATAATGCAGACCGAGTGTAACCACCAAAAAAAAATTCGTAATATCCCATGTAGCTAGATATTTTAAAAGTTATCTAGTAGTCTTTTTTATTTACTTTAGTACTATTTTAAAATTACATAGACAAAAACCGGGGTAATAATAGAAAAGAAATGAAAGTTGTATATGAATTTTACATATGGTTACTGGTTACAGTACTTTGCACTTCAAATAGTAATTTTCCATTAGAGTTGTAACATATACAATTTTATGGTTCAACAGTTTATACCACCATAAGGGGTACCACAGGGTTCAGTTCTTGGACCATTGTTTTTTAACATTTTTGTACATAACTGATATAAATGCTAAGCGTTTTTTGTATGCAGAGGACATGAAACTATACAATAGACCTGATTATTTTAACGATTGTATTGATTTACAAAATGCTCTTAACAATTTAAATACATAGTACACTCCGTTAACAAGAAACAATGCGACGGGGGGCGTTGTTTATCCAAATATTGGAGTTTACTGCACAGATTTCGCATCACTAGTCTGGTGGCTAAACAAATATTTTTGTATAAAATACTACATAATTTAATAGATTCTATTCACATGCTTAACTTATTTAACTTTAGGATACCTAGACCCGGCTCTAGGTTTAATATATTGTTACTACACCTAGAATTAATACAACAAAATATATATTCACCAGATTTGCGAGTTATAATAATTTGCAAAATTATTTTGATATATTTAACTGCACTGTGGCTTCAATAAAATCTCAAGATTTTGATGCTTTTATTAATTTGATGTAACACAGATACATTTAAATATTAATTTAATTCTTACTACTTTTTTCTGTCTCATATGTTTGTATTCTGTTTACCATAAATGTTCTGCTTTCTGTTAATTGTAAACTGTACTTCCTACTCTGTAATTGGTTGTGTACTGCGGGGTATATTTGTTATATCACACTATTGACCAAGGCATTAAATAACCAACAATCCACCAATAGTACAAATAATTGTTATCAGTGTGACTTCGGTTCTATGAAGGGTCCTGTACCCCCCCCCCGAACTCTAATTATGATTTATATTTTGGCATATTTAAATGAGGAGAAAGTTCCAAAAACTCATCAAAATTTCGAAATCTACTTGATTCTGTGCGATATTTAGCAGGACATACTAAATATCGGTCACACGATATTACCCGTGGACCTACCGCGAAATAGGTCGCGCACATACACGATGGAGAACGTCTATTTGCACGCGGCGACTCAATATTTATGCCGCGGGGTCAGGCGACAATGGCAAAAATAACGTCAGCGGGGCGACGGCAGTTGTTCCGAGCCGTCACGCGACCAGACGGATGCCCATTGTCACTATGACACCTGATAAATTGGCTCTATCATAGTGGGCTCTTTATTTTAGGTGGGTCCCGGAGTCGTAACTACAACTTCTAGGCCTTCTTGTGTGCTTGGACACCAAAAGAAACAAAACCCATCATTTTTCTCATCATACAGTGTTATAACAGGATGTTTTTAAATGAAATAGCAAAAATGAAACCACATATTCCTGAAAATAAATCGATTTCACCTAACATACATACATACATCCCACGTGGCATAATAAAAAAGATACAGGGTGTCAAAGTTAAAATTTTAATTTCGATATTTGTAGATAACTTCTTGAAAAACCCAAATGTTTGCATAAAATTTGTAAATCAGTGGTTTTTGCGGGCGAGAAATTCAAATTTGTTTCTAATTTTGATGTCACTAGTAAAGGACGACACTTATGGCACATAATCTTTCTTTCAAATGACAGCACTTTTTTGCTGCTTAGTATATCCATCTGACTATTGAAACAATCGATTCTCCTACCTGTTATATCTAAAAAATGTATACCTTGCTGAAGTTGTTAGGAGTAACATTTTTCGAAATAATCCTATATGAAATATTCATTGCACCGATTGAAAACTGTTATCGTTTCAGGTAAAGTGCTTTTTCTACTGAAAGTACAGCAAAATATTTTCTGATAAAGTTGTTCAGAACAGTAAACTATGGAGACGTGCAAAATTTCAAAAAGATCGGCCTGCTCTGATAAAATCTTTGTGCTTTGTTGAAAAATGGTTTCATCAAACCTCGCTGATCTTCTTGTCTCCATAATTTACTATTCTAAACAACTTTTTGAAGTAACATCTTGGTGTATTTTGAGCAGAAAGGGCACTTTACCTGAAACCAAAACAGTTTTTACTCGGTGCACTGAGCATGGTTACTCCTACCGACTTCAGCAAGATATACCTTTTTAAAATAAAACAGGTATCGATTGTTTCGATAGTCAGATGGATACACTAAGCTGTAAAAAAGTTACGCCATTTAAAAGAAACATGATGTGCCATAAGTGGCGCCCTCTACTAGTGCCGTCAAAATTAGAAACAAATTTAAATTTCTCGTCCGCAAAAACCCCCGATTTACAAATTTTATGTAAATATTTGGATTTCTTTGGAAGTTATTTACAAATATCAAAAATAAAATTTGTCACCCTGTATCTTTTTTATTATGCGACTTGGGATATAGGTGAAATCGATTTATTTTCACTTAAGGCTGGCGTTTCAAGGACAAGTAATCGTATTTAAATATGCACAAAAAAATAGAGGTTTTTATTAGCGTAGTACTAAAATATAATACTGAAATTGAATCATTTCCTTTAGCTTTTGAAGAGAAAATGTGCTAGAAAACATGAAAAACCCTGAATTTGTACCTTATCCTTTTTTTAGACTGTCTCAAAAAACAGCTATGAAATTCGTTGAAAATTTTCCCTTAAGGAATTTGTGGTCTCATTTTTGCTGCTTCATTTAAAAACAACCTAGAATACACCGTGAACGATCATGTAACACCTTTTCTACTACCGGCGCATACCGCACAAATGTTAGTGTAATGAACTAATTTAAATTAAGGGTAGTAAGAATGGGTATGCGAGCAACGGAATTACGAGTACGGACTGCGTGCGAAACGTCGGTCGGCCCGTTGCTTAGGTGTATCCAACGTGAGACAATTCGGAGGTCTCCTGACAGATGATTGATCGCTTGCTGGCCAAGTAGAAGGGCGAAACGACGGAATTTATTAACAGACGCCACGGCGAATAACCCTTTACGAAACTGTCTGCCAAGGGAGACCTTTCAAAACTACTAAATTGATTTGAGAAACGAAAAAAAAATATCGAAATGTGAAAAAAGTTTTACAAAACAATTTTTTGTTCAGGTATAGCTAAAAATCGTTAAATTTCAGATAAAATAAATTTAAATTAGATTCGTCAGGGTGTTATTCAAATTCAAATTTTTTTCTTCTTAGGCAGGTACTTATAAAAATAAATAATGCTTGACCAGAAGAGATATCTAATAAAACTTTTTTAATAACGGAGATATTCCCATGTTATTTTATGGAGCATCGCATACTAGACCTGCACCTGCATGGACCGGCACCTGCAACGACCATCACTGCAGGTCACCTCGGTGGCCTGCAATTTCTAGGGTTGGCCGTCTAATCCAACGTAAGTTCAGTTTCCAAAAGTCAGGGATTGGTTTCTAAGTGTGAATGTGTCGCTGAACTGCCGATAACCCTCTTTTGTAAACATCCTTTATTTACTTACCTTAGAGAAACTGCAAGCCTTTCGTCAGATGACATTGCGCTGCGAATCTTGTGTTTTGGTGGTAAGAACGATCCAAGAGTTCCAAACTTTTTGACTCGGAAATATTGAAAATATTTTTTTTGATCTTTCTCCAGTTCAGAAAATAAATTATAAAATTATTACTATTTCCCATACTATTGCGCTGTAGGACCGGGCGGCCGGACTCCTTCATCTGACTATCATTGACCAACAAAAATTATTTTCAAGTAAATGGCTAGATATTTGAATAGATATTTCATGGTGTTAAACTAAAATAGTTTTTTTTTTAATTAAGGTTTATTTGGTTGGAGAGTATTAATTAGAAATTTATAATTTAATAATTAATCACCGTTAACGTAAACAATATCGGTGTATTTTATGTCAAATAATAATGAAAATAAAAATAGTAGAGAAAAATCAATGAAGCCATTCCTGATCTCCATCATCATAATTTTTGTACCTCTTTAGACAGTGTGATTAAAAATCAAAAGTTTCAACATATTTTAAACAAATAAAGAAAAAAATGTCATTGAAACGAGCTTATTCAATCTCAGTGCTAATATTGCAATACCAATGCTATTAATAAGTTTGATAGTTTTACGTAGTAAATGTCTGAATAATATCAATGACATTTCAATATTTTCAAATTTAACATTGTGCATCTTAATTTCTGCTACTACGCAAACTTGTTTTATGTATAAAAACTAACTTGATTTGAAGTATTTAACACGGAAGATAAGATTTTTTATTTCTTTAATTTTAAGAAATTTTTATAGTTGATTTTAAGTTATTTAATTAGATATTGATAGACGACAAATGTATCCCTTCTAGTTATTATTTAAAATTAAAATGGGAAGTTTCAGCAT
Source organism: Monochamus alternatus (assembly GCA_037114965.1). Lineage (NCBI taxonomy): Eukaryota > Metazoa > Arthropoda > Insecta > Coleoptera > Cerambycidae > Monochamus > Monochamus alternatus. The sequence continues at coordinate 20,997,517 of CM073430.1, forward strand.
TTCTTTTATTATTTTTTATAGTAAGAGGCTTTCGTGACCTTGCTGTAACTTTTCTGTTTTTTTAAACTGGATTGTAGGTCAGCTGGAAAACAAAAACACCTATTTTATTATCGTCGACGTTTCATTGTATTGTTTCAATATCTTCAGGACTCTACAGAAAATTGAAAATTATAATTTAATAAAAATAACAAAATGAATTACAAAATTGAGATATAATATAATTCAGGGTACATACCTATACATTTTGATGTTTTAGCCATACTAATCTTAGAAATAATAAGGGTTCTAGATAAGAGGAAAAGTTTTTTTCTGTTAATTGTAATTACGAGTAAATTCATTCAGAATGTAAACACAATAACGAAATATGAAAATCTTTTTGATGGCTAGAATTTTTTCTTTAAATTTTTCAAAAGAAAAACTTTTAAAATATAAAAAAGTGGTTAACAACAGAATTATACATTAAAATATGTATGCCAATATTTTAGTAGAATTGTATTATTTTATTTTTCTTTAATTTTGACTATTAGATTATAATAACATGCATTTAGATTTTGAATATCCAGTTTTTATTATTAATCATTTTCTGTAGAAGCATTTTTTTCGTAGTTACTTTGTTTACCAATAATTTCTGTTATCAAATTTAAAATTATGTAAATATTTTTGAAAATGTTCTGTTTTATCTTCTGAACAAGTAATCATAACTTTTAGTGTGTTCATATATTTTTTTCAAATATCTGCTGGTATCTTACTTATCAATTCTTGTGTAGTTCTTTAGTTTAGGTAATTCGTTTTTTGTGTTTTCATTACTATAAGCAGCCTATGTTAAATCATTATTCAAAATTCTAGGTATATTTTTTTAATAGACCATTTATGTAATGAATCTTGAAATATTTTTTATTAAATGATATTAATGTTTTTTTTTTGTGAAACTTGAATATTGTTCGAATAAAGTATCTTATTAATTAGTTTGAATGGACAATTATTATTTATGAGGTAAGACTTATTTATTAGTTGCTTATTCAAACTTTTTTATGGAGCATAGGATGAGACAAGTTTAAAGCTTTTGTTTTCAGATTTTTAATTATGTTTAATTTTTGTGAAAAAGAATGTTGAGAGTGAAAATTAATTTCAAATTTATTGTATATAAACGTTAATGTAATATGTACTATTATGTCTCAATTTTGTTTTTGTATAGTCTGTGCATTTGTAGTTTTTGTATTATATTATAAGTAATTATAAAATTTTCTTCAGAATCCTGAAGATGTAGAACTAATACACCGAAACGTCGACGATTATAAAATTGATGTTTTTTGTTTTCCAGCTGACCTATAATCCAGTTTAAAAAAAACAGAGAATTATTATTTATGTTGGATATTACAATTTTGGAGCAGATTGTTTATTGATTATATTGACTTTGGCTTGAATACAAAGAATGAAGTAACATGTTTGTCAAGCTGCTCTATTTATATTTATTTATCCAGACACACAAAACATTTTTATGTCCCAGAAAATTGCAATCCCAAGATGAATCGGGTACTAGTCATAATATTGCAGATTGCAGAACTCCATTTATGGTTTGCTTATTTTCGTAACAGTTTATTACATAAATACAGTAGGAATTCAGAGAATTAAACAAATTGGTCAGGATTAAGAACTTACTGTCAGTCAAAGAGTTAATTATTTACATAATAAATTTTGCTAGTGCTGTAGTGTAAATTGTTCGTTTAATTTGTTTTTTTATTAGTAATGGAACATGAATTGCTACATAATGTTTATCTGTTAACAAACATCAGGCGTTGTTAGGAGGATTAAAAAAAATGTTTAAATATGCAAATTGTAGGAATAGTTTGCATAAAAAATATTAATATAGATGTTATTCAAGGAATTTAAGTGTGGGCGTGATTCTAGATATGCGTCTGACTTTCCGTCAATGCATAGATTAAAAAATATAAGGAATCTTAATGCTATGCGAAATAACAGAAGCAATAAATAAAGTACTTTCCAATTTTTTTATAATTTTGCGTAAAATATTTTAACCTATTTTGTTCTTTCCTAATTTTCCATCGTTTTATGTAAAACCGGCGCATAACATATTACATTTCAAAGTGCCTTACTGGATGACATAAACAATTCTAGTTTAAAATTTGGGCTCAAGGTGAAGCTTTTGCGGAGTCATCATTGAACATGTCCACGGTCAAGGTGAAACGTTTGGCAATATTGGACCTACATATTGGTCATAGTAGCCTCTACCATGGAGAGGACCACCGTTGTCTGAGGAACGGTTCCAACCGTATGAGCCTTAGAACGAACAAAAATAGGAACTGATATCAATATGCGATCTCCACAGTCTCTAGCTTCAGAAAGACAGGTAACAGATTTCTAGCTGAGGCAGGGAAGCGTAGAGTGGTTCTGTGTTATTTTGAGGGAATCTCAATCATATTGATTAACTCTACTTAGTATGCATATGTAGAATCTTTTATGGAAAAGCAGGCTCATATGTCTCACCAAAAGCAACAAGAAAGTGTCCAAAACAAATAGTTTTTCTACAAATGCATTTGAAATAAATAAAGATGCAACATGAATACAATATTATGTTAAGAAATTGCAAACTAGGGTTCAAGTAATGTCCTTCTACCTTATGCCATTTCGTTATCTGTTTCATGTTTCAACAGATGTGTTGGTGATCTGTTGAACTGTATTCTTGGTAGTATGTTTTTTTAAATATATTGTAGTCAAAGTTTACAGCATGGTGGCATCACTTTTCGTCGTGGTAAATAAAATATCAGGAAATTTCGAATTTACAAAAAATTACAAATTTTTTGGAAAAATTTTATATAAAAAAGGGTTTATTTGTCAGGCATGGTGGAAAGTTGGTCGTTTTGATCTGAGAAAAAACATGTTGTAATTGTTTTACATAAAAGTAGATAACTTTACGCTTTGTGAACTTTAATTCTAAGCAACTGGCCAAAAATAGGCTCAAAATTAGTAATTTACTATTTTCAATATGACGGGCTTTATAGTAAGCTCTTAAGACCAAATAGAAACACTATTAACGTAATATATTAATTACATCAATCTTAATAAACTCTATAGAGGAAATTTCAATAAATTTATTTCAAACGAAAGTTGCTCTGTATTACCGATCGAATTGTCTTTTGGTTTATCTCACGTACTTGGTATTGTGAATACTGATTTCTTGTCATACAGAACTATTATTTTTCTGTCTAGTGCTTGTTTGATATTGTGTGTAAAGAAAAATGAAACATTTTATGTTACATGACATAATTTACTATGTAGTTGGGCAAAATTATGTGGCTACGAGACGTTTATACGATTTCACAGTTCCTGCAAATGCATGGAACGTCATTATACACATAGGCGTCCAGAAAACTTAGCTGCTGAGGAGCAAATGTTAAATATCATTGAAAAACATGCCACAATCGGCATTAGACAAATTGTACAGGAAACTGAAGCAAACAGAAACGCTTGACAGGCGTGCGATGTTGCCACATATTCGACATTTGTTTGCAGTCATAATAATTCTGTTATGGTTAGTCAGAAATAAAAAATGTTAAGTCAAATAATGTTTAGTTTAGTACCACTTACCATGTGGCGCTCACATTGCGGACACCCTGTATACTTTATTATGCGTATTACAGAAATAGTTAAATTGGATATACGAATATACCATACCGGGTGATTTTGAAAGTGGGGTATTATTTCAAGCTGATGGCAGTCGGCATTAAAATAAATCATTTCATAAAATATTAGGTGACCCGGCAAACGTTGTTTTGCCATATGAATTATTTCTAGTATATCGATCAGTTATCGACCAGAGTTAAAAATGATTAAATTATAAAAATGGCTATTAAAAAATAGGGGTTTGTGATAGAAGGGTGAAAATTAAGGGTTGTATGTATTTTTTAATGCCACATCATAAAAAAATAAAAATAAATGTTTGGAGTGGACCACCCTTATCACTTAGGGGTATGAAAAATAGATGACGACCGATTCTCAGACCTACAGAACATACATATAAAATTTCATAAAAATCGGTCAAGCCGTTTCCGAGGAGTATGGTATCTAACACTGTGACACGAGAATTTTATATACATATACATATAAGATTACCCTAATAAATGTTTTTTAATAACCGAGATAACTGAGCTTAAAGTTACTGCAAATTTTGAAGTCGACTCTATAAAACCCTAACCTACCCCAATACACTTACATGTGACAAGTTGCGCGCACAGTCTTTGGTGAAGTTACGCTTCTTTTATAATCTTAACCTTAAATAACAACGTAACACGTACGTAAACGAATCGTGGTATTTTTTATTATTTTAGGTATTTTCTAATGTGTGCGTAGTATCATTTTGTGTTACACGTAATTTGCTAAAACAGTGATATAACATTGGCCCAAATACATTGATAATTACGACCTGTGGATATGTTATTAATGTAATGGAGAGTTTAATCAAAATCGGCTTGCTCCGTTCTACGAAATGCACAGAAAATTTGTTTATAAATTTCATCCCTCTGCAAGATGATTTATTTATTTAACACAACGAACCGGGAATACAGGCAAACGCGAAAGGCGTATATAATTTTCAGCATTTAGTGTGAGCGTACAGGACCGGCTTATATAATTTAGAAATGTGGAAATAAGTGAGTTATGTATGATTTTTTATATTAACATTTTATTGGGCTATTTTTGCATATTACTTGTTTTTCGAATAAGTAGACGTATATTAAAATTACTACCCCTCTTTCAAAATGACCTGTATAAAGTGTGCTGATGAAGAGTTACTTCGGAACATCGTAACGACTCAATGTCTCTTCTTTTTCAAGAATTTCTCCTCTCGTAAAAAAAATATGCTAATGAGCCCTATTTACCCAGAAACGGCATATTCCAGGGAGTAACCAACGTCTCTTGGTTACATTGCTATGAAGATATTGGGTCTCGGACAGAATCGGACGAGTGAAGCGACGCGCGTCCTGTCACGCGGCAATCGATTCCTGGAAAAATAAAACAAAGGCCCCCTGAATCGGGCACCAAACAAGCAGGAAGGGAATCAAGAAAACTAATTAAAACATCAAAGATGTCCCTCTAGCCGACACGGCTGGTGGAACGAGGTGAGGCGACGGCGGCGGCGGCGGGAGATTGAAATGTCCTGTGACGGGCTGTCCGTCCGTCACGTCGGGGGTGGCCGGGGGGGTGGATTGCAGGGTGTTGTCGCTGCCCGGGCAGACGTCTTTTGACCTGAGCGTGCATTGCTTTGAGCCACAGACTGATCGATCGGCGGCATGACGCTGACGCTGACGGGAGACGGACAGCTCAGAAGTGGGATACTACTCCGCCGCGACGCTGTAGGGTACGCCGGGCAGCGGCGTAGCTAGGAGAGGGCGACAAACTCACTGAGAATTCATGTCTAAGTAGTAACAATACACTTGCCCCAACAAAAAACTTACATAAAATAGAGGAAAGGTAAACAATACGATTGTAACAGCTAAATCAAGTTCTCTCAAAACCTGTCAGTCACTAGCAGTCACTAGTCATAAGTGAGCAGGTCATGTAACGGTGGTTACCAAAAATGAATTAATTTTTTTATTGGAATTATTGAACTGAACTACTGCTACAGTTATTAAAACTTTTAACTAAACGATTTTCTGCTACTGTAAGGACAAGTGAACTGTTATTAAAGGTTAATTGATTGTAATGCAGTAATAATTTAACATGTTATATTGCTACAGTTGAACTCTTTAACATGCAATTCAGGCAATAAGTACTTACTTACCTTAAGGAAACCGTATTTCTCGCTGTAAAATTGTCAGATTTGTGGTGTTTTTTAGGCACAGAAGTATCTAAAAATAAAACACCTAGAACAAAAATAAAATTATTGATGTTTTGTTTATTCACTTTTACTATTTAAATTCTTCTGAAATAATATCAGTACCTCAGGCAGAAAAGCCCAAGTCCATTTTCGGTGTTACAGAGCTAAATGCACTACTGGTATTTTTTTAGACGCATAAAGGCTCAAGTTTCTATTTTTATTGTAACAATGTTATTTGTAAAGTTATTATTGTGATTAAATTAATTACCTTAAATTTAGATAAAAACGGATATAATCTTGAAGACCACTTTCGTCTAGCCCGTTTATTTTAAAATGGACTTGGAACTTTCTGCCTCTGAGGTACTGATATAATAACTTTAAAAATGCATTTGTAAGACACACATTATTTTGTTATTCTAACCCCACATAAGCAGAACCATGTAAGTTTATTTTATAACAATATTTAAATCTATAGTTGAATTTAAAAAATACGTGTTTTGAAAGATCAATATCTAAAAATTTGTTGGTTAGACCACTTTCTGTCGTTATATATTCGTTTTATTTCGGTGTTCTTAAATTTTCGCAGGTAGCATGAGATAACATTTCTGTTATTTACTAAGCTCTATATTATTCAATTCTTAAATTACTTGTATTTGTAGAAAACACTATTTCAAGAATACGGCGCCCTTAAAGTGTACACTCATTTAACATAAATAAAAGAGATAACTAGATCACAATTCCAAAAAGTAAGCATATGCAATGTAATACAATATTATGCAAAATACAAGTAAGGTTTTATTGTATATTTTTATATACAGATCACATGCCAATTGCACTTCTTATTAGACAATTTTCTTTGACGAACATGCATTTTTTTCTGACAACATGAATTTACTACAATAAAATTTAGAATCCAGAAATTTCTTTCACTACGTTTTTTTTTCATTTTTATCCATTCAAATCACAAGATCAAAAGGCATATTTTCAATAAAGATGCAATAAGTACATAACAATTACAATAAAAACACACACTATGTAGAAAGAACTGTGAAATTTAAAATATTATATTTTATAATCACAACAATAAAACTCTGTAATGACTTTTTGAGTTTTTGAATCATTTGATTTTAACGTAAATATACTACAGATCAGCACTTTGACTAATAACTAGGATGAATATTAGGCCGCCGTCAAATATATTTTTTTATTACCTATCTCCAATAGGTAAATGCAAATATACTTATATAGCTTAATTGCTAATGTGAAAACAAAACAGACAAATGCAATCAAGCAACAAGGTGTATACCTACTTTAATGAAGACAAAATCCATAAACAATTCAAGGGCACGATAAAGTGGTTGAAAATACACTAAAAAATTAAATAATAAAAAAGAAATAAAAACAGGTCATACCCGCACATGGATAATAAACAAACTTGCGAAGTTACACTAGCATGGAGACCTTAATTTAAGCGCTTGGAGTTGAATTCCATTGCACTGATGCAATAATAATGTTTAATATTCCATAGTTATTAAAATTACACAAAATACGTAAACTATACCGTTTCGAAATACACACTGTAACCCCACAAAACTTAACGACGCCGTCGAACTGAAATGATGTACAATAAAAAAGACGGCTGTTTAAAAATGCAGTAATCCAAAATGTATCAAGTAAAAAAATGATAATTTGGAATATATTCTTTTGGTTGGGTCCACTAAAGGTTACGATCTAATGATCCCATCAACTTACGCATCAAAGCCAATAATTACCACGATTAATATCTGTGATAAAACTTTGAACAATGATGATGATTTCAAAATTAAAAAAAACTTCGGTATTATAAAAATAAATAGCTCAGACAGACCATCAGCTACATATTACTTGAAAAAACTTAGAACTTCTCATGATAATATATTATTGATGAGAACTGACATGGACGTAAAACAAAATGAACTTTCCGTGAATATTATCACTGATGCAAAATAAACCAACATTACAGTATCGAAAAATGATAGATTTGACGAAATAAAAGTATATTATTGGGCTGTATCTAACCATTTATCTCACATCTGGTTTGTGGATATACTCATTGGGCGAATTTAATGTTAACTGCTTCTATAAACATAACTTACTTTTTGGAAAGATTTTCACCGTTTTGAAATTGTGGTCCAACGCCACTGAACTGGAGGGGTCAGGGCAGCAGGGAATGCGACAGTATGCACCCTCGCTGACTGACCTGGGAGAAAATGCATCGCTGTGTCTGTATTATAGTCTCAGTCAGAAGACGGAGGTTGGTCCACATTTTTTCCATGAAATCGATAATGCTTGTCCAAACTCTGCAATTTTCCAACACGGCATGTCTAGGTTAGCATTAATGAACACCAAGATGTTTGAAATAAACAACAATGACGCATTAATTTTAATGCCGATATTATTTGCAGTATATAGAATCGCTTAGTGCAATACAACAATCAGATAGTATGTGTAATATGTTGTAAGAGAAATAAAAGCAAATTTCAATAGTTTGTTTGCTTCAATCTAGAGTGAATAAGAAAGTAAATATAATATAATAAAGCAAATATTACTTACCTCCTTCAGTTTTGCAATGCAATATGCAATAGCAAAATATAAAATTATCTTTACCATTATCCATATTTTTTGATACTAGTTTCCAATGTGTTTTTAACTGTTGTTTTTTTAAATACGAAAAATGTTCAATCTTATATTTTATAGCAAAGGAATGTTTACTTATCTCCTCTACACGTTTTGAATGCCCGCTAGATTATAGTTCGCATATTAATTTAAGATTAAAGGTTAAACCAGATCACAAAAGTATTCAAAACGAATTGAATCATTTGGTTTGTCATCAAAGAAGACGTGATTTCTTCAATGAAAAACAATATGACTATTATTAATACTTAGTAGAAGCTTTTTTTTGATATACCATTTTTGGAGCTCACATTATTCCTTATAAATATAAATATTTCGAATATTTCGATATAAATTTCCTAATTCTGAAACAATAATTTGTAGACTATTCGTTAGTTTCGTATCATCTTCATATAATAGATAATGCAAAATATCATTCATAAAAATTATGGTTAAAAGGAGTTTGACTATAGAAACCTGAGAAGTTACCGAGAATTACATAGTTTAATAAATTGGATATAACGAATTTACTTACATCGTCAGTGAGTTAGGTTTTGATTGTATGTATATCAATTTTGTTTTAAAATTTTACTCAAATTTGATTGTAACATGACAGAAGTGATTTATATTGTCGATAGTTTTAGATCCTTTCAGGTTTAAATTCCCTTCTCCTTTCCTTCAAATCTGAATGGCACATCTACATTTTTATAAAATCGGCATAGTTCTCGAGAGATGTCGATATATTGTCGATAGTTTTGGATCCTTTCAGGTTTAAATTTCCTTCGCCTTTTCTTCAAATCTGAACGGCACATCTACGTTTTTATAAAATCGGCATAGTTCTCGAGAGATGTCGGTGGGAAAACTAATGCATTCCTCGATAAAGGTGTTCTCTTTTACGATCGCTAAAGGTGTGATTAATTTACGGCTAATAGTTTAGTGACAATTACAAGAGAGCTGTTAAAAGTAGCTACCTAGCGATTGAGTCAGACCGTTTTATGTCAGTGGAGTTAAGTGTACTACCCACAGAGCCATTAAATATGACTTTACGCCACCTATAATAAACCCATGTTTATTATGTCGGCGTGTGATTTTCTCATAGACATCTGTAAGGGCGAATTCGGACCGCGAAACGTCTGTAGAACTTGATTCCGATTCTTATTCATACCGCAACACCCCTTGAGGACACTCGACGAAATATGGCAGGCCTGTTTCATTCGTGATACAAACGGATGTGAAGGTGTTTCAACAAAGTTTGAGCAATTGTTTGTGTAAAAAATTACCAACCAAAATCTTTGGCGTATAGTTCTAGTACAAAAATACATTGTTTTCAAATCTATACCTCGGAAAATCGGATACCATCAAATATTTAAAATTAAAATACGGCACTAAAAACTGATGAACACAAAAATACAACGTAAACACAGGAATTGCATTATGACATGAGAGCCGTTGTGTTCTGGTGCCTACTATCGAAAACATTTTTTTTTTTTCGGTTTATAAGTTTGAAATTTTTTTGATTCCGTTAATTCTTAATTTTCTCTATCCCCTCTTAAAATATTTGTACTTAGTCATAGTTAAACTTGTATAGATGAAGATTAATTGAAAATAATACTAAATCTACCAAATCCTATGAGGCCGATGGTCTATACATATTCGATTGACAGTTTCGGATTCTATCTTCTTGAATTGATCTAAGAGATTTTTTAAATATTTTTCAGAGGTAAATCTAACGAAAGAAATTTGTCTAACAGTGAAGAAGTAATAGTTAATAGGTATGTAGATAAAAGAAACCTGAGAGCCATGATGATTTGCTCAATTCATGCTTATCTTTTGAGATACATGCAAAATTTTTATATCATTTTCTGAACCTACGACCTAGAGTTGACATAGAAGATTTTTTTTAAATATTCAGATACAATTATCAATAAAAAAGGAGGATAGTGGTGAAGTTGTACGAGTTTGGAAGGAAATGAGATCTGTTTTACGTATGATCACATAGTTAACTGATCAGAAGAATAGCAAAGAAAAGCCATATAGATATTTTGTGATGTATTGGGATGATGAGTTTGTAGCGTCTTTGGATTCATGATAAGAATGGCTTGGAAATCTCTTAGAACATTATGTCAGTTACTTTACTGTCATACTATTGCTTAATTGAATAGTTTTTGAACTAGTTTTGTTTGTTTTGAAATTTGTGGTCAGCTTCTGTATAAATTACTTGCAGAAAATGAAGCTTCAAGTAGAAGAAAACAAGAATTACTGACATATCATTTCGTTTAAATTCTGTAGATTAGTTAATTCCCTAGAACTATTTGTGTCATTTATGGAGAGGACGCTTATGGAAAGCATGACTTATTTCAAATAAAGCCAATTTGTTTACCATGGATGATTGATTATGGTTCGAAAGTAATCAGACTTTGATGAAGAGGAACCTCTTTTCTAATAACGATCTAAATATCACTTTCTCGTCCAAAGTTAAATAACTAGATGGCGTTGAATCCCTTTTCTAATAAACATCTCAATATCTTTACTTTTAGTTTCTCGTACAAAATTAAAAAAATAGATTTTGTTGATAAGATAAAGATCATAAAAATGATATATCACATAATACTATTTTCCATTTAAGGGTGTGAGTTACCCTCATTTAGAGGTAGTAATTTGAGAAATAAGTCCTTTCATAAAATATGTTTTTATCTTTTTTTTTTGTTTTTGCATCAAAACGAAAAAACTTAGGTGGTAATTTTCCAATTAATTCAATAAAAATTGCTACAAACGTATGCTCCAACCAAATAAATCAAAATAACGTTTATCCTAACACGATTGCCAAAAACTGATACGTCCGGTAACATATCGCGAAGGTCCGCCCGTGACCCATTCATAAAGTACGCCCTGCACTTGCCTCCATTACCTACTCTATGTTGCTCTACCAACACACGCACATTTTGTAACTCATGCACATTTTTACGACCCGTGTGTTTACGTACACGGAGTCGACTGTGTTTGTTTATTACCTGCCTAAATGGCCACTGCTCTTTGTCGGAAGAGGCCGCAGACAGCTCGAAGAGGCCGTTTGAAACAAGTGAAAACATTAAGGCAATATGAGTATTTCAGTGATATACAGGGTAGTTTTTATATTTGATATTTCAGGTATCATTTTGATGTAGCATGCCACTTTTTGCATAAAAACTTAACAAATCGCCGCCAAATTTCAACGTTTAAATTCCTGAAAAAGATGTGTTTTGTGGAGAAAGTGATTTAGCAACTTACAGACATCTCATCCTATCTAATAGATATACTACGGTGTTAATTGACAGACACTATTCCGACCCGATGAAAAAAGCAATTGGCATTCAGGGGATTGAAGGATCACCCGGCAATCAAAAGAACTTGCACCGTCTCACTTCAGCAGTCACCATCACCATCGAACCACCATTCCTTCGTCAGAACTGGTCGGAGCGCAAAAAACCGCCCGGGATGTTGAGTTATCTGCGATCTGGTGCGGTTCCGCCATTACTGTCTTTTCTCCAAGTCGCGGGGCTCTGAAGAAGGCGATCATTTATAGTGCAGTGGCATATTCTCACAGCTAAACATAATGGGGAAATTGCATAAATTTTGTACTGGTTTCAAATATATTACAGGGTAATGTTTCAAATATAAAGAATGGTCAGAACATGTGTCTGGCGGCAGTAATCACATAGGTAATAATTGAAACAATAATATTTATCAATTGACAGGGAATGTAAACAGAACCACGAGGGCGGAAACGCAACATCATCTGTGGGACGTCACATGCCGCTCAGCGCTGCCATCTTGCTTATGTTTCCGTATATATACATAATAGTGTTACGATGTAAATAGATATTTGTTTCCTGTGCTTTTGATAATGTAAATACTAAGATAGTGCAAATGATGAGTGTTACAAACTTCATTGTTGTGAATCCCATCTTCATTAATGCAGAAATACGGGAAGTCAAAACAAGCAGGTGTATCTATCTTCCGTTTTTAACATTACAATTATTATTAGTGGTGATGTGGCGAACTTACGGTTAGGTATGTTAACATTAACTATTTTAATTTTTTTTTATTTACAGTATAGATCCGCTCGTGAAAATTACGGCGACAATGCTATTGGTTATGTTCGGGTTAAAAGAGATGGCAAGCTTTCCACAGTACAGGGAAAAATTCAAACGGTGTTTATTCATTGTTACTAACATAAAATAATAAGTTTTAAAAAAATTTTGTAAGACACATTATTTTGCTATTCTATCCCTACATTTTAACAATTATTTTCACATAGGTATTTATAAATAAAAGTGCACAATCTTATATGTAATACTAATTGTTTAATTATGTAATTTGTTAGATATACCGCTTTTTTCATTATTTATTCGTTTTACATCCGTGTCTTTATATGAATATATATTCGCAAGTGGCAAGAGACAACATTTCTGTTATTTGTTAAGCCCTAGATTATTCAGTTATTTAATGTCTAAAATTATTTGTATTTGCAGAAAACACTATTTCAAGAATACGATTTTTAATAAAAAGTTTGATTTTTCATAAATAAACAATGAAATCCTGGAGAGCTTTACGTTTTTCCTTTCATCGCGCTACTCCACATTTTTCTTGTTTTTTCAAATTTTTGTTTTCAGGATAGTATTGATTGAGACGTCTCTGTAAATATCTTGTTGAATAATTGAATTGAATTGTTAAATGCAATAACACCTTTTTGCACCTGATTTGATATTTGATGTTATTAAATCAAACAGAACTGTACAAGAAGTTACGGAATTAACAGATTTATCATCAGCATATAAATATGCTTTTTATATTAGGCAAGATATTTAGGGATCAAATCTTTGAGTTATGTTTTGATATTTGTACTTCAGTCAGAGTTGATACAATTGTAAGTAAGTGATACATTGACATAACAAAAACGCGGATATATAGATTTTGTAGAAGTGCTCTCTAACTATAGAATCCCTCAAAGTGAGAGATCGTCAATTGATGCAGTTTAATTATGGAGTAGGTGACAGTATATTCAAAATCAATTAAACTGGCGATTATTTCCGTCATGGCTAACGAGATGTTTAATTTAGTGGTAGTTGAAAAGTTGTCATGTCCGTTTTTGTTCATCTGATGGTTATTACAAGACTGTGTCGTAAGTCAGACCTGCATTTAGCTTGTAAAGCGTTTTAGTGCAATAATTGATATTTTGGTGGCGACATCGGATTGAATATGATTGGAAAGTAACAGAATAGTGCTGATCTCTGGCGTTTTAAAGAGTTTCGAACCTTCTTGATTTATTTTATGGTAGAGTTTAGTATATCAGCATGTTATTGATAAATTGACAATACCCAACCGCTAAAAATCTAGAGAGTGACTCATGTCATGAACCCGCTCACAATATAGCAGTTGACACAAAGAAACATATATGCAACTCCTATATTTTTCCTATAAAATCGTGTGCCGCATATCTCAGGGAGCATACTCGATTACACAGCTTCTGCTGCAGCAAACACGCATGCGCCAAATCGAAAAAGTTAGTCATATTCCAATTCGAGCGCTATCATGGGCGGTCAAATTTCGGATATATCTTTCCGCTAAATTAATTATGAGTATAATTCATTTATTAGTGAATTTGTATTCTTAAGAATGGAGAATAATTCAAGCTCTACAGCATATTCTCAAAATCGTAAACGCCCTAATTTCACAAGTGAGAAATATCGGATGATGGCATGTATGAAGGGTTTAGGACGCGAGGTCAAAATCTGAGTGTAAGTGATGTTCAAATATGTAGTTCTTAAACAACAATGTTCGTGAGTAGCATATGTATAGTGCAAAAAAGAATGATAAAGAAGTACAACTGTGAAACGAAAAATAGTGGAAACTCGCGGAAGGAAGATGGTATTATAAAAACGAGTTTTCGACAAAAAAAATGAGTTATAGCTTACAAGATGAAACTTTGAATATATACTAGGGTGCTTTTGCGAATTATGCGTGACATATGAATTATGTTATATGTAAATTTCCATATAAATGAAACCGAAAAGAGTATACTGATAGAAACATACGAAATAGTGACATGGCGAAGAAACTATTTAAAATAAATATTAAAAGGACGAAACATGGACATATGAAAGTCATACGGATGGCGCTACGATATGATATAATAAGTGTTAATGTGTTACAGTTATAGTAACAGTTGCAAAATTCGTGCTAAAATCCATGAATTTCGCGTTGATAACGACAAGGCTTACGTGTGATATCCGCGGAAGCGCATCAGGTAGGTATAAGTGGGTGGTAGTGGGTCATCGCCGTCCGAAAGGACAGCATTCTAATTTGTAGAAAGGATGACACAGGGGACACATTTAATATAAACTGTTAATGTACTAGGTTCACTCGGCGTCAACTTATTTTTGATAATTTTGTGTGCTTTGAACTCTTCTCAAGTGGCACGTTTAGGTAATCATGCCACCCTCACCTTCCGTAATCATCTCTGTGCTGTGAATTCGACCTTGGGTAATTGATAATGCAAGAAACAAACTTTAAATGTGGAAATTAACTCTCGAAATAAACATTTTTGGCAAAAACTGTTATATCACTATTTCTACTAAAAGTAGGAGATATTAAATTATTTTTGTCATTTTTGTATATTTGTTATATCTGATCGCCTTTAATAAATTTAGTATGCCTATGAAATGTTGCTCGTCGCACTCTTCGCCCGTCGCGCTTGTCTACAAACTAGGGATTAGTCACTCTCTAGATTTTCGACCGTTGGGTGTAGTTATTCGCTTCACTAATCAGCAAACATTCCAAAAGTCATACAAACTGTTACCATTGTATTCTCCTTGGTTGTAAAATTTTATTTTTGTCGTTTGTATCTCTATTCTATTCGTATGTTGTGACGTATGGAGATGTGTGGACTGCTCTCCACTAACTAGTTGGATTCAGACTCCGAGATAAGCGAGAGCTCTTGTAAATCAGCCGATAAACAACGTGCAGGCGAGTACCAGTTAAGTCGGACGATCGGCTCATTATGTCAGGTTTTCGTATCAAACGCAGGGACGATGGCCGGGGGGCTTCGAGGGGCGACTTGCCTTATGACAATGGGCACTTACGCGGCTCTATAACGACTGTATTTACTTAGACAGGCCCGCTCATTTACTTCTTGGTACTGTTGCTTTTATTTCAACCGCCGGTACCGGTTTTACGGGCGAATCCGAAGGTTTGGGTAAACCATAGAAGACAGGTAACCGAAGTGTTAACTGCTTTCCACACGGTAGACGTGGCGTGGCTGCTGAGATAGCGATGAGAGTTTTTTGTGGAGATATGAAAATAAAGTTTAAAAAATAGTTTCCATACGGCAAAAAAATCTACTCCGTTGCGAAAAAAATTAAATACCTTAAATGTTTTTTATTTTACTGTCGCAGAAAACACAGTAGATACATGCTTTTGCAATAATAATGACACTCAAAGCAGTTTTTTAACTTCTGGAAGCTCTGAGTAGAAATTTAATTAAATCTCTGTTGGTGGGTGAAACAACTAAGAACTAATGTTAAAAGTTGAAAGTTGATTTTATTTACGAATACGTTAGCAGTTCAAAAGAAATCGCAAAATTCATTTTAACGAATGTCATTATTATTGCAAACGATTGTAGCTACAAATGAAATAGCACTTCTATGTAAATTTACTGACAAGTGATTACATCACGCGTGATAAAGTCTAATATTGAATTCATTTCTAATAAATTACTAGATTGCTGGCGAAAATTAATTGTAGCTATTAAATAAGATTACTGAAACGTATATTGTCAACACTGCACATATTGTGTGATTTTCAACTTTAGGTTGGGTAGAAAATTCTGTAAATCTCCAATTATAAAATATTAGCCAAAATTATTGAATTAGAAAATGGGGCCTCAACATAACTCTTAAGTGATCATAAGTAAATAAATAATATTGGAACTTTGACAAAAACCAAATAAATTATAAATAGAAGATATTAAATATTTAAGTGAAGTAGCTAAATAATCACGGTCGCCTTTCTGTTGGTAGGCCTATGATGTATCTGGGAATAACCGCGGCTTCAAAAATAGTTCTGTGAATGATAAAATGCTTCCAGAGATGCAAAATAAAAGAATCTCTCATAGCTGTAGCTTTCGACGCATTTTAGAGACTAGAATAAGAATATATCTACCCCTCATTCTACTCCCGAGGATTAGCCCTGAAATCGGAGACTTGAGCGGAAGATGGGGCAGCATATTATTGTTAAGCAGGCTGTATTTGCGCTCAGGAATGACATAAATTGGTAGGTATTAACTACCATTCAGTGCAGGAATGCGGGAGACCTTTGAAAACCTCATTAATTAGGGGGATGGTCAAATGCCGACCGGTATCAATCTCTCACATTGACCCAAACCAACGTTTTTCGATCCTGTCATATCCGCAGAGTGCTAATGCTCTCTACAAGTATAGCTGCTCTATGGTCTACCGACCACTGGATTCGAAGGGTAGCAAAAACGATTCAAGTACTAACGCCTTAAACCACTTGGCTACTGACTTATGATCATATACAATTTTTCATCGCGTCTAGAATCACAATAACGGAATTTTGGACATGTAAATAAGGTATTCAATAAATAATGACATCCGTTTTAACGCATAATAGAGACATTAATTTTAAGCAAAAGTTTCATAAGAATATGGTATCTCAAAAGCTTAGTTTCGGAGATATAAACTGTTCCAGAAAAAAAACGGAAAATTTTATCTCGAAAATGTGTTAACCATATTGTCACTGATTACTTTTTATGGGGTTATCTAAAGAAATATATGTGCCAGACAAGGCCAAGAGATGCTGATAGATACTGATGATTTGAAGAATGCAATAGAATATACTGCTATTCGTAAGGAGGAAAAACGGTATACTTGTGATTAGTTTCAGGAATTGGCCATTTTTGAGAAAATGGCGTTTCAACAATAAGCTGCATAGTACATTGTTCAATATTTTAACGTAGTAAGCGCCAAAATTCCCTTCCAAATTGGATACGTTGAAAGTAGATGGACAAGCAATAAAATTTGTACTGGTTCAAAATACTACGGATAGTAATTGTCAACATGTAATGTTTTTAAAATGGAAGTCATACCGATTGAAGAGTGGAAATTAGAAAGGGCCAAAAACAAAGTTATGAGATAATCAAGAAAAACTAAATAAAACTCGGATAACTTTCATACGTAAACGTTTATGGACATAACAAACTAAAACAATGAACAATGAAGGTTTATTAACAATACTTGGCAAACTAAACATTGTACTACAACATATTATACATGTTTAAAAGTGTGACATTAGGAAAAGGCCAAGTGCCATAACTACTGATGTTTAATAAAGAAACATACATAAAACACCTGTTCGTTCTTCTTGTGATACTAAATCATTGTCTTCAATCTGAAGTAGCTGTTTATAGAAGCGTTGATGTTCTGGATTTTTAAGATAAGGAATCATGCTTTGAAGATATTTTTTTATTTTCTGATACCTTGCTTTCTGCTTGGACTGAACCACTACCTTTTCTTCTCCTTTTTTTTGGTTTTCTTCCATTATAATATACTACAAATCCAGAAGTTGTGAGACAAAAGGTACACGTGCACATGTCTAGACATTACTGATGTTATAAACTATTGGACTTCTAAGGAAAATACTTGCTCATGCAACTATCGACATACACGAGAGGTTCCTATAAGGTTAAACTTAGGCCCTTTCTAATTTCCACTCTTCGATTCTTGCAGCTGTAGATAGTACGTCTTTTTTTCCAAATTCCTAAACAGATTTTTTAAATTGTTGATTATAAGGTTGTAATCTATTTCGAAATCCTCCCAAAGATTTTCGTTGCCCAGCACGTCCATTGAAATTTAATTGCCAACAATAAGAAATATTATTGCGTCTCAGAATTTTTCGATTATGCAAAGTAGATATTTGATTTTAACCAAAACTGGTTAAATACCTTGCATTTGGAAATATTTATTAACTTTAACATAAATTTTGTCTAATATTTCTTAAAATTTAACTGACTATTGTTAATTATTCAAATTATTTCGAAAATGGTAAATTTCTAAGACTAATGACAAGTACATCTTTTTCCTTAAAAACAATGTAGGTTTAAGATTTTTTTACAAAGAACGTGATAACGTTAGGTCCAAAAAAGTTGCTCTCACATTTATGTTACAAATATGGCGGATGTGGCGCCCTCTAGGAATACGTCGAAATAGACAACAGATTATGATTTTTCATATCCAAAAACATCCTATTCCCAAATTTTTTATACAGGCCACTTTGATACCCTTTTCTATTATCAACAATTTATTTAAGGCATATTGGGTTAAATCGTAATATTTTGAAGTGAAAAATCTAGTATGTTTCCATGGGTCACCCTGTATAATGTAAATTAAAATTTGGGGGTTGGTAGTTCAGAACACTCCGAACCAAAACATACTTAATTTCTGGAAATCCAAACTCTTGTCAGAATCTTACAAAGGAGGAACCTGCGCCCGTGATCCCTTCGGGCGCGCCCACAAGGTGCCGTGTTGTTGCATAGGGACCGGTTTGCGCTTGTAAACTGACGATCGCGGCAAACGAATATTAATTAGCCGCTTTAACTCATTTACACACCGATCCGAGTCGGCTCTTAGCTCGCCTTTGTTTACGCTGGATAATACGAGCAGAACGCGTGACGAGGTGACGGCACACATCATAACATGTTACCCTCTAAGTCTACCACCCAACGTAAGAAATAGCCCAGAGGGATATGTCGTTTGCTATACAGAAATATTGCCAACAAGTATCAAGCCAAAGCTCTCTTTGAACGAAGTCAAAATAGTGCAAAACTATCGTCTTTTCTTAAGGCTCGTTCTCCACTTTTGTGGATCAACGAAAATCGAATGAAAATTATCAATTTTTGTTGGTCCACAAAAGATTAACCCATTCAAACTTTATCGTTCAAGTTATGAATCATCAATGGTTTTGAGACGGGTTGAAACTTGTTTGAAGCGTGGGATCATTTATCAGTCGACTTGAATCATCCTATTTTGGTGGTTATAGTTTGCTTATTGCAAGATAATTTTTCTTAGTTCTTTAATTAATAAATAGGAAATAATGGTTATGAATCCCTGTATTTGTCGTCACTGTTGATTCAAGTTTCGCTTGAAATGTGTGAACCAAAGACTTTTTTTCAGATGTTGATTTTAGTTGTTCCGTAAAAGTTGATCAACTAAAATCGAATCGTGAGCACTCGTCTTTAGTTGGAACTTTCCATATGTCTGTTTTCCATAACTGTCTTGTCTGATATGTATAAAATAAGTACATTTTTGCATCGAAATTACTTGTTACCAATAATTTCAAGTTTTATAGGCTGACGATTGAATGGACAATACCTTTTTTAACAGTTACGAGATAATTATTTTACTTGAAGTTTCGACTTACGCTTTAACTGTTCATACAGACGAATTTTAAATATACACATATATTTGAAACAGTGATACAATGTATTTTCCAGAACATGTAACTAATAATGATATATTTTTGCGAACAAAATAGTATTAAATAATCAAATTTTTAATAAATATGCATTATTTTTTTATAGTGATTGAATCTGTAGTGGGTTTCAGGATTATTATACCGTGACGTAGGTAACTGATCACTTCCAATAACAAAATTAAAATACTTAGAGATATGCTCATTAATTCTGTTACTGACAGCGAGCAGTTACCTAGGTTATGACATATTAACCCCAAAAATCACTATAGATCAAGTAAGATGTTTTTTTTAGTAAAAAACTTTACAATCTCTGACCTACGTAATTTTTCTACATGTTTAATTTTTAATATGAGATACCAACTATATTTTGTTGTCGGCTTTTTAAATAGACGTACGAAATAATTATGGATCCTTTGAGCAATATCGACAAAAGTACGTTTACCTAAACATTTATTTGCCCTTTGTTCAAACTGGCGACTAAAATTATTTTCGCCTGTGAACTTTAATTTTTTAGAAAATAGGCACTTTTAATAATACCTACTATTTCACTATTGCTCGTATTTTACTAAAATATACACTCTAGTTCACTAAAAATTTGATTGATTAGACTTACAGACAAATAAAAACTTCGTCTGTAAAAATAAGAAATCGATACAAGTACGTGAACCACGATCAACCAAGTAAAAATTATTTGCAGCTAGTACTATTATTTATTTTATTCTGCAGGTAAGACAAAATACACAGATAATCAATAATTTTCACTATATTCAAACATTTTTTCCTAATCGTAAAAAAATAATTTTAAATGAAATTATACTAGATTTTTTTAATAAAAAATAGTACACCATCTAAAAGATATGTATTTGCACTATCAGTGTCTTGTTATCTACATAATTTTACAATTTACCATCATAAAGAAGAAGTAATTGTTCTGAAAATCATTATGTACGACTGGGAAGTTTTTTTTTAATTTATGTCTTTTTTTGCAACATCAAAATTCAAATTCAGTATTTCAGTCCTTAATGACTTTTTTAATTCTAACCTACCTAATCAGTATCAGTTAAGTTAATTAGTTGTAATGATTACAAGATTGTGATAATTTTAACGTAACAAGTTGTCGACGTATTTGGTAGTAACTAATATATAACTGTTTAAGTAGTTTCTGATCAATAACTAGGTAATAGTTTATTTATACGGTTTTTAAACAGTACATACACTTTTAAACTTAATGAAAGTCTTTAAACTTATCGAAATTAATTGATTGGAAAAATCGTTTACGATTTTCTTTATTATAGAGTGAAAATTTGAGACGATTTTTTCATACTTAACAACATTTACTCTTAAAATTGAAACCATTACCATCAATTTTTTTCAACTGCCATCTGGCACAATGCAATAGATCGCATTAGTGTGACATCACAAAATATACAACCCGCAATACTTGTATCACAGGAAATTACATTTCATTTAGGTGTTGTTATAATGGTTATTGAACCTGTATGTAAGCGTCAAGCTAATGGAAGAAAACACTAAATAAAGACGAATTTTACAGGTAGTTTTTGTGTCAATTTTCTTGTAAACCCTTACAACGTTGGTTGCTTACAGGTAGTACAAACTTCTGTATCTAATTTCACCGTCGTTATATCACCACTAATGTGGTGCAGAGAGATTTAGCCTGCAATATGGAACTGAAAATTTGCATGAAATTTTAAGTAATTTTCATCACGCTGACTTGACAAATTCATAATTAATGAATGAACACGCAAAAAAATATTTGCGATTTTAAAAATTTTATTTCACTGTAATCGCTTCTACTGCGAACTGTACTCATAGCTAAAGTTATGTTAAAATATACAGGGTGTTCTGCATAAGAACAGACACATAGCAAGTGCATGTAGGGGGTCCCAAAATACTGCAATTTAAAATTAATATCTCTTACCTTAACTTGAAATAACCAAATTTGGTACATGTTTTAAGTTTAGTATTGGCTTTTTTTGACTATGACTTCAAATAAATTGAAACACTACAAGGTGTTAATTAAGGCTGAAGTGATCCCTAAACTTATACCAAACATTTTTTCCATTGATCGAATTTTGTATAATTTTAGGGGTGACTCACCCTCAGTGAACACCTTGTAGTGTTTCAATTTATTTGAACTTATAGTCAAAGATAGCTAATAATAAACCTAAATCATGTACCAAATTTGGTTATTCCAAGTTAAAGATATTAATTTTTTTTGGAAATATTTAGCCCCATTCTAAAGGCTTGTAACTCCGCCTGTGGGCAGCATTATATATAGGTATATTTGGTTGAATTGCAATATTTTGGGATCCCCTACATACACCTGCTCTGCGTCGGTTTTATGCGGAACAGCCTGTATGTACACAATTAAGATTCTGTATACAGGTACATTCAACCAATAAAATAATCTTTAAATAAATAAAATCTCACGCCATAATTGAATCTAATCAGTAACCCAAGACCGACCATTAACTCCAGGTGTAACTGGTCTCACACATACCACGTTGAATATAATTTATAATTCACCCGAAGAATACGATATTTTAATCAATTTATAGAGTTGGTCCAAGCGGGGCGCTCTTGATGTATACGTCCATCGGCCAATAATTTAAATACTATAATGCCCTACTCGGCTAAATTATGGTGGAGAGAAGACAGAGGAACAGCACCGTACGGGAGAATATACGTTATAAACCAGTCTTGATAATGTGACACCGGTGGACAACGCCCGTCAGTTGGTCTTCGGTATAGCACTGGAGCTAGGACGTGAATTTTGTCATGATTTTTTTTGAGTTAACTACAGAAATGTTTTTTTTCATCACTTAAACTCTTAAGTATTCTCAATAAATCGATCATATGAGTGGAATAAATTGTGGTGATGTGTTGAATATGAAAAAGTGGAATGGAGAAATGGGGGAATTGCATGATTTTTCCAATATGTGCAGAAGAAAGAATGTATTATTTTAATCAAAATGGTGTTTGTCCTAGACAATTTTGTGCAAAAATACCTACCTAAAACCTACCTATTTAAAATTTTTCTTTGGACACGCTTCCAGAAAACGGTGGCCGCCACAGCCAAGACCTGTGACGTCAGACGACGTTTGCACGCGTATACAGCATTGTGCTTTATATCTGTAAACGATTTCTATGCTTTCAATAAAGTTTCAAAACAGGCAGACATAGAATGAAAATATTGCAGTATGCCATTATGTACGAATACAGCAAACAGCACCAAATAAAAAATATTTCAAAGTGCCAAAAAATTAAAAGAAAACATTGTATGTTTTTGAAAATCATTTTAATGTAAGTTTAATTGGAAAGTAAGTTTATCGAAAAAATTAAAATATAAAGTTGTAAAGAATCAATTAACCTTTTCAATTAAGCTACCAGAATGTTAGTATACTGAATATTTAGAAAATCAATAGTAAAGCAAACTTACATATATAATGTTATTTGAGGCACTAACAAAATTTTGCTATCTGACTTCACTACATTAAATTACAGTTTTCATTCTGAAAATATAATAAATAAGGATTTTTGTTGACGGCTAAGGAAACATGAAATCAGAGGTAAAAAGCATTAAAAATTAATTTAAAAAAAAACAAATGTTAAAAATCATTATCTATTATTTTCCAAATTAAAACAAATAGTTAATGTGAAATCAGATAGCATAATTTTATAAATACCTCAAGTAAAACCCTCTATCAGGACATAACTAATAGCACTGTCAACGTAATTTTTCACAAGCGGATCTATATTGTAAACAAAGGAATAAGTTACGTTTAACAATACCGTAAGTTCACCACATCACCATTAATAACTATGGTAATGTTAAAAAAGGAAAATAATAGACACCTGCTTGCTTTGACTCCCCGTATTTGTTACTAATGAAGTTGGGATTAGCACAAATGAATTCACTCATGGCAAATTAATAATAACCGTCCGATTATGCTTATACAAACGCCGCTTTCGTCATCCTAGAATTTGCACAGCATTACCTATATTGTAAATACACTATCTATGCCATAAAAAGTAAAAACGCAAAAAACCAACGCCTATTATATCATCAACAATGTAGCTGCACTTATGACTTGTATCTACAGAAACATAAACTGCGTTGAACGTAGTATGACGTCACTATAGTTGAAATAGTAGGAGTTTACCTCATTTTTATTTTTCAAAGCTATTGTATATCTGATATTTGAACACTTTATTCTGGTATGTTAAAGGATGTACTTATTAGCTGGCTTTGAAACTCTTCGAAATTCATTCGAGTGTTTCGATTAATGTACTTATTGAAGTGGAATAGTTTAGTAATTAACCTCACTTTTTATTTATCGAACCTATTTTATTTATGGTGTAAAAAAATTTTTTTTTAATCATTCTGATATGTAGAATCTTATACAATAATAATGGCACTCTTTAAAAAGAATTCGGCGATTTATTCCGAACTGTTGACGTATTAACTCTGACTCAATGTCAGCAGATAAGGGTTAAAATAACGATATAGCCTTTATTTTTTAAATTTTTTAATACTTAGAAATTTCAGGACGGAACCAAAAACTTATTTTTTCAGTACTACCGCAGAGGCAAATAATATTATTCGCTATTGTTCATTGCTTGAATCATGCTTCATTGTTGAAGAGTAAATTGGTTCTAAGAAGTATGGTACATTATTCCTAAGTTTTGGTATCATGTATCTTTGAAAATAATACCAGATGGTTTGTGGATTTGCTTATTTGATGTGCTTGAAGTAGTTCAAATCTTAAAATCCTTAATTTTTTTTAAAAAAGACGCTGAATTGAAAAATAAACTTTCTATTGATCTAGCTGGATGTGAAATGACATTTTATATTGAGTAAACGTCACTGCTGCTCAACAAAATATTGAAATATAACATAAGTATCACTTTAAATTAAGGCAATCTACATATTATTTTTGCATGGATCTTTCTTCAATAATGTTTTACATACAATATTGACTATAAGATGCTATCAAGTTAATATTTAATCATCTTGAAGGTGTTCAACGTCGCTTTTTAAAATTCATGGCATATCGTGTTCCCACAAGTATATCATTTTTATTTAAAATATTTCATAACCTCATTGACTCACCAGAGATGTTAAAATGGTTCTACTTACGTGTACCTAGACCAGAATCTCGTGATGATTGCATATTGTACTGTCATAATACTAGAACAAATGTCCTTTCAAAATCACCTGTATACACCATGTCAACTAATTTTGATCAAATTTCTCCATTATGTGACCTAAATTTTGATACTCTCAAACAATTATTATCAGTTGGTTCCCAATTTTTTTAGAAATGTTTAACTGGCCTCATTTATACTATGCCGTAGCTTACAGTATGATTTAATTTAGTAAATATAAAACATTATTAGTAATTAAAATTAAGCACACTGTTAATTCATTACTTTGTTTTGTCCAGTAATTGGAATGCCTATTCTGTTGGACAATAAACGCAATATTATTATTATTTCATGAAACTGACTTTCAACTGTCTGTGGTGGCAGGTTTCAAGTAGATCACCCATACCAAAATCCACATTGTAAATTTATAAACTTCCTACGCGGTCAAGAACACCGGGGTTATCGATGGACCATGGTAGACATGCTCTCGAGGGCGATATTGTCCAGAATTCTCATAAATATCGAGGTCTTATTACGCCGGCTGCCTCAGTGACAACTTCTGCGCCAATAACAGGGAAGTGTTATCGTCAAGACACAAAGAATATCTTACTGTAGAACGCGGGGATCTCGTAAACATCCACTCTGGGCCGAGCGTGTTAGCTCTGTGTACCTGTGTAATTTTTCTTCCTCTTTTTTTTCGTCCCAAGCGACACACAAAAAATGGACAGCGCTAATTTGCTGGTATCTAATTTATTATCGCGGGACTCCTCGTCGAGTGGGCTGCGGTACATTAGTTCGGATGTTTTGAGTGTCATGTGACATTTACGGTAATTACTGATTAGTGTCAACCAGCCCACGCGAGCTATTACGCCTCTAAGAGCGAAGGAGATTTGAAAACATTAAGTGGTGGCTCTTCCGAACGATGCTTTAAGGACCCATATGGACTTTTCGAAAGCGTTTGATGGAGTACCAATGGACTTTTACGTAAACTGCAACATCTGGCACTAGCAGAAATTGAAATACATTGGAAACTGTATGTGTTATAGATTTTTTAAACGAGTGGCATTCCTCCAGGTTCTGTACCAGACTCATTATTTTGTCTCATTTACTCCAGCTTTGTCTAACGTCCACTCAGCAGCAAAAACATTTCCTTGTGCTTATACCAAGATACACATCATCTCTATCAGCTTTCTCCAAAGAGATTTATCTTTCAGCAGCAACTTATTCTGAATGGTTTTTCATCAAATTTCTAAATGTGCAGTTCTTCATCTTAGCAAACAATTTACGTGTATTCATTTAAATGTTACGATGGTCTTATTGTAAACTGTTACGTCCAGACCATATAAACTGAGTATGCATACGTACAAATATTAGACTTTTTGAAAAACTACATTCCAGTTTATGTGTTCAATTATTGAATACGCAAGTCTTGTGTGTTACTCCAATTTCATCCCTGATCAAAACTTATCAAAAATACGTTCAATATTTACCAACAAACCTTTCTTTCCAACAACGCTGTCTTCAAAATCTTAAAATACAATACACCAAAAGAATGTTTGTATGAGTAATATTACTTGAACGAGTCTGACATAAGTAACGCGGAGTAGCAGAGCTATATCTAGCAGCCATTCACTACTCCATGCCAGACTAACAGCAACAGATACGAAGCGTTCTACATTTCAGTAAAAAACCATTGATAGCTAGCGACCTCAATCGCGATTCGGTGATAACGATATGTTGCAAATACGGAATTTCAGACAACTACTCTGCTGGCTAATGTCACGACCAATATTGAATTACACCTGGAAAACCTATAGCAAACAGCTAAAGTATTTGAAGTTTTACATACTTCCTTAAAATGTCCACCGTATTTATTTCCATTCCTTGTCGCAAACCGTCAAATGAAGTTAAGGTAGGGTCGGTAAATAAGGCCCATCTAAAATATATTAATTTAATTTTTTTAAAATAGACTATACAAAGATACACTTAAACATATACTTATCTATATAACAGAACATAAAATAACTATATATGCTTTCTAAAAAAACTACACAGTCTTTTTAAAAACTTTGAAAGTGGGCCTTATTTTTATAAAATCTATAAAAAGCTCAGTAGTCATAGAACCTTTTGGAGACATTTTAACAAGTGTACCAACAACCTTTAAAGATAATTACTGGTGGGATGGCAGTGCCGATAGCAGAGACGCAGCCAACCACTGTCACGTTCTCAGCATATTCAGGTGGCACTAAATGTAACCTTTCGGGCCAACACTGCTTGCTGATGATGAAGGGTTAACCTGCAACCCTTCTCATTCTTATTGTAAATTCGTTCCGGTTTATTCCTAATACCCATTTTCTCTAAAACTTTTTCTAGTGATGTAAAGTAGTCATTAACAATGAATTTGTTAAGCTTCTGTGCCCTGGCAGGGTTCATATTCTGAGCTTTGCGTATTACAAGCTCAGGGTTCCGCTGCCTAAATGATCTGAACCAAGTTTTTCCAGACATTTCTTTATTTGAATTAAAATTATTTGGGATATTGTTAAGTTGGCAAAAACGATACACTTGATGTCTGGCTATTCTCGCAGTTACTAGATAACCTACAGCTGCTAAACGAAATATACGAGATACCATTTCTTTCTCTTGCTGTCTTGTCAAAATACTTTGCCTTCCTAGTTTTCGGTCTACAGATCCCGACGCCAAGTGATTTTTTAAAGTTCGTCTTGGGATTCCATAACGTTCCGCAGCCGCTCTTTGAGATAATCTACCAACACTTACTGCATTTATCGCACTTAGCATGGCATCGGAATTCCATTTGGCTCTTATATTCATGTAAATTTTTCCCATGTTTACATCTGAAGCAGAAAGAAAGTACATACATTTTACGGTAGGAAATAAGGCCCAGTTGTGGTTGGAAATAAAGTCCTCGTATAGAAGAGTATATAGAAGGAAGTGCTGTTAGCTGGCTATCGAAATATTGCTCAAACCGCAAGGGTATGCGGAAATTAACCGTTGCTACTTAGTCAATATAGTAGATATACATATATAGAATACTTTTTTGAGATAATTTACGTAAACTACACAGGATGGCGCCACCACCTGAAAACGGGCCTTATTTCCAGACGGGCCTTATTTACCAACCCTACCTTACTATCGATTTTATTGTTGTTTTTTTTTTAAATAGAAACAGTTACCATCATCACTGACATTTTCAGCACAACTATTAGTGGGTTATAATAACACCTTCTTTCGACATTAGAAATTTGTTTTGGTCTCGAATTTGAATGATCCTGGAACAATTATTGTAAACAGGCATCCAGTTGCAATATCAGTTTATCGTCGCTTGGTAGTTATTTCTTACTAATTAAATGTTCAATTATCTTGAATCGTTCTGGAATAGTCAGAACCAAAACAAGTTTTAGTGACATTTTCATCAGCTGCCTGCGAAAATGTTGAATCGATGCTAGTTTCCGTATCTGTTGTAGGCTAATCAGCATTTGATAAGGGATTTTTCGGGTAAAAATGTATTTTACTGCTTCATCTTAGTGTTGGTAAATCTTGTGTTACATTTTCAAAAACAAGAGAAAACAAGATAAGACCAAGACAATACTTCACAACTCAAATTGCAAGACAGGACAAGATTTAAGAAAAAGTCTTGCGAGGCAAGAATATTTTTATGGCAAGAAGTGTAGCAAATATATAAAGGCATAATATTTTAGTAAATATTAACTGAGAAATATTGCATTCCTATTGTAGGTATACTTATATTTTATTTAAATAACGTCCAGCCAATAAAATAATTTTTAAAATAAAAGTTTATTGAGTCTAGATCCAGTTCTGCTGAATTGAACTAATTTTAAATTCACTGTCACTTGATCCAATTTTGTTTTGGTCTATTTCGTTCATTATTTCTAAATTATGTAAAACTGACCGTATTTTATAACGTCTACCAAGCGACCACTGTCGACGATTGACCATATTGATAGTTACGTGTGAGTTCCGAGCGGGATCGTAACCGACCGAGAGCAACCACCATTGTTACCAAATTCATAATAAAGTTCCAAATTTATCATTTGTATGCAAGAGTCTTGTAAAGCTGAGAGACTAGCACAATACAAGACAAGACAAATCAAATTTCAAATTTTACAAGATTTTTGTCTCAGCAGCACTACTTTAGCTACATCGTCGATATCCGAAGGTATGCTTTCGAATTTACACATGTTTCAGTTAATTTTGTATAAACCTATTGATGTTTTAAGTTTCGTCGAACTAAGCTTATTTCTGCTGATAAAAATAAAATCGATATAATATTATATGTGACACGTGGGGAAATACAAGATTTTCTTGTTTGTGTACAATATGCATGCTCGCAAGGAAACCTTTTTTCCCACTTGTTACGTAATTAACTATTTTATAATTTTGACGTCACCTTTAAAGTTGATGTATGTAGATTCACTGTCCTGCCGATAACGCTTAAGTGTAAGTGTTGAGAAAAAATAATGTTCCGGTCTGTGGGAGCCATCAGTGACGTCGCGGGCATAATCTATGCATCACTCACTTGAAAAAACCTTCTGATTCCGGCTTGGGCGTCACGAATCCAGCCAGACATGCTTAATACATCAATGCGATATTTGTCAGCACACCCAGAAGTATTGCGTTTCGCGTTGGACTCTGACTCACGGGATTATTTCCTGTTGCAAACGAGCTGCAAATAAATAAACAAATACGCGGATAAGTAAAAAATATAAATCAACACCTCATTATACATCATAGCGACAGTCGGCGGTTGTCACTCGTCCTGATACCTTCCTCTCCAGGCTAGGATTTGCATGTGGGGTCAATGGACGCCTATGGGCGTCGGACATTTGCTTCACATTAATTAATAACAAGACATACTTGCAGAGTATCGGATGTCGTGTTGGTAAACACAATATGCATATTCCCTGATAAAAATAGACATACCTACACCTTTCCGTGCTGCTCCAGGTTCTTATACAGGGCGTTACAGGAAAATGTAGGGGCAGGTTATATATTCAAAAATAAGAAAAAAAGTTTATATGAACATGGATCCGGAAATGCCTTGTTTTCGAGATACAGGTTGTTTACAATTTTCTGTCTTAAGTACTATTGTCTTCATTTATCGAAAACTGATCGAGATATTGAGATGAGATTTTGCACACAGTAGTATATAGTAAAGGGCTACTTTTACGTCTATAAATTTCTCTTGGTGTTCGTGACATTAAATACTAATTTTTAGTAAAAAAAATTGTACGCCACTGACTTTTGGACAAATTGCTCTCTTAAAGCCAAGTGAATTCTGCGCGTGAAAAGCGTCTCTTGGACTTTTTCTTCCTAAAAATTAATTTATTAATTTTTACATTCCACCAGCTGGAATGCTAATTAAAAAACACTAATCGAGGTGGCATGTGTCAGTTTGTCATAAATTCCACGTCATACTTAAACCAAAAAAGATGATATAAAACGCGTGCATTTTTTTTACAAAATAAGAATTTGCCGACACATTTTATGTTTGGAAAAGCAAATGGAAATTCGAATGAATCCAGGCGTGTCTATGAAGATGCATTTTGACTTTGTGCAAGCACTTTTTTGAATGTTCATAGATGATTGAGGGAAACGGGTACGTAACAGGGAATTTTGTAGATTGTGGGGTGCAAAGAATTGTACGAACAGTGGAAAATTGCCGATCTTCTGTACTTTTTTTGGATTAACCATTGACACTAGGTACTGCAGCCTAACTAGAAAATCAGCTTCAGAGAGGACTTGAACTCTCTGATGAGGATTGGCCTTACATTAACATGATTCATATTCCCTAATTAATTTGCCAGAGGCCTTGTACTTATTGTAGGATTTTGTTCAACCGCTTGTAAAATATTTTCCTGATTTCCACTGTCACTATCTACAAAATGCCTTGTTACTTAATTGTATGGCCTTATGCTGATTAAATGTATGGATTTTAGGCAACAAATACTATTTCAAAGCCACGATATTTAAAACCGCTATCAATGATAAACGATAGAAACGATTACTATGACAAATAATATCAATGTTACAAATCGTCAGCTGAATGATTGCAATTGTTTCCAAGGCTAATCTGACCAGGAATGGATTTCAATTGAACGATAGTTGTAGTATCACTTTCAATGATTTCTTGTTTACTTTTCATTAATATTAAGTCATTCATGCACGATGATCATCTAAGTGAACGGTATAAATGCAACATTAATTGTTTTGCTCATGTTTCGATTGAAAAGTTTTTAATTTGAAGAAATACGGCTTTAATTAGTTTTAACTGTTTTATTTTCTATTTGACAGAAGATTGCGAACTGCCCCGGTATGAAAAAAACAAATGAAGTGTTGTAGCAATTTCATTGCTGCAATTATACGAATAACTTTATAGCTATTAACGCTGACATTGTAAACATCGGCAATATGCAAATCCGGAGACTTTTGCATAATATAAAAATAAAACCTCGTAATAGAAATTAATTGGCTATGCAAAGCAATTTATATTTTTTTAAAATCAGTTCTAATAGATTTTTAAATTTGTCATTTCACTTTCCGCATGAGTCATTCAGATTTTTGGGTGATCACTCGATCAGTAATAATTAAAAAAATATAATTATTTTGTGGCCGACTTTTCCAGATGTCAAATAAATTTATTTGTCAATTAAATCTGTCATTTACTTGATTAATATATTTTTATGAGTGATATCGATTTCATTGGCAGATAAATTTACTAGGAGGTGAAAAAAATGGCATTTGGGAAATTTTATAATTAATATTATCTAAATATTTAATACGTTATATTCTACCAACGACTGCTCTAAAGACTGATCCACAAGAGCGTTGTAAGTTTAGGGGTTTATTTGTTACGTTGATTTTGATAAAAAAAACAAAACAGTTATCGATTTTTTTTTGTTACCCTGGCATCACTCAGCGGTTGCTTTTGGGCGAGGGAAGTAGTTTTATTATGGTTACTAATTGGGGTTGGGGCGCCAAGTAATTTTATTTAAATGAATATATTGTAAAGCCCAGGGAATACATAAAATTACTAAAATTATTTTCCCTGGATAAGTGATCCAGTAAATAAGAATACAGAAAAAAAATTATTAAGAGTATATAATACAAGATATATTTTTAATATAAAAGTTATAATAAAGAGGCAGCAGAAAATATGTGTATAATATTTTCTGATAAATACACCAACGAGAATATAAAAAACAACTTAAGTAAAACCTGGCTCTTGCAACAGGTAAGCAGACTAGGAGCGTAGAGGTGTATAATAACAAGAAAGAAAGAACTCACACTCCGAGTCTACAAACAAATAATACATAAATATATCCACGATCGACAGAAAAAACAAAAATATGATGTATCAGATCTGAACTTTGCGTAGATCATTTTTCGTTGCCTACGGTATAAAATTCACGACGCGATAGTGAAATATGTAACCTTAGCAATGGACAAACTATTCAAAATAAGAGATATATGGCTTTAAAAAAATAAAAAGCAGTATTTTAACGTAATAGGGTACTTATCGAGGTCCTCGGCCTGGCCTCCTGGTGAATCCTGCCTGGCCGGTACTTCAATGCTTCCCGTGACGTCAGATTCCCAATTGTAGCGTCGGTAAAAAGCAATTCCGGGTTGAATCTCGAAATGCCGGCGATAAACAAATTGTTCTCCAATTAACAAAGAAAATGCCAGAAAACAAAACGCCTGCACGAGAGAGAAAAACTTATGTAGGTAATATTAACAATAATTTAAAGATGAAGCTAGTAAAATGTATACAAAATAATAAAAAAAATTACGAACCTTCTACACAGGATCCTTATTGTATAAAGGCGTTTTTTACTTTAACACCAAAGAATGTGCACTCAACAAAATCCGCCCAAAGCGAAACCAAATGTAACCACTGCAACTACTACCATAAGTTACATTTTATAGTTCGAATCAATGTAGATGCCCTTTTTTGTGGGTAAAATTTACAAGAATTGATCAACTATATATGCACACCTTGGTAAACTTCTAACACACTATATGCTACAATTTCTCTCTCTCCTCATGCGTAAATTTAAGTTGAACAAAAACTATGCCGATAAGACGGCTAGTTCCGCGGCGCGAGAAAACGTTTAAAATTTGAATCGAAATAAATACAACTTCAAACCGATAAAATCTACGTATCAATTTATTTAAAAAATATACTGCCCTGACAATCAATATAACTATTAAGCAACTTAAACAAAAATAACGGTAAGTAAAGTAAGATGTCAGGCAATTTAAGTTGAATCTACTCAATAGGTCAGATTGAGGAAAGGCATTTAAGCAATTTCTTCTAAACTGTTTCCAGATGTTGAGAATGAGTAACATGTATAGGATTCCAAATAATAGTTGCATACTCAAGATTTTCCCTGACAAACGCATTATACAAAATAGACATTGTAGAAACCTCTCTGAGGTGTTTAATATTTCTTATAATGAAACCAAGATTTATAATATTATTAACATGAGGAACAAAGATTAATTTAGCGTTAAAGGTCGCTCTCAGATGTCTAAATGGAATTCAACGAGCGACAATCTCACGCAACCTATTTCGAAGTCACCATTCATTAACTACAGTTAAATCATTTTGAAGTAAAATGCAATCATCTGTAGATGGAACAGATGTATGCAGTTTGAAATCATCCGCATATAACAGAACATTGGCTCGAAGACTGTCACAGATATCATTAATGAACATATTGAACAATACATGACCAAGAACTGAACCCTGAGGTACCCTAGATGTAGCAATGATTTCAATTGCAGTAAAATTACGATACTGAACGCTTAGATATCTAAAAAAGTTAAAAGTATATTCGGTAAAAGAGCATTCTCTTTTCTATTACAGTGAATTTCTATAGTGACGTGCAAAGTAAACGTGCTCTTTTCGATTGCTCTGACGATTAGAAAGACATCTAGAGTGGACTTATTATGCGGTTTTCTCAAACTCTTCATGTCTATCTAAGAATATACCCCGAATGGACTACTTGTCCTCATACGACATGCATTTTACAGTTCAACACTCCTACGCGATAGGCTGTTGCTATATTAAAACCGCGACTTGTGGGAACGTTGCATTTTCAGTTAATTGATGGTAAAAAGATTTTTACTGTCGATATTCTCGTGTATGACAAATTATGCAGTCACATATGTCGTACGTTTATGAATATTTAAACCGTAGAAACAATTATATGTTTAAATCTTGCCAATAATTAATCATACAAATTATTCCGTTGTCCTTGAATCTTTCTTTATGTACAGGATGAAGCCAGAAATGGTTTCTTCCAGCGTAACGACTAGGGTTGGCAACTTTAAAATATGTAATTCCGGTTTTTCGAAGATGACAAAAAGGTAATTGATTGCCAAAATCAGAGTATTCATAACCTGGGCACTGGCCCAAATTTTTCTGTTTTTCTTTGATTTTGATATCTTTTTATTCTTCCACGATTTTCCGGGACAATTTTTCGGAATCACAAAATTCACGACAGTTGGCAACCCTAGTCACGACCCTATTGGAGACGTGTTTTTTATATTGTTAACATTTTTAGAGTTTTTTTTAAATGCTTGTAACCTTTCAGTGTCATAAATTCATCCCTAAACAGAAGTCCACTTGTTACTTTTGAAAAAAACTGCAACAAGGTGAGTCTTAATCTATACGCATAAATTTAGGAAATTATAGCTGGGGACAAATAACCAATAATGAAAAAAAAATTCAGGTGAAATTTTTTGTTTATAAAAACTAAGAAGTAAACAAGTCGTCATTATTTGTCCTCAGAAAGAGAATTTTCCAAGTTTATGCATAAATTAAGAATCACCCTGTATAGGAATTATATGGATGGGAAATTTTCGTTTTACTGAAGTTTCAGTAATACTAACTCATTAATTCATAGCACTTGTTTCATATACAGGGTGAGAGGTTTTTAACCTTATTTTGAAATAGTCAGATATTTTTGTTTTTGTTAGCACAAAATGTTATATAGGTTGCGTAATAAAATTTTTGGAAAATTAAAATTAAATAAATT
Source organism: Monochamus alternatus (assembly GCA_037114965.1). NCBI lineage: Eukaryota > Metazoa > Arthropoda > Insecta > Coleoptera > Cerambycidae > Monochamus > Monochamus alternatus. Next base: position 21,032,779 of record CM073430.1, read on the forward strand.
GTTTTCAAAACTGCGAATCATAATAATGGTGACAGTTATTATTTTAAGAAAATGTATGAAATTAGAAAACAACAACTGTCACCTAAGTGTCAAAATTAATATTATTTCTGAACATCAACACCTAAGGTTTGTTTTGTTTTTTTTCAGAGAATTAAATAAATAAAAAACAAACATTTTTAAGTTTTCAAAGAATGTTTTTTGCAACCTACATTGCATTTTATGCCAACAGAATCAACGGCTTCTGACAATTCCAACTAAAAAAAAAAAACAAGAAAACATTGCTTGCCATTTCAAAAATTAAAGTGTCGCATTCTGAAAAATTAATATTAGTTAACAAGTTATAGCTATCTTGCATTACTTTTTGCTCACCCTGTATATTAAACATTACCGAACTGAAAATTTTATTAATCAATGAGAGATTTCGAAACTAGATATAACTCTATCAACAGATTTACTGTATCATTCAGTTCTCAAGTATTTTTAGATGAACTATGTGCCTTACGTGAATTTTAACCATATTTTAAATGAATTCCTGAAACAAGCCCTAGCAGGATTTATTCCTGCTACCATTTTTTGTAGCAGGATTAATTCCTGCTGTTGCTTGAAATGTGAGTTTTTTCATTTCTAATTATCCTAAGACGTTGAAATAGTGTTGGTAGAAACTTTTCATAAATGACCAAAGGTATGGAATTATGCATATCCGAAACTAAAATCTGTGTGCTACGCCAGTGCCGCCAACATTAAAATGCGTATTCGAACTAGTTCGCAATCTTCCGCCGGTATCAGCCAGCTCCGTAGCAGTATATGGTAATTAGACCACAATTATGCGGCATATGTCTCTATTATCGGGACAGTTGGGCCTTGTAGTCTGTCTCAGGTGCGACTGATTTACGGTGTAGCCGGTCTGTCCGTCTGTCAGTCGGGTGAGTGATGGCGTGACGCTTTCACGTCCCCGGAACCGGCCCTGCCATACAGTATATTATTCAAGACATATGTTGGTAGTGATGGGCTCCTGATTTGCGACACGGCGATGTCCTGCAGGATGGGGACGCGTTTTAATTGAATCGATGGGGATTTATGGGGGGTCCGTCCTGGGAAAGCTATGAGCCAGTCCGTGCGGTTGTGATGAAGCGAAAGTTCTTATTGTTAGGACTCGACCAGTTTGAATTACCCAAAACAGAGACGGGCTTGGGCAAGTATGTAAGATTTATGAAATCGTTTTACGTTTTTGTATCGGGTAGGTATAGGGTAGTGCATTTGCCATCATCTTACAAAATTTGTGTATTTTTTTTATGAAAAAATGTATTTTTAAAACAAATAATAAGAATAAAATGGATTTTTTATTTGATAGAAATGTGAATGTTTCTTATTGTGCAGAAAATCCAGGCGTAGAAAAATTTTATGACTAAAATTAGGATACTGTGGTTAAATAAACAAAGTGTCTTAAGGCTGGCGTTTCAAGGACAAATAATCGTATCTAAAGATGCACAAAAAAATACACTCAGTAGATGGAGGTTCTTATTAGCGTAGTGCTAAAATATAATGCCGAAATTGAATCATTTTCTTTAACTTTTGAAGAGAAAATGTGCTAGAAAACATGAAAAATCGTGAATTTGTACTTTATCGCTGTGCTCTATACACCGTGAAAAATACTTGATAATTTACATAAATTGTGGAATGTGATAATGTTTATAATGTTGTATAAAATTTGTTCAATGTGCAATTGTAAAATTCAGGGGATTTTATGATAAAACATAATAGGTGAAAATGATGCTCTTTTTTCTTATTCTAAATGACTTGTCAGCCTGGAAATTGTTTTATATCCTGGAGAAAACTTGTATAATTGACATAGTGAAGAGATATTCTTTCTAACTTACTCAGATTTTCTCAACAAACAGATATGATATTCGATGAAAATTTTCATATAAAAACGGCGCCCTTAAGAAAGTCATTTTCAAACTACGAGGCAGTAATTTCCAAAAAAAATATTTATTATTTCAATAATACGGAGCCCTTAACACTGATTCTTGTTGTTGGTTATTGATGCCGTGTTATGATTTCTAATATTTATTGTGTATTATGAAAGTGTGGTATAAATCACACGTTTTACTTCGGACCTTTGAATATTTGGATGAAATAATATTCCTGTTATTTGCTAAGCTCTGTATTATACAGTTCTTAAATATGTAAAATTACTTGTATTTGTAAAAAAACACAAGAATGCGGTACCCTTAAAGCGGAAGACTTGGTCGAGGAATTTGAACCAAACAGGAATTATTTAAAACCTAACATGTGTTATTGTTATTTACAACTGTATATGCTGTATAAAAAATATATATTTGAGTTCTTTTATAAACAAATTTTGATAAATTATAGCAACATTATGTAATATAAAACTTTGAAAATTGTGTAATTTTCTTGTAAAACTAATTCAGAATAACTCTAACTCTATTTCTTTAAAAAATTGTTTAATATTTATTATTTATAATATTATGGGTTTGTTCCAACACAGCAAGAATCGATTCCGAACCGTCCAGAATTAGTCAGTCAGTTCAGTTGTTAATGTACTCTCGGCGAATGCGACGTAAGACGATGTTGGTCAAACATTTCTCACGGTTCTGAACCAGTTCTGGACGGTTGTTGGAACAGATCTTATATAACATAATTCCATAATAATGCATTCCTCGATTTGCTACCGTACCTACCTGATCTTATTTTGTAAAGAAATAAGAGATAAACTTTAATTTATAAACTTCAATCACTAGCAATTTGTGGTTCTCTTCTTGAGAAGAAAAAGAGCTTACTTTCAGAAAGACGTTAAATTATTAGATTTGGGAACATATCCAGTGAAATTGTTGCAGTCATGTCTGGTGTGTCTCAAGGTTCTCACTTGGGGGGCCTTTATTCTTTAACATCACTACTAAAATACTGCATGATACCAATAATCTTTCCAGCTGGTATCTCAGAAACGGTATGGATCTGAATCTATCCAAATGTAATGCATATTTTTTTTAAGACCAGAAGTAAGATTGACGTATTTACCACATTAATAATACTCCTTGGACTTTATTAAAATTCTTTATTTTCGTTAGTACGTTCTAATCTGGTCTACGCCTCTTCTGTAAGGTCTCTTTATTACGATTGTCATATTTGGAAAATAAAATTTGTAAGATATTTGGCATTTAAAACTAGTCTCCAATATGATGACGTCTATGATTTGTTAGCTTATTTCCACTTTTTGCCACTTTAGAAAACATGAAAATTTTAAATTGTTTTATAACATCATTAATTCTAAATTATTTTGTTCCTACCTCCTTTCAAATATTATATTTCATGTTCCGTCTAGGGCTATTAGGGCATATAGCTGATTTCATGCAAGTGCACAGAAACGATTACGAATGCAGTTTTTTTGTCAGTTTGTTTTCACTCGTTGTTCATTAATGGCTAATAATGTTTCTAATATGTCTTGCCTATTCTGTTTTTATAGTGATTTATTTTTGTATGAATTTTAGTATTATTTTGGCTATTGATCCTGTATTTGTTTTCTTATACTATTGTATAACTTGTTTATTGTATACCTGATTTTAGAATACTACCTATTCGCTTAATCACTCATTATTTTATGTATTTGATTGTAACTTCTCACAATTGGGCTTCGGCTCGTAAATAAATATATTGTAACAATTTGAAATATACACAGAAAATCAAATGAAAATAACACCTGACCAAACCTAAAGTTAAATAAAAATTAATAATTATTAGTATCAATTTATAAAATATATAAAGAATTGTTAATATAGATATCCTTGGATATGAATTTTACATAGAATAAATAATATTACATAACATAAAATACTAATTTTAATCATTTTATTATCAAATTTAAAAATCAATTTCAAAAATTTGCATGACGACGACTATTATTATCATTCAGAACATCAAAAAAAAAAAAATTAAACTCAGAGCACCATATAGAAAATAAAAGGAGAAAGTCTACAGAAAAATCTGATACACATATGGTATGCAAACGAGTAACATAATGAAAGATATTCCAATTACAAATAAATCATGTCCTAAAATTTAAATTGAAATGTCAAATTAAAATAATCAATTCTAGAAATGTCAAAAGTAAAGGCGACTTTACAAGAATCTTTTGAACATGAACAAAAACACAAAATAAAGACTATTTTCCTAAATAAAATAATTAAAAATTGTATAATTAAGATAAAAGGACATTTTAAATTTGTATTAGTTATAAGTTGTGTTGTGAATTGTGCATAAAAAAGACATACAAAGACTGCAAGAAAATCATGTGAATGGACTTTTATAACATGGCAATCTGCAGCAAGAAAAAAAACAATGAATTTGTTGTTAGTTACGGCTTGGGTTTAGAGAAGAGCAGCAGCATTGCAAGAGAGCTCCCGAAATTATAAAAAATTGATTAAAAATAACAAGAAAAATCAAAAAAATATCGACCTACCAGTTAAAATTTACCATTTGTATATCATCCAGTATAGTTTTTATTGCCACAACTGAAGATATCATCCGTATCCAAGGAAATTGTGCAGTTCCATAGAATCCCACAGGATAGTTTCCAGGCAGTTTGCAGTTTCCAGGAAGGAAAATAAAACATTCCTAACTCAGGTACATTAAAAAAAAATAAAGTGCACTATAAAAATATCTATAGCTATACTAAATTAAAATCGATTTTAACAATATCAATCTTTGCAAAGTATAAAAATAAACTACAGGACTTACCTGTATAAAACCAAGTCGAACTCAACAAATATAACATCCACATTCAATCATTTCACTGGAGCAAATAATATCTGTCATCCAAAGAGAAGCCATTTTACTTTAGAATATATATTATGTTTCTGTAGGAATGCAACCAACATTACAAAAATAAAGGATATTTGAGTATAATTTATAAACTTCAATTAAATTCAATATCCAAGTTTTAATCTACATTGGTTTGGTAAAATTCATTATCAGAAAGGTAATATTAAAAAGAAAATATTCTTTATTGTTTTACAATTGATTATAGCACAAAAATATTGATAATCTTTCAAAAGTGTTACTAGTTATTACAATATAAAATAAAACCCTGTATATTTTGAACCGACTCCTGATTTAAGTTTCTTTTGTTCTTTTGATTTATAAAACTGTGTCTAGCAAGGGATAAACAAAATTTGGTATAAATAAGGTAAGATAAAGATAAAAAAAAAATTATTTTGTATTGAACGATATATAGTTGAAACACAACATACACTCACAAAACATAATACATAAAAGGATCATTGGCGCCCAACAAAAATTTAATATTTAACTTTAACATCAAATACACAATAAAATATTAAAAATTAAAATAAACAATAAATAATAAAATTCAAATTAAAAATCAAAAACACACATATATAAAAATATAACAATATATAAAATATCAATTAAATAACTTCTGTGTGAAGTCCAACTCTACCATGTCTTCAAGTGGGCCGAGTTTACAACAACTAAATTAGAAAAATGTGAGGTTGAGTGAAGTGCGTTTCTTAGAGCAAATGGACAAAAATATAGGATGAAAATCTCCATTTCAAATATCGTACAGTAATAGTATTAAATTTCGCTTCTTGTAAATAATCGGCTAATTCGAAAACAAAGCGCAAATTTCGTCTTTATTTTTTTCCGTTGTTGTAGTCTATTAATTGGCGGTCTGTGACGGTGTCGTTAGCTTGGAATTGTTTATTCGCTATCACTTTAAGGCGAAATCAAATGTTTTAGGACCGAGCGGTCCATAAACAGGTTTATAATGGTGACGTTTTATTAATTGCTGGAATCAGAGTCGCCCAATTAAGCTAATGAAACCGTTTAAATTGTGATAAATCTTCGGTGGCGCAATTAAAAATATGGCGGAGACTAAGAGGGAACCACCGGTGGTTCTTGTTCTTGCGGAATTTTATCATATGGTGGTTTCATACACTAAAATAAAGAAAATGTATTTTAAAATCGCTTTTGCTTGATATAATGAATGTAAATTCCTTCATTCTAGTTAGTGACCTATTAGGAAATTGAAACTGAAATATTACTTTTTGGGTTGGACCGATTCCAACTGAGCGGATTCCATCGAAATTCAAATCCTACTAATTTCATACTCAAGAATACGATCAGGATCGTTTATACAAATTCTATAAACATGATATATTCACTGGAATAATGATTTATGTAAATTTACCATGATTGTCATTGGCTTTTTTATGAAAATAACCATCTTGGTGATTTTATTTACGATTTATAGTTATACTGTAAAATTTCAAACGTAATACATGTAAAAATTATGTGTATTTTTACCATGGAAAGTACGTATACTCATACATAATATGTAAATTTACTAATTCTTTGTAAAATTAGAATGTAATTATTCATTTAATTATTCGTTTAATGTATGTAAAAATTATACTTATACATATATATTTATCATGGAGATGAAGTAACTTATCTATATACTATGTAAGTCAACAAATTCTCCGTAAAACACCTACGACATTCTGTTGATTAAAAAATTCTGTAAAAATGAATCCGCAAATATTTCATTCCAAAGATAAACATAGCATTAAGAAGTTAAGAAAAATAAATCTAGAAGATTTTTTTTTAAATTTTCTGAAATATCTACATGTAATGTATGATCGATGGACGAGAAGACGAATTTGGCAATAAATAACCAATAATCTAGGTGTTATGGCATTAATATCAATTCATTAGATATGCGAACTAGTTATGAGCGAGGCATTTTACCAGTAAGAAGAAGAAAATAAAAAATAATTTCATTATAGGGTTGATATTGTCACAGAATTTGCCCCGCTCGCACCCATTTCGGCGACTGTGGTATCGCATAACGCTAGCTTGCCCCGATCGCCCCTACGCGAGGCTTGTGAACAAACAAAATAATGCCGTGTATCGAGGCGCGACTGGAAAATTGAGAATCGACGAGAATCGTTCGAGAAATAGATCTAGAGCTGCTAGAAAATACCTGGAATATTCGTTTGGTCTATAAACGAAGAATAAACGGCCGAGTCTGTCAGTGTTGAATTAGAGAGTTGTTATTTGGATATTTTGGAGAGATCAATTAGAGTTCAGAGCGATTTAGATAGTGATTAATTAAATAGTGTTTAGTTGAGTTGAGTAATTAGTAGTCATTAGTGTACAGAGTGTCTAAAAAATGTCAGTAAAAATGTTTGTTTTTCTGGTAAAAGAAAAAGACGGATTAGGAAACCCGTGACAATATATTGTCTATTACGTCTTCTTGCATGCTACTACTGTATATGTTCGAAGTGTTATTGCACTATTCTCTATTAATATTAAAATTATTAAAGCATGCAATATATGAGAAAAGTTAGTGAAAGACAAAAATGAATAGGTATATAAACAATATTTTCAAGTAGGTAGTAATATTTATTGAACATAACAAATATATGTATTAAACATGTAGCAATTTGCATGATGATGATGATGATGTTTACATATTTTTTGAGAATTTCTGAAATAATATTGATGTAGGTACCTACGTTGTATTTTCGGGCATAAATGCAGCACCATATAATGTACATATAAACATGTATTTTTTAAATTGCCTTCAAAGAACCTCTCAAAACACTATTTTACAACACAACTAAACCCTACACAAACTTGAAATGTCGCATATTGTAATTTCAACTGCACTACAATATCTATAACGCACATGATTGTATAGACAAGCCGACCATTCGGGACGCTGTTGAAATGTATTTACCATGACTACATCGATAAAAATACATAATATTGGTAATGTTTAATAAATTTGCAGAACTGTACTCGATTTGCTGCTAAAATTACAACGTGAATTAGAATATCGCAATATATTCTGTGAATAACAGAACTATTACACACTTTAGGTATTATTTCAGTAAATATTGTAAATTTACATGATATTTGTAATATTACAGGAGATAACTATACAATTATCATAACTAATATGGTTAATTCCTTTAGAATTTTACAGACAATTTTTAAACTGGAAAAATGCTACAGAAACAAAATATAGTATACAGGATGTACAAATAACTCCCGATCCAATAATAGTATCAATGATGTCAAGTTTATTAGTTTTTTTTTTACTAAAAATACTAATTTATTTTTTTTAAATACCATTAACCTGTATATTTAGATACGTTCTTTTACGTAATCGTGATATAGGATGTCTAGGTATAATTTTTAATAGTTAGAGATAATTTTATAATAGAGACTAGTTGCAACTATCAACATCATACAAATTATACGATTTATTCTAGGTAGGTATGTTACATTTGAAAGTTAAATGAGCTTTGGAATGATGTCTTGACATAAAAAATGATGTCATTAAGTTATCAGAGCAATCAATTATGCATGTTAATAATTTACATAGAAAAGTTAATAACGCACAAATTCTTATTAAATTTAAGCTATTGATGCCAAATCTAGTAAGTAAATAAGAATCTATTTCTGGATACGCTATCAATATTACGGAGTGTCGCGAAATTGATGCATAATAAAACAAGGGCAGATTTCAGACGACAAAATTATTATTTTGTAGCCAAACTTACTTTAGTCAAAAATTGATGGTTAAAAATATATAGGGCGTCCAAGTTAAAACTTTATATATGTATTTGTAAACAAAATCCAAATATTTGCATATATGTTGGTGATCGGGGGGTTTTGGAGGCGAGCTGCCTTTTCCGCTGTAAATGCGGCAAAATTGAAAATGTTCCTCAAAACGGTAATTTATGTTGATATGTGAAATATCAAGAAGATCCACAACGTTTGATGAAATCATTATCTTTAGATTTTCATCAATGGTTTCATTAAAGCACATATTTTGCTGTATTTTTTAACATGATATGTCATAAGTGGCGCTCTCTACTAGTTGAACAAAATTAGAAACAAATCTGAATTTATTGCCCAAAACGCCTCTATCTCCAAAGTATATGCAAATATTTATATTATTTAAAAAGTCCTTGACAAATATCGAAAATACAAATTTTAACTTTAACACACTGTATCTTTTTAATCATGAAGTTTTGAATTATTATAAGTTTGGCTACATCGCATTATTTTGTCATCAAGAATCTTTTCTTACTCTTTGTCGCATTCATTTCTGGACACCCTGTATAAGTAAAATTTTCTTTGTATTCTTCAAGTTAAGTGAAAGATTGTGAATTATAAAGTGGATACCAAATTCAAATATCATGCATATTCCACCTTAAGAACGGACATATAGCAAAAAAATGTGTTTTTAAAGCATTAACATTGGACGATAACTGAAGTTTCTAATAATAAATCCATATAATACTATAGCTGTGTGATTATTTAAAGTAATTTTTTTAAATAAATCTGTGGACAAACATATTCTTGACTATAAACGCTTATATGCATGAATAGTTCAGGTAGATTAATGCCTTATCCTCATGACTAAGGGTGGGCGATAACGGATTGGAACTATCGATTATCGATAAATAAAGTAAACCGTTATTATCGAATTATCGATGTTATCGATAATATCGATATCTCGATAAATTCGATAACATCGATAATTTGTCGCTATTTATCAGTACTTATGGAAAAGTGTTATAGAACTATTTAAATTGTTAAAATAATTAAAATATTGAAGTAATAACTTCAAATAATGAACAATTTTTATATCACAGCGTGTTCTACCGACAAGTTGTCGCTTCTCTTTATAAGATCTGTGGCCTTTGTTATTCACCCCCGGAAGGATTTCATTCTATCTCAACAGATGTCGCCCACTTTGTGTTTGTTCCCTAAATTTTAAACACATCTAAAGCCTACGAAAATGTTTATATATAAGTCGTATAAATTATTATTGGCTTCAAGCTTCAAGCTAAGGCTAAACGTGATTCTTCGTCAGTCAAAATCTTATCGATATCAAAACTATCGGTAGTTACCGATATTATCGATATCGGTATTGAAAATATTAATATTATCGATAATATCGATAAATTATCGACAATATCGATAATTCGATATTTATAGATATATCGATAAATATTCCCAACCCTAGTCATGACAGAGTTTTAGAATAAAAATTAACGTTGACATTTTACAGTAGTTTTAATTCGAGTTATTACAGTGAATTGATTTGACTTGATACTACAAGCGTTTGAAATTATCAAAAATGAATGTAGTCACATGACTATCGTAGAATAGAGAAATGATTAAACTTAAAACAGGACCTTTTAAGCTCTTCAATTTAGGCTTCTATCTAGATAGGTAGCGTATTAAGGCACGCGAAGTTTCGTACTCGGATCCGGGCGATATGATATATTAAAAATAATACGCCGCATCCCTATTTATACCCGTAGTGTGTAATGTAAAAATGGCATTTTCCCATGATCCCAATTTATCCCCGTAGTTGTGTGAAAACGGCGTACGTGTCGAAGAAACGTAAAAGCGTCGCAGTTTGATGGCCCGGGACTCGATAAATGTTAATACCTCAATATGCAGTATATTTGCCAAGGGTGGATGATGGCAATTCCCCCCGCCAACTTCATTAAAGGGGTCGGGACGCGTGAAACCGTTGCCAGGGCCAGTATAAAATTTCTCAAAGTCTTTCCGTAATCATTTGGAACAAGGAACAAGTTAAGAAATAGTGAAAGTCATTTTGATAAAATGTTACTGAAAAACATTGTTGTTCATTTGCGAGTTACAAATATCTACCCATCTAGCACCAAAGCGACACTAACTAATATTAGAACCTTCAAAACGTAGCTATCATCGAACCGCCAACAAATTTGCTACATTATTGTATAAATAACTTTATACAACAAAGTTACAGTTATTGCTACGTATTTTCAATTACTTCTGATTACTTTACAGTTATGTAGCTCTCTTGGTTTTGGATACGTCTCAGTTACCAGTGTGGCCACCTTTAAGTTTTCAGAACTTGAAAGTGGCAAATGATCGTAGCAGCGATTAACTCATATTCCTAAAATATGACTCCAAAATTACAATCACTTTCAAGTACTTTTGATAGTTACGGCGACGTTCAGGAAACCTTAATTCTAGTTTAAATCCTAAACAAGTTAAAACAAAAAATCCAACCGACAAAACATGAAACAGGAGTAAGAAAAACCACAAAGAATTAAAGAAATGTAATACAAATAATAATGCCGCGATAACTATTTATCTACTACTTGAAGATGACTAAAGGGGAGTGTGTTCAGTGTAAACTTCGGCATTCAGAATGAATGGCAGGAAAACTTTGGACAGACAATGTGTGGTAGTTATAACTTTACTGCTACTTTAGAATAAAGCTACAACCGTGTTCAATACTTTGTAGTAATTATTACTTGAAAGTTACATATTGGCAGTTTTCGTTACGGGCGCTAAAGTATCAATTACTTTCAATTTGCGTTTCATAGAACAAATGATTTCAAAGTAAGATATGCTAAAAGCGTAATATTTGGCAGGCAAGGCTTAGATTACCATTATCGCAAAATATTAACCTTAATTACACAAATAAAACTTTTGTCGCTATTCTGCATGAAATAAATTGATACATGAAAATTAATTTCATTTCTAACGAACAATAAAAAGTAGCTTTCACCATCTAGAGTAACACATTCACACATAATGTTATGACATTTTAAACAACATATTTATTAAAACATATACGCTTTGTGGACGCGCGGATTTGGAAGTTTTGTCACTAAATTTTCATTCGTTTTAATTTTGGGGTTCAGATCACCGCACATTAATATTTATCTCGAAGTGACTACATATTTCGCTTGCGTAAGTAATACGTATTGCACTTATAAATGTCTACCCAACGGCTACTTGATTCAAAGTTAAGAAAATGGATATGGAATATTTAGAAAGAAATTAAATAATGTAACATATGAAAGAGTGGTAGGAGAGTGTTGAAGTTCCTTTAAAGTTGCGATTTGCACGCGGCAGCGGCATTGCCATGGTACCACAACGTCGCTGGAACGTAGCCGTACAAGTTCCGGCAACGTCGTTGGAACGTAACAGACACCAAAAACTTATTTCCCATTTTCGTTGTAGGCACGTAATGGGAACGTGTCTAATACGTGCATATGGCTACGATAAAACACTTTAAAGTACCTACAATAGTCATAGTTACGTTCCAAAGGCTAAGTGTGCTTTGCTAACACTTTCCTGAAACTATTATATTATAAATATAACTTATAAACAAGAAATACACTTTTCAAAATTTTATATAAAATTTGTATATACAATTTTTTGTTTTTTTTTTAATTTTTTTTGCTGTAGTATGAATTATGTCAATAACAAAAATAATTTTTTGATGATATTTTCATTTAAGGACACATATCTGTAAAACAGTTTATATCCAGTAAATTACCTGGTTTATCAGTTACCAAAATGGAAATATTAAAATATTTAATATATCCTTAGAATCTAAGACATATTTTAAATAAAAATTCATATGAGCAAGATAGAAAATGGTTTAATTTTTCTGATTTTGTTGTATAACTTTTTAATATTTATCATTAAACCTGTTTGAGGACTGACTTCAGTATCCAAATAGCCAATCACCAGCGAGAAAGTTAATAAGAACAATTGTCGGTAAATTTTTAGGAATCTGAAAATACGTAAAATTTAACAGATGTTAATACATATTGTAATAACTTACGTAGTACTAATAATTGTTAAAATATAGGGTTAGAATAGCAAAATATTTCCTCACAACGCTTTTTAATTTTTTTTTATTTGTAGAAAATTTGAACACCAGAAATTTTATTTTTGATATTAATTTTGTTTTACAAATTTCTGTAGGTACCTAAAATATCAAAAAATGTCATCTTTCAATATCTGGAAAACAAAGCCGCTTAGTGAATTTCCTCAAGAACGCTCTTTTTCAAGAAGTAGAATAAAATTTTAATATTTGTACTGAAAAAATACTTTTTTTACTATTTCACCCTTTTCCTGTAAGTTTAGGGAGTTTAAGGGTGATGAAGAAAAAAACAAATATTTATTTGTTTAGTAAAAAAATAAATAAAACAATTTTTTTAAAGTTGAACGATCTTTATCAGGAAAACTGAGTGTCACGGAGAGGAATGTTGCAGGAAATACAACTATTATTTTTTCATGTTTTGTGAGATATAAGTGGTCTGCTTACTTCCTGCTTGGTTTAAGCGGCTCGACTTACAGGAAGCGACCTACATTGCAGACCTCTAGCAATCTCATTAAATCTGTAATCACACAGATACTGCAGGAGTAATTTAATGCCGGTCGAGGTATTAGTCCGTGGAGTAGTTGTTTCCTGCAGTATCATTTACAGGTTTTCATGTTTTATCTATTCCCAAAGTCAAGAATGAAAAACCGAAGGCACCCTGCATTTGCGCACCAACTCATGTGTTTTAAACTATGAAATAGTATTTCATTCAGTTCGACAATTAGATATCTTATATTAGATAAATCAAACATTTTTGTGGTAGAACATATTCATAGTATCTGCAGTAAGCAAATTCCAAGAATTTATAAAAATGTATTTTTACCAGTTTCATGTTTGAAAATAGTTAGACATTTTTTGTATGTAAGTGGTGAAATCCCATGACATATTTATTGATCAGAATAATTGGGCAAGCAGTTTTAGAGAAAATATATTTTTAATTCTTCATGAAACCCTATGACTCCCATAAAATATCTTTTTGAGACATAACCTTCTGGAAAATTTAAGCTTACATTATTGCTGAGCCCTTTAGTTCCTTATGTGATGTAATATTTTTCATCATGTGAGAAATTTTTAAAATCATAATATAATCATAATAAAACCTTTTTATATTGTTGTTGTAAATATTATAACAGTTAGTATTACTGTTGTTTTGCAACGCCATTTGACATAAAGTATACCATTAACATACAGTTTGACAAATTGTTAATTAATTTTGTCTAGTAAGTACTTTAGTTGCAGGATTTTAAAATTTTGAACTTGATATTTAATAAGAACATAGCACATTTTATTAATAAATCATATCTGTCATTTTGACTATTTTCTAATCATTTGTAGATTTTCCTTTATTTTGTTTTAAATATCCGAGCATCGCAAAGTGTGACGATATCTCCAAAAATATTTGCATTGAAAACTTTGCCATACATACTGATTTTATGGCGGTTTTCCACTAAACGGACAGTTGAGTTTATGTTGTGTTTGTGTTTTCTAGAACCTGAAAAGCAAAAACTAAACTGAAACAATCCCCAAAACTCTTGTTTCCATCAAGCGGGCTACATTTCGTTCGAGTTTTGTTTTCGGTTATTTTCCACTGGTTATCGCGAGGAAGTCAGAACACATGTGTTTTTAATATAGTTACGGCAAGAATTCAGACGACTTAAGTCGTACGAACAAATGAATAATTCATTATATTTTCATCAAAATATTTAAGAAACTGCAACTGAGAATAATAACACTATATACTAAATGTCTGCACTGTATATTGCACTAAATTACTAAAAAATATTGTTTTTAACACGACAAACTATCGAAAATTATGTTAACAGTAAAAACAATCGCGTAACGTCAGCTCTGACGTAAGTCGTCTGAATTGTTGCCGCAACCAACATGTTTAAAGAAGATTTTTTTATTTTTGGTATTGTGGCTGGTTTATACTGAAGTCATTGGGAAAAAAGTAAGTGTATATATGTATGGTTAAAGTGTTTACTTGGTTAGTTAAGTTTGTATACTGTCCTATACGTTTGTATACTAAACGAAAATAGAAAACAACACGACCGTTTCTACTAAATATATTCGAGTTTTAAAACACATCGAAACCTTTTGATGTGACCGCTTCCGAGCGAGACCCGAAAAACAAAACTCCAACAGTCGTAAAACACGCCAGTCTTCAAAAAATTTGCCAAAAGTTACAGTTTTGTTTTATTCGACACGAGTTTGTGTTTTGTTTTTGTTTTGTCCGTTTAGTGGAAAACCGCCTTTAGACGTGCATTGTTGCATTGTGTATACACAACATCACTACGCGTACGGATTCCCACGTGTATATCGACCTCCCCGTCTCTTAGCACTTGATTCCGTATCCACTAGTTTTAAGTACTCACGTTCCGCAGTGATATGAAAACACCGGACTGCGATCCAGGCCGTTGTTGATTGTAATTCGCCCCTGTTTGCACTTGTTTATCTAGCGTCGAGCTTGTCCGGCCAATTTGAGCACAAGATGAGCCGAATTGAGCGGCCCCTCGTCCCAGCAAAAAGATTAGGGGCAATTAGCGTACAACCCGAAAAAGTACGACAAAAATTCTGTTCCACTTTTTTCTTTATACGAGCAGTAATCCTAATCACTGATCAGTAGAGATAGTAGAGTAGAATAGAGACATTTGCGAACGAAGTCAGTAGCGTCACTAAAACCCATTTTTCAGTCCAAAAGTTTTTCTTGAGTCAGTTTTCTTGTTCAAATTACTTGAGTCAGTTTTCTTGTTCAAATTGCTTGGCTCAATTTTCTTGTCAAACCGCTTTACAGTTCACAATTTTCTAGAATTTAGTGCAGTGGTGTCAACGTCTGAAACCGAAGGTACTCTAGGGATTTTAGACTATCCATATTCACCTTTTTAAGCTTTCCATTCGGTTTTTTATAATTTACATTAAAAAACACAATAGAATATCTATTAGAATTTTCCTTGGTACTGGAAATTAAAAAAAATATATATGAGTCTCACTACCAGTCGTATGTTTCACGTCGTTGTCAATTTCAACTTCTTTCCTGCTGCATGCTCCACTTTTTACTTTGTTCAGTTTTAACATTTTTAATGCACAATAAACACGTATACTAGACACTTTTGTAAAAAGAAACTGCTCCTCTCGACTTTCTCTATCTGTTAAATTCAGCTACCTTAATGGGGAAATGGGATGATTTTTCAAAATACGTGCATCGAAATGGCGTTTGTCCTAGACAATTTCGTGGAAAAATAAGCCTAAAAACGGTATTTAAAAGTTTAGTCTGGCCACGCCCCCACAAAACAGTCGCTGCTACATCGAAGACCGTGACGTCATACGCCGTTCCCACATGTGTTGTGTAACATTGGTATTGAATAAAGTTGCAAAATAGACTCGTAAAATGGGCACATAAAGTGCATCTCACCAGACAAATGAAAGAGTATTGCATTACATATGAATACAGCATATAGCGCCTAATAAAAAATATCTCACCGTACCAAAAAAGGAAAAAAAAATGTGGTGTAGGGCGATGAAGCACGACGAAAGGAAGCATTGCAACATTGTTTGTTTGTATTTGCTGCTATTTACATGTAGAATGATATTTATAAAATTTTGCTACTTGCTAAGTTATATTTAACAATACTGTAAGTTCACCACATCACCACTAATAATTTTCGCATTACTTACACAGTATTTACACTATCTATAACCCAAAAATGCGACAAAAACACAAGAAACAAACATGTGTTTATATCACCAACACCGTAATCTACATCAGTATCCAAGGAAACAAACCGCGCTGAACGGCGTGTGACGTCACACATCAATAATATCGCGTTTACGGCCACGTGATTTTGTTTACATTCTATGGCAATTTATTAATATTAATATTTTACTTATGTGATTATTGCCGCCAGACACATGTTCTGACCTTTCAATATGTTTGAAAGATTATCAGCTATTGATTATATGTGTGTCAATTTTATTTAAAATATTTCATGTCATGTTTGTCATCATAATATTTCGGATCATTCGGCCCATCTACTATTGCTTGATCAAATTAAAAAATGTCCTACCTATATCACCAAACGAGTATTCAACAATACTCATGGGGAGATTCTATTACATACATTTCAAATGCATGGGGTATTGGTGGGAAGATGACGCACGGCAGGGCGGGCTTAGTCAGTACTCCCCTACTCTCCTACGCCGACGGCCGAACGCTAAACGAATAGTGTGCTATACGAATACTGGTTTAGTCCCAAAATAGGGGAGGACGCGTTTGCTTACGTAACTACAGGCAAGCTTGGACGGCGAGCAGTGGAAGGGATTATTCTTAGCATTTCATACGACCGGTTAAATATTTTCTCTATTTGTATATTGGAAGTGTTAACTTTTGTTAAAAATAATTTTTCATTATTTGTAACGAACAACTTTAACCATAATTATAGTACAAGAAACTGTGATGCTTTGGTTATCCCACAACACAGCTTGTCTGTTTATAAATCAAGTCCAATGTATAATGGAATAAAATTTTATAATAAACTTCCTAGCTATATTAAACAATTAATAAATATAAGCCGTTTTAGTAAAACTTTGGTTGATTTCTTATTGGAGCATGCATTCTATGATATAAATGAATACTTCAGTTTTTAACCTTTTAATACTTTGACCATTAGGTATAAGATTTTATTTTTAAGATTACTGTTTTGACTAGTCCTGTACACCATGTATACATTTTGTATCTGGTATTTTTTAAAGGACAATAAAGATTATTATTATTATTGGCCACTAACAACGTGTGATGATATGGATACGGGACCCTATCAACCTTCGCAAACTTCGCTATATTTATGTATCGAAGGACAAAAACTGTATTGATCAGTAAATATAGTTTTTTTTTTGTCATAGTTCTAACGTGTGTGATCTACTGTATTATTATATTTAGCTATCGCTGGATGAATCTGTGACCAGTTCCCGGTCGCGCTCAATTCTCCGATTGATATATGGATTTAGATTGATGACAGATTTGAATTCAATTAATAATAATAAACAGCATGATTGATTTTAGCAAAATATTGATACGTAGCGCGCAATATTGTGTTTACTGCTGACTGTAATTCAGAATCCCATTAATGCATTTGTAAAATTTAAATTAGTCCGATTAAAAAGGAAACTGTTTGATTGTCTGTTGTATTACGTCTAACTTCATTTGAATTCATATCATAACGTTTGGCTCTAAAATTATTTCTTAGCTATTGATTGTCAATCACAGTTTTTGGTTATGTATTCATTTAATTATCTGTGACACAACTGTTCATACATATAGTATCCAATTATAGGACAAAAAAATACATACAATTTAAAAAAGAGAAAGAAGTACTGATTGATACCTGCGGAACTGTTGATGTCACTAATAAATCAGTTGATTTATTAAGTAATTTTTTTGTAACTCCTGCTGCAAAGTATAAAAGTCCTGAAATGACTTATCAGCGGCAAAGAGAGCATGCATTTGATTATTATTATTATTACAATCTTGATTCAAATAATACATTATTTCTTCTGGAGGTATTTGGAAAAATCAATGTAGATTGCAATTTTTTTGTAATTAAAGAGATATAGATCACCATAGACGAGTAAAAGGCGAATAATGTGTTTCGCAAAATAGTTGAGTATATATTTGTATAGTATAATCAACAATCAGTAGTGGTCCTTATTTAACTGAGGTTTGTTTAGAATTGTTAAAAAATTAATAACATTCAGTAAATGCATGTTCTACCGACAGAATGAAAATAAAACGTTTTCTTGTTTTTCTTTTAGTCTTTCTTGAACTTAGTCAATGTGTCCGGCGATCAATTTCACAAATTCAGTGATCTTCACTGGACGCCCCCTAGTGACCAGCGCCCTAGTTATGATTATTATACGTTTTTGAAAATTCCAAAAGTAATTGGAAAAATCCGAAACTACTATGGAATTTGTTTATAATTTATAGCCACTTCGATCCGTTTTGCATGATGTGCTCTTAAATCTCCTTCTAATGACTGTCAATCGTCGATACCGAGACCTATATCTGGAGGAACTTATCAAAGGAATACAACAAAAGTAATTAGATTTGTGTGTTCAAATGAGATATTCATCGATACGCATGACTTACCCTGGATAGAGCTCGAGGAATGTTTGCTGGTTAGACAATAAAGTCTATGACCTTTTGTTATTATTTATTAAATTATCAATCACCTGCGCCCAAGGAGTGGTTCCATGCCGTGAAAACGACACTGCACCAAACGGGTATTTTTTAAAATACGCCCGTGCGATTGCTGTGAATGAAATTTATTTAATGGGCAATTTATTTGTCTTCGATTTACAGTTAGTCTTCATTATGTTATATAATTGCATCGTGTCCCACTTAATAGACGCTTTTGTACGGCTTCTATCAAACTGCTTGCTGATAAGGTCAAATAGTTCCGAAATTTAAAAGAGAAGTGCCTATTTGTTGATAAGGTAGCATTCTAAATATTTAGAGATTTATGTATTTATTTATCAAAAATACATGCGGAGATCAAAAGGACATTGTTAATCAAAAAAATCATTTTTATACAGGGTGTCCAGAAATTAATGGGACACAGAGCAAGAGTAGGGCTTTTACGACAAAATAATGCGATGTAGCCACACTTACCTCCAAAAGTTGATGGTTAAAAACATACAGGGTGTCGAATTTAAAATTTCATTTGCGATATTTGTAAGTAACTTTTTAAAAAATCCAAATAATTGCATACATTTTGGATATCGGGATATTTTGAGGATGAAAAATTCAAATTTGTGTTAAATTTTGACGTCACTAGTAGAGGGCGCCACATATGGTATATCATGCTTCTTTTAAATTGGAACTTTTTTGCGGCTTGGTGTATCCCTCTGACTATTGAAACAATTGGTCCTTCTACCTTTTTTTTCTGAAAAAGGTATAACTTATTGAAGTCGTTAGGAGTAACCGTTTTTGAAATGGTCAATGCACTGAGTAAGAACTGTTTTGGTTTCAGGTGATGTGGCTGTTCCGCTGAAAATACAGCAAAATATTACTTGAAAAAAGAGAGGAGACTTGAGTGTTTCAATAGTCAGAGGCATACACTAAGCCGCCTTTTTTCCCTCAGAAATATTGCAAAAATAAATTCTCAACATTTAGTCAGTAGCAGTTGGCCAAAGATGTATTTGATAAGCTTTTCAACAAATTTTGTATATTTTCGAATATGTTCCATTTTGGTAAATTTAATGGAAACTTTTCCTCTCAGAAATGTTACAAAAAAAAAACAATCAACATGTAATTAGTAGTAATTGGCAAAAGAAGTATTGAATTGTAGCATTCCTGATAAGCTTCTTCGACAAATTTAACACATTTTTGAATATGTTGAAATTATATGAATTTTTGTTCATTCGATTTTCGCAATGGATTGATTTTAAAAGGTAATAGTATGGTATTTTTTCATATGTGTAATTCTGGAGAACTGTCCTCTTTTCTTCTTAGAAAATATTACTTTTGATTTTTTACAAACATCTCACATATTTAAATGAAACACATTACAACGAGTTTGCCAGAATAGCAAGTGTGCCAACAATTTGAAAATCCGGTTCGGCATGAATGTACACCATTCCTAAATTTTATATTTCACAAAAACGGCAAATGTTCCCTTGCGTAATTTTTGCTGATTTTTAAACATCTCATCGTCTGCAACCAAGTGAATAGGGGACATATGCTGCTTGTTCATAGAATGATGGGATGACTTACATTAAGGCAGACGTTTCAAAGAACAAAGAGTCTTATTAAAGATGCATACAAAAATCCACTCACTAGGTGGAGGTTTTTATTAGCGTAGTACTAAAATATAATATTGAAATTGAATCATTTCCTTTGGGGTGAAATGCTCTAATCATATCGCTGTGTACCATACACGTGAAAAATACTTAATAATTCTGCGAGGTGTGACAATGTTTACAATGCCGTATACAATGTTCTCAATGTACAGTTGACGTGTAAAATTCAAGAGACTTTATGACAGAGTAAACGATGTTCTTATTTCTTATTCTAAATGACTTATCAGCCTGAAAACTGTTATACACCCTGGGGAAAACTTGTATAATTGACTCAGTGAAGAGACATTTTTTCTAACTTACTCATATTTTTTATATCGTCTCAACAAACAACTATAAATTCCTTAAAAATATGTGTATAATCCGCGCTTAATAATCAGATTTTAAGCAAAAGTGTCATTACTGCTTATACCAATTCATTTGTAGTTATACATATATATTATTAAAACAACCACAACTGTTACAATGTTATTAAACATATAATATATAACATAATTATTAATAATTCATATTTTTAACATTCTAAAAAAGCAGTTTTTTAGCTGTTTCTTTTATACGAATACAAAAAGTATATCGTCTTTTACAGTCCGCGGACAAATGTCCTTTCTGGACGCCTTTTCATTGCTTGGCCAGCCTCTCACCTGGTATAATGTGTGAATAATTTTTAATTGTTGTGATCAAAACTGTAAAAATGTTTTGTTTATGTGTACAAGTAAAATTTTACTGCTGATTTTATTCTTTTTGTATGTTGTTAAAATGTCAGTTCCTCTTTACAATCTCATAATTCGTAAGAAACGTTTTCAATGATTTTATAATTAGTATAACTAATGATAATGTAGAGTTCCTGATGAAGAACTAATAAGTTCGAAAGCTTGAACAGAAAAATGAGTGTTCCTTTCTCTTGACTTCACTACTCCACCCAATTGCATTAAAATTTTGGTTCTTAACTAGCCAGCAGTACTAATTTTATTATATATATTTTTTGTGCGTCTGATCTACCTCCTGAAAAGTTATGAATAAAATAAAATTTGAGAGTGTCCTTTAGCGATTCTTGCAAAATATGATCCTTGATCAATATAGATGTTCAGGAAATGTACAAATGTTGGTACTAATTTATGTAAAATTAATAAAATCCATCGCAGAACCATTTAGAAAATACTGTCCATTAACATCAAGATTTACAAACCATCCCGTCTCACTCTGGCGCCCACAGTCGATACGGCCGGAGAGTCTTGGCCCCAAAACACAGCCATAATTTATTGGTATTATTTAAATAATTTAATGACGGCGTTACAGGCCTGGTTTATGGGACATCTGTGTCATATTTCTGAATTTAAACATGACAGACCGTCGCGAATAACACAATACTCGTTTTTAATTATAATATTCCCCGATAGATTTATGGCGAAGAGTCTGGCTAGACGCGGAAACGCTAATGCGAGTTTCATAAATAGATACGAAATGTGTCACTGGAAGATCGCTAATCGTCACGCTGAGAGGTCGCTAGAAATTTATACCAGAGCCCCGGCCGCCTTGGAATTACACATTTCAATTTGTTTTTGTGCCATCGCGATATGTGGGATGATTCACAATTTAACGATATAGAGTGTGTCCAAAAATCATTAAATAAAATTCATGTTTCTTTTCTAGATTAAATTTGAAAATCGCCGAACCAGGTCAATTAGTAGATATTTAGAGATTGACACTTTTTTACAGTTTTCTATCAATTTATTTTTGAGCCCCGGTTGACAGAACTATGACATTACCGACGTTTTTTCAAAAAGGACGCGCTATTATTTCATAGTCTTGTAAAGACCAATATAAGTTTAAACCTAAACCTAATTAGTGACTTAGTAGTTTGCCACAGGGTACGCTGTTGTCTTCTGTTGTGCAGTATGATGCTGTGTGAACGTGCCGTTAATGAAATGCTCGCTTTAAGAATTAAGGCAGATTTAATATCAATAGCTGATGATACGGCTGTGTTCCATACAAAGATTGGTTCCATACAAATTTACTTATTATAAAAGATCGCGCACAATATACCTATCCCGACCAGCACAGCACGGGCTTGTAAGCCTGCACGGCTTCTCACACTTATCCAGCACGAACCAACAACTTTTAGCTATGTTGTACGGTGCAGGCCGAAGAAACCAGGAAAATGAGAAAGTCTTGGGTTTGTCGTATCAATATATAGGGAAGCTGCATGGTGAATTTCATCATTTACCTATTTTATGAACTGAAGAGAAACTGGTCGAATATTTCTAGCAGCTTGAAACCAATTCCTGACTTTTATGCAAACAGATCTTACGTCGGACTAGTGTGGCCTGGCATAGAAATTGCACCGACATGACCTGCAGTGACAGTCGTTGCAGGTGACGGTACATGCAGGTGCTAGTCTAGTATGCGATGGGCCATTAAATAACATGGGAACCTTCAAATAGCAGGCTTTTCAGGTCCGTGCAGGCATAATGTGCGCGATTTTTAATTTAAACAAATCAAAAACTGATTTCTTAACTTTTCTTTTGTATAAAAATTATTACTTTTATAGATATAAGTATAGAACATATAAACCTTAATATTCCCCTACCCTGTTGCAAAAGTTGCGCGATGTTTTATGAAATTTTCGAAAATGATAGTAAAAAGCAAACGAAGTTCAAACAAAATGGCCAAAATGTTAACTTTGCTAATTTAAATAGAATACCCTGTATATTTTTGCATATTTTGAGAGAACGTTTCTTGGCGAGCATAGTCATGTAGGGTTTATTGAGTCCATCTCTATCAATAAGAGAGATACTATTAAAAATGGAATGAAGGTTTTTTTGTTTGTAATTATTAGACCTTTTTTAGCCATCTCTTTCCTTTTGCCAATTACGTAAGAAATTTTATTCAAGCGGTCGTTTTTCCTCAAAATTACCTGAGTGGACGTTATGCAACATCTCCGTCTTGTGGCCACATGCTAAATCTGGTGGTCCACAATTTGTAATAATACTAGAATTGTGTTTCTATAGTTTTGGTAATGAGCACCACATGTTTTGTATTAATATCATATATAAATATTAATATTTTAAATTTTACGGTATGACATTTATTACAAAATATAAATCATTTTTATTTGTGCACATCTATAAACCTATAATTTAAAGAAGAATAACCTATTCTATAATTAATAATATTTTATTCATATTTTAACAAAATATTATTCTTTAAATAAATTTTAAATTTAGTGTCATTTTAAAAAAGAGAAGTGTTGAATTAAGTACAAGAATGCTTGGATGTCGAGAATACGTAAATATTTATATCAAATATACACATACACACTTGAATTAAGTTTAAAATTTTAAGTATATTATTATGCTTAAATATAGATTAGATTTTTATTTATAATTCAAATTCATGGCCGTAGTAAAAAATTGTCTTCCTTAAGCGAAACACTCCGTATATGAAGCCATAATAATGGAATCATATAATTGATTTTCATCTTAATATATTGATTTAATTTCTACATCATAATTGAATCTGATATTCTCTGAAATTTTTGTGATGTTACATCTTTCAGAGTGATAGTTATATGAGTGAAACATATTTCCTTTTTGTCACAGACTCTATTTTGTAAACTTTCGTCCAAAACTCACGTGGAGGTCACAAATTTGCACTGGCGACGCATCAGGTCCTCTGTTCATTTACCATTACCCGGGTTTTGCGCCGTTTCATTTAAAAGTCCGCCGTAAAAATTTTCCGGGCAATTAATTCTTGCTCGACCCGACCTTGAATTACGTGTCCGCGATGGTCCGTCGGATTAGTGTGTTAATTATGCACGGCTCTGGATTCGATGAAATATTAATCCTTATCTAGTAGGTAGTGGTGCGGACAGGCGTTATGTTGTCGACAATCGTATCAGCTGTAAAAAAACGATCTGGTTAATTGGTGGATCTATTTTTGTTTTGTATGTCATTTATACAACTTTCGTAATACACAATAAATATTAGAAATCATAATACGTCATCAACAACCAACAACAAAAATCAGTGTTAAGGGCGTCGTATTCTTGAAATAGTGTGTTCTACAAAATATATAAATTTTAAACATTTAAGAGCTAAATAATATAGATCTTAGCAAATACCAGGAATGTTATCTCATGCCACCTGCGAATATTCAAAGGTACCGAAGGTTCGACAAAAAGCGGTTTAATCAACAAATTTTTTGGTACAGAAATCTTTCAAAATACGAATTCGCAGAAAAGTACACTACCTAATTTTATTTTAATAAAGAAATACTAACGCTAAACAAAATTTTAAGTGAACTTTCAGAGGACAACGATTTGCCAAAAATCAGTAGAAACAAATTATGGGCCGTCTTACAAGAGTTGAATTTTTGTTGGGAAAAGCAGAACAGGAAGTCAGTTCTTATCGATAAAGGTGAAATTATTTGTTGGCGAACATCCTACTTAAGATCAATTAGAAAATTCCGTGACGAAGGGAGGAATATTTATTATCTAGACGAAACTTGGATCAACGAGGAATATACTGTAACAAAAGTATGGCAAGATAAAAATGTAAAAAGTTTTCGACAAGCATATTTGGATGGACTTTCAACAGGGTTCAAGGCACCTTCAGGTAAAGGGCGAAAATTAATAGTGACACATACAGGTAGTGCCAGTGGTTTTGTAGATGGCGGTTTACTTTTATTTGAATCTAAAAATACAGGTTACTATCACGAAGACTTGAACGCAGATGTTTTCGAAGAGTATTTTACACAGATGTTGGATCTTATTCCTCCGGGGTCTGTAATTGTCATAGATAATGCCAGTTACCATTCACGGCAGATCGAGCGGACGCCTACGACTGCTTGAAGGACGGCCGATTTAATTCAATGGTTATCCGGAAAAAACATTTCTTTTGAAACAAATATGGTGAAAAAGGAACTTTTGACACTTGTCAATCTTAACAAGATCAGAAAAATATGTTATCGATGAAATGGCAACAAATCGCCAAATAACGGTACTACGGTTACCACCTCATCACTGTGACCTTAACCCAATCGAATTAGTCTGGGCGCAGGTAAAAGGAGATGTAGCGCGAAATAATACGAGGTTTAAATTAAGTGATGTGAAAATTTTGTTAAAAAATTTCTTGGAACTGGCGAAGATGTATACATCATGTACAAAAAGAAGAGGAGAAAATGTGGGAACTCGATAATTTAATTGACGTTACGGAACCTATCGTTATCGATCTAGGAGACGAAGATAATTCATCAGAATATTCAGAGGACGAATTTTAATATACCTACTTTTTTATTTTCTTTATTGTACATTTATACAACAGTACATTTACATACCATAATTTGAATTTTCAAAATACATATATTTTTGTGTGGAATAAAAGTCTATTCATTAAATTTAAATAAATATTTTGATAATAATATTGAATAATTTTATTTGAATTACTAAAAACCCTCTTAACCCGGTTATGATGCTTAAAGTAGCCTCTAGTTTTGAAATGCTGTTTTTATATTGTTTACTTATAAGAAAAATGGACCGAGAAATTGAAGCGGCATAGACAGATATGGATTGTCGGGGATTAAATTTTAGCTACCTGCTACAATTTAGTACGGTTCGATCACACAAAGTTTTTTTAAAAGTACACCTCATCTATACCGATAATACATAATATAAAAATATTGAATATAAGCACCAGTACTACTACTTTTATTTACGATTTGCATACATAATAAGCTTTTATTCTCTCTTTCATTTCTAAACTATAGTATGTCATAAAATGAAATTAGTTTAGTTTTCAGTTTTTTCTCTTTGGTTACAAGTGGATTAAACGGAGTATAAAAATATGTAAATGTGTTAGTAAATATTATTTACACTCTTACTTCGTTTTTCAATAGTGTATCATAACCATGAACCATCGCTATAAATTTTTCACAGATTTACGGTCAAGCTACAGCAGGCCTGTATAGATTCAGTTAAATTTAGCTCACATTTCAAATTTAACATTTCCTTCTTAAGATATTTCCCTATTTTGACTCGTAAACTAAATACTACATTTTATTAAAATTTTTCTCCAATGAAAATTTGCAAGGAGGAAGAATCCTAGAGCCCTTCCGCACCTGCCGCCACTGGTTTTAAGTTAAAAAACTGTTTTTGTGAGCACCAGCAAAACTCGTACGGTTTTTTTTTCAGATAAATTTACTTTGTAATCCGTGCTTTCCTGGCAAGTTTCAGGAGGTTTATCTGTTTGTATTATGTAGTAGAACAGCTCATTTTTATAAATATTCCAAACCGTTTTGATTTTCAGCCTTCGCCACACTGAAACACAACCGATATTGAAACCTAGGCCTTATCAAAATTATTATTACATACTTAATACTATCTACATCCGTAATTTATGTGTCCAACAAAGATTTATGACAAATAATTACCATTATCGACACAACTTACACATTATTGATATGCCTTACGTTGCATTTTTGTGGAACGTGTCACGTTATTTTTATTTAAGGCATATCTCTGATTGACGTGTTTATCAAAACATTAAAATAATAATCGCGTAGGCTGTGTTCCTAATCATAAATAACATACCACACAATAAGAATATTTTATCGTGTTAAATTGTAATATTTAATGCTGGACGGAATGCTAATTACTTTGGAGAAACAATGAAGTCGCTCTTTGATTGACGTGATAGTTATCGACAATGGATGTGACAGGGCTCGTGATCAAATACAGTTTATTGTTTTGTTGAAAAAAAAGTTGTTTGGAAATGTAATTACTGGGAATGAACACCCACAGGGTGAATAATTAATTGTAACCGGTATTTTCTGCTTCTTCCCTGTATTCTTACTAAAGTGGTTTTAGATATTCCACTTCGTTTATATTTGATTATGGAATGATTCCTACATTATCCCATAAAACATACAAACAATATCTATATATATATATTTATGGCAAGTGAAATTATTGATATATACAGAGTGTTGAGTAGAGAATAGGTCATAGTTTAAGGCTAGCTTCCTTGGGCAAAAATAATGTGATTTAAGTTAACTTGGTACAATTTTGTTTCCTTAGATTCCTGAGAAAGTACTTTATTTATTTAATTTGTTTACAATAACTTCTTTATTTGTAATTGCACTAAAAATTTTAGATAACGAGTTTTTTTGTGCTAAATATCTGAGCGTATGTATCACAAGGTATATTATTCCTTTTTTTATTATGTTTAAATATTTTATTAATTTTGTTCATGGCTAGCCTTAACATAAGGCCTATTCTTTATTGAACATCCTGTATATAAGCCAAAAATAATATATTATTTATACATCTTAATTATGGTCAGTGGTCACGCGGTTTAAGGCGTCAGTACTTGAATCGAGGTGACTAGATCGGTGTTGGTTCGAGCCCAGCTGCCGGTAGACCGTATATAAGCTATATTCGTGGAGAGGTTTGGCGGTCTCTCTGCAGGTATGGTAGGGTGGAAGAATGTTGGCTTGGGTCAATGTGAGAGATTGATACCGGTTGATATTTGACTACCCCCCTAATTAATGAGGTTTTCCAGGTTTCCCTCATTCCTGCACTGAATAGTGGTTAGGGCCTACCAACGTAAGTCGTTCCTGGGCGCAAATGCGGTCTGCTTAATAATAATATGCCGTCCCCTCTCCCGCACAAGTCTCCGACTTCTGGGCTAATCCCTGTGATTAGAATAAGGGGTAGAGATATTATTATTATTATCTTAATTATGTTGTTAATTTAATTATACAATTTTACTGTCCTTATTTTACCTATATGGTAAAGATGGTATTGTCTCTTTCAGTTTTATTCATTTTTAAATGACCAACAGTTAGAGCTTACGACCGAGTAGCTGGCTAGACTTTACCTGCCAAAACCTGCCAGGCGGAGAATCGGCGAATGATGAAAAAATGAAACTTGAGAACCAGAAAGTGACGTTTGGTGATGATTTTCCTTGTTCTTATGCCGTGACCTCGGTAACGGGTCATTGCCAGTAACAGAATTAAAGTACACGTCCCTAGCATTAGCTAGTATTTTTTGACCTACTCCGGTTATTCTCGGGATAGGCTCTGTGCGAACAGACCCGCTATCGGTATCTCTGGACTGGCCCATATATGGATTTCTTCTCCTGATCTTGGTATTTCTACTGTTACCGTGGGAACCGTTCCTCATATAATGATCACCTCTATCCAAGACGTCCCGTAGTCGCCTCTGTAACTGGTTGCATCCCATGCTTCCATGTTTATTGTCCGTGTTTTCATTTGCTAACTATGACCATACATATATATGTGCATTGTAAGCAATTCCTAACAGTCGGCCTCGCTCAAAATTTTCTCTATGTCGACGTTCCTGGAAAATGTACAATCATCGAATCCATATATTTAAATAAGCGTCAATTGTTCTTGTGACGCATGCTTTAAAATATATTTAGAAGTTCCTACAACTTTCTGCTTTTCTAGTATCTCGAATAATAACGCAGACAGTTCTGAACCAGTTCTCTACGGCTGCTGGAACAGGCCTGAGGTGTTCCAGGTTTCCCTCACTCCTGAATTCAATGTTGGTTAGGGCCGACCAACGTAAGTCCTTCCTGGGCGCAAACGTGGCCTACTTAATAATAATATGCCGCCCCCTCTCCCGCACAAGTCTCCGACTTCTGGGCTAATCCTCGTAATTAGAATGAGGGGTAGAGTATTGTTACTTCTCTGTGTGTTATTGGGCTCATAATATGATCTTTCTCGTTTTGTGTTAAAATAGTTAAAATTCAATGGTAAAGACTAAATATTTTGTAACTCATATAACCGGTTTTATAGATATATATCCGAACGTGTTTGTTCTCTATGAAATTTAACCAGTTCCAGTGCCTGCTATTCGGAATATCGACTGAAAAGTGCACGGGTCGAACTTTCCGCAACAAGAACTGCACATTGTCCGCAGAAAAAATGAAGTAGATTTTCTAAAAATACCAACAGAGGAACAAAGAGCGTACTCGATAGCTGTCCAGCTATCGACGGCTCCAAAGCGCGTCATCCACCATATTGTTCTATCTCACATTGATAATGGTCCGTTACATTTTATTCTGTTAGAGGAAAATAATACTTTTGACACGTTTACTGATAATGCACCTGCTTTTCACAAACACCTACTTTACAAGTCAGCGATAGTTTTATGCAACTGGAAAGGTAAATGATGTGAACGCCGATACTGATCTTTATGTACACTGGAACGAGCTATTTGCGGACGTAAAAATTCATTTACCAATACGTCATTTATTAAATGAGTTTTAATAGCGCCATTTCATCCTTCGGTGATGTTTGTTAAAAAAGTGTAAAACAGTATTAAGTGCATTTTCAAGTTAAATCTGATTTGTGTTTAAAATGTCTTGCGCTGGAAATTAATTGTCAGATACTCCTGACGAACTCATCCAAACCAACTCGAAGTAAATTGTTAGTTAACTCGTTTCTATAAGTTTTAAATAGATTGCTTGATTTTTATTAATATTTTTTTACAGTATGATACATTTTATGATAATAATGCAATCCCAAAATATATATACTACGTAACAAAGAAAGGTAAACAGCTATATACGTTCATTAGATTTAGATAATTGGTTCTACAGTTTATTGAGAACCCACAATTCATAATATTCTCATTGATACACCTGGACTTGGATCTAATAAGGTTGTCAATAAGTTCTTCTGGTATCTCATTCCAAAGTCACCTGAACTTCATGGGTAAGAGCTGCTAAAGTCTGGGAGGGGGGGGGGTTATAAATGTAGCAGTCTGCGGCCAAACGTATCCTACCCTGAATGTAGCGTTAGTCTGTGAAGTTGCCTCTAATGAGTACTAGTGGTGATCTGCTACCATATGCGATAACACCTACTGTATGATGGACATAACGCTCTCTGTCCAATTGTGGATTGCTTATTTCACCACGTCGCCTTCTCACCCTTGCACGACCATCGTGCACCCCTGACAGAAATGATATTCGTCATTAATGATCTGAATCCATTCTTGGTCCCACTGAATTCTCTTTCTACATGATGATAAGCGGTTAACTCGATGTTGACGAGTGAGAAGCAGCACCCAATGTGGACTATAATACAAAATTACAAAACGTCGCATTTGAGACTGATGGAGCATATCGACCATCCCCGCCATATTCGTCAAACCACTGATTGGCAATAGTCCGGCTGCTGCTAAATCAGTATCTGAGAGCTAAAAGTTACAATCGACGATCTTCACGCTCTGTGGTTCTTCTACGACGGCTGGTGCCTCTCGCTCTGTATCCATAGCCTTCCTGAGTCTACGGCTGGTAATACCATAGTATGGTACATAAGGATCAGTAGATGTGTACATGCTACATCATGTATGAATCCGTTCTTAGAGAAGATTAATACCAACAGTAATATTGGACAAACCTGCTTGAATCTGATAAAATCCTTTTATGTACATGCACTAAGATATATAATCAACAAACAGGGAAAAACGATAGCACAATGTATATATAAGAAAGACATCAAGTGCCACCTAAGGAATATCAGCAGTCAGTAGTTGTGGAACATGGTGGTATCAATATATCAGAATAAAACCAAGGGTTTAGTGGGAGAGGAGAGATTAGTGACAAAAATCCAGTAATCGAAATAATTTCAGTCAAAGCGATGATTCGGAACTGCCTGGTTTTCAAGTAATATTCAGTAACATTCAGTTAAGTTCCAGAACATCACAAGCCAGTGCCTCCAGTGCATACATCGAATATAAAGTATTGGAAAGTTCATGTCGTATATATTTTTGCGTACGACGACCAAAGTAAGTTACTAGACATCTGTACGACAGACAATGATGGTTAAAATTCTGTTTATTTGTAGGGACCATCTGAAACCTCCTCGATAAAATCAAATTTTTGACGCTTATTGCGGAATCTGTTACCGCTATTGCGTTGTTAGGTAGAAACAAGTGCGCCGCCAGGAGAAAAATGTTAGACGCTAAACAGAGATTGAACCGAATTAAAATATCATTGGACGGTGGCTATGTGCACTTGCATCTACATTTTAAAGCTATATCTGTCCTATTTTTATTCGATTTCTGTTTATGTGAATAACGGAGATGAAGGAAACAGAATAAAATCCATCAAATAGACATCTCCATATCTCACAACGTTGGAACTGTTATTGTCTTACTTAATACTATCTTTCTTATTGCATATCAGAGAGAACGTTTGTACTTTCCGAATCTGTATACATATATTAAAGGTTTTTATATTTTCGGAGTAAGTATTTGATAATTTCACGCTAAGTGTGATATAGATCTATTTTCTATTTTATCTACTAGTAATTTGACTACATAAGTTAATTGTTGATTATTTGGAATGATTTTGAGGGTTCTCCTATAAATTGAAACAAAACGATGACCATAATACCATTAATTAACTTAAAGTGATTATCCCCGTCCTTAGCGAAGTTCCGGGAAGGCTTATTATCGATTTCCATTTATATAATTCCTGTTAACCTTTCAGTGTTGTGCAGTAGAAAAGCATTCCGGTTGGGTTGGAGGAGTATTGACGCTCTCTGTCCGTCATAATGAGAGCCTCAATCAATGCCAGCGGCTCAAATGGGGGTGAAAATGACTGCCTTTCTATGCCGTATCATCTTCACTCTTTTATTAAAATACCTAAGAGCTTTATTGTCATTTTATTTCTTTGTCGGGTCCTATCAATGGACGCTTTGTTCCGAATTAAAAATTTTACCATAGAGGCCGGTGATAAGGGACGCGGAAGTCGTTTGTTTTATCTCGTTTCACGTTAATAAATGTTTTAATACCAGCTTAAAGTTTTTATACAGAAACTTGTGCATACCCGTGACTGACTATAGGTAAGTATGGAAATTGAAATTTCGACGTCAATGATTTCAGTACATATCCTGTATCTTGACAAAATTTATACTAATAATAAACAAATTAAGGTTGTTCAGGTTCTCTAATAATTTAATTTTGTTATTACCCATCATCATAAGCAACTTGTAGAACATGAAGGATATGAAACTACTTCTGGTGTGCCACAATGCTCTAACGTGAGGCCTCTTTTGTTTATTATCTCGATCAATGACATTCTTGGAACTATCCTGTCACAAATTGATGTTGTTCAGACTGTTTTATACTGTAGAATAATGAATGTCGCATCAATTGTTGAATGGTATACAAAACATCCATTATAATGTTTCAAAATGCATTATGATTACTTATTGTGAGAAAAACGAATTAATACGTGGTACTGATAGCGTATATAATCAATTGTGATACCGGAACTGCTAGGCAAAAACATGGGCTGTCCTTGGTGGACTAGACAAAAACTGGAAATATTTTGTGGCAGTGCATTTTTTATCTTCTTTACATTTGTTATTACTATTTTCTGATATTGTTTATGACTAAATTTTAATCTAAAAACATTTCTTGCATGTTATTTCCGCATGCATAAATTTAAAATTTTATCAAAATGAAATCTTTAAACAAGCTTTTTTGTTACAAATTTATACAAACATTAAAAACCTTACTTGAATATTACTATATAGCAAAATTAGGCCAGGACAATAAAATTTTGCACGCGTATTTCATTTTTCATAATTGTTTTAAAATAATATTGTATCGTATCAATGCAGAATGGGTACCACTATCGACAAAATTGTGAAATCAAAAAAAAAATAAAATAATCAAAGTAGGTCTAGGAAATTAAAATTTCCCACCTAGCTTTATAGTTCGTTAATTATGTTTCTGTTTACTTTAACATTTGTAATTTTTGTAAGACCTTTATTTTGATATTTTTAGTAAGCACATTCCAGGTTATATTCAAATTGGTACTAGACGCGTTCTCAAGGCCCTAAGATCACACGAGGGAGTTTATTAAATAATAATTTTTCTAAATTTCCAAGGCTTACTTGATTTTACGAATGTGAACTCTCACAAACAAGCAGAGCTGAATCACAGAAGGCCGTATTTTAACACTGACATCTGGAATTGTGGGAAGGTAGCTTAAAATGCTACAGCACTGAAGCTCCTTGTACTTCATCGCATTAAAAGACCACCTGAGCTGCTGACCAACATATTAAAGAGAACAAGGTGTTGACGTCGCTCAGGGGATCTCTCATATATGCGATAGAAGGCCAACGTTCTCCCAACACAGAATCTCTTGCTGATGAGATGGCACTCACACTTTCTCATATAGTAAATGTGCTTCCTTAGCCAACAGTATCCAGTTTGAATACCTGTCACCAGGCGAATATTTGTTCTTGACATGGCTAGGTACATTTTGGCTCTATCCTTGTAGGGGTACTCTAGAAACTCCTAGACAAACTGACAGCTTTTTGTTTCATCCCACTGCTTCCTAAACTCTTTGTGGGTCCTTTATAATCTCAACAAAAGCAGACGCATACTGTAAGGACTAGGTCCAAAGATATTGAAATTCAATGCACTCCTGACGAGCTTGTCAGGTTCTTTATTGTTTCTATACAGTTTATGTCCCTTAACTCATACAGGGATAGCAACACAGCCGACAACAGCATACAGAGGCTACAACCAATGACTGGTGACATTTCCATGATGATCTAGTCGATATTTTAAGATTAGGTAAGGTCAGTACCTGTGTCTATTATCTATATGGTTTTGCTCGTTCTATGCCTACATCTGTGATGTTGATTACAGAATCACTGACGGTTTGTTCATTCTTGATAAGTATGTGTAGGATCTGTCAAACGCAAACTTGGGAGAAACACTGCATCCTCATCTTAATTTGTTGTGGATGATTGCGTGTTGGAATATGTCCAAAAGTGAATTTCAATTTTGAAAATCATTTAATAATTTTATTATGCCAGGTATGTTTTTTTGTTACTAAATTTATCTAAATTGATTTTATTTTAGCTATACCTAAATACCATTACAATAAAGTAAAAATAAACTACTTGTGACTGATTAGTTTGTTTAATACGGCGCAAAAACAGCAACGAGCCTATACAGGAGCAGCTCACGCTACCAAACGGTTATGCAGTCTGCACCAGGCCATGAATATAAAATATGCAGGGCGGAGCGCAGCAGCGTTCAATGTTTGATGTTGAACCATAGAAATGAATCACACTTGCATGCATCAATGTCGTCAATCAGTCGTCACAGTTGGATCAATTCGGCCGCTAATCCCGTATGGACTGTATCGAAAATGAACAGCCAGAGTATCGATTACCCATTACCGCGACCCGAATCCGGCAGACACAAAGAATTGTACGAATTATAATACAATTGCGTTCCACCAAAATAATAAATTACCTCGCATTACACGCCATTACAATATATAATGACACTATTATTCCATAAAATTTTATTATTGCGGCTGAAAAAATGCCTTCCCACCTCCCGCTTCGACGCGTTTTCACACACGAATTATCATTATTGGGGATGGTGTACCCGAGTGATATTCGTACTGCTTTCATGGCAGCGTTTTAGTTTATATTCGCACTACCTATATGTGATGCTCATTCAAAAAAATTGAAGGAACTAAAAAAATCATATATTCTTAGTCTTAGTCAATGATAAATTGCTTTCATCGACCAAGCCTTTTATTAAATCTTCTTATACAGTTCATGTACACGCTATCTACTTTCGATGCTTTATTGACGAATCGAAGAAATATACAGGGTGTCCGGAAATTATGTGTCAAGACTTCAGAAGGTGATTCCTCACAAGAAATTAGAGTAACGAAGTCCTATAATAATTTTTCGAAAACTCAATATTAACGGAGATACAGGGTGGTTAAAGTTAAAATTTTATTTTCGATTTTGTAAATAACTTCTTAAGAAATCCAAATATTTACATAAAATTTGTAAATCGAGGGTTTTTGCGAACGATAAATTCAAATATATTTCTAATTTTGACGTCACTAATAGAGAGCGCCACTTGTGGCACACCATGTTTCTTTTAAATGGCAGAACTTTTTTGCCACTTAATATATCCATCTGACTATCGAAACAATCGATTCTCTTATCTGTTTTATTTGAAAAAGGTATACCTTGGTGAAGTCGGTAGGCGTAACCATTTTTGAAATAATCTTATTTGAAATGCTCAGTGCTCCGAGTAAAAACTGTTTTGGTTTTAGATAAAGTGCCTTTTCTGCTGAAAATACAGCAAAATGTTACTTGAAAAAAAGTTGTTTAAAATCGTAAATTATGGAGACGTGCAAAATTTCAAGAAAATCGGCGAGGTTTAATGAAACCTTTTTCAATAAAGCACAAAGATTTTATCAAAGCAGGCCGATTTTTTAAAATTTTGCACATCTCCATAATTCACCATTCTGTACAACTTTTTTAGGTAACAATTTGCTATATTTTCAGTAGAAAAGGCACTACCTGAAACTATAACAGTTTTCAATCGATGCACCGAATATTTCAAATAAGATTATTTCGAAAACTGTTACTCCTAACAACTTTAATAAGGTATACCTTTTTCAGATATAACAGGTAGGAGGTAGATTGTTTCAATAGTCAAATAGATACACTAAGCAGCAAAAAAGTTTTGTTATTTAAAAAAAACATGATGTACCATAAGTAGCGCCCTCTACTAGTGACGTCAAAATTAGAAACATATTTGAATTTCTCGTCCGTAAAAACCCTCGATTTACAAATTTTATGTAAATATTTGGATTTCTTAAGAAGTTATTTACAAATATCGAAAATAAAATTTTAACTTTAACACTCTGTATCTCCGTTAACATTGAGTTTTCGAAACATTGTCATAGGACTTCGTGACCCTAAATTCTTGTGAGGAATCACCTCCTGAAGTCTTGATGCATAATTTCTGGACACCCTGTATATTGCGATGCATTTCCATCTTTTGGAAAATAAATCTTAGTTTATGATAAATTGCTTTCATCGACCAGGTCCCATGCAACCGATCCTCAAGAACTTGTCTTTTGTTAAAATCTTTTTAAACAGTACATATACACACTATTCATTTTCGATGCTTTATTGACAAAATTGAAGGAACGACGAAATTCATATAAATACATTTCTATCTTTTGGAAAATAAAGCTTAGTCAACGATAAATTGCTTTCATCGACCAGGTTCCATGCAACCGATCCTCAACAATTTGTGTTTGTTAAAATTTTCTCATGCAATACATATACACACTGTCTACTTTCTATGCTTTATTGACAAAATTGATGAAACGAAGAAATTCATATATTTTGATGTATTTATATTTCCATCTTTTGGAAAATAAATCTTAGTAACTTATACCAAAATATCAGGTCCGCCTGAAACCTACGAAATTCTAAAAGTATTAAGCCAAATAAAAAACTAGTAGACGCAATATCGTGAACGTTATACAGTCCTGTAATTGAGAAGTTTAATAAACTTATTTTGAATTCTTTCAAGGCGAAATATATGTACATTGTAATAACTCCATATGACACAGGCAAAATTTAATCTACTGTAAATATATGCAAAATAAATTGTTAAAATAGCTCTAGCAGACCTATTGCATATTGCAAATTTAATTGCAGGAATATTTTTAGTGAAAGAGATACAGTGACATTTATTAAAATTAAGATGTAACTTATTACTAACACAGTATTTGGAAAAGTTGTCTAAACCATTCTGTAACAATAAACAATCTCGGCACGAATTAACCATAGTGAAAATTTTAATATTATCCACATATAAAAGATATTTACAAAATTGTAACGAACTTCCAATGTCATTAATGTAGACCAAGAAAAACAGTGGTCCAAGATGAGACCTCTGAGGAACTTCTGAAGTGACACAAAACGCTTTAGAACAATAACCATTAACAGTGACAATCTATTAAATAAATATGACGATATCCAACGTAAAAGATTACCACAAACATAAATATTTAGTAATTTAGCCATTAATATGTTATGATTCATTTTATTAAAAGCCTTACTAACGTCAACATGAATAGAGTCTACTAGAATCTGCCTATCAATGGCATTTGTTATATAATTGCTATAGGTTAATAAATTGGTATCAATCGATCTTTTTGGAAAAAACCATGTTGTACAGTTATTATAGATGTCAAGGTTTCCGAGAAGTACATCATATGTAAGTGATTCCAAAACTTTACTAAAAATACATAACTTACTAATAGCAATAATTTGATACATGTGTTTTATCTCATGTATTCTTGTAGATAGGAATAATAAAAGCAGTTTTTCAGATAGGCGGAATCATGCCAGATTCAAAAATCTTGTTAAATAATATGGTGAGAGGAATATGCAGGCAATACGAGCACTTCTTTGCGAAAAATGAAGGTATATTATCAGTCCTCGCTCCTGTGTTTTCAGCAAGTGCATTTAATTTATTGAGAATTTGTTCAATATTAATAATATTATATTATACATGCATCTGTTAAAATAATGGCAATCAATCCTTTCACACCCTGTACATTCTTAGCTACTGTGTAGATCAGGTACATAAATATCGGAATCTGAGCAATCAATTTTATCATATGACTTTGTACAAACGTAAAGACATCTACTTGTAACATTTCGGTAAGGATTCTGTAGGTGGTTCGGAGTTGCCATACGACGCTGCAGGGGCGGAGGGGGTGGCGGAGCGGAGAATTCTTGCGGAACGTGTTATGGGATACAAAACGTCCCTTCCTAGGACGTAAATCACTCAGGGCGCTGTCTCAGTCGCTGACTGCGGAAGATTTGCGACTAAGCAAATGTCACAGATCAGCAAGAAAAAACCTTTATCTCGGCTCGAATTCTCTGCGACAATCTGCCACTGGCGAGTGACCGTGTCGTGTTGCGAGGCGCCGAAAAAGTGCATTCTAATCGCGCCTGTCCCGCATAAATCATGATTCGGAATGATGGGACGCGGACGGACAGCCACCGGCTTGAATATTAATGCCGCGGTAATTTGCGTTTCGATTTCTAGGTAGACCCTGTCAACAGCTCTTAGACATCCAAAATATGTTAAATTTTTATCCTTAATTGACTAATTAGAGATAACTCGAAAGGTTTTTATGAATTCCTAAAACTTTCTGGTAGTTTTGATGTAAAAGAAACACAGAATACATATATATATATTTATATTATTCTGCGTATGCTCATATTAAAATTTACTGCCATATTATTGTTGAAATGTAAACATATCTTTATACTTAGATATTAATCAATTTGATAGAAATTATCTTGGCGTAGATACTGAATTCTGATCAATTTGGCAAAAATATATACAGGATGTCAGGAATGTAAGTGCGTTATTTTGCTATAGGATAGAGAGGGGTCGAAAAACTTCGTTGTAAACATTGTTTTTTTTGCTGGTCTTGTCCAGATAAACTTCAGCACTTGTATTACAAACACCCTGTATATACCACAGTGGCACGAATTCAATGTATGCACCAGTGGCGTTACCCTTGTATATAGTTTCAATAAGAATCAATTGGCTGATGGAAGTTCATAAATTAAATTGGTGCCGCTACTATACAAATTTTATTTGTAATGCTCACATGAATAAAATTGTAAACGCAACACATATGACTATAAGAACAAAAACATAATCTTGTTTGGATTGGATTCCCAAATTTGGTAAAGAAATTAAACACAAATTAGACATTTGCGTGTGAAGTCAGTAACGTCAGAGATTTAAAAATAATTTAACTGTGTTTATTATAATGCGCCGGTTCTTCAGGTGGTCTCCCTTATATTACATTGGATCAAATATCTAACTAGAAAAAACATATAAATTATAATCATTAATTATATAAAGCAATTAACAAGCCTTTAACCCACGAGAAAAAATGATCACTCGAGGCGTAGCCGAGAGTTACATGTTTGCGAGAGGATTCAAATCTAGTTAATTTTCCGAATGAAATTCAATGTTTTATCCACGGCCAAAACAGGTCAATTGAGAGAGTGAAAACCGTGTGAAATCAGGTGAAAAATTATGGTTTTGAAAAACGTTATATTTGACAAGTTTATTTTAGTCAATAATATTGCAATGCTGAGGGTGATATCAGTGTGAAGCGTTATGGTGGTTGGAAATCCACTACGATAGAGGAAAGTTATATCGAAGATTGACTATTCGGCAAGATGGCAATTGCTGAAAAGTCCAGGTACTACCTGGCAAAGTTGTGGGCCCCTCCAGTCCTTCAGAAACTCCTTATCGAGTGAATTTAAATAATCAAAATAACAAGATCGTTCTTGAGATAAATGTTAATAATAATATTTCTAAATAAAATGCTATAACATCGTGGTATTATAAATTCTAATCCACTAGTGTTAAATCCACAGAAAACAGTCGTAATAATACAGTATGC
This sequence comes from Monochamus alternatus, assembly GCA_037114965.1. NCBI lineage: Eukaryota > Metazoa > Arthropoda > Insecta > Coleoptera > Cerambycidae > Monochamus > Monochamus alternatus. The sequence continues at coordinate 21,072,700 of CM073430.1, forward strand.
GCCAAAAGTATGGAATAAATTCAATAAAAACGAAACAATTATTTTTTAGGAAAAATCCTCGAACAGGTCGATTTTTAATTTAAAAAATACATATTTTAGCGTAAAATGCGATTTTCAAATGTCATTTGTTTTCGAGTAATGACGTCATCGATTTTTTTTTAAATGGCAACACCATATTTTTTTCCTTGATTCTGAAAGATCGTTTAATCCTCTATTAGACAGTACTAAAATTTTGCCCTCTTACATAGGAAAGTTTTCGAGTAAATGGCGATTAAATGTTAGAAAACGTAAATTTTATACTTAAATTAAATGTTCGAATTGCCATCCACCAACTTCTTGACAATGCGCAAGTCTGTGAAGAAATTCTTCTTGCACATTATGAATGATTTCTGGGGTAACTCTGCGTATTTCGTCCCGAATACGATTTTGAAGTTCTTCTAAATTACGTGGTTTATTAATGTACACTTTTGACTTCAAGTATCCCCATAAAAAATAGTCAAGAGGTGTGAGATCTGGCGATCTTGCAGGACATTTTATCGGTCCGCGTCTGCCGATCCACCTCTCAGGAAAACAGTTGTCCAAAAAATCGGGATCATCTTCATTGAGTTCCTGCACAAGTTGAATTTTGTAGAGATGATATTTTTCCTTCCTCAAGATACGTAGCACTGTGCTCTGACTAGTGTCATTGTTTAATGCAACCAATCGTGAAGAATTATGAGGATTATCCACCATACTTATCAAAATGTTCTGTTTCTGATTTTCATTAATGCTTGGACGTCCAGGTTTTGAAATATTTACATTAACATTGCCAGTTTCTCTAAATTTAGACTCTACCTTACTGACTGTTGATTGGCTGATAGGGCGATCTGGATCTTTTTCATTAAATAACAAAAAGAGGGCAAAATTTTAGTACTGTCTGATAGAGAATTAAACGATCTTTCAGAATCAAGGAAAAAAATATGGTGTTGCCATTTAAAAAAAAATCGATGACTTCATTACTCGAAAACAAATGACATTTGAAAATCGCATTTTAAGCTAAAATATGTATATTTTAAATTAAAAATCGACCTGTTCGAGGATTTTTCCCAAAAAATAATTGTTTCGTTTTTATTGAATTTATTCCATACTTTTGGCGCATACTGTATATTGGTCGAAGATATAAATTAGTTAGAAAGACCTAAGCTTTCAATTGGTGCAATAAAAATGTAGTTGCTATTAAAAAAACTACCTTATTTGCCTCTCGCCACCACCTCACTTCACCAAAGCTCGTGCCCCATAAAAAATGACGTGTTTAGAACGATTTTTTAAAAAAATGCCAGTTATGTACTAAAAGTTTTATTTTCCAAATAATAATATGGTAGTAAGACCGATGCAAAAATCTCGATTTACTCTTGTGACGCTTGCTTGTCGAAATACAGACGAGTTTATGGGAAAAAATTTTCGAAGTACGAAATCCGACCGAAACAACATCCCGCTAGAGCATTTTCATAACAGAAGCAGCAGTAAAATAAGTTAATATTCGAAAAGGCCGAAAGACTTTGGGTACACCACCCCTCTATACGATACCTGTACCGACAAGTACGTCGACGCCCCGCACCAGCGACGCCGCCAAAGTGTTTTATGGGTGGACATATACTTTATGGACGGCCAGGGTTGAGGATAAGAAATCGTAACGCGAAGTTACGAGCTGGTAACTGCCGAGTTATGGGCCACCAAATGCTACTAGTATTGCATCGGGCCGAGCAATCTAATAAATAAATTATGAGCCTCCGATGAGTTCCACCGTTTGTTTTATGAAGCTGCGAGGGGACATAAACTAAGCGATTGATTTAATGCCGGATCGGATATTGTCTGACTGTTAGCAGTATGCGGCTTTTCAAGCGTCACGACGCTTTCTGGAAAAATGTGTCCTGGTAGGGTGGAAGAATGTTGGCTTGGGTCAATGTGAGAGATTGATACCGGTTGATATTTGACTACCCCCCTAATTAATGAGGTTTTCCAGGTTTCCCTCATTCCTGCACTGAATAGTGGTTAGGGCCTACCAACGTAAGTTGTTCCTGGGCGCAAATGCGGCCTGCTTAATAATAATATGCCGCCCCCTCTCCCGCACAAGTCTCCGACTTCTGGGCTAATCCCTGTGATTAGAATGAGGGGTAGAGATATTATTATTATTATATTATTGTTATGTGTTATTTTTAATATGCTTTAAATGTCAAAAAATAGATTTTTTTTTTAAATTCAACAATTTTTTTTCTGTGTAGTGTGTGTAAGTTGTTTAAATAATATAAAATGCCCATATCATTTCAATCGTTTTTTATCAAATATTTCAGTTTTAATTATTTTGAAGATTTATATTAATAGTACAATTATTGCTGTTATTCTGAATATTAAATTCAAACGATCATTTTTTTAATATTAAATGAAAGGGTTCTTCTTGTATGATGTTACAATTATAATTGTCTTAGCCATTTTCACTTTTTATGATATTACCACTAAAAATGCTGTTTCCAATTTTCATTTTTTCTTCGAGCTTATTTTGCAGTACTGGGTAGTTCAAAAAAGGATGCAATTAGTCTCGGAATATTTTCCATTCCTATACTGAAGAAAAATTCTATGCTTTTCTGCAAATTTCGGTCTGGAGTAAATTTGTGTTAATCATTATTAGGAACTGAAAATGTATTTTCATTTTAGAATCAAGAATTTTCAGAATTACCCATAATCATATCAATTTAAATTTACTTTATCTTTCTTAAAAACGTTTGTCTTTTTCGGCTAGGAGCCAACACTTTTTCTTTTAAAACATTCATTCACTTTGAGATGAACACCTATATGTATATTCTTGTTAACAGCTAATGTTGATTTTTTTTATTTTGATAATTTTTGACGTTTTAGATATTTCTCCCAAATACGCAAGAACAACGGGTTCTGACCTTAGCTATTTTTTTCTGAGAACACCAACTATCAAATTTTGGTACATGTAGGTATAGAAAGTAGTTCTGACTAAGTTAAATGCTACCGCCGACTCCATTATTTCAGCAGGAATAGCAGATGCATACCTGAAATCACTTTCTTCATTCATAATTAACATAGGCGTCGATTTAACGGGGGCAAGGAAAACTCTTGACCTCCCTCTCCCCAAATCTGTAAGGTAGGCAGAGCCCTTCCCTCAAGATTTTATTTTTGGGAAGGAGCTGTTACAAGATTACTATATCTATTGTACGAAATAGTCCTTTTGAGATATTTTTTTTGTTTGTATTTTCTATTTTTATGAATAAGAATTTATGCAATTAACAGATATTTAGTCTCAATTAACACGTGATTACTATTTTACAATAATAGTGATAATTGAAATTGTTGCTATGCACCCCGATAACCTAATTATTGGTGAAATTTTTGCTATTACGTACAACTGACTGACATAATTGTACTTATTGTTAATATCACTGCCAATAACAATAAAAATTTAACGTTTATTTTCAAAATGATATCAGCAAACAGTATTTTAGTGTTATATTGTATAGTTAGATTATTGTCCCTTGAAAGGAAAAGGAAATTTTTTAGTTTATATGATATTCCTTATCTTGAATTTTCAATTTCGTATTATATTTTAGAAACGTCCCGTTAATAAAAATGAAAACAAACATTTCTGTTGCAACTTTGATTATCTACATTTCCATCAGAAATCGCTGGTATGTTTATATTTATGTATGTGAAATTTAAACCGGCAGTTTTTCTATTCAAATGAAATCAATACAGTATTTGAAAGGTTTTATGTAAAATATGAACACGAATCATTCATTGACAGTCCGTCAGTCATTCTGTTTATACAAAACCTGTCGTAGCCAGTACACAAAACCCATGTTGATATATCCGTATGAAAGTTCCCGTGCGTTTTCTCTCATTTTTATCACCGCAGGATGAAAAAATACAGTATGATTTAGTACTGAAAACCAAAATTACACCGAAAAAAGAATTTGGTGTCTGCAAAAAGAAATTTGTTTCATGGAAATAAATTATTTGTTTGTATAAGGTCAAACAAATATTTATTTCCTGATACCATCTCATTGTATTGACAAAACAACAATACAGTTGCTTTGTCTAAAGAAAGCATTTGTTTCCATTAAAAAACATTATTTCCTTTTCAATTGTACACTTCTGGTGTATATTCTATGATAAAACAATATTTGTATATTTCAAAGATATGTTTTCCATTTAAACAACTGCTTATTTAAGGCAGCAATTTATTGCTCAGGAATTCCATCCACCTGAAATATTTATAAGAAATAGTCCACATATACCGGTTTCGAGCTTATTAGCTCTCATCAGTACGCCACAGGTGAGTGTTGAGTTAACTAGCGATTAACCCAGACTTTTCATGTCTCTCAAACCCGACATACCTGAGTACGTAAAATATAGCACAGTTACATCTAGCGGTCACTTATTGATTTTTGTTTTATAGCAAACAATTCGAATTTTTAAAAATTAAAAGATTACAGGTGTCTCTATTCCACATTACCTCAATTAAAAATATACATTTTTGAATTAAATAAATGCATTATTTGCACCGAAATTCACATTCATTTCAGTAAAAAAATATTTTTTTTTTCGTTGTTTAGGGAAATGAAAAAAATATTTATTTGAAAATCATTTTTTAAAATAAAGTTTTCATGGAATAACTATTTGTTTCATTTAAAGACTTGCCAAAAAATTAAATTATCTTACCAAATAAATCAATTTATCTTTGACAAAAACGTGAGCATTGCACCAAAAAATATTTGTTTCTCGAGAATAATTTATATTTAAAATAATTGAATTGTAAATGTATTTTTTTTCGGTGTAGTAATATAAGAATCATAAAACTTACAGTGCAAAAAGTGTTTATTTAGAAATCATTATTTTCCAATAGTTACATTTTTAATTGAATAAATCAGCTTGTTTCCGTATTCCGATTGATATTGTGTAACAAAAGAGTTGATATACACCTAAAATATAAACCTTGGGGTGGCCCGTTTCGAATGGAGCGTGCTATGACGAATGGCTTCGAGAATTACACCTCTCCTTAACATTCGATTTGGACACATAAAAAATGACGACACGGGCTTCACAAAGGAAGAATTAGGGAGCTGTAAATTTCGTCCCCATAATGCCAACAAAGAGGGAATGTTTATTTTTCAAATTTGTAGAATATAGTGCTTGGGATTTTGACAATAGACTGGCGTGCGGGACATCTGCCTATAATATAAGTCTTAAATCTGATAAATAATGCAGAATCATTGACTGAAGTTGGTGAAGAGGCGGTAGATGGCGCTAGTTGTGATCTCTTTCGATATTTTCAAAACAAATTTATATTGTACATGTACATATTTATTTTATTCTAATTGTTTTCTGTTTTTTCTTTCAGGTAAGTCTGCAAACAAGTAGCTGAATATAACGAAATGATACAAAATATATCAGGTGATGTATAGAACAATTTTTTTTTGCTTTCACTTGAAAATTTGATAACAAAATTGGTCTATTAAAATTATAATATTTTACTTTTAAATTTTATCGCTAGATGGCGATGGATCCAGATTTTCTCATAAAATCAGTAGTAAAGGTATGTTTTTAATAGTGTTTTGAAAAGTTGTATATCGAATTTGAGGTAGGAAAAGTTTGATTTTTTCTGCCTAGTGCGGGAAGAATTTTCCCGCATGCAAAAAATACATCATAATTCTTGAACTAACTATTCATTTATTGTCAGCTTAAATCATTTCTTATCATTTTTATAAATTTTAACTGTAACTTTTTTACAATTAGTTATGGAAAGCCCTGCGCATGTATTTGATGAATCTCTCTTTGACCATATTATTGCTGTAAGCATAAAATTTTGACATCGTTTACAATCAGTGATACAGTAATATCAAGGAGAATCTAATAAACAAACTCGTTTTTACATTAACATTCGCTCAGGATTCTTGATCCACATTTTCGAAATTTTACAATTCAATAAAAAAATATGATAACTATAGTATATATAATAGTTATATAACTATAATAGTTATTTGAGCTATTTTCACTATTAAAAAAAATCATGTGTGCAACTCGTAGGAAAAATGCTAATGTCGAATGGTTTTGGAACCGTATTGTAGAAAAAGTGTAGTTGTTTGATAGCTTAATCGTTATATGTACCAATACTTAAGTTTTTTAAGCTTGATTCGCCAGATGGCGTAATTTAGTATCATTAGAAGTTATAAAATATTTTCACTCATAACTCTAGTTTGAAAAATGATAACTACTTCCGGTTTGTGTCATTTTTTAAACCATGTTTCTGAGTAAGAAGAGTAAAATAAAACATGTAATCTTCCATTTAACTTTTCATAGATAAATTTTGTAAACTTCTAAATATATTAAAAACGCCATTTGGCGATATAGACCTAAACATAAATTTAAGTATGGTTACACATTATGATTTGTTGAAATCAGTTAACGTAGTCGGGAGTTTTCCAACTTTTTCTATAACACTATTCTCCCCCCGATACTCTTTACTTTAAAATATAGAGCTAAACGTCAAACAAACAAGTCCAAAACCGTTCAACATAACACACCTTTGCTATCGATTTATAGAGAAAATCTCATTTTTCAATTTGGATTTAAAAGTTCGCCACCTAGCGATAAAATTTGAAAGTGGAACATAATTTTAATAGACCTTTCGGAGTCATTTTTGTTATAAATATTTTTTCCGAAAGCTGTAGAACGAGTAGGTAGCGGGGCATCCGGTACATATGGTATTCGTTATTGCATTAGCTTACGATATTATAAGCGAATTCTGCAATTAAAAATGAAAGAAAAAATATCCCCTCCTAACGGGACTACAACGTCTTAAACATGAGCCTCTCAAAGTTTTTTTTTAGTATTTCCGTTTATGAAATAAAACAGAAATTTGGAATTAAGTATTAATTTTGTTGCGAATTTAATGGTTAAAAATAATATCTAAACGGCAGACTAAAAATAGTTTTACTCTTGCTATGTTCTGTTACAAGATTTTTTATTCGGAATTCAATATAACATTCTAAAAACTACAAATTTTTAGACAATTTTGGCGAGTAATCATCATTATATGCCTTTTTCTAACTTTAAACGGCTGTAGCCTGGATAAGATGTTTTATCGGCATGTGTTCATATGACTACTATTAGTCAATTAATATTAGAAAAGCATACATGGATTATATATTTTTAATTTTTTTGTATACCCAATTTTGAGTCGAACAGCACGAAATTACATTTTACAACACTATTTTGAAAAGTATTTCATAATATGTACTGTCCGCAACCTATATCTTGAAAGCAAAAAGAGATATCTAAATTCTGCAAAAATATCTCTATTTGAGAATATAGTTAACATTATTTTAAGATATATTTAAATAATGCTGTAATTTTTGTGTAACTCGAATTTTTCCCCGTTTGAAAAAAAATTTGTAGGCAAATTGCACCTTTCCGAGAAAAAGAAAACAAACACAAAAGTTAGAGCATCAGTTATTTAGCTTGGGTTGACTGGGTCTGATATGGTACGTGTATGACTTTTAGTCATAGACTGCTGGTAAATTATTGCAGACTAATTTCGAGACACCCGATATAAAAATAAGTGATCTGTCTGAATTTTTATAGAATATTGATTAAGGACAAAGTAATTTTTCATAGAAGAAAAAAAACAAAAAAAACATAACCTTCATAAAAAGCTGCATATATTTTAAATCTTCACTTTATCTGAAGTTCTGCCCCTACCCTTATAATCTCTACGCCGAAACAGGCCAACTAAACTTTCTCCCCATACAACGTTTCTGAGCCGGTGGCCAAGTCCGCCACATCACAATGACTGACACCAATCGAGATTTATTGCTAGTTTACTTTGCTAATAATTCATTTTTCGGAAAGAACTTTTGACACAAATAGAACAAAGGATCGCGTTCGGCGCTATTCTGCTCAAATTTTGCCACGGTCCCGGCTCTCCGTGTTGTCATACATAAATTTTAAGCCACCTTTTGCCTCTACCTACAGAAACGTTCGGTACTCTCGTAAATATTCTTTTCGGGAGCAGGGTCGGATGGGCGAAAATGCCGGAATAGACGCGTTGGTTTTTTTGGAAATAAAATTTTATTAGTATTTCATTTAACTTTGTGTAGACTATTAGTCGCGTCAAATTAGCATAAAAAATGTGAAAATAGACAACTTTTTGCGGAGAAGTCCGATTGAGATGCAGTTTTCTGCAAAATGTTCAGGGAATTTTTTATAACAAAAGGTACATCTAACCTCTGTACGCTGGCAAATTTTTAATTGTTTATTTAACAAATGCCCCATTTTTGTTGAACATATGGCAAATGTCACACACGATTCAACGAAAATGTCTGAAAAATGTTCTCTCGGGGGTTTTCGAGGTCCCTCTTTATCACTTTGGTGTCAGCTTTATTATTTATTGCTAAATTGTTGTAACTGGGCTAATTAACAAATTAAAAACTCCACCCCCGAAATCACTAGAGAACCGGAATTTTTTCCAGAATTTCTGGCTTATTAAGGCAAACCATCGGCACAAGATTTTTGCAAATATAATTGTTTATTGTTCGATTGTTGCAACCTCGCTTATTAACAAATTAATAACTCTTCTCCCGGAATCGTTAGAAAATCGGATTTTTTTTGCAATAATTCTGGGATCAATTGAACAATAAACAATTATATTTGCAAAAATCTTGTGCCGATGGTTCGCCTTAAAAAGACAGAAATCCCGGAAAAAATTTCGGGTCTCTAATGATTCCGGGAGTAGAGTTATTAATTTGTTAATTAGCCAGGTTGCAAAAATAGAAAATAAACAATTTCGTGTAACAAACCTTGTGCCGATGGTTCTCACCATGATCCCAGAGTTATTGCAAAAACATCTGGTTCTCCAACGATTCCAGGAGTAGAGTTATTAATTTGTTAGTTAGCGAGGTTGCAACAATCGAACAATAAACAATTATATTTGCAAAAATCTTGTGCCGATGGTTTGCCTTAATAACCCGAAAATCCGGTTCTTTAGTGATTTCGGGGGTGGAGTTTTTAATTTGTTAATTAGTCCAGTTACAACAATTTAGCAATAAATAATAAAGCTAATACCAAAGTGATAAAGAGGGACCTCGAAAACCCCCGAGAGGACATTTTCCAGACATTTTCGTGTGTGACTTTCCAATCGTTAAATCCGTGTTTGACTCCATGGCCATCTTTGCTACCTATTTCTTATTTTCTAAAGAACTTTCAATATAACTTTCTGCCATAGAAGGTCTCATGACACTTTAACATCTGCATTTTTGCACCGCCATCAACCAAAATGTTGGCTGAGGACTTTTTAAAACAATGCCCAATGTATTCTTCAGGTTTCTTCAATTTAATCTTTGTTGCAATCATTTTTGGAATGCTTAGTATTAACTATTATTAACTAAATATTAACTCAGATAGGCTGGGAGGTACATTTTCCTTTTCTGTACAATACAGAAAACCGTCTGTGAGTTGCATTAGGAAAACGCAGTTCTGCATATTTTCGAAAAATAACTATCCACATTTCCTTCTGTTACTTATAACAAATACGCGGACAATTGTTGTTTGCATGCATAGATATCACAATTTTTATATTGAATAGGATTCAACATTACCTTAATTAATTCAAAAATGACGATTGTCATAGCAACCTGCGTGAGTAAATATGTTTCATCACCTGCAACTTAGGAACTTCTTCATTTGTAAAAGTTCTGGACTTTTTGGCCTCGTAACCCTCTGAACTTCTTTTCAAAAATGCGATTAATTGAGAAAATCTGCTTAGATCTTGACTTTTACTCAACTGAAATCATAGTTGCGTGGCTTTCTGGAGAATAGAGCCAAATGGATTCTCTCAGACACCTCCCCTACCTTGTTAGCTAAAACTAGACTTGAGATCGCTCCGTTTGCCGCTGCTTTTATATCAGAGGATAAACTTCCATCAGAATTATTTATTTTAAAAACCGCTTTTTATATTTATAGGTTTGTTTGACAAAGTTTTGACAGTAACCATTCAAAAGATAACATAAGAAAACTTGATCCGTGAACTTAATAGCAGCTACCCTTTTTTGTTCATAGAAAATACACCAGCTTCTTGTCGCGTCATTTGACACTTTTTGTCGATGTTTTATCAAACTCAGTTGACGTCTTTTTAATAATTTTAATATATCGTGTTGTAATATGAATCTTTACAACACTTATATTGGTAATAACTATGATTTTCATAATATTAAAAGGCAGTTACTGACGTCGAATTTTTTGTACAGGTTAATGTGAACCTTATTGCTTCTTTATTCCTTCAAACGAATACAATTGTTAGTCAAAAGTGTAACATATTTTGCTTTATCGGGCGTTAGAATTCTTATTAAAACATACCCAATTTTGTTATTTTTCTTGTCTCTAGTTTCGCCTACAATTAGTTCTGTACTAATTTTGTCTGGTCGTGCATTACTCTCAGGTTCTTCGTTTTTACACGATGCATATACAATCGATGGTTTGGGAGTAATGGCCAGCAAAAATTATCAAATTTGTTCGTTATTGAAATATTACACATACTAAACGTAATTTCAAATTAAGGCAATGTGCAATTCATAATTAGTAAAATGTCGTTGTTAATAACACAAAATGTGTTAAAATTACAGTAGCATCCAATAAGTCTGTGTAATATTTACTAATAATGTATTAGGAGTACTGTGTTAACTTAACGCACCTCTGTGTTCAGTGCCATTACTCCTGACTGGTTGTGCACAATTGCACAGTTGAATTGAAGATTACAGTTTATAATTGACCCTACCTTAGTTCCAAGATTTGATCAAAGAAAATGGTAAATGCATATATAATAAATATTGCTGGTAATAATAAGGCTCAAGCACAACACATTACCCAGTCCTATTACTTACTACTCTAACCAAACGAGTCGCGCCACAATGCCACCGAAAGACGATACGGGACTCCAACAGATCTCCGCTTTATTCACGCACCGAAGTTGACAAACTCTACTAATTACAGCGTGCACTATTTATAGAACCAGCACGCAGTGCGCCATGCACTTACAAGCTACGGCGAGCATCGGTGCGACTATAAATTATTAGTCTTGTAAAAATTCAATAAAGGAAGGCATCTGGTACGTTTCGCATGGGCAAATTAACAGTGACGTTTTTACAGTCGCCGATTTTTCGCCATCGGTCCATATTTATGTGCCGACAACTGCGCGATTTATAAAATAGAGAGTTGTGAGTGCATGATGAATGCCGGTTCATTGTAGCCCTTTTGCTGCCAGAAGACGGCCAACAATATCGGTCCATAAATCAAAAGGCTGCAGATAAATCCAGCGCCCGGCAATTTGGGTGCATTTGTAGTTGTGTGCAGGACAAAATTTCGAACCAGTAGCGGCGCCGCGACCCGACGACACCTAATAATCATAATTATCACAATTTATCGCTATTACTATGGACAATGGCGGTCAAACTGACATTTTACAAGGTGTACCAGTAGTAAGTATTCAAAACCTGTGAACTTGTAAAGCAACTCGAAAAATAACGAAAACCTTAGTATCATTTTTGTTAGTGGCGGTTCCTAAGGGAGATACGCTCTCTTACAGGGATAAACAGTTTTTAAGGCGTAATATCAAAACGGCTCGACATTAAGGCACGAAATTTTGTTGAGATATTATGCTTGACATACTTCATAAGTTTCATAAAATACATCAAAATTTTCTACAGCAGCGTGAGAAAATGCATGGCTCAGAGACAAATTTAATCATATCCTTTTCGTATGTTATTTTATCTAGTTTCTAACTCGAAAATATTGATTTCGAAGGATTTAACATAAAACGGTTACCTACTTTTGTTAAATTTCAATAGGATGCGTCGTTTTTCATAAAAATGGATTTCAATAATTCTTAACGTGCCCTGCATTCAACATTCATTGGACAGCAAAATAAATTAATTGCAGTGTGCCTTGGAGAAAACAACTAGTCTGACAGCAGAAATGTCAAGTATTTCTAACACTCTTAACAGTAACAAATAAAACCAGAAATACAATTAAAAATACAGTAATATTAATAACAGAAAAACAAAAATATAGTTACATATGAGATTATTTGTAGCTGTTGTAAACGACTGAAACTTTTCCGTAACATGCTTAAGCCATTGACAGTCGGTAGTTTGACAAACTATATATTCTAATAAGAGAGACTAGATTGAGCATATCTGGGATATGCTACAAAATTGACAAGATATTTTGTATAACTTAGTATAATTAAATGAGTTCAGCATTTGCCTCAAATTCACAGAGGTTATACTCGCTATTAATTTTTATTAGAATGTTTCATAATTATAGATTTGTTTTTAATGTTTAAAATTACTTAAATAATTGTTTACATAAAATTTGTATTGCTAATTAAATTACAATTTCATAATCGTGAATCTATTTAAAAACTACCATGTAGGTAAACCTTTATTCTGTCAATTTATAAATTACAATTTTTAGGTGTTTCTTATATGCTCTTCATGAATATAATTATTGTAGATACATATCAACTTGAACGTAGAATAGTACTTACGAAGTTGGAGTTTTATGAGACTTATCAATTGTGTTTGACAGTTTAGTGTTATTATGTTACAGCTTACCATACAGCTTTCTCTGTTTAGTGATAGCGTCAACTCAGAACTTCTCATTTCCATGGATTCCTCCTTCTGCTCTTCTTCCGAGATTCCGAAATACACTCAGCTATTATTTAAAAACTTCAAAAAATCTGCCACACGTAGGCATAATGTGTATGATCTTTAAATCTTCTATTTTTCAAATCTAGCCAATGAATTGTTTTAAAAGTATTACTTATTTGACCATATTTACGAATTCCAAAGGTTAAATAGCGGTGGTCCCAAAAGTGATCCCTGCGGTATACCTTTCTCAGTATGTAAAAACAAAGATACATTGTTTTTATAGAGTACATCTTGCTCTCTATTTGCAAGGTAATTAAAAAAATGCAGAATAGTGGCGACTATTCGCTTAAATGTAAATCTATAAGTACTCAATGTTTGTTGAAATTTATTCTGAAATAATTTCTCATATTCTCTCTTGCCATTCGATTAATGCATCGGCAGGCCAGACTGGTAATCTTCACATCTCCGTGCCGGCTGTGAGAGACGGAGACAGGAATATTTATGCGATATAATTGACGCAGAAGACGATTTATGTTTCCTCTCCGAAATTAGAGACTTCACATTAAGTGATACTCTTAGGTATATCCTCCACTCGACGGAGCTCTTAATGGCCGTCGAAGATCTCTGTAATAAATGCATCCTCAGTGTTAATTTTTTCCGGTAGAAACGATGAAATTTTACAAGCCGGTGGACGCGCGCTTCGCCAAGAAAGTCAGAACAGTAATAAGGTTGAAATCGTATAACATAAGATGTCACATATACAGAGTGTATGTAACAAAAAAGAAGACCATTCCATTAACACCGTATTTTCGGAGACAAATTGTGATCTATGCTCCAAATTGTCTCTTAATAGATACAGGGTGATAAAAGTGTACTTTTAAAATCGGTTTTTTGCAATAATTTTTCAGATTTTTGAAAAATAAAGAATTTTCTGGAAAATTTTATAAAGTGTTTTAAATTAAAATTTTACACTACGACATTGGGAAAAATCATCCATAGACGTATGTAAAAAAATGGAAGAGAAAAAATCATTCCTTCCTCCCAGTTTCTACATTTAGTACTGTTTTAGGCGTCGTTTACATTAATATCCTTGAGAATTTGGTTAATATCAAGAAGTATCTTTACTAAATTTGAAACTGATGAGTGAGAAAAAAATTTATTCCGAAAAAGCAATACTAAAGTTCAAATTTAACGCCGTTTATTTTTTAAATGAGGAAGGCATTTTGTATATAGGTAAGTAATTAAATCATCATGTTTTATCGTTGAAAATGTCTATTTATTGAAATGATCTGCTTTTTTGTTTGCTTGATCAGATTTCTTTATTCTGCTTCGTCAAAACGTATTTATGAGTGTATTTTTATATACAATGTGTCTACGGAGAGATAAAACTGCTTTATTTTCAATATTTTTCAGAAAAGTCAATAAGTATATTTAAAAAACCTTGTCAAAATAGTCGCATTAGCATAGATAAATTTAAATTTTTGTTATGCAAGGTGACTAAAATATAAGAAAATGTGAAATAGTTGAATTGCGATTTCTAATTAATAATAATTAATAATAAAACAAAAAATATATAATAAAAAAGTTATTTGTATCTACTTAATTAAAAAAGATTCAAAATTTGGCTTTTATGTTAAAAATTGTATTTTGTCATTTAAATATTTGAAACGAAGTTATAAAACTATCCGTAAGTCCTCTCCAACAGTTTCGTATTTTTTTATCTAGAAAAATATTTGCAATATTTTTTTCAGTAAATCAAGTAGTTTACTCAAAATCAACACCTCTATAAACTTTATATTGTCTTCTGGTATTGATACGAAAATTAGGATTGTCTGTATTTACTTTAGTGTCTACGTTAGTTGTAAACATTGATCATCCGAGAAAATTGTTTCTTTTGCAAAATTGCTATTATCAGCTAAATTTTAATGAATAATTTCAAAAAAGTGTTTGCTCTTTCATCAGAAACCTTTGGAGACTTTATATAAAACTACACTCATTAAAACGTTTTGACAAAACGAACAAAGATATCTGATCTAAGGATGAAACAATAAAATTGGTATTCTCTCAAAAAAGGATTAGTTATACTTTTTACCTTAATACAATATATATTTTATATACGGTACATCTTGTGTGATATGATTTCAACTTGTTAACTTATGAAAAATTACTTTTTCCAAAAATATTCAAAATGAAAAAAAATGGCGTGAAGACACTGTAGGCACACAGGTTACTTTATTATATTATTTGAGAGTTGCCTCGATTATTATCTAAGTATTTAACAAAGAATGACGGTATAATATAGAAAGAAATGAACAGCATGTTAAACAAATACAACTCAAACTTGTTTTTTGATGGAGTACCCTGTAAATGTTAGGTCACTTAAAACAAAAATTTTGTTACATATAAATAAGCAATATTTTTTCAAAACGGATTTTTTTCATTAAATGAAAACTGAAATAGTATTTTCTCTTCTGAACTTCATCTGCTGCTACACTATATTTTTGGACCATTTTCTAAATACATTCAATATACTCTACGCCATGTGAAGATTGTATTATATTTTATATATTCATTCGAAACAGGAACTGCATCTGTGAGAGAAACCGTATATCCTCATGGTATTCATCGGTGTAGCATTCAATAACACTTCTGTAGACAATATTTCACTGTTATTTTTATTATTATCAAAACTAATACAGGCTATTGTTCGGCGGCCATTATTTATCTAAAATTTATGTGACACGTTACGGCGTCAATCACACAAATGACGCGTCGGGGACGTGAATGGGGCGCAGTGGCGTGCAGCCTGAGATTGCCCATCGTAAGGGTTGCGAAAAATTATTTTCAAATGGTAATTTTTGGATAGGTACAGGTTTGAAGTAATAAAATTATGCGTAAACGATAAAATTTTTATGTATAGGGTGAATGAACTATGCAGCTGATTGCTGCAAAGCTATCATCATTTCATCCCAACTGCTCCTTTTGTATTGACAGTAGGACTATGCAAAGTCAACACATGCACATATAACCTAAACTTATAAGCAAATGAAAACCAAACCGTTAACCAAACATTGTGCATGTGTATGACAAATATATTAGAGAGAGAGAGAGCGTGAAACTTCAACTGGTGTAACATAGCATACTTGACGCAAATAATTTCCCACTGCGTGTTTACAGTTCTAGTAGGTTAAACTTACTTATGAAATGACAATTCAGTATGAAAAGAACTCATCACATATTTGACACAGACATACCATTTTCTTTACGATTTGATTACAAGTTTTATTTAAAAAACAACAATAAATTACAAAAAAATACAAATTCCGACCAGCAGCAGCACTGTATGCTAGAATTAGTTAATTTAATCCAGCCACTGCAGACGTAGAAATGAAAATGTGGCTAGCACTGAAATCTCTGTAACATTCTAGTAGCCCAGATTAATAAGCAAAATGAAGTTATCTGATTCCCTCAATAAAAACAAGTATGTAATTGTTTCTAGACCATTTCAGGACTGTACAAATATTCTTCTAGAAGGAGGCTTTTCAGGTTTTGTTTGCGAATATGCATAAACAAACCCCAGACACAAGATCTCGGGACGATCGAGCATCGTCGACGAGAGTTCGGCGATGCAGCTTAGATGCGGCGGTTATTAGCGCGCTTTTCCTAACAATGTAATAGTAGTATGTTTAAAGTGCGCATTGAAAGGAATAAATTAATTGGGTAATGTTCTACAATATTTGTAATTACATAAATATTGGAAAAAGTGAGGCTTTCAACATCAAATACTGAGTATAATATTCACTTTTATGTACAGAGTAAAATATGTAATATCAAAATATATCCCGTTACCGCCACTAGCATTATGATCTTTGGGTATAGTAAATATACTCTGTCCTTATCCAATTGGTAATTATTGATAGTTCTTTATCTGAATGTTGGCTATAACTGAAAGTAATATATTACACTCACAAAGCTCCTAGGGGTCAGAATTCGTTGGTTGGAACAAACCTGTTATAAGCAAGGAACATGCCCACGGACTGGACAATCGGATCCGGCCCTGGTCTCCCTGTGGGTTGATTATATTCGGTGTCTATAAATATCTAGATTTCGATAGTGATTAACATTTCCCAGACTTCCAGGGTCCGAATTCGACATGTAGGCACGTCCAGGCCCCGGACTAGCTGCTTTCTAATCGAGTGCTGGCGACTTGTTCGTCCCGCATTAGCCCGCCATAAATCTCCGGATAAAAAACGGCCGGCGGTGTCGCTGTATGCAAATAAGCGGCGGATGGGGCGAAGGGGGGCGGCCGGAGCAGCCGGCCCGTGATATATGGGGCACCGGGTGTCAACTGAGTGATGCATGGAGACCGGCATCTCACCAGCCATCCGGCCCCGCAAGAAACTCACAACACTCTCGGTAATTGGCAGAGGGGCAGTCAGGGTCGCTGGTTATTCGTCTTTGAAGCGCCGATATTAAAATAGTGGAGAAAACAAATCGAATGTTTCGTACCTAGACATACCCGCGGAGTATACGTTTGGCAACGTCGCATTGTTTGAGTTGTGACGTCATCGGATTTATTCTTGCAGTGTACAGACTACCTATACGTACGCTCTAGGGTACAAACAGCACAAAAATGTTTTTTTAAGAGGTTAATTTTGACATGACGATTCTCCACATAAGAACTATCTGATTTTGATAAATATGTTTGAATGTAGTGTCTCAGTCAACCTGAGAATACTACTACTACCATTGCTATTACATTAGTTATAATCTATGGCACTTTTAAAACGAATTTGACTATTTATTTCGAACTGCTGACGTATTCGTAATCTAGTTTCAACATTAGTTGTTAGATGTGTTCCACTTACCAATAGAGATCTACTAGATCAGATCTTCCAGTAGTTCAAAAACTGATTTGAGGGAGTGCTATTATTATTGCAATAGATTGTACATAAATGTGGATGGATCAAATGTATGGATAGCCCTGACAGAATGAAAACTTTCCGAACAAAAGCTATCGATCCGCATAAAATTTGAAGGTAACGTTAAGCAATATACAGTTTTTCCTCAGCTCAGGTCGCGATGGACCAATATAGAACCTGGCCTTGCTAACGAGTCCGCCACCTGGTTCCTCTGGATACCTGCATCACCAGATATCAAAACCAGAGTTACTCTGTTACTTGTTTCCAACTTTCTGACAATTCCATACCGAATTGCACCGGTAACAATCAAGCGCTTTTAAAGCTATCGGAAAAGATTTATATCGACTGTGTATGTTTCAGCTTTTACAGTTTCATACACCCAACTCAATGGCGTGAATTTCTGTTTGAAATACTGGTATAGTTGCATAGTTACCCAAACTTACTGACAGCCTGGTCTTTGGGTTACAACAATACATACACTCCAGCTCCAACACCTTCCGGAGTCTTGGAGTCATGGGTGTACCAGCAACTATCTGGCTTCAGAAGGTTCCACCCCAAACATTTACATAGTTTGGCAACATTAGGGTCATTCCTTGCATAATTACTGTTTGCTGTAGCAGAAATCTTATTTACAATTTAAAAAAATCTTGCCTTGTCTTACAAAACAAGACAAGAGTTTGTTTAAAATCTTGATCTTGCTCGATCTTGCAAGATCATGTCTTGTATAGTCTCGTGAGAGTTTGTCTTGTCTCGCAATTTTGCATGATTCTTGGGAGACTCTTGCATTTAAATGAGAAACATAGTACTTAATTATGAATTTGATAACAGTGGTGGTTACTCTCGGTCAGTTACGGTCTCGTTGGAAGCTTACACGTAACTATCGATATGGTCGATTGTCGACAGTGGTCGATTGTTAGACGTTATAAAGTGTTATCAAGTGGCAGTGAATTTATAATTATTCTAGTTGAGCAGAACAGGAGCCAGACTCAATAAACTTTGATTTAAAAAATAATGGTATTTGCTGGATGTTCCTTAAATATAGTAGATATATACCTACAATATAAATGCAATATATATTTATTTATTTATTTTTACAGTTAATGATCACTTAAATATTACTCGTTCTTATAGTTACAAGATTTCTTCCTGTAGCAAAACTTTTTTTAAAATCTTGTATTTTCATATTCTTGCCTTGCGAGACCAAAACAAGATCAAGATAAAACAATACAAAATGCCAACATTATTCAAAATTAAGTTCTAGTACTAGTATGCCCACACGTCTAATGTATTTTTTCGTTCGGCTTTAACCATGGCCTCTCCAAGTCCCGGGAAATTTGAATTATGGATTTTTTTCTTATCTGGCTCACGGCTTCAGTTCATTATCATTTCGCAGTTATTTAGTACCCGATGTTATGCAAAACATGCCGGCAAATTTATGGCGCAATTAAAAATGATGGAAACGGAAAACTCGCACGTGACGCCGGGTACATCGCATTTTTCAATCGGCGCCGTAAATAATATATGTCCCCATCACCGACTGATACCAACGTCAACATATTTATCACGACCAATAATCTCGGCGGATCGTGATGGACGGTCAATCATTATTTCAATATCGCCGGCCGGCTAATCAAGCTGCAAAATTTACACGCCAACATAAAAAACAACTACCTATCAACATCTACTTCGACAACTGCAAAATGGAATAATTTATTTTTTACCGACAACTCATTTAACGGATGTCTGACATGCATAAATCTAGTTTTTTGTTGGAGTCTGCACGCTGCTTTACAACTGAGCGTCCACGTGGAAAAAGTACACATCACGCATAATTCATATTTTTTTATTTCAATGTACACTGATAAAAATATTGTAAATTTAAACGTTGTTCACATCATAGGTACATTAATGTAAAAAATCTTTCATGTAGAAATTATATGGTTTTTGTCTAAAAATACATAATAACATTAATAACCTTGTAAAATTACACTTCATATGTACAAAAACATGGTTTTACTATGATAAAATGCATATTCATAAGTATTAACTTTCTATTAGAGTTGTAACATTACATTCCGGTGTGTTATTTCACTATTGACCCAACTAATAAATAACCAACAAACCACGTGTAATATCACTAACAATTTTTGTCAGTATACCTCTAAAAGAACATGTAACAGTTTTGTTCATGTGCAGGCTGCATGTGCGGAATGGGATATTTTAGCATTTTTTTGTTTGTTAATATTTTGAATGATTTTGTAATTTGAATGCGATCTGAAAAAAATTGCAATTTTCTAACGCCTCAAAATCTCTTTAAAATAATTTGAGGATATAGACTTGCATAAACCGTTGTGTGACGTCAGTGCCTTCTATAGCATGCCGGGTTGCGCTCGCTATCGTTTACTTGCTTTTTTGGTGAAAATGAAATGAAATGAAATTGGTGATTTTATCATAATTAAATTTATCAGTAGATTAAACAAATACTCTTTTAAGTAGTAGTTAGGTTTTGCTAATCTGTTTTAATTTAACATAGAGAGGCCCTTGCCCAAGTTCGAAGTGGATGAGTACCAAAAAGCTGTAGGAGGCAATGACGTCACTCCTCACGAACGTTTAATTCCAATTTAACTGCATATAGTTCGAAAACTATCTACTTCGACTTCAAATATGCTGGATTGACCATTCATCATAAATGCTTCTCAAAAATTAGACAAAAAGTATAATTTCAGGATTTACCAGCTCGGGTTGATTAAACAAGAATTTAGTTTTTTAATAAATTGCCTCCAAATATAAAAATTAAAAAATATTTGAAACATGCTTTTTATACCTTCGCTGAATATTTTAATATAAATTTTAATGATTTCGACAATTGACATTTTGATATTTGAAATCTTCTGTTTGGATTATTTTATTCGATAATGTAATTGTTTTTAATGTACATAGTTTATTCATTATAATTTTGTATACTAATGTTTGTAATGTTTTAACTTTTTATTAACGTTTGTGTTGTTGTTTTATCAATTTTGTATTATTAATTTACTTTATGCTACATCATTGTTTATTTTAAATTGTACTGTTCCTTTTTGTATAGAATTTATTTCCATGTTCTCTTGTTTGACGTGCGGAAACGCTTTGGTAAATGCAACACGAAAATTAAATAAATAAAGTTGGACGAATATGATACGAAGTTTGTCTAATTGAAATCCAACTTTAATCAGGTTAGTCTTCAACATCCTGTATTTAAATTTTTTATTACGACGTTTTGAATCAAGAAGCTACCTTCCACACATAACATGGACTTACAAAACACCCCGTACATCCATCTGATACTCGGCAGTCTGTCAGTTCAACACACCCCGTACAGCCGGAGCAAAGTACGTTCCCGTTTCTCACAGTCACCACCTCGGACGACGTCTCTTTCAACGGGAATAATTAAATTCGCTGACAATAAAAAAACATCAAAGATGAGAGCTGATCTGAGTGACAAGCTGGACAGATGCACGCAGACGGAATTGAGATCTGTTGAAGCGCGATGCACTGGGCTGGCGAGACCCGAACAATATTAAAATGTAATCGGGAGATCTTCCACAGATACCGGTCTCTCTTGAATGGAGAGTAATAATAGTGAGCATTACACAAGGAAAGATCACCTTCCGATAGTACCGAACTTCGTAACAGCTTTCTACAACAAATTGCCATCCATCGCGTCTAAAAAATGTCTTATCTGATATTGTTGTATCGGAATGGGAGAACGTCTCTGCAATGGGAATAATACAACCTAATTTGCTACATTATTCTAGATACCGACTAATCTATTATTTCAGCGATGGTTAGATGTGCGGAAAGATAAGGTGGTGACTGCTGTAAACACTCTATGGGAACGTCTTCTGCCACCCCTCATGTTTGTGATTGAACGTGTGAAATCAATAGAAAAGCATCTGACATCTCAAATGCGAGTGCAAGAATTATCTCTTTCTATCTCTATGTCCACAGTATGAACTTAAACATATTTTTACGACTGATTCATCAGTTCTCTTGTTAAAAAATACTATTTCCAAAAAAAAAAAAGACTGAACATATTTAACAAACAGCGTCGAACATGTGGAATGAAAACTATATAATGTAAGGTCAAAATATCATGGAATTTGATATTGAATTTTTTTTTAAATCACTATGTAAATTGAAATACTAATAATTGCTAGGTTTAAACGACAATATATGTATTTGATCATAAATAGAAAACTATTAACCATCACCAAAAGATATTTAAGCAGTGATTTAAAATTACAGCTTAAATTAATTTGACTATAAGCAGTCATTCTTAAGCCGTTCTTTCAAATTTCTCTTAAAATGTCAACATCGTCAAACAAATTAATTTTATGAATATTATGAAGAATACTGTAGGTGGAGCTGAATGATTGTTAAATTTAATATGATAACCTAATGATAATTTTTTTCAGACTGCTTTAAGTGTTCATTAATGCGAGTGTTAACCTAATAGTTTTACCAACATAGATAATGGGACAATTATTACAAGATAATAATTATATTCCATTTTTTGACAATTTATCTTGTAAATATTAAATTTTTTACACTTTTAATCGATAGAACTATTTACTTTGATCTTATTTTGGCCATATTTCGGACAATATATTACAAATTTTGAGCAAAAATATTCCTTTCTTCAAAATTTTTCCTTAATGTTATTTAACAATTTTGAAATTTAGTAACTTATTTGATTAATATAAATTTAATAAGTAATAAGTCTTATTATAATAAGGGTTAAGGGTAAAAGGTTAAGCGCAAACAAATTTATATTGACCCTCTGACCCTACAAAATTTGTAATTTAAACAGGGTCTTCAGTAAGTAATGAACCATTCTTTAAGACTAACATCCTTGGATGAAAATAAGTTGATTTAGATCAACTTACCTTAATACAACATACTTTAGTAAAGTTAGTTATGTTTCGTAAGATATTTCAAAAAATAAATTAAATTAAAAATTTTGTATTTGCTATTGCGTTTAGGTAGGTTTAAGTGGTTACTTTAATATGTTTAAATGTTGTTTTTCTTGCATGTTGTCATTGTTGTGTTTCATGCTATTTTCGTTTAGAGACATCATTAACTGTAATAACTTTTTGAAATAATTAATTATTACAATTTATGTATTGATTTCCATCCTTAACATATACATTAAACTCAGTTTTTTCTAAAAGTGAGCATTTTAGCTGCATGCAACAGATGCCTATATGTACCTCTTTAAAAACTAATCAAAGGCAGTTATAAAATAACTAATCATTTTCCAAAAACTTAAAATATGATAGCAATAACATAGCAGTACAGACGTTCAGAACGCCCTGTACATTTAATGCAAAATCAATCAGATATTTGTACCTATTTACCACACAAAAACCTTCTTCTCCAAACTCTGAAAATATGAAATAAAAAATACTTTCTCAAGTCTATAACTGAAGGAAGCAAAATTGTACTAAGGTAAGTTGATTTAAATCACATTATGTTTGTCAGAGGAAGCTAGCATTAAAATAAGGTCCATTCTTTACTGAATACTCTGTATATTTAACTGTTCTTGAATAATTGGTTAAACGTGTACAACATTTCAAGCATCATTTCGAAATCATTTTAGGGTAATATATTAATTTTTTGTTTTTACTAGAGAAATCAGACCTGAAAATTTGAAACAGCGTCTCTGTTACACCCGGTATAAGCTGAAAGAAATATTCTGGTAACAAATTAATGATTGTGCCTCAATTATTGAGATCCAAGAGGATTGTTTAGGTATCTAAACTGTACCTGTACAGGCTAAAAAGAGTGTAAAATATTTCAGGAGGTAATAGTATGAACCAAAATAAGCAGAAAAGTCTTAATAAACATGGGTCCGCAAAGTAACGGTTGCGGAAATATGGACCACTATTCGTTTTCCAAACATTTTATTTTATTAGGAATAAACCGACAAAGGAAGCTTTTAACAAACAAAAAACAAAGTTACAGAAGATGCTCCGTCCATTTCCAAGCAGGCACGACATCTTCGTCTCAACGATATTCGAACTTTTTCGAAAACACCTTCCTTGGTTTGGATTTCTTGACACTTTTGATTAATCCGTAGCTGCAGTTCTTCCAGGCTATTTACGTACACTAATGTCTTCAAATATCCCCAAACAAATAAATCTAGAGGGTTCAGATCAGGCGATCTTGGAGGCCATAAAACAGGTCCGGCCCTTCCTACCCATCTATGTGGAAAAGTTTGGTGTAAATGCTCTGTAACGGCCATGGAAAAATGAGCTAGAGCACCATCATGCTGGAACCACATTTATTGCCTCTGATTCAAGGGAATGTCTTCCAAAAACTCATACAATGTATTCTGCAGAAAGTTGAGGTAAGCAGCGCCTGTTAATCGGTTTGGTAAAACAACAAGACCTAGAAACCTGTTACCTACAATACCCATCCAAATGTTTAATGAAAAACGTGCCTGCTGTCCAGATTCTATTAGAGCATGAGGATTTTCGTCGGCCCAAATATGCGTATTGTGAAAATTAAACACTCCATTTCTTGTGAACGCGTCCTCATCAGTAAAAAGAATGTTTGCAAGAAAACGAGGCTCTTCAGCATCATGACATAGAAACCAGCGACAAAAAACCAAACTTGCTTGATGATCATTTATTGGATTTAAGGCCTGTACTCGTTGCACATGGTATGAATAAAGCAGTTGCTCGTGAAGGATTCTCCAAACAAGAGGACCACTAATTCCTACCTCGGCTGATATTCTCCGCACACTCGTACCTGGATTCTGCTCTACCAGAGAATTTCTTCTTCTGCTCTAGGAGAAGATACCAACCTTGGCCTTCCGCATAAATGGCACTGTTTGCTCAAGGAACCGGTATCACGCAATCTTTGGTGAATTCTTCCAAACATGCGTTGTGAAGGAATCTGGCGATTTGGATAAGCGTCAACACAAAGACGTCAAGCTTCGGTGGCGTTCCTATTAGCACGACCATGCACAAACTTGTGCACTGAGAATAACTGTCAAATATGTACTGTTTATTTCACTAAACATCAACCAACTATAAGAAAATACACAACGTTTTTGCAAAATAAAAAAGGGGCTAAAAAACATAAAACATTCCATATCTCCGCAACCGTTACTTTGCGGACCCATGTTTATTGAGACTTTTCTGCTTATTTTGGTTCATACTATTACTTCCTTAAATATTTGACTCTCTTTTTTAACACCCTGTATACCTGATATTCAGTTAGTTTTTCAAGGGAATGGTTTAATTTCTGCTGTTGAAGTTTGAATATCGGACGGACTCGCATGCTCCTTTCATCTGACTACAAACAAAACGAATTTAAGAAATGTTTCTTATTCGGAATTAATAATTTCGTAATCTACGGCACAAAAGGTACAGTGAAGTCGTGCCTCGTGGCGTGGCGTCTCAAAGAAACGGAAACATTTGATATTCCGGGAAAATAATTGAATACGAAATGTAATTCTTAACCTCATCAACGTTTTCTTTGTTTATTCCGACTGACATTTCAATAATTCTTAGTTTCTTTGACTCTTGCTCGCCGTTTAATCTTCTCGAATTCGAAATTAATTAGCTATTTCTTTCCTTAAAATAAGTCCTTTCCTTAGTGTAATGTAGGTTCCCCTCAGGTGCACTTTTGGAGTCTCATTTTCGTAAAACGTACTTATTCATATAAGTTTATTTTTTCGTTATATTTTTTTTCACAGACACAAATATATGAAAACTGATGAGTCATTTATAGTAAAGGAGACGTAACCGAATCGATAAGTGTAATTCAGGGTGTTTCTCAAATTAGTACGTTCTTTGAGAAAAGTAACAAAAGACGTGGAAATAAACAGTTTTCATGAAGTAGCCTTCGGTCAAAAGTTTCATATACTCAAGATTTAAAAAATGGTAAAATTAAGGAAACAGAAAATGTTGATATCAGCTCTGTTTTGTAGAGTGCACGCGGTAATTTCAAGGATGACCAGGTTCTTTTAAAGAAATACAGAAAATCACTGATAAAAATGATACAGTTTACATGTTCACACCATGGCATTATAAAGGTTGTTAGAAATTAGTAGGTCAAGCCGTTAACACGTTACATTCATTGGACCAAAATACTGGGACTTTTCATATGCCACTTTTCATTTTGGAGCACTATTTTCAAAATAAAATTTTTAGAACCGATTTTTATTCGGCACACTTTCTGTACAATTTCTAAAATATCAAAACATGATCTCAATTTTTTTTAATACTATGCCTATGGTTTGTCACTCTTATAAAATTTTGATTTGAAATTCGGTTTATGAGATATTGAAGCTTTTTTGCATATGCTAGATGTGGCACAAAGTAAATAGTAGTATTAAATGGTAATTTCCATGTAATTCATTAAATTGAAATAAACAAACGACACAAGTAACAGCAAACAGTAAAGAACACAAAAATTTAACTCATTTAATCTAAATGTTCAATGTGGGTACCATCTTTACCTTTACCTGGGGCTCTTTTAATTAGAGATTTACGAATATTCTGGAATTATGTGGTTTGAGCCTAAAGTACTTTCCATCTTGTGTAATTCGTTCTCTCAACTGCTGTTTACGTAGTATTGTAATGATATAAAAAACATATCTTTCATCAATTCTAACGAATTTTTATTCTATTGACTTGGTTTGCCTCTGGCGCTTTGTCAAAATATGAGATTTCAACTTGACTTGACAGCTTGCATATGTTAAATGGCTATCCTGTTCCTCCGACCTACCTCAACCCGTTGAGTTTTAGTTTTGGGGGGTTTTATGAAAGATTTCGTTTATGTGGTTCACATACTAATTACACAGAAAGTGTGCCGACTTAATATAAAAATATATGTCAAATTTCAAACAAATATCTCTAAAATCACAGGAGCTATCAATAAAAATCATTTTTAAAATTATAATTTTGACACCCTGTATTTTGAAAATGGAGCTCCAAAATGAAAAGTGGCATAAGAAAAGTCCCATTATTTTGGTCCAAAGAATATGTGGTTAACGTCTTGAGCTACTAATTTGTAACACCCTGTATAATAAATTACATACGGTACTACAAGAAACGCCAGGTAAATACAGTAGAATTACATTTTTTATGCCAAATGACATAATTTTTATTTAAAAATACGTGCCCACTAAATTGTAGTAATACTCCGAAAAAATACTTACATATTCACAAGTGCATGATCTGGATTTACATAATGTATTGTGAATTTGCAAAGATGTAACAACGTCCAATGCATTTTTGATAATAACCTTGTTCAAATGACCTAACATATACTTACTTATTCTTCATTATTGTACTTTTAGAAAACAACAGTTTTGAGATATACATAGGAAAAGAACAATTTATCAGGGATCACGGAGGTAGAACTATTGCGTCGCCTTTACTTTATATTAAATTTAAAATTTTCAAATGAGGTAGCAGTAACACTGGACATGTTATAACGTTTCTATTTAAGATCATTCTAGTGTGTTCTTTCACACTATTGACCTAGACAGTAAATAACTAACAATCTACTATGTAATATTACAAATAATTATTAATAGTGGCTGAAAGAGATAGATCAGAGACAGAAGTCACTTTAATAATAAAGATATGTGGTAGAGATTCACGTTTCCCTCGCAATCAAATGACACTGTTACGTTATCTTTAAACTTGTTACTGAAGTCATTGATTTGACATACCAATATTAAACTCTAATTGCCAGAAGTCCATCATTTTCTGGACTGTATACAAATTTTAATAGCTACATATTGTCAGGATGTTTAATAAATCCCTCCGACTAATCCCGCAATCAGAATAATGTTCGTGTCTTGTCGCCACAGTAGCTGGCGAAACATAAATAAATGTGTGTTATTCCATGGAAACAAATGGCTCGTCGCTTTGCATTCATAAATAAATACATGAAAAATGCCCCCCGGTGGCGGGCATTTCCCAAATGAGAGGAAATGTGCGTGAGTTTGACTGATGGGCTACTAAGGTGGACGGACACTTCGGTGTGACAATGATGGCTTACATATTAGCCTGACCAGGTCCCCCGGGTTCCGGGAGGCTCGCCGGCCCCGTACGCAAATGGAGAGATATTTCTTCCATTTCCACACTCGGTCTTAATGCTCTCGCCGATCCATCACGCGGACATGGCCCACTCAATGTCATTTACCAACATCAGGGGAAACACAACCGTCATTATTCATATTCTTCGGCGACGCTTTTTGCGGGGGCCTCTCTGTAAATACCCCAGACGGGGTTTCAAGTTGGATTCCGACTTTTGACGATATTAAGGTCTGTCACTGATTTTTGCTAAATGAAAAACTTAACTGGAATTCGTCAAACGCCGCACAGTGGCGCAAAACGCCACTGTGCCACTCAAATTACTGTACACCTCTTAGGGTTGGGCCGTTTGAGATGATTTTTTTTTAATGTTCGTCATAAAATTCCCTATCGATCCCTCTTTCTCAATTTTCGCTTTGGGCTTTCATTTTCGCGGAATTTGACTCCAAAAATGAGTTTGCATGGAAAAAACTAGATTTTTCGCATAAAAATGACCCTACGGAACACGAGATTGAGATTTTGCCGGACTTTTTTGTGGGGAAAGCTCGTCTTGGAAAGCCCTACAAGACTTTCCACTTAGATTTCGGGGAGAAATTTTCCGTTGCCCTTAAAATGGCCACAATCATCCAAAAGTTTTCACATATCAGAAATCGTTCTACTGAAGACTGGGATAGTATTGGAAAAAAATCTCATCTCACAAAAAGTATTTGTACACATTCGAGGAATCCGCAAAAATTTTTCCAGAATTTTTGGACTCATTTTTGGACATTCACCAAAATGGCCACATACAGATTTTCCGAATTTTCCCGTAAATGATTGATTTTTTCTGGAACTGTTCGGATGGAATTGTATGATAGTGAAAGTATTCAGCATCTACTGGATGCTTTAAACTTTCGAGACCATAAGATTTTATGTGGATCTTTCTTTTTTTGGTCATTTTGATCCAAAATCCACAAATGTTCAAAAATACTGGGAAATCATCTGGCATTCCCGAATCGTTTAAATATTTGGGCTGTCCAAACAAATTCTCAAAAAGTTCAGTCTTTTGAAGGGTTATTGTTATATATTTTATAAATACCTTGTATATAAAATAATGTAGAATAGTGTATGTTTTTCTAGGAAATATATTGTTTTTGTATATATTTTGTTTTATTTTTTTTTTGGTACAGCGCTCGATATAAAAAAACAAATTTCGACGTTGTTTTATATTATCTCTGTGTGTTGGGAAGAAAATAATCAAATCTATCATTTCTTATTAACAATGAACTATTGTATCCAAAATAGCCACTTTTATCAAAAAATTGAATTCCCAAAAACATGTCCAAAATCATTTTTTATGGAACCTTTCTGACCTTTTTCAGAATTACGGGAAAATTCGGAAAATATGTATGTGGCCATTTTGGTGAATGTCCAAAAATGAGTCCAAAAATTCTGGAAAAATTTTTTCGGATTCCTCAAATGTGTACAAATGTGTGAGATGAGATATTTTTCCAATACTTTCCCAGTCTTCAGTAGAACGATTTCTGATATGTGAATATTTTTGAATGATTGTAGCCATTTTAAGAGCAACGGAAAATTTCTTCCCGAAATCTAAGTGGACAGTCTTGTAGGGCTTTCCAAGACGAGCATTCCCCCATAAAAGAGTCCGGCAAAATCTCAATCTCGTGTTCCGTAGGATCATTTTTGTGCGAAAAATCTAGTTTTTTCCATGCAAACCCATTTTTGGAGTAAAATTTCGCGAAAATGAAGAACCAAATCGAAAATTGAGAAAGAGGGATCGATAGGGAATTTTATGACGAACATTCTAAAAAAAAAATCACCTCAAACGGTCCAACCCTAAGGGGTGTACAGTAATTTGAGTAGCACAGTAGCGTTTTGCGCCACTGTGCGGCATTCACTCTTGTTGCATTCCATTATGGACATCCATTAACGTCACATCAAACATATACCGCTATTGAGCTTGTTAGTTCTTCTTAGTATGCCATAGAAGACGAGGTGACGGGAGTGCCTCTTTATGTAAAATTATATTTTATATTGTAATACAGGGTGTTTCAAAACATATGTCGGGAAAATATAACTGAAGTACATAATTAGTATTTCAGTAGTAGTAGTAGTTACTACTCTACGACTTACTACCAATATTTAATTGTTTATATAAGGAGACAAAGAGAAGAAGGAAACTGTCAAAGTGATCCATTAACGGTATACCAGAGCTATACCGCTTTTGAGCTCGTTATCTCTCTTCAGTATGCAATAGGAGGCGAGGCAACCGACGACTTATCCAACAGAAGGGAGCCTAAGTAGACGAGATGCAACAGACAACTACATCTTAGCAACAAAAGTGTCTTTTTATGTAAAATTATATTCTACATTTCACCGTTTTCAAGATATATGACGTCAAAAAAAATATTTTCAGTTATTTGACGACAATGA
Source organism: Monochamus alternatus (assembly GCA_037114965.1). Taxonomy (NCBI): domain Eukaryota; kingdom Metazoa; phylum Arthropoda; class Insecta; order Coleoptera; family Cerambycidae; genus Monochamus; species Monochamus alternatus. Next base: position 21,102,859 of record CM073430.1, read on the forward strand.
TTTGACTGTTTGAGATACAGAATTCAAATTTGGTACATGCATCATCATTAATAAGCGAGTTTTGAGCGTTAATTAATTTTCTATTCATATGACAGTGATGAGATTTAGGATTACGTGAGTCTTTTTTTGTCCCTAATTTTTGGGGGAAGATCGAAAGCACTTTTTAAATTGCCAGTGTTTGGTACACAAAAAAGGTATTTATCAAAAGCGCTAACGCAAACCATTTTTAAGATAAATGGCGTTTTATAAAGGACAACAGGAAAGAAAGTGGCAACGTGTTTTGTTGTTGACAAAAGCATTTGTTTTTCATCTAGTTGTCCGAATATTAATAATAATACGTGTACAAAATTTGAGTTCTGTATCTCAAATCATTTCAGAATATATATATTTTTTGACACCCTATAATATTCGAAAATAGTGCGTTAATAAAGTTTTTTTCTTGGAATGAATCAAAGAGTCATAATCTTTATTTTCCAACACATATTTTGAAACACCCTGTATATACTATTTCTACTATAAAAAGTCTAACTTAAATGTTATAAAATGTCACTGGGAGAAATTGAACTGGGCAACTTATAGCAGATGATTGAAAACTTTATTGAAAATTATTTTTATAAATAAAAGTTTCAGCTTAAGAGGGATGACACACACAACGGTTTTCGCTATATCAGCAGCCACGTTGGCTGTTACTTATTAAGCATTAGATAGACCACAAGTAAAAATTGCAGAATAAAATGTAAGTTGCTTCACTCGACCACGTGTTGATACTTGCAGTGCCCCCCGCCTATCATACTGGTACACATTGGTACGTAAGCTTTCTCAAGGCATCACGCCGAGTGAAATAACATATTATATTATGTAAACTTTGCCACAAAACATACAGCTGCTGGTCTCCACATCATTTTTTGAATACGTCTCAACCAATGATATGGACCACGCACCTCTTTCACAAATTTTGCCGACTCGGCTGCCGAGACGGCACAAACCGCGGTGGTGTGTCATCGCCCCAATTAAACAACATTACTTATAAAAAAAATCAACGTATTTTCTACGGCTATCAGAATTGATCTCTTTAAATTCACTAGCGAGGTCCGTCAGAATTGACACTCTCTTCATTCATGTTTCATCATTTATTATCTGTGAAATAAACTATGTAAAAAGTGTGTAATAGAGCGATCGGACCCATACCTATTTGCTTGATATCATAACATAATGCACAATTAAAAAACAATTAACCCAATTTATCATCCAGACTTAATTGAAATATATTTTTATCGTCCGAATGAGCAAGCTCGAAGTACAAGTTAATCGGAACAATGTTTGTTATTGTAATTACTAATGCCCGACAAACGTTTAATTGATAACGAACGCACCATATAGATATTGTTTATTGCATTGGGGGAGGGGGGATTAAAATTATTTCTAATCAAATAACGAATTAATAATTATAATATACAATGATTCCGGGCGTGTGTGTATGTGTGTGTGTGTGCACAGCCGCGACTCGTATCGCAGCGATTTGGCTTATAATTAGTTGTTTGTTCGTCATTTTGATCAACCATGGATTAAATTGCATTGTTTATTCCGCGAAATGACATGCACAGTGCGCCGGCGAACTTCAAAACAGGTATTTGGGTAATCGGCTGGAAAATACCATCTACGGCCGATCTGTCAAAGATTTAGTTCATGGAAACCGGACACAATTAACTATTATTCAATTTTCCAGATCTTTGTACATGGTAATTGAGGGAGAACCCTCAATATTCGAAAGGGCCGTTTAGGGGACCAAAGTGAACAAAAAAGCCTAATAAAGATATCAACAGTTACTGAAATAGCAATGAAAATATGTTTATTGCTATTTTGCGAAAGCTGTTATTATTTGATATTTCATTTTGAGTAGGTGCATTCTTAATCAAACTCACATTAGTAATTACTAATTTTCGCATATATTTTGATATTTATGATTTAAACGCTTATTTTATGCCTGCCACATTTAGTCATCGAAAATATACAGATATTATTTTTATTTATGGGTATTGCAAAGGTAACGCTAATCGTACAGTTGCTGAATATCGACGTCGTTTCATGTACAGAGTGCCAGATAAAAATGTATTCCAGTCTTCAACAATGCACGTGGAACTGAAATGTTTCCCAGTGTGAGAATTACATCTGAGAGGCAAACTGGTCCTGCTCTAGCAGTGGAAGAAGAAATTCTAAATATGCAATAACGTAACCCAGGTGTAAGTACAAGGCGCAATGCAACCCGTCTCCAAACTAATCAATCTGCGACATAGGAAGTGATTCACAAAAATGGTTTAAAACCTATCCATATTCAGCGCGTCCAGAATCTTCAGGACAGTGTAATGATTTGCGGTTGCATTTTTGCAATTGGATAAACGAAAACCATACACTTTACAGATATATTTTGTTCACTGATGAAGTTCAATTCACTCGTGATGGAGTAAATAACTGGCACAAGGAATATCAATGGTCAGATGAAAATCCGCACGCCACAGTGTAAAATAACTTTCAGCATCGGTTCAGCATTAACGTGTGGTATGGTATGATTAATAATCAATTACTTGGCCCAGTTGTGCTAGATGGTCATCTTACTCTGGAGCTCAATATGTAGAATTTTTAGAAAACAATTTGACAGTTCTGCTAGACGATGTTCCATTGGATATTAGGCAAAAAAAACATGTACATCAATCATCTTAACAATCGCTTTCCACAACGCTGAATTGACCGAGGTGGTTTTCAAAATTGGCCACCAAGGTCATTAGATTTGAATCCCCTTGATTACTGCTTTTGGAGATTGTTTAAACCATTAGTATATAAGCAATTACTAGGTGTGTATAAAGAGAAGTTTGCGATGTTTGGTTGTGACCGTTCCTCGGTGGCACTGTGATGTGACTTGTTTCGTTAATGCATTTTATATGTTGGTGATGGATGGAAATTAATAAATATCAATGTTTTCATTATTTACGGTAAAAAAACTACCAATAAATTTCCTGGGTAATTGGTCATTTATTACAAAAAAAAACATCAGGTTAAACTACGCACGTTTCGGGATTATACCCATCTTCAAGGTTTAAAACATTTCTTAAAAAATTATTACATAACCATAGCAACAAAATATGGAAACAATTACATACCTTACCAAAAATATTTTTCTAAGTTGTGGGGAAAATCATTTAGATGTTTAATGTGTCTACGAAACAATTTTGTTCGGCTGGAGCGTATACGAGCGTATATTAAAAGCCAGATGTATAAAAAACCCACGGTTAAAACTATTACTTTCATATAATATAATTTAATTATTTTTATGTCCAATGTGTTATATTCCGAAGTATGCGGTCGATAATGAATAATTATGATTATGTTGTCAGCAAAATAACGGTCTTTATTTTGCTGTATGTTATATTGTACTAAACAAAACATAATTAATAGCGTTTTTCTCTGACCAACCATAACAGAGTTATGACATTAGACAGGTCTCTAAAATGTGGCAACGTTGCACACTATAGTGTCAGGTGTTTCTGTTTGATCGCACGACCACATTCTTGTGTGGACATTGTATGTATAGTAATAATAATAAGTAATAGTATAATGCACAGTACTGCATTAAATTTAAGTTATATTTTGTTTACATTAAGAAATGTTTAGTTTTATATTAATATAAAGAATAAATTACGGCTTAAAATTTTAAACGATGTCCATTAAACACTTTATGCTTTCTATTTTCTCCCATAGTTTGAAAACGTATTACATGATATTATAAAATGCAGAATCTTAGTCAATCATGGTCGCCAAAGGTGTGACGCAGATTGTTACGACGCGCTGTATGTTGTATTAAACCACAGTCGAAATTTCCTGTTACGGCCCTGGGCGAGCTACGCGTCACGGGCGACTAATTCCATCAATTACGGACAGATGGTCTCATTATTTTCAGACAGTGCAGTATTGTTTCTGAATTTATTGCCCACTTTCATAATTAGAACTTTAAATATTATACAGCCGATATCCCATAAATTAAGTGCCTGTGGGAGGTGGATAACAAAGGAACATCCACAAATATTAACGCGTTCGACATATTATTCTGAGGCCTGACAGAATTATTAGACATAAATATGTCCCGTTTTAATTGATCTCGGTTATTGTTTTTCGGATAGCTAGTGTTCTACTTTTGCTTTATAAGAGTTGCTGCGGCATCAGTCGGCTGTCATTTTGACGTGTATCCTTATTCCACAATAAATATACAGGGTGGTCGCGATGTAATGGGCCAAAATTCATGACTAGATTCCTGACGTGAAAATATTGCGATTTAGACAAACTCACCTTAGTCAAAAAGTTGATACTTACAGAGATACAAGGCGTTTAATGCAAAATATTATTTTAGTTTTTTCATAATAAATGCTCATATCGAGATGAAATTTTGGTGTTAGGGGTTTTCTGGGGCGAGAGATTGAAATATATCCATGGTTTGCTTGTAGAGAGCGCCACCTGCACTAGGTCGAATGCGTTGAAAACGACAGAACTTTTTAATCTTTCAAAAATATAATTCTCTGGTAGCAAATTCTGATTTTACAACTTCTTTTACACAAAAAAGCTATACTTTTTGATAGTCGCTATCTTGCACCGTTCTCAAGATATTTAGCTTTGGTAATTCGAGTAATCAAAATAAGGTACGAATGTCAAAAAGAACAGGAGTTTATTTCAAATTATAAATTGTGATGAAAATTATTTTAACCTACCGAATTTCTCACTTAAATTAAGAATCTTGGCTAAAGTTTTTAAAATACAATGTAACGCTGATCAACCGTAGTAATGATAATTTTTTTTATCCTGTTCATGACAAAAGTTATACTATATGGATGTAAATATAGGAGATCTCAAGGCTTAAAAGTAACAAAACTTGTTTAAAGTCAGTTTAAATTTTGTCACATGTCTATCACTTCTTAATTTATAATAATATTTAGTCATCCTTCTAGATCATACAAAAATGATAGGATAAGTCAATGTAGGGTAGTACAACACAATAAAAGCCATAAGATTAACAATCAATAATGTTTAAAATTTCTTATCCATTTCAATTCCGAGACGCTATACAGGGTGTCCCAAAATAGAAGGCCATACCATTAACCATATATTCTTTGGACAAAAATAATGCGATTTGCTTTATGCCATTTTTTATTTAGACGTCCCCGTTTCAATATACAGGGTGTTAAAGTTGCATTTTAAAAAACTATTTTTGTTAATAATTCCATTGTTTTGTAAGATACATACTTTTGCACGTACTTTTATCTTATTCCGGCATACTTATCATGTAATTTTGGTAAAAAAAATCGAACGGCGAATGGAAGTAACTGAGAGACGCAGTACCCTTTATCGCCTCCAATTATTTCTAAGTACGCCTATGCAGCTTTTTCTTGAAGTATCAAACGTAGAAATTTTCTTCTGATCATTTTATCTCTTTTGTAATTTTTTGTTTAAATGCTCCGTTTTGAAGAAAAGCGTCAATTTGTAGTGCCCATAAATCTTTCTTCACTATAATTTTCAAGTGAAACTGAAATTTTGTGGATATACCTATTACTACAATACCTTGGCAACTTACCAAATCGTAATACTTACCGAATGAATAATTGATAATTAAAACGGATAATTTTAAATTTTATAAAATGGAGGAATACTTTATGAACTGAAAAAATAATATGGATTTAAAATCTATAATACATTTCTCTTATCAACAAAAAAATAATAGTCTTATTTAGTAATAGTAATATTGAACGATCAACATAGTAACTTTTTACCTAAATAACATTAAGTTAACTAATTAATTAATTACTAATAATTTAATAAACGTTCTACTTGCCCACCCTCTCTTCATTAACACATGTACGTGACCTTTTAAGTAACGAAACCTTATTTTTGTAAGATATTCTTATTTTGTTTTAATTAGCAAATATTCATTCAGTAAGTATTACGATTTGCTAAGTTGCCAAGGCATTGTAATAATAGGTATATCCACAAAATTTCAGTTTCACTTGAAAATGATAGTAAATGATAGATTTATGGGCACTACAAATTGGCGTTTTTCTCCAAAACGGAGCATTTAAACAAATTACAAAATATATAAAATGATCAGAAGAAAATTCTACGTTTGATATTTCAAGAAAAAGTTGCATAGGCGTACTTAGAAATAATTGGAGAGGATAAAGGGTACTGCATTCCTCAGTTACCTCCATTCGTCCTTCGATTTTTTCACCAAAATTACATGATAAGTATGCTGGAATAAGATAAAATTACGTGCAAAATTTCAAGTGTGTATCTTTCAAAACAATGGGATTATTAACAAAAATAGTTTTTTTAAATGCAACTTTAACACCCTGTATATTGAAACAGGGACGCCCAAATAAAAAATGGCATGAGGAAAGTCACATTATTTTTGTCCAAAGAATATGTGGTTAATGGTATGGCTTTCTACTTTGGGACACCCTGTATATTTAATTGTTTGAGATATTACAGAAAGGTTATCGAGGAATTTTTGATATTTTGTCTATACTCAGATATAGCCAAGTTTTCAAATTGTCACACTGTATGAATTGCTGAAAAAGAAAACGGTGGCATATATGACTACATCAAAAAAGTGAACCAACCTATTAGAATATCTTTAAACTACGATTGCATTTGAATGTTTGACTTCACTGTTCCACCCTATAAGTATCCTTGGATAAAAATCAACGTTAGGATCACTTACAACCTCTAATTGTTATTGTTACGCAGTTGTAACTCGACTTGCTGATGTTTATGTGTCAGACATGTTTTCAGCGGTGTATCTGTGTAGAGTTGTTTAGAAAAAAATCCAAAAACTTCCAAAGTCCCGTCCGGAAGTGTTTCTGACAAGTTGAAATGGATCGGCCTACAAATAAATATCATTGTTTGGCGGTTTTTAATTCAGTCAGTTGATTAAAATGGCTTTGACGAAGAGAGAAGTTGTGTTTAGAGCATAACATTATACTCTGCCAATAATACGGAACATGAAAGGCAACACAAACGCAAAGCGAAATTGCACAATCCATCTGAAGCAGAGAGACGGCCGCGGGCTGTGCGCCGCGTATTGCCGTTGTCCAGGCGGGAGGAATCGCGTTACGGCCTTTTGCGATAATTCAAAAGTCATTTCTAAATGTTATTTGTTGCTAGGGTCATTTCTAAAGCCCGTACCTCGTTCGCAGATTTCAGATCCGGATTTGACGACGACTTTGATATTTGTATGGCTTTATTGATATTAAAACAAATTGAATCTTATTCATGCCAGTTAATCAACACACATTTAACTTACCTGCAGGGCTAGATTCTCGTTTAGTGAACACATTCCCTCAGAATAGGACGTAAATTATCGTGAGAAAATACAAATCTGTATTCTTGATCATTCTCACTGTAGATATTACCCAAAAAAATTAGAGAATTAATTCACATGTTGTTTACTGCATTCGAGAATCGAGGCCCAGGAATTTTGTCGTTATTTAGACATGTTTAAACTGACAGCAGGTTACTACTCGTAAAACAAAATAGTTGCAATGGAACCGTACGTTGGGATACGTAGTTAGAAGCAGTGTCATATTACTACGTACATTTTGACGGCATAAACAGTATTCTACGGCGACTACACTCAAGTGAGGCTACTTCTATTTTATATGGGCAACAGATATTTAACAATCCTATAATTCAATTTGTCTGTAGTGTGGTTTAATTTGCACTCAGCTATTTAGGTATTTGTTTATAAACATATAAAATCACTACGACCATTGTTCATTACAAGTCATACATTGTAAAATCATTTAAAACAATAATAAGTATAAAAATCATATTTCCCGCTCTAATCAGTATCATATTTAGTTTAAATTATGACGCCATAATTGCACATGTCACACATGTGTTTGGAAAATGGTTATTTATGCATCTAGGACGAAAAGTGAAGCTCTAAGGATGCCGTATTTTTGAAATATTGTTTTCCATTAAGAGAAATAATTTTATACATTTACGAACTGAATAATATAGAGCTTAGCAAATAGCAGGAATATTATCTCATGCCACCTGCGAATCTTCAAAGGCAGTGAAGTAAAATGAATATACAACTACAGAAAACTGTCTAACCAACAAATTTTTAGGTGCAGAAATGTTTAAAATATGTTCTATTATTTAGAACTTCTGATTTGTAATTATGATTTTAATTTGATAATTTTTTGAGAAAGTACAAATTATTTAAATCCATCAAGTTAATGATATATCTATTGGTATAAAATTGAATACCTCCCTCTATGGTACTTGAGAGACATATACAATTTAAATATTACAGTACATATTAATAAAGTAAGATTATTACCTTTAGCAGCATATGCTTGTACAATCTATTGCAATAGTAATGGTACTCCCTCAAAACTTAAACTACTGTAAGTTCTAAAAGAACTTTAAATATAAATTTCATTAGATTTCTACTGATGAGTAGAACAACTAAGAACTGGTGTTAAAAGTTGAAAGTAGATTTCATTGTGAATACGTCACCAGTTCAAAACAAATTAATCACCAAATTCGTTCTAAAGAGTCCATTATTATTGTAATAGATTGTACAGTCGCTGCAACCAAAATGCTTCCAACTTAAATGTCATTGAGTCCGTGTAAAGGGGGTTTTTACAACTGCTGTGATTTATAAGTACGAAGTCTTATTTAAATCTTTGTTTTAAAAGTATGTTTTACAGTTATTGTGTATACGGTTTATGTTATATTTTGACAAATTTGTAAAATATAAAATTTACACCTTTTACGAACAAGGCTGAAAAATTCTGTAAGTTGTAATTTGACTTTAATATGATGACATATGGGAAATTAGAGTAAATGACATAATCAATCAAGTTATACATTATAAGTTATATATTTACTTATAACGCCATTTTTACAAATACTTTATAAATTATGTTCCTCAAATCTTTCGTACATGAATGTCGCCGTGTAGAATTTGATTATATTTGATTTTTAAAATTACAATATCCAACTAATTTCAAAAGTGAAAATGTACACTATATTATTGCATTTAACAATAAAAGATAAGAAACATATTAAATTTTATTAAATTATAGATAGTGCAATACTGAAATAAAGGAAATTTGCCATCTGTTTTAAAAGACAACAGGTTGAGGAAACGTCTTTGAACAGTTTCCTGTTTAATACATTGTACTGCATAGTTCCAAACTACTGAGGCATACCTACTCTAGCTTTGACCTCACATAAACGTAGTATGATATTTTCAGTATTAGAAAAGTCCTTATTATACATATATCTTGATGAATTTGTTGGTATACTATATATACATAAAGAAGATTCGAGATTCGTGGTATGGTATGGTAATTAATTAAGACAAAAGATATGGTTCAATCAAGTTAATGACGTCTCTTGCATTTGAACATCTAATGACTTCACTTCAAGTAGGTACTACTATTTTTTACAGCATAATGTCCTTTGTACAAGTCATTTTTACAAACGCTGCAATTTATGACTAAAAAGTGAATATCAGTAAATGATTGACTGAAGCCATAACTGTAACTTTAATAATATATTATTAAAATAAGGCATATAATAGACAGTTATTGGACGTGTCATACGGTTAAACAGTATTTAGGTTTCCCTTATGTTGACATCTAAGCATGCGCATATGTGGTGTATTATTAAGTCAGCAGTAATAAGGATAGTGCTCGACTATATTTATGCATGATTAAGGTAATGTCGAGTAACCCCTTATTTGATAGATCGTGTTGTCGGCCGTAATCGGTCATATCAGTCGTAACCTAAAATAAAAATAAAATGTTTTTTGCTTTTTTAATAAGTTCCGTCGCATGTTTCAAGAAAAATAAAAATATGATAAGTAAACTTGTCCTTATTTTCTAAAAATATTGACTTATGTTCCTTTTCTCATTCACCATTAAAATGGCAATAATTGAGACAATAAACAAAAAAATAAAGGAATCCCATTCGACAAATTGTTAACCAACAACTATATTTTTGTAGTATTTAAATAAATTCGGACTAAATACTGTTCGGCAGTATTAAAGCCAATCCCAATTACTCTCTAATATGAATCACTCAGGTTAGTGGTGTGTCTGGTATTCTAATATAATAACCGTGAATATACGGAGACCGTCATCCGAGCAACCGATTTACGCGGCCGCGACGCTCCTCTTGTAAATGTTAATCCACCCCAATTTATTAATGACAGGTCAAAAATAACTGAACTGGCCCGGGGCGGAGTCTTTGTGAACAACTCCATCAGCAGCGTCGATGAAACGCGTGCTGCTTAGCTCTTTGCCGGTCTTTGAACATTTTAATAATGCCACATCTCCGACTGTCTTTGAAACTCTATGTGTCAGCAGCAATGAGCCGACGATCACATCAAACAAATTCACTAACATATCTGATAATTAGAACCGTTTGGGCGATCCGGAATACCTGCCGGAGATGAAATTTAATTTACACGTTTGCGGAACGCTTGCTGCCCCCGATGGCCAATAAAAGAAGGACTGTGTGATGAATGTGATTATTTATCAAAGTAGAACGTCGACCGAATGTTTGTCAGTCAACTTAAAGTGAAATCATCCGATGTTTATCTTTATATTACATTTAATAATTGTTAATCATTAATTTATAATTGTTTTGTCAGTGTATCGTCGCCTAACAACTAAGCTAGTCTGTGTCCATGTTATTTTGAAGTCGACATTTTTATATGAAATTATTCTGTACCTCAAGCGCTGTGCATCTATATATTATCTAAAAGAACTATTTTATTTTATGTAAATGCAAACCTTTTGAAGTTTGAACTATATTATTTCAAGTAAAAGGGACCAATCAGGTTGCAGTATTATAATCATATATAGGACATAGAATAAATTGTCTCAAGTAATAATACGATACTAGTGTATGTTGACAGTTGGTAATATTTAATAGTAAGTTCAAGTTACAGCCTTTCGTACTGGTTAGAGGATTAGTACGAAGGAGACGAAAGTTCTTGATTCATGTTTGATGTTAGTCAAGATAGAGTTGAAATAAAAAAACTATTAAAAACAAAGAAGACTTTAAATTGCTCCCAAGAGTCAACAAAATAATCAGAAAGTGATTCTAGCAAGAAACTATTTATTTTTTCAAAATAAACATTATCATATTATCCGTTTCATTAATTACTCTATCTTAAAATATTGGACATAGAAATAAGATGATTTAAAATGTTTTTGATTTAAGTTTTCTAAAAAACACGTATTATTTATTATTTTTTATACTAAAATGATTACTGAAAATCGAAAAAATATGTGTTGGTTCAGAATTCTCATATTTATTTTGAAACAGCATTCTATTGGTTTTAAAAACTAGCATTTTACATGCAGCTAAAATGAACATTGAAGCAAATGTAATACAGTATCCTTTCCATTTCTAGGACTTTTCTATTAATTATCTATTCAGTGATTTTGAATAACGAGTCTTTCAAAGATCATATAATAGTTCAATACAGAATGATACAAATTCATAGGATTGTAAACTTCTACATGAATTGTAGTTTCATCAGGCAAGGTATTTTATGTTTAAAAAAATCAACAAACTTTAATATGAATGTATCGAGGCCATAAAGTTCTTTAAGGTTCCATTCTCGATCCCTTGCTATTTAGTCTATTTATAAATGAGTGAATGAGCAGATAAGTTAATAGTAATGTTTTCATATATTTTTAGGTATTAATAATATTGTGTGAAACTAACTACTCAGTGGACAAAAGCCCCAACCTGCGTTGAATTACACCCACAATATCTACCCATATATTCCTTATTATTAGCTTTTGTAACATTTTTTTACTGTTTTAGAAAGGTATTTTAAGCTAATATAAATCAAATCTCCTACAATTCCTACCAATGAAGTCATATGTATGTTCTCTGATACCAAACATCTAGGTATGCTAATGAACAATTTCACAGACAAAGCTCTATTCAATAATTATCTAAAGAAAATAATCTAATTTACTCACTCTATAAAAATCTAACTTCACTTTTTTGGCAGTGGGAACACGACAAATTCAACCACAATAGATGAGATCTGACCTATTTCTGCATTTTTAGGATTGCTTCTTCAATATTATTAATACCTAAAAATATATAAAAACTTTTACATAAAAGGTGAACATTTTTCAAGTAGGTATTGTCATATTTAATTCATTGACAGGATGTCACTTTTTTGTCATTGTCGATATTTAACTTCAAATAATTTTAATTTTTATAATAATTTTTATAGTTAGATATTTGATTCAACTTAAAGGAGACCACCTGAAGAAGCAATCCTAAAAATGCAGAAATCGGTCAGATCTATTGTGGTTGAATTTGTCGTGTTCCCACTGCCAAAAAAGTGAAGTTAGATTATTATAGAGTGAGTAAATTAGATTATTTTCTTTAGATAATTATTGAATAGAGCTTTGTCTGTGGAATTGTTCATTAGCATACCTAGATGTTTGGTATCAGAGAACATACATATGACTTCATTGATAGGAATTGTAGGAGATTTGATTTATATTAGTTTAAAATACCTTTCTAAAACAGTAAAAAAAGTAATGTTTTCTTTCTAAAATTATTCATATTAGTGGCATTATTAAACAAAATACTTCAGAAACTATTCAAAAATATTTTTGTGATCTCGGTGTTACATTTGACAAAAAATTAAACCCTACTTTGATTCGAGATCCAATACATAATATACCTACTATACCAATAATATTATTTCAAAATTATTTATTATATATTGACAATTTTGAAATGGTTTATACTGTCTATTTTTTTTAACTTTTGTTACTTTTATAGTTTATGAGTGTTCGCTCAATGGTTTTTCTCAATTGGCTTTACTTTACTTCACAATTTTCAACTTAATGCACTAGTTCATAGACGTAATATTGCTTGTTTAACTGTTTTACTTAAATTATTCCATAATCAAATATTAAATGGACTGGAGGCATATATTTAACGTGCTTAATGTACTCATCCCTAGAGCATCACGTCAACTGAATTTGTTTTATTTATCCTCTCAGCTCTCAAATGCCAATTAGAAAGTATTTTCCACTGCAAAATGTTTGCAATAAATGTATAGAATAATATGCGCACTTCTACAAATATCTTCTTTTATACCTTGACACGTTAACAAATTTAATTAAACAAATTGTTGTATGTTTTTCTTTTAGGATATCTTATTTATATGTGTCTTTTGTATATCATGTTTAATTTCGTTTTAAGTTTATTGTATTAAATTAGTTTTTGTTCCGTATTTCGTTATACAGGCTGTATCAAATACGAGGGCCACTCCCATGTATCTCGCTTAATATGCGAGACACGTCAAAAATCTTTAATTATTTTTTGTTGCATTTTTCGAGCCCTTTATGCTCGTAAACACAAATTTGAGATCCATGGCCAACTTTATGAGTAATAACAAAAAAACCTGTAAAGTGCCCAAACTAACTTTTTTATTTTAACAGAATGTATTTTTTTTATGCAAAATACAGATTTTCTTATAATTATTTTACTACATTCTATGTGTCAAAATAATTTTAAAGACCCAATTGCTTCTAATGTGAAAACCAATAAAATAATATAAGAAAATCTGTATTTTGCATAAAAAAAATATTTAGGTACATTTTTTTTAACTAAAACTGAAAAAAATGTAATAAATACGAAAGATAAGGGCAACATGTAGTATATTGCATGAAAGACGAAAAAACAGGCAATTTTTTGTGGCCATAGCCTGCTTCAATAAAAAAATGTTTTATCCGCCTAGAGGGCGCAGCGAACCACATACGATATTTCAAAAATCTGTTTATATCAGGTGGAAGGTATCAATTCTTCAATAAAAATTTATTACCAATAAGTTTTCTCTACCTCTTAAAATAAAAAACTTGGACAGCCTTAAAGTTTGGGCACTTTACAGGTTTTTTTTGTTATTACTCATAAAGTTGGCCGTGGATCTCAAATTTGTTTTTACGAGCATAAAGGCCTCCAAAAATGCAACAAAAAACAATTAAAGATTTTTGACGTGTCTCGCATATTAAGCGAGATACATGGGAGTGACCCTCTTATGTGATACAGCCTGTATATGATTGTCATATAATATTGTTTGTTGTATTATGATACTAGTATAATGTGGGTTGACAAAAGTAACGTTTTACTAAGGCAATGGCTCATTCAAAATTCTCCCATTCCTAATCCTGTTTGTATAATAATGAGCGGTAATAATTTAAATCGGTTGTTTAAGCGACCGTTTCATTTGTTTTCCACCATGAATCCAACCCTGTACGAAGTGAAACAGGATATGCGACAAAGTAGGAACGGCAATATCTCTGACCATCAGTCAGAAAATATCGATTGCGGAGCAAAAGACGTGGAAGAGATGAGGAAGGACAGAATGACGGACGTAACTCACAGGAGACGAAAATTATGGACAGTGACGGATATGAGCAAGGTAGTGTCTTTGACAAGATGGATTGTGGCGGTGGTATCCATCACTCATTTACAAACTTTGGCTTCGCCACTGAAAATGTATTGCTACAGGGTGGAAGGCAAAATACTACAACCCCGTTTAATATTTAAGACAACGGTTTGCCAAGTAATGAAAACAAAACAACAATTAGGTACTCAGTAAAAGATGCTTTGAACTGTTGCTAGTCAGTTTTTAAATATGATTTATGCCTTTCACTTCCAGAATTTGTTATTTTGAAAATGTTTTTGCAGAAAGTTATAAGAGAAATGTTAAAAAGTATGTACGTGGTTAGGAATAAAACTTTAACTTTGAACTTTTTGTAGCAGAACAGTACGTAAGCATTGCAAAGAACATCTATTTTCTATAAAATATATATATATATATATATATATATATATATATATATATATATATATATATATATATATATACAATCTGCAGTGCCATAGAAGAGGTTTTTTTATTTAGAAATCTAATGTAATTTGTACTTGACTGGGTGATAACAGGTAACAGTAACGTTTTTATTGAATTAAAATTTATTTCTTTTTATTGAACAAAATACAAGGATTGACCAGATATGTTTTCTTCTTTGTTAATGATTATATCCCAACGCATTGACACTTTTTCTATTAAAAAGGTAATTACTAACATTATTTGGTAGAAAACAGAAGAGATGGAAATCTAATGGATCAAAATTAAGAGAATAGGGTGAATGTGGAATATGCTTATGAACAGATGTGTAATAGCAGAATGAGGTTAGATGTTACCATGCAGTAGAACCATTCGATGATACCTATCTGGTGTTTTTTCTTGAGGTACAGTGGGGTCAAGGCAATGAAATTATTGACAATAGAGCTAAGTAGTAATGATTCCATTTCTCGGATTCATCGTACCTACATGGCATCTTCCTTGTGTCAGCTCAGCAGGTGCACAACATAAGTTCACGGTAATGTGCACCTCCTTTTCTTTAACTAAGCCATTATTTTCTTTATTTGCTAGTGAAGAGTGGATTTTATCAATAGCTATCATACACGAGAATCTGCAAACTCTGTCCGTTGTGGTCCATCAACGTACTGGTCGCGTTCTTCAAATTTTCTTTATCAAATCCGCCAGCGGTCTACATCTGTTCGTGTATGGTGGAAAATTGAGCCGCAGATCCAGAAATTGTATGCATGCTCGAAACTCCAGAGAAACTTACCACGATTTTCAGTGTTGTAGAGAACTGCGTTGTATTCAGTGAATTTTCAATTTTATACCACTCTTAACCATGTAACTCATGGTTAGACAGAACAATTCAAACCGAAAATTACGACAAAAAAGGCACATAACATCGTAAAAATATTTTAATTTGCTGCTATGAAGGATTAACTATAGGAAATAACTGCCAGCCCGTATCCTGTCAAAAAAAATCCGTTCATGTAACTGAAGCGATAATAAACAGGGAAGGAAACACAAATATTAATATGGCTGATGTTTTTTGTTTTCACTCGAAGTTTTCACCTACACACCCAATTTTTGAACTTTCTTTATGTAATTCATATGTCGCAGTATGGTCAACTGGTCGCAATCTATTGTACTATCCAATTCCTGGATTGATTGACGCGATTCATCAGAACATTATCTCCATCTCCAAAATGGTTTTCTTGAACCTAAAATATCATATATGCCAAAATGGGTATCTCCATTTTTAAGCTGTACTTTCTCTAATGGCGTTCTCTCGGTAAATGGCACAAATGGTTATGTAACTCCTGTTGAACTCACACAAAATAATATTTAGGTTAGGTTTTAATATTTGACATTCTATTTCATTTGTAATTAATTTACACTTTGACAAACACCTAGCGATTGATTTCCAGGGTATCTTGCCATGGAAACCAAAAACCCTACGAACTTACGTATCATCTCAACACTTAGGTGGAAGCTGTTGAAATTAATCAATATTTCAAACCCACTATCAGGTAGCCGTATGGGTTTCAAAAGCTGTCCTCACCTCATCAGATCCATCGATCCCGACACACAAAAACCCCGTGAATCCAGAGGGCGATGTCCATCATTTACCCCTTGCTAAGTGGCGGAGTAGGCCTCGGGAGCCATTCGGTAGCCCTGTACGTTCACCTCCGGCAGCGGTGACTCACTTATGATGGCCATTGAATGACTTGATGGATATCTGCCATTAACAGTGACAGTTTTAAGACCGCCAGCGCCCCCTCCTGCCTTCCAGCAGCTGCCCTGCCCGTCGGCGGGCGCGCCAACTGTCGGGTCGTCCGTCTTTTTAATGTGGACGCTGAAGACGACGGCACCGTTATAATAGCCCGACGATAGCGGATGTTTGAGCTGGTATTGAAGGATGGACGTGGCTTTCTACTTGTGCAACGAGAAGGCAGCGGATTTGTGTAGGAATGAGGCGCCCTGTTTCGAGATCTTAATGACTTATTGGCAACTATTTCGGACATATCGGAGTGCTGGATATATTTTTACAAACTTTATTATGAGCACTCACAGACAATTTATGAGGGGGGGAGGGTATAGAAAGATAATTCCAAGCCATAAACATGAATTAGAATTACTATTTTTTTATTAGACGGCAAAAGATTTGTCATGCTAAAATTTTGTCCATTGATACAAAAATAAGGAGAGACGTCCTTTCTTGTCCCCGATGTAGAGGTCCATGCATTCTATAGTATATAGGTACCCTACATATACAAAATATTTGGATTAAACTTTCCTACACTCATTTGGATCATGTAGCGATAACATAAAAGTTAAGTACATGATATTAAAGAATAAGGAACTGAGGCTATACGAGTATAATTAATATACTTAACACCGTCATATGTAATTTCATTAATTGTTTTCTTTTTTTGAAACCCATTGATTGGTAAGTACTGGTTGTACTGTAAAATAAAATAAATACAATTTAAATTTATGAAAAAAAGTTGCTTGGGTTAAAAAACTCTCCTTGTGTTAAAATATACAATATGCAGGATGCAATTAGAATTTATTAATACACTATGCCAGTTAAGAAATACATAAACAGCTACATTTTTATTTCTAAATAGTTAAGCAGAAATAACTTATGTGTAGGAATATTTTTTAGTAGAATTTATGTTCATCCACCGTTTAAATGTATATTATCCATCTCTTCCTCTAAAAGTGTATTGTTCATCCATCATCTGAAAATTATTGCAATGTAGGTATTTTAATTACATTAGAAAATATGTTGAAATATTTTCGCTGAAAATGATCTTATTCTTGAAACAGTATATATTTCTTGGTTTTTACAAATATTTGTAGATATACAATTTATAATTCAACTAATGTTAATATCTGTTGTAATATTTTTACTCTCACTATGATAAATATATTGGTTCAAATGATTTTGCTGTATGGTATAGAGGAACAGGTGCAGTTTTGGTGCAAGACTGCAAATGATATATTTTAACTTGGAAAAGTCTTCGACCTGATGCGCCGCTGGCTTTTCCTTTTCGGTTGGAACCCTACAGATATATAGGAGCCTAATTACATACCGACCTTCTGCTGCAGGTCTTCTATACAGGGCTATATTTATAATCCCATTTATAATCCAAGAAAGTGGCGTTAATAGTGCATTTATTACTCTTAAATTTGGGATTTTATTGGTAATTTCCTAATGACTTATCCGAAACCAGTTCCGAGCAGGATACTAAATAAATTCGAAGAATCCCAACGTAAATATATCATTATTTTATGGTAATACGTCGCGATGTGTCCTTTTAACGATAGCGGTGTGCCTCGAATGTTAAAATTTCGAATAAATTCGTTAGGCTGTAGATTTTTCCTTCACCTCTAATAATTTATCGATTCTAAGACCCAAATTATTAAAATCAAGGAATGGAAGATTTAAATGATTCGTAATAAATTGTGTGAAATAGCATATAAATCATCACTACTGATTTGGTAACTTGTGGGAAAAATACCTGTCGCATTAATGATAGTTAAATTCCAACGACCTCTCGAGATGTTTCTGTATTGCATTTCACTAGGAAAATAATTGTCCGTAATTATTAATTTGCAGGTGTGGCTGATATTTATTGATATCTTTCATAGGAAAAATTTCCAAAAGTGTCTGGTGATTCATAAATCGTCTATAACATATTTCGTAACTGTCGAGATGATTTAAGGCCGCCATATTTCTCACCGTAAAAGATGCAATTTTTGATGTTTATATCGATAAATAAAACACGTAGAACAAAAGTAATATTAAAAATTAAATTATTGATATTTTGTTTATCCATTTTTACTATTTAAATTCTCCTCAAATAAAAAACGTTTGTAGGACACATTATCTTGCACATACTCAACTAAAAACGAACAATTTTATATGCAGGACTATGTAAGTTTATGTTATAACAATATTTACATCAACAGTTAAAATTAAAAAACACGTATTTTTAAAGATTTCTATCCCTAAAAATTTGTTGGTTAAACCGATTTCTGTCGATATATATTCGTTTCTCTTCGGTACTTTTGAATGGTCTAATTTAGATGTACACTGCTATGATAGGTGATAAGCTGCAGGGGTAGACGGGCAAGAAAACAAACGGTCAACGTTAATCCAGCGAAACGAGAGTGACCGATTATGGCATTTTATTTTTATATTTTAGTTTTCAATGAATCCGTTTAGAAGAAAATGTTTCTAGTGCACTATGTAATTTTGCGTCTTTCTGCGTAAATGTTAATAGATAAAAGAGTAGATTGTTAAAAAAAATTAGCACTAAAAAGAAAAGCTGTCGTTTCTTCTTGAAGTTTCCGTTTTCCACCAAGGATCACGTTACATCAACCCTTCCGAGTTAATTGTTATAACTAATTAAATAACTTCTCCAATTAACCGAATTCTTCGGCGAACGTCAATCTGGGAACCGGTGCGGCTTTTCCCCGATTGTCGCCGTCATCTTTATCGGACCTGTCACTTTTTCGGGACATCGAAAGGAAGAATGAGGCGAGATGGCACCGTGTAATAATGTTCGCTGGCACTTGTCATTCTGGACGGTTCTATAATGTGGAAAAGTTTTGTTTCAGGGACGGGATCGAAGCCGCCTTCCTGCAGACGAAGGGCGCTTGACGGGATTCTGAAAGTAGGGAATGTTTCAGTGCCGATCGACTGATTGGTTACAAACGTTTTTTAATTATTAGTTTTTAATTACGGATTGAAGATTGAACGTAAAGCGTACTTTCGCGTCTTTTGTACCACTGCGCTCAACTTCTGTCGATAAGGCATAAAAGGACATCTAGCAGTGACATTGCAAGACTAGAACTAAAGGTGGTAGTAGTAAATAGATATAGTGCTTAATTAAGTAAATAACGTCTTGTTTGTGTATTATTTCTTTAAGAATTTTATAATTCTACTCGTATTAATATTTATGCAAATATGGTTGGACAAAACGAAATGGTAGAACCTTTGTTTAGTTTTGAAATAAACTCTCTACAGTTTAGTTTTTGATAGTACAAAATAAAAATTATATCAGACATTTTAATAAAAATTGTACAATTAAATCTTATGTTCTATCAAATCTATATCAGCTTGTTTCAATTTGCTTTCTGTTGTTGTAGCATAATTTAAGCGTAACCTTGTTTAGTACGATATAATTCAAGTGGAAATTTTATAATTTGTATTCAGTGAAAGATAAATTTAATGTGTAAAAAAAATTGGTACTTACATCGAGGTGGCCACTCGAACCCTGCAGCAGGTAGAACAGCTACATTTTCGTGGAGGATTGGTACCCTCTCTGTGGGTGGGGTAGGATGCCAGAATGTTGAATTGGGTCAGTGTGAGAGATTGATACCGGTAGACATTTGACCACCCCCCTAATTAATGAGATTTTCCAGTTTTTCCTCATTCTTGAACTAAATGGTGGTTAGGGCCTACCAACGTAAGTCATTCATCGGTGCAAATGCGACTTGCATAATAATAATATGCTGCCCCTCTCCCGCACAAGTATCTGACTACTGGAATAATCTTCGTGATTAGAATGAGGACTAGAGGTATTATTAGTATCATTATTAATTATTTGTTTGTTCGAACGACACAACATTCACTTTTTCTGAATACTGGCGTCGACATTTTATAACACCATTAGGTTATACATTTTAGAATATTTTGAAAATTAGGTATATTATTGGTTATACATATCTGTAGACCCTGAGAATTATATATATTATTATTCAAAAAAACTTTCTTTACCTCAAAAGCATTATTTCCAACCGCTTTTCTTTGTCTTTTTGGTTTGAAGGAACGTAATTTATTTTCACGGAAGCGTCGTTAAATTGTAGCCTTCAATTTTTTCTCACATATTGAAGAATTTCTGACCTCGGTAACTGGTAGCTGCCAGAAGCAGAGTTAAGCTGCTCAATCGCGCCGAAGCTTTTGCGTAGTCACCACTGAAGATGCCGACAGTAAAGAGCGGCGAAACGTTTGGAAGCATGGGATGCGACCAGTTACAGCGGCGGCTGCGGAACGCCTCGGAGGACCACCATTATTCGAGGAACGGTTCCGACCGTATTAGTCATAATACCAACAATAGGAACCGGAATTAATATATGGACGGGCCCAGAGACACCGATAGCGGGTCTGTCCCCACAGAACCTAGCCCGAGAACAACCAGGGCAGGTGAAATAATCTCGGGTAATGCTAGGGATGTGCATTTTAACTCTGTTTCAGGCAGCTACCAGTTACCGAGGTCACGGCATAACAACCCGGAAATTCACTATGTATCAAATGGCTATCGATTGTTAAGTTTTGTAGCAACTTCAAAAATTAGTATCAGCTAATTTGTAATATTATCACTATTATCTCAGTTGGAAACATAAAATGCTAGAATGGCCATAACAGATTTACTTAACATTTAACATAGCATTTAAAAAATTGTTCTTTAATAGAAACAAAGGAATTGGAGCATCGAGATATTTGCATGTATATATAATTTTTTTCTTTTCAAAATTAAACGGGAATCCAGTACCTATATAATTTTTCAAGACTGTATACACTGTAAAAAAATAATTACACATTTTGACACAATACTGTTTTAATCGGGGTTCACACGCTGTGTTAAATGTTTAACACAATCCACAGTGTTAAAATAACAAATATTATGTTACTATTACACATTTCAGTGTTATTTGTATAATGAAAGGTGTAGACTTTACTTAGTAACATGTTAATTTTATTCTGTAATAGGTATTGATATACCTTTTTAATTTGTTAATTATGTTATATTATTTGATTTCGATAGTTTTTAATAAATTTAATTTATGTTATACCTTTATTTTGACGACTTTTCTAAAAGTTTTCTAAAAAAAGGTTTCCTAGTCATCTAGAATGCATGGAATACAGACAGCCTGGAAGGTTTGAGAAACGTCAAAATTAACGTATTATAAAAATTATAATTTCAAAAGCAACCTGAAACATAATTGACAAACTAAAATGGTATATCCGTATCAATATATAGTATTTTCAAAATTATGGTGTTGCAATAATAATATAATAAGATATTTTAGGATTATTAAAAATATATATTTCAGTTCAAATGAACAACAACCAAGTTCTAACAAAATGTTTAACAAAATTAGTAGTAGTAGTAGTAGTAGTAGTACACATAAGGAATTTATAAACTGTTAACATTCTAGTAAATCATAAACAACGAAATAACCATCATTAAGCAGAGATGTATTTAGGCAGTACATAATAGCAGTTTACGAAAATTAATTGGAAGTGATATGAACATATCATTTTCTTTCTCTAAAGCTAGAAGAAAATCAGAATACTGTGTAATTTAAAATGTCAAAGTGAACTAATGTTTTTAAGATCACAAATATCAGCAATATCTGTTTTAGCTAGGTAAGTACTTCCACCATTCTGTTTGATCAAACGCCTCCATTTGAACACAACAGACGAGAGCTAACTGAACACAACAACGCTACATGACCAACATGACGTGTGTTGGAACAGCTGAAATACTGCAGCTGCGCAGTAGTGCTTAACCAGTCAGTAGTAGGGATATGAAACAGGGTTGTGTTAAGTTTACATGGAAAGGTGTACTTTTAACACATCACGGGTAAATATTACACAAATTGAGTATATTTTATTATAATACATTTTATGTAAAACTTACAAAAAGCCATAGTATGTAAAACTATTATCACGGAAATTCTAAATTACACACTGGAAAATGTCACTTACACATCAACTTCTTTTGCGGTGCAACTTTAAATGAAACTATAAATTATGTATTATTTTGGTTGTATCATCTTTCTTGCGACCTGTTTTTAAGGCACTTATACCTTCATTCCTGGATTAAATTTTGGAACAAACAATCCACCAAGAAACATCCCTTCGCCGACATTATCCAACCGCACATTTTGGCAATACGCGTCCCGATCCGTCAGGCTTCATGACTGGCGAAGCGGTTGATTGATAGATTGTCCATCATAATGGTAGTGCGGAACCATCCATCTAGGGAATGACGCGTTGCCCTTGATGCCTGTCGCAGCACCAGGTAAATGGGACTGGCTCAATAAACACTAAGAAACAGATGGCTAAAATATTATATTGTATCACCCGCAGTCATTTATTTTTGTGAAATGACTTTCGAAGGGATCAGCTGGTCGGGAATTAATGGATGTGGGGTGGAAGTCGGCTAATGATTTTATTTAAGAGCTTTTTTAAGAGTTTGCTCTGAGGGATGCCTTTTTGCAAGGAAATTCGATCCTTCGATCAAAAATGTTCCGATACGGTGTCTACATAAACAAATTTGAATGGTTAAATAAAGATTGACGTCCTATTCAGCATTCTGATATGGTAAATAATGTATTTTAATACTACGAGTTGCACACATGACTTTTTAAAATAGTGTTTTGGAAATAGCTCAAATAACGATGGTTATCATAATTTTTTATTGAAAATTGTAAATTTCGAAAATGTGAAAAGAATTCTGAGGGAATGTGGATATAGAAACGAGTTTGTTTATTAGGTTTTCATTAATATTATTGTCAGTGACATATGAAAAAATTTAGAAACTTTTGCAACGATAATATGGAAGATGTTATAAAAAATCGTCAAGAATCGCGATTCAATTCTTGTTGCTGACAAAATCCAAAGATAAATATGAAAATCCGTATCGCGTATTTGAAGATTGGAGTCATTAAAAGGAAACAACTGTTATCACAGAGGCAGTTCTACTAGTCTATTTTGAATAAAAATCCAGAGTATACTAGAATTCTACGCTGTGGAGTCTTCACTCAATGACAAGAATAACGTTGTCCTTAGACGTAAATCGGTAGAACATAAATCCAGGAAGTCTACTGTTTTAAGAAAATTAGGAGTCAATCTTGTCGAAATGTTTCTAAAATATTCCTCTCTTCGTGTCACCAATTGAGCATTCAAGATTCTTCATAGGACATAGAAATGGAAAGTGTACAAGACAATCCGTTGGTATAAATTCTATAGGGAAATCAAAAATGTCCCGATACGGTTTCTTCATAAACAAATTTGAATAATTTAATAAAGATTGACGTCTTATTCGTCATTCTGGTATGCTAGATAATTATTCTAATAAAAATGTACGCTTTATCCTCCTTTTAAATTGTGTCGTATAATCTTATAACGTGTTTTGCATATACCACTTGATTTGATCATTATTCAAAGCAAGCCATTAACCTTACCAAAAAAATTGCGAAATCATTGTAATGGTGACCTTCTGCTTTAATGTTAAAATTAGTAAACGTTGCAGTTTTGATGCATTATGAGAATAATTTAACTGCAAGTTTGACTTGTTTCGGCGTTTATTTTTCGCCATATCCTGGATTTGATGATTAAATAATCATCTAAATTGATTTCAGAATAACATGAAGGTTAGAAAAGTACGCATTTGAATTAGAATGAAATCATATTAAAGTATTAAGTGGTATAAACATAATATTCACTTTTAAATGTTGATTTATGCACGTATTACAAATTCATATTAACGGTGATATAAATACATGAAACGTTCATCTTTATCATTTATATGACTGAATACTTCTAGTTTGGTTATTCATATACATTTTTTAGATATTAATATACAAGTTTGTCTTTGAATTTTGTATTTTTATAATTTACGCTAGTGTTTCATGGTTTATCAGATACGTAATAAATCATTTCCAAAGTATGATGACAAAATTCCTCCCAATATTCATATTTTCCTTAGAAAATTTAGAAACATTATGGAATACGTTACCTATTTTCCAAAAAAGCATTACTTGACGTAAAAAAATGTATTTTCCAGGATTTACGTTTAGGTTATGGTGTCATTACATTTTTTTTTATTGCACTTTATAATTTTTAACAAAAATGATTGCTTTACAATGTACTGTTGTAAAAAAATTCTCAGATCAGTAATTCAATAATTAATCTATTCTGTTTCTATCACTTGACTTTATCAAGCAGTTATAAAAAAATTTAAATTTAATAAGCAAAATGGTGCGACAAACGCAGTTGAATTTGCTGATATAAAATAGGTGTTATAAAATTATTTATTTGTCTTATTGGGAAATTCTTTAAATTTTTTATCTCTGTATTTTTTATTTCACTTTGGCGCTGTGCCTATCGCCGACTGATTGGTTTGCCTTACGCAAGGTCGGGTTTCCAGTGCCGTGCAGAAGTGTATTTTTAAATCATTTTTGAACTGTCTTTTTGATTTTTTTTACAAAACTGTATTTGTAAGAGCCCCCTGTACATTCAAAATTTTTTTTTGCCATAGGCCTAGCTCTTTCAGTTCTTTATCCAAACAATGAGGATATGCTCCCCACTCAGTATAGTTTCAACAAAATGGCGCCTATTTTTACTATTGATGTCCGGACATTTCTTGACAATACTTTCCCTGGCCACCACGTTCTCCTGATTTAACCCCCTTGAGTTTTTGTGGAATTACTTTAAATCAAGTTAATAAGTCAAATAATCTAGAGAATCTACAGCTACGAATTGGAACGAAATCCAAAATATCACCCAGGAAATTATTAAACGTAAATTAATTCCTTCAAATAATATAGATGTGATAATTTGTACTCGACTTATTTTTGTATATTTTTTGTTGTTTATTTTTATTCTTGTTTTATTTACTTTGTTATCTCTATTGTTTCTTTGTTGAACTTTATACTAATAGTTATATTCATAGTCATGTTTTGATTTAATTTTATAGCTGAGTGAAATAAGCTTCGGCTTCTACTTTAGCCACAAATGTAATAATGTAATAATAAAAAACGTTCAATACAAAATGTTCACTGTCAAAATGTTAATTGCGGACATTTTAAACACTTTCCAAATTTCTGTCATAAATAAAAGCAGCAACTTTGCTTTAAATTGGGACCGCTGGAACTCGAAAAACTATATGGCCATTCATCATGACCAAGAGGCAATTCAAAAAAAAAATACTGTGATGACGTTACAACCTAAACATAAAACAACTGGGCAAAAGTCCTTCGTCAAGCAATCCCTCTTTAACAAAATAGTTCGTAGTGTTTAAAAAAAAGAAAACAAGGGAATTGTATTGTGCGGAATTGTTTCACCGCTAACAATTTAGAATTCGGCTCTTCTTGCCATTTTCAGTTTATTTCTAAAAAATGTAACCTTATTTTACTTAATGAAAGAACTGTGATGCACCGTCTCTTTTTAGCGACCTAGATCAATTTATTTCCTTTTCCATTCGAAAGCAAGCCACTGCTTTCTGTTGCCATTTCCGTGTTGGTATGAACAGCCGCTTTTTTGTGTGTCCTGTGTCTTTCGTATGCCTGTCCGGTCATCGATGCACAAGTACGGAATAAATCAACGCGGCCATGCCATGCCACTCCGTCCCACAGCCACACACGAAGCATGCCGTGCTCGCTGATAAAGCGACACCTGTTGGACTAATCTGTACCCGGTTGATAACAACTAGGCACGGTTATCTGGCCTTATCGCAGATTCGAATTTACTTTTCCACTTTGCGATTTCATGGGGATGCGAAGATTTCCTGGTGGAATGCCGCAGGGACGGCTTTAAATTGTGGCATTGCGACAAATAACTGCATCTAGTTAGTAACCATCAGGAAATCAGGCAAATACAGAATAGGGCGAACCTTAAATAAGTACAAATATTTTTAACTACAGACGCAGTTTGTCATATAGATGAGTCTAGTGAAGGTAATTTTTTTAAATTTCAAATATTTAAGGAGATATTATTTTTTATATATATATACCCACTTTTTGAGATCCGCTAACCAGATAAACCACTGACGTAAGCTATGATTACCATATGACCATATGATTATTGAAGGCGAGATTGTCATATCGTCTATAAGATAAATCATTTTTTAACGTAAATTCATTGTTTGCCGTTGATTCTCATTTAAAAATACTTGTTTTAAAAAATATTTAAAGTAAAATTGGGTAGGTATTTAGCACACTACGCAATAATATTAACCCAAATTGTAACTTCCTAACTGACTTTCCCATGAACAATTAAAAAATGAATTTACGCAAATTCGATACTACTACCAATTAAAGTATTTAGAAAGTTACTTAACAGCTTATCTAGTTACTGATAAACTAACAGTCCTGCACTAGCCCCATCCTCTAGGATTGATAGTCAGCGAAGTCGATGCAGAGGTTAAGTTGATACCGCTGTACTTGTCCAGGACAAAAGAATAAGTTGTGATAAAGACAAGGTACAAGTGGAAACAAAACAAGTAATATTAACAGAAAGGGATTTAATAATTTTAATATACGTAAATTGAAAGTTAAAATGAGATATTTTTGCATCTTTTGAAACCGAACTAAGCTAATGGTTTCTTTAAGTAATGCACCGCTTGACGCATCGGTTTTAAGAGTTGCGGCACTAACGTATATAACGTATAAAATTATGTGTATTTCATTAATATTTTTGGTGAAATACAGTGTAATTAAGTAAAATATAGCACATTGTTTAAGCAATGAAAAGGTAGACATGCTAAAAGCGTATTTGTTAAGCAGTGATAACAATAGTACGTCTTGTGATAAATCAGTTGGACTGACGTAAAAATAGATAATGATCAAATTCTGGATAACTGGACATACTTTATTGGTGAGGTATAGAAATGGCAAAGGGGAGAAGGTGGCTATTAATATTTTTGTAAATAAACATATTTTTATTATTGGTTCAATCCCTATAGAGTGCTCAGTAAACGATGGGCCATACTCTAGGACTAGCTTCCTTGGACAAAATTAATGTACTTCCCGTCAACTTGCTTTATTACATTTAGTATCGTTTTTATAAAAGAGTATGAAACACAACACAAAGAGAAACATGACAGCATTAGAGAAAGAACAATTAAAAAATAATAAAATAAAAAAGAACCACTTCAATTTAAACGCAGTAGCACAAGCAAAAGCTATATTTTTGAAAAACTCAGCAGACAGCTACTCATCAGTTACTAACTGTAATAAGTTCTTAATTAATTGTTAGCAGTTATACAGGGTGCTTGGTGTGTCGTTTACTAAATTGAATTGGCGGAAACAGGGGTGATTTGCAATCTCTTCAGCCCTAATAACTCACTCTTGGTCCCACGGTTTTTTTATTTCAACAATTCATTGTTATTTTGAAAAATTTAAAAATTCAGCATTTAAACTTAAATTTAAAAAAAAGTTATTGGTATAGCCTTCAAATTTAATTTAAATTTTTATGTTTACTGTTGCATGGTTCTATCAAATTCAAAATGACTTCCAAGTAACATCTAGTTTTCATTTTATTTACTCACAAAGTTTTTGGACGAGGTAAAAAGAAATTTAAAGCTCAACTGAACGTTGCAATAAAAAAAATAAAAGCTATTGTGATCTTCGACTTCCTTTAAATATTTTCCTAATCTAATCTAAGTTTGAGTACCGCTGTACTCGAAAAACTGTAAGCCTTTCATTTTTGTTCTAAAAAAATTAAGGTGCATTTTAGAAGTATATGATGACGTCATAGCTTAAATATCAATCAGGAAAAAAATGTATATTTTACGTCAAGCAATACCTTTTTTAAAAATAGGTCGACACATTTTATAATTTAAAAAAACTGAAGAAATTATGAATACTGTGGGGAACTCATCATCATCACTTGGTATGTAAATCATGATTGAAGAGTTTTGTTAAAAACTGATATAACTACTAAAAAAGTTAAAAATCTACTACATTTAAACTCGCTATTCTTTGCTTTCTTAAATAACACACACATTCACAATCCATTCATTTTCATAAAAATCATAGTATTTAATATTAATAACATTCTTTTAATTTTGTAGTATAATTTACTATTTACTAATAAAACTGACAATATTGTGCAAATTTGTATATGCATATATACGAGGGAGGTGCAAAATATATTTAGAACTAGGCTAGGTTGTCATTCCCATCTGTGTTATCGGCAAACTTCTCGACGTCTAGTTTGCAGTAACGAGAAGCAGTGACAGTTCGAAGACTCGAAGAGGACCCCTTGGTGCAGTTACATAATATACATGTCGCCTTAATTATTGAAGTGTAAGCGTAGAGAGGTCGGGTGGACACGGTCTCAATACGGCTGTCAGTCGCAGACGGCCATCTCCTCTTAAGAATTCGCGAACGGCTGCATTCAGTCATCCTAGTAGTCCTGATGGTCCGACAGGACATCGTCGATAATGGCCGGCCTGCTCTGGATTCGACTGGCATGGGGTTGGTCGAACAAATAGACGAGTTATAACTGCCTCCTTGGCTTGAGTTTGATAATTTATAATAATAAAATACTTTATTATTGATACAGTTACCTATTGGTCATCAAGAAGTCAGCATATCATCAAAAAGTATAACTAGTAGGGTATTAATTCCAGCTACTTAATTATTCAATGATAATATATTTCCACAATGTCTTAAAATATCGAAAGTCATTGAAATATACAGGGTGTCCTGGATAGAACACGAGAATATAAGATGATAAGATCCTATAATTGTTTCTTCGTACAGGCCCTCTCTACGGAGACATATGTCCCTGGAAATCGGAATAACTTTTAAAGTAGTTACTCAATATAATTTAATAAAAATTTAATGTGATGAACACTAGTAAGGACCTCTTAAAATAGTGTCCTTGAAAAATTTAACTTTTTTAGTTTACCAGAGGCGGACTAAGCTTTAAACTTGATGCCTACATTTTTAACACCCTGCATGATAAAGACTTTAAAATAATAAATCTGGGTAGCTTCAACCTTAGACTAAACAAACGGTTCTCTTATTTATTGTCGTTTACTAGAAAAGGAAAATAATAAACGAATTCGTGTTTTATTTTTAATAAAAAGGGCCATGATTTCTATATTTTTGTTTTTCAACAACAAAGTGCGATACGAAAGTCATTCAAACAGGAAAGTTTCATTTTAAGATGTTTAATCCGAAAAAATACAAAATTTAAAAAAAAAACGTAGTCGCGTGTCAGGAGGCACCTTTACGAAATTATTGAAAAACTTCATAAGGGTTCAGCATGTGAACATAGGTCGAACGTATTCAATTTACAACATTTTGACTGAAATAATCTTTTTAGCTGTCATCAATATGGTTTTCAAAATAATCTATCAACTACTTTTTCTATTGACTATTTAACATCAATTAAAGATGTTGGTTTTGATGAGGGTGAGTTTACTTACTGCCTCTCGATTTTAAAATTTAACAAATATTTTCAACTATGTTTCGCATCATATCTTTATAAAGAAATTATATTTTTATGGTTTCTCAAGAGAAAGTGTAAGATTGGTAGAATCCTATTTAAATGACATGAACCATGAGTTCAATATAAATGGTGTGAAATCCATTATAAAGAAAACTATTCATGGTGTGCCCCACGGTTCAGCATTGGGCCTTCTGCCACTTTTAATTTACATAAATGACTTAATAATCATTAATTTTCTTTATTTATTTCTGCATTCCATAGTTTTTTTTGGTATGAAATAATCTCATTGTTTCAATTTATGCTCTGAGTTGCTTTATTTTGAGGTCTATAAACTCTCTAGTGTATATTAACACGAATTTGAATAAATAAATAGGAGTATTGCAACTATACACTAGTAGAACAGTTCACGTATTAAAATACCAAATATATAACATCAAGCTTTCATTCTTTTGAAATAAAATATAATTTAACATAGTTTGGCGCTTTGTGTGGTTTCTATGGAATCAAACCTCGCTACTCATTTCTATAATAATAATATGTGATAAAACGCCATTCCTATAGAGACCTTTTGTCACTTAAAACATAATATTCTCCTACCGTTTACCGTATCCTTTTAACATAAAGGTAATTTACTATCCGTCGTAATTTACGACCTCGGTAATAAAAGTAAAGTCCTCGCGGACCGAAGAATATGTAACAGATTTATTTTATTGTGGTTATTTCACTTTACAATATATCAATACGGAGTCGTTAATTTTTCCAGGCACAGTTATCACCTTCACCTATAAAACCGTCGAATAATAGTGAAATGGGGCCGTAAAGTTTTTTCCGATTGTTGCTTTGAGTTTAATTGCCGCTGCCCGTAAATCAAACGGTCATATTTGTTGGTGGGCGCAGATTGAATATTAATAACTCTGGAGTTCTTTCTGTGTGTAGAAAATTCGAGTAAATGGACGAAAAAAGTCGTGACGTCACAACTAATGTTGGTATCATTGTACTGATTCCAAACAACACATCGTCACCATGGAGGCCGTCCTTGTGTTCTTTGACTTCTGTATCGTTTGCTATACAAATTTTAAATGTAATATACTTATATTATAAATAAATACTTATACTACATGACAAAGAAAGGAAAGCACCCATTAAATATCATTTTTTAAATAATTTTTGGCGTGTTTACTCCGTGAAAGTAACAAAAATGATTAAATTTGCAGATTTATTTGTGTTTTTGTTTTTTTGGAGTTTGTATAGATCGTACTTTGACAGCGTAGCATTCTGTTTTAAAAATTTCTGCTCACATTTGTGTTGAAGCTTGTCAACAAATTCTTATATATTATAGTACGGTGCTACCAGACATGGAGGAAGGTCGTGGACACAGAGCGAGAGGCACCAGCCGTCGTAGAGGATCCACAGAGCGTGAAGATCGTCGATTCGGGAAGGAGATACGTAGTCAATCCGAAATTATGTGAATTCCATAACGAAATTCATATAATATCGGGAAGGAGACCGCTCTCCTCCGTCCAAAATGATATACAGTGTAGCAAAAAAAGGTCGTAACGATTTAAAGGGGTTCAAACCATCGTTAGTGGCGCCCTCTAGCAGATACACCAAAATCGTCGACATATTCGAATTTCTAGTACCAAGAAACCCTCCTATTCCAAATTTCATAAATTACGGTCGATGCGACTGAAAAATAAGAAAGAAAATGTGATTTATTTTTTCAACTTTTACACCCTGTAGATCGAAAAGGAGCAACATTCGGATAATGCATTTTTGTCTTAATCGCTCTATTTTGAGGTCAGCAATATACCCTTAAGCTCTGTCCCATTATTAATGAATCACCCTGTATATAGAATGTAAATAACTTGCAGAAAGGAAAAACGTTGATTTGTGCCAGTATATGGGATTGGTACGCAGGCATCTGACTGTTTCCTTAGTTAATGAGGATTTCCAGGTTTCTTTTACTTCTGCCAGTGATGAGTAAAGATTATTAACAATGATTATTACTGTATCTTTATTTACTAAATAGAATTTTATTTTCAATATAATGTATTAACAAAATTCCTGGCTACTCCTGGCGTTCCACAAGGCTACATTCAGAGCCTCTTACATTTTGCTATGTTTATTAATGATCTGGATGAAGGTTTTACAGTGAACTTGCTATGATAAGGAGATGGATAATAACATACAATATTGGCTGGAGTACAGTAAAATTGATTAACAAAATGTAAAGCCATAGTATTTTCGAGACAAGCTAATCCGATTACTTCTGCCTACGATCTTCTGTCCTTCGCTCCCTGGTTTGACCATAAGATCATGTAAAGATTTATTACAATATACTTACCACAATATATTCCTATATCGTCTCAAAGTTTTCGATCTCGAACTAGAATGTCTGCATATATTTATGGATACGATCCTATCAAATATACGCTTAATACAAGATAGAAAATATTCAACGTAATTTCCTCAAATTGCTTTATTTCAGAAAGTATGGTACATGCAATGACAATTTTCGTTTTTTCAAATAATACTTGTTTTTTTAAATTTGTCTGTAAAAATTTCTCCATTTTATCAAATTTGTTGATACGCCCTAATCACCGTTCAGTGCAGGAATGGGGGAAACCTGGAAAACCTTATTGATTGGGGAGATGGTTAAACACCGACCGGTATCAGTCTCTTAAATTAACCCAAGTCAACGTTGTTTCACTCCACCATATCCGCAGATACGGCACCAATCCTCTCCAAAAGTATAAGGGGCTAGGATCGAACATCGATTCAAATATTGACGTCTTAAACCTCTCGACCACCGACGGACTAATAGTATCAGTTATCTAATATAATACAAAATCCCTGTGCTTAAATTTTCGAAGTACACACTTGAAGTGCTATAATTTTTGCGTTATCTGTTAATATTCCATCTATAGTTATTTCTATGAATCAGAATCGGATATCGTTAATTAAAATCACTTATCACCTTGATCAAACCACAAGTTTTAATTTTAGTTAATTTTTTAATTAAAAACGAGATTTAGGGACCAGTAGTTCAAATCAAATAGATTTTTATTTTATCTAATTTTTTGCGTATAGTTTAAGCGTCGTAAGAAATTGTGATTGCGTCTAACGTCTCACAGTGTCACTTTTGACAGTGCGCGGATGACCCGATATGATTTTCGATATGCACCGTTAAGCGGGAGGCCGTGATTAGTGGTGCTCGGATGGACAGACAGTTGACGGACAGATGTGGCTCGAGAACAATCAGGTACAGATGTCGATAGTGCAGAGTCATGGCGCTCCGAGATGAACCCAGGAGGAGACGGTAATCAGAATCACTCGGCGATCACAAATCATACCAACTTGACTGACTGATAAAGTACGTCGAACGGACGTCAACGAGTGGTATGCGCTCGCACAAACTTCAAAGCGCCGGCGGTCGATCCGGACAATCGCTTAAATCGTTTGTGTTTGCATAGGGACATGGACCGTGTTGATTTAATACTTTGTCTGCAGATAGATAGGCGTTACTTGAGTTATATTGTCTCCTGTCCAGATTATAGCTAGTATTGTTGAGCAAAAAATGAAAGACATGTATAGAAACTTATCCAACAACCTAGAAATTGATAGAGTCTGCATGTTTATTAAACTTCTGTAGGAGAAGGTGCGTCATACTATGCTGCGCTCCAAATTTAACACGTAATTGTAAAAATTATTGTAAATATGTAAAATATATATTGTAAGGTTGTGGACAATACTTATTTTTATATCTTCCTTATTGTCGAGGTTTATCAGTAGAATGACATGATATACTATCAGTTAAAACACTTACTTCTGTTTTTATTATTATTATTATTATTATTATTATTATTATTATTATTATTATTATTATTATTATTATTATTATTATTATTGTTAGGTGTCCGTTTTGTTGTTTCGTTTTATATAATTACTACTTCATATAATTCGTCAGGGGCGTTTCTACTTATACAGGGCGTGAACCATTGGACGTAACTGATTGTGATTTGTTGCCTTGCAACTAATAGTATAGAACTATGTATAAACAATAACTAAAACACTTACTGAGCTTAGGTCAGGATAGAATTGCCGTCGGGATCGCCCACTGGCATACAGTTCTTGCAACAAGCTCAGAACCTTTCAACAAATAAGAGAGAAACACATGAGTACCCAAGCATACCTTCACATTCTCAAAACATCAACATGTACTACTTAGATCAACTAGTAAATATATTCTCCCTCAGACTGCAGCTGGATATCAACAATACAATAATGTACACTGACCAGACCACCTCTGCAGAGATAGTTCATAGCAAGACTAGGTCTTAAACCAGAACCAGACCGCGTCACCGCAGCTAGCGGCCCCTGAGATATCCCCCGCTCACCGCAGCTAACGGACGGACTGTATCACCGCAGCTAACAGCCCTAGGATACCCCATACCTCAAAATACCGTGTCACACGCAGCTAACGGCCAATAAATACAAAACAATAATAGGCCGGCCTCGTCAGTAATACACTATCATTCATAATCTCAATTAATTAATTAATCAACTACTAACTTAGCTAATAAACATATGTTAAGCATGCCAAATAGGTACTCAGTGATGTAACTCACCTAATAATCCAACACAACACAGGTCACTTTTGTGTAGTCCACTATTTAATAACTTAATTTAGTATGCACGCACACATTCACCCTCGAACTGTCTTAAAGAAATAAAGCGACTGTAAAAATCATTTAGGGTCCGACTAAACACTTAAGACAACGTTCCTATACATTTTTATCAATGTTTATTTTAACATGATCCCTGCTCAAGTCAGGTAGTCGTCCCATCGGTCAAATTGTCTCGCTTCGTAACTATATACTCCTAACATTATTATTATTATTATTTTCAATAAATGGTAATCATGATAAATTTGTTATATTTAATTCCTATTCAGTTTGACGTGGTGCATTCCAATAAAATTAATCCACAACAACAAAACCTCAATTTATTTGAAGCTAATGCATCAGAATTGTAACGCTTTAAGAGAATATACTCAAGGTAACCTCACTGTACAGTTTAATGTAACAATTTTTAGAGGTTTCCAACTAACACAATTAGTCATTGGAACGTTGTTAAAACCATTATACGTACTTGTTTTGCCGCTTGACACGGGTACGTAATAGAAACGTTCCCATCACGTGCTTGTGACTAAAAGTCATCTCACACGGGCCACTGTGCAGTGCTGCTGAGTGGAGCCACTAACTTATGGTTGACGTTTCGGTGGGAGTCGGCGACTACGCGCCACCGTGGCGCTGCAATTATGTGGCGCGCCCGTGTGAATAAGCCTATATAAAATAATGTTTCGGCAAAACGGACCACTCAACGGTGCTTCCGAGAAGCGCTGCACGGTGGCCCGTGTGAAAAGGCTCTAAAATGGGCAATAAGTTTTCTGCTGACGCTGCCGGAATTTGTACGGCCATGTTCCTGCGACCACGTAGTTCCGCGGAGGGGACGTCGCGGCATGGAAACCACAACTTTTAAGGGACTTCAACACTCTGCCATCACCCTTTCATATTAGTATGTTGCTTTCTTTATTTTGCAATATTGTTATATTTAACTTTCTTTAACTCTGAATCAAGTAGGTGCTAGGCAGATATTTATAAGTGCAGAACGTAACTTAACAAGTGAAATATGTAGGCATTTCGAAATAGATATTATTGTGCAATGGTTTGAATTTCAAAATTGGAACGAATGAAATTTATTGACGAGCATAGTGATAAAACTTCCAAATCCAGCAAGCGCCTTTAAAACTCATCTTCTAATATCAAAGTTGTCTAAAATATCTGATATCATTATATGTGAATGTAATACATTAGATGGTGTGAGTATTTTTTATTGTTTGTTGGAAATGACATTAATTTTTATCCATAAATGTATTTAATTAAATAATGGCAATTTATGCCTTGGTTATCAAAATAGCGCATTTCTTAAATCATACTTTAAAGTCGTTTGCTCTAAGAAACGCAATTTGAAAGTAATTGATACTTTAGCATCCATAACGGGAACTGCCAATTTGTAACTATCAAGTAATATTTACTACAAAGTATCGAGCAAGGATGTAGCGCTACTTTAAAATAGCAGTAAAATTGTGACTGCCACATATTGTCTGTACAAAGTTCCCACTACCATTTCTACCAGCAATATTTTTTGAAGTTTACATTGAACACAGTCCTTGAATTTGATCTTTTAGTAGTAGTTGAGAAAACTTATCCCTACATTGTTATTTTTATTACGTGTTTGTATTTCTTTGTGGCTTTGCGTGTTACTTCTGTTGAACGTTTCATTCTTTGGATTTTTTTTGGGAGTTTTGATCCAGATGTTTAATCTGGGTTATAATTAGTATAGATATAGTTTTAGACAGAGTTTTGATTCATACTTAGCATTTAGTTAATAGTTACAAAAATTGTGATATATATTCAAAAAGACAAAAATAAACTAAACACGTGTCATGATTAAATAGACATTACACAATGACGAACAACATGAATTTCAACTTTGGGAAACTACATGATAAAATACGTAGCAGTAACTATAACTTTATTGCATAAAATTATTTATAAGCGAATTGGGTGGCGGTTACGTAATAGTTATTTTTTTGGTGCTAGTTGCGTTTCGAAGAACTGGGAGTAACAGAAGAAGACCTGGTCAGGCGCAAGAGTTAGAACCCCTGACCAGGACCGCTTATGAAGATACAAGATACAAATGTTTGTCACCGGAAATTTACTACACAAGGAGTATTTCAAGCGGTATAATTTTTACATTAGCTCCAATACAATAAGAAGACTTGCAGAAGCAAATCTGAGGCCTAGAAGGGCAGTAACTGGTCCACTGCTTACCGCAGAGCACAGAAGACGAAATACTTCAATTTGCTCGTGAACATATTAATGGAACAATTAAGATTGGGCAAGAATATTGTTTACGGACGAGTCCAGGTTTTGTCTGTTTTCTGATAGCAGACAGAATAGGATATATAGAAGGCCAGGGAAATGGTACATACAGTGTAACATTGTTAGAACGATGATTTTGGATGTGGATCAGTGATGGTGTGAGGCGGGATGAATTTGGAGGCCCGTAAGGAGTTGGTGTTAGTAGGTTGGGGGCGAATTACAGCAGAGGTATATTGTGAACATTTTGGAAGAATTTCATACTAATGAAAGACTGCACATTGCGAGGACCGTTTAGAAGTATCTTCAAGAAGTGGAAACTTCCATCATGGTGTGGTCTCCGAGGAGTCCCGATCTCAACACATCGTCGGAAGGAGGTTGAGGCAGCAGACAAATCCCCCAAACACATTAAAAAGACTTTTTTCGCGATTTGTGGAAATATGAACTCAAATCGATCAAGATCAAACAAGAACATTAATTTTCAGTATATAATCCATTCCGGGGAAGGAAATACCTGCTTCTAGTTTTGTTTTTCCAAATATACATTTTTTTTTCAAGTTTGCTAATTATTGTTGCAATATATTTTTTATAATCAAATTTTCATGTCTAATTTTTGTATTACACCTCAAAACAACAAATGGATATTAAAAATCAAAAACAAAATACCAAGCAGACTCTATAGCATGATGCGTTAAATTTGGAGAGCAGTGTATTATTATTTATGCCTAAAATGACTTGAAACTTTCGCGAATACGTAAATATTTTGATGTAGTAAAACATGACCAGGCGCACAAAAAATATCGGATATCAATTGCTCCATTTGTATTAGTTGCTCACGCTGAAGTAGTGGATTGGAGTACCCGGGCTGTCAGGAATATGAGTAATAGAGTACGTGTAATAGCTTCATGTCGTCGTCCGGATTATCGGTCACGCCAATATTCAAAGCCAATAGTGAAACAACATACCACTGGGAATCGCATTACCAATTTGTACCACCTGTGCCTTCTAGTTTTGCATTGAATTCTCATACCAAAGCGGCGGGGAATACGGGATTTTGCTGTGGGTAAAAGCGAGGTTATATTCAAACATACGCTACGGTTCGAGAAAATAAGTATAGTTATGACCTAAATTTTATAAAATCAGGCTTATCTTATACTCGCGACAAGAATTCAGACGACTTACGTCATACGAACAAATGAATAATTTATTATATTTTCATCACAATATTTAAGAAACTGCAACTGATAGTAATAAAACTATAGACTACACTCAAAGTTTGCATTATATATTGCACTAAATTGCAAAAAATGATTGTTTTTAACACGACCAAATATCGAAAATTACGTTGACAGTAAAAACAAATGTGTAACGTCAGCTGTGACGTAAGACGTCTGAATTCTTGGCGCGAGTATACATAAAAATGACTTAAAGTGACAAGTTGCCACATAGTACTTATAAAAATTACTTTAAGTTTTACAGTTTGAAAAATAAAACCTATTTGAAGTCACAACTTGTAAGAGTAACAATGTATATGGCTCCTAGAAAAATGATCTTGACAATCAAGTCATGAATTCCAAAATAACTAGTCGCTATTTACAACGTACTACTTGTGAAAACTACTTCGAAGTTTATTCATAAATTTCAAGTACCTACTACGCAAATTAATAAAAATAAAAATAAAATTGACAGTCACGATTTCTGTACTGCGCGTGATTTCAAGCATCATAACAAATATTATAGAGTTAAACTTTCTTAAATTTACAAATTAAGAACTAAAATAAAAATCACAGTTTATGTACCATTTATAAAATATATTTCCAAACATTGTAAAATCATGCTTATCTAAAGTCACAAATTATCCACAATTTAACACTTGAGACTTCAAACATTAGAGAAATTATATTTACCTATTTTTGTAAAATCAGAATTATAAAAATAAATAGTTACAATTTTTGTGTCACTTATAAAAACGATTTCGAAATTAAAGTTATAAATTGTAAACATTGATTGTAAGTTTTATGTAAAGTAAAATTAAGTAAAAAATTATACAAGGTGATTCTAAAAGTAGGAGAATGAATTTAACTGTTAATAATATTGTGTGAAACTAACTACTCAGTGGACAAAAGCCCCAACCTGCGTTGAATTACACCCACAATATCTGCCCATATATTCCTTATTATTAGCTTTTGTAACATTTTTTTACTGTTTTAGAAAGGTATTTTAAGCTAATATAAATCAAATCTCCTACAATTCGTATCAATGAAGTCATATGTATGTCTCTGATACCAAACATCTAGGTATGCTAATGAACAATTCCACAGACAAAGCTCTATTCAATAATTATCTACAGAAAATAATCTAATTTACTCACTCTATAAATATCTAACTTCATTTTTTTGGCAGTGGGAATACGACAAATTCAACCACAATAGATGAGATCTGACCTATTTCTGCATTTTTAGGATTGCTTCTTCAGGTGGTCTCCTTTAAGTTGAATCAAATATCTAACCATAAAAATTATTATAAAAATTAAAATTATTTGAAGTTAAATATAGACAATGACAAAAAGTGACATCCTGTCAATGAATTAAATATGACAATACCTACTTGAAAAATGTTCACCTTTTATGTAAAAGTTTTTATATATTTTTAGGTATTAATAATATTGTGTGAAACTAACTACTCAGTGGACAAACGCCCCAACCTGCGTTCAATTGTAGGAGATTTAATTTATATTAGCTTAAAATACCTTTCTAAAACAGTAAAAAAATGTTACAAAAACTAATAATAAGGAATATATGGGTAGATATTGTGGGTGTAATTCAACGCAGGTTGGGGCTTTTGTCCACTGAGTAGTTAGTTTCACACAATATTATTAATACCTAAAAATATATAAAAACTTTTACATAAAGGGTGAACATTTGTCAAGTAGGTATTGTCATATTTAATTCATTGACAGGATGTCACTTTTTGTCTTGTCGATATTTAACTTCAAATAATTTTAATTTTTATAATAATTTTTATAGTTAGATATTTGATTCAACTTAAAGGAGACCACCTGAAGAAGCAATCCTAAAAATGCAGAAATAGGTCAGATCTTATCTATTGTGGTTGAATTTGTCGTGTTCCCACTGCCAAAAAAATGAAGTTAGATATTTATAGAGTGAGTAAATTAGATTATTTTCTGTAGATAATTATTGAATAGAGGTTTATCTGTGGAATTGTTCATTAGCATACCTAAATGTTTGGTATCAGAGAACATACATATGACTTCATTGATAGGAATTGTAGGAGATTTAATTTATATTAGCTTAAAATACCTTTATAAAACATTGAACATTGATGAGCACAATCTCATAAAAATCTCTTTAAAAATCTAAAACCATCAAGTCAATACAGTTTGTATACAAGAAATTTCATCTGATAAATTTTTGTAACTTCTAAAAATGTTTTACTACATTCTTTTTCACTATTCGTTACCCTGTATAAGTATATAAAATTGTTCAAGTGAATCCAAAAGAAAATAGAAAAGAAAGAAATAGAATAGAAAATAGTTCACGCCATACAAATTACAATATTATGAAACCAATCCTGTTTGAAGTCAGAAATTATTTTTAAGTCACAATTCACGTGCATTCTGTTATAATTGAAATTAAACATAATATAAAAACTGTTGTAAAATATGATTTTTGTCAACATTTAGAAATGAACTTATTAGAAACTAAATTTAACTAAAATTGTTGAAGCACTTGACCTCTGAAAGTGACTTAATTTTCTTTACTTGTAATTTATATGAGTTATAGTTTATAAACCTGTGTGTCACATGGGACTAAAATTTTAAAGTTGTGATCAATTTGTGAATTTATGTAGAATGATTCATCGCTTACGAAGAAGGAACCAAAGCAGCACATTTTGGCCCGATGGCGGATATATTCGCTGTCATTCAGTGTGTGCGACGGAGTGCGAAGATTTCGGTAATAAATTTCGATTTTTGCATTTCCTTTTTATTGAAATTACGCGGTTATTTAGTGCCGCCAGGCCGGATGATGGTATTCGATGTTTTTGATTTGTCGTTTGGATGTAGCCATGTTTTGTCAAATTATATTGCCGTGATGATAGTTTATTTTTATTTGCAACGGCTGATATATGTGTTTTTGATACGTAAATTTCCAACTCGGACACCGGGACATTAACATTTGCAAGGTTTTATTTACTAATATGAATTTTAAAAAGCTAATTTAAGCCAGATTTATGGGCGAGCGCCGGTATTATTTTATTTTTATTAACTAGGGGGATTTTTACTAAATCAAACTAATGATTAAAAAAGCTGTTATAGTTAGTATAGATCAGTCAGTTTTTATTTGGCTACACTTCCTTTAAAAAATTACGGTGTTGTTATTGTAAAATACATAAACATAATAGATTACGTATACTGACCGGTAGATTTACTTAATCTACAAGTATTTTTTAACATCTTTAACACATTTTCTATTATTTTAATTTTCTATGTATGGTATCGGGACTTTAATTAAGTGCACGGAGAAAACGCTATTCTATTCCCAATTATATGCCTTTTCAACCAATCACACACTATGCTCAGTATTCCTCGGACATAACTTCCTTCAGTCCAAACATAACCTTGATATTGAAAACTAAAATTAACATGTCATTGTTTTAACTATAAGCTTCTTTTGAAAATCATTAACGATTCAATGGAATACTATCATTCTTTACTCTATTAACCATTATTGTTTTAATAATAAACTGTATATGTTATGAAATGTATACGTTTTTATATTTGACACATTTGTTTGTTTCATTTTTTCTAATCATTTCCGACATATTCTATAAATTCAGTTACATATAAATATACTTATAATTTATGAATATTTGTGGATTATAAAACATTAAAAGGCATTTAAATGACAAACATTTTATTATTTTTAAATTTTGCAATACATAGAAATAAAATACATCAATAAAAAAACATAAATTGATTATGTACAGTAAACTATATCTGATCATTCTGATGAAGCCGTAGAATGGCTGCATATGGCGGTACGAAAAATACAATCTTTATAAAAGAAACTTAAATATATTCGTCATCAGTGCCATGAGGTTTAATTATTAAAAGAATTTGTCGAGTGTTACTAAATTTAAATTATTTAAGGAATGGATAATTTTAAGGGTACAATTAATAAAACCTAATGGCAATACAATCTGATAATAGTTTCATTTTATTTCATTAAAGAACATGCAATTGCTCTTTAATATGAAATATTGTTGTTAATCTGCATTATTACCTAAATGTTACCAACAAGTTATAAGTACATTCTAAAAAAAAAAAAAAAAAAACAATGGAAACGTTCAATGCTAAGGTAATAAACGTAATACTTGCAGAATTAGACCTTCTACGGATTGGTTTGTGGTAAATTTCCAGTAGTCTTTTCCCTCTTTGGCCCTGCTATTTGGAGGAAGTAACCTTGGTAACAGGTTTATAAAAAAACTTTTGAGTCTAAAAAAAGTAAAGGGTTAAATATAAGAATACATGTTTTGTCGTTCATTGTATCCTATTTTATTTTTACTCAACAACAGAAAATACTGATGCACTTCAGAAATCAGTAATACCTATTTTAAAAAATATAATTAGTTACCTTCAGAAAGGTTTTCAGAATTTTCTTCCAGAATATTAAGAAAATCCTGTAACACTAAACTTCTTCTTCCGTTTTAATGTACTTTAAAAAAACAAGTCCCATTTAGATAATAACATTTATTCCATTCTAAGATGAGGATATTTAAAATCACCTTCAATCTACAACACAAAAAAAATATCCATTTATATGTTTTAACAAAAAATATTGGCAGAAATTATAATTAGGTGTAGAGAGATCGGAAGTATTTGAACAAGGTATTATAACATATTACATAGTTCTGCATCTATGTGAAAGTATTATTAAAATGGGGGGTTAGAATAATAGCATAATAATGTGTGTTTTACAAACGCTTTTTTAGAATTATTATTTTATTTAAGAAGAATTTGAAGAGCAAACAGTAAAAGTGGATAAACAAAACATCATGGACTTTAATTTTGATATTACTTTTGTTCTATGTGTTTTATTTTCCGAGATTTCTGTACCTAACAACCACCACAAATTTGATCATTTTACGGCGAGAAATACGGCGACCATAAACTTTCCTAATATTGGATTCTTGTGCAATTACCTTCGGTTTCATATTTTTATATGTTCATATGTTTATATTATATTACTATTTATTTGTTAACTAGTGCTACTTATGCAGTTAATACTTACGGCAAACACAGGAATCAACTCCTCTAGATTGTGATCACTCAATAAATCCTTCATTTTAGATTTACCTTCGGATTTACCTATGTATTTAATTGTTACTGGTAAATACTAATTACAGTTACTAAATGAGCTTTTATGCTTTTATAAAACGTTATGAGAACGTACAATACTTACAAATAGCGGTGATAGCTGGTACCGACTATGCTAGCGGTGCGGTGTAGGGGCAGTGGATGAGGGCGCGATTCTATTTATTTCAACAATAGCAATCATTGAATCAGAAGTCGATATATCTGAAGTAATAAGAGTTACATTTCTCTTAAGAATACTACGTATACTCGCGACAAGAATTCAGACGACTTACGTCATACGAACAAATGAATAATTCATTATATTTTCATCAAAATAT
The DNA here is from genome assembly GCA_037114965.1 of Monochamus alternatus. Taxonomy (NCBI): domain Eukaryota; kingdom Metazoa; phylum Arthropoda; class Insecta; order Coleoptera; family Cerambycidae; genus Monochamus; species Monochamus alternatus. The sequence continues at coordinate 21,146,753 of CM073430.1, forward strand.
TTAAGAAACTGTCACTGATAGTAATAAAACTATATACTACACTAAAAGTTTGCATTATATATTGCACTAAATTGCAAAAAATGGTCGTTGTTAACGCGACCAAATATCGAAAATTACGTTGACAATAAAAACAAATGTGTAACGTCAGCCGTGACGCAAGACGTCTGAATTCTTGACGCGAGTATATTAATAATAAAGTATTACTCTTTGTTGTGATTATATTTTAAAATTGAATGGATAAATATTTTATTGATGAAAATAAAATAAATATTTCAATAAATCCCAAATAATTGTTTGGTCAATTTTTAATTTTTTTATTGATTTAGCAATAATTATCTTTTATGTAATTATCATAGTTAATTAAGTCAATTTTACAAATATTTAGTCTCCAATGGAAAGTATATTTTAACTGAAAATTAAATATTTCATTCCATGTATTATATGCAATTAATTCAACTGTAATTAATATTAAGTGAAACTAGTAGTTACCAAGTATAAGTATTTCATTGAAAAGACTATATAATTTTTTTCCGTGTGACTATTACGTAGTAATCACTAAATCTACTACCATATAGGAAAAATAACTACAATTTATGTTAGAATAGTAGTTGTAAGTACGTAACCCTTACCGTTGAAAATCACTTCATGGTTTTGTAATTTTTGGTGGGGCGATTTGGTGTCTGGAACGTTATGAAACTAAGCAGAGGCACCTTAAAGTTACCCAAACTTTAAAGTGGACAGGAGTTTAAAGAATTTGTAATAGTTTCAACTTTTAATGTGGCGGCACTTGATTATAAAATTGTGGCCACTTTATTGCTTTATCCATAAGAGATTTCCACATTTTGCATGGAATCAAAATTACTACAAAGATGATACTACCTTGAAAAAATACTACCGAGTAACCTTTACCCAATTGTGACCTACTTCCTACATGATCTTAAAACGCCAGAAAAAATACTTTAGTTTATTATTAGCTTTATCCTGTGTGTAAGATGAATAGCAACAAAAAACCTCGCGAAAAGAAGACTTTTCGGCATTCGACTGCGTTTTATATAAAGCTTAAACAACAAACGGAAAGTGCTACAACACTTTTTTGTTTTTTGAATTGAGAAAGTGGATTGCATCTTAAAGTTTCTCTAAAACTCATTGTACATATACACTAGATATAAAAATGCGCGAATGTTGACATGAACTACATATATTCAAATTTTGAGGTTATATCGAATTAAGGTAAAGTGGCGAAACAACGTTGCTGTAGCGTCGCTACCAGCCTTAAATGGCCGAAAAGTTTTTTTAGTTTATTTTTGAAATTGAGAAGTTTTCGAAATAATCCCCTGGCATGTCGATTTTGTTCTTAAAAAAGACACTTTTTGACATACGACCCATATTTGTGACATCATCGTTGTTCCAGATATGACGTCATCGACAATTTTTTTTAAATAGCAACTCCCAATTTTGACCATGCCATTTGAAAGAGCGTATCATTCTACATACATACATCATGAAAAATTATGGTGTTACATAACAAAAATTTCAAGAAAATAATGTTTGAAGATTTTAAAATTTAATTTTCACAATACTGTGCACCTCCCCATAATGCAACACCTGTCCATGCTTATTGAGATGAGCTGTTCCCGAATCGTTGGATAGGGTGAAGGGGGCCGATTGAGTGGCCAGCCAGATCGCCTAATTTGACACCCCTAGATTATATCTTGTGGGGATACTTAAAAAGCAAAGTATACGTTACTAGACCGGTTTATTTAGAAGATTTAAAAGCAAGAATTCGTCACGAGATACATCGTATAGCTCCTGAAGTTATTGATAATGTCCAAAAAGAATTTATTAATCGTCTTAGCTATTGTCAGGTAGCCAACGGTGCACAATTTGAACATTTAATTTAGTCGATTTTTTACATAATCATTATCATTTTCAGTATTGTGAAAATTAAATTTTAAAATCTTCAAACATTATCTTCTTGAAATTTTTGTCATGATGTATGTATGTATAATGACACGCTCTTACAAATGGCATGGTAAAAATTGGCGGTTGCTAGTTAAAAAAATTGTCGATGACGTCATATCTCGAACAACGATGACATCACAAATGTGGTTCATATGTCAAAAAGTGCCTTTTTTAAAAACAAAATCGACGTGCCAAGGGATTTTTCGAAAACTTCTCAATTTCAAAAATAATGAATTTATTCGTTACTTTTCGAAAACAGTGTAATTCTAAACATAACGGGAGAAGCAGAAATAATATGTAGGAAAGAAACCGAACTACATACGAATATTTAGTCAACAAAGACAAGTATATCTAGTAGACTTTTTGTTTTTCCAGTTTATCTTTTAGTGGCGGCAACCACATCCCTTCCATTTTCGCCACGTAATTGCAACGTGGCTTGAACGTATTTGTATAAGATGCAAAAACTTTTGTTGGAACGTAGCTGCCTCAAAAAAAGCGTTCTCTATTTTAGTCACCTCCACCTAATAGAATCGTTTCTCATCATATGGTAATGATTTTGGCAATACACTTTAAAGTCTTCATTGTCATGACTGCTACGTTCCATTCTCTAAAAATGCTAGCAGGAGAAGCCAAACTTCTCTACAATTACAGTTGATTGAGAATTTTGAGTGAGAATTGACTGTTAAGAACGAGATTATTTTCATCTCCGTTTAAAAACATGCTTATTTTTGTAACGTGACAACCACTAATGTCGGCAACAGCGCATGTAATGCTACTTAGTAAATGCATTCAATGGTTTTAGTATCACAATATAAAATTGTAATGAAAACTTAATAGTTTATTGTATTAGTACTGTCTTATCTCTAAATATTGACAACACTGACGAGTCGATGCTTAACGATAAAGGGAACATTTAAAGATGATGTTATAGTTTTATAATGAAACAGCACATAATTTTACTTTTTAATAATTGAAATTAATTACTTATTCTAGTTAACGGAAAAACAACTAATAATCCTGTCAAGTTAAACATGTGCCGAATATCGAGTTGAATGTGTTGCGTTACCAATTTGCAAGGTAATGGTTGCGGCGTCACTGAAACTGTTTCATTTTTAACGTTATAAATAGCCGAGAAATCAGAAAAAAATAAATACTCAGCAGTTCTAATCTAAATTTGACTCTTTTTAAAATTTTGTACGCCCATCATCAAATGACAAAATTTTCAACATTTTGCATGATATGAACATATAATTTTTTGTATGAAAAATATGTATGTAGATAGAATGAAATTCTGTTCTTCTATTAACTCTTCATCGAAAGAATTGGATATATCGCACCCTTCAATTATGCTGATTATTCGCTGGTCCATTTCCTTTCGCCAATCTCACAGGGCGTGCTGTTATGGTCAGCGGGGGTTTGTGTAGTGTTATGTGGCGTCGTTTCCGTAAAATACGCGGCAACGTTTTCAAATGAAGAGTAGAAAGGCACATTCAGATGTTCCGAAGGCCCGCGCGGGCTCTAAAATAGAACGAGATGGAGTCCAATAAGACAGAGTGCTGGCCGTTTTGTGCGACTGAAAAAATGATCGCGTTTTTATCTGTAAAACGAACGGGAACATCGGTAGGCAGTACTTGCGAGGTTTTTCGGATTATTGTCACTTGGTTAGAAGAAATATACAAACTAGGGTTAGTACTAAAACGTGAAAATCGGGATCGAAGTGCATATGTTCACCTGTTTGATGATGATAAATTATACAGTGTGATGCAGAACTTATCTAAAAAATATTGGGAATAGATGCGTCATGACAAATGCAGTCAATATCTAAAAAAAAATTGTCGTATTTTCAACCTTTACATCATTTGGCTACTGTAGTCTCTAGACAAGCGATTCCGAATACTGAATCCGATTATTTTTTGTAGGCATTAAAGTTTTTGCGATGCTTTACATTAGTTTTTCAAGTGTCAAAGTTGATGGATATCGTTTTAATTTCCCGGTAAACATGTGCCAAATGCAGCTACTTTTATGGCGGTGTGCAGTAAATGCAATTGTAGTGCAAAGCGAGGGAAATTTTATACTGAATCGTGGAAGAGATGGAGGTCCAAGGCGTCCACAGCGTATTGTAGCAGTGTGGTGTATCATACATGAGGCTCAATTATATCCCTACCATATACATCGTGTCTAAGCATTAATACCAAGGGATTGCACTAGGAGCACCGGTACCATGGCTGCCGCGATCTCCTGACTTTGAATCATTTGGACTTTTTTTTGTGAGTAATACCCAATTAAACAAAAGAAGTAGCAGTAAATACCACAAATAAATAACTACAGACAATATGCCGGTGCAGGTCAGTACAGTGACTAAATTACTGTCAATCACAGTGCTATATCGTGTACAAGAAGCTCGATCTCTTTTAGTTTTGAGGTGCAAACGAAAACTTGTCAGAAGGAATTGCAACCAATATCATGGAATATGGTGTATCCGTTAATAAATATTTGTTGTTTCAAAGGAAGCATATATTATTAGGTAACAGTTTTATTTTTCTGAGATTAGTTAACATAAATTGATATCAGGCTGGCCGCATCTCTGTTATTTTTTGAGATACAGAAGCAAATCCACCAGAAAGGTCACAGAATTTCGAGAAGCAACCTCTTGAATTAGTTTTTGAATTTTTTTTCATAATTAGATTCAAATCTGAACGTTAGTTTTCAGCAAGGAGCAGATGGGCTAAATTATAGAAAAATTTCATAATAGGACATGCGAATACTGGTCGTACTTTTTCTCGTAAACGGTTGATTTTAACGACAATAAACAAGAGGACCTTTTCTTAGTCTAAGGTTGAAGCTACCCTACCCAGTTTTATTATTTTAAAGTCTTTATCATATAGGGTGTTAAAAATTTAGGCATTAAGTTGTAAAGCTTAGTCCGCCTCTGGTAAACTAAAAAAGCTAAATATGTTTCAAGGACACTATTAGGCACATTACATTTTTATTAAATTATATTAAGTACTTTAAAAGTTATTCAAGAAAAACCGATTTCCAGCGGCGTCCTTCAGGGAGAGATATCTCCGTAGGGAGGGCCGGTGGTAAACAATTTCATAGGAACTAGTCATCTTATTTTTGTATGTTCCATCTGCAACCGAGAGACACCCTGTATATGTCTAAACGAGGAAGCATGAGTTACTATCGGAGTAAAAAGTCCAGACCCCTAGGTTTGAAAGCCGATATTGCCAAAACGTAGGAGCGAAAAAAATTGAAATTTGGACCATAGATAGCCTCACTATTATTTTTATGCACAATCAAATCGGAATTTGTTTTTGAATATTCGTTTTTTTAGTTATTAGAAACAATGTATCAAAAAACACGATTTTCGGGCGACGAAACGGAATCCTTTCACTTTAACTCGTCATAACTTTTTTATTTATAAGTTTTAAAATGTGAAATTTTAACTGGTAGTACATTAAACTGTGCTGTTTTGAACTATGTAAGTCTCTCTTCTTAGAATTCCTTACTTTTTTTATCTTGCGTAAAACAGAAGTTGATGGTATCTTCGTAAATACAGCATCTTTTTTTAAAATACAAAAACATAGTCATAGAATATAGAAAAACCTTAACAAAGAAATGTAACAGTTTTGTGAATTAATACACCTGTAAATAGTGTATGAGTAAATATCGTTCTCAATTATTTCTTAAGCGTTCCGTTCAAGCCGGGTAAACTGCGGCGTAACGGGGTTCGCGCTGTGACCAGTGTCGGGAGCTTTTTTATTCCAGCTTTGTTAAGATCTTAGAAAACATTTATTTGATACATATTTCTGTATAGCACAAATATTTTAAATATTATTTTCTTAGCTTTCTTATATATATATATATATATATATATAATAATAATTTGATATAAGAAATGAGATGAGAACGAGGTTTTAGTTTGATGCCACAAAAAAGTTGATTTTTGTACTTTTTGGATGATAAACTGTATGTACTATGGACAAATTCCAAAGCCATGAAGTAGTTATGAGCGTATACATTTTACAAACTAAATTGTGAACCTATTATTTTTATTGGTTACTTATTTAAATAACAAACAATTTGCTTTTCAATGTATGGTAGAAAGAATGAAATAGATCTATGATTTGACAGCCATTATGTACTATAGTCAAGCAAAATAGTTTCATACATGAAATTCATGTCTCTATGCAATCATTAATATCTGGCCTTACCTAAATCAATTACAACCTATAAAAAATCCCTCTTATTACTTAATACCAATATTTATGTCGATTCCAGGTAGATTAAATAAATAATTAATTTGACAGTTGATATTTTATTATTTATTATTGGTAATTATTTAGCAATATCTTCTATTCAAGCCCAATTATTACGTTTAGTCTATTACTTGGTTTTAGTGTCTGTAATTGCGTATTTATCAACGTTATATAATGGCAGCTCTAAACAAATTTCATTAGAATTGCATGATTTCACACGCTGTAATTGTTTATGATATCATGGCGGTATTTGTGCATACCTATATCTTAGTGATAATTTATTAATTAATGATAAAATGCTGGGACAGCTTTATTTAGTAGTTCCTTATAATAATCTGACGTGATTTCATGATAAGTCCCAATTAGTTTTCTGCCTTTTAAATATGCGAAAAATGTAATTATTATTTAATAAATATACAAATCTTAAATGACCGTCGGTAATCAGGAATGAAAGTTAAATAGTTTTAGAATTTTTAATGTCAATCTAGATGTCAACATTTTTCCTTACTTATTTTTTGGAATTCACCTGTACGAATCCAGTGTCAGTAGATTTAGTACCAATCAGAGTAAATGAGAACAGCATACAGCATAAATGGAATATGTAATACAACGAAAGTAACACTTTAATGTTAATCATCTTTGCAGAATTAAATGTGTAAGGACAAGGAATAAAAGTGCTGTTCTTTTACTCAATAGTTAAGACACTGCAAAGCCGGTTATCGATGGTGAACGATAATATAATATATATTTATATCTATGTAATTAAATACAGGGTCTTCGGAATATGAGCCAATATATATACAGTATGTGCCAAAAGTATGGAAAAAATTCAATAAAAACGAAACAATTATTTTTTGGGAAAAATCCTCGAACAAGTCGATTTTTAATTTAAAAAATACATATTTTAGCGTAAAATGCGTTTTTCAAATGTCATTTGTTTTCGAGTAATGACGTCATCGATTTTTTTTTAAATGGCAACACCATATTTTTTGCCTTGATTCTGAAAGATCATTTAATTCTCTATCAGACAGTACTAAAATTTTACCCTCTTACATCGGAAAGTTTTCGAGTAAATGACGTTTGAATATTAGAAAACGTAAATCAATTAAAATAAAGCAAAAACGTTATCAAGTTAAGTTTTTCGAATTCCATAGTTCTTTTATGGATCACGTAGGTGAAAATCTTTGCAAAGTGTCATTGTCACACCGACTTTCTAATAAGTATTGTAAGCGACATAGAAATTATTATTCGATTTAAAGTATTATGGCACATTTAACTGTTACTCAAAGAATTGAAATTTTAATTCTTATCGGATGCGGAAATATGACTAGAACTCAGCAGGAAGTTTACGATTTATTTAATGAAAAATATCCAGATCGCCCTATCAGCTAATCAACAGTCAGTAAGATAGAGTCTAAATTTAGAGAAATTGGCAATGTTGTAAATATTCCAAAACCTGGACGTCCAAGCATTAATGAAAAGAAACAGAAACAGAACATTTTGATAAGTATGGTGGATAATCCTCATAATTCTTCACTATTGGTTGCATTAAACAATGACACTAGTCAGAGCACAGTGCTACGTATCTTGAGGAAGGAAAAATATCATCCCTACAAAATTCAACTTGTGCAGGAACTCAATGAAGATGATCACGATCGCCGCTTACACTTTTGCGAAATTCTAATGGATTTATGTCAAGGAAATAGAAATTTACACCGGCAAATACTTGTTTCATATGAGGCCACATTTTGTCTGAATGGTACAGTAAACCGTCAACCTTGCAGGTATTGGAGTCGGGAAAATCCTCATTGGATGGCAGAGGCACATACCAAACACCCTCAGAAATTAAATGTGTGGGCTGGAATAGTTGACGACAAAATAGTAGGGCCTTTCTTCTTTGAAGGAACCCTTACAGGACAAAGATATTTAGAGTTTCTAGAAAATGACCTTATTCCAGCCCTTGCAGTAATTTTTCCTAACGATAATGACCCTGACATTCCTGACGATACCATATGGTTTCAGCAAGACGGTGCACCTCCGCACTATGGGCGCCCTGTACGAGATTTTTTGGACAACTGTTTTCCTGGGAGGTGGATCGGCAGACGCGGACCGACAGAATGGCCTGCAAGATCGCCAGATCTTACACGTCTTGACTATTTTTTATGGGGATACTTGAAGTCAAAAGTGTACATTAATAAACCACGTAATTTAGAAGAACTTCAAAATCGCATTCGGGACGAAATACGCAGAGTTACCCCAGAAATCATTCATAATGTGCAAGAGTAATTTCTTCACAGACTTGCGCATTGTCAAGAAGTTGGTGGATGGCAATTCGAACATTTAATTTAAGTATAAAATTTAATCAATTGTATTTTATTTTACATATCTCAGAATTGTTACTTTTTTATGGATAAAATTTACGTTTTCTAACATTCAATCGTCATTTACTCGAAAACTTTCCTATGTAAGAGGGCAAAATTTTAGTACTGTCTGATAGAGAATTAAACGATCTTTCAGAATCAAGGACAAAAATATGGTGTTGCCATTTAAAAAAAATCGATGACGTCATTACTCGAAAACAAATGACATTTGAAAATCGCATTTTACGTTAAAATATGTATTTTTTAAATTAAAAATCGACCTGTTCGAGGATTTTTCCCAAAAAATAATTGTTTCGCTGTTATTGAATTTATGCCATACTTTTGGCGCATACTGTATATATGAACCAAGAGCAACAAAAAACTGTTGTGAAAAACATGTATAAAATGAATGATTTTTCAACAAATACATTCCAAATATAAAAAGACAAGTGCAATAAAATGCAAAACTATGTTATGAATTTACAAAAGGTAAACAATAGAATTCCTGAAAAAGGTACGACTACGGTTAAGTAAAACTTCCTGCAACGTAATTTGTTTTTTTGTATCAGTATTAATGAAGTAAACAATTGAAGTTTCTCAAAAGAATCCTTGAAACTGTAAGTAACTTACTGTGATGTTGAATGTATCAGCTGCTGCTGTTAACCTAAAACTAATATTAATCATAGTAGTATTGTGGCTTGTACGTTTCGTTCTTCTCTAGAGCTTCATTGATATATGTGAATGCACATAAACAAAAATGGAACAATTTCTAGTAACCATGACCAGCTAGCTGCATGACATGTTAATTTATGGCGAATCAGGGCACAACTTTCTGGCTATAAGATATTTGTACGGTAAACGCTTCTCTTAAGCAACGACGTTCATTTTCTTGTAACTATTTTACATTTTATTGTGTTGTGAAAATAGATCTAAGAAAACCGTTCACAGTAAATACCTCCTATGTTTAGGGGTACCTACTTATAATAATTATGTACAATGCCTGACAATTTTGATATAGTATGTGAACGATGTTGTCATATATGCAAGACCTGTTTGCTGTCATAAATCTGCTATCTGTGATCAGAATAATGTATATTCTTACAGATACATAAACAGTATAGATATAAATATATACTATTTCGCCAGTGCCTTGTAACGAAGAGAGATATTTTTGTAATATACGAATATATTATATTATTGCTCACCGTCCGTAACCGACTCAATAAATATCAACAGGGTGATTCCGAATTTATCTAAAAGAATTTGGGAATAGATGTCTTCTGAAAAATGGACTCAATATCGTAAAAAAAATTTTTGTAAAACTCTTATAGTTTCCGAGAAAAAAATTATTGACTTTCTAGTAGTTTTAACCTTTACATATCTGGGTTTTACATACTGTAGTCTCTAGCCAAGCGATTTCAAATATGCAATTACTTATGGTATTAATTTTTTTATGATGCAAGTATTTGCATTAGTTTTTCAAATATCAAATATGGCTTACGTCTATAGCAACTAGCAGTTGACATAGTTTTAATTTATGGTGAAGTGAAAATGCTTTAGCAGACGATTTTCCGATAAACATGTGCCAGGTCCAGAGCGCCCACGGCCTATTGTAACAGTCTGGCGTATCAGACACGAGACTCAATTATATCCGTAGCATGTACAGCATATCCAAGCATTAACATGATGGGATTGGATGAGGAAAACCGGTACCATGGCCGCCAGGATCTCCTGACTTTAAATTATTTGGACTTATTTTTGTGGGGATATTTAAAAAATAAAGTATATTGCACCGAAGTGGACATTATTGATGATTTACGCAAACGTATCATAGCTGCTGTCAATAATTTACAAGTTCAAAACGGATAAGTAACAGAAACATTTGAGTTAGTTTGTAGAAACTGGGTAGGACGGGCCCAAAATATTGTTATAACATCAGGTATGTGAAGCTATTTTAAAACCATAAATTAATTCTATTAATAATTAATAACATTAGCGGCAAAAGCAGCTGGATTTGCTGTATAAAAATAGGTGTTGTAAAATGTAATTTATTTCTTTCCTTGGGAATTTCTTTCAATTTTTTTCCCGTTCTCTGATTATACGCCTTAATAGATTTTACAGTTGGCCAGTTTCCAGTACCGTGCAAAAGGGCTTTTTAAAATCATTTTTAAACTACTCTTTTCGATTTTATTTTAACAAAATTGTATTTGTAAGTCCCCTGTACATTCAAAAATGTTTGTTTAGATAAGTTCCGAATCACTCTATATATGTACAATAGACAGTGAGTGTTAGGTATGACAGTACTACACTCACTCTAAATAATACTACCTATTTTTAGTGGGGGCTTCTCAAATCCCTACTCGATCAAATTAAAACTTTAATTTCCACTGCGAGACATTGCATTTCAAACAGACACAAAACACATCGAAATGTCGGCAAGTCGATCGATATTGAAATGAAGTGAATGAATGAATTTAGTCGCGAAATGGAGAAAGGACCGATTTACTCCGTGGTGGTAAAAATCGAGAAAGGTTGGGTTGCTGATGGGCGTATCTTATAAACAAGACCAGGCTAGGATTGGGAATATTTATCTATACAGGGTGAACCTTAAATAAGTACAAATATTTTAACCAGCAGTATAGTTCACTGTGTAGAACACATAATTAATAGTTTTTTTTTACAAAAAAATCAAATATAAAAAAGTGAAATTTTAAATAAATTTTGTAATTTTTCTGTAGAAAACCTGTTGAGAACCGCTGACTTTCATATATTTATGAGTCATAGCACTGCAGATTGAACGTGTGACTCACAGTGTTGCCAGTGTTACACAAATGTCTTTGCTTTTCTTGATATTAAGCACATACGTCAAGCTACTATTTTATTATTTAATATTGTGTGTACCTTTATTTTTAAAATTTGTTTCACTGATTAAAGTGCGAAGTCGAAATAAATGGTTAATACTGACTCATTTGGGGTTATGTGGTGAATATTAAATTTAATATGCTATGTGAAAATCATAGTTTTTCGTTATTCTTCATAAAATAACTTAAGGAAATTGTGTCTTGTGTCTCTTTCTAACAGTGTACAATGACATTTAACTTTTGAAATGTGGATTACTGATTAAATAGTTAATTTTTTAACAAACAGGTAAGCTTGTGTGAACGTTTATGTATAATTTTTGAACATTGAACATAGTAATATGACGTAATATATTCCTAAATACTTTATGGTAGTATGTATTTAACTTGAGGAAATTCATTTTTAATCGTTTATGGTAAGGTCAGTTAAGCAGTTAATAAAGAAATAAATTTATGTTAATAATACTGCGTATCATACTACATACCCAACTTTACTGTACTTATGCTTCAAACAAGTATTTTTGACCGTATTATTTTACTATTACTTTAAAGAACACTTAATATTTATATTAGAGGAGATATAGCAACCTCGCAACAAATCATATGGTTTATTAGGTTGGTTATGAGAGATCTGCTAGCGGTCCTCAAAATGTGGGTATTTTTTTTAAAAATTAATCTCCATAAATATTAGAAATTTTTAAAAATGGCTTTCTCTAGACTGATCTGTATGACGAACTACACCAGCAGTTGAAATATTTGTACTTATTTAAGGTTCACCATGTATATCGATATTATCGACAATCTATCGATATTATCGAAAATTTATCGATATTACCAAATTATTGATATATCGATAATATCGATATTATCGATAATTCGATAATATCGGTTTATTTTATTTATCGATGATCGATAGTTCCAAGCCGTTATCGCCCACCCCTAGACCAGACGTTACAACATTCTCAAATGTATACATACAGTTACGCTACTGACTGAGCACGGAAACGTCAAATTTTAATCGACAAACAGGTCTTAATATGTAGTTCGACCCTGACTTTCACATTGGTACTAACCCTAGCCGGTGCACAGACAAACAAAATTATGAATGGTCGGACCTGTAACAGTGACCCACAAAAAAAGTGCCGGGCCAATTCGCAACGCCACACTTCGCGAGCTGCAAAAAACCGTCGGTCGAAATTAACCGTTGTCGGCCCGTCACCTTGGAAGGCGTCCCGCTTAATACGTCCCCTGTTCCATAAACAAAGACAAAATAGGTTGAATGCTTCCATTAAATGATAAATTGAGTATCGGGGCTGAATTAAAATTCCACTCGGTTCCGGGACAAAGCCGTCACTCGGCCTGTCACTTAGACAAAGGCCGGAGACGAGACGTTGACGGACGTTGTTTAGCAGACTTTATAAAACTGCCTCGTCAACTTATCAAGTTTATGTTAAGCCTAACGCTGCCGGCGAAAGCTTTATTAAACGTGTAGCCCCGGCGAAAAATAAACCTCGCGTACCCGGGGCACTAGATCTTACAACGTTGTCTTTTTAGAGAAAATCAAGACGAAAATAAAATTTACAAGCCGCTACGATAACATCAGTTGCAACAATTCTAAATACAGGGTGTCCCACTTAAGAGCCGACACAGAGTAGGGATATGTAAGTGTCCAGAATATTGTACATCAACTATACTGAGTGATTCAGTCATAATGCCATTAATTTTAAGAGAATATAGGGAAAAATGAGTTTAATACGAATAAGCGATTTAAAAAAGTGTATATTTACGCCAAAAAAAAAAAATAAAAATATTTTCAAACCAGTATTTCAACCCCTTTTTAGACTGTCACCTCTGGCGGCAATTCAACTTGGTGTCGACCTGACGCGACGTTGCCAAATTTAAATATTTTTCTATAGTACCTACTTATTATAATATGTAATTAATGCTATAAATTATTTTTTAAATGTAAGCGATTAACATATTAAGTTGCAGCATAAAAAATATTTATTATTGCAATTACAAAATTCCGACGGATAAAATTAAACCATTCACATTTCATTACATAAATAGTGAAATAAAATCCAATACTAACTAGGTCAAATTATTAAGAGAGACTGGGACTATAATATGTACAAAATCTCTTAAACGAGTCCTAGAGAAATCAGTAAACAGGATCAGACTGACTTTATTTTAAAAACAAAGTCAGACTGACTCTGTTTACTGACTTGTCTACGGCTCGTTTAAGAAATTTAGCACATATTATAATCACGCCATCTAACCGACATGGTCTACAACTAAAGTTGGTTGACTAACTATACTTTATATAAACACTGCTTCTATATAACTTCAATACACGTATGCGTCATCAGAAAATTTGTAGCATACCAGGAGAGTTGTGTTACCCATTGTTATGGGGTGATTTGTTTATCTTTTGAAAAGTCGAGTAAAAATTTTTGTTTTCGTTTTTCTGTCTTTCTTATGCCTTCAAAATACATGGTTAAAATTAATGACACTATAACTGAATCACTATGTATAAACTTATATAAAGAGATCGCGATACGAACGAGTCCAGGTCCCGACCAACTAGAGCAAACGTGTAGATCCGTTTAGCAATTTGTTATACAATTCTAATTCCAATTTTTTAAAAACATCTTACATTTGTTTTTAAAAACAATAGATAGCTTTTGACGTAATTTAATTTAGTTTATTCACTCCAGTGGCATCCCGAGAGAGTATGTCAATGTTAACTTAAAATATAAATTACTTTTCTTTATGTTTATATATTTTTTCTAATTATGCAATTAAAAATACAAATGTTTTGTCTCTTGAGCAATCTGTTTCATATATCATTGAAAAAGACATATTAACCTTTTCTATACACTTTGTTGAAGCAAGTACAACACAAAAATAGAAATGTAATATCAAACTGAACATTATCTAATAATTGCATTAGAACGAAAAATATATAACAAATAATAATACACTAAATATATTTTTTTTATTTTAATACTCCGAATCTCCGAAAACAAGCATTTTTGGACACAGGTTTATTGGAACTTTTTTCGTATTTTTATGCAAGAAAACTTGCAATATTAATGAAACACCCTGTATAATAAAGTGTATTTTTTTCTTATAACAAATGTTAAATAATCTATAACCATACATATAACCTAACCTAACTCTGTTCCTTTTATTTTCTTATTTTAAGAATAACTGAGTTATTTACTGCTCCTGTTATCCATGCCAAACCTACCGAATATCTCACTTAAATTAAGAATCTTGGCTAAGTTTTTAAAATACAAGGTAACGCTAATCAACCGAATGATAATTTTTTTATCCTGTGCATGACAAAAGTTATACTATATGAATGTGAATATAGGAGATTCCAAGGCTTAAAAGTAACAAAACTTGTTTCAAGTCAGTTTACATTTTGCCACATGTCTATCACTTCTAAATTTCTAGATCATACAAAAATTATAGGATAAGTCAATGTAAGGTAGTACAACACAATAAAAGCCATAAGATGAACAATCAATAATGTTTAAAATTTCTTATCCATTCCGCTATACAGGGTGTCCCAAAATAGAAGGCCATACCATTAACCACATATTCTTTGAATAAAAATAATGCGACTTTCCTTATGCCATTTTTTATTTGGACGTCCCCGTTTCAATATACAGGGTGTTAAAGTTGCATTTTAAAAAACTATTTTTGTTAATAATTCCATTGTTTTGTAAGTTACATACTTGAAATTTTGCACGTACTTTTATCTTATTCCGGCATACTTCATCATGTTATTTTGGTGAAAAAAATCGAACTACGAATGGAGGTAAGTGAGGGATGCAGTACCCTTTATCCCCTGAAATTATTTCTAAGTACACCTATGCAGCTTTTTCTTGAAAATCAAACGTAGAGTTTTCTTCTGATCATGTAATCTCTTTTGTAATTTTTTGTTTAAATACTCCGTTTGGGAGAAAAATGGCAATTTGTAGTGCCCATAATTCTTTAATTCACAATCATTTTCAAGTGAAACTGAAATTTTGTGGGTATACCTATCATTACAGTACCTTGGCAACTTAGCAAATCGTAATACCTACTGAATGAATATTTGCTAATTCAAACAAAATGGATAATTCTAAATTTTATAAAATGAGGAATACTTGAATTGAAAAAACAATATGGCATTACAATCTGTAATACAATTCTCTTATCAACCAAAGAATAATAGTCTCATTTAGTAATAGTAATAATGAACGATCAACATAATAACTTTTTACCTAAATAACATTAAATAAAATAATTAATTAATTACTACTAATTTAATAAATGTTCTACTTCCCCACCCTACTCATTAACACATATACGTGCCCTTTTAAATAGCGAACACCTTGTCTTTGGAATCTTGGATCTTTTGCCTAAGTTGATCTGTTGCCATTACTATTTTGTCTCTGAGATGGTTAATGTCGTTTATTTCTGCAGCATAAACCATATCTTTCATAGCACCCCAGAAAAAAATCTAATGAATTAAGGTCAGGAGATCGTGGTGGCCATTGAATAGGTGCGTCTTGTCATCGACCAATCCAACGATTGGAAAATAGAGGGTATTTAAATACTGCAGGACGTTTCTACCATAATGGGATGGAGCAGCGTCAAGCTGCATCCACATACCGTCCCGTACGATAACAGGTAAATCATGTCAAACATCTCGTAATTAATTTTGCAGAAAATTTTAAAATTATGCTGAAAGTAAATTATTTTGTATGAAAAGGGGATCCAACAGAATATTATCCACTATTCCCGCCCAGACATTAACCCTGAATGTAAATTGATGGTGTTCTACAATGGTTGCATGGGGATTCAAATCCGTCCATACGTGGCTGTTCCACCAGTGCTAAGATTTGTTCCTCTTGTTAAGGGCTTAATTTTCTATGTAGGCCGTAAATTCCGAACTTCTGATCCATAAACTTTCCGGTTTCACGGAGATGTCGTTCCAAATTTAAGAAAATCTTCCTTTTATGATGTGACCTGTTTGGATAAGAGAGCTCACTATTTTTTCCTGGCATTCATCGGCCGCTAAGACATTTGTAACCCATCAATACATATCGTTATTCCCCAAAACGGAGCATTTAAACAAAAAATTACAAAAGAAATAAAATGATCAGAAGAAAATTCTACGGTTGATATTTCAAGAAAAAGCTGCATAGGCGTACTTAGAAATAATTGGAGGGGATAAAGGGTATTGCAACCCTCAGTTACCACCATACGCTCTTTTTAAACCAAAATTATATGATAAATGTGCCGGAATAAGATAAAAGTACGTGCAAAATTTCAAGTGTGTGTCTTACAAAACAATGGGATTATTAACAAAACTAGTTTTTTAAAATGTAACTTTAACACCCTGTATATTGAAACAGAGACGCCCAAACAAATACTGACATAAGAAAAGTCGCATTATTTTTGTTCAAAGAATATGTTGTTAATGGTATGGCCTTCTATTTTGGGACACCCTGTAGAAACATCCATCAGACAAACATTGTCTCAGTTTACGTTTAAAAACCTTTAAATTAATCTCCAATCTTACACACTCGGGCAGATGATAAAAAAGTTTGATACCCATATAGACTGGGCTCCGTTCATATAAACTAGGAGCATGTTTAGGTGGTTATCCTCTTTAACAATTATATTAATTACAAAGTAGTGGGTATGTTATTTATACGGTGGTTGTATAGCATAATCCTGTTGAACTATACATTAGGAAAAAATTGAATTCGATTTTGTTCAAGATTTATTTTCTATTCTTTACAGACTACGGCAAAAAATATTTGTTGTTATTATTATTAAACGCTACTTAACTGGATGATTCTACTTTCAGCTGTGCGACTCATAAAAACCAGCGAGTCGAACAGTTTTTGTTGTTTGTTTTTAAGTTTTAAGAATACGAGCTGTCTAACCGTCCGTCGTCCGTCAATACTATGCAGTATTGCCTTATCAATAACAATTATTTCTTTAAATTGTTTACGAATGGACTTTAGTGCAATGAATAGTAGTGTAGTATAATATAGTATAGTGTAGTAGTGTAGTTTATTATTTCTATTTGTTCTTTCTTTTTTAAATTACTTTGTCAGATATTATAAGTAGTTTAGTTCAGTGAATTAAATAATCAGTGTAGTGAAGTAAGGTGATTTTTAAAATGGCACATGAATTCACCAATATTAAAGTGATGAACGCCAACAGAGTGGGGTATGTAAACTACCTTATGCAATTTGTAATATTATTTTAGGTTTTATGTTAATTTCAATACAACAATTGCTGGTATCGATCTGTTATTAAAATATAAATGTAGTATGACCTAAAGTCTTTTGACCTCTGAGATTTTGTTTTTGTGATAGGTGACGAATCAAATAAATAATTTTTTTGTATTCCTTAGTCATGTGTTCCATTTTATGGATTTTTTAAATTAATGTCTGTACAGAAATGTAAATAACTAAGTACCTACTTAAATTTTTTCTTGAAAGAAAATATTTCCAAACACTGTATCAGACAGAAAATGAAGATGAGATAAATCGAACTGAAGTTTAGAAAATTGCTTTAAAATCACTATAAAAACACAATAATAATGAAAAATAATGTGGCGCAACCCCATATTTCTATAAATTTACCAAAAAAATAACCAGAAAAAATACCGGAATAAGTAAAAATTATGAAATTGTTATGTAAATTACCAAGAAAGGTTATAGAATGTAACGTGACAAAACGAAAATAGCTAAAAAAAAATTAGGGTGTATATAAACTAGTCTAGCCAAATGGCATTACAAGAAAAATGAAATACTTATGGCAATAATACCTCTAGGTACTTTGATATATTGTAATGTCTTTTATTTTGCGTTGAACATGCATAGGTACTTTTTACTATTATTTCATTTTTGTACAGGTACCATTATAATTGTCTTGAAAGGGGTTATTGTACAGTCAAAATAAATGAGATTTAGCTAAATATAGCTTTACCAAAAAGTTCACCGTTTCCAAGATACAGGGTTTCAAAGGTTTCGAAATTTTTATTTACTTGGAAACTTTTCGTGATAATTCTAGGTTGTAATGAGATATCTTTGGTCTAATTATGCAGTATGTTTAAATATTCCCGTTATCACCAGTGGCGTAGAAACTTTGTGGCGCTCTTTTACTTAAAATAAAAATTCTACGCCACTGTTTTAATGATCAAAAAACGTAAGATACTTATTGTAAATTTTGATAATTTTGAACAAATAGTAATTCTTTAAAATGCATCGTATTTAGGTAATTCTTCGTTAAAAATATCTCTGCATTTCGTAGTTTGTGCGTAGTGAACTATTGTGCTCCATCATGTGATTTTTAGGTATTTCTTTTAAAACTCTTTAAGACGATATTTCTTATAACTTTTAAATGGGAAGTAATACAGAAAAATTTCTCTAATAAAAGTTTATTAGAAAAAGAGAGCTTTTTAGCAGGAAAAAAATTTGGGTATGTTTATGGAAAAAATATAATTGATGACGTCATTAGTCGTTTCTGTCAAATCCCAAAGATAATACTCTCGATTGAAAATAGAACTTACCTCATCCCACCAACAACACGTTGCCCAAATTTTACTTACTCTTCTCTCTTTCTGAATATTTGCAAAAAAACCTTTATTATTTCCCATAGTAATGTTAAATTTTGAGTATAAAGTTTGCCATTTATTTCATCAGGTTTTTAATAGTTGTACCAAGTCCAGTGGTGTACAAGCCATTTTTCAGAAATGTCATTATATGACATTTAATTTGGTAAATCGTCTCGTATAATAAACAGCTTTAATAAAACCTTGACGAGAAATAAAGTCAAGCCTCCATTTTCACGTATATTTAGAATATTTCGCAAGCTTGGTTTTCGAATAGAGACCCATTAAATCATCAAAAGTCCACCGAACGATTTTTTTATCGGTGGCTTTGCGCCACGCACGGTCCTGCATCAATCATTGTCGAAATCAACTAGCTATGCGTTGTTAGAATTGCGTGCGAATCAATCAGGCATTTACGGTTTTGTTTTAATCATAGTTACCTTTTGAATACCGGCTATTAGTTTGCGCGGCGCGCCGCCTTTGATGTATCAATCTAGATAGGAAGTTACGGCCGGGCTATGAAATAACAAAGAAATGATTGATACCGATGTTTGCGCTGCGCTGTTTGTCTTTTGTTTAATTATGAAGACCAATTAGACCGCTTCGTTAAATACGGTGAATGGGTGAAGTGAAGGAATCCGAATAGCGGTCCTAAATGTACAGGGTGTTACTAAATCGAAGTCACAAAAAAGCGGACGAATTTCTATGAACGAAGTACCATCAACTATACAAAATTTAATATTTGGATTACGTACAGTCTATTGCAATAATAATGGCATTCCCTCAAATCAGTTTTTGAATTACTGGAATAGTCTAAAATCTGAACTGCACCCATCTGCTTACCGGATGAATAGTTAATGAATATGTAATGTTTACATTTTGTGACATTTAATATCAAAATAATAATAACTAGGTAAATAATCAACATAAATCTAGCGACATAGAAATTTTAACAGAAGCAGGATTTATAAACAAATATATCGCAAATGGGATATCTAATGAAAGGAAAAATTATTAAGAGTAATAAAATATTTTAAATAAAATTTTACACTACGATATTGGAAGAACTTATCCATGGGCGTACAACAGAAGAAATGGGGGAGACAAAGTACACCCTTCTCCTCAGTTTGTGTTCTGTTTATTTTTCTAGGTTTCGTTTACAATAATATCCTAGGGGATTTAGTTGATCACAAGGAGTACCTCTAATAAATTTCAAATTTATATGTGAAAAATTGACAAATTTAAGTTCAACTTCATCACCTTGTATCTTTTAAGTTAGGCACTTTTGTATATAGGTAAGTAATGTTAAATCGTCATATTCTGTTGTAAAAAATATGCAGTTAATGGGATGACCGGCTTTTTTGTTACACCTTGTATATTATATGTATGTTTATACCGTGCAATCCGGTAATATTCACCAGAAAAAGGAAGGCTAGGTAGGCAACTTTTATATGTTCCTTGTACTTTCGATTGGTTTTAAATTGTTTTGTTAAGTGAGCGTTATATTAAAAAAATATATTTACAATAATTTTAATTAATGGTAGCCATGACATATTTCATTAGGCAACCCATTTGCGATATATTTGTTTATATATTATGTTTGATAAAAAGTAGTCTACTGTTGGGACATAATTATACTTTTTTTAAGATCTAAAGCAATAAAAATACGTAATAATTCTAGAAGATAAAATTTCTTGTAGTGTGGAATATTTATCATCTTTACACGTTAAAAGTGCACAATAAATTGCATATGGATAGACTTAAAATAGTAATGGGAAATCAAAATAAAGTTTGAAACCATTTTAATTATAAAACAATAATATTTTTGCAATCTAAAAAAAAAATACACATTGGAACACAATCTACACGGGATTATGTATATTTTTACACATTTCTGCACGGCACTGGAAACTGATCCACTGCAAAACTTGGCACGGCAATGCATGCAATCTGCGACTGGACAAAAAATTGAAAGAAATTCCCAAGTCTTCCCACCAATTTTATACAGCAAATTCAACTGCTTTCGTCTCTATTTTTATTAATTATATTAACAGAGTTAATTTTTGGGTTTAATTACTAAAATAATTTGGCATGTCTAATATTACAATAACAAAATTTTGAACCTGTTTTACCCAGTTTCTATAAATTAACACAAATGGTTCCGCTGCTTGTCCGTTTTAAACTCGTTGTTGGCAGTAGCTATGATACTTTCGCGTAATCATCAATAATGTCCATTTCGGTGCGATGCATTTCATTTTTTAAATATTCCACAAAAAGATTTAAAGTCAGCAGAACGTGGCGGTCATGGTACATATCCTCCTTGTCCAATGCCTTGGTATTAATGCTTGGACACGCTATACATGGTACGGATATAATTGAGCCTCGTGTATAACACGCCAGGCGTGCAATACGCTTTAGACACCTTGGACCTCCATTTATTTCACGATTCGGTTGCAATTTTACCGTGTTACGCCCGCATCGCACTACACTTGCACTCGCACTTGCACTGTACACCGCGGTGAATGTAGCTGCATTTGGCACATGTATAATAATGTGTTAGCAGCATCCTATTCTGAGTCAACACACTTCTGCTACAGTAACCCAGCGCTGTAAAGGTTAAATACTGGAACGGAAACTAACGATTTTACATTTTATTTTACAATATTGACTCCATTTTTCATGACGCATCTAATGGGTCTTTATAGAGAGGTTGTGAATCACCCTGTATAGAAGTGTGTTGACTCAGAATAGGATGCTGCTATGACATTATTTTTACACAGAAAAATTTTGTGTAACACACACTGTTAACACGGATTTATTTCACATTCTGAGTTACGTACTGAAACACCTAATTTGTACGTCTTATTTTGTTGTTCTTTTTAACTTTTTTGGTGATAAGGCGATAATCTTTCCCGATCGACGCATTTTCTAACGTTTTCCCCACAGCGTCCGACGCCACATGTGAGCCCGGCGACTCGCGGGGCTCCTGAGAACTAGCAGGTGTCCCGCAAGCGGGGCCACGGCGGCCGAGATGGAAAAGCCATCCGGCTTGTCAAAAACTCGTAAAATATCGGCGTTCAGCCCTGAAAGGATCGCAGCGAGCGTCGGAATAGTCCGGTCCTCGGCACAATGAGTCTGATGAATCGCTCCGGGTGAGTGATTTATGTCGCTGCGTCGGTCACAGTAAATTGTGTGTGAACTGTATGGCGTGTTGTGCGTGGCCCACGTGGACGATGACTTTTCATTCGGCGGCGGCGGGGGCGGCGGTTTCGAACCACCTCATATTCCGCAAAATCAGGAATGATCTTGAATGCTTAGACAGCCGCGTCAGTGTTGGGATTTTGTACCCGCTTGCTTTCTAAAGTTAACTTCATCGTCAATTTGGAATTTTGTTTCTATGTTTCTATTACCTCTCTTACCACATTTCATTATTTCTACCTATCGAAATGTAGAAGTCGATGTTCAATTATGTGCATTTAAAATAGTTTACGAAGAAACAAAATACCAACGCGTTTATTTTATAGTCACGTTCGCAAAAATGTAACTAACTCTAGAAATGACTAAGGCGACAAGGCCATTTGCTTAGTGACATGTTCATGTCAGTATTAATTTTTCTCTCCGTTTTTTAAGAAGACTTGATAGCTTTTCTAAAAAACAAAAAATGTCAAAATTAAAGTCTGGAGAAGAAAAACAATCACAATGAATTATTTTTAACAATCTTACAGCTATCTTTTTGATATTTATTTTTTAAATTTCTATTTTGTTTCCTACATTATTTGTTTTATTAACTTCTTTCAGCTTCCTTTTTTTCATTTTTTTAAATTTGTTTATTACATTTATTTTTTTCCCAATTTTCCCAATTTTAAATTCTTTCGAGGACAACACAGATACACCTTACGCCAAGGAGTTCATCATGGCGATATAATTCACCAATATGACAAAACCACGGATTAGTGGGTTATTTATACAATAGGGATACCGAAGGATTTTGTTATATCTAGAGCCAAGTAGGGATTGATTGAAAGAGCTAGTGTAAATTTTTCTTTACCTTCCACAGTTCGGTATCCCTAAAACGGTGCTCATTATATCAATTTATATTTGTATAAATAGTTTTGATTATAAACATAATAAGTAGGTACACCTGCACACTAGACATATTTAATAAATTTATGCTCGGTAAATATTAACAACTGATTAACTATTTTTATATTATTTGGTCTATATATAAATATATAATAGATGTCAATTATAATTCATAAATGCATGGTAATATTAATCTGTGATTAGGTATTTTGAATAATTGGTGGCAATTATTATGTATTCATAAAATGTATATAATTATGTTATAGATACTATAATTTAGCTAAAGTAAATCTTATCTGACTAGCTGAATCCAATCTAGCAACCTGGCAATTTTCGTCAAATATTGCTACTGCAAGTATATAATTTTTACTAGACACTTAACATTATAACTTGGTAATATGAATTTTGAAAGTAACATAACTTAGCTTGATTTATATTAACTGAATACCCAGAAGCAAGAATATCTCCGGTCTTACTATTTTATACCTAACTACTGATATACATGGTACTTTTAAAATATAGTACTAAGCTGGAGCAAGATAATCTAGTTGTCATTTCAAGTAAAAACTTTTCTATGAACATCGATCTGAAATGTTTACTAAATTTAGATATATTTTTTAAATAGCTTCAAAACGGCTAATTAAGTAGCTGCAGTATTTTGCATTTGTGTTTCTTTCTTTCGTTCCAAACTGTCAAAACTATATTTCCATTTATTGCAAGTCCGTCAGGATTAACCGCTAACAACAGAACACACTTTTCGTACAGTTAAATAAAATGTTTATTTATTCAAAAAAAATCGAATGAAATTAATACTAATAGATAATAGAGAACTTTGAATGCACTCGCGGCAATTTTATCTACTACTACATATTATATTTATTACATATTAACTTATATTACAGAAAAATACCTGTACCCGACACTAATTTCTTTATTCAATTACTAAAAACCTTTTATAATTGAAAAAAGATGCTAAAAACTGAAGGAAAACACAAAATCATAATGTAAACACACATAATTTCAATCATGACAACGACTACTACCGTTTAATGTTGATGCTAGTTGCGTACTCTCAGCTTCAAACGTGCGGAATAAATAAACTCGCAGCGGCCGGGCCGCCATAATCGGAGATAAAGAGGTGTTAGAAACAAATTGTTTGGAAATTTTTTGAACGATGATTCCGTTACTTCTTGTTTTTCTCTATTCATTTTTATGACTTAGTCATAGCAAAGTTTACAGAATAAATATATAAGTTGTTTCACTCTCGAACACGCCCCGCCTTACCAATTCCGCTCTCCTCACCCGTCTCGGGGACCGTTCGGGACACAGGATCTTACACTGTGGCCGACGCAAGAACTGTAACGTGTTGAGTGCGATCGATATAGTGTGAGACAAAAAACCTTGAATATTGTAACCTTATTGGTATATTCAGTTCTTTTTTCCTTTGCCCACAGTTGCTCTAGTGTCGGAGGCTGGTCGGGGGTTCGAAAAGATTATCGTTTTTTGATATATTCAGAGTATAGTAGGCATGGGCGCCAGTCAAAAAAATTGGCAAGGTTTGGGGAGTTTACAAAACAACACAAAATAATAGCTGGCAACACAATTCTACGCAATTATCTATTATAAATTGATTTAGCAACAAATGTAAAATGTATAAATGTAAATATGAACAAATTGAGTAAAGTAGAATTTTTAGTAAAATATTAACAATTAGATTAGTAAAAAAAAGTACTCAAGAAACAGCTGTCTTCCAAGTATACATGTAATTAAAGGAATAAAGCTAGTAAAAATATTGAATTAATATTTAGTTGAAAATATGAAAATATTATGTAGTAAAGTTTGAAAATGTATAGGCATCGAATGTATAACGGTAAAAGTCCCAGATTTCCAAGTATGCGCCTTGACAAATGTATTTTCCAATAAAAGTTCCACTGTTTTGTGGATAGGAAAAGTTGTCTTAAAAAGAAAAAAGACCTAAAATAAATGCAATCTGTAGTACCTGGTATAATCAAACAACAGACTGTCTCACACAAGAAACGAATAGCCGAAATTATTCTAGGAGTTTAACATTAGCATTTAAGCATGTGTTTAAGTTTCTTTACAAACAAAGTACAAATTAAGTATAACACTGTATAAAATATGAGATATATGAGAATTTAAATAAATTTAAGTATTTTAGTTGTTATTTGGCCTTCTTATTGCAAAAGATATTATTTTACATTAATTATTGTCTTATGTACTCATGATAGGTGGCTTAGATCTTCTCTCTCTCTCTAATTTTCTAGGCGTACGTTCGTCGCTCGGCGTTTCCAAAAAACCCTTTCTTTGATTAGTTTTTACTCGCGTTTCAAACAGCGTGTCACTTGCCGTTGATTTCTTATACCAGATGTCTTTGCTTTTGTTGTAGATGCATTTATTTTAGTGGAAGTTAGCTGTTCAAAGGCTTGCATTCAGATTGCAATTAACATGGTTATATTTACCGGTAGAGAACCGTTACAATATCTGTTAGTGTTTATTTTATTTTTCTTCTAAAAATGCCCGTGATATATTGTACTGTGAATAATTGTCCCTCAAGACGTGGTTTTTCCTTTTTTTATTATTCAAGGTATGTATTTTATATTTCATCAATTAATATAAAGAAATAGGTCAAGATATAAAATTTTACGCGGTACGCCGATAACAATTTGCATATTTATTTGAAAGATTGTCCCGATCAATGCTATAAAAAAATTAGAATTTGAAGCAAATATTTTTCAAATGAAACATCAAACATTGTTTTTGTATGAACCAACAAGTAAGTTATTTGTACTGGTATTTATTAAAAAAAAGTGTAATATGTAGTAATTATGTAAGTAGGTACTTAGTTGTGTCATGTAAATTCTACACTCAAGCATTTTTGGTTCAAGCAGAGTTTCTGAATACCAAAACTATTTTGGCGCCAAAATTTCAAAATTCTGAAGTTCAAACTGGTACATCGATTCTAAGTGAGACCTGTGCACAAACAGTATATAATAAAAATGGTTTGTCCAGTAACATCTTTAAATAAATTAAAATAATTTGTTTCACATTAATTAATATACGTATAGAAATACCCAAATCACTAAAATAATATTAAGTACTAAAAAATTACCTGGACATACTTATACATTGGGTTTTCATTTGAGTATTTTTTTTACTGAAAAGAATATATAGTTTATTAAATTACAAAACAAGAATATAAAAAACGTCACATTTTTGTCTAGGAGTCCAAGAAAAGCTGCAATAAAAGAGCAATTAAAAAAGACCTATACCGCAGCATTTTTAACTTATACTTAAACAATATAGATTATATTACTTTACAATGGAATATCCCTCGTGTATAAATTTTTCCCAATTTGAAATAAACTACTTTTTTAAGTCCCTCGTACTTGACATTTTATGCGACAGTATTTACGTGCGGCGGTACGGCTTAAGCAGGACGCCCACTGAATCGGCACATCCCGGCACAGCACGCTCAGCGCGGCCGGCAGATTTTGATATGCTTGTAATCAAATGGAATAGCGCCCACTGAATCGGAGCCGTTCAGCACGGCGCCGCACGCTCGGTTCGGCACCGCTTGGTATTCTCGATAGGGCAAAATGTGCCGATCTGTGTCATGCCGAAGCAATGGGCGGTGGCTGTAAAACTGCCGGCCGTGCTGTGCCGTGCTGCGCCGGGCTGCGCGGATTCAATGGGCGCCCTCCTTTAGATCTCAAAACATCAAAGTGCCGACAGAGAGTGGTATAACTTATATTTATTCAGTAGACTTTGGTCATAGTTAATCCTGTATACAAAACATCAATTGAGCAACTTGGCTTCCACATAAAAAAATGTAATTAATCATGTATATATAGTAGGTTTGTTGAGAAAAGTATACACTGGTTTGAACACAATAAATATTTAAAACAGCATATTGTTTGAAATTGGTACACAATTGAGAGAATAATATACATAATAAGTTCTACATAATATGCAGAAGTTCTGGAAAGCTATTTTTTGTTGTGTTAATTTCCTTTATGTACCTATAACACAGCATTTGTCAATATATTTCCAAATATTTTTCCCTATTTATAGTTTCTGCCGCTATTAATAATAACTGTTTCTAGTACGGCAATATTTATATTAATCAAAATATTATTCTTCTATTTTCAAAGCGCGATCCCTCAAAGACGCTACTTAATCAACAATTATTATTCCTTTCAGTCAGCGTCCTCCTCGGCCAATTAAACCCCTTTAATCTCCGGTAATTGGCGGTCCGTCTCGAAATAGTGTCACCCATCCATAAATCTGTTGCTTCCAATTTTTTAACGGCCCGAACGGTCGTGCTAATTGACAGAATCGTAAGTTCAACGCTTATAAATAGTGCGAGAAGACACCGGACGGTCAGGTGATTAGCTCAGATTAATAGGCAGATATTAACAATCGTCGAAAACCGGAGAGGCATAGGTCCGGTGCTAGCTCAAAAAAAAAATCAACTTTCGAGTCGCCCAAATCCGTGAAAGGTGTGAAAAATTTTGGTTTAAAGTTATAATATCCCGCGTAGAATTTAATTTAAAACAATTGTTTTACTCTTGTTAATTAAAACAAAATTTTAAGTGTTTATTAGAAGAAATCAAAACATCAGTAGTAGGCTTTGTTTTTAAAATTACCTAATACTAAAGAAATTGTTCAAAATAGGCACCATTTTCTCCGAAACATTTACTCTTCGGCGAAAATTGAAATTTACTATGTCTAATAAATGATGATTCCACAAATCTTCTCGGAATTTAATTGGCGAGGAATAAACAAAATCTTTCAATGTTCTCTTCACATTTGTTAAGGTCTGGTGGTTATGGTGGCTTATTTTGTGTACAATTATTTCCTTGTCCTAACCATTTATTTGGAAACTTAAAATTTAAAAAGTCTTTAACACTAGCAAAACGAATGCCAAAACAAAGTAAGGTGTTTTGACAGTTTTGAATTATTGTTTGTTACCTGTGTCATATTCATATTATGAATATCAAAATATTGCATATTTTTTTCAGTAAAATGTTTGCTAAAATATTGAATAGTCGTGGACAAAGTATAGTATTCTATTTGCATATAATGGCTGTAATCCATCTTTATGCTCGTCGAGTAATATAATATTAACCATTCTTTAAATATGAAAGCTAAATACTAACAGTAAAATGCAAAATGAGACTTTTGCACAAATCATACACAAAGACAGTAGACAAAAATGTATATATAAATTGCATAGAAACTCTTGTACACAATAGAATGTGGAAAAGAAGTACAAATTTGATTTTGACTGTCAATATTCTATTTTTCCTTACTTATATGACTACTTCTTGATGCTCTTTCTTATTTTTTATCAGATAGTACTATTTTTTTAGTAATAGGTGACAGTAATCTGAGTCCCATTTCTCCTCATATGTTTTTTTTTGCTTAAAAATGTTTGCACATATTTTGCCCCTAGACTTTATTTTTTTACAAAACGTAGGATATATTCCATTTCACATTACCTCATAGGATGTCCGACTTTATGGAAATTTAATAAATAAAATATAATTCGAAT
The DNA here is from genome assembly GCA_037114965.1 of Monochamus alternatus. Taxonomy (NCBI): domain Eukaryota; kingdom Metazoa; phylum Arthropoda; class Insecta; order Coleoptera; family Cerambycidae; genus Monochamus; species Monochamus alternatus. The sequence goes on from CM073430.1 coordinate 21,175,480, forward strand.
ACGTTGGAAGTTGCGCAAACTAGCTCATGCTGATTTTTTTTTATTTCAGATTTATTTTCAATTTGAAATTCTGACAGTTCCTTAAATATTTTGATGAAAATATAATGAATTATTCATTTGTTCCTATGACGTAAGTCGTCTGAATTCTTGCCGCAACTATATCAACATTCCCTCAAAATTCTTGTTTCACAATTTTCAATAAAAAAATATGTTAACTATAGCTATTTGAGCCATTTTCATGTGACGTATTTAAAAAAAAAAACTATGCGGATAAAAGTCACTTTTCCTAACTTATTGCACAAATAGCTGTTGTTTGACTTTTTCCGCGTAGCTATGCCTTCTGACTTGACAAATTTAATATTATCACGTTTTGTAGACCTGTATCCTATTATAACGCATACCAATATTTTTTAATTATCTTTTTAAAGAACTTTAACACCCTGTATCTTCAAAATTACGGTCTCACGAAATAAGTACATATGAAAAACTAGCATTAGCGAAGTTCTAGCGATTCTTATTTATGCAAATGAATCATTATGTGTGTATTTCTTTTCTTTTATGGAACCGATCGTAGTTTATTTCTCTATTATCAGTCAATTAATCTTAACTAGAAACTGTTTTTCTTCCAATTTACGATACTTCTGGCTTTAATCACCCTGTACATCTCTAATCACAGCGTGGGTAAGCTTTAAAAAATGAGTTTCGCTGCAGGAAACTTAATAGCAATTAATTCTGGCCCGTTTCTTCGACTCCCTTGTATTTCGTGTTAACATGGCGTGCCTTTTTTACCGCAGTGACGAATTTATGGGCATTATCCCAGTAACTATTCGGATTTAGCACCCGATCTAGCGCTCCCGCGTCTATTCTCGGTACAGACATCTAGAAACCTTCCTCTCTCCACCACGTGTTAGCCATGAATCAATCAAAACAACATCCACACTCTGCCGGATCAAAGAGGTTTTTGATTGACGACCAACGCATGGGGCTCACATCAGACACCGGCCTGACGGATGCGACTCTTCTGGACTGTCGCATTTAACAGATTTATTGCCCGGCCAGATTAGAACTGCATGAAAATAATTCACAATTAATATTTCTACGCTGCCGAGACGTTCGAAGCCGTTGCTATTATTGGTCGGCTTTGGCTTGAATCTGGCTGTAGATACAGTAAGCGTCAGGTTGATTTCTGTTCCAAAAGTTTATTTGAAAAATTACGTTGGCCCTGGCCTTTAATATTCAACTAGGAGCTCGGTTTTTATAAACTTCACAAGTAGAAGAAATTGAAAAACTTATGAGCTTCACTCATTTGTGCTGAAAAATTTTAGATTTAGCGATATGCTCGTAACGTTGTATTTGATCTGCAGTTTATGTTTTTATGTTAATCTAAATTTGGTTGTTTGATTTTGGTCTGATAATTAATTAGTTAATGCATTCTATTATGGATGTTAAGTTCCATTAGATTTATTGACACTTGTAATTGTGATATGTAAGTATTAAGGGTTTAATAAGCTATTGACTTTGTTAGAAAAAAAGATTTTCATGGATAAAAATTGAAAATTAAAAAGTAGTTGATTGTTTTTCAAAAATAAAAGTTTTCTAGATTTGTGAACTTTAATGGTTTCTTAAAAATTAATAATATTTCTAGTTAAAAATTAATTGAGTTTTCTTAAAATGAAAAATTTGAAAAAATTTTTAAATTTAAAACTGTTCATATTACATGAAGTCTCTTTTTTTGACCTGAAGATGAGGTACAAAATTTGACCTCGAAACCGGTCGTCAACGCTTGAATAAAGGATTGTGAGTTGACAGGACTTTTCTTTTCCTTTTGAATTCGAAAAATGGATTCTCATTTATCAATTTTGAATGCACAAGTAGGTTTTGAAATTGAAGAAATGTTTACAGAAAATATTCGAAAGCAGATAAATAAAGTCTTTATTTTAAGAGGAAGCTATAAATATATTGGTAATTTTTTTTAAAAGGTGATGCTAGCAAATTAGAAACAGATTAAAAGATGTTAAACGAAAAACTTATTTCTAAGTAATTATTTATTACTACACAGTTAATTTATTTTCTGTAGCTAATGTTAAAGTTGCCTTTCATCTAGATAAAATAGTGGTAGATAAAACTTTAACACCAAGTATAAATAAAGTTATTTATTTTTTAAGTAAATATTTATAACCAATACAGAATACACTGGGTTTTATTAAACAGACAGTTAAGTTGCTGGGGTCATTTACAAAGGATGGAAGATTCGGGACCGGTAGAAAAAAGAGGAAGTCCTAGACAAATATCGCATGGAGTGGTAGGAGAACTATTGAAAAGTAGAGAATCAGCTTGAAGACAAGCAAAAGTACTGTCAAGAAATACAAAAATATGGACGGATTTTGGGTATCAAAAATAGAATAATATAGGGAAATGTATTACCCTACAATGTCAATATTACAATAAATATGCATGGGGACGAAAAAATCTTTTTTTTTGCTCCGACCAGGATACCGATAATTGATGCCAGCGGTCAAATCTTCCACGATGATACAGCAATCTTGTTGGTCACTGATTTCTCAGTGCTACCTACAGAAAAAGATTGCCAACAAACCAACCATTTTACTGTTACCAAGTCTGCACAGAATTTGCAACCATCATAGATGCAGAAAGACGGAAGCAATGTCCAGTATACATTTCTGGATTTGGTGCAAACACTCAGCTATCTTCTGTGGAATTTTATAAACGGTGTTTATTTCCACAGGTTGAACAGTGCATTTCCTGTGTCAATAGTTGATGAAGAATTTGTTACGGGGCACGTTCTGAGGGCGTAAGGCGATGTATTTTCGTATAATCTTCAAGACGCTGTTTCCAGATTTCAAGTATCACAGATTGCCGACCGTCAATGTTTCCAACTTCTAACCTGTGCAACTTATCCGAATGGCACGCTCCATATAAACCCATTTTACTACATTTGGCTACAGCCTGTAATATTACTTACATTAAAATTATACAAGTCCCGTATACAGGCTGTTCTACAAGATCTATGACAAACTTTAGCTGTGCGGTTCGTTTTTGTTTAGAAGTTAGTAGCGTTTAAAAGAATATAATATCATATTTCAATCAAAGTAGCCTGATAAATTATTGTAATGATGCAAAATGAAGAAGATATAATAAGATTGATAACTCTTTCAATTAGTTTATAACAAGTAATCTTCAATTTTGAATGGCGTGTATTGAACAGAAAAATGTTAACATCAGCTATTAGAATTTTGCCGCTGGTTACTTCAACAACATTCACAAAATTATAGATTTATTTCGGTCATGTAGTCTGATGAAGCGTGTTTTACTAGGAACGGCATAATAATCATAATGTGTAAATGATACTGCAGGAAATAACTACTCCGCGGACTAATGCCCCGACCGGCATTGAATTATTCCTGCAGTATCTGTGTGTATCTCAATAATCATAATGAATATATCTGGACGTTACAAAATCCGCATGCAATTAGATCTAGACAATTACAGCAACGTTTCAGTGTTGCGTAGTATTTTCAGGGACAGCGTGTAGCTGTAGGGCTTAATATCAAAATGCATGTTCACTACGTAGCTCAGATCGAAATCCTTTGGATTTTTGGTTATGGCGACATACGAAGCAGCTTGTCTAGAAAGTTGAAATCACTACTCGTCAGCAGTTAGAAGAATTCAAGATGCAGCGAACCAGACAAGAAATGATCCAAATCTCATCCGTCGAGCGACAGAATCTTTAGTTCGAAGGCAGACATTTTAAACAAGTTTTATAGTGTTAAGCTTTGTTAATTTGGTTAATAAATGTTAACTAATGTTTAAACTTTAAACCCGGATGATAATTATTGTTAAAGCAACAATCATTTTATTTGTCAGGCTACTTTGATTAAAATATTAAATTATATTTTTTTAAATACTTGTAACTTCTAGAACAAAAACGGATCGGATTTGTGTTCATATAACAAACAATTTTTTGGCATTAACCCAGCTACCATCTGCCAAAATTTGTCATAGAGCTTGTAGAACACCCTGTATGAAATTCTTTTACAGATCTAGGTAAAATATCTTTCTTGTTTTCTGGTGAACATTTACTTGCAGATTATTATGCTGGGTTACCAATTGATTTATAGTTACATATGTTGGTAGGTACGGCACATATTTTTTTAATGTTAGAACTGGCAAATTGCAAATTAAGTTGTAACAGTTTTTGAGAGTTATTTGCGGGAAATCTACCCCACCAGCGTCAGTTTGGAGCGCAGAGTCGTTGCGGCTTTTTCCTCAGCCATAAATAAAACAATGGAAATTCGGTATGTGACTTGAGTGGTTATATACTTCAATCAAGCGTTCGTACAGCGAGTGATATTGACTTACGGCTAATATTTATGGGCAATTTTGTGTCGTTTCATAGAGCACCAATATTGGTCTGATAACCACTCAGTTATAAATCAAACTAATGTGCTATTATTGCTCTGTCGGCTAAAATAGCGGGATACCGAAGACCCCTCCGTATATGACGTGTATTTCCATGTACACTTTGGTTTTTACTTTCATATGATCACTTCGGGTGGGGGACTGAATTCAATAACACTCCGCAGTTAATCATGAACTGAATTTTTTTTCATAATTATCATCGTTCCTGTATACATATATATCTGTTCATAGTTTTCACTGATTGTTCTAAAAATGTACATTGCGTCCAAATATGAAGTGGAAACGACAAAAACTTTTAGTTTATCGCTTCATGAAGAAAATCTTTCATGTGTTTATCATCAACATTTGAATGTTTAAGGGCGCCGTATTCTTAAAATGTGTTTGCTATAAAAACAAATAATTTTCGACATTTAACAGTTGGATAACATAGAGCTTAGCAAATAACAGGAATGTTATCTCATGCCAACTGAGAATATTCAAAGTTACCGAAGTAAACGAATATGTAATGACAGAATGCGGTCACATTTTTAGGTACAGAAATCTTTCAAAATTTTGTAAATTTAATTGTAAATATTGTTATACCATAAACTAACACAGATTGTTCACTTTTGATAAGTATGGGAAAATAATTGTTAAGATGAAGGGTTAGAATAACAAAATAGTGTGTGTCTTTAAAAGTTATTATTTTATTTGAGGAGAATTTAAATAGTGAAAGAGGACAAATGAAATATCAAGAATTTTATTTTTGATATTACTCTTGTTCTACGTGTTTTATTTTTCGAGATTTCTGTACCTAAAAACACCACAAATTTGATCATTTATGGCGAAAAATACAGCGATCTTAATACATTAATTTATATTCCATGTCATGGTATATCTAAAACTTTAAAATGGAAGCTGCAAAAACATATATTGACATTTGATATTTTAGCAAACGATCATACTTTATTAAGAGAAAAGTAATGTCCATATTTGTATTTCTGAAAAATTAAGTAGATCTTGTTAGGTATCAAAAAATTGTATTAGAAAGTTATTCGTATTAAAACTATATCTCCATATACCAAATTATTCTACTTTAATATTCTTTGATTTGATAATTGAAGACCACAAGCAAAGAAGACCTTAGATCCCATCTTGAATGCCGTGGTAGGATCAGAAGGAGCGATTTTCGATGCCATTTTAAAAAATATACTTACAGGATGGTCCACATTTTTTTCATCCAACTTAAAAAGTCAATAAATACATCATAAAAAATAATGTTAGTTTGCTAAATGAACTATACCCGACAAATGTTTACTTTTTGAGATACAGCACGTTGAATTTTTCCAAAAAAAAAATTATTTTTCCATTTTTTCTGTAAGTGATGAAATTTCACCCGTAAAAGTTTTATAACGATTTAGCACTGTACGTGTGATCTTTGGAGATCACCAAATTCTACGTAAAGATATTTCAACTATTTTATGAGATGCGAAAAATCCTTTAAAAATATAGTTTTTTGAATTTCGCTCTATACCATATACCATTATTATTATTATTATTATTATTACAATATAAGAAGGACAGAGAAAAAAATCTATTATGCCCAAAAGTAGAAAACTTATTCTAAGAAATACAATGCAAAGACAATATAGTAGAGTACACAAGTAAGTAATAGTACATAAGTAAACAAATAATGAAACAATAAAAAAAAACTACTTAGGTAACACACTAGACACAACGATCGTACTTGTTCTTGAAGACATGTCGACGGAGAAAAGATTGTGGGTAGAACGATATAACTGAATGAGATCACGTTTCAGCGGACGTAGACGGTCTTCATATGATCAATTTTGATACGCTGGAATCATCTTTGTGGCATTTCTTTGAACTTTTTCCAATGCCATAATGTCTTTAACTAGATATGGACACCAAACCGTTATACCATACTCTAGACGAGGCCGAATATATGTTTTATAAAGGCGAAGAAACAAAGCAGGGTTAGGATTTTGAAAACATTTCCTTAGCAAGTACATTTGTGTGTTAGCTCTTTTAACCACACATGAAGTTTGCTCTGACTAACTCAACTTGGAATTAATTACAATACCCAAATCACATTGCTTTTCCACTGCTGTTATTAAGCCAGATGACAGACGATGAGAGAAATGCGGATTGTTATGACCGATATGAAGAACAGTACATTTATCTACATTCAGTGGTAAGGACCATATAGTACACCAAGTATTAATTTTCATTAGATCAGCCTGTAGAACAGCGTGATTCGAGATGGGATTTCCATAAAGCTTGTTGTCGTCTGCATAGAACATGTGTTGGGCATTAATTATGTTTATGAATGCCAGCAATGTATATAAGGAAAGTAATTGGTCCCAACACAGATCCTTGGGGCACTCCTGAAAGAACGTCGTACCAGTTTGAGAAAGAGCAATTTACCCTAACCCTAATTTTCTGTTGCACCTATCCATTCAAGTAGTCGACCACGAATTCCACAATACTCTAGCTTTAAAAGAAGCTGCAGTTTAGGTACTTGATCAAATGATTTGGAAAAATCAAGGTATATAATGTCAACGGGTTGATGAGCATCAAGCAGCCATTTAATGATTGTAATAGATTAGTGACAGTCGATCGTCCAGGAACAAAACCATGTTGAACTTGCGGAATTACATTGTTTTCAAGTAGGAAAGGGAGAAAAGCCTGCACAATTATCTCCATAATTTTGGAGCATATATACACCAAACTAATCGGTCGATAATTTGTGGGGTCTAACTTATCGCCAGTCTTGTAAATTGGAGTGACAGATGCAGATAGCCACTGAAAGGGCAGTTGATGCTGTTGAAAAGAGGTTTGCATAAAAAGTGAGAGAGGTTTATCCAACTCCCGAACACAATTCTAAAATGAGAACAGTATTTTTTTATGATTGGACTTTCTCGAAAAAGTAGCCCAGTGTTGCGAGAACCACGTCCTTCTATTAATAATAATAAATATCTAATAAAACATTTCTTACATCGCTTTTTTGCGATACCGTAATAACTTTAACAGAATTTATCTACACAATCATCTCAATAACCTCATCCAGTTGAGATGCACTGCTGCACAATAGTGCAACTATGATAGAGTATACACTTTGAGGCTTTGAAATAATTTAATTTATTTCTGGTGATTTTTATAATGATACAATGATAACTAAATAGGGAAAGGGACAGCGTACATTATCGCCTAACAACGGCTAGTTCCCCACTAACTGTTCTCGAGCCAGACCATCGCACGTCTCACTCCACCTCTAGCTCCCACTAACACACGCGCACTCCTCCCGCGCACTGCACTTCGTAACGTATCTATTATTATTATATTTTTTTTTTAAACGGACCATCACATAACCCCCCCTACTTAAATCTAAGTTACAAATATTATTTGCGGTGATTTAAGTAGTACACCCAGTAAAAAAAAATAAGATCCTATAAATAAAATATTTTATATCTACTTACAATACTAAAATCAATAGAATATTGATTATAAAGCCTGCGGCAGTTCTCGATAGAGCTTTAAATTAATAATATTTTGTTTGGACAATTCATGCCCTGATTATCTCCTACAATATATGAATTAGGGCCTGCCTTTCTAATAACATAAAAAGGTCCCTCAAATAAATGAATGAATTTTTTAATAACTTTATGATCTGCAGAAGACTGCGGATGCGTCCTAACTAGAACTTTTTCACCCACCTCGAAAGAGATTGGTTTTATTTTTTCATTTAACTTATTTACCCTACGATCAGCTTTAGATTTCAAGTTTTTGGCAGCTAAAATCCAAAATTTTTCAGAATTTACATTTAAATTATGAGATGAATCTACCGGGAAATTAACGAATTTTTCCACTGGATTTTCACAGGTTTTTCCAAACTGTAGAAACGATGGTGTGAAACCTGTACTCTCACTAACTACATTATTTAAACAATTTTCTACCCACTGTAACATATTTTTTAAACAACGTATTAAACCGGCCATAGAAGTTGAGAATCCAAACGGAATTCTGTTAAATGTATATGATGTACCTTCATGTACAAAACCTACATATTTTTGATTTTCCCTAGCAATTGGCACTTGCCAGTATGAAGATGTCAAGTCTATAGTACTAAGTACTTGTCCTTGTTTAAAGGAAAGCAATAATTCGTGAGGATTTGGTGGTATTACATAATCTTTTACTAGCCTTGCATTTAAGTATCTAGCGTCTAGACAAATTCGCACTGACTTATCTTTTTTCTTCACAGTTACCAATGGCGATATATATTCCGTTTTTTCTTGTTTAATCACATTCCAATCTATCATTTCTTGAATTTGTCGTCTAACTTCCGCTCTATATATAAATGGTATAGGATATGACGGCGCACAAAACGACGTTTCGTCCGTTAATTTAATTTCATGCTGAAAATTTTTTACTAATCCCGGACATTCGGAAAAAATGTGCTGATTACCTTTTAGTAAGTTATATAATTTTTCTTTGTAAATATCGCTTTCTAAATATGCTTTTTCCACTGAAGCTAACATATCCTGATCAGTATACCTGTGCTTTTCTACTTGTAAATTATTCTTACTCATCTCCGTAATATCTAATGATAAATATATGTCATTACCCGGATCTAAATTTTCTTTACAATTTCTATCGATTAAATTCGTATAATAATTTTTATCCCCATAAGTAAAATTTAATACAAGTAAATTAAAATCTATGTAAGCTTTATATTTGACCATCCAATCACAGCCAAATAAAATTTGTCTATTTAATTTCTGTACAATTAAACATGGAATTTCACATTGTACCTCCCCAATTTTTACTGGTAAAAGCACTTGTTTTCTTACTCGCTGTGGTTGCGTCCCTATTGCTACCTTAATTGAGACATTAGTAACCGGCAACACTGGCAAATTAACAAAGTCATTTTTAATGTTTTCATAAAAACTTTCAGAAATAGCAGTAATTTCACTACCGCTGTCCAACAAAATTTCCACTTTTTGCGAACCTACCACACCCTCTATCATCGGTGACGTCATCTCCGTAATTTGTTCATCATCCGACTCACTTAATAAATCTTCCCTATCCTCATTAAACTGTGTAATTAATTCTACTTGACTCCCTCTATTTACCTCATTACTATTATTATTATTATTTCTGGTAATATCTCTTCTATTTTGTGCATTATTTACTGTAGGTTGGCTGTTCCTATTTGCTGCATTATCTGTCCCCCTTTGTAAGTTACGCCTCTGCGAATTCTCATACACATATGTTTCATCAATTTTTCTTAAATACTCTTCCACTTTCTCTGCAGTATCTAACCCTAACGTTATTATTCCCCTTTGAATCTCCACTGGAAAATGTTTTGAAATTTTTTCTATCAAAATATATTCTGGAATTTTTTCTGTTAAAAAACTTGCCTCGTTTATTAACTTTAAAAAATAATCAGCTCTATTATTTTCGCTATCACATTTACCATATTTTATTTCTAAATAGAAATCGCGCTGTTTGTCTACCCCCCAGTATCTATTTTTAAAATCTCTTTCGAAATCGATGAAATTTTTAAATGTCGGTTCTTTTACCGCAACCCAATCTGCTGCAGATCCCCTTAAGCAACTAACAGCCAAACTAATTTTCCTATTTTCTGGTACACCTGTATCATCTAATAATTTATTTAATTTTTTTAGAAAAAGCATGGGGTGTATTTTTCCATTAGAATAAAAAACTAAAGTCGACCCCCCTAATTCTCGCCAATTAGAAATATAAGCCCTATCATTACTACTAGCATGCCCACACTCATTTTTTTTCTCTTCGGTTTTCTCCATATTTATAGCTAATTTACTAACGCTCTGTTGTAATTCTAACATACCCGCTGCTAATTTTTCCAAAATGGAATCAATATTTTTACTTTTATCTGAACTATCCATTTCTAATGTTTTATCTAACTCTTTTTTACTGGCTTTACCACTTTTTGGCATTTTATTACATATTTATTGCCAACCGCTTCTTATATTATGTATAAACAATGTTTATCAACATTAATCAATTTACATAAGTGCAACAGTTTAAATATCAATGTCAGGTTCAATATAACACATATGCATTCAAGAAATAAAAACAGTATATTATTATTATCAAAGTTAATCTCACCAATGTCCTACAGTACAATACCCAGAGTCTAACCGAACACCTGCTCCTTGATCTGCCAAATTCGACCTTAAAGTCTTGTTCCCGCGTTGTTTCTTGCGTCGACGTGTCGGCTGCCAAATACTGCTCGCTTTGCCAAACTCGACCTTCCTGCCCTGCTCCTTATGTCCTCTACATATACTGCAACTTCCTCCTTCAACTACCTGTAGCAATCAGTACAGTACACTTCTACTTATTCTTACTATTCTCAGCGTAGAGCATGAAAATCTCCGTCGTGGATTATAGAATTCCTCAGCCACTAGTTGGGTGCCAATTATGAGATGCACTGCTGCACAATAGTGCAACTATGATAGAGTATACACTTTGAGGCTTTGAAATAATTTAATTTATTTCTGGTGATTTTTATAATGATACAATGATAACTAAATAGGGAAAGGGACAGCGTACATTATCGCCTAACAACGGCTAGTTCCCCACTAACTGTTCTCGAGCCAGACCATCGCACGTCTCACTCCACCTCTAGCTCCCACTAACACACGCGCACTCCTCCCGCGCACTGCACTTCGTAACGTATCTATTATTATTATATTTTTTTTTTAAACGGACCATCACACAGTTGACGTTCCAGCAAATTGCACATGTTGTCGTAAATCCCGGGATCGATTTTTAATATTTATCTCATACCAGAGATAGGTAAAGCAGTTGAAATTATTGCTTCTGTAAATTTCATCTTCATATCCGCTACTATTAATTGACAATTATCGATTATCCCGGCTGTGCCAGTTAATTGCATAATATGGCATTAATGGAAACAAATATATTGTTAATGTATTTCCAGATGATTGGTAGTAATGGAGACGCGTAATAGGTCAACATTAAATACGCTACGTTCAATGACGTTTTTATTACAAGCCATTCATATACAGGGCATTGATTACTAAGTGTATGTATTTGGTGTTCTAATATGGAAAAGTTTTTATAAAACAAAGGTTTCGTGCCGATTTTGAATGAAGCTTTGTTTTTTTTTTCATCTGAAGTACCTACAGGATACATAAGCATAGTAATGAATAAAAAATACATTTCTATGTATGCTTACTACTTAAATAAATTTTGAAATGTCTAACATCTTTTGAAAAATAAAAACATTCGTGATTAATGTGACAACATTTTATTGTTAAAATTGGGATATCAATGTAATATCATTAATTTCAAAATCGATAGTACATCGAAAAAAGGTAATTTTCTGAGCAGTAACATTTTCTCTTAAAACACTTAATTTCTTGTGAACGTTTCTGTAGTATAACTTTTTTTTGTTTCATATTGTTGTTTTTTTTTTAATTTAGGTGTCTATGGTTAATTTGTTGGAAGGAGCTCTAAATTATGCAAAACCTTGCCCATTATCAATCACATATAAGTGTACCTAAGTTAATAACAATTTCAAAAATTGACATTTTTTGTCAAGAAAGTTATAAGGATTAAAAATATATGAAAAACATTTCCAAATATCCATAAAGCGCATTTTCTTTTTAAAATGGAGGATCCAAACCCTCAAATCTACGTCCATGTGATTGATAATGGGCAAATTTTTGCATCATTTCGTGCTTTTCCAATAAATAACCATATCTACATCAAAAATTATATAATATGAAACAAAAAAAAGTTATGCTACGGAAACGCTTAAACAAATAAAATGTAACAAAAATAGTTTCTTTGATCAATTCTGAAATATTCTGCATTTAAAATTGCTGCACCCTGTATGTTTAACTAAATTAAAATCAATGTTTCTTAATAACAGTATTGTCAATTTAACGAAATAATTTCTTGCAGCAAACGTTGTTACTATTAACATACCTGATTCCAAATCAATCATTGATATCAGCGGTTCTTTCTATTCTTCAAATATAGTCTTCCAGAGTTAGTTGGTGGAGCATGAGAAAATGATCGGCATATATCAACAGATTTGTAGATAATACTAGTATTTTTACTACGTCTATCACTGTACAAATTGAACTTGTAAGATACCTATATGTTGGAAACTATAGGTACATGTGTCAAGTTTTTCTTTGAGAATCTAAATTTATCTATTGTAATGCAATTGTTAAAAAGTTTTTTTTTTCAGAAATAAAAACTTTTGTATTTCACTTACTTCAGCAATTCTTGAACACACTGTAGATATTTAAAATCAAAATAATACTTAAATATATCCACAGCTATCTATGGACTGCCAACAGACTTTGAAAAGACTGTAACAATTGTTATATATGGCAAATGTTTCTAATTTTAATTTTTAAAAGTACAATCTGTTGCAATAATAATGGCACTCTTTCAGAACAGTTTTGAAACTGCTGGAAGTTTTGAGTAGAAATTTGATTAGATCTCTATTTTTGAGCGTACAACTAATGTTAAAGGTTGAAAGTAGATTTCATTACAAAGCAGTTGAACAAATCGCTAAATTTATTATAAAGAGCCTTTGTCAATGCAATAGATTGTACATATAATACAGACAAAAATTATTTTGTGAATTTAATATATGAAATATTAAAAGTATAAAGTACTTATATTGCTGAATTTTTAATTAAAAACTATAATATACAAGGGTACACAAAAATAAGTTATTGGAAAATTGACGATTAAACACAAAATTGTCACTGTAAAAGTTTTAATGTGATCCTGTATCATTTTCAAAATCCTTATAGATATGTTCTGTTTTTTTTTCTTCTTTAAATTGAAATTACTCTGATTTTCACAATTTTTTTTACATAAAAAGACAATATTATAATTCATTTATAGATTTACGGAAATTAAAAGCGTATCTACATTTTCATTATTTTGTTTGCTTTAGAATTAAAATGATCAACACACGTTTCCGTTCGCATTTGCTGTTGTGGATAAAGGACTCCACAGTATACAAAGTATGCAATAAATAAATGTTACTGGCAGATGATTCTGTCGTTTCGCTGGTCGCGATAGATTATTTTCATCCTCTTGATGGACAATCATGTTGCCAGACATATCATTAGCCCGATCCGCATTATTTTATGATTTATTTCCCAGATTTTCGATGTTCGCATTTCGACGTGAGTAGACACCAGATGGCCGTTTTCAGTATACAGTGGTCATGCCCATAATACGTTGCGTTAGGACACCAACATACAGAATGGAGTAATTTGAACGTTCTCAGAATTTTTGTAGCGACACTGATACACAGTGGCGGCTTATCGGGACGGGCAGACTGGTCAGTGGCCTAATTTCTGAAAAGAAAAAAAAATGTTGGTACTAAACTTAATTGTTCCTAATAGTAAAATTAGGTTTAAAAAGTGTTGCCTTGTTTGAAAGTTGCATTACCTAATTTAAATTATGTTATGATCATGCCATCAACACAACTTATGGGTAAGCCTATGACTGGTGAACTAAATAATGTCATCCATTGCGGATTGCTATGTGGTAATTTTTTTTATTTTATTATTTTTAAATATTGTGTTTCTCTCATGTTACCATATTTTTATGTATTGTTTCATGCTGTTCTTGTTATAAGAACGACATTAGCAACAGTAATAATTTTTGAATTAGTAATTTGTTAGAATTTATATATTGATTTCCAAGCTTCACAAATAAGTTAAACTCCCTGCTTTGATGCAATTTTTGTGCTTCGATGAAACCATTGTTGAAAATTCGGTATCATGAAACCTTGCTGATCGTGTAATTTTGCACGTTGTCATAATTTACCATTCAGAATAACTTTTTCAAGTAACAAACTGCTGTATTTTCAGCGGAAAAGACTTTTACCTGAAACTAAAACAGTTTCTACTAGGTGCACTGAATATTTCAAATAGGATTATTTAAAAAACCGTTACTCCTAACGACTTCAACAAGGTATACCTTATTCCAGATAAAAAAAGGTAGGAGAATCGACTGCTTCAATAGTCAAATGTATACACAAAGCAGCAAAGAAGTTATGTCATTTAAAAGAAGCATGATGTACAATAAGTGGCGCCCTCTACTAGTCATGTTAAAATTAGAAACAAATTTGCCCCTAAAAAACCCTGTAGAACTGAATTTGTAATTTTGACCTGGGATATATAGATTCTCCGAAATACAAGTACCTTTACTTTGCTGTATGAGAAATTGTACCGAACAAATTGACTTATTCGTAACGTAAAATAAAGTTTTGAATACTTACTTAAAAAAGTGTTCAAAATGACTTGCCCATATTCGTAGTAAAGTAACAGCATTGCCATGCAGCTCATGATTACTAAATGTTCCATTTTTGTTTATGTACGTTCACAAACATCAATCAAACACTAGGTACAAATAAACAAAATTCACGAGTACAACATCGAATAAGTATGTTCGACGCACAACTATTTTGAGGTTACAACACCAGGTATGGTACAGTTTGAAAGGTTTTTAGGAACCGTTCTATTATTTATTTTACTATTTACGTTTATGCAATATTTGTCATTAAATTCTTAGCTCTTCAACATAAGCGATAAAATAATGTAGGCATCCGTTAACCGTCATATTTGTAATATTCAATTTAACTGTAAAAATTATTGAAATTAGAATTGAAAATTATAACAATATGCTATTTTCTACAAATATGACTATTAACGGATGTATACATTATCATGTCGCTTATGTTAAAGAGCTAAGAGTCTAATGACGAATTTTGCAAAAACGGTAAGAGATAGGTATAGGGAAGGTTATATGAAATATGTTTGAAATTACACGAGAAATCGAAAAATTAAAACGTGTACAGTAAGTTGATGTGATGTGAATGTTGCCAGCTCTCTAAAATATGTTCTTTAAATGATGCATATGCCACTGAAAGTAATATCAGTGAAAAAAACTGGGTATATATAAAATCATTATCAATAAAAGCTGGGACATCCGTTATTCCGGACATAGTGTATCTTTCGTTTAAAAACAAGGTAGGCAGTTGAAAATATTTTTCCAGTTCAGACGATAAATGTCATTCAAATATTAAAAAAACAGTATGTACAGTCCAATAAAGAACATCAAAATTCAAAAATTCCAATAACCTGGATGCACCTGGTCTAGGGCCTCTATAGCGGCCCCACAGGCCTCCGCCGGAGGTTAAACCCCACGCCATCTAAGATGCAAAGTGCCGAGAAAGAATTCCAGAATAAACAAAGAGGTAATCCTAAACAAATACGGGCCGGGCGAGGCACACTGGATATTGGTGCCGTTTGGACAGGCACCAATACGAGTATTGCGAAGTATCAGCATTCAAATGACGCAATTACCGGGCAAATGGGCCGGCTAGGGCCCCTATATAGTCCCTATCGTCGCAGCCGATACGTTTCCGCGTCCGCGGTGATGGAGATCCGACCCACTTCTCCTGATGTCCCACTATTGTTATGGGATGGATACGGCCTTCTTTATGGTAAGCGGATATTGGGTTTTTACTGCTGCTAAAGAGCGGCCGTAATTACTTTTTATGGCCACCTGAAAACCCATGCTATCAAAATAAAAATGTACCTACATCTGACAATAAAATAAAGTTGTCAAATGTCACACGGCTTTGTAAAAATGGCAAGGTATCTACAAAAAAAAAGACAAATATTTAAGAGTCGGTTTATCAAAGGATGTTTACTGGGTTTAATTAAATCCCTTAGCAGCAGCGAATCAAATGTCACCTTAGCAACAAATCTCGATTTAGTAAAATCGTAGTTAATTTCACTTGATCCTAGCGTAAGACGTAACTGTACCAGTAGCGGCTCGTGGATGTAATACTTCGCGGTGCATTTGTTATTTCATATTAAGACAAGTAACAAGTACAGTACTTTTTAAATATTATAATCTTCAATCTTTTAAAACTGCAACTTATCGATGATGTCATCAGAATATGGTTCTGCACTTACAAGTTCATTTAATAGTCTTTTCGCATTTAACATTTTTGCTAAATCTGTAAAGGCGACCACTCACGGTTCAACACTGTTGTACGACATAGTTGTACAGTTCTGTTGAATTTTCAGTATAGACACACACTATCCAACGCCGCAGTACGAATAAAAACCCAACCAGATATATGATGTAGTACAAAAAGTTTTGTTGCTAGAAATATATCATCTGATTAAGAAGTATTCCTTTTGCATCTGTTGTATTTTGTATAGCTGAAAACAATAATAAAAAAAGTAAAATATAATCAATAAATATAGTGATATAAAGAATTATCAATGAAGCAACTTGAACTTTCGCACACTCTTGTAGAATGAAAATATACATGTGGAACTATTACAATCAGTAACGAAATCCATTAAGAAACAAGATGAAAAATCAAGATTAGAAGTGTTTCTGTTGTATCTGCACAGACATGACCCAGCAGCATACAATACAACGAAATTGTACTGCGGCAGTCAAATTTTATACGCACGGTTGCATCACGGTTGTCTGAGACAACAAATCTTGCAAAATTTGAAAAAGTCTTGTCTTGTCTTGCAAAACAGCAAAAAGGACAAGAGTTTCTCTAAAGAGTTTTTGTTCTTGCTTGATCTTGCAAATTTCGTATGTCGCAATTTTACAAATCTCTTGAATTATTCTTGCGAGACTACTGGATGTCTTTCAAAGAAAGTATATACTTACAAAAGACATGCAATATTTATTTTTTCAACTAATGTTCACTTAAATATTATCCGTTACAATTGCAAGACTTACCGTAGACATATTTCACGTCTTGTCTGTCTGTCTCAAGACTTTTCTTTTTTTAAATTTTGTCTCTTGCAATTTGAGCTTTCAAGTCTTGTCTTCAGGCAAATCTTCAAAGCAAAACAAGATTGGCAACACTAATCATGATGCAAAAAGTGTTTGAGACGATATTAACCATTAGCGCTTGCTTTCGGAATGTGCCTCATAATAAAGGCCAACCACCTCTGTAATTTTTATTAAGTTATATTTACAGTTATTTTTAGGTTTCCGGTAAATTGCAGGTTTTTTTCAGAGGAGTCTATTTTTTTAGTTTACTTGTACATGTATGGTATTCATACCTGAGAGCAACGGTATTTACGTCAAAACATTGAAAAGCCGCGCTCCCTTTAAACATATTTAAGTATTCCAGAAATCTATTACAAATTATTTGAGACATATTATGAAAATAAAAATTGACACTCAGTAAGTATCCATTAATATTCATTCTCTAAAAATATTACTTATTTCCGCACAAAAATTAATTGGAGATGGCTTTGAAGTACACCACCATTGCAAATTTAATTCATAACAGTTAAAATGAGAAACAGAAACCCTATGATAAGGGTGAATGGTGGTCATGCGAAACTTGTTTTTCCAACGTTTTAATGATGATAATTTGAACCGAAGCTTTAAACCAATTTTTTGGTAAAGGGTAACTTTCGAATAAAAAGGTTACCATGATAGATGATAATGTGATCAATATTTTGAATTAAAATACAGCTTCATGCAAAAACTTTAAATGAAGATTATGTTCCATAATTTGCAAGATCTTGGAAAAATATTTTCAAAACAGAGAGTTTTGTTTCGTCATCTTTTGGCATTTGTGTTTATCTATATAACAATTGAGAATATTTTGATAAACTATGAAAATAAATTTGTGAATTTGACACTTAATTTATGCTATTTTGATTACATTTTTTATTGTCCATGCGATCCAAAAATGCCAATTAATTATAGGTTGGTATCTTTTGAATAGTTGTAGATGAAAAAAAGTTAATTGAAAACAAACGTGAAATGAAAAGTTCTTTCAATATCTGTAAATATGGCACTTCTTCTGAGTAAAAAAAATAAACGTAACGATGCGGAATCTCCTTTAATTATGGCTTTAGTATTTACTTTAATTTCAAGTCTTACTTAGTACAAACAAAGTAGTTTTGGCAATGTTCACTTTGCTTCAGCCATAAAACAATTACCCTGAACGTATCATTGTACAGGGTGTAGCTGGGTTTGTACAGCAGATAAAACAGAGTAGTTCACTAATATGCAGTACATAATTGTTGCGATTGCAGTAAAGAAGTTTGGAGAGAGGTGTCAGATTTCTTCTGGCAACTTCCAGGCGGTATATTTATGTATAGGCGTAGCACCCCTCCGGTGATATAGGTATCGAAAGTGGCACCCCGATTGGGGGGAGGGGGTGGCCGTGCCCCCGACCCCCAGGCCCTGAGTCTCCAGCGGCGGGCTAGCGCAACCCGCTGCCCTGATTTATGCGATTCCGGAATCATGGCTCTCGTCGTGGCGCATACAGCGAGGATATTTATTTTATACATCTGTTCCCCTTGACATAATGTCCCTCTATATATCGCGTGCATGCTTTTAGAGTGAAGGCTGTTAGGGAGAGAGACGGCGGAACGCGGCGACGCTGCAGACAAGGACGCCGCGACGCCTCCGATGGATGGATACCATCGTCTGGGGTGGTGGGAGATGCCATTCAGCGGAGATCTACGAGTATGAGTTTGTTGTACTGACTACTGACTCGCACTGTAGCCCGCTTTATCGGCCCCCGACTGCCGAGATACCGGGGGTGGGTTCGCCTCTAATGTCGAACAATTTCTGCATTGTGCTGATTGAACGGCCCCCTTTTTGACGCCGCTCAACTTGCCTTGCCGCGCGGAGCGTCGTGGATACCCGAATATATCACGTGATTAGATCGAACATATAGGTACTATATGAATTTTGCATAACTATGTACAAATGTACATAGTGTAACAATAACTTTCAGAACTTACTTATTCTTCTTGTCAAAACAAAACCAACAAACATATAAGTATATATAACTGTTATGTCGCAACATAACAGTTTCCAACCTAACGTCATTATTGTGACGTCATACATTCATACGTTCAGCGCGGTTTATATTTCCCTAGATATATTGTGGATAGGTAATGCTATGCAAATTCTACGATTTGCCACGAGTGGACTTATTTAATTTTATACATATGAACTTCATTTGTGCGAATCCCAACTTTATTAGTGGAGCAAATACGGGGAATCAAAGCAAGCACTTGTTTATTTTCCGTTTTTAACATTACCATAATTATTAGTTATTAGTGGTGATGTGGTGAACTTAAGGCATTGTTACACGTAGCTATTTTTTTACAATGTTACGGGTTTTACTTGAGGTATTTATTTTCGTCACACTTTCTGTGCTCATTTTACTAGTCTTTTTTTGCAATTTTTTTCAGTAGCAATGTCTATTTAATTTAATAATATTACAAATGAGAAACTAACTCTTCTAAACGTATGTACTGCGTAGTCCGAAAATGGAAATCGTATACAGATATAAAGAACAAAATGCTGTATTAGGTATATACGTGCGAACGTCATCTGAAGTCACAGGTGTTCGTTGTGGCGTCCACCGTTTTCTGGGAGTATAGCTAGATTAAAATTTGAAATACCATTTTTAGACTTATTTTTCCACGAAATTACCTAGGACAAACGTCAATTATTACAATACGTTCTTTTTTCTGCACTGATTTGAGAAAATCATGAAATTTTGCCATTAAGTTGAAGTTAAAATTAAAATGCTAAATAAACGTATATAAATAACTATATCTTTTTGCGAGTTTTTATTAATTTCTTCTTTACCCTTTGAAAATATAGAATTCCAAATTTTAGGATATTGAGGAAACTTCTCTTTTGCGATAGTTCATAAAGGTTGACTTTGTATATTTTTTCAACTACTTACTTAATATTTGAATGTGAAAAACATATATGTTTTTGTAATATTTTCCTTAACCCTTGAATATAAAATCTTAACATAAATTCATAACATAATGGGATTTATCACCAAACGACACGTTTATAATACTTTTAAAAAAGTAATGGACTCGAAAGCGAATACGTATTCGATATTCGACCTGTTCGTCTTACTCTTTTCCCATTCAATATTTGACAAAATATTCGATTTCAGACATTCGTCTTGTGCATATTATGATGAAATTGAGATATAGCAAAATTGTGAGTAATTTTATTTAACAATAAACTTCAGTATTATAATGCATTCAAGAGAATGTTAAAAATCAACAAAAGTGAAAGGAATTATCAAGTTAATTTGAATATTTAAAATAAGTACCAAATAATAATTATTTTATTTACACTAATTAAATACACTTTTGTGCTACGCCAGTAAACATAATTCACGACAGACCACAAAGGACAATGTTAAAAATAGCCGATTTTTGGCTTATCCGGGGGAACGCATAAAACATAAAAAAAATCAATTAATTATTGTTAGTTAACATTAGAAATGACCCAGAAATACGTCAGACAACTGAGGAAATGTCGCTACTACCCCTAAACCTATATAAACTACCCTTAAATAGCTTTAAATGGATAATCATTAATTATTGTTATAAAATTCGTGTAAAGTGAATAATATGCTTGAAAATTATTTGAACAGACACTATGTCAATATAAAAAGTGATAAATAACTGTAAAAATGTCCATTCCACCACTAAAAATTAAAAAACGAGTTTCAAAACCTAATGGTGAGCTTACTTCGACATCAAAAATAGATAATGCTTAAATGTTCAAGGGAACGCCTATTGCTAGAAAAAAATTATAGATTATCAAAAAATGCAAAAACTGATACTAGAGTACATTAAGTAAGTGGGGAAATATTAATTGCACCCCTAAATCTATATAAACTGCCTTTAAATATCTTAAAATAGATAATCATTATTTATTGTTGTAAAATTCGTTTAGAATGAAAAAAAATGCTTATATCACTTTTAAGGTTCATTTATACTATTGCGACCTGAAAAATGGGCGCAAGGATAAATTGCCATTTTTTTCAGTACGCGCTCGCAAAGTGAGAACAATTGGCGCTATTTCGCCATTGAATGGACACTTTTACAGTCATTTATCACTTTTTATATTGACATACTGTCTGTTCAAATCAATTTCAAGCATTTTTTTCATTTTACACGAATTTTATAACAAAGCTATTTAAGGGTGGTTTATATTGGTTTAGGTGTAGTAGCGACATTTCCCCAGCTATCTGACGTATTTCTGGGCCATTTCTAATGTTAATTAACAATAATCAATTGATTTTTTTTTATGATTTATGCGTTCCCCCGGATAAGCCAAAAATCGGCTATTTTTAACATTGTCCTTTATATCACCAAAACAATTTATATCCTAAAGCAAAAAACGGAAGCGACTTTTTCTTCTACGCATTAACACCGATTGATCATCAGTCCATGTATATTTCCCTCTCTTTTGTCCTTAAAGCAAAACGGAGTCGGCTTTAGTTTTTGACTTTTTTTTATAAAATACTCATAACTATTCTAATCCCAAAATTACTGTGAAATGTAATTTTGTTTACACTTCCTTAAACATCAAAAATCTAATATTGTTTATTATAAGCATCGCACCCTGCATAAATAACGCAATTATACAATTTCTCCTTGCATCTTATTTTCTTTACACTCGAGGTTGTGGCAGAATCAGAATTCCCTCTCTGATAAATCGCGCGGATAAAATAAAGTGTTTACTGATCGCTCGCGTCCATTACGTCGGTCCCAATAAACAGATCGGTAGTGCTGCTACTTATCCTAATTAAAGCAAGTATATCTCGTATAGAATTTTTATAGTTACGGCCGGTACTTAGCGATTTAGTAGGCCATAAAGCCGATTTGCATATATTCGCACTGTAACGTTGCTGGTATATATCCGGCAGTGAGGAGAGCTGTTCTCGACTCGCTCCATGTCTACGCTGAGAGACGTGTTGATTTAGATATGCCAACTTCACATTTGGACTGTGTAGAGTCGCCAAACATGTATTGAAAAGCAAATATAATAATCGTACATAACAAAAATTGTTCCCGTTCAGCTTTTTTAAATATTTATTTATTTCATTTTTATTTTACCAAATTTTGGGATACACACTGGCTAAAAATCGAAAACAGTAACCACAACTGCAATAAGAAGTACATACTACATAGTGTGCTTACAAGTGAGATAATACAAATACTTTACTCTACTATAAGTATGTTACTAGATTAACAGTAGAGTAATAATAATAAATACGTTTAATATTACGTTAAAATTATTATTATTAAACTATTAAACAAATATGACGCTATCCAACGTAAAATATTATCAAAAACACTAATTCTTATCTCTCCTCCAGGTTTTTTTATGTACTTTTGACATCTGAAAAAATAAGACAGATTGCTATAGCAATTTCACCTAAAATTAGAATTTCAAGGTTATACAATACTTCAAAATGTGTTTTCCTTGTATATTTAATTTTAGTCAAATAGGTGATGTGAAAAACCAAAATACACTATAGCATCATGTATATCATGTAGCATCTCAAAACTTACCTTGATTTAATTTACGTACGGATATACTTTACTCCCGGAATTGCGGTAAAAGAACAATACAATTAATTTTTGTGTTATTACAGTACATGTGTGAATATATAACTGACCATATTATTAATGAAATATAGTTGCGGCAAGAATTCAGACGACTTACGTTACACGACCAAATGAATCATTCATTATATTTTCAGCAAAATATTTAAGAAACAACAACTGAAATTGATATAACTATATATTTGTGCATTATATATTATACTGAATTATAAAAAACGATTATTTTTAACACGACAAACTATCGAAAATGATGTTAACAATAACAAATATTGCGTGACGATGGTTTTGGCGTAGGTCGTCTGAATTCTTGCATCAACTATAGGTTGGCTACTTTCCCTAGTATGGCATGGCCATCTATCCCGGTCTGTACTGAAATTCGGTTTCTAATTTAACATATTCTTTCGTGTGGAATTGTAACATCATCAATGCAGAAAACATGACCATTATTGGCGAAGGATATTTTACAGAGGTTATTATCAGAGGTAACTTAAACTGAGCTAAAAGATTTGGATAATTCATGTATATACAACAGACAAGGTTTATATGTTCTCAGTATCATAAACACAGTTTGTATGCACAATTTTAGATGGATATTTTTCTCAGTGTAGATACAATCTCATCAAGTAAACGGGCTCTTCCCAGAGCGCTGGATGGGCGTGCTGCATATGTTCCGTCTTCGACCATTGCCAACGCAGATCTCTGATATTGTGCATTTCTAGACGATGCGAAGGTCAACGTGATCGTTGCTGTTAATTTATTGAACGTATTGCCAGACTGCAAAGAAGTGCACTGATCCCCTCGCTCTGAGGAATGCCAGCATTCGAGGATAAATCACGAAATTTTAATCTGCCGGGAGGATTCTGACACGGGGTGTTCCTTGGACGGGGACTGTCTGTTTTGACGTAATTTAGTATTATTGGAGGGTGATCCAAGTTCATAAAGTTGTTTAATTTATATTCTCAGTTTTATTTTGTTGTCCGAGCATCTTGGTGGGTTCAAAGCTTGAGCAAACAGAAATAAATTAAGAGATTTCTCATTCTCTTAAAACAACTTAAGACGCTGTAGCGGACAGAGTTGTCAGAGATTTTATTTCTAATGTCAACAACAGTATGTCAGAACTATGTTAAAAACGGTGTGAAAGAAAATAATAAAAAATTGTTTTCATTTTCTATGTCCAAGTAGTAGGCTACGAAACATATTTGACTTAACAGTTTTTTTTCTCTGACCAGCAGTAATAGAATTATGACAGCAAACTGGTCTTAAATATGTGACAACGTCGCTCACATGCTATGTCAATATTGTTATGTATTTGTGCATAATAATTACAAATTGGTAGAGCTAAACATAGGTATTACTGTGAATGGTTTTCTTAGAACTCTTTTTACCATACAGAATACCTACAAGTGTTCAAAATGAGTGTCTCGTAACCAGAGAGTTTTGCATATATTCGCTGTAAATTAACATATCATGCAGCTGGTCATGGTTACTAAAAATTGTTCCATATTTGTTTATGTACACTCATAAGCATCAAAGTAAAGCTGCAGAAAAATGAAACGTACTGGCTGCAATACTACTATGACTGATATTACTTTTAGGTTACCAGCAGCAGCCTGACACATTACAACGTTGTCGAACTTTACAGTTCGTTACAGTTTTAACAAGTTTCTCATTCATATTATTTTGGATATGTAAACAATTTTGTGGTTGAAGGTGTAGGTGAAAATAGTAGACTTGAAGCGTGTGATGAATTTAGATTCATTTGAAGCAAAATTTTTTTTAAACGTACATCACTGCTAACTACAGGCACGTCTATGACTTCTTCAGTTTGAGCGAATAAGTGCATATAAAAGTAGTATAGCATATCATCGCCGTTCATAACGCATAGTGAAGAAGCAAGAACTTGTATGTTAGAGTGTATAGCATAGCATGGCATAGCACATTACATTGCACCGCCTGCAGTGTAAACGTACACTAACATACAAGTTACAAGAACTTACATCGCATAGCGTACAGTGTGAACGTGCCCTAAGTCTGTTACATGTTTTTAATAATTTGTTTTTTTTTCTTTTCAGGTAAGTCGATGATTAGAAGAAATTCCCATTTTGGTGAGTCGATTGATATTTAATTACTTGACTTTTTTTATTGTAATCAGTTGTGGATCTAAAATATTTCAAAGTTGCTAACAAATTTTGAATTTTACGTTTATGCTATGTAACATCTGTTAATTTTGTTTGTTCAATATTGAGAATAATAAATTTGTTTAATAGAAGCAAGTAAGTATGTAAAATTTTCTTTTGCATTTTGAAATTTGCAAATTCTTGAACCGATTCTTTATCTTATCAAAAACTAAGTAATAATGTATTTTTATGATTAATTATGGTCTAAACTATACGTTTAAAAGTCCAACGAATATTTTGTTCCATTGTCAAGATTTATACATTTGATAGAAAACCTTAAAATTGTTATACGGAAATAATCAAAGTTTATAAGACATTAGTTTATTAGAATTAGAAGAAATTTATTTATTTATTAACTTATTTCTTAAGCATAACATTGGAATATAAATAAGTGTAAGTTTAAAATATACATATTTAAATTTTTGACAAATACAAATTTTTATTTTAGAACAAATTTCTGTGCAGTGGCTTCTAATAGAGAAGATTTATTAGAAAAGCTGCTCAGGATTAGCAATAGTTCATATAAACTAGATATGTCAAATACATTTTGAAAACATGTTTTCTAACAATTCGCGCAATAGATTACGCAAAGAGGCCGTTCCAACGTTTCCTGCACAAGACTTCTCATCTTCAAATTAGTAGATGATCATATTTCTTGTAGTCACTATAAAAAATATAAGTTTAGGTACTATTTTTTTTTCCAAATTTACATTTTACTGCACTATCTCCAATTTAACATTTTTCAGTTAAAAAACATTATCATAAGTTGTAGAATAGAGCAATAAAGTCCCACCTCGAAGTACATTCATTTGCAAGGTTCTCAAGAGGTGTATTTTAGCCTTAAATTAAAAATAAATTTAAAAAAGGTTATCATATGAGTGAATAAAATAGAATATCATCTTAAAATTGTAAGGGAAGTTGTAGAATAGAGCAATAAAGTCCCACCTGGAAGTACATTTATTTGCAAGGTTCTCAAGAGGTGTATTTTAGCCTTAAATTAAAAATAAATTTAAAAAACGTTATCATATGAGTGAAGAAAATGGAGTACCATTTTAAAATTGTCAGGGTAGTTGTAGAATAGAGCAATAAACTCCCATCTGGAAGCACATTCATTTGCAAGGCTCTCAAGAGTTGTATTTTAGACTTAAATTAGAAATAAATTTAAAAAACGTTATCATATGAGTGAAGAAATTGGAGTATCATCTTAAAATTGTCAGGGTAGTTGTAGAATAGAGCAATAAAGTCCCATTTGGAAGCAAATTCATTTGCAAGGCTCTCAAGAGATGTATTTTAGACTTAAATTAAAAATAAATTTAAAAAACGTTATCATATGAGTGAAGAAAATGGAGTATCATCTTAAAATTGTCAGGGTAGTTGTAGAATAGAGCAATAAAGTCCCACTTGGAAGCACATTCATTTGCAAGGCTGCAAAGGGTTTTATTTTAGCCTTAAATTAAAAATAAATTTAAAAAACTGTGTCATATGGGTGAAGAAAATAGAGTATCAACTTAAAATTGTCGGGGTAGTTGTAGAATAGAGCAATAAAGTCTCACCTGGAAGTACATTCATGTGCATGGCTCCAAAGGGGCGAATTTTGACTTGAAATTAAAAATAAATGTAAGTAAACATAAACATAATTTTTCTGTTCTAAAAAATACTTGTCTTCTGACTTACGTAGATCATTTAAGACAAAAAATATTGTAATAAATTATTTTTCCACTAAACTTCAAACGTCAAAATTTAAATTTAAAAAAATCCCCAAAAAAAAATTTTAACCTTTTTTTTAAGAGTCCAAAGAAGTAAATCGATAAATTTTCACAGTGTATGTTAGTAGCAGTAAATGATAGTATATAATACATGTTGAATTACCTATTCATGCTTTGCGCGCAAATAAAAAATTCTTATTCCGGTCCTGATCACCGATTCTGTAAATTCCATCAGATGCGCCATCGCACTCACATATCAAGGTCACCGCAGAAAACTGAAGGTAGTTCAAAGTGACAACAACGGAGTGAAATTGCTGATCTACCTATGCTGTGCAACCTCTCCTTAAACCCGTTAATTGAGCGTCTACGTGGTGCTTTACCTGCCATAAAACGTCATAAGGTATTACTTCGCATGTCCATATAGTATGTACAATACAAGACAGCGGGACCGTCACATAAACAAGACATCTCTCGTATTTATTTTTACGTGTTGGTACGCCTCGGCGAGCGAGTACATAAACCTCTGTATAAATAGTGCTTAACTTGTCCCTAAGTACTCATAAAGCATGGCCCGGCAGTCGGATTACGGATGTTTACGATGGGCGGGCGACCGTTTGACTGAATTAAAACGTCAATTGCAACCAACAAACTTCCTATACTTACTTATTTTTTGGCAAGAATAAGATCTGTTTTACGTCTCCTTTCATAGGGTTTCTGTGTCAGTTATAACATTCATATTTTCAATGTAATGTTATCGTTTTAGTTCGGGACACGTGGGTCTTATCAGAATCGTATTCAGTTCGCTTTGTCCTTTGCCACATTATTTGTTTATTTTAACGTAGGTTATAACTTGTCAATAATGGGAGCATAAATGATTTAAATTACAAAATTAGGAACGAAAGAAGATACATTTCCAATGTGGTTTAATAGTGATACCAGAGGTTATAGGGACATATGTATTCAAAACAATGATTTATTATACAAGGTGAATCTAGAAGTAGTGCCATAAACGCTTCGTTTTCGACATACAGGTTGTGAAAGGTTAGTTTCTGTTTTTAATTAATATTTTCCAAATGTGTAGAAATAAATTAATGAAATTTGACACAATCGCATAACTTTTGCTCTTTTGAAAATCTAAAAAGAAATTAACACAGTTTGTGCTTCAAAAATACCCAAACTTTTTTCTGAATACTTATATAAAAAAAGAGACTCGTGTTTAAAATTGGACGTTGGGAGCAGTTTTCGAGAAAAATGAATTTCAATATCTGGGCGCATGAAATTTCCATACATATTTATTAATGTCAAAATTGTTATTTTCTACGGAATAATCCTTTACTTTTCATTTTTGCTATAAAATTATAAGCAAAGTATACACAAAGGAGTATGAATACTTGTGAAACACTATCCCCTTTGTTTTGCCCACCTCTGTACAAACTGTATTGACTTCTTTTTATATTTTTAAAAAGATCTTATTAAAAATTATAGTATTGCGCCAAAATTCATGAATTTATCTCTACGTGCTTGGGAAATACTAATTAAACTGTATGTCGCAAACGATGCGTTTCCGGATACATATTTATATAGGCTTTTCGTCTTATTTTAGGGTCTATAAAATGCAATTAAATGTCCCGAAAATCCCGAGGTAAGAACCGGCCATGGGCGTGGTAATATTTCGTTTCAGGTAATTATCGGGTAACACTAATGCTAACAGGTAATGGGTGTACATTAGTATATTTTACTGGATACATCATAGGGCAGGAGCCAGTGTACTGTGACAGATCAATCCAGTCTTGAGAATATGAGATTATATTAAATGTATTTAATGTATTGAAACACCAAAATCCTACCAACAGTGTTGACGACATCGTGGAAAAGTGTTTCAAAATGACAGAGATTGGAAAATCGACTATCTACAGACTTTTAAAGGAAACAAAAAATGAACAAGATACTGTAAATCCCCCAAAATCATCTACAGGAAGGTCAAATGCCGTTATAGATGATTTCTTCAAAAATGTCATTCGCAGAAAAGTACACTCATTTTATTTTTAAAAAGAAATACCAACGCTAAACAAAATTTTAAGTGAACTTTCAGAGGACAACGATTTGCCAAAAATCAGTAGAAGCAAATTATGTGCCGTCTTACGAGAGTTGAATCTTTGCTGGGAAAAGCAGAACTGGAAGTCAGTTCTTATCGATAAAGATGAAATTATTTGTTGGCGCAGCTCCTACTTAAGATCAATTAGAAAATTCCGTGACGAAGGGAGGAATATTTATTACCTAAACGAAACTTGGGTCAACGAGGGATATACTGTAACAAAAGTATGGTAAGATAAAATGTAAAAAGTTTTCGACAAGCATTTTTGGATGGACTTTCAACAGGGTTCAAGGCACCTTCAGGTAAAAGGCGAATATTAATAGTGATACATATAGGTAGTGCCAGTGATTTTGTAGATGGCGGTTTACTTTTATTTGAATTTAAAAATACAGGTGACTATCACGAAGACATGAACGCAGATGTTTTCGAAGAGTATTTTACACAGATGTTTGATCTTATTCCTCCGGGGTCTGTAATTGTCATGGATAATGCCAGTTACCATTCACGGCAGACCGAGCGGACGCCTACGACTGCTTGGAGGAAAGCCGATATAATTCATTGGTTATCCGGAAAAAACATTTCTCTTGATACAAATATGGTGAAAAAGGAACTTTAGACACTTGTCAATCTTAATAAAGATCAGAAAAAATATGTTATCGATGAAATGGCAACAAATCGTCAAATAACGGTACTACGGTTACTACCTTATCACTGTGAACTTAACCCAATCGAATTAGTCTGGGTGCAGGTAAAAGGAGATGTAGCGCGAAATAATACGACGTTTAAAATAAGTAACGTGAAAATTTTATTAAAAAATTCCTTGGAACGAGTAACTGCAGATAACTGGCAAAGATGTATACATCATGTACAAAAAGAAGAGGAGAAAATATGGGAACTCGATAATTTAATTGACGTTACTCTGGAACCTATCGTTATCAATCTAGGAGACGAAGATAATTCATCAGAATATTCGGAGGTTGAATTTTAATATATCTACTTTCTTATTTCCTTTATTGTGCATTTATACAACACTACATTTACTCAGCAGAATAAAAGTCTATTCATTAAATTTAAATAAATATTTTGATAATAATATTGAATAATTTTATTTGAATTACTAAAAACCCTCTTAACCCGGTTATGATGCTTAAAGTAGCCTCTAGTTTTGAAATGCTGTTTTTATATTGTTTACTTATAAGAGAAATGGACCGAGAAATTGAAGCGGTATAGACAAAGACGGATTGTCGGGGATTAAATTTTAACTACCTGCTACAATTTAGTACGGTTCGATCACACAAAGTTTTTTTAAAAGTACACGTCATCTATACCGATAATACATAATATATAAATATTGAATATAAGCACCAGTACTACATTTATTTACGATTTGCATACATAATAAGCTTTTATTACTCTCTTTCATTTCTAAATAGACTATAAATATTTTGATGAAAATACAATGAATTATTCATATGTTCGTATGACGTAAGTCGTCTGAATTCTTGTCGCGAGTATATACTTGATATATCAACAAAATTTTGGGCCCGTTTTACCTAGTTTCTACAAACTAACACTAACAGATATAATTGAGTCTTGTGTATGATACGCCATACTGCCACACTACACTTGCACTCACTGCACACTGCGATAGAAGCAGCTTCATTTGGCACATAATTACAGCGAATCGTTCTGCCAAAGCACTTTCACATCGCCATAACTTAAAAAAAATATCCATCAACTCCGAGTTGCTATACACATAAGCCATTTTTGACACTTGGAAAACTAATGTAAAGACTGGCATCACAAAAAGTTTAATGCCTCCGAAAAGTAATCGGATTTCAATATTCGGAATCACCCTGTATGTACAAATAAACTTTGTTAAGAGTTTTAAGATTATGTAAGTATATTTATTCTGTCGACTTCTCAAATTCCGTTCTGTTATGCTCTACCAAGCGGTAAATCTCTCGCGTATGGTCCAAATCTCCTAGAAAATTCCATCCGTGGGCGACCTAGATCGTTCCCTTAAGAATCCAACTTCTCATAATATCGCACGGCTCTCGTCGCTGATTGTCTCGAGACTGGCGGCTATCAATAACAACTTTCACAGTAAAAATGTCACTCTACGCGCTGTACACGTGCTCTGCCATCGAAACCGCCTCGCGCCCCCGACGCTGCCGACGCCGACGCTCAATCTGGCCGGAGATGTGTTTATGGTACAGAAGGGAGGCCAGCGCGCCTCATACTGCTGATTTGACGCGTTCCTAGTCGGTTTATGGGACTCCGTTTCTCTTTTAAAATCTAATAACCAAATGTATACTTTTAATACTATTACGAGGCAGCTAATCAAGTGTAGTTATTGCATGTTTGAAGTCATCGATATTACATAAAAATCAAATGTAATAATTTTGTATTGGATCTAGTTTCCCCTAGTGCGCTGAAAGATGTCGGTGTCAGCTAGTATTGAAACAGTAGCTGCCCAAATTGATTCTATTGTAAAGCTAGACAAAAGTTTCTTTAAAGTCTTGATATTGTCTTGCGAGAGTCTTTTTTACATGCGGAGCTCTTTCAGTCAAATAGTGAATTTATAATTTATTCTAGTTCAACAGAACTGGACCTAGAGTCAATAAACTTTGATTTTACAAATTATTCTATATACTGAATGTCTTTTAAATAAAGTATATACCTACAATCCTCACAGATTGAATATTATAAAAAATATAGAAATGTTCTTAATGCTTTGATTAAAGAAAACAAAAAATCGATACTGTAGCGCTAAAATCTCTGAAGCACAAAAAGGTTTGGCGTGAAATTAATAACATAACCAACTCCACCAGTCAGTTAAAGAATAGACTAGATTATGTGATTGAAAATGAAAATGATCAACTTATTATAACAGATAAAGATAAAGCCAATTATTTTAATGATTTTTTCGCACACATAAAAATGGCGAATAAGGTAGATGAAATCTCAGGAAAGTCGCCAACAGTTGACAGTACTGACATCAAATCATATTTAGTCTAACAAATAATGCATCCCCTGGAGAGAATGGAACATCGATCTATTTATTTTTAAAAATCCATTCTTATTTTATAAATCTCTTAGGTTTTATTATAAATTTAATTTTTAAATACTCCATCAAGACACCAATATTTAAAGCTGGCGACAAAAGAAGGGTCAATAATTACCGGCCTATAACTCTTATAAATAACTTTGCGAAGATCCATATACTACTACTACTACAATAGAAATGCAACATTTATTTTATCAGCTAATGTTAACATAAATGTTATCGCTTCTTATACATATAATTTACAAGATATTTTTATTATTTACAAGACTTCTTGCCGTAGCAATCTTTCTTGTCTAGCAATTCGAGCAATAAAATCTTGTCTTGGTATTGTCCTGTTTTGTCTTGCGAGACCAAGACCAGTTCATGAAAAAGAAACGCAAGATGCCAACACTACTTACAAACATTAAACTAACACTAGGTATAAAAAATATTACTTTAACATGGCAATGAATTATTATTACGTATTATTCACAGCGCCAATTATATACTGTCCAATGCATTATATGATTTTATTACGTTCGGAGCACAACTGCTTCGATCTAGTTTTGCTGAGATTAACAAGTGAAGGATTTCAAATGTTGTTTTTACTGTTTGAAGGATACTTAGGAAAATTGTGTTGTTTACTCCATTGAGATATATAAAAACAAATTACTGTAAAAATGCTGCTACTTGGTCTCCATTGTATTTTAGTTTGCAATTTTCTAGCACAGTTTTGTTTATACAGGGTGTCCCGAAATTAATGCAACATAGAGCAACCCTAGATACCTGATGACAAAATAATGCGCGGTAGTCAAACTTACCTTAGTTAAAAGTTCATCGTTAAAAGATACCAAGTGTCAAATGTAAAATTTTGTTTTCGATATTTGTAAATAACTTTTTAAAAGTTGCTTTTTGACGTCACTTGTAGAGGGCGTTACATGTTTTTTTTTTAATGTCAAAACTTTTTTGCTTTGATACTAATGACTATTTAAACAATTCTCCTACCTTTTTATTTGAAAAAGGTACACCGCATTGATGTCGTTAGAAGTAACCGTTTTCGAAATAACTCGAAATTCGAAAAAGTTATTCAGAATACTAATTAATGGCAATATACAAAATTTCAAGAATCGTAGTCATATCTATGTATACACCAAGCTGCAAAAAAGTTCAGTCATTTAAAAGAAGCATGATGTGACATAAGTGTCGACCTCTACTAGTCAAAATTAGAGACGGTTCCAAGATTGTAATGGTCAACTTTAGCGAAGAACAAGATGAACGTTTCCACCACGACATAAAGGTAATAGAAACCCGTTACCAAGAAAGATGGGACGTACATATGATGGCTTTTGTTGCATGCTAAAAAGAGATATATCAGAAGGAGAAAAAAGTGGGGTTATTGGGTGATTGGTTTAAGAATTTGGGGGTTAATAGCTTGGATTTTGTGTTTAAAGTTTGAGTTATAATGTTATATGCGTTTAATAATGCTGAACAGTAGAGATGGGCAATTTCCGAGTGAACTGGTTTAAAAGAACGGGTTTCGACACTGAACTGCGAGAATCAGTTCTCGAGAAGTTGACAAATCAGTTCTTTGAGAAACTGATTTGTATCGATTGATGTAGAGTGCGAGAGATATTTTCAAGTTTAGACGTCAGAAGAAACTGTTCAGCGAATATTGAACGAGTGTTCACAGCCTATGTGAGCTTCAAAATCATACGGGCGATCTGAATTCTGAATAACTGATTGGTGATCCGATTGCGGAGGGTTAATATCATTCTTAGTTAAATATAATATCCAAGATCTGCATACCAGCGCACATAGGCGTCCGTATCAAATTGTTACATTAATAAAAACGATATAGGTATGTGCCATTAATTATAAATTATATGATGTATAAGAATTAAGAACTGAATTTTATTAACAAGTAAAATACAACACCTTTACAAAAATATAAATTAAAAAATAAATCAAAATCAGTATCTAAATGATTCGAGATATTTTGGAAAAAAGAGGCTTCAAATATTTTGATTAAGAATTCTTATTCTAAAGTCTAAACGCTAAACGGGTCGCAATCGTAAAACGCGGAAGAAACCAACCGTTGCGATTGACGGAGATGCGGGATTCGGAGAGAAGCGTATATCTGTGCAGTGTTTGACGTAAAACCAGTTCTTAAAGAGCTGGTTTTAAGAATCAGTTCTTTTTAGTGATTCAGTTCTCGAGAACTGAATCATTAAAATGAACTGCTAAGCCCATTTCTACTGAACAGCCTTAATTATTGGGTTTATTAAGGTTATGGTAAAACCCCGACATGATGGGGTTAAGCGAACCCCAGATTCGGATTCAGCGACCCTAAAAACATGGTCGGACTGAGATTTTTTTGCTGTAGGGCTGTGTTATAAATATTATGAAAAATACATATGCATCATTCACAACCCATTAAACAGAACGGATTAATATTACTGTTGTAAAATGATGTTTTATAAGAGTTCTTAATCTATTCAGAATATAATTTAATGAGCACACAGTTCTATGTTAATTCAGATTTCATCTCAGATAGTTCTAGATTTCAAAACAAAAAACAGAACAACAAAAACTATACTGTGAGAGAAATCATTTTGCCTCTCAGTTAATTAGAAATCTCGCTTCCACCCCCTCTGCGAAAAAGTTTGAGGACCGCTGGCCCGCGGCGTCGGCGTCCCGACCTTCTACATACAGTAACGTCTGCGAGGAAGTGAACCCGGCAATATTTCCCCGAGCCGGCAACTTCCAACTAATAATAAAGACCTCTGCTGCACACGCGGCTGCTTTTCATCCCCCGGTGACACTAATGTTCCTAAGTATTTTATCAATTTTATTGTTCCGAAACCATCAAGCTCAGGTCGGGCACGACGAGGACTTAATGCGCCGGCGGCGCACTTGCTTTCCCACTGTCACTTTGTCATTTGCCCGACTTGTTTATTGCCGCTTGTTTGGAATTTATTTTTGCGGGTGGGAGGCTGCGAGGCCGTAGAGAAGTATTATTATTATTATATTCACTACCGGGGAAAACGTTATCAATATTAGCCGTTTGTTCAGGAAATGATTATATTTAGGAGCAATAACTAAAAAAATCGTATTTCCAAAAGTTGTAGGATGTTTGGGTTTAACTTTAAACATATTACAAGTTTGTTTTCTCAAGTTCCATCGTGACAACGGAATTTACTTTTAACTTTTTTTAATTTTCTTACCCCACGGCCGTTAATTATTTGGAAGCTAAAGCATGCATTGTTGTCAAATATAATAATTCTCAAAGGGAAGGACGAGGTACACACAAACACACCGTACGGTCTCTAAACTGAATAGGTAAATTATACATTTGCACTGCACAAGACACTTCATTAAGTACCAATTTAAATTTTACTATAAAATTCTTATACAGGGTGTTTCAGGATATACATACTTCAGTATGTTATTCTATGTTCAATTTTAAGCAAAAAACTTCCTTTGAACGTAGGTCTGGAAACGCTTCGTTTAGGACATACAGGATGCCAAATTAAAAAAAATTAACTATATTTTTTTTAATAACTCTCGACTACTTTGAGTTAAATTCATGAAATTTTGTATGTGGAGGTTTCTTGGGACGGATATTCCAATTTTATGCGGTGATGCGTGCGAATTATGTATTAGAGTGAATCGAAAGTACTATTGTCAGGTTTTGTACATTTTGTTTTAGCAATTCTCACAAAAAAGCGAGCTGTGTTGATTATAAAGTAATAGGTCTTAGTCTTTAAAGTGTTATGCCTTGTTTTTTAAATAAAAGTATCATCATCTTTAGACGAGTTTTTAACAGAAACGGCTGTTCTTAGAGACTTCAATAAGGTGTACATTTCTTAAGTAGAAAAGGTAGCGGAAAATGTGTTTCTATTCCGAAATGACATACACCGTGGCACAAGATCGACTCATGTCAATTGAAATGTCGGTGGAAAAGAAAATGATTTTGCTCCTGGGCAATTTTTCCAGGTCTTTCAGGTTTTTTTTTTGTCGTCTAAAGTCTGTTTTAGTCTATTACGGAGAATTTTATGGCGAAACAATTTAATTTAAAAGTTTACAAACTTTTGTTTACGACTGTGCGTATCACAAGCACCTTTTCGTAAAGCAACCTGAAGACTAAAATAAATGTAATAAAATGGCTTTTGGAGAACATGTACCTTTAAAACGCATGCATTATATTGCATGTTACCCTTCAACATGTCGTGATTGTCTTTAGAGCCCTATAACCCACGGATGGCAGCAGTTAGCATAATAAGCAAATAGGTCATTTATTGCTTAAAATGTTTGAGATTTCATAATGCAGCATAACATTTTTTACTGGGTAAAAGATACTTAGACATGTTAGAACAAATATTTTTTTATCGCATTTTTGTCAAAAGGGGCATATACTAAAAACCCAAAAGTAAAAGACAATAAATCTATGGCCCATCGATCTGTAAAGCTTATCAATTTTTTGTGATGAAATGACCAGGTTACAATCGAAAAATCTCTTTAATTGCCTCAAAAAGAGAAATATTGAGGTATATTGCCTCTTAATATCTACTCTTGAGCAGGTAAGAACAAGTATTTTTAATAATAAATGTTTGCCTAAAAGGGCATATACCTACTTAAAACTTAAAAGCAAAAGACAATAAATCCATGATCTGTCTATATGGAAAACTTTTAAAATTTTTGTGATCCAATTGTCGAAGACAATAAATCCATGATCTGTCTATATGGAAAACTTTTAAAATTTTTGTGATCCAATCACCAGGATACGATTAGAAAATTTCTTTAAATGCCACAAAAAAGAGAAATATTGAGGTATCTCTTAATATTCACTCTTCAGTAGATTAAAACAAATATTTTTAATAGTTAATTTTTGCCTGAAAAAGTATATACTTAAAACGCTAAAGCCAACAAATCTGTCCATATGAACAAGTATTTTTAATGACAAATTTTTGCCTAAAACGGCATATACTCGAAAAACAAAAGACAATAAATCCATGATCCGTCTATATGAAAAACGTCAAATTTTGCGGTGCAATAACCAGGATACATTGGAAAAACTTCTTTAAGTGCCTCAAAACCAGTAAATTGAGGTAGGTATATTGCATCTTAGCAGGTTAGAACGATTATTTTTCAATAGTAAATTTTTGCCTCAAAAAAATTTGATTTAGGATACAATTGAAAAATCTTTTTCGATGCCTCAGAAAAAAGAAATACTAATGTTGTCTCTTAATATCAACTCTTGGGCAGGTTAGAACAAATATTTTTCAATCGTAAATTTTTGCCTATAAGTCCATGATAGGAATTGTAGGAGATTTGATTTATATTAACTTAAAATACCTTTCTAATACAGTAAAAAATGTTACAAAAGCTAATAATAAGGAATATATGGGTAGATATTGTGGGTGTAATTCAACGCTGGTTGGAGTTTTTGTCCACAGAGTAGTTAGTTTCACACAATATTATTAATACCTAGAAATATATAAAAAGACCAGGATGCAATTGGAAAACCTCTCTAAAAGCCTCTTATTATATATTCATGGGCATCGCATCTCTAACTCTCGTTTCAATCTCAAGCATTAGTCCAAAATTTGGGTATTTGTGTGGCAGAAGGAGTGGCGTATTATTATGTGGAGCTCGGATTAAATAACACATAAACTTTTCCAATTTGTAGCCAACAGGACGGCCGCCTCCGCCGGCGTTTCCTGTGGCACGGTCGTAACCGTCGAGATGAGTTAATGTGAGTCCCGCTTACGGTTTAGTTAGCGCCGATCCAAGGAGAAGGAGACACCGGGAAGACGCTGCTTGCCGGTGACAGTTTATCACGCGAGACGCGGAGCATATATAACGAACTGCAATCTGGAAGAGACGCGCGACTTCTGGAAGTCCGGGGTTTGGGTCGGACGGGGCAAAAAGTGCGGATGTGCGACCATGACGCCGTTACTTCTTAAGGCGCATCCGAAAGAGGTGGTGTTCATGATGCACACAGGGTGCATTTGTATCATTTAGAGAAAAACACAGTTCATTAATAAAATATATTTAGTTTCGAAAGATTATTTTTGTTTTGAAAAGCGAAAAACGATAGGATGAACATAGATTCATTTACAGCACTTAGATGAATACGGAAGGTAAAGATTGCAGGGAACAAGATTCACATGAGAAGGGTTCAAAGAACACAAGACTACGAAAAATAAGTTGAGTGGACCTATCGCCTTTAATAGTTTACTTTAAAACTCACGGAAAATGACGTTCTTCTAACATGGAAATGGAACACCACCACCCACTTACACCTACCTGATGCGCACTTCACAGATATCACACTTTAACACATACACTGCACTATATACAGCATATACCACTTGTTATTAGTACTGTCATATATTAACACTTATCGTGGGCTATTATTCATTATCCATTAAAATCACAGCACCGGGTTTGATATGTGGCAAAACAGCGCCACACTTTTGCCACCATATGGTCTTTATTTATCCACGTTTCGTCGGTCTA
The DNA here is from genome assembly GCA_037114965.1 of Monochamus alternatus. Lineage (NCBI taxonomy): Eukaryota > Metazoa > Arthropoda > Insecta > Coleoptera > Cerambycidae > Monochamus > Monochamus alternatus. Next base: position 21,213,987 of record CM073430.1, read on the forward strand.
ATATATTCTTCGATTCAGATTTCGATCGTTTGGTTTAAATAAATTTCTTCGCCATATCATTATTTCATCTTTTTCCATTAACATATTCTTTTGATTTCGTTTTATAAAACGGAAATTCATAACACGAATTCGCACAAGAACCCTTCTAAACATTCTAGACAAAGTTTTATGTTCTCAGATAGCAACCTGATTTTTTTATTATAGAAAGGTCTCTTTTTAAATTCTTCCTTCTAATCGAGTATTTTGTATCATCAACTTATCTCTTCTTCCTTCCGCGAGTTTCCAGTATATTCTTCGCCACTTTTTATTGTACGATACACACTACTCACAGACACTCTTGTTTAATGAACTACATCTTTCAACGTCTTCACTCACACTCATATTCTGGTCCCGAGCCACCTAATTCACCACAAGTTTTTTGTCATTCTATATTCCTCACTTGTTAAATTAGGATGTTTGCGATTCATTGAATATGCGGTAGAGCTTATTATTATTATTTCCATTCTTAAGAACACAAACTCAAAATCACTAATAAATAAATTACAATTAAATTGAAAGATATATCCGAAATTCTTTCACGCGCACACCCATGGTAGCGCTGCAGATGGATCAGGTGGATTCATTATGACGGAATTACCATAGAAACTGAGTATTTTGAGGTGGCATATGCGTAATTGCTGCAGCAGAAGTTGTATAATCTAGTATGCTCATACAATACAGTATGCGCCAAAAGTATGGAATAAATTCAATAAAAACGAAACAATTATTTTTTGGGAAAAATCCTTGAACAGGTCGATTTTTAATTTAAAAAATATATATTTTAGCGTAAAATGCGATTTTCAAATGTCATTTGTTTTCGAGTAATGACGTCATCGATTTTTTTTTAAATGGCAACACCATAATTTTTTCCTTGATTCTGAAAGATCGTTTAATTCTCTATCAGACAGTACTAAAATTTTTCCCACTTACATAGGAAAGTTTTCGAGTAAATGACGATTGAATGATAGAAAACGTAAATTTTCATTTCCATAAAAAAGTAACAATTCTGAGGTATGTAAAATAAAATACAATTGATTAAATTTTATACTTAAATTAAATGTTCGAATTGCCATCCACCAACTTCTTGACAATGCGCAAGTCTGTGAAGAAATTCTTCTTGCACATTATGAATGATTTCTGGGGTAACTCTGCGTATTTCGTCCCGAATGCGATTTTGAAGTTCTTCTAAATTACGTGGTTTATTAATGTACACTTTTGACTTCAAGTATCCCCATAAAAATAGTCAAGAGGTGTAAGATCTGGCGATCTTGCAGGCCATTCTATCGGTCCGCGTCTGCCGATCCACCTCCGAGGAAAACAGTTGTCCAAAAAATCTCGTACAGGGCGCGCATAGTGCGGAGGTGCACCGTCTTGCTGAAACCATATGGTATCGTCAGGAATGTCAGGGTCATTATCGTTAGGAAAAATTACTGCAAGGGCTGGAACAAGGTCATTTTCTAGAAACTCTAAATATCTTTGTCCTGTAAGGGTTCCTTCAAAGAAGAAAGACACTACTATTCTGTCGTCAACTATTCCAGCCCACACATTTAATTTCTGAGGGTGTTGGGTATGTGCCTCTGCCATCCAATGAGGATTTTCCCGACTCCAATATCTGCAAGTTTGACGGTTTACTGTACGTAGCACTGTGCTCTGACTAGTGTCATTGTTTAATGCAACCAATCGTGAAGAATTATGAGGATTATCCACCATACTTATCAAAATGTTCTGTTTCTGATTTTCATTAATGCTTGGACGTCCAGGTTTTGGAATATTTACAACATTGCCAGTTTCTCTAAATTTAGACTCTACCTTACTGACTGTTGATTGGCTGATAGGACGATCTGGATATTTTTCATTAAATAAATCGCAAACTTCCTGCTGAGTTCTAGTCATATTTCCGCATCCGATAAGAATTAAAATTTCAATTCTTTGAGTAACAGTTAAATGTGCCATAATACTTTAAATTGAATAATAATTTCTATGTCGCTTACAATACTTATTCGAAAACTTTCCTATGTAAGAGGGCAAAATTTTAGTACTGTCTGATAGAGAATTAAACGATCTTTCAGAATCAAGGAAAAAAATATGGTGTTGCCATTTAAAAAAAAATCGATGACGTCATGACTCGAAAACAAATGACATTTGAAAATCTCATTTTACGCTAAAATATGTATTTTTTAAATTAAAATCGACCTGTTCGAGGATTTTTCCTAAAAAATAATTGTTTCGTTTTTATTGAATTTATTCCATACTTTTGGCGCATACTGTATATTCTGAAAGAAATCGTTCTTCCAAAAGAGTACTAAAAGATTTCAAAATAATTCATTTAAGCAACCTGTGATTTAAAATATATTTTCAAAATAAAAAATTGAAAAGAAATGTCAATGAAACAGAAAATTTTGAACCGGCCCTGCTCGATAGACTAAACATGACATTTTATGTCAGGGACATAGATGTATGTGGTTGGAAACTGTTGAAATACGGTTGGGATTGAAATTAATTAAAAGTATTAGAAATAAATTATATACCACAAATCGATGTAAGATATTTCTATAAATATTGCTCGAAATTATTTCCACCAGTTAATAAGCATAGTGAAAATTATCTCAGTTAAAAAACGCCCTATAGTAAATGACTTCACAAGCACTATAAAACGTGTGGCAATGGTTTGGAATCTTAAATTATAGTATGGAAGTTATTGTTGATCGTCATTATAAGTATTTGTGGTCGTGGCCAATAAATTTGATTTCTCGAATCATTGTTAAATCATAAAAATTTGTATTTTTTGTAATTGCTGCGCTGTATCTTTTAATAGAATTGATAAATGTTTAAAAATAAAATCGCAAGTATTTTTTACATTAAAACATTTGTTTGTGAATAAATTTTACTTAATTTAAAGTTATGACGTGCTCATAATACACGCAAATAAATGCACTCTCGTTCCATTCTGTGAATTTCTCCGTATCTTCATCTGCTTGTTTACTTTATATCTTTAAATCGAATGGGAGGCCGTGCCACCCTGTAAATATTCCAAGGCATTCCACCGCCTGCTCATAATTTCCCGTTATTGTTGCATATAAAACATACTTCTTATGATTAATTAAAACATCTCCATAAATTCCCGGTTATTATCCTGTAGGGACCGACTGAGTTCCCCTCTCTCACAAACAATCTCCTCTACATATGTACTCTGCGACAGGCCAGCAGCTCAGCTTAGAAAACGTCTCTTTATCAAGTTCTACACTATATTATTTCTTGGAATGTAGATTGTTATATTTTTTAAACATATCCATATTTTAATCGCTAATATTTTTAGAACAGAAAGATTTAGTAAGTATATAATTCGCTTTATTCATCAGCAGAATCCAGGGTACTAAATTGTAATTTTCTCAATAGGTGTTAGAAAAAAACATTTATATGTTCAATTTTTTAGATGGGGTGTATATTAAGTCGTTTTGCAAATATCGTTATCTCCGAAACGCTATAGAGGTCGGGGCGTTCAATTGTGCCTACAGTTAGGTAGGACGCTTCATTTCTTTGAGCCTTGTCAAGTCCAGCATGGAGTAGCTAATGGCTACTAGATGTGGCCTTACATTTCGCGAAGTTAAAATCACTTACATTTTTATTACGATCAAATTTTTACATAGTGTGAGGATAACAATTTAGTGTAGATATATCTCTGAGAATATTTACTTTTATTAATATGAAATAGTATACCTCAGAAACTTGTAACACTTTTACATACAGTACAAAATAAATAAAATATTGCATAACAGGTGAGTATACGTGACATTTATAATGAATAAAAATTATAAAAAATTGTCTCTAGTACGGTCCTGGATGCAGTGATTATAAACGTTTTTATATAAAATGCGTTTGTACTGATTGATAGCCTAACTGCATAAACAGGCGGATAATTCTGGATCGCAAAAGGTTTTCGGCTTACACTAAAACAGAATTTAATAAAAACGTAATTTTGGTGAATTTTCCCAGTTTCAAGAAATGGAGAAATTTCATGATTTTTCCAAATATGTGCAAGACGAATAATCGAAATGGCGTTTGTCCTACACAATTTCGTGGAAAAATAAGCCTAAACCGATATTTAAAATTGTATTCTGGCTATTCCCCCAGAAAACGGTGGCCGCCACAGAGAAGACCTGTGACGTCAGACGACGTTTGCATGTGCATACCTAACACAGCCATTTTTGGACAACACAGTACATATATTTAGAACAGTTAATTTGTCATTTGTGACATTATTAAGTGTTACTGTGTTAAACAGATATTGAGTAAAGACTCGTAAAATGAGCACAGAATGTTTGTCTCACTGGACAAATGGAAAAAGTATTACATTATGCCATTATGTATGAATATAACCGTTTGTTATATAATAACAAATATTTCACCGTGCGAAATGAAGAAAAATGGAGTGTAAAGCGATGAAGCGTGACGAAAGGGAAACGTTAAGCTCTAAAGCGTGGCAACATTGTTTGTTTGTGAAGACCATTTTAACGTAGGTAGATTTAATTGGAAATACATAAGTAGGTAGGTAAGTAGAATGTATATAGGGCGTTTAGAAAATTAATGGTAAACCAAACATAATTTTTTTTGATTTATTGTATTCAACGCTTTATTTCGTTTCCAAATAATATGTTCTGTATTTGCTCTTATCATTTACGAGATGCGAAATGTTATTTGAGGCAGTTATAAAATTTAGCTCTCTGACTTCACTACATTAAATTACCTGTTTCATTTTGTTTACATTCCATGGCAATTTATTAATGATAATATTTTAATTATCATGTGATTATTGTCGCCAGACACATGTTCTGGTCTTTCAATGTGTTAGAAAGATTACCCTGGAATACGTGTCAAACCTATATAAAATTCATGCAATACTTCCACTGCATCAATAAGTCCATTCAATCGCAAATGATCTAATTTTTTATTTTATGTAAATAGCTATCGTAGAATTACTAATCCATAACCTATTCCCTTAAAACTTCCTAAATACTTCCAAATGTGTCAATACTTAACCATATATATTTTATTTTTTTATAAACCACATGATATTTGCATAGGTTTCTTAAGACAGTGTAAACGACTAACCTAAATAAGATTGTACAAAAAAAAAATCTGATTGTTTTTAATCCAGTTCATAATGGGTTTGATCCTGCAGCAGTTGGAAACGGTTTGAAACTGTTAAAAATGTGAATTTAACCAGTGAATTTAACGCAAGAAATAGGACATTTCTAATAGTTTCAAACCGTTTCCAACTGCTGCGGGAACAAACCTAATATAAATCATACCACCTCTTCCCCTGTAAGTTTTTGGTTTTAGATTATTGCAGGTGGATTAAAGTTTTCTGATTACATGGTTACTGTTACTTGTAGAAACAGTATTAAATATACTGGTGATTTTAATATCTAAAACATACTGTTCTTTGAGTAAAAGCCGCAGGCCTATAACGTCAAACATGCCTGCCTCGACACCAGTGACATATGTTAATAGTCAATTTTAATCATAGACTTTTTATTCAGGGCCATGTTAACTTGTGTCTTATTTACGATTATGTTGGCTCACATTTAAGTACCTTTTAATACACGAGCTGTTTCGCTGTCTCTCTCCAACGTCCTATAACCTACAGCGCCTCCGACGTCTAAACGGCACATAATTTATACGATATACGTCGCCAGGCGTACCGAAATTCGTCTCATCTACCTGTAACTGTAATTACATTTGCATTTGTCAACGATAACTTAGTCCGTGATGACCCGTTGGTTTTTGAAGCTTGCCAAGGGGTCGTTCGGGATGATTAAAGTGGTGGGGGGCGATATAATAGGAACAAACAGGTCTTGGGATAAAAGGGCAGACCGAGATGATCCATAATTCTCTTTTTATGTAGCGATTAACTCGCTTCGTACCAAGATCTTTGAATGTGGTTTTAAAAATTCCGTAAAAAGAAGAATGTTTCAAAAAGTACTACATTTTTTTAATGTACGGATTATTTGATACAGTAAGAAGTAATATCAAAAAAATTATTCAATAATGTTTGTGATATGCTGAGAATTCCTCAGGGTTTTCGTCAAGGGTCATTGCTTGTGGCATTTGTATAGTGTGTTTTACAGAAAGAAAAGGATATCATTCATTGTGTTGATAAAACATTACAAAATCAAATTTTGGTATGGACCATAGATTTATCGTCCTTTGTTTTTGACGTACAAGGCCAAAATGTTATTTTGGCACAACACAAACGTTTCTGGTCCTTGTCCCTTTTGAAGTTATTGGCAGTAGCTATGATACGTTCGCTTAAATCATCAGTAGGGTTCACTTCGGTGCGATATACCTCACTTTTTAAATATCCCCAAAAAGAAGTCCAAAGCATTTAACTCAGGGGATTATGGCGGCCGTGGTATCGATGCTCCTAGTTCAATCCATCGTCCTCTTAAAGAAAAGCGTTGTTGGAAATGATCCCGTTGATCGCGTTCAAAATACGAAACATGAGTATTATGAATCATATATCTATTCCATGTAAAAGTAGCTTCATCTGTAACTAACATGTCAGCTGTAAATCTGAGTTTTTGAGCATCCATTAACAGCAACCATTCACAAAATATAAATCGTAAGGGATAATCCCTTGGTATTAATGCTTGGATACGTTGTACATGGTATGGATACAATTGAGCATTGTGTATAATACACCACACTGTTGATTGGGACATTTCTTGTATTTGTTGAACGTTTTGCCTGATACTTAGTCAGGGATTCTCTTCAACAATCTTTAAGATGTGTTCAGCTGCTGCAATACGCCGTGGACGCCCTGGACCTCCATTGCACTACTGCGGTAAAAGTACCTGCACTTGGTACATGTCCGGGAAATCGTTCTGCGTACAAACGAAAAGCTGCTAAAGTATTTTGTGTTTCACCATAAATTAAGACAATATCCATCAACTCCTACTTGCTATACATATAAGCCATTTTCGACACCTAAAGAGCTAATCTAAACACTATCGAAAAAACGTCTAAAAAACCTGAGGCTACGTGCGAAGGCTACAGTAGCCCAGCGATGTAAAGGTTGAAAATACTACATGTTAATTTTTTTTCTCGGAAACTATAAGGAATTTACAACCATTTTCTCATGACGCATTTATTCTCAGATTTTTTGGTCAAGTTACTCCTCAAGGGTCCTACATTAGGCCATAGTTTTATTCATATCTAATAATAACGCTGGTTCTAAGTTAATGTCACATCAATCATTATACATGTGTTTTTCTCGAAAATTGGACACATTTCAAAGGATATTTTCTGCAAAAACATCTAATTTTTGTCCATTTCCAGTTACGCCGTTAACAGTTTCTGATTGATTAAAACTGACATTAATCCATTATCCATCAAAGCAATTCCGTTTTCCATTTAGTTGTGAAAGAATTCCCTCACAAAGCCCGTAATGAACTGCGGAAATATTTTAAAATTACTTTACAGTGAGGTCCCGTGTGTAGTGGGATATTCTTTATCGACAAAATGTCACATGCGATGGACACACCGTCAAAACACCGGATTTTCGCCGAGACACAAAGTTTCTTTGCCTCACATTTCCTGCCGTTGATTGACAGGTTATTTAAGTTGCTTTAGCGTCGTCCTTCCTAGCGTAACTAAATTATAAGTGCACTCCGACAATGTAATGGCGTTTAATAAGCGGAGCTATTTTAATTTCCTAATCTTTATATGGAGAAAACAGAGTCGGCTACGTGAAGGGTACCGGGTTATTTATATTTTCCTCACGAGACGAGGTCCCCTATTCCGCACTCGATTGACTATTTGTCAGCTCAGATAAACGACAGATGACAAGTAACAAATGAATTATAATAGCAATAAGAATTAGTTCTTGTCACATACTAAATAAATAATTCATTATGATGGAGTCAATTTATTTAGTTAGTACTCAAGTTTTCTACTATTACTTTAGTAAATAATTTTTCTAAGGGTGAGTATGTACAGTAAATTAGAAAAAGGGTTTAGCAGGATAAGTATATGTATGTGCTGCCCTTTAGCGGATTTACTTGAAAATTTAAAGGGAACCCGCCAGGGAGCAGCAAATACTGAGTTATTCAGTCAATTTTAAGAGAAGATAGGGAAAAAATGGGTATGGTATAATACGAATATGGGATTTAAAAAAATTATAAAAAAAATCAAACCATTATTTAAACTACTTTCCAGACTGTCACTGACCGCTGGCGGCAGTTCATCTCGGTGTTGACTTGACGCGCCAAATTTAAATATTTTCCTATAGTGCCTACTTATTGTAATTTGTAATTAATGCTATAAATTATTTTTTAAAGGTATGCACAGTATAAACATATTAAGTATCAACATTTCATTACATAAATAGTGTAATAAAATCCAATACTCACTAGGTTAAATTATTAACAGAGGCTGAAACGTTTTTGTATTTAAATACAGATAGCAATGAAAAAATATCGTGCTGTCAAAAAAAAAAACATTCCGACACATACCTATTTAGTGATTAACAATCCGTCAATCCGAGTCTTAACCTTGTTTTTTATGTCTACTCAATATCAAGCGTTGCATAACCGCTAAATAATAACAAACAAACAATAATTAAATTTGCATTTTTAAAAAATCAATACGAAATCATTAGAATTTTATAATAAATGCCCAATCGCAGTAATCAGCGCCAATATCGGATAGGTTGCAATCGGGACACTCGGTACAGCTAAAAAGTAGTATAGTTCAAATTCCCGGTTAATACGTTACCGGCGGAAGTCCGACATCATTCGGGTCTGGTTTCCTATGCAGGCAAGCGCGCCGTCAACTGTATCAGTATTCATTTTCACTTAGTAGAGGTTGGTGAATTTCGTATGTTTCTGTCGCCAGTGTAGTTTATAATTATTATTAATTAAATTTGCTATGTGCCTAAATAAATATGCAATTCAAGTTAGGTAAAGTGAATTACTGAAATACTGCGGTAGTCCTCTGCTGAAGCCGTGAAAATAATTATAAAAGACATTTTAACAGACATGTGTGTGTCTGTGTTATTCGGTACCTATTGATCATGAGTAACTGATTTGATTCTGATTCATATTCACAATCAAATTCGATTTGCATTATTTGGGAGTATCAACATACAAGCTCAACTTGATTCTGCTTTCAAGAACATAACGAAAAAGTGACAAAAAATAGGTATATTTTATCCAAAATGATGTACTGTATGCTGAATTCATTAAAAATGCAACAATTTTGAAAGGTAGTTCAGAAAATAAACAGAATGCATACATTTTAGATTGCAAACATACTGTTACTATATGTATCTATGTGGTCCTGAGTGGCAACGCCCTTGGACTTCTATATAGCTTCAATACCCGAACGCGTCATCAGAAAATGTGTAGGGTATCAGTAGCGTCGTGTTACCAATTGTTATGGGGTAATTTGTTTATCTTTTGAAAGATCGAGCTAATTTTTTTTTAGATTTTCTGACTTTATTAGGCCTTCCGAATACGTGATTAAAATTAATAACATTATGATTCAATCACCCCGTATATATGTTCTGTCCTTTATATTTATAATTGTCGAACTTTCCTTTTCTACTAAATAATCGAGTAATTTGCATGTCCCTATTACATTCGGTACCTCTTAAATTCAAGTGACGTCGGGTTGCAGCAGAGATTACCGAGCATCCGAAAACCCGTTAGAAATCCATCCGGACACCTTCGTCGAGTTGCAGTATACTCCACTGATTCATTAACCTGACGAGGATTGAACGTAAGTGGTTTTAATTAATTTGCTGCAAATATGGCCGTGGTCGGTCACTAAGGAGACATTTGACGGACATTCGTCTCTCTCGGACGGCCGGTACTCAACCGACTGGCTTCTTCTAGCGTGGGCAACGGCGTATATACTGAGAAAACACACGATATGTCAAAAATACTTTGTTTCTGAAACTGTCTTGTATTTCGGATTCCTCAATCTACATTATTTGCAACTAACAACATATAGTAGACATAATCGTAAAAATAATCAAGAAAACTATTTTTTCGATAGTAATAAATATATTTTTTTAATTCAACCTTATTGACAGGTTCAGTGTATGTATAACTATCCAAGGTAACGAGTTAGTCGATTTAACGATTTGATGGATATAAGAGAATCATTCTCTCAGTGTAGATGCTTAGGCAAATGATCTATAGACGGTCTAAATGGAGAGACATCATCATGAATTCAAGCTCAACACAGGTTTTACAGGGTGTCCAAAATATGAGTACCTTTATGTTGCTGTATGAGATTGTATCAAACGAAACATATGACTTAACATTTTTTTTTCTCTGATCAGCGATTGAGATTAACAGCAGTAGATAATTATAATAATAATATCTCTACCCCACATTCTAATCACGAGGATTAGCCCAGAAGTCAGAAACTTGTGCGAGAGAGGGAGTGGCATATTATTATTAAGCTTCTACTGCTTACTTTATTAATACTGATACAAAAACCAAATTACAAACAATATGTTAAGTGAGCTTTCGCTTACTTTAGTTTCCAATTTGTTAACAAACTTTTGCATTTTATTACAGTTGTATTTTTAATTTTGAAATGTATTTGTAGAATAATTATTATTTTATAAATTTTTTTCATTGAACGTTTTCTGTTGCTTTTAGTCAGATACAAATCTCTTTAATATCGGCACCTATATTTCGGACACCCTGTATATCGACAAGTTTGCATGTTATTTACTTATAAAGTTATTATACATGTTTTCATTATTGTTTTGTTTTTGCTAGTTTATAAGAATAATATCTTTACTCCTCATTCTAATCACGAGGATTAGCCCAGAAGTTGCAGACTTGTGCGTGAGAGGGGGCAGAATATTATTATAACCATAACCTAACTACCATTCAGTGCAGGAATGAGGGAAACCTTGAAAACCTCATTAATTAGGGGGGTGACCAAATGTCGACAGGTATCAATCTTTCACATTGACTCAAACCAACATTTTTGCGTCTTACCATACCCATAGAGAGGGTGCCACTTCTCTCCTTTCACCAGAATATGAATACACTATAACCAACAACACCTGAAAAAATTCCACACGCGTTTGTCAGAACGCTAGTTCTGCAGTCTGAACTTATTTCCTGTTTTATTAAAACTGTAGCCGAAGACAGCTTCTAACATTTCGTCGTAAAAATATTTCAGCAATTTATTTTCAATAGTACGTGAATATATAATTTTTTAAATCTAAGCTTATTGACTGGTCCAGTGTATTTATAGCTATTCAAGGCGACGGGTTCGTTGATTTAGTGGTTTGATAGATTTAAGCGACCCGTTCTCTCAGTGTGGTTGCGTGGGCAAATGATATATAGACGGCCGAGACGGAGAAACATCATCATAAGTCTTGTCTTTTTGAGAAATCAGCATTACCGAGTGACATATTAATGACGTTATGATAAAGAATATGAAAGTTGTCGGGATAAACAAATCTATAAATAATAAATTCCACGGAAACTTGTACGGACTAAGCCATCGATCGTAAGTTAGGCCGATGCCTGTTGTTCTTCGTGGAGGAGAGAAAGAGGGCCACATTTCACTTTTATTTATGGGACCCCGGTTAAAAATATGCCGGGTTCCAGTAAATCACGTCCGAATGATTTCTCGGATGTTTATTCAAATCATATTAGGCTAAATTAGGATAACAATGTCTATTTTTTAATAAAAAGTTATTAGATGTGTTCCGTGTAACTGTTATGCATGTTGGGATTGGCGTTTCCACGGACTGATTTTGAATTTATAAATAATATTAAAAGTTTTATATCATATTGCGCAATGTAAAGGATTAGCTGTGTGTGTTGTTTCATAAAAACGTTCGGTATGGATGAGGATCCATAAATATTTATCGATATTCAAGAATTTTTCAGAAATGGGGAAACCATGTCTCACTACATCTACATTCCACGTCATATGGATGTGTTTATATGGTTCTGAAATCTTAATCATCAAAATCGGAGAAAGTTTACATTTAAATGTGTGCATTATAATATTACTCATCCTCGAGAATTTATGAAAAAATTTCTAAAATTAAGACATAGAATTTAATCGCCATATCTTAAATCTGTAATTTTAGAGTTTACATTGTACAATTTGCCATAAGTAGGTTATTTCAGAAACTACAAGAGATAGAAAGATGCGGTTTTCTCAACATTGGACTACATTTTTGAAAAACTGAAGATGCCCTAATCCGAAGTTTTATAGACCTCTTAGTTTTTGAGATAAAGGGCAAAATTTAAACAACTACTTTTAAGGAATTCTTCGTATATCGTAGAATAACCGAGATATCACAATGCTTCTGATGGAGTTTTTTTTACGTAAACTTCAGTGGCATACGTATAATTTCGCAGGGTGTCTTTTTTAAAATATGACCTAGAAATACATTTTTAAAATGTATATTTTTATGCCATTATTTTTTCCCCATCATAATGATATATAGTTGCTTTTCTTATATTTTGAAAATTATCATAAAACGGCAAATTGATAAAACTGATGTTGCATGGTGCATAGTTGGCCATGCATTTTTATACAATCGTACAAAATTGGTTCATGAACCATACTTTCGTTGCATAAAAATGAAAAATAAACAGTGTGTATACGGGTGAGATATAAGTGATCTGCTACTTCCTGCTCGGCCTAGGCGGCTCGACTAGCAGGAAGCGACCTACATTTCAGCAGGTACTTAAATGCAGATAGTATTTATACTTATACGGTTAAGTTATATAAAAAATATTCAATATTCTTGAAGCTAGATCTAGAAGATCTTTAGCACCGCTATTAATAGTACTATACAAGGTGTATCTAAATAACACCGAAAAAATGGGTGATTCTCTGATGATAATTTATTTTTTTAAAAACCTTTCTCTGAAAAGTTACGCTCATCCAAAACATACATTTGTTTAAAAAGTTAGTAAACGAATGAGACTTTTTAGACATATGTTTTGAAAGGAAAAAAATCATAGGTTTTGATTATTTCAACCCTTTACAAAAATACTTCAGGGTTGAAAAAAATTTAAAAAGTATAGTTGTATTGACAGATAATGTTCACCAAAGTTTGATTTCTTTAGCATGATATACGTTGAAGATAAAAAAGAAAAACATTTTCTTTTCAATTTTATACCAGAGACCCTTATTAATTTTCATCAGAGAATCGTCTCTTACATTTTTTCGGTGTTATTTAGATACACCCTGTATAATATGATGTGTGAATAATATTTTATAATTTCCTGACTATTTTCATGGTTATGTTTAAAATCTTCACCAGAGTTTCTAAATATTTTTTCGATATTAAATAATTTTCAACAGTTTTTTAAATCCTATTGTCGATTAATTTTTTTCTTATTAATTATTTTTTTGTTTGTTTTTATTTATTTTCAAATGTTAGTTAATTAAAAGCATTTATAAATTACTTAATTGGCTAACATAATCTTATTAAAATTTTAATAAAACATTTTCTGAATTATTACAAAAAAAAATGTTTTATAGTTATTTATGCAACAGGTACAAAAAGTAAGTCCGTATTGCACGCGACGTGAAATTGTCCAACGAGGGCGTCAGGCCGAGTAGAACAACACGTCGAGTGCAATAAACACTTTGTGCGACTTGCATACAATAGTTTTTCTACGTTCCTGCAAAACCCAAAAAATGTTTTATTTAGATGACACTAAGTCTAGGAAAATATAACGAACGTTTATGTTTGTCATGATGACAGAGCGCTGTAGTAGAATGACAGATGAATACAATAAACATTTTATTGCACTAGTGCAATAAAGAATCACTTTTTCCACTAAATATAGTTCAATAAAGTTTTGATTTTTGTATGAACGTAGAAAAAGATTTTTAAAGTGAATTAAGGCATGAACTAATTTTATATTATATTATATGAAAATGCCAACTGTGCGCTACGTAACATCAATTTTATCAATTTTAACGTTCGACAATTTCTAAAATATAAAGTAGTAACTATTATATATAATTACGAAAGAAAAAATAATGTAATTGAGTGGCAGTAAAACATACATTTAAAGAAATGTATGTTTGGATCAGACACTCTATAGTGAAATTACAAGTAGGTACGCCAGAAGCAATTTGCACCATTCCGATATCTCAGCTATTCTTTGAGATACGAAGAGTCCTTTAAAAGTAGTTTTTTTTTTAATTTCGCCCTGTATCTCAAAAACAAAGAGGTCTACGAAAGTTCTTATTACGGCGTCTTGAAGATACCCAGTAATTGCAACAAAATTGGAGCACATTTGGATATTACAATTATTATTAGAAACAGAGAATTAATTAAATATTCAGCGACGTTTATATGAATATTATTATCCTTACCTGCTCCCAAAACTTCTATAATTTTACAGAAATTCCGAGCCAAAGGCACGTCGACGTATCGGAATGTCGTGTTATTATTATAAAACATTTAGTATTCTCTCTAAAATTTGAACGGAAAAAGCTGTAGTTATTTCAAACGCTCATAATTTTTCAAGAGATTTACCGACGACAAGTCTGACGATACAAACAACTGAATGCGTGCCAAGAAATGACTCTCAGATGCCTTAATAAATCTCACCTCGAAGGATCCTATCAGACATTTATTTGTTTGGCATCGGATAATTACTACATTTTTATATTTAAATTTAAGCACTTTGTTTTGTAATCTCCAACTATTGCACTTAGAGGCTGCCGGGTCTGGACTATTACGTTTAATTTCTTTAATAAATCTCCGGTGCTAGACCGCTTAGATGTGTGGAAGTTGACTCTCAGCCAACGGGACGGCTATTTTAATTACACATAAGTTGTTTTGTGTATAATTAAATATTTGATCTTTTATTTTCTTTCAACAGCTTGTGCCTTGTCTGCCCCCGTGGAAATTACAATCTTGATTGTATGATGAAATATTTTAAGATTAATTTTTTACAAGAATTTATAGGAAGGAAGGGTTCTTTTAGTTTGTGTTTATTTATGGACAAGGGAAATATCATTCACAGAAATATTAAAAATGAACAGGAAATTGTATAGTAAAACACATATGTAGAGTACGGGTCTGGCACTATTACAAGAAATGTTTAAAATTGTCACCGTATTTTTGTACATAGTTCCTGGCTCAATGATTCATGACTAGGGATAGTGGAGCGCGGAGTTTACAGGACCGTAGCCAGTTTACGATTAAGTCGAGGATAAAATACCAATATAAATTAAGATAACACTTAGACAATAAATCTTAGTGTTGAGACAAGGTTTCCGTGGCATATTGGAAGTGGTTAAATGTTAAAACATATTATTTCATATGCTTTTCTAAGTTTTCTGTAGTGAAACGGCGACGTTTATCACTTAATATTAACTTGTGTACGGAAGCTGACCGGTCAACGTCTACTGTTGACGACTGACAGTATGAGAAATTGTCGAGGCATGAACTATATATTAATATATTTGCTGCCAACTCCTGATATATACCAGCTAAACCTTTACATATGTTTTCCAAAATGGTGTATGCTAGATTTTTTTAACACGATTTGCATTATTTCTTTTATCTGTAGTACTGACTGTCCATTATGTCAAATTGTTCATTTTGGGAGAAGCCAGTAGGTGGATGTTACTAGCAGTGTCACTTTTTAACGCACCAATTAAAAAATTGGATGCTGAACGCCTACAAGCATCCATCCCCCAAGCCTATAATGAAATAAATGAAATTGGTTTTCGCGTATTGATGTCAGTAGATTGTTGTATATCCTATCGACATGTCTCAGTCTTAACGTACTTTCATGAGGAACTTTTCGGTCCATATATTTTTCTAAAAAGGTACGTAACTTGTGGTTCTCTCTTAGTGGAACAGTGCTTAAGAAAGGCGTCTGTAAGTTCATAGAAAAATACAGTGTTCAGCGCTGGATGGGGCATGGCTCTTCAAATGTCTTGCCCCTTTAATTTTGTCAGAAGAATTTATAATGCGTCCACACTCAGTACAAAACAGGTCATTTCCTTTAATATGTATGCTCTTATAACCTTCGGGATCAACGTTAAACCACATTGAAATAATTCCGGTCTATTTCTTCTCTCCTTTGACATGCTACTTCACTCCTCTCCTTAACTAATAGTTCTAAATGTAAATTGTGTTACTATTTATAAATAGTTATTTAAATACACACGGCGAATACAACTTACAGCAGACGTAAAAAAAAAGTGTCGACGCGACACCGACTATTACAGCGTTACGTAAATAACTAAATCGAAATCGAGTCAGCTTTGAAGGCTAATCGCGCATTTAGATTCTGGTTGTCAAGTATTGTCTTGGTTTTGTTTTATCTTATCTTGCCAAGACCAAGATAAGATCAGGAAAAATAACGAACAAATGCCAACACTACTAGTCAGATTCCATATAAAATAGCATTTAGTTGCTTGAGAAATTCTCGGTCTTTTAAAATAACAGCTTATTTCTTCTGCTTCTTTTAGTAAGGATATATATAATAATTATTAGCTGGCAGAATATTGCATTTAATCTATCAACATTTTAATTTTGACGGATGTCTTTGTTTCTGAAACCTTGTTGTTGACAATATTTGTTGTAAGTAACATATTAAACTTCGGCAACGAACTATAACCATTTCCTTTAAAACCAGCATTGATAGTGGCGTTTGTCGTTCATTAGCATGATAATGGTTGGCCGTGTACGTGCCCAGGTAAAAACCCGAACCGAATAGTTATCATTCAGTATCAAGTCATGTGGGTACGTCCATCAAACGCAGACTTCTGCGGGCATAATAAATATATCAACACTCGGCCATTGTTTACTGCGGGCCGGCACGAAACAGAACATTACGGTAACAAAAACAGGCTACAACTGTAAAATTATTCAAATTTACGTCCGGGGACATCCCGATTCTGTTGGCCGTGACAACGAGCTGATTAATTGAAATTTAAAATCGGCCCGAACGTGTCCCGCTGATGGATTTTCGTGGTTCTTACATTCTTCGGCGCTAGGTCGTTTCGTATTCATCGACGATTCGGTTCGAATAGCGCCGTCTTGAACCTCGAATTGGGCAGGCGAAATTTAACCTGGACATACACAGTGGCGAAAACCGACGCGTGTTTACAGGTGGGTAAGTGTGACACGAAAATTAGGACACACACGTATGCTATTTATCTGTCAAGTTAGCTCATAGAAACCATAAAGTACAGGGTGTTAAAAAAAGAGTGTAAAATATTTCAGGAGGTAATAGTATGAACCAAAATAAGCAGAAAAGTCTTAATAAACATGGGTCCGCAAAGTAACGGTTACGGAGATGTGTGGACCACTATTCGTTTTGCAAACATTTTATTATATTAGGAATAAACCGACAAAGGAAGCTTTTAACAAACAAAAAAAACAAAGTTACAGAAGATGTTCAAAGTGCCCTCCGTCCATTTCCAAGCAGGCACGACATCTTCGTCCCAACGATATTCGAACTCTTTCGAAAACACCCTCCTTGGTTTGGATTTCTTGACACTTTTGATTAATCCGTAGCTGCAACTCTTCCAGGCTATTTACAGGAGTACCATACACTAATGTCTTCAAATATCCCCAAACAAAGAAATCTAGAGGGTTCAGATCAGGCAATCTTGTAGGCCATAAAACAGGTCCGGCCCTTCCTACTCATCAAGGACAAGAGGGCCCGTCTAATTGTTAATACGTCCATAACTTTTGACATTTGTAGACATAATCCAGGTGTCAAATGTTGAATATCATCGTAGTCTTCCAATAATTGTTGTTTAAATTTTCAATTTTTTGATCACTTGTTTATACCCATATGGAGAGAAAAATTTAAAATTAATACCAAAATTAACCGGTGCCTCCTACAGACATTTGTTAGAAAACATTTTACCTGAACTATTTGACGATGTTCTCTTTGCTCTAAGACGAAGAATGTGGTTTATGCAAGATGAGGCTCCTCCACATTTTAGTATTTTATTATTTTAAGTAATGTAATGAGTATCGCAAAAATGCACTTAATCAAATAAATCGATTTTACTGTTAATCGGTTTGGAATACAAAAAAAGTGTAAGGAAACAAAAAGTGAAGATAATAAAATGGAGCATAAGATGACCTATTTTATTTGTAATATTATACAAGGTGATATTTTTTTTGCAAATAATGATTGCTGATACCCACAACTCAGCCACTGATAAGTTTCTAAAGCTGGTAATTTTTTGTTTCACATCTACTGTCGTACTAAATATGCACACCGAATTTGGTTAAATTGTCTCAAGCGGTTTAGAAATTAAAATTTAAAAACTGATTTTTGTGTAATTTATGATACGCTGTTGCTGGACAATGGGTGTCCAAAGACCTTACATTTATATAACAAAAAATAGACTTACACATACGTAAGTCTTTATTATAAAAAAGATAATAATAATTTTAAATTGCACCTTCAATCAAGACATACTTTTTTTACGTCAATCATTAGTTTCCATTAGAGTACCGTATGTTTTCATAAAGGAAAAGACTATTGGATAAACTTTGTCTTCACCATCATAACACTGTCTTCGTTCTTTATATTACCATTTTTCTGATAATGTTTCGAAGTAGGGCTGTCCACATCCAACACCAACAAAAGGATGATTGGAACTTCATACTTCAGAATGGTGCGTTGTGAGCAGACGTCTAAGTGACGTCGATATCTCTGAATGCGTCCAAGATACGCTCTTAGATTCGACACCCTGTAGATACCGCCATCGCATCCAATCTTGAGCGGACCAGGCTTCCATTCGGAGAGGCAACTCCGCGTGCCCTTGGCGTCGCGACCAATGCCGCTGCGGCCACGTCTGCAACCTGTCCACATAAATCTGTCATCGACTGACACTTACACCGCTCACCCCGCCGGGCTCCCCCAGATCCGGACAGGACGGAGAGCCTCAGATAGATCTCGCACGCTACGATTGTTATTTATACTCGACAGCCACTCTGTTTTCTTCAAGTTGCTTTCATGTCCGGAGCTGCAGATAACCTACTGACAAATTCTCCTTAAATCACTCTGGTAAGCTGATCTGGACCGTACCTGGAAAATAAAAGGATGTAGTGGGTATAATTGCATAGTTACATTGCTACAAACAAATAGTTTTAAGTTATTTAAAAACATTACAAATAGAAGTTTTCCAAAATGTTTAGTAGGTTTAATTTTGGAAAAAAAATCATGCAGGATATATATCCAAAACTTAAAGCAACATTGAATCAAATTGAAGTTGAAATCGTGATCGCATAGGTACGAAACTGTAGCAAAAAATGAAGAATCAAAACGTTTAGTATCGTTGAGGAAATTTATTCAAAATATGTTTAAAACCTTACTTAAGGAACGTTGAAAACTAAAAATTAAAATTGTGATCAGGATTGCGTAGGTATTTATGAAGCTCTAGCAAAAAAAAAGTTAAAATTGGTTCAGATCAATACGAAACTGCAGTAAAAAAATGGAATGGTTAGCGGAACGTTTAGTAGGTATCGTTAATAATTGCCGCAGTAATCTTTCAGAACAACAAGAATCCTTCAAACGGTATATATTTAGAACTTTAAGGAATATTGAATAAACTTGCGTTCACATACAAAATACTGTAGTAAAACTAACAAAATGTGGTAATGTGGAATTGGCTATATAAACATTTGGAAGAGGATTCCTGCTAAAGATATATAAAACTAATTATTTATAATAATTGTATATTAATGTTGAAATCGAATTCACATAGATACAAACCTATAATAAGAAATATAATCCTAGGAAAAGTATTATTATTATGACATTGACTAGGAAAGTCTTTGTAGAAGGATACCTTTGGAAAATATTTTTAAAACTTTGAGGAACATTGTGTAAATAAAATTTATCAATTGAACTTGACATTGAATTCACATATATATATATATAAAACTGATAATCTTTTGTATGTTTGTGAAATTAGTTTTTTTTAGGAAATTTATATAAAACTTGCAAATTAAATAAGGAACATTGAATATAATTCTAAATTGAAGTTGAAATTGGCAAAAAGTGGAAACTATAGCAAAATGTATCATTTTTGGGGAATTGCTTCATAAACTTTTGGAAAGAGACTGTTTTAGAGATATGCATATAAAACTTTAAGAATCATATTATGTGCATACGAACCTATAATAAGAAATGAAAACTTCAGCAAAATATTCAGTATCTTTAAGGAATTGGTTGCGTAAACTTTTGAAAGAGGACTGTTTAAATGATATACTTATTTAAGAAATTCAAATCTTTACTGTCAGCAGCCCGCGATATTCTTCGATGGAAGTTTCCACTTAAATTCCTGAAGATGACAAATTTTGATCCCAAACATCTTCCTAATATTCTGTATATTCTTCCAAAGAAAAACTGACGTACCTACTTACTACATCAAACTTCAGCCTGCGTTTGAACACCATTCTCGACTGGGCCCGTACATTTTAATGGGGGAAAAGTTTTAATATGTCGGAAAATTTGTAAACGTAGTGCGGCAGGCTATCAGGGAGCAGAAAAGTAGTCAGCCTGGGGCTCATTTACTATACATTAAGCCAATATATTGTTCCTCCCGCAAATATATTCCCTGGCAGGGCGATTGTATCTCAGCTATCTCGGATTCTGGCGGAATACAGATCGCCTGCTCTATAGGAAACTGGATTTTTTATGGCCCAGGTAATGTTCAGACGTGGATATTGCCACAGAATAAACTGAACGGCAGCCGGGGCGGTATTTATTCGGCTCCGTGGAAATTTACATCTTTTGGACAGATTGCTAAGCGCGGGAGTGGTCCCGCATGAAAATGCACAATTAAAGTAAATTTTTACGGAGTTAGAAAGAAATATCAACGTGAATAGATACTCTGCGTAGCAATCGCTATATATACACTATTTCTATACATACAAATATTTACAATGATGTAATATTAAATTTTAATTAATTTATATTGGGCAATGGGTTGATGATAAATAGTAGTGGTATCGTTTATGGCTTCCAGGAGTATCTTTTAAAGCAATTATTAGACATGTCAACATTCTTTTAATATCATACTATTGTGTAAGTGCGGAGAAAACATCATTGAGGAGAGTGCAACACTTCGGACCTATATCTAACTTCAGACATAGATGTGTAGGTCTTATGATACTGTCATTCTTTACATTACCAAAATATCAGAAAGATTTCTCAAGACTCAAATTACTGCTTAAATGGAATCTTTTCAATTATTCAACCATCAACAATTCGGGTTTCGAAACAGTTAAACTGAATTAGCAATTGATCGTTTGGTATCTCATGCAGCTAGCGGATTTGAGGAAATATAATATGTAAGATTCCAGTTCTCGGATTTGAGTAAAGCTTTCGACTGTGTTTCGCATGAGATATTATTAAATAAATTGTATTACTATGGGTTTTCGATGGATAATATATCTCTATTACCTACCTGATTTAATCACGAATCACAACAAGGCGGTCGCGAATGTTGAGTAGGCAGGACAAAGAGCGTCGATAGAAGGGAAACTTTAGGCGAAATTGGAGGCAGCACCAACTTATTAAAATACCAGTGGACGTGTATACTCTCACTTGTAATTCACAGCTATATCTAGTAGCGAATAAAATAATCAATGGGTCGTACGAAGAAAACTTCATAATGTTGGACTTAAAAGTAGTACTTGTCCTTTTTATTTAATATTAACTACGTCATTCCAAAATACATGGGTCACTTGAAAGGAAAACTGCATTTGGTTTGACAGAATTATTACATGTTGTTGATTTAAAATAGAATATGTATACTTTGTTAGGACTCTCGAATAGCTTCAAAAAATTTTTGACTACTGGAACGTCGAAATGCGATTTTATATAATATAAAGTTTTTCACAATATTTACTTGTTTTCGAGACATGTTGGCTTCAATATGCAATGTATGATGTAATAAGAAAATCTATTATTTTATTTAAATCACACTGAGGTGACATATTCTTTTAAAATATTGTTATAATTTATTTATTTATTTATTCACTGACATAATACAGAACCTTAGGTCTAAATTTACAATTATGTCACAACTTAATGCATTAATAACAAACTATAAGTGCAATCGATAACACAAAAAAATATGTATTATAACTACTTACTAAAACAATTTGTAGTTAAATATGTTAAACGTATATGAAGAAAAAATATTTAATTTAACAATATGCTATAAAGATGAATCAGATAGTAGAATTTTTAAAATATGTAATAAGATCTCTTTTGTTTTATTTTACATAAAAAATATTTATATGAATATCATGACAGACATAATTCACAGTCCAAGACATTTTTTACTTAAGAGGGCTCTTTCTTAAATTAATGCGATAATTTTCTTTAAAAACTGTACTCCTTGATCGAACTCCAGCAGCAATATAAAAATTTAATCTATATAATATTTCAGCTGAATTTACCTCCCCATTTATAACTTTGGCTATAATACAAATATTTCCGATCCGCCTTCTGATTGATAATTTAAAAATGTCAAATTTCCTCCTCATGTTTTCATAATCATTGTAATTGGGATATCTATGAAATTTTCTCATACATAAATAAGCCAAAAATTTATTTTGAACTGTCTGTACATTATGTATGATCCCGTTACTGTTTCATGGACCCGTTCTACTGCGGCAAATTCCACTCTAGATCTAACAAAGCTGAAATAACTTTCTGATAGTATTTATTGAAAACTTTTTTGTACGTCTCATAATAAAACCTAAGTTCTTGTAAGCCCTATGTACAATAGTATCAATATGTTCACTAAAATTTAGGTTTCTTTTAAAAATGACTCCTAGATCTTTCTTATTATATATTTTTGCTAAAGATTGAGCATGTATGCTGTCAGTGAATTCCTGAAAATGTGATCTCAAAGTATATACCATA
The DNA here is from genome assembly GCA_037114965.1 of Monochamus alternatus. NCBI lineage: Eukaryota > Metazoa > Arthropoda > Insecta > Coleoptera > Cerambycidae > Monochamus > Monochamus alternatus. The sequence goes on from CM073430.1 coordinate 21,236,969, forward strand.
GAAGCACATTTTTATATTTAAAAATAATTTATTAGCAAAGGGTCACTCATATACACGATCAAGATCTTGTAGCAGCAACATAACATCGTCATTATTCTGAATTTCTCTATTTATATATCATAATAGGCAATTAGAGTTTTTAATACATATTGTTATATCATCAATAAAAATTAAAAACAATAGACGACCCAAATTACTCCCTTGAGGTATACCTGATTTTACCAAATATGATTCGGAAAGAACACCAGCATAATTTACTTGTTGAAACCGATTAAAAAGATATGAGACACAAAAAGTTATCAAATATAAATAATGGCTTTATTCACGCCATAATAAATTATAGAAACAATAAATTATAGAAAAAAAAATTATCAACTACAGAAAAATCTAATAAGGAGCAGAGACGAACGGTAATTTATCAAATATTAATACAAAATTCAGTTCAGTGGCTCATTTAGATCGTGACATTTTATTAAGAGCCTGTAATGTCGAATTAATGAGGAGACTAACATTGTGTGTTAAAGATGAAGGAAGTAATTTTGAACATTTATTATAATCTTTATTTTAACTTACTTCTGTAACTATATCTACATCTCGGTTATGATTTTAAATAATTTCTGTTACTTTTTCTGTAGTTAATCATTTGTTTTTTTTTCTGTAATTTATTGTTTTTAGTTAGTATGTGTGTTAGCATTATAATAATATTTTAAAAGGATATTTTGTCTCAGTATGATTTAAATAAAATAATAGATTAACCTGTTACCCTGTCCCTCAAAAACAAGTAAATATTGGGGAAAACTTTATATTACAAAAAATTCTCAAAATTCAACGGTCTTTTAGATAAATCGCATTTCGATGTTCCAGGAATGAAAATTTTTTTTAGTATTGCCATGCCATCTACAGGGTTAACTATGACTGAGTACAAATATTTTAAGAGGGGATAAGAAAAATTAGAATTAACGGAATCACCCTTCAAAAAAATTTCAAACTTTTTTGATATTATTTTAAATCCTTATTTAACGCCGCCAATGTAGAGTAGGCAACCAAGCAAGTCTTGCAACAGTCTCTAAGTCGGTATCGCTGTCATGTCATAATTCAATTCCTGTGTTTACGTTGTATTTTTGTGTTCTTCTTCAGTTTTTAGTGCCTTATTTTAGTTTTAAACGTTTTATAGGAATATGTGTCGGGTACAGATATTTTCTCACAATATAGTTCCCCGGTTTGTTTTTCTAGGTTATAGGACAAGACTGCCGCGGGTGCATTGAAAGTTTTGTATTACCTACATATTAGTACCACCCATTCCTTTCGTCTCATTTTCTCATAATTAATAGGCATTTTATCTAATTGTACCTACGGGAAGTGTCTTTTATCGGTAGTGAGTGGTTGTAATGAGCGAATATGTAGTTTTACCAGTTTATAACGAAATAATGAAAAACGAATGCAAAATACTGGAGCTAACTGGATTAATTGTTACCTATCTATCAGGTATTATTACTAATAAGAATGTTAATTTTTGTCGTTTCTACATTTAGAAACGCTACACAAAGACGACCGCATGGTAGTTGACATTGTTGACAGATGTAAGCTTTATCTATGAATCTAAGCCATCTCAGTCGATTCTTATCATAGGCGTCGACTTTCCGTAGGAAAAAAGGGTTTTGTCCCATTTTTTAAATATCGAGCTAACATTTTTTTATTGTCTTTTAGGCCTCCCTGAGCACGTGGTTAAATTTTTTGTACTTAGTCATGGTTAACCCTGTATACAGAAATATTTGAACTAAAAATTCTAACAGCAATTTGAAGCTATTTGAAGGACCTAACATTCCCAATTTCCGGAACTAAAATAAATTTCTTTATTTTAGAGATATTGGCAGCGGGAGTGTTAAATGGCACGCCCTGTACGTATTCTATAAATTATTTTAAAGCTAGCTTTCTAGGTTTTGCTTCAATGCAGATATTCACAAATATATTTTTAGTTGATATATTGCGTACACGATACGTTTTGATATTAAAAAATGTTAGTCAGGTTTATAAGAGGTTGGATCTGACGTGAAGATACCTCTACGATTACGTTGACGTTGGCGGTCATCTTATCTTCTCGTCCGAAGTGATGAGTCTGACGAGTGCGAAGACTTTCGTCCTTGAAAGGCCCAGGTAATATGATGAACAAGTCGCGGGCGGCCGGGCATGTCACGTCACTAATCTGACAAACGCGAGACATGACAGACGACTTTGCGGAATACCGACTTGGGCAGGATAAAAAATAAGGAGATCCGAGCCGGGTTATTTTCGTTTTAAAACTGTGCAGGGTCGGGGTGGCGCGCCGATCGCCTGTTGATTTTGGGAAGTTCGAAACTTGAGAGAATCTTTTCAGTTTTCTGTTTTGTTTGTATAAGATTTATATTTAACATCAGGAATTCTAGACATTTCAAATGTATTACAACTGTGTATCACATTTCTAAAATGTCTCTTAAAAAAGCTATTAAACTAAGTAATAGTATACAGAGTGTAACTTAAAAACATTCATAAACATGTATTGTGCGATTTATATGCCAAATAAATTGATGAAGGTCACTAATTTAATTGAATTTACTGAAATTGTATACAATTTTCTCAACAGTGTAGCGTTGCAGAAATACCGAGACACATTGTCACTATAAATCTTACAATTTTGACAGTACCTATTTATTTTTCTATGAAAATTAATTTTTAACATGTCTATTTTTCTTAAATTTGGACAACACTTTAATAAATCGAAAAAAAACTCAATTGTATACAAATTTTCAATTAATTAAATAATTATTTTATCTTATCTTTTAGCGGTCACAATTTTTTAAATAACATTTCTATCTAAAAGAGGCCATTTTGCTAAAAAATACAATGATAGAAATCAAGTACTATTATTGAATTTCCAAAATAATCAATAGCGTCGAAATGACTGATTATATGCCACTGATTATATCTGTATTCACTACTAAGCCTCCTTAGATAGAATTTCTTAGAGCAAACTACACTTCTTTTTAGTAATAAGTTGAACATCTTTATTTTCAAAATATTTTGTTGCATGTTATCTTTAGTATTATTATTCTAAATGTAGTGGTATACGTAATAAGTATTTTTTGTTTTATTTAGTGCATATTTAATAAAGAATTTTTTTCTGGCAAAATTTTTGAACATGAACTTTGTATTTTAAGGAAATTGTCAACATACCGTTCTACTTCTACTAATATATTTACGAAGCTAAATATTTAATTCGCATATAACATCATTGTTTATTTATCAATATTCTACGATGACTACTATTAACACTACTATATCCGATTACGTAACATCTCGAAAACCGTTAAGGCGCCTTTACACGGGTCAAGTCGTGAGTCAAGTAACCTACCTTCACACTTGCGTGATTTGTTTCTAATTGACGTGACGCAATCAACTGATAAAATTTATGGTACAGGTAGCAGCCGAGTCAATTTACTTGTCCATCGTGCAAAACCACTTACCTTGTCTCACTACATGATGTAAGTCAGTACTTCTCTTGATCAGAACTATTTACACAATGTAATAAGAACATTTCACTTGACTTTACCGCTTTACATGACCATTTACTTGACCTGTGTAAACTTACTTTCACCTTTGCGTGACTTTTCTACTTGACTTGACTTGAAAAAGTAAGAGGTCAAGTATGCAATCAGATGATGACATTTCTGGTACAGGTAGCAGTCAAGTCAAGCAGCTATTTGTCGACTATGCAGAACTACTTGATTTGTCTCACTAGTCCAGTACTGACTTGCTACATGTGACCGGAACTACTCAATACGAGAAGAATATTTCACTTGGCATTATATGATCGTTTACTTGACCCGTGTAAAGTTGCTTTTATAGATACAAATGATATACGAGACGTAATTTTTAAGGCTTTAGACGCGTCAAATTGAAATCAAGCAACTTACCTTCACACTTACATGATTTTTTCTACTTAACTCAGCTATAGCTTGGGAAAGCAAGCGGTCAAATAGGCAATCAAGTGATGATATTTATCGTACAGGTAGCAGTCAAGCCAAGCTACTTGTCTACCGCGCAGAACCACTTGACTTCACCGGAACTGTTTACACGATGCGAGAAGAATATTTCACTTGACTTTACAGCTTTACATGACCCTTTACTTGGCCCGTGTAAAGTGCTTTAATAATTTTCAAATTCAAGTTATAATTCATTTTTTAAACTGGACTCTTATCTATGTCACCACTGGTCACAATCCAAATTCACCAGTATCAGCGGCCTTTCAGTGTTACCTGTTGTTACTCTTTCAGAGCAGTATGAACTAACGGGATGGAAGAAAACGTAATTGCAACGAAAAATAATTTAATAAAACTAATTTGTTTTTCTACGACTGATGGACCTTATGTAGGTGAACGCCTGATACGGTATGCCAACAGAGCGGTAGACTGGCAGGAAAACAAACGGTGATATTTAATTAAGTGTAACCAAAATGACCAAATATTTCACCGTTTATATATTCAGTTTATTTATTCAGTTGTTAGTTTTTTTATTGTTATGTTGCATGCGTAGTGTATAACATTAACTAAGCTATTTATTTCAGTAGTTAATAGTGTTAGCTTTTTTAAAAGTCAGTTTTAGCAATGGAATTTGAGAAACTAAATTTATGTATTTGTAAAGGTTAAAGGTGACCTACGTAAAGGGTGGTCCCCATTCAAAGTTACACCCTGTAATTACATCTCTGAATAGCTATTTTGACGGTTTTTCCAAAGATGTAAAAACGTACAAATGTTCTATTAAAAAAAAACAATATTTAATTGTATTTGAAGTAAGTATGTCAAATATTCCTCCAACTTGTATTTTTAGTTTCTTCGAATAAAGGAGGAAACTCATTAAGTGGTCGCGGTCTCATCGCGCCGCGAACCTGGCTAGTGTCGTACTCGTCTAGTGACGAATCTTCTAATGCTTTTAAATGTACATGTTTGCACTAGCAGGTTGGGATCTAGACTCGCTCTCGTCGCGGTCTCTCCGAAAACTCTTTGGAGAATATCGACCAGTCGCGTCAAATAATAGAGCTAATAAAAATACATCCTACACAGATCATATTTTGACATCTAAATAGTACAGTAGAACAAGTCGGAAGAGCATAGAGAATGACATATGCGGCTGATTTTGTAAAAGTTCGTGATCAGTTTGCGATCGCGACCTCATTATGCGTTGTTCAGTACCGAACAGTTTGTCGTGTAAAGTCATTGCACAGTATAGGGAGACCAGTAAAAACACTCGGGCCGAAATAATAAGTCGCGCATAGCAGCTCGCGCATCCATTTCAAGCTGCAGAGACCTCAGTTTACATCCAACTCTGGGAGTGCGAACATCGGTTATACAGAGCCGTATTAAAGCAATATTTTGAGTCTGATCGAGGAACGAGTCGCTGCGCAGCAGTTAGATGTTTAAATATATCATCTATAAATAGTAATTTAAGTTTATTTAAATTTGCTAAAGACATAAAAAAGTAATCTATAACATACTGTACAAACCATAAATGATATTGCTGCTATTGCCTTACCTATTAACTTATTTCTTAAGTATAACATTGGAATATAAATACTTCTCATGAAAGTGAAGTTTAAAATATACATATTTATATTATTCACAAATACAAATTTTTATTTTAGAGCAAAGTTCTGTGCAGAGGCTTCTAATAGAGAAGATTTATTAGAAAACCTGCTCAGGATTAGTAATAGTTCATACAAACTATGTCAAATACATTTTTAAAATAATATGTTTTCTAACGATTCGCGCAATAGATTACGCAAAGAATCCGTTCCAACGTTTCCTGCACAAGACGGCTCATCTTCAAATTATGTAGATGATCATATTTCTTGTAGTCACTATAATGAGAGTAAGTCTCAAAACAAAATAATAAGAAATATTTTTTTTCCAAATTTACATTTTACTGCACTTTTATCTCCAATTTAACAATTTTCAAAGTTAAGTAAACACAATTTCTCTGTTCTGAAAAATACTTGTTTTCTGGCTTACGTAGATTATTTAAGACAAAAAAAAATCATAATAAATTATTTGTCCACTAAACTTCAAACGTCAAATTTTAAATTTAAAAAAATCCCAAAAAAATGTAATTATCACTAATAACAAAAAAAGTAAGTAAATATATAAAAATGTTTGGTAGTGCAATAATATATATTTTAAACTCTTTTTTTTAAAAAAAGAGTCCAAAGAAGTAAATCAAATTTTCACACTGTATGTTAGTAGCAGTAAATGATGTATAGTACAAGTTGAATTACCCATTTATAACTGTATAATGAATTATTACATAATGTGGATAGATATAACGTAAACTTTCATGTGGAATAACTACGCTTTCACGCGCAAATAAAAATGTCTTATTCCGGTCCTGATCACCGATTCTGTCAATTCTATCGGATGTGCTATCGCACTCACATTTCGAGGTCACCGCAGAAACTGAAAGCAGTTCAAAGTGCCGACAATGGAGTGATATTGCTGGTCTACCTATGCTGTGGTCATAGTGTACGTACAATTAGTCATTTAAGATCACCGACAACAACGCGATTTTAAAAAATAACTGTACTCGCAGATATTACAGATTTCCAATCGCCGCTGGAATTTTTGAGTGACGCTCCGGTTGCAACTGAACAGCAGTTCCAGACTGCAGCGCACTTCCCGATATCCCAGTGCATCGGCGAATGGCACTTCGCCAGGAATTGCAGGAGAATGAAACTCGCGAATGCTTCGTTCCGTATTTTTATTATTAGGCCATCGCGCGCTCCTTTATTACGCAAAATTTGCATCGGGGAAACTTGGGGCTCTTCGGAGTGCCATTGAAGGAAGGATGGAGAAGCGAAGTTTCACCAGTTAAGGCGGGGGCGTCGGGAATATGTAAATTCTGGAATGTCTTAGAACTACTTTCATTACGGTGTTAAAGGTCCGTTGTTTTTTTTAGTAGGGGATTTGTTGTCTGTGAAGCTTTCTTAGAGTTTTGATTTTCAGATCAAAAACTGTAGAAAAATGTCTCTTTCTTACTAAATCAAATCTGCAGTGTGGGTAACACTATAATGGAGTTAGTTAACAAACCATTAAACTAGAAGAATCAAATTAAGTAATATTTTAATTTTGAATCACTGAAAACCAAATGGATCAGTAGAATGGAAAGCTTTTACCAAACTTAACCTCAAAGGTTATTACATTGGATCAAGAGGTAGGGTTACCAGACGTCTCACTTTTTCTGGACATGGTTTTTCAGGCGCCCGAAAACGTCCGGGTTTTTCATATAACGTCCGAATTTTTTTACAGCCATACTTGACAGTTTCAGAACAGTAACCTTTAAAGGTAGCTTCTTTGCGTGGAAGTAAACCGATCCAGTCCAGTTAATATATTTGTTGTTTTAAGCAATTCCTTGCTTTTCTTTTTATTTATTTTAATTAAACGTGAAGTAAATTTTGGGGGCCTTTATAGGCATAAAGTTATGCATCTTCACCTAGAACAATATTTTGTTATCATGTAGCAACCCATTATACCAAATGTTAGGTTAGATGACAAATTCGAGAAAATGTAATTTTGTTTATAACAAAAATCATTAAAACTGCAATATATTCTATTTAAATATAGTTTCTTTTATAATACATAAATGTTAAATTTTTAACGTGAGATCTAAATCTAAGATCAGCATCTATGTTCTTACAAAAACTAACTGGCAAAGTAAACAATTATTGAGTTTAACCTGCAAGAGACGATCCATTGAAATTAAATGCCTATGAGGACTTAAAATTAACTTTTGCGTTTTTTTTCTTATTGACCACGGGCTTACGTGTTCTAGAGTACTGACTTATGACTTCAAGATCTACATTAATATTACGAACAACATAACATGATATAAATTCATTAAAAGAGAAATGATAAAACACTTGAGTATCGTCAGCCTATTGATGTATCGAACAAAACTTGAGAAATCAGCAATGCAGATAGAGATTAATAAAGAGCCCAATATGCTACTATGGGGAACACCATTATTATTAGGGAGAAATTTAGAGAAAGTATCAAATGAAACTACTCTTTGATGCGTGCCAGCTAGATAGTTATCAAAAAATATACGTTTAACACCACCGATACCAAAATATTTTAGTTTTGTTGTAAGAGTTGTATGAATAATGTGTTCATCATCGCCTTCAAGATGGAGTAGTTTGACCAGAGCGTTGACGATTTCTATATTCACAGCATCTCAAAAAACGATTGTACGAAATGTCGTACTGTCGCTTTGACTTACTAGGCAATAACTTGAAAGTGGCTTTATTAGCAGCATCTCCGATTATTTACTAGTGAGTAATGAAATCATTATTCACTAGTTTCAAAGAATCGGGAATGAACTAACAAATCAATATTCTCCGGTGTCAGCAAGTTACTAAGTTTTAGTCGCTTTTTTAAATTTAGCAAGTGAACGACAAATGTCAAACTTGAAAGTAAGGTGTTTTGAATTGTATGTTGTATCATGTTATGAGTGCAAAATATTGTGTATTCGAGTAAAAACTTTGCGCTAAAATATTTTTAATAGTCGTGGACATAGTATTCTACTTGCATATAATGGCTGAAATTCACTCTCATGAATACAGTATGCGCCAAAAGTATGGAATAAATTCAATAAAAACGGAACAATTATTTTTTGGGAAAAATCCTCGAACAGGTCGATTTTTAATTTAAAAAATACATATTTTAGCGTAAAATGCGATTTTCAAATGTCATTTGTTTTCGAGTAATGACGTCATCGATTTTTTTTTAAATGGCAACACCATATTTTTTTCCTTGATTCTGAAAGATCGTTTATTTCTCTATCAGACAGTACTACAATTTTGCCCTTTTACATAGCAAAGTTTTCGAGTAAATGACGATTGAATGTTAGAAAACGTAAATTTTATCCATAAAAAAGTAACAATTCTGAGGCATGTAAAATAAAATACAATTGATTAAATTTTATACTTAAATTAAATGTTCGAATTGCCATCCACCAACTTCTTGATAATGCGCAGGTCTGTGAAGAAATTCTTCTTGCACATTATGAATGATTTCTGGGGTAACTCTGCGTATTTCGTCCCGAATGCTATTTTGAAGTTCTAAATTACGTGGTTTGTTAATGTACACGTTTGACTTCAAGTATCCCCATAAAAAATAGTCAAGAGGTGTAAGATCTTGCGATCTTGCAGGCCATTCTATCGGTCCGCGTCTGCCGATCCACCTCCCAGGAAAACAGTTGTCCAAAAAATCTCGTACAGGGCGCGCATAGTGCGGAGGTGCACCGTCTTGCTGAAACCATATGGTATCGTCAGGAATATCAGGGTCATTATCGTTAGGAAAAATTAGTGCAAGGGCTGAAACAAGGTCATTTTCTAGAAACTCTAAATATCTTTGTCCTGTAAGGGTTCCTTCAAAGAAGAAAGGCCCTACTATTCTGTCGTCAACTATTCCAGCCCACACATTTAATTTCTGAGAGTGTTGGGTATGTGCCTCTGCCATCCAATGAGGATTTTCCCGACTCCAATATCTGCAAATTTGACGGTTTACTGTACCATTCAGACAAAATGTGGCCTCATCTGAAAAAAGTATTTGCCGGTATAAATTTCTATTTCCTTGACATAAATCCATTAGAATTTCGCAAAAGTGTAAGCGGCGATCGGGATCATCTTCATTGAGTTCCTGTACAAGTTGAATTTTGTAGGGATGATATTTTTCTTTCCTCAAGATACTGTGCTCTGACTAGTGTCATTGTTTAATGCAACCAATCGTGAAGAATTATGAGGATTATCCACCATACTTATAAAAATGTTCTGTTTCTAATTTTCATTAATGCTTGGACGTCCAGGTTTTGGAATATTTACAACATTGCCAGTTTCTCTAAATTTAGACTCTACCTTACTGACTGTTGATTGGCTGATAGGGCGATCTGGATATTTTTCATTAAATAAATCGCAAACTTCCTGCTGAGTTCTAGTCATATTCCCGCATCCGATAAGAATTAAAATTTCAATTCTTTGAGTAACAGTTAAATGTGCCATAATACTTTAAATTGAATAATAATTTCTATGTCGCTTACAATACTTATTAGAAAGTCGGTGTGACAATGACACTTTGCAAAGATTTTCACCTACGTGATCCATAAAAGAACTATGGAATTCGAAAAACTAAACTTGATAACGTTTATGCTTTATTTTAATTGATTTACGTTTTCCAACATTCAATCGTCATTTACTCGAAAACTTTCCTATGTAAGAGGGCAAAATTTTAGTACTGTCTGATAGAGGATTAAAAGATCTTTCAGAATCAAGGAAAAAAATATGGTATTGCCATTTAAAAAAAATCGATGACGTCATTACTCGAAAACAAATGACACTTGAAAATCGCATTTTACGCTAAAATATGTATTTTTTATATAAAAAATCGACCTGTTCGAGGATTTTTCCCAAAAAATAATTGTTTCGTTTTTATTGAATTTATTCCATACTTTTGGCGCATACTGTATATTATTAATAGTGTTTCTAGAAAAAGTAGTGGCTGTGTGATATACTCGTATGTGCTAAAAGTGATTTTTGTCATTTTAACACTTATATCAATAAATAACTATTATATTCTAAATATGTTGTCTGTAGAAGCAAAAGAAATATATATCACAAAAAGTATATTTTTGCCTCGATTTTTGCTGATAAAATTATTTTAAGGTGAAGAGAACTTTTTAATAATGAAAAAAAAGTCTTACCGCTGCGATCGTAAGCTAAATAAACGGTTACTTCTAACTGTCTCGTAAAAACCGACGACGGCCTAACCACTGTCCGGTATCATGCAACATTACGCACCTCTATGATTATTGTAATGGTTAGGAAACGTTTCTTAAATGGTTGGGAAGCCGTTGGATTTTATTCGAACGACCAAGCTAAATGAAGCGGACGATAGTTGCCGCATGAGCCAGTGATATCTCAGAGTACGCGCAGTGTCAGATAATGGCGTTGTTAAAGATACATTTCGAAATGCCGATGTAGAAAAGGGCAAGTGAATGTAACCAGTCGGTTTTTAAAACTATTTCATTTAGGGTATAAGTCAAAAGTGAATTTCAAGTAGTAGCTTTTGTATACTACATCTAATCGATAAGAACAAGCTTAGTTAATGAGATTCAGGAATTTCTTAAACTATATAATTGCGTATGACTAGTTTTAAGAAAGATGCGCTGCTGCATATAGTCAAGGGCAATAATTTTGCAAAGAAATATTTTATTGATGAGATAGCTGGACGATTGCATCCATATTACTGTGTTTTTAATCCTATTAAATTAATACGAAGTTAATTAAATAGAAACATTCAGAGAAATAATTCCTTTCCAAAATTTGACAAAACAGTTATAGATGTTATAAGAAACGAGGTGGATAAAATTACATCAGCTAATTAGAAAAAAATGCATCGAACACGTCATAAAAATCGAGCGAGACTATATAAAGCTGCAGCAATTGATTGGACCAAATAAAAGTGGTTTCATCGTAACTGTTGGTTATCGGATACAAGTGATGTTAGTAATGATTCTGATTAATATTAGTGTTAGTATGTGTTTCTTATTATAATGTATAAGTATTTTGGTATAATTGGTTAATGAACCAGCAGTTTAAAGCGTCAGTACTTGAATCGATCTGGCCAGACACTGTGGGTTCGATCCTCGCGGCCAGCAGGCCGCATATAAGCTATATTCGTGGAGAGGATTGACACCCGCTCTGTGGGCATGGTAGGGTGAAAGAATGTTGGCTTAGGTCAATGTGAGAGATTAATACCGGTCGACGTTTGACCACCCCCTTAATTAATGAGGTTTTCCTGGTTTCCCTCATTCTTGCACTGAATTTTGGTTAGAGCCTACCAAAGTAAGTCACTCCTGGGCGCAAATTCGGCCTGCTAAATAATATGCCGTCCCCTCTCCCGCACAAGTTTCTAACTTCTGGTCTAATCTTCGTGATTAGAATGAGGGGTAGAGATATTATAATTTTTTATTTGCTGTTTTTTTTACGGTGTCGTTGTTATGTAGTATATGAAATATATGGGAAATATATAATTTTTGTTATACAGGGTGATTTTAAATGAAGTAACAAAAATGAGGCCACAGATTCCTTAAGTGAAAATAAATCGATTTACCAAACATATCTATATCCCAAGTCGCTTAATAAAAAAGATACAGAGTGTCAAAGTTAAAATTTCATTTTCGATATTTGTAGATAACTTCTTAAAAAATACCTTTTTCAAACATAACAGATTGGAGAATCGATTGTTTCAATAGTCAGATGGATACACTAAGCAGCAAAACAGTTCTGCTATTTAAAAGAAACATGATGTGCCATAGGTGGCGCCCTCTACTAGTGACATCAAAATTAGAAACAAATTTGAATTTCTCACCCGCAAAAACCCCTGCTTTACAAATTTTAAGTAAATATTTGGATTTTTTAAGAAGTTATCTACAAATATCGGAAATAAAATTTTAACTTTGACACCCTGTATCTTTTTTATACTGATTTATTTTCACTTAAGAAATCATTTAAAATCACCCTATATATTGTATCTACAGGGTGTTGGGACAGCGTTTCGTCGCATAAAGTATAGCTGAAAATAAGTCGATTTAACTAAACTTGCCTTAGTCCAAATGTTGATAATCATGGAGCTACAGGGTGTCAAAGGTTAAAAAATAAATAGGGTTTTCTTTAATAACTTTCGACTGTTTTTTGTATCCAGGGGTTTCTTAGGATGGTAAATTCAGTTTTATTGTCCATTTTGGTATATCTTCTAGAGGGCGCCACCGGCAACGATTTCGAACTATTTAAGCCGTTGCAACTTTTTTGTTCCACCCTGTATATTATTTTGGACTAGAATAATCTCTTCCCCAATCTTTTATAGTTAAGAAAGGTTACCTTATTGAAGTCGCTTGGAGCAACGGTTTCCGAGAAAAACACATTTAAAGCTGATGACTTATTATTTATCTACAAAATTGAAAATTATTCATTTATCCTCAAGCAACACTGATAATTTCTCTTGAAGAACGTGCAAATAGCTCTCTGTAATTAAACAATAGAACCTATTATATTTGATTCTGTTATATATTTTTGTGGGGAACACTTAAGAACAAGGTCTATTCTGTCGTTATAAATATATATGTTTCATATGAATTATTTTACTTGCATATTCTATACCCGAGGATATGTACGTATGTGGATTTTAGTTTTTTAAAAGAAAACGCGTGTCTCTGCATCAAAATACTAAGAGGGGGAAAATATTGTAAATTGATTGTTCTATTTACTGTAATTTTTGCATATGGAGAAACGTTTAGAATAAAAAGTTCTAATTAAAGAAAATAACAGAGGTTGGTAGTTGCCACCCTTGTAGACATATGGTAACAATAAAAATCATATTCAACAATGTCACTTAATTAACTAAATGTATTCACCGATTTTCAGATTTATAAATTTATCCGTTTTTGAGAAAAAAATGAAAACCGAAATTTTTAAAATTTTTTAGAAGCCTTTATCTCGCAAGAGAGAGCTCAAATCGAAAAAAAATTATAGAAAGTACCCCTCCTAAAATGACCCACACATCCTCCAAAGGAGCGCTCATCATTATGGGACCTTATATACTTACATTAATTTTAATTATTGGCGAATACATGCATCTAATGTTATAAGATAAACTTAAGGTTCTGTCTACTTCTCACCGTCTGCATGCGGAAGCTTTTGATGTTTTTATGGCAGTTTTTGATACAGTTTTTTTATTCCCTTATATCTATGAGATAAACCATGCCTATATTTCAAATTTTGTTACAAATTAATGCTAGTGGTAAAAGTTTAAAATAACGTGACAAAAAGTACTATGCGGTTACTTGTATCATAATATTTATTGAATAAATGTTATCTGTGATATTTTTATTTTTAAAGCTATGTTTTAAGAAGTTTCAAATATGTCATATTAATTACCAGCGTAAGCAATTTTTATGGGGGTCAAGACTACAGGTTTATGCCACTTTGTCACGATACAGAGCAGCTGTTCTTAGAATAACGTCAGGATCTCTGGTAGTCAAATATAAATGGGTAAATGTGGCCACATCAAAACGTAGACTTAAGAAAATTGTCAGTATGATCGAACAAAGACTATTCTAAAGAAAGAATTCGTATGGGCAATTTGTAGTTAATCGTAGATGGCGCTACTTCTCTTTGGCAGCATGGAAGTCAGAATATTTTCCAAGGAACACGTTGAAAGGTTTATGAAAGAGGCAGAGACGTATTTCAAAAAATTGTCTTGATTGTTGGCATATTTGGAGCCTGTAGGAGAGAAGAATTAACTTATTTACGTATAGAGAACATCGAAGATGCTATGTTAAAGAAACTATTCCTAATACCAAAACTATGTTCCTAGGTTATTTATAATACCAGAGCGATATAGAGGGAGTCAAATTTTCCGTAAATATGCATGTCTACGTCCATCCACCATTGATAACAACCGATTTTTTTTATCACGTACGGGAGTTCAATATGTACTACACAAGCAGGGGTATAAATACCGTAGGTTCAATTCCTAAAAAGATTCCTGAATTTCTTAGATTACCCAATGTTACTGAGTATACTGGGCACTGCTTTAGAAGATGTTTTGCCACCTTCCTCGCAGATGCAGTAGCCAACATATTGATGCTCAAGAGACATGAGGTTGGCTTCGACTTCTGTGGCAGAGGGGTACATAGAAAATTCCATACAAAATAAGCAGGTGAAATTAAGGAAAATTCTCGAAAAGAAAAGAAATACCACCTTCATTCCACTCAGTGCACCAGCAGCACCGGACTGTAAATATGATATTCTTCCAATATTGAAGTTATACGAAGTGAAGAGAAAAATATATTTTCAGCTAATGTCCAATTATTTGATTTGAAAGATTGTGTTATTAACATTTATAATAAATAATATAATATATATATATATATAATAATTTTAAATTTAGTCTTTTTTTATTTAACTTTTATGCACATGTGCGAAAAAAGGATTAGTTCAAGCACATGTACCTAAAATACTACATTTCGATACTGAAATGACAATCGAAATGTCATTATTATGAAACGATTTTACGAAAAAACATTTTCGAAATTGTTTTCTCTTATGGCGGATTTTGCGATGACCTGTCATTCCGCAATCTCGGTTAAAAAACTTCCCCGCAGACGATGGCACGACTCGGAGGCGAACCTTGTTAGAATAATAATCGACGTTCGGGAGCACAAAAGAGTAAAGGGGTAGGTTAAACACACTTTATAGTTGGTAATCGTGCTAGAGGAGCGAGTTAGTAGGTACGCGTTGTCACCGAATGAACAGACAGGTGCCTCGAGATTCCTGATTATGTGAGTTTTATGAGGCCCCCAACTTCTACCGAGACGAGTAATTAGACACCGGTTTCTGTGATTTTAGGATTATTATACAGGGGGTGGAGGGAGGCTAGTTTCAATCTAGAGACCTTCGGGATCAGACAGAAGTAGTTCAAATAGCACTTTTCATTTAATATTGTAAAACATTGTTTTCGATTCATAGCAATTTTTGAATTGTTTAATAGATGACACCACATATTTCAATAAACCTTCAATTGTTTGTATATTTGTTCGTATATTAGTTATTTTTTGCCGTAGAATCACCCCCCGAAATATTTCTTTATAATTTCCTGATACTTTATATATTGCAACGAGTTGAGTACTTAAAAAAAAATGTAAAAAACGTTTTTTATTTTTGTTTGAAATGATTATGTAACCGTAAACTCAAATAAACAAATAAATAAAAAGATTGACGGTCAATTAAACGTATTAAACTTTGTGGTACTTGCACCATTTATTAATAAAAAGTACAACTAAAGCAGTAGAAAAACAGAGAAATATTACTTAATTAAAGATTTCTGTAATAGGTAACTTATCTTAGTTTAGTCTGTTAGGTCATAAGGTGATAACAAAGATACCTGTAAATAGAAAGGAGGAATTGTTAAATCATGTACTTAGTTATTGCATACGCTGACCGAAGTCATTAAAAATGATCACCATATATTGTTTTGAGTACAGCATAGATGTTTGATTCAGAATTCTGAAATTGTGGGAGGGTAGCTTAAGAAAGCTACAACACTTGGACCCATTGGGTGTCTTGTACTTCTTTCCATTAAGAGATCAATCCATCTGAGCCGCTAATCAACCTAATAAAGACAAAAAATGATGACGTTGCTCGGGGGGGATTATCACACGGATTATCTTGACGAAACAGTAGTTAAGTGACAGAGTGTATAAAGTACTGTCTCGTCCTTCTGTTTACAACCACTGCAAAGAGGTGTTTCACCTTTCCTCATATAATACACAGCACTAGCATGTCCCTGACGAAGATTCATAGTCAGTTACTTTTTGGCTGTATCCTTGCCGGGATACTCTAGGGACTCCTTAGCAAATTGACAGCTATTTGTTTCATTCCACTGTTTTCTAAATTCTTTGTGGATATCATCTTTAATAATTTCAACAGAAGCTGACAGGGGAAGCATACTGGAGGTACCAAATCCAAAAATATTTATACCCGATGTACTCCTAGTCCTCTTATCAACCGTTTTATCATCAGCCATAGCACGTCTCGTGTCTCTTTACCTAGTATACAGACATGCTGTTGTCGGTTGAGGCCACTTCCAGTGCTGGGTGGCATTCCTATGCTGATTTAGTTATCTTATGATTACATATGATCCGTAGTGATTGACTACTAGCTGTGTAGATTTTGATGGTTTTGTCCTTTGTATGCCTACGGACAATTTCCTTGGCGGCTATGATTATAGCTACTGTTTGTAACACGGTAGCATGCCTATCCATTGTCCACTAATGTAGGATGTGCAGGAAGCAGATTCCACATCCGGTACCTTCCTTTTGTCTGTGAAGATGTAGATTACATCGTGACTGGCGGCATGCTCATTTCTGATAATTATCTTGTAGCTTCTATTAAACGCAAACTTGGAGAAAAATAGTGTCAGTGTCTCCCTGCAGGAGCATCCTTCTGACGACCACCTGACGCAAACCCCATAAGCTAACATTGGTCTCACAATTGCAGTGTATATCCACATGACCACCTTTGGTTTCACCAACAGTCCTGCGGCACTGCTCATATGATATGTACGCCTTTTTTAGTCTTCTCTCCTAATGAAGACTCCATGCTAGCTTTATATAAAGTTTGACTCCAAGGTATTTCACATCTAATGCAAAACGTAGTGTTTAGGAGAGTTAATACCTTTATTGGCCACATTTTTCTTGTGAAGAGAACCATCTGTATCTTCCTGGGGTCGACAGGCAGAATAAGGTCTTCACACCACTTTTCAATGGTTTTTGGAGCTGTTTTCATTCTATGGCAGAGATGTTTTAACAATTTCAGAAAATACATTCAAGGTCAAGTCGAAGATGTATAATTTTAAATGGATCATTTCATTTGCTCCTATATAATACATTGTCCTGATGGTAACGACTTAAAAATTGCAATTGAAAATAATTTTTCATCTTTTTACTTTCACCTCACACCTTTTCATTCCTGACTTGACTTTTCTGGGCATCCTGTATGTTCTAAAGCTCTAAAAACTGAACTGATACATTTCCATTAAATTATATAAGTTATGAAATCTATTATGTAACTTATTTTATTTAAAAAGAGTAATAAAAAACTATGAATAATTTTCTAGTCAATAAGATTTTTAGAATTTTGTAGATTTTTCTAGTTTTATCATTAAAACAAATATTTTATTGTCACTAATTATCATTTACTTTTAATAAATATTGCTTGTTAAACGTTTAAAAAAGAGATCACCCGACATATTCATGAGAGTACTAATGCTGAAAAATTACTACTATTAAGAGTACTTTGAAGATAACATCTCGGGACCGATCCCCCTAATTTGATTGGCAGTAAATTAAAAAATTATCTAGAGATGTCAACGGCTCGAATGTAGGCTTAAGAGAAAAGCGAAGTCAATAACCCTGGTGTATTTTGACGAGGCCATTAAATAATGTACCGAGAACGGCAATAAATCTCATTTAAATTAAATGATTTATACCAATTATCGTAAATTTTCTTTACGACGATAGATATATTTAAATACTTTGTGTATTCCCCACGATTCGGACCCATACTAATAATTCTTGGTTAAAATATTAGAGCGATCAATCCAAACTTTTGAACTCCGAGTTGTAAATGTTTTATTATGACAAGACCTCGTCCGTTTAAATAAATATTGTTGCTAATCCAGTAATTACTAATCCCCATTGTCCAGAATAAAGAATTTAATTTGCCTCTACGCCATTTGATCTAAAAGAATCCAATGATCCATTTCCTGAGCCTATTTAATAGAAAAATATAATCAATCTCCACATTGACGCATAGATCTTTGAAAAAATCACGTATTTCGCTTATAAACATTACTGAAGGCTCATCTGAATTTATGAGTTGTTCCTATTATTTTCTTTGCAATTATTTTGCTTAAATCTTTTGCCTCCAAAGTATCTCAACTAGAAATTTAGTATTTTGTAACAGATACCAAGCGTTTTCGAAACAAATTTTATAATATAGTACAAGTCGCAAAAATATTGTAAGAATGTTTATACCGCAACTATACGACCAAAATTAGCACCATTATAAAGCATTCTAGTCGCCGTTGAGATTTTGTAAAGTCTGTTGGGAACAATTAAAATATAATTATATAATAGCAACAAATCAACTAAACAACGATTTTATAAGGGCTCTATTTTGGTAGGAATAATATGACATTTTGGTAACATGAAATCCATCAACAAAAGTAAATTATTTAGTATAAAGTATAAAGTAAAGAGCATCTCTTCTTAATCACAATGTCGGAACTAGAATGTTATGTGGTGTATTACTCAATATTATTTTACGCGTTTTACTGCACTTTGTGAAAACAATTTTCATTGCAAAGAAAATTTTATTGTAATTTGTATGGCCTATAACTAATAAATTTTTAACGTGTTAGAAGGATTATTTACAATATTATCATAATTAAAAAAGGTTTTTTGATTTTGCGTGGTTTTTGGCGTTAAATCTAACGCCAAATACACTAAAACAATCATAACTTTTCATGATTGTCTTCGTTTTGACTATTCAATATTAGGAAGCTGGCTAAATTTGTGATATTTGTATTGTTATACGCCACAATGACTCTCAGCGTTGTGCTGTTTATAAAATAATTTGGTTGTACAAACCAGCGTTAAATGACAAGTAAGCTAATTGGGCTGTTTCAAATTTGTTTTGTAAAATGGTTTGTCATTGTAATTGTTATATTACTATTTTAACAACCCACACCTAAGAAACATTTACAATATTTTTACAATAGCGCAGTGAGAAATATTACGGAACGTTACTTAAAAAAAAAATTATAAAGTACTTTAGTTTCATTAGCTGAAATGTTTTGTAAGCTTGTCACAGCAATGTTTATACTTAAATCTGTTTTATTATTCAGCTGCCAGAACGTTCTTGTAATAAATTTATAAAATATTTCACTTTCAGTATAATAATACGATAATATAACATAATTGTCGTATAATATAAAAATTTGCTGGTGGAAAATTTGACACAAGTCTACTTAGAAAAAAAAAATAGGAATATCAGCGTCTGAAAGAAAATCACCACAAATACATTGACAAGTGCAAATAAATCAGAAACCGATGAAGTTAGGCGACCTAAACAAGAGTACATTTTTTATGTAGAATTAAACGTTCTTTTAGATATTTAACTTTTTAAAGCATAGCCCGAGATAAAAAAAATATGTTTTGATTTGAAATTAAGCTTAAAATTCGTAATTATTCCACCAAAAAACCTAACACTACCAATTTTTAGAGTCATGCTATTAAATAAAACTTTCTCGATTATTGAGAAATTTCAGAATAAAATTTAAACATTGAACATTTGTATAAGGCATGATAAGCTCAAACATAATATTTTGATGTCTAATATTTCCAGCTTAGTGTTAACCCATTCTTTCTGACTCACTCACTCACTTTTTGTAGGCACTAAAGTTTTTGTAACGCCAGTGTTGGTTTTTCAAGTATCAAAACTGGCTTACTACGTGTATAGTAGCAACTCAGAGTTGATGGATATTGTTTTAATTTATTACGCTGTGAAAATGCTTTAGCAGAACGCCTTCCCGGTCAACATGTGCGAAATATAACTACTAGGCGGTGTGCAGAGAGTGCAAGTGCAGTGCAACGCGAGGGAAATTTGAAACCGAATCGTGAAAGAGATTTAGGTCCAGGATTTCCGCTGCCTATTGCAGCAGTGCTCGTATCATATACGAGGATCAATTATATATGTACCATGTACAGCATTTCCAAGCATTAACACCAAGGGATTGAACGATAAGGTACCATGGCCACCACGATCTCCAGAATTTAAATCATTTGGACGTCTTTTTATGGAGATATTTAAAAAATTAACTGTATTGCACCCAAGTGGGTACATACTATTGATGATTTACGATATACGATGATAGTTGAGCGTCTGGTATGTCAAACTATTTTATTAATTGAAACCTCAAATTAAATCTATTAATAATTAATAACAATAGCGGCAATAGCAGTTAAATTTGCTGTATAAAATCGGCGTTATAAAATGTTATTTATTTCTTTTCATATTTTGTTTGGTCGCAGGTTGCCGCCTTATCAGGTTTCAGAGTGGACCAGTTTCCAGTGCTGTGCAGAAATGTATCGAACTGTCCTTTTTGATTTATTCTTTACAAAACTGTATTTATAAGAGTTCCCTGTACACCCAGTTTTTTTTTTAGATAAGCCCTGAATCATCTATATATAAAACATAGCCGACACTCCATATTTTTAAATTTGCGAGTAATTTTATTCGAAAATGGTTTTCTCAGTGTATATTACCGCCTGAAAACTATTTTATCGATGTTTTAAGGTTGAATTATCAAAATAAACGCCGAAACAAAGCCCTTTCACACAATTAGGAACACAATGGTCCCGAAACTAAATGTCAGGAGCAGCAGGCTGCGAAATTTTTCGCGTCGACTGTGGTGGAATTGCATGGATTGCGTTTGTGTGTACACAAACGCGGTCGCGCGAGCAATCTGCGGTAAATCAATCCGAAATGAAGCATTGTTTGATGGCAATGGCTGTGTAAATTATGAGATCATTTTAGTGGAATCCACCGATATTCATACAGGTGTATGTCGTCCATCACTTCGTATGCGTCCCGAACCGGGCAATATGACCGTTTCACCGCGGCTTTGTTTTTTTCTGACTGTTTACCTTCTATTAGCGGTAAATGTCCAAACAGGGGTTGCAGATCGCAGTGAATCATTTCACGTCAATAGTGCGGATCACATTCGTTTATCCGTTAATGTTCAGTTTAGTGAATAAGGCTGTTTAGAAGAGAGAAATGCGTAGGACCACTTTTTAGATTTAGGTATTCAAAAGACATTTAAGGGAGATTTACACCTGCTAATATCTGAATCATCCTGTATAAACAGTGACAAATTACAATTTAATTAGCAACTTTCAATAGTGCGTATTACGATGACGGAGAATTGTCATCATCTAAAAAAGACATCACCACTGCAAAATCTTGACTGCCGCCAAATTGTTGAAATTTTATCTGTAAAAGACCATTGAATCCGCTAACATACTATGAGAATTAATTGAGTAATTTTTAAAAGTACATTTACCAGAGCATTTTCGTATGCACTTAAGTGGATTGGACAAGTACCGTTTAACCAATTTGTCATGCATTTTAAAAAAGTGCATGTAATAATTAAATTATTTTTCGATATCTAATGCAAAAAGGTACATCGGCTTATCAATTTTGTAGAAAATAAAAATCGCCTTCTAGTTTTAATTTTTTTTTTCTAATGTATTTTGTTTGACTTTTTCTCTTTTCCTTTCATTTGACATTAACTCTAATTCTGTTTTTATGGAATTACTCCTGATAAGAGATGCTAATATTTTTCTGCTAGTTCCTTGTGCTTACACATTGTTGTTATTTTTCGGTGAACATCCGTGCGATTTGCAATGTAAGTCTTAATTTCCTCGAAGATTCCTCGTAATGAAGAAGAGGTTGATTTCTAGATAATATTAAATAATTTCATCCTAGTTATTCGTATAGAGTTCTTATCTGAAACGATATAAATCATGTAGGTTAAGAAATGTATTTTTGAATCAAGTATTTCATATTGAAAATATTCTTTATTTTTTGAGTTATGTATTTGTAAAAATTTAAATCCAGCATCTTTGGTAAAACAAATCGAGATAACGATATTTGGTTCTAGCCATTCAATTTTTCTTAAAAATCGAGCTCGTGCGACTTTACATATTTTTATTCTATCTCCTCGGGAAATAGGAGACACCCACTCTATACAAAATATTTTCTTTTTCGTATTTTATTAAGAAAATATCATTAATTAGTCGGCGAATCAAATAAAATCTCACCATCTGATGAAGACGACGATTCGGCATATATGTTGCTACAATATTAAGTTTCAAACTGTGGCCAAACTGTTAGAACATTGAAATTTATAAACCAGCGCTTCACTTCAACATAAACACTGTCGCACTCCTCCTCCTAGTTCTTGTCTTGGAACTTGACGAGCGGCTTTTGTCGTGGCTTGGCGTGCCGCTCCAACATAAACGTAGGCTCTATTCAAATGTTTTTTAATGTAAACAGAATGTCGCTATAGTCATTCCAATTTTTTGAATTTTTGCCAGCTTTCTGCGTTCCCTGACCCACTGTACGGCGCTTTGCCAATGGAAAACGGCCAGTTCTGGGACGAGTGTGAGCGAAAAATGTATATAGGAATATTATGAACGCTCCACCCTGTAGATAATTTAACATTTTTGAAGGAAGGAAGAACCGGAACTTGATATTTCGTTAATATTTTCGCTGGACACCGTCGTCTGATCCTAGTCAAAGTTCGGAACCCACCAGGTCCCCTTTTACCCCCTTCGAATTTTCTGAACCGCGTCCGAAAGTATCCACGCTCCTCGTCAAACCCGCGACAGCCGACGGCGTGTGCGACAGACAGATAGATGAATCCGCAGATCCCGTCACCGCCGACATGGACCTGCCGTTGACTGTGCCGCTGTCCATTTCAGTTTCAGTCCATGGGAGTCTTGACGGTTGACGCGGCCGCATGGAAGGGGGCGGCGTGTCACGACCACTCATATTCTGACTTTTCGGGTGGCCTAGTAGGGCGCGGAGGGGTGGCTTCTATTACTAAGTCTACTCGGGGGTCGTAGGACCGCTCGAAGGGCCGATGTAAACAGTGTGATTTTGGCGGTCGATCGGAGCGTGCCGCGTACGCTCGCTCTCTCCGAGACCAGAGAGTTGTGCTCCTGTTCGGAACTTCGGCGATGCCTTTCCTGCAGCTACGATGAGGAGCAAAAGTGTGCCAGTGAACATTTTCATAAGGAAAATCAACACCATCCTAGGTAAATATACGTTTTGGTTTTCCTGGGTGTTGTGGTGAATGAAATAGTGTTTAGTGTTACTTTAGTGCTGATTAACACGCATTTGCAAAGAGAAAACGCTTTGACGGGTGAGGAATGTTGTTATTGTACACCTGAAACTGGATTCTTGACGATAAGATATTTTTATTAAAACCAATTCCGTATACTTTATCGCTTTCCCACATATCCATAATTTAGATTTCTAATATACTTATGGGCATGTATAAATATAAATTTGTGTTTTGATAAACCTGTAAAAATGAGGATTATCGAATCAATTTTTTAGTGGGCAGTTGTTTGTTCGGACCTAACCCATGACCTTACTAGTGAAATTTTCCGAAGTGATGAAAAGACTTGAATATTTTTCCTATTTATCATTGGATATTTGTAATTATATTCAGTGGTATACGGTTTTGTACTTCGAAATTTAAATTTTATACTTGGAGTTTTGATTTAGGAACAGTAGTTATTTTGGTGTGCCTTATGTTTTTGATATTACAAAAATTGTATTCACGTTTTAATTAAAAACTGAGCAGTACCTAGATAAGCAAAAATATATTCAAAAAAGCAAATTTAATAGTAGTTATTATTTATAATATACATATAAAGTGACGATATTTTTAATGTCCAAATGACGGTTGAACAAAAATGATGCATTGCGGTTACACTAATAAAAAAATAACGTGAATTTTAATATACAAGGTGTCAAAAAATGACGCGTCCATATTCTGGGAAGTGATTCTACACGAAAAATTAATGCCACAAAGCCCTATAACATTTTTTCAATAACAACCGAACAATTTTTAAGGATTTTTTAACGATTATTAATTATGTTCTATCCAAATTTATAAAAATCTTCAAACAAGTCCAAGGAAAGTTTAGACCCTTTGGCATTGGAGAATATGCGTCTAATTAGAACGTAGATGCAAAGGACCGCTAGTGATACGTGTACAAAATTATAAAAAAATAGGTAGACTCGCAAAAAAATTATTAGAAGAAATTCATAAAACAATTTACTAATTTTGAATTTTTGAAAAAATATTGAGCTTTGTGGTATTAATTTTTCGTTTAAAATTACCCTGGGACCATTATTTCCGGACACCCTGTATAAGTACTTGTATAAACTATTTAAATACTAATAAATAGTCATTTAGTACTTTGGATATAATTACACCGCGGAATGAAAATTAAATATTTTTTTTCTTGTAAAAATGTAATCGAAATCCGGATGTAACTAATTAAAAATAAACGTTGTACGTATACGCCATAAAATTGCTTGTACAATCGTTTGCAATAATAATGACACTCATTAAAATAAATTTTGTGATTTCTTTTGAACTGCTGACGTATTTGTAATGAAATCTACTCTCAACTTTTAACATTTGTCCTTACTTGTCTTACTCACCAATAGAGATTTAAAGTATTTCTACTCAGAATTTTCAGAAGTTCAAAAGCTGTCATTATTATTCCAAAATCATGTACCTAAAGGAGAAGTACAAAAACTATGATCTGACGAACAAGCGTCAATTACGGACAGTTTGACGAACACAAAATGTGAATAACGAACTATCCGTCACAACAACGGACTTTTAGTTTTTTTTTTAATATAGGTAGTGCCCTAGGACTGTTGACAAA
This sequence comes from Monochamus alternatus, assembly GCA_037114965.1. Taxonomy (NCBI): domain Eukaryota; kingdom Metazoa; phylum Arthropoda; class Insecta; order Coleoptera; family Cerambycidae; genus Monochamus; species Monochamus alternatus. The sequence goes on from CM073430.1 coordinate 21,262,145, forward strand.
AATTGAAATGATGCAGGTAAACACAAAGAATTTTTTATTCTATGAACATGAATTCCAAAAACATTTCTTGCAACCTACAATCCTTTACTGTTTAAAAAATAATAATAATAAATAAAATCAGAGCAAGAGGCAAACACAATATTTGTTGAAGAAATTAATTTAATAAAATATCTAAATGAAATTGAAATAAAAATATACATCATAAAAGAAAATTTAACATATCGTAGGTGTCATAAGAAAACTAGACTATTTTGGAACATATTTTCTAATTTTTAATATCCATGTCTTTTTTTAGTATCTTTTATAGTTAGAAGTAGTTACAGCGCCCCTGTAAATCTCTACCTGATGTTTTAGATTTCAGTTTCAGAAACAAACATTCAAATTTTGGTTCAATTTTGCTTTACCGTTAATGACAAATTATGAAAATTTGTTTTTTCTAACTTTAAAGAACTGTAGTTTAGAATCGATGCTATTTATGACACAGGCACAGGAGACAAAGTTACATTTTTGCATATTAAATCTACAACTTCATTTTTACTATTAGCCCTGAAACAGAACCTAGTATTACCTCAAAATTCGATAATAAATATCCCAGAAATTTTATGAATACTTAACACAGCCGGGAGATATTTTTACTGCAATATCACACTTTGGATTGTAAACTTTTATTACACTCACCTTTCGGCAGTACCCTCTACTAAATATTTTTATTGTACCCGTTTTACAGTGTCATTGTTTACAAGAATGGTCCTTGAAGGGTGAAATAAATTGCTGGTTTATGACGTTGGTTTTAATATGGTTCAAAATTAGTGTTCCGCAATGGTATATTGTAAAGGTTTCACCAAATAGTGGTAAAGGCTTCAATTTTTGCATCACGAGAAAACAGAAACAGTATTAGTACTCCTGTTTTATATGACCATAAAAGGAGATGGTCGAGGAGTTACAACATTGATATAAATTATTCTGATAGAATAGATAGGCATAATGAACAATATGAAAGGTTTATATTATTATGACAATGATTTAAAAGTACGTCATGAAACAGTGTTTTCGCGAAAGGAAACGATTTTAAACATTTAAATGTGGGCCAGTTTTTAAATTCAGCAGTTTGGTGTGGTGGATTCCTTCTAACCAATCAGAAATCAGATTTTTTAAAACAATCCATTAAGATTGAATTGAATTGAATTTAAACACAGGCCCTCTTTGAATAACTTTATGTTAGGATACCATGTATAATGGATAACGAAAAACAAAATATTGGTTGACGTAAATATTTCTAAAAACATCTGATATTTTATTCAAATGAACTTGGGTGAGGGGTGAGGATTTTATTAATTTTCATAACTTTTAAATTTAAATGTGGCAACTTAATAATTGAAAATATAAACTGCTGTTTATTTCATGAAAATCGAAATTTTCGATAATATTTAAATATATTCTAGTTTTCAAAGAAGTTCCTTATTGTTTATAATTTTAAAAGGTTTTAAAAGATAGCTTCGAAATTACATCGATATTGGTATATAGGTATGTACTATAAATGCATCTACCTTAAATTTCTAGCGTTCAACTTTTTCAAATTTTTACTAAACGCATTTTCGAGCGTGGTGGAAATCACCCTCGTCTCTTTCGTCTGAAAGGTCATTGCATATGCAACAACCCTAGTGTTTAAAAAGACACTAGCTGTCCTTTAAATCTCCAGCAGGACCAGGCTTATATTAAATAAGCTCCTGTGACGTTATTGGCCATTTATTCAAGCTTGTACGTCACGCATGGATGCCAATCCAAGTTGTTTATGGTAAACAGTTGCAAATTATGCCAAAAAACACGCGTCAAAAAGAAAGGTATAAATATTAGTAATAGTGTTGGCTGAGACAAGAAATCTTTGAAATTTGAAAAAACCTTATCTTGCAAAATAAGGCAAAACTCTGAAGTATTGTTCTTGTTCCATGTTACAAGATCATGTCTTGTATTGTCTTGCGAAAATTATTCAAATTTGTTGTCTTGCAATTTGCAAGCCTCTTGCATACAATCATACAAATGAGAAACGGGGAACTTTATTACGATTTTAGCAACAGTGGTGATTACTCTCGGTCGGCTACAGTCCTGCTCGGAGCTCACAAACAGTCGATATGGTCGATCGTCGACAGTAGTCGATTGATAGACTTTATAAATTATTAAAACGGCCAGTAGTACATAATAAGTAATAAACAAGGAACGAAATAGGTGAAACAGAATCGAACTTTTTCAGTCAAGTAGCAGCGAATTTAAAATAGAATAGAAAAATGTAATATTTATTTTTTCAGCTATTTGCTAAAATATTACCCCTTCTCATAATTGCAAGACTTCATGCCGTAGCAATATTTCATGTTTTGACTTTTAAATCTTGCCTTAAGTTTTGAAATGCACATCGTGCCTTGCCTTACCAGACCAAGATAGATGGTGTACAATAAACTAGAAAGATATAAAGTCTTGTTTAAAGGCACCAGGACAGAGAAATTGTCATTTCCATAGTTGTCAGACATTGGAAATGCTTGTTTGTTTAATTTTATGTAAACTGAAATATCTCCACTACAAATGGGCGAATTATTTAAGCCGCGACTAACCGTCATTGTCTATCGTACAGATGTTTATTGACTTTGTTTCTTTGACGCAAAAATAATGAAATGACAGGAATTTTCGAATGATGTGGTGTAGATGTGTTGGAATATTAACTGGCAACTAAGACAGTGCACTGTATCGTTTGGTTCTGCATCGCATTTTATCAACGATAGTTAATAATATAATTTATATCACAGCCAAACTGTACCGAACAGGCGAGCAACTAGCTTAATATAACATGAATATTTAATAGTAGGTACATTATTATTATTATTATTATTATTATTATTATTATTAAAAATTCAATAAGGGCAGAGGACAAAGTCCTATTATGCCCATTACAAGAAAAAAACAACAACAAATAATATGCCTGTGACAAGTAAGTACATACAATTAAATTACATTTACATTTACAATTAATCGGTGTGAGAACTGACAAACAGTAACAAAATAACCAATAAACACTTAAACTTACAAATAGTAGACAAATGCACAAATTTAATTGAGAAACCAATCTAGCCAAAAGCGATCATATAATTGTCAATCTTATTTTTAAAAGAATTAATTGATTGAGCATCTAATACATCAAGGGGCAGATTATTCCAAAAGTCAAAGTTCCTGTTACTAAGAAAATACTGTCTGGCCCGTGTCTTGAATGATTCCTTTTTTAATTTATATTGGTGTCCACGCAGGCGAGCATCTGTGTTGAATGGAAAAATTGATCATCTTCTGTACTTACTTATACTTTAACTATATACTTATTTTTCTCCATTGATACTCTTTCTGCAGTAAAATTGTTTATGGCTATGTTTGCGCATAGACTTTTCATTCTAATTAAATGTGAAGACAAAAGGGTATTATTTTATTTGCAACGTTTTATTTGATGTTTAGAGCCATAATGGAAATGCTATGAGCGATTAAAGCAAAGTTATTACAACCGTACAGTTTACCTTAACTATTGTAACATCCCCTCTTTTTCCTCGTGGTCATGGATTAAAAACATGTATCTGCCCGTAAAATATAGATAATTGAATTTTATCATATTTCACTCTTGTGTTTCTAAACGATTTATTAACACAGCGTGCGGTTCTAAGCGGAGTTAATTGCTGTGAAAATAATTCTCTTGTTAATCAAGATGCGACAAGGAACTTGCGGTGCATTGGGGCATTCTAACTGGAGCTATTGATTGGGGAAGGTGGGCGGCAGCATGAAATGTTCTGTTCTAGACCTGTCGCTCCAGACGTCTCCGAGAGTGACAGCGCTGTCCGAGTGACATTTCGAACCTCCGAACGTTTCTCTGTCCCTTCTCTATCGCTGTCTGCTTGGGGTGGTGTCGCAGGTGGTAGCGACAGTCTCTGGTAGAGCGCCGCAATCTCCGTCGAAAGAATACGGTAACTTTTCTCAACTTTCGAATGTTATCAGGTGAAATTTAAGCGTGCCAAATGTGTTCTGTTCTATAGTATTTCACGATACTGAACTGATGTTTTTTTTTTATCGTTATGTGTTTATTAACGTGATCCGTTTATACCTACTTCAATAAAATATTACCATAAATAACTGGAACACGATGTGACGTTTGCATCACGCTTGACTTGGTGATAACGAAGCATGTAATGGTTGGTTGTTGCGTTGTGGTGCCGCCATCAGTACTCGCTACCAGTTGGAAGTGCTGACCTCTATCCGTCCAGCAGATCAATGCGAAGAGCTTAAAAAGAGACAGCAGACGGACATGTCACCGTCACCTGCACTCCCTCTTCAAAGACATCGTACAAACTTTTAACAAGGGAAGAACTATACAAGACGAAAAACTATTGTAATCGATATCGCAGTTGTTTTAGAGCTCTCATAAAGATAAATACCCATTACAGCAATACGAGATGATTTTGGAAGAAGTTATTATTCAAATTAGAATATTTTGTTCTCTGACAATTAAAAATTTAAAATAATTATGATATACAGGGTGAATCAGTCATAATGTCATTAATTCTAACCACGCATTTGGAAAGTCTAATAAAGATAGAAAATCGAAAAAAAATTATACTCCACCTTTCAAAAGATAAATAAATCAACTCATAACAATCGGTGGTAACACGACGCTTCTGATACGCTACAAATTTGCTGATAACGCGTTTTGAGTATTGAAGTTATATACAGGGTGTTTTTAAGTGAAGTAGCAAAAATGAGACCACAGATTCCTTAGGTGAAAATAAATTGATTTAACCTAACATACCTAATCCCAAGTCGCATAATAAAAAAGATACAGGGTGTCAAATATTTACATAAAATTTGTAAATCGGGGAGGCGAGAAATTCAAATTTGTTTCTAATTTTGACGTCACTAGTAGAGGACGCCACTTGTGGCACACCATGTTTCTTTTAAATGGTAGAACTTTTTTGCAGCTCAGTGTGATTCTCTTACCTGTTTTATTTAAAAAAGGTATACCTTGCTGAAGTTGGTAGGAGTAACTATTTTTTAAATAATCCGATTTGAAATGATCAGTGCACCGAGTAAAAACTGTGTTGGTTTCAGGTAAAGTTTTGTGCTGACAATACAACATATTACTTGAAAAAATTGTTTAGAATGCAAGTTCAAAATTTTATACAGGAAATATTTTGGATAAAACATACCTATTTTTGCCACCTTTTTGATGATTTTGAAAGCAGAATCAAGTTGAGCTTGGACGTTCATATTCCCAAATAATGCAAATCGCATTTGATTATGAATATGAATCAGAATCAAATCCATTACTCATCATCACTAGGTACCGAATAAATACGCACACGGAAAACACAAACGCACTTGTCTATTAAAATGTCTTCTACGACTCTGTTCAGCAGAGGACAAGCGCGGTCTTTCACTACTTCACTTTACCCAAATTGAACTGATGGATGAATAAGGGAGAGAAGTCGGGCCGCGTGCATCTGTTTTAGATGCAGTTCGACGGACCTGGACGATGTTCGACTTATTCAGTCGGTTACGAATTTGAATTGCTAACTTTTTAGCTGTGCCGAATGTGCTTATTACAGCCTATCCGATGTCGGCACTGATTCCTGGGTTGGAACTACAAAATTCTCATGATATCATGTTACATCGGGTGTTTATAAAAATATGGTTTATTTGTAATTTCAATATTAAATATTTTTTATGTTGAAACTAAATATGTTAATTACATATTTTTAAAAATTGATATAGAATTAATTACATATTGCAATAAGTAGGTACTATAGGAAAATATTTAAATTTGGCAACGTTGAGTCAGGCCGACACCGAGTGGAACTGCCGCCAGAGTGACAGTCTGAAAAGGGGTTTATACAGGGTGAATCTTAAATAAGTACAAATATTTTAACTGCTGGTGTAGTTCGTCATTTAAATCAGTCTAGTGAAAGCCATTTTTAAAAATTTCTAATATTTACGGAGATATTAATTTTTTTTAAAAATACCCACATTTTGAGGACCGCTGGCTGATTTTTCATCCAACAACGTAATGAAACATATGATTTGTTGCGAGGTTGCCATATCTCCTCAAATATAAATATTACGTTTCCTTTAACGTAATAGTTCTATTTTAAAAATACTTGTTTTAAGCATAAGTACAGTAAAATTGGGTATGTAGTATGATACGCAGCAATATTAACATAAATTTTAACATCTGAACTAACCTTACTATACTTCAACGATTAAAAATGAATTTCCGCAAGTTCAATACTACCGTAAAATATTTAGGAAGATATTACGTGATATTACTATGTCCAATGTTCAAAAATTATACATAAACGTGCACACAAGCTTACCTGTTTGTTAAAAAATTAACTATTTAATCAGTAATCCACATTTCACAAGTTAAATGTCATTGTAGACTGTTAGAAAGGGACACAAAACATAATTTCCTTAAGTTATTTTATGAAGAATAACGAAAAACTATGCACGCGTTTTTTATTTAAAATGGAAATAATGTCAACTTTTAGCAAATTTTATTGCTATTTTCATGCATTATGTGGGGTTAACAAGTTTGACTTGGGCTTCCGATAATCTGTCATGACAGTCAATGACAGTTTGATAATAAAAAATAATATAAAATGTTACACTTGACAAAATTCGCTAAAAGTTGAGATTTTTTCTTCCTTGAAGCAAAGACATTTGTGTAATACTGGCAACACTGTGAACCACACGTTCAGTCTGCAGCACTATGACTCATAAAAGTATGAAGGGTCGGTCTAGGCCAGCGGTCCTCAACAAGTTTTCTACTGAAAAATTATGAAATTTATTTAAAATTTCACTTTTTTATTTCTGATTTTTTTGTAAAAAAACTATTAATTATGTGTTCTACACACAAAACTATACTGCTGGTTAAAATATGTGTACTTATTTAAGATTCATCCTGTATAATGGTTTGAAAATATTTTTTTCGGCGTAAATATACATTTACAATTTTTTTTTAATCGCGTACTCGTACTCGCATACTCATTTTTCACTATTTTATCTTAGAATTAGTGACATTATGACTGAATCGCCCTGTATATAATATCAACGATTGTTCCAATACCTCATTCCGACTTCTCTCTAGTGTCTAAACGACAGGCGCATTTCGTCAGCACGCTGTACCTTTCGAAATATGCATAATTACGTCGTTACAGATTACGGAGCCGTGATAAATGTCTGTACGTTTTATGGCCAGAGGCGCCATCTACATCACCGGTCCTGGCGCGATAGCAGTCCGGATGACATATCCAGCTCATCAGGACCAATTAATTGGACCTTGGCCGTTAAAAAGTGTCGATAGTAAACATTAATCTCAGCTGTCAATCTTTCTTCACATTATACCTGCCCCGTCCGGCCAGGTAGATGAGTTGCCAGGGGCGTAGGTAGCGAGCGGAAGCGGGGTTACAAGTGTTCGACTCCAAACAATGTCTTTTCCACTAGGGTTAGTATACGTCCGTGGAAGGCATGGTTGAACTATATACGAAGACCTGTGGTTAAAAGATATATTTTCTGGTAAAAATTAAAAACTGAGATATGCACTAGTTATGCTTCATTCTGTCAGTCTCTTTGCATATATTTTGTGCAATTCTGGAAGACTTTTTCTTCGAGTGTTCAACTGCATCATAATGTAACGGAATTTTGTTTGAAATTTCGCAAATGCAGTGAATAACTAGATAATTACAGTTTTATACTACCTGCATATACATATATAGTTATTATATATATTAATACAGAACAACTTTTTTTTATTTTCTATAATTTTTATTATCTGCATCATTCACCTGAAGGCAACAATGGCAATAAAAAATATTTTTTAGTAGTAAATTCTTTTTTACTTTTATTCTGTTTCCTTTTGTATCTTAGTTATGGAGATGATTGCAAATATCAATTTATTAAATTAAAAATCCTAACAGTTCCGTCAGTGTACATATTGCAATATCTGCTACACATAAAACAAAACACATATTTTTCAGACTAGTAGTGAAGTACACGCTCATAATGTTGGATCTAAGGTTAATTATCTGTAATGTTTTTGAGAGAATTTATAGCATTCTAGATTATATACAATTTAAAAACAATATAAAAACTTACTTACTTTATATCATTTATTTTTATTTATTGTACTGCCCCCTATCCATTTTTTTATTATTTTACTTTGGTATATATTTGTACATATACTATTTATGTTCTGTCATATCTTACACGTTTTTTTTAAATTTCTTATATGATCTACTTCTTTAAGAATGTTCCTTTGCCTTGACCGTTTGTGAACACTTTGTGCAACAGCACTAATAATAAATAAATAATTTACACTTGATGAAACGTACGTACGACCCTGTCTTACGTAGACTAACGCTTCTACCAATATGATTTTTTTGCCGTAATATCCGTTTACCAACTGATTTACGAAGATTTGGTTTCGTTACGAATCTACATGAAATACATAAATACAGTTTCAGAATCCTGGTAGGCACCTTAAAAGGAGTTTTAGAAATTGGATAATAAGTATATAATATAATAATATATATATAATAGTCTCTCTACTTCGCATTCTAATCGGATGATTAGCCCAGAAGTCGGAGACTTGTGCGAGAGAGGGGGCGGTATATTAGAAACATCATTAATTAAGTGGATGGTCAAACGCCGACCGGTATCAATCTCTCACATTAACCCAAGCCTACAATTTTCTACTCTGTCAGATCTAAAAGAAAATGCCAGTCCTCTCTACAGGTATAGCTGATCTGAGATCTTCCGGCCGCGAAAATTGAACTCGGACAGAGTGGTACACATCGATTCAAGTATTGAAACCTTAAACTTGTCAGCCACAACATTTTTTACATATTGTCATTATTACTTATTGCTTAACTATATATATTAATCAGTAAAGTGTGTTTAGATAAACTGTATAGTATTAAATGCATGAGTTTTTTCTTATAAATTCGCGATATTAATAATATTAATTATTTTAATTAATTAGGTACCTGGTTAAATATTATTTAATTTAGCTGAGTATTTAAAAGAGTAATAACGTGTGTTTTATTTGATGGTGAAATAATATAAAAGTGCGCGCCACTGGCGGGTTCTACATTTTAATTACTTTTTTACTTCAGTTTCGGATTCAAAACAATTTTAATGATGTCAGCATCGGGAGTGACGAAGGTTTCGGGGGGCATAAAAAATGTAGCAATAAGATTTATAGAGCAATGGACCCAATAATCAAGTGAGCCGGCATTCTCGGCGTGGCTGCCTGGATTTCGGAGTTAATTTCAGTCAACGGTGACTGACAGATGGCGAATTTAGAATTTTATTACGAAGGCGAAAAGAAGCAGGACGAACTTGATATAAATACAATATATCCTTGTCCGATGGGTTCGCCTCGGCTCGGTTTGGACATCCCTAACGACCGCGCCGGCATTCCACCACGGAAAATAAATTCTGGTCGGGTCCTCAAGGCCGGTCGTCGACTAATAAATTTTTCAGTAAGATATGTCTAGAGTTCGGTGATATACTCTGGTAATTTAGTAATTTGAATATTAGAGTACAATAAATTTGGCTGGAAAAAATTTGTATTTTGATTCCAAATGTAAACAAATGTTAAATCGAATGACCAAAATGTTCTTATTTCAAAATTATAGAATAATATAAAACGTTACAGTCCTAAAAATGATGAAAAGTTGAATGACCTAACAAAGTTTAAAAGAAAGAACAAGTTTCTTTGTCTTGTATTCTCAGCACCAATCTTTGGTGCTGTGTGTATTTTCGACTTTAACAGGTGCCAGTGAAAAGCACGAAAAATGATAATTTAGAAAAACTGTAAAATGATTAAATTGAGAAAAACTATATGAAATTATTAATACTTGTTTTTTTTAATTGAGATTTATAGTTCTATAGATTAAAAAATAATCAGTTAAAAGCTAATGAAAAAATAATTAAAACAACACAAACATCAAAACTCAAATGACAAAATTATAAAACAATTTTTTTATGTCACAAATTGAGCAGTATAAAATATCAAGCTGTGATTCAATATTAGCATAATTAACAGTAATTTGATACAACGCGGAACTTTTATAGATATTCATATTATGACTGTTTATCCAGAGCAGGTTATTGTTTGTAGCATTGAGCCTAGGAATATGAAAATTCAATAAGGAAGTCAGATACTCACACTTAATTTTATTAATAATAACTATGAAGAAAAATAATAGCGTGCAAGGCACGTCTTCTAACTAGACTCCTCGTATTGAAACGCTCATAAAATATTTCTTGCGGTACACCTCTAGCGGGATAGACGTCATCGGGCATGAATGCAACGGATTTAAAAAATCTACGTTGGACCTTCTCAAGAGAAGTAATGTGTGGATTAAATTAGATTCTACACTACATACATGCTCAAGCCTGGACCTCACAAACGTATTAAAAAGTAATTTAAAAGTATCAAATGATTTGAAATTGAATTACGAAACCCAGGCTCTTGTAAGCATTCGCAACAACATTTCGAATAAGACCATTAAAAGAAAGCTTGCGATCAAAAGTGATTCCAAGGTCATTTATTCAAGTTGGCCTTGCTAAAGTAACACCTTGAATAACATAATCACATATTATAGTATCAATCCTACGACTATAAGACATCACATTACATTTACCAATATTAAGGGGCAGCTTGAAGCTTTGCGCAATCCCGAAGAGAGTCAATTATACAAATATATTTTCAAATCATCAGCATATAAGAGAAATTTTATGTCTAGTTTATCAGCATATCGTTATGAAAATAATAAACAAAACTGGTCCGAGAATTGAGCTTTGCGGCACTCCAGAGATCTGAGTAAAATATTTAGACTTGTGACCGTGGATTTGAACAAACTGTGTTCTGTCAGATAAGTACGACTGGTATAGAGAGATCAAATTGTTACTCATACCCACATTATCCAGCTTGCAGAGCCGTCATCCATGGTCAAGCGTGTCGAAAGTCAGTATAGATGACGTCTACTTGATGTCTACGATCAAGAGCTTCACTGATAAACTGGGTCTTACACACTAAGTTAGTTTCAGTAGAACGACGAGTTACAAAACCATGTTGTTCAGGTGTAATAACGTTAACTTGTGTAGATAAGAAACTGTAAATTAATATTTCAAACATTTTTGAGAAATTCAGAATGGCAATTGGTCTGTAATTAGTTATATCATTTTTTGAGCCCTTTTATAGATTGGACATATTCTAGATATTTTCCATAAGTCATGAAAAAGGCATGTACGTAAATTTAAGTTGTATATTGTACACAACGGTTCACAGAAGATGATACTACAGTCTCTGACTAAGAAATCAGGTAAAAGATCAAGTCCAGAAGTTAAATTAGGCTTAATTCTTTTAATTGATGCCAGTACAACATCAGGGTAAATATTTTTATATTGAATGAATGATATAACGCATTATTATATGGGAGACAAACACTATCATTGTCATAAGTACTCGACTCAATATATGCACTAGAAAAAAATTCTCTGGCAAAATTCTCCACAATCAATTGAAGGTCTTATATAGAGCTATCGTTAAAGGCAGATGGAACAGTAGAAATTCCTTTCTTAGTATTAATGATTATTAGTTTTTTTGTATAAAGGAATGGTAGCATTTCCGCTTACATTTTACTTTTTTTAAGTTGAGTTCTCCCAGTCATAGTCTCGTGCTATTATATAAAATTTCATGTTCTGTCGGCTCTAGCAATATTGACATGTCTTTTTGAAACTCTCTGTATATTACTTTCACGAATCGAAGCCTCATTAGATAAAATAATACTATTTCGTCACCATTTGTATCAATTTTTTTCCTAATTTCATTATGTCCATTGTTAATAAATATTTCATCTACTGAATTTTAATTTAAATTTTGTTTGTAATCAACCTAATTAGAGATTGGGCCAAAATCAGTCTGCATCAAATACAGTCAGATATATATATATATATAATACCCTGTATCTCGAGAACGGTGATTTAAAACTTCCTGCTTAAACTCGTTTAAAACTTGATGCACCCCGTACGTTTTCATTAAGATCGTATATCCTTTTTAGGGTATTGCGTATACGGGTATAAATTGACTTAATATTGCCCCACTTACATCCTGTCAGAATATTTCATTTGGGGAATATGATATGGAGGGAATATATTAAAAACGGCGAAGGGACTGTGAGACAAACTTGAAAAAGTTTCCCGTCATTAATCAATGGCCACTGTGATTTATAAGAGGTAGTAAATTGTAAGACGCAGGAATCAGGACCGCTCTGTGAAAGACATATGACCCCATTTGGGATGTAATATCAACTTGTGACAAATGTCGACCTGATATTCGGGCACATATTGTTTCTATATTTTAATAGTAATTTATTTGTTCGATGGCCTTGGCTTTAAAGTCAGTGTTTCTGGTATAGACTTTCGGAAAAGAATACCATCTACGAGGGGTGGTGAGAAGCCTATATTTTAATTAAATTTGCATTTTAATGGAGCTCGGTTCAACAGACTATAAAAAAACTGTGTGTCGGTTCAGACATGTAGGAACCATTTCTGAGGTATAGGCCTTGAATTTTCTTGAGAATAATGTACTTATTTTATTATAAATATTTCAAAAACATATACTGATAACTCCTAGTTTAATACACAGCTGAACGTTTGTCGTTAAGAGAAGTTTTCGTAAATAACCTACATTGACCTTCGGTTTACATTGGTGCCACTTTTCTTTCAATATTAAAAATGTATTCATTATTTTATTGTATGATATTCAGTAAAATAAAAAAATAAAAAGCAAACCAAACTTGAAACATTTATTTTGTTCCATTTAACACTAGATATAACAATTCTGTTGATGAATTTACTAGGTCATTTAACTCTCAATCATTTTGTTGTATTGTTTTTAAATCCTTAAATTTTATCATTACCGCCTGTAAAATAATAGCGACCACAAAAATAAACAGCCTGGATGTGCCAACATTTGACAAAAATAATCTTAACTCCGTATAAAATTTCAATTGTATCGGTCGCAATGCAACGTCGCCTGTTCTTTTGTTAATTGGATTTTAATAGTTTGTTTTGGTAGCTCTTGGTAAATCGTTTTACACCGTCGACAGGCTGTCGAGTATTTTTTGTGTGGATCCTGATTGAGTCACTAATAATAGTTTAGTGTGTGAGGACCCCCGGAGCCCAACAAATGACTCTGTGTCAAAGGGCTGCACGCGACTGCTGCCGTCCGCAGGTCGGGTTTAAGGGGATATGGCCTGCCGACGAACTCTAGTGAAAATATCAATTGGTAAAACGTGACCAAACTGCAAAGCTGTGATGGAAAATTGATCAAAAGTAAAAAACCGTTATCATAAACTCATAATGGCAAGAGAAATAAATAGTATGTAACTTAGTGATAATATGGACTTCTGTAAAATTGAAAACGTTTTAGTGATGTCAAACATTAAGTAATTAAAAATTGTATAACATAATTTGTTTGATATAGATATATTCTTGTAGAACAACTTTTTCATGATTCATAACAATTATTTTGAAGTAGGTACTTGCAAAAGACATTTTTGACAAATCACAAAAATTATTTGTTTAGCACTCGATTTAGCATATATTACATGAAATTAAAATTAAAGTAATTCATTGCAATTACTAAATTTAACCGAGAAAGGCAATAATAGGAAATATACACAGTCACAACAAGACATTCAACAAGAAACTTGATGAGCATCTGTCAATAATTTAAACAATAGTAAGTCAGTAATTAATATATCAAATGGAGTCTGCATAAATTAATTCATTTCAATAGGGTACTCATGGATTTGACTACTGGCTAAATACATTTTTTATTCTTAATTGTGTCCAATAAATGAGTGCATTCATATAGAGAAGACAAAGTTTTAAAATTATTTTACTTGCAGTGGTATCTAAAACCCATACCAGTAATACACCCTACCGCTCGCTTTTCCAAGCGAAAATTTTTTTACGCATATCATATAGATCTATGGCTTGGTTTGACTATCCTTCTCCGTTTCGTTTTATCCCTAATTTTTTCTTTCCATCTGATAATCTGTATTTGCTGTAGGTTTTCCTCGATCTCTGTTTCTATCTTGCTTTCAGTAGTCTTCTCCTCTTACCCCCAATTGTTCACGTCATGTCAATTTTTTGGTGTCCTTCTGTCCTGTTTTAATTCTTCAAACCTCTATATATTTCCCCAGTTTGTGAATTTTCAAAAACTTTTCTTCTTCCGCTCCTTCCAGTACTTAGTTTTTCCCTCATTAATATATATGGCGAACACAGATGCCTTTTATAGTATATAGTGCCTGATCTATTGACACCTGCATCTGTTATGACTTTGTATAGCACTAAGCTAAATAACACTGATCTTAATGGATCTCCTTGCTTCAATCCGTTTTTCACTTTAAACTCTTACGTGGTTCTAATTTTTCTTTTTCTTTATTCTCAGTATTTTTCAGTGTTAGGCGTATCATGTTCCTTATCTTCTTGCTGTCTTCCAAATTCTCTAAAACCTTATATAGTTATTTTCTTTTTATTTTGTCATAGGCTTGTTTATAGTCTATAAATAAAACCAAGGTCTACTGTATTTGAAACTTTTAGCCTGAATTTCTCGCAGACTGAAAACTTGATCTAGATACTTCTTTTTCTAAAGCCACATTGATTCCCCAATTTTATCCTCCACTTCTGTTACCAATCTACTTTTTATATACGTGGCTAGTATTTTATATACCAGATTCAGCAATGCGATTCCCCTGTAGTTCTGCTCTTGGTCATTTTCTTTGTCGTATATTAAAACGTTGTACTTACATCATAGAAAAACATGTACTTGACCACATTTCTTTATCTAAGCCGATTCCTCTTAAGTCGCCAGTCCAGGATTCTCTTTTTTCCCCATCTTCCTTTGCATGCGTCCTCCTTCGCGAAGCCCTCGACAATACTTTATTGTTCGCGCTCCGGATTGTTAACCTTCTATCATATACGGCCTCGGGGGTCTACCTCGCATATTGAGGTATTGGGCCTGGTTTTACCCTACTCCTATTGATATTTCGGTTAATTTGTTAAAATTAATGCACAAAAAGATACTTTATACACTTTATTTTGGTAAGCATAATAAGGTATGGTTTGAGTTATAAAGTACCGAATGTATTAATATTGTACATATACAGGGGTATCCTATAAAATCTCCTAAACTAAAAGAAGTAGGCGCTGTTGTTTAATTTACAAATTTTGATGTACAGTGGTTTTGCGGATTGTTATGCGATGATCTAGGTAACTGGTCGCTATCAGTAACAGGACTATTAAGGTGCACATCCCTAGCCTTAGTTGGCATTCTTTGGCCTGCTCTTGTTGTTCTTGGGCTGGCCAAAAATAAGGAGTTTTTGGTATACATGTGGGGTCTTAACACAGCCATTGTTCAGCTACAGCGTGTCAAAAATTAAAAGAAAAACAATTTTAATGTATAACCGGTTGAGATAATTTAACCAAATTTAGTGTGCATATTTAGTAAGACAGTAGGTATGAAACAAAAAAATATCAGCTTTAGAAACTTACCAGTAGTGGAGGTGTGGGTATCATCACCCTGTATAATATTACAAATAAAATAGGTCATCATATGCGCCATTGTATTATCTTCACTTTTTGTTTCTTTAGATTTTTTGTATTCCAAACCGATTAACAACAAAATTGGTTTATTTGATCAAATATGTGTATTTTTACATATATGTTACTTAAATTACTTAAACATATCTTAGGGAGGTTTTGCAAAACAATAATAATAAGAGGCCTTCATCTTATTTTATACCTGTTGTGTATTGTCAAATTAAGCTTATTCAAAAATTATAATATAATAATAATATCTCTACCCCTCATTCTAATCACGAGAATTAGCCCAGAAGTCGGAGACTTTTGCGGGACAGGGGGCGGCATATTATTATTAAGCACGCCGCATTTGTGCCCAGGAACGACCACTATTCAGTGCAGGAATGAACCTGGAAACCTGGAAAACCTCATTAATTAGAGGGGTAGTCAAACCTCAACCGGTATCAATCTCTCACATCGATCCAAGTCAACATTCTTCCACCCTACCATACCCGCAGAGAGGGTGCCAATCCTCTCCACGAATATAGCTTATATACGGTCTACCGGCAGCGGGGCGCGAACCCACACCGATCTAGTCACCTCTATTCAAGTACTGATGCCTTAAATCGCGCGGCCACTGACCGACCGATAATATGAAAGCTCACATATATATCTACCATTTTAGTTTGTTAATTATGTTTGCTTTCGAAACTATAATTTTTGTAATACGTTGTTTTGACGGTAACGTAGCCATTCGATTTGGTTCGAGATGCATTCTTGATGACTGGGAAAAGTTCTAGAAAACGTCAAAATAGAGGTATTACAAATATTATAATTTCGAAAGCAAACAGGAACATAATTGTCAAACTAATAAGGTAGGTGAGCTTTCGTATCAATGTTATATAAAAAAAATATATTTTAATGTTTAAACATTAAACACATTTAATAATATAATAATATAATATCTCTACCCCTCATTCTAATCACAGGGATTAGCCAGAAGTCGGAGACTTGTGCGGGAGAGGGGGCGGCGTATTATTATTAAGCAGGCCACATTTGCGCCCAGAAACGACTTACGTTGGTAGGCCCTAACCACTATTCAGTGCAGGAATGAGGGAAACCTGGAAAACCTCATTAATTCGGGGGGTAGTGAAATATCAACCGGTATCAATCTCTCACATTGACACAATCTAACATTATTCCACCCTACCATACCCGCAGAGAGGGTGCCAATCCTCTCCACGAATATAGCTTATATACGGTCTACCGGCAGCTGGGCGCGAACCAACTCCGATCTAGTCACCTCGATTCAAGTACCCGATGAAACGAATAACACCGACATGTGTAATAGTTACACATAACACTTGTTATATTAACACACTGGATTGTGTTAACTCTTTAATACAGAGCTACATATAGACAAATGTGTAAAAGTATACACAATCGTGTATAAACTATATTCAAATGTGTAATTATTTTTTACAGTTGATTTTGCTATCTCAAAAACTCGAGAATAGTATTTTGGTTTTACTTACTTGATTAGCCATTATAAACGGCACAGTCTGTATATTTTTGAAATCAGAAAGATCGAAAAATATACAGAGTGACTATACAAATACTTCTTCTGACCTAACATGCGCATGTATGCATATGTAAGGTTTTGTCCTCGATATGTCACATCTTTCTGTATAGCTTTTAGCTTACGAAATAAACTATAAGTTTGTGTCATCATTTACTCGTAATAGTTATTTATTGTATGCCACTTTTCTTCTATTTAAGAGGACCTAATACGGCACAGTAGTGTAAAACAAAGTTCTTAAAAGCGAGCAAGCATTATCACTTGCCGTGAATATTCCGCTTATGGTGGTTATATTAGGTATCCTGACAAATGGCCTCGAGTTGCGCGGACTCTGCACAATTAATTTCAATCTACGTGACAATTTTTAATTCTCGGCGATATTAGATGGACAAGACGAAGTTGAGTGGATAGGTGTGCTTGGGATAATAGCATTCATAACTCATGTACTAATTGTGTAGCGTAGCACGTGGGCAGCGGAGAAGTCTCCATAGACCAGCGGCTGACCCGTAAGAACACCGGCCCACTTGAATGCTACGCGGAAAAAATATTCACACAATTGTTGCATATTATAGTCCCACTTATGAGTTGTATCAACTTTTAATTACATAATAATAATAATAATAATAATAATAATAATAATAATAAAATGACTTTATTACAAAAGAAGAAAAGATACAACAAAAATAATATTATGGATGGCGAGGTTCAACGAAGTTGCTCTTCCACCTAACCACCCAAAGGATTGCATCAAATTAACAAAGTATATAATATTTATATTAAATACTCGGGCACAGACAGACATTAGTGAGGGCGTTTTGCAAATAGACTGGCTTTGACCTGCGCTCTAAAGGCATGTACAGTTTTGGATGATTTAATACTGGAAGGTATTTCATTATAAAGTACAGCAGCATTATAAGAGAAAGATCTTTGAAATAAAGCGGTGCGGTGTTTAGGAACTACGTATAAATCTTTGTGACGAGTAGAACAACTGTGTACATCGCTATTTTTTAAAAGCTTGTTAAAAAGATATTTGGGGGTCTTATGAATGTTAATTTTATAAATTAGACTAGACATATGCAAATAATAACGCTCATTGAGATTTAACCATTTGGATTCATTGAGCTTAGAACTAATGTGATCATATTTTCTAAGACCGTAAGAAAATCTAATGCAAGCATTTTGGATCTTTTGAAGGCTTTCTTTGTCCCTATTAATGATAGCCGGCCAGTAAACTGAATCACAATAAGCGATACTACTAAGAATAAGTGAGTCACATAATTTTAATTTAATGTTGGTACTTAGCGAATCTCGGTGAAAGTAAAGAGTACGGAGCTTCATAAACGATTTTTGAATTAACGAGCTAACATGTTCGGAAAATCGGAGATCCCTATCGAAAAGAACTCCAAGGTTTTTACAAGAATTAGTAGGAACAAGTACAACTCCATTTAATAAAATAGAGAACGCGGGATTTTGAGTGATGACGTTTTTATGATGACCAAGAACAAGTAGTTGTGTTTTAGATGTATTCAAAATCAGTCCATGCGCTTGTGAAATCTCTGAAATGGATTTTAAATCAGTGTTTATGCTTTCCACGGAAGTTGCCAAATTATCAATCGAAAATTTAAAAAATACCTGAAAATCATCAGCATATTGGTGAGACCCTGCAAATTTAATGAAATTGGAGAAGTCAGCAGTGTAAACAGAAAACAATAGGGGACCCAAAATACTACCCTGAGGCACCCCCTTATCAACATCAGAAAAATCAGAGAATACCCCATCAACGGCCACTATTTGTCGCCTCCCAGATAGATATGAATTGATGAGAGTAAGGACACTATGATGAAGGCCAAAATATTTGAGTTTAGTAACCAAGGTAGCATGATGGATAGTGTCGAAGGCCTTACTATAATCCAATAAGACAAGACAAGCAGCTTCATTAACATCACAAGCTCTGTAAAGCTCATCAGTCACGTGTAAAAGGGCTGTAGAAGTACTGTGATGTTCCCGGAAGCCTGATTGAGTGGAAGGTAATACATTGAACTTTTCTAGATAGCTGGTAAGTTGCTCATGTATAATTTTTTCAAG
Source organism: Monochamus alternatus (assembly GCA_037114965.1). Lineage (NCBI taxonomy): Eukaryota > Metazoa > Arthropoda > Insecta > Coleoptera > Cerambycidae > Monochamus > Monochamus alternatus. Next base: position 21,281,481 of record CM073430.1, read on the forward strand.
GACTTTGGAAAAAGTACAGAGAATACTAATGGGGCGAAAGTGGGAGATGATAGAAGGATTAGAATTCTTAGGAACGGGAAAAACAATAGCATCTTTCCAGCATTTAGGAAACACTGAAGAAGATATACATTTATTAATAATAAAAGTAATATGTTCAATCAAGTAAACAGAAATTAAATCAAACATTTTCAAGTTAATATCATCAGCACCTTTGGCATTAGATTTTAACGAATTAATAGCATTGCTTACCCTTGCAGAAGAGACTGGACGAAGGACATTATTACTTGTAACATGGCAAAATGTGTATATTGAAGTGCATATAAAACGATTGAGGGTTAAATGAATGAATTATTTTTTTAAACAGGTTTAAAAATAATCAGAATATAGTTAATAGGAATTTTAATGAAAATAATTGTTTTAAAAAGCAAGGGCAGGACATCATTTCATATTCAACAACCAGATAAATACTTCTCCTGTATAAATACACTATCCAATGCATCTGGTTAATGAAAAATAAATAACTTACGCCGACGCTAGTGTATCTAAATGTCATTAATTAAATTACATATTTGGAAGGTCTAATAAAGACAGAAAATCGAAAAAATATTTAACTTGATCTTTTAAAAGAGAAACAAATCAACACATAACTCCTTGTAATACGACGCTCCTAATACGCAACAAATTTTCTAATAACGAAGCCATATAACGATCGAGCGTTGATGCGCAACAGCGTTGCCACTTCAGACTGCTTGTTCAAATCTACCACCATCAATCGTACTGTCAAATTTAGATATCACTCCACCCATATGGAGTTTATTTCGGATTGAAATATGGTATACTTGAAATCTCAATAGCGGCCACTGCTTGGAAAATTAATATTAGTAAATAAAAACTTTAGTTTTGCAAAGCGCGTTTATACCTCCTCGAGGTCGTTGCTGGACAACAATTTAATGTGTTAATTGGATATTTAAAAAAAATTATATCAACTGCATATTTTAACATTTTAAATAATTATTAGTTGACGTGACAAGATATAAAACATAAATGTGTCTAAAATAGTCAATACAACCGTTTTTTATGATCCAATATTAGGATTATATTTAAATTTGGCAATACCGAATGAATCGAGGTCGCCACCGGTCAGTAACAGTTTGGAAAAGGGTTTAAATACTGATTTGTTTTTTTTCACCGTAAATTTTTATTATTTTTTTTAAATCTTGTTTCCATATTATATTAGTTTTCCCTTAAAATTAATAACTTGACTGAATCACTCTGTATACTTATACAAATGCATTTGCGAAATTAAGAGAAACAATGCAAGTTTTATTTACTGTTGTAAACTGCTGCTTTTCTTTCAATATTAAAAATGTATTCATAATTATATGCTATTGAATAAACAAGTTACTAATACAAATAAACATGAAATATATATATTGTTGTATTTGCGCTTTTTTGGGTAAATACAAAATTCATTCAAACATTCTTTAAACAAATTAATACTAAATTTTTTGTCGGTTGTCGACGTTATATTTCAATAAATTAAAATATTGAATACCATTTTTTTGCAATTTTCTACTATATTATAGACGTTGGAAAAGCAGAACCACCAGCATTTTCAATGGATCCTAAAACGTATATTTAGAGATTTTCCAGATACATATTTTTTCATTTATGAAATTTGATTAGAACACTTTACCTATGTTTACGAAAAATAAGAAACATTGTTGAAAATGTGTTTTTTGCAAAATTTTGAGGATAAGATATGTAATTTATTTTGAAATGTTAGATCTATGTCGTGGCGCATTCGCCAAATTATAGAAATAATTAATTGCAATCGAAAAGCTGTTCTATTATGGGTACTACTATCAATTCTAGAAAATGTTCTGCCTCTACTATACTAAATAATTAGTGCTTAATGAAAAAACGCGTACTATATATAGAATCTAATTTATATTGTTACTATCTGTCTTAGTTATGAAAAATGTCTGGTTACTCTTGCAGATATTTTAACGTATATTACAAGCAAATCAAGATATTTACTGGAAGTGGGAGAAAGTTGTATTTAAAACGTAGCATATATTACATTATGAAGAAAATGTGAGGACCTTAATCGCTTTCTGCAAAATATAAAGGTTAAAAAATCCCCTCTTAAATATGACTACATAGTAAAAGAAAATGAGTGTTAATTTTCACACTGACGGAAATTTGTGTTCATACATTGAAGAGTTTGGAAAAGAAACGTTTTGTCTAAAATGTAGCCTAAAACGATCGTTTCTGTGTACCTTTATTGCACAATTCGGCGTAAGATATTTATTTGATGCATGTCACATATTATCTCTAAAAAAATTATATTATCGTGATAGTATTCAAAATACTACTACCAATTAATTCCAACAATTAAAATTATTAGTATTGCTTACTGAAATATCTCGTGTTATTTTTAAATACTGCTACAAACTTGTCATGTAAAAGATAACACATCCATTGTTTTTGTGTATTAACGCGGTATTTTGAATCCACGTGGTGTTTTCATGATGTATAACTTATTGACAGGCCTTAGACGATAGTTGTTTAGCTGCATGCTGGTTACTATTACATGTAGTAGTGGTGAAATGACACTCGTGGATTCAAATATACGCTATTTTTATCTCATCATTAGTTAAAAACAATATCTGTGTCAGTTTCATTAGCATCAATGTAATATTTGACACTGGCATATCGTAGCATATTTTTTACCCATTCCTTACTATGTATGTATCTGTTGTTTTGGCGTATGGCTATAGTTAAAAAAGGATTAGAAAACAAATACCTATATCACAAGTTAGATATGAAAATGACTAGTACAACAATTTTAACCACGTGCTTAAGGAGGCCTAAAAGATAATAAAAAATTTATTTGTAAAAAAATGGGACAAAACTCACTTTCATTAAAGCTTAGAAGGAATATTCTAAGCGATTTTTACAGAAAACCGTAAACATCTCAGGATGTTATAGTTTAAAATAGTACTAATTATTTTATACAAACCGTCGATTATTGTCAATATTGTTGCTGTATATTAGTATTAACAAAATTTAATTTTCCAGCAACACAAGAAGTTTAAAAATGTATCGGCTTAAAGTACGTTTTGCACTTGTGGCCTACAGATGGCAACTGCAGGCTGCATCAGATCATTAAGTAAAGAATAGTATCTTTACTCAATGATCAGATTCTGTCAAATATGAGATATCGTATATGGTAATTAGTTTGAAATAATTTTTCAGTACTTGCTCTCGCAAATTTAATTTTTCGCGCATTTTTTCTGTAATTTATACCAAATACGTTTTCCGAGTAGACAAAATATTATGCCGAATCCTTTTTGAACCAAAATGAACAACGCAGTGCTCTGTCACTACTTTTGACACCTTTGACTTGCGGTATATACCTAACCTCAAAGCTAACAGAAGGTCAGAGTCGGCGAATAATAAGGGTTTAATATACCTAGTTTCGTAAAAAAGATTCGATGGGTCTGAAAGACGTTGCGGTGCTCTCCCAAGATACCATTGGCGAGCCGCCGGCCTACGGAGTGTGGGTGCCGGCAACGCGCTTCATCATCTCCAGGAGGTCCAGGTGACGTGGAAACTATCGTTCCCACAGCGTCCTGCCGCTGGCCTGATATATGACACCGTGATCTACCTCCTGCCAGTCACCTTTCACTCCGGCATCAATTCACGCCACTGATTAATAACTAAAAATGTAGTAGGAACAACAATGCCGACGGTGGAGCGTCGCGTGACAAATATCCCTTTACGGAGGTGGTCGGGGATGGGGCGCCAGTTTTTCCGAGAATGGGGCTGGTCCGGGCATTGTTCTTCTCCGGGAGTCCTCATTAAATACATTGTTTTGTCTGAGGTTTTTTCGTTAGTAAGATATTGATTACAAGTCAAAAGATATTCAAGATTATACTTAATTCAATTCAATTGACGTTTACATGAAAGCTTCAAATCGACTCCGTAAATGCTTTGTGCCCCGTAACAGTTTTGATGCTTAGGATTGGCGCACAGTTGACTGATGATCGGCAACTTAAAGATCCATTTCGTAGCGTTATTTACTGCAGCGTACAAAAATTTCGTTGGAAATGTTGAAACATTTTCATTTACATTTGGAATAATATTTCAAAAAGAAATCGATAAATTAATACTGTAAGAAACAATTACTCCGCGGATTAATGCCCCTACTGGCGTTGAATTACTCCTACAGTATCTGTGTGAACAGCCAAGACCCTTCTTGGACACACCACCAGATATAGACCTTGTTAGCACTCATCAAAGAGGCTCTCTCAAAAAGAGATGTGTTTTGTTACGCGGTATAACAAAACTGCATCTCGCGGCCTTTCGCTACTTCACGCCGGACTGAAAGCCACATACACGGAGCGTTCTTCATAGCAGGAGGCACCATTGAAAGCTATAGACCCCTATCGTGATTCTGCGATATGCTATATTTTGCAAACACGAAATTCCAGGAAACAACTACTCGCGTTCTATTGCCCCGACCAGCCCACCAGACATACACCGGTTTCGAACTTATTAGCTCTCATCAGTATGCTATAGGTGAGGTTAGTCCACAGAGTAATTGTTTCCTGGGAATCCATGTTTGCAAAATATCGTTCTCGCCGAATCAGATAGAGGCTGATAGCTTTTAATGGCGTCTACTACTATGTAGAACGCTTCGTGTTTGTGGCTTTTCAGTCTGAAATGGAGTGGCGAATGGCCGCGAGATGTAGCTTTGGTACACCACATGGGCCTTTCTATTGCGTAAGATAGACTTAAAGCAGCTAAGGTTATTCGCCGGTTACCTCATCTAAGACATACTGATGAGAGCTAATAAGCTCGAAACTATATGTTTGGTGGGTTGCTGACGAGTGACTTTCAACTGTTTGTTATAGGTTTTTCAGGTGTAATTCAATGCTGGCCGGAGCATTAGTCCGCAAAGTACTTGTTTCCTGGAATTCCGTGTTTGCATATATTTTGTTATTATAATACTATCAATATAATAAATACTATCAGTATTTCTTACATTATAGTAACTTTGAGCTTTTTTATTCATTTTGGCTGCTTAGACTAAAAAGTTTCTTCAAAACATTTTTGTTTTTTCGTAGAAATTGTGAAATCAGTTCTCACATAAGTGGCAAATATATTATATACGATTTAATTCATAATTAGGGCTCCGTTTTGGCAAACGAGCATCATCTTTCTTGTCAAATATTATATCCGAAAAAAAATGTTTAAATCTAATCATATACTTATATTTTGAATTTGGCGTAGTAGATACTATTTTTAAGTTTAAGTATGCAAAAATTTAAAACTTAAGTCCAATATTTGTGACGATATTACTAATTTTCGTTTCTCTTTTGTTTTAGGTAAGTCTGCCTTGCATGTCGACTGTTTAACCGAAGAAAATGTGAGGTTAAGTATGTATATATTTGATATATTTTACATAATTATTTTATTAATACGGTGTCTCTTATTATGAATATTTTACTTTATTTCAAAACGTAATGGTTAAAGATGTGTCATATATAAGATTCGTTATATGCGGTGAAACATTAAAGAAGACGTCGGCAGAGTTCAAATTTATTTAACGGGATAAACAATTTTTGATAGAAAAAATATTTATATAGTTGCTTATGAAATTTTGATTAAGATAAAACATGGTCGTTACTCCAAGAATGAAAGCTAAACCTGCTCTAAGTAAGTACTACATAAAATGTACATAGTGTCATAATTTCTTTGTAACTACAAGATATAGAATCCAAATTTATTTTTTTAAGGGAACACTGTATATTTGTATACGCTGATGGAAAAGCAAACAAAAAAGCAGATAGGGCTAACTAATTATTGTCGCAAACATAATTATTTAATCTGTTAACTTTTTTATTTTAAACTGATCTGTATTCGTCTTTGATGATCCTCTCTTTTTAACATTCAATAGAAAAAAGTAGGCCATCATATTTACATCTCTTGATGTAAATATGGTGAACTGAAGGAAATGCAACCTCAAGCTGATCACATTCCACATTCTGTAATTTTGAATCATATACTACATTTTCCAGTCTTAACTTTGATTACCGAAAAATGTTCAGCTCGATCAATCACTATTGAGATAAGCATTTAGTTTTTAGTCCAAAGCTTTTAGAAACTGCTTCATGACACCAAGTTTAATATGTGAGTGCCTCTTTACAGCGAATCAGTGGTTCCATCTACAATTATGTTATTTTGAACTTATGCAAACGATGTTTATTTATGTTATAACGTTTACAGTAGTTAACAAGATCTCTATTGCTTTGTACAAGTATAAGTAGCAAGGTTTTAGTGCAACTTCAAAAATACCAGAATAACCAATAGCTTCACAAATTGCTTCATGAGACCAAGTTTAATATGGTGTGAGTGCCTTTTTACAGCCAAAAAGTGGCTCTACCTACAATTATGGTTATGGCAACTTATTCAAACAATATTTATGCTATTTTTGACATTTAACACAATCTCCATTGTCTCATTTATTGCTAATGTCTGCAAACGATATTCAGTCATGTTATTTTTGACATTTACAGTTATGACACACATTTACACAATTTCCATTGTCTCATTTATTTTCAAATTCTTCAAACGATGTTTAATCATGCATTTGCTGTAGTTATCACCATCTCCATTGTCTCATTTATTTTCACCTTGTTCAAACGACGTTTATTCATGACATTTACATTAGCTAACACGATTTCCATGATCTCATTTATTTTCAACTTCTTCAAACGATGTTCATTCATGTTATTTCTGGTGTTTAAAGTAGTCAATACGATGTTCCTATCTCATGCAAGCATATTAATGTAACTTCAAAAGAAGCCAGAACAACGATAGGCTTCACAAATTGCTTCTTGAGACCAAGTTTGGTTTGGACTGGGTATTTTTTTAGATTCTACACACACACATTATTCTTAACGTATTCCCTCGTTCTGGTAATTTTTAACGTCTACAGTACAGCACGTCATTTATTGTCTCATACCTATGCAAGGTGTCTTAATGTATCTTATTGCCAGAAAACAATTTTTTCGTTGTTATTTATTTTACTCGCCGTTGTTTCGTTGGCAATCATCATCCGGCTTCCTCGCTTTTTTTCCCGAGCCTAACATTTGGAGGGTCGTCGGCCGGTCGGGGTGGAGGGTTAGGCCGACACGAAAGGGAGATAAAGAACGGGAGAAGGAAACGCCGCGCGGCCGAGAAATAATGCATAATTCGGTCATAAAATATGTCGGGGCTCCGTAGAATTGAACGCTATCCTTCAAAGCGGGCAGGTGGGGGGCGGGGAGCGCTAGATTTATTGGGCAATAAAGTATTATAATTAAACGAGCGCAGAACCCGCGATGTCACTCGGGCTACGTCTATAAATCTAAAGGGCGCTACGGCCGGACGGCCCTCATGCAGAGCAAAGGTGAGTCGAACGTCCCCCAGGGCGGCCGCCAGCGGCGCGTCTGTCGCGGCGAAACGGGGTCTCTCCCCCTTGACATAAAACGCTATTATCTCAAATTATCAACCGCTTTGTCTTGTACGGGGTGTCACAGCAAAAGTAGTAATTTTTTATGAGACTGTCAAGCTGTATTTAGAAAAATAAAACGATTGTATTTTTTACTATATTGTAAATATATATTAATGAAGACATATGTATATTCTTTAAGGAACAATTCCATAGATATGATTGAATTCAATAAATATCTAAAATAGAACCGCATTCAGGAATTAAATCGATTTTGAATATAAATAATACTTTAATTTTTCAAGTAAGTAAATCGGTAGGTAATCTATTTTTCGGTTGTATCACGATTTAAAATAATAACAACGAACTAACAAATCATAGTCTCGATTTGTTAATGATGCAGTCCCAATTATTAAAGAATTTGTAGCTTCTAAATATTGAGTAGTAAGTATTTATGGACTTATGCATATAATCTATTATTCGCCGAGAAGGTTTTTATCATATTTAGGTAATAATTCTTCCGAATCATACATGTTATTATCAGCTATAATATTCCTAGAAATAATTTTATGGCAATCGAAAGCAACGGAAAGTAAAGGACAAAAGATAACAAACTATACGAACAGGTCAACTGTTGTTAGCGAATTGGCAAAAAATGGTGTGCAAGAACAATTGCTGAAAATTGCTGTCATAAAAATCCAAATTCTATAAAACTATGCTTAAACATCGACCAAGAACATCACAATTTTATCATAAATACTGTTGAGACTTATTAGATTTATTTGTCAACAATTTTTTGGCCTAAAAATCCCTCTGACATTGACAAATGCCTCATAATTTTATGTAAAATTTCTCGAGCAAGGTCAATAGCCTCAGCAGACGATTTAGTCCATCCCAACAGGGAACAGCCTCGATTTGATCAGTTTATGAAAAAGGTGTACAGGGCAGCTTTGGCTTTCATTATTGGCAAACAACCATTTGCTACAGCTTTTTGAACTGCCTTGGCAAGTTTTACTGGATACCGGATTGTATTCAGTGCGATCTGTTGGAGTGCCATCATTATTTTTCTCGATTTGAAAAAAAAATCAAGAGACAGGCAACTGCTTCGCCTCCTCCACGCTAATTTTACAGCAGTAATATGGTAAAATTTACGCATAAGACCTTCAAAGGTATTTTCATCCCGGAAAAATATTCAGATTACTTCTGACAACCAACAAAACTGAACCGGTCTTACGTTTACATGAATTTGTTTGCAGTTTCTTCTTGGTTGCATCGCGAGCATCTCGGGCAGGGTTAAATATTTTGATGTTAAATGGGTCAATCATAATCTTATAGTCATTATAGTACTTCTTCTGTAATAGTTTGCACGAAATGTTCTACATAGTTTTTGCTGTTGCATCTTTCAATTCTGTTCCATCTTTCTTCTTCATATTGACCGCCGATTTAGTATCAATGCCAGTTCTTCTAAGCTAATTTAAGTTGTATTTTCGTTCACAGCAAAACTGCATGCATTTTTTCCAGGTATATTTGTTTGTGGTATTTTTTGGAAGCTCGTTTTGGTGTCATAGTGATTGTAAACGTCCCAGTTAAATGATTGAATGATTTGTGACATGTGACAAAAAATAACGAAATTTAAATGGTTAGAACTGTCAAAAAATTTTCTTCTATTTGAAAATTATTAAACAGCACTTTGTGCCGCTTCCAATACTTCCCCTAGCAAATCCTCGTCCTGACTTTCTGAGCTCATTTTGAATTAAACACTTAGAATATGAATTAGAATAGAATATAATTCTGACGCTACTTAAAGAAACGTCGTTTTCAGAAAGATGAAACTAACATTTTCTTCTTAAAAGAGAACAAATTTCACTTTCGTATCAACTATGAATAGAAAAATAAGTATATTTTCCAGATCTCCTCCCCGTTTCCGTCTATAGTCCACGGCCCTGGTTTATTGAAACAATTCGCACGTAAATCATCCAGATAAAACGCACTGACCGCTTATGAACTTTCTATGAACGCCAGTCGGAAATCGGAATATGGACGAGTATTTCAAAGTATTTATTGGCGGTTGACGGTGCAAAATTATGCCGTTCTGTGCAATTGCATTACATCCTCGTTCGAGTCATCGATTAGGTACGGAAATCGGAGAACGAAATATGATTATTATTGCAAGTATCGTTATATTCACTCACAAATTTCCAAAACCTATGTCGTCGTACTAAAAACAATTCATCTCCAGCAAATTATTAGTCGACTTTGATGTTAATTTCTTTCATTTAAGATACTGTTTTATTGCCTGTCAATATACGATACATATAAAATTAATATTTAGCAAGTACAATTAATTCAAGAATATGTAGTTGTCAGTGATATTGTAAAAATGTAATACTTTTTGAGTCAGTTATGAAGACATTCGGGACTAAAATCATCATTAAATGCGGTAAGAACATAAATCGGTCCAATGACTGATCCTTGGGGAACTTTCTAGATTTGTATTTTAAAATAGTTTCGTAAATATGCTTGTAAACTTTAAGTCTCATAGTTTTCATTCTGTATCAAAAATATAATAATTTATGTACGTAAATTGTCTAAATTTTTAATATCTGGTAACTATCGTCTCTGTTTATATAAAAATAGTGTTATGGATATTAAACCCTTTTACAAAAACTATACCTTGTGAATGAATACAACCGTTTTCAATATCAACAATAAATTTATAATAAAAGTTAACGGAAGATATACAAATTAAAAAAAAGAACTTATCTCTCACTGTTCCTAAAAATATCCTATTGGATTATTCCATCGCTTCAAGGGTGGCTTCTTAACAAGCCTTTTAGAGCTTTTCTTATTTCAATCGGTAGCATAACTATTATTCCTATATACAAGACAGTTCGTCTTATTGTTAATATTGCCCATAAAAATATCAGAGAGATCATTCATAAAGAGTAAAAACAAAAGTGGTCCTAAATTAGAGCCTTGCTGTACACCTGAAGACGAAGAAAAAATCTAGAAGTAAAGTTTTGATATCTGGATTACTTGTTAAATATAATTATTCCAATAGAGTTAATTAAAATCTTGCAATTTCGCTAGTAATATATGATCGAAGGTTTTTTGGAAGTCCGTAAATAATGAATTGAGAAAATACTGCAACATTCGATATAGTACATCAAATCCAGGTTGCTGTGAGGATATCAATTGCATAGTCAGATCAAAAAATTTTAGAAAAATTGCACAGTAAAGATGGAAGAGTTTTTAAATTCATTTACCTTGAAGTGTTTGCATCAAAACTATATAGCAAACATGTGAATCGTAGTTATAATTATGAATTTAATAGAAAAAGAGACAAATATTTCATGTTTTACCGTACACGGTATACATTTTCCCATCGGTTAGAAATGAAAGGTAATTTCCAATTTTTTTTAGTAAATCATTTACAATTTTACAATTTTTTAAGTACCACTGAACAGTGAATGCAACGTTGCAGCTATTCTCTGGAATAAGCCTTACTTATTATACTTTTCGATAGTGAAACTCGAAAAGTTTCAGAAATTGTTTCAATTTTACCCCAACAGACTCTATATCTTACACTACAGGAAACTTTTATCAACAGTCACATTGTTTCTGTTTTTGTCTTTATATATTTCTTTATTTTATACTACTGAAATTAGATTAAACTGATTCATTTTAAAAGTGAAATTTAACCAGTATTCTCTGTTGGTTATTTCGCGTTGACTTACAGGAAGATTTCGTCTCTCCAAAAATATCCCGGTGCCAATGACAAATTAATGCGCTGTTAAGTGTTCCCAAAACGCCTCCTCTTGAAATTGAAAAATCTGGTAAGCGTTAAACGTGACATCCGTCAACTGGCGGTCGTATCTCAAAGACGCAAAAAACGCTGTCTGACAATAGCCGTGATGAACTGTTGAGCAGGTGCTGGCAAATTTTCAGCTGTTGGTATGCGACACTACGGCCCGATACAGACACTATTTCGTTACGAATTTAACCCGACGTGCGCTGTTCTTAATGTCAGCGCAACTGCATCAGTCACGATGACGGGGCTTCTTGGGCCCATCGACCAGGACCGTCTTCAAAAAATATTTGTTCTGAGATTTTGCCTGCTAAAGTTAAGATCGACTCCCTCTGATTAACACTGAAAAACACTTGAATAAACTAATTATGTTCATCTAGAACCTATATATTACAAAGAGAGGCGGAGAAGAGAAATAAGCTAAGAATTAAAGCACTTCAGTCAGTACAAGAGGAAGATAAAGAATACAGGGAACAAAGACGATAGGCGAAGAAAGTGTTTAGACAAAAGAAGAGAGCAGAACAGGTTAAGAAAATAGATGAAATAGAGCAACATTATAAAAGGAAGGAAATCCGTAATTTCTACAGAGAGATGTGAGGGATGAAAGTGGAAATCTAATTGCAGAGGAAACAGAAGTGAGAGAAAGATGGAGGCAATACTTTGCAGATATGTTGAATGAAGAGAGTGTAAGGGAAGGAGAGGAGCACGAGGAGATGATACCGGGAAGGGAAGAGGAAGTGTATATAGAAGAACTTACAAAAAAGGAAATAGATACAATTATAGAAGCTTTAAAGAATAACAAAAGTCCAGGAAAAAACAGATTAACAGCAGAGAACATTAAGTACGCAGGAGAGGATTTAAGACAAAGAATATACGAAATGATACGAATGATCTGGGGAAGAGAATGTATGCCTGAAGATTGAAGAGATGCTTTGATTATACCAATCTTAAAAAAGGGAGATGCAACAGACTGCAGAAACTAAAGGGGTATATCATTGTTAGATGTAGGGTATAAAATTATGGCAACGTTAATAAAACAGAGAATAGAACCTATAGCAGAACTACAAATAGGGGAGTATCAAGCAGGTTTTAGAAAAGGAAGGTCAACAACGGACCAAATCTTCATGGTGAAGGAAATTCTGACTACATGCTATGAGTATGGGATCAAAGCAATGGTTCTATTTGTGGACTTCAAGAAAGCATATGATTCGATCAAAAGGAATAAACTAAGTAAAATTTTGAAACAATTTGGGATATCAACCAAACTGATTAGGCTATTGAAAATGACCTTAGAAAATACCAAATCCAAAGTACGAATAAAAGGTGAATGTTCAGAAGGCTTTACTATTGATACAGGACTAAGACAAGGAGACCCACTCTCAACGCTTCTTTTTAATTTAGTACTAGAAAAGATCATAAGAGATAGTCAGTTGAACAGAGAAGGACACATATTGTTTAAAAGTCATCACGTAAAGTGGAATTGCAGATAAATCAAGAGAAAAGTAAGTTTTTGAGAATAGGAGAACAAAAAAAGGATACCAATTTTAAAATGAGAACAGAGTATGAAGAGATGGAGTTTGAGGAAGTTCAAGAATATGTATATTTGGGGGCGCTAATAACAGCTAACTGTGATGAGGAACAAGAAATAAATAGGAGAACAATAAAAGCAAACAGAAGTTCGGCAGCAGTCAACCACTTATTAAAATCAAAAAATTTGTCCAGAGGAGTAAAATTTAGATTGTATAAAACAATTTTGAGACCGACAGCGTAGTGAAACCTGGGTTCTCAATAAGAAGTAAAGAGAAAACCTTTTAAGGTGGGAAAGGAAAATCTTAAGGAGAATTCTAGGGTGTAAGAAGACGGAGGAAGGCTATGTAAGCAGAAATAATGAGGAAATATATGCAATGTACCAGGCACCAACAATAGACGAAATTGTAAAAGCCAGAAGAGTGCAGTGGCTAGGACATCTAGAACGTATGGAAGATGAAAGGGCAGTTAAGAAAATAGTAGGGAGTAAACCTAAATACAAGAAAAAAATAGGTAGAACGAGGAAGCGATGGAGAGAGGCAGTGGCAATAGATATAAGGGAGAAAAATGTAACGGATTGGAAAATAAAGGCGAATATATATATATATATATATATATATATATATATATATATATATATATATATATATTACAAAGAGGCAACCAAGACAATTTTATTGATATGAACTCAAATTCAAGTACACGCGCGCGCCAGGCCACGACAAAAGCTACGCGCTTAGCCACGACTATTCAATGCATACATTCTTATGGAGGTGTTTATAGTGGAATACTAAAGTCGAGCCAGGCGCTAAAGCAGATAATTTAGCACGGTATTATTTGCGGCGGAGCGATGGTGGACATACTATACCCGAGGTCCAAAATAATAGAGAGTGATTCATTCACAGCATTTAGATGAGTATGCGAGGTGAGGGAAAATTTAATGACGAAAATCGTATTCCGATATATCGATTTGTTTAAAAGATACAGGGTCTTTTTAATTTTTTGCATTTTTGCAGATTTCAGTGGCGTATGTAGTTTTTTTTAAAAATACTCTTTATTTTCTAAGTTATAATGCAATGTTACGTTTATTCAATGGGTTGGATATCATTTTTCATTGGATTTCTAAGAATGTAATATACTTTATATTTCTTTATAGCAATATGTATGGATTTTTTCCTTTTTTATGGTCAACATCTACTGTTAACTATTTTATATTTTATTTCTTTATGGTAAAAAATGTAATTAAAATCATTAAGTTAAGTAAGCTATCATTAACATCATTTTTGTTAAGTATCGAACAGCTGTCAAAAATTAAATGCAATACTATGGTTTGAATGCGAATTTAATTGTTTTTCAAAGCTAACTAGAAAATTCATCGTAAATAATCATAATCGTAATTTTTGTTACATATAGAAAATGCAACTGGAAGCATTTATTTAGATATATAGTACTTATTTAATTAATACAGGGTGTTTTACAATTTTGTACCGTCGATGATTTTTGAGATATGCAAATCTTTTATCAATACAACAACAAAAAAATAATAGTAACAGCTTACTTCTTAAAATATCATTAAGCTAAACAGGTAATAAGGCCATTACTAGGATTACTCATGGTTTTAATTACATTTTTTACCCTAGATATTACTACAGAAATAACATATAAACTGGTTAAGTTGACCATAAAATTGGGAAAACTGTGATTTCACATAAATTGCTATAAAGAAATAGAAAGTATTTTAAAAAACTGCATACGCCACTGAAATCTACGTAAAAACTGAATAAATAATGTTTTTTCAAAAATCTGAAATAGAAAACAAGGAAGTTATAAAGCGTCATAGAAGAAGCAACTAAAATAAGAAATGCGGTTCTAGTCATTCAATTTTTGTTAAAAATCGAGCTCGTGCGACTTGTTATTCTATCTCCTCGGGAAATAGTAGAAACCCTCTAAAAGTGTCCAAATCAGCCGCCGATTCTGTGCAAAATATTTTCTTTTTCGTATTTTATTAAGAAAATACCATTAATTGGCCGTCGATTTTAATAAAATATCAGCATCTGATGAGGACGACGATTCGGTATATATGTTGCTACGATGTGAAGTGTTAAACTGTGGCCAAACCTTTAGAACATTGAAATGTATAAACTAGAAGAGCTCCTGGCGCTTAGCTTCAACATAAACACTGTCTCACTCCTCCTAGCTTTTGTCTTGGAGCTTGGCGTGCAGCTCGGCGTGTGGCTTTTGTCGTGGCCTGGCGTGCCGCTCCAACATAAACGTGCACTAAGGCGGAAGAATATCGAGTTAGACGGTCCTGTCTAGGCTGGTATGTCCAAAGGCCATCTAATAATGTTTGAAATAGATTTATGTGCCAAACGCATGTTGTATAAATCCAAACGACTGTCTCTTGGAATCACTATGGATTTGTTATACTGCACAATTAACATCAGACAGAGATGTCTTGTGCTAAAAATATAAATTTCGCAATACAGCAAAAGGATTGTCTGGCCACTACCAAGAAACGAGATTTGCTGCCTATTATATTTCTCACATGATCTAATTTAATATTTGAGATGATTTTTTTATCATTGCTCCCGTATCAGCATTTACGCGTTTTACTGGTTTTATTTCAGCTATCCGAGCAATCATTAATGAGTATCGATCAGGCTATAACAATTACCGAGCGTTATTTCCATTGTGATGTATCTCAATTGTTCGATGTCCATTAGCTTTATGTATAATAAACCAGCAAATTACTTGGACAGTAAAAAAATGAGCTCTCTCCAGGTAGGCCGTAGCCCTGTTTGTGTTGTGTTGTGTATCTAGTAGGTCTCCTTGCATTTGCTTGTTCTGGTGGCGGCCAAACATTCGGGGGATGACGTAAGTCAAGATGGATGGTTGGTCCCATGATAACTATAATTACAATAAATCAAAGGTAAGTGGACAGGTGTCAACTGGAGCGGTTTGTTATTTGTGTAGGATCGGCTTGTGGTCTTTTCGGGGTGTTGTTATTGACCGGACCTGTGCTTGTCTGTGTACTCTGCTAGACCTTTATAGGTGTGTACGAACCTGGACAATCGGGAAAAATTAATTTTGAACATATTACACTTTTCAAATCTAATACGTTAAAAGAATTTTCAATACCAATTCCCATAGCATTTGAAATATACAAATAAGAATACTTAATAGTACTTTTTCATATTTTTTTATGGGCTAAATGGAAATTTTTATTTTCTGTGCTAATAATAATTCCTGAAATGATCCCGGAGAAATTTTACAACCATATATATATATATATATATAGGCTGTATCACATAAGCATATTGCTTTTCACATTAGAAGCAATTGGGTCTTTAAAATTATTTTGACACAGGCAATGTAATAAAATAATATTATAAGAAAATCTGTATTTTGCATAAAAAAAGTACATTCTGTTTATTATTTTTTGCAATTGCAATTTTTGCAATATATATATATATATATATATATATATATATATATATATATATATATATATATATATATATATATAGGCTGTATCACATAAGCATATTGCTTTTCACATTAGAAGCAATTGGGTCTTTAAAATTATTTTGACACAGGCAATGTAATAAAATAATATTATAAGAAAATCTGTATTTTGCATAAAAAAAGTACATTCTGTTTATTATTTTTTGCAATTGGCGTCTTTAAAACAGGTTCTACATTATCTTGAGCAACACGAAAATATTTAGGTTCATTTTTTTAACTAAAATTGAAAAAAATTTAATAAATATGAAAGATAAGGGCAACATGTAGTATATTGCATGAAAGACGAAAAAACAGACAATTTTTTGTGGCCATAGCCTGTTTCAATAAAAAAAAATTTTATCCGCCTAGAGGGCGCAGCGAACCACATACGATATTTTAAAAATCAGGTGGAAGGTATCAATTTTGCAATACAAATTTATTACCAATAAGTTTTCTCTATCTCTTAAAATAAAAAAGTTAGACAGCCTTAAAGTTGTGGCACTTAACAGGTTTTTTTTGTTATTACTCATAAAGTTGGCCATGGATCTCAAATTTGTTTTTACGAGCATAAAGGCCTCCAAAAATGCAACAAAAAACAATTCAAGATTTTTGACGTGTCTCGCATATTAAGCGAGATACATGGGAGTGGCCCTCTTATGTGATACAGCCTGTATATATATACAACACATTTAAAAAATGATAACAGACTTTGGGACTTAGAGGATATTTAAGTATGAAAATATAATATAGAAACTTCTCTTAAAATGTGCCATTTTGGCACGAAAGCCTTATAAGTGTTAAACATATTTGATTGTTAACACCGGTTACGCATTCTTAAAAACATTTACGACGCAATGCTTATAGATGGAAAACTCGAAAAAATCGATGTTGAACAGCGCTACACCTATGAAGACGAAATTCCGCCAAATTCTCTTGTATTGTTTGGAATAGCTGTGGGTTCTGTTGAATGAAAAAACGTGCTGCAAAATTTCAATACCAATAAGCTTCTCTTCGGACACCACTGCGTCTCATAGACTACTACTGACTTCATGTAACTGCATGACTACAATTCTGTTAAAAAAGCACAATAATTGTACTTGTCGACGTTTTGTTACTTATTGTAACATCCTCAGAACACTACAATAGAATCAATATAACAAATACACTAAATTAAGATATAAAAGTTAAATATTAAAAATAAATCATATATGTAGGCAGCAAAGTGTAATAAAAAATGAATGCACAAATAATTATTATTATTAATTTTCCCAGACAAATATAGATAACAGCATTAGGAAGTGCTTATCCACTATGTACTGAAGTTTGTAACTTTTTAAGGCCCTGTATGCATTTTCAATGCAGAGTGCCGAACAAGTTTAAATTTTCAATCACCGCTGTGCTATACAGAAAGGTGGCCAAGCGTCAGCCTTGCTAACCCACAGGTCAATCCACAGTGTCCTGTCCACGTATACGTTGCCCGGCACGAAGCTGATAAATGTCCGGAATTATTTTTGTCCGTTCGCGATACAGGCATACATTATTAAATCAAATAAATCGCGTCGCCTGTTTATGAGATCGCTGTCACCGAGATGAGTCCACGGGCCAAATATAGAGACACCGGGCCGACTGCGATTTGACTAATGCCCCCGGACAAGAATGTGTCGTCGATGTAATGTTCTTTTTGACATAAATCGCGCCAGCTTCGACGGACAAATGACGCACGGGGATGGGGGATTACTGACAAACTCACGACCGAAACTTGACTGATATAATGGACAGCTCAGCGTTCTAAATTATCTCCTGATGGATTTATATTTGAAAGGTTGAGTGCAAATAGTGATAGTGCGGCGGTGCAGCTGCCGGTGATTAATTCTCGGTTTAGTGCCCAGATTTCATGTCGCCAGATATTTAATAAATCTGGTTTCGTTTCAACTGTCGCTATTTAAGTCCGCATTTCAAAAACGATTCTTCACTTCGATTGCTGCTCATTGACGCCCAAAGGATAAAATCAATAAAAATAGTCTCTTTTAATTGCCAACGTAACAGCATCGTTTTTAAAAATTCATTTGTAGCCATAATAATAACATTTTAATGGAGTTCTTTACAAGTCCGAAAACCCTCTAGAAATGAGTTTCGAAGTCACTTTTAGGTAAAAATGCTATAGCCTGTCCCAGATTGATATTTACCCATTGAAGTATCAATTTTCATTCGTACAAAAATGCACTGGAAGGGCTAAAAAATAAATGGCAAATTATTAATCCGTGTTTTTTAAAATATACATCACTCATCTTAGAAACTATTTTTGCTATTGATTTTTTTGCGTCAACATACAAAATACTACAGCACAGTACCGAAATTAAAAAAAAATATACATATATAATTTTTCCAAAAATAAATTAAAAATTGAAAACTCATAAAATATATATATGCTTATTAAAAATTTCGATAGGCGGGCAACTATATGAAATATTACTTTTTCATATATATATAGTTATAGTTGCGACAAGAATTCAGACGACTACGTCACGGCTGACACTACGCAATTGTTTTTATCGTCAATAAAATTTTCGATAGTTTGTAGCATTGAAAACAATATTTTTTGGTAATTTTGTGCAATAAATAATACAAATATTTTGTGCACTAATTTCATTATTCGCAGTTGGAGTTTCTTAAATATTTTGATGAAAATGTAACGAAATATTCATTTGTTCGTATGACGTAAGCTGTCTAAATTCTTGCCCCGACTATATCTCGGGCGGTATCGTTCAGTTTCAAATCATTTTAAGGTAAAAAGCTACGACCCGTGTCAAATAATTACTGAGTTAGTGAGACATAATTATAATTACTCACCACTCATACAAAAATCATCCTCGACATTTTGTTCAATTTCCTAATATAGTCGTATCGTCGAATTGTTTTCTATAAACAAATAATAATTGTCAATAGGCGTATGGCGGGTGGCGTCTAGATGTAGCTGTGCTATGTTTGGTGTACGTACGTCGGATTAGAGATACATGAATAGCCAGGGTTAGTTGTTACTCACCTGTAGCGTACTGACGATTATGAAAACTAATAAGCTCGAAACCGGTATATGTTGACTATTTGCTATAGAATTTTTAGATGTAATTTAATGCTGGTTAGGACATTAGCCCGCAATTGTTTCTTGAAATCCCTGAGCAATAAGTTATTGACCTAAACATAATAATAATATCCCTCATTCTAATCACGAGGATTAGCTCAGAAGTCAGAAACTTGTGCGTGAAAGAAGGCGGCATATTATTATTATGCAAAGCGCATTTGCGCCCTGGAATGGCTTACGTTGGTAGGTGCTAACCACCATTGAGTGCAGGAATAAGGTAAATCTAGAAACACTCAATAATTAGGGGGTGGTCAAATTTCGACCGGTATCAATCTCTCAGATTGACCCAAGCCAACATTCTTGTATCCTACCATCCCTACAGAGAGGGTGCCAATCCTGTCCGCAAATCTAGCTGATCTACGGTCTACCTGAAGCAGGATAAATAAACTGTTTACTTGGAAAGAAATTCTTTGACCTATGCAAATATTGTTTTATTATAGAATATAATTAAATCAACGCCAGAAGTGTATCATTGAAAAAGAAATAATATTTTTTGGAAACAAATGCTTTATTTACACAAAATAACTGTAAATTGCTTAAAAAAAATAATTTGGTATAAAGAAATACATTTTTGTTTGGCCTTATACAAACAAATAATATATTTCCATGAACAACATTTACTAGCACCAAATTTTTTTCCGGTATATCAATTTTATTTTAAAAATGAATATAAACTGGTGCACGGAATGGTGCATTTTAGCGACATGTAACAAGCATAGCTTTTTTTAATTAATAGAATACTGTTTCAAAATAACTTATTATTTAATATTTTCCAAAAATCTCCCTCACCATACCAAAAAACCTTCATATACAAAATTTGAAAACGATTAATTAAGAAATAAATAAATTAGCGTAAAAAATAAAATAAAAACACGCGAGCCTATAATTTCTGAAGGAAACAAGATGGTACTAAGGTATATAGGTTGATTTAAATCACCTTGTTTTCCATTCAAGGAAGCTGGCGTTGAAGTATGGCCCATTATTTAATAAACACCCAGTACTTACCGTGAATGGTTCTTACAACTTTCGTCAAACTTAAAGTTTGAAATAGTTATAGTAAGTATTTAAATTGACTACCGTTGTTTATAGAATCGTACAATCGTAGCCACAGAATTTTGCCCAGCTTTATCTTGAATACACAACATGTCATGCTCCTTCTTTTTAGGTTTGAAGTTAACAGCACCAGGTAATAGATTGCAATGTTGTCGCACCTACAGTTTGTTACAGTTTGAAGGATTTTTAGGAATTCTTCTATTGTTTACCTTTTGCAATTTCGTAACGCAGTTGCATTTCGTTATAGTTGTACTTTTTGAAACTTACTTGCAGAGAAACTATTAATTTTAGACATTTTTTTCGTAAGAGCTTTTTTGTTGTCTTTAGATATACAGGGTGTCTGTGAAAGGTTGAGAAATCAGATACAACAGGGAGATGGAGAATCGATTGTTTCTATAGTCAGATGGATACACTAAACAGCAAAAAAGTTCTGCCATTTAAAAGAAATATGATGTGCCATAAGTGGCGCCCTCTACTAGTGACGTCAAAATTAGTGGCCTTTCGGTATTCTTTCTGTTCCATTGTATTTTCAGTCAAAAAGTAATTTAAAATAGTGTTGGCTGTACCTACTGAATTAGTTTTGTTTATTTTTTTTACTGTTTTAGAAAGGTATTTTAAGCTAATATATATCAAATCTCCTACAATTCCTATCAATGAAGTCATATATATGTTCTCTGATACCAAACATCTAGGTATGCTAATGAACAATTCCACAGACAAAGCTCTATTCAATAATTATCTAAAAAAATTAATCTATCTAAATTTACTAACCTGGTTTAACGAAAACACTCTATAGATATCTAACTTCTGACAGTGGGAACTCGAGAATTCAACCACAATAGATCAGATCTGACCTATTTCTGCATTTTTAGGATTGCTTCATCAGGTGGCCCCCTTTAAGTTGAGTCAAACATCTAACTATAAAAATTATTATACCAATAAATTAAAATTATTTGAAATTAAATGTCGACAATGTCAAACTGATTAATCTGTCAATGAATTTATACATCAGAATGACCTACTAAAATAAATAACAAAATTATACCCTTTATGTATCGTTTTTTATATATATTTTCAGGTATTAACAATATTGTGTGAAACTAACTACTCTGTGGGCTAAAGCCGCCAACCAGCGTTGAATTACACCCACAATATCTACCCATATATTCTTTATTATTAGCTTTTGTAACATTTTTTACTGTTTTAGAAAGGTATTTTAAGCTAATATATATCAAATCTCCTATTATTCCTATCAATGAAGTCATATGTATGTTCTCTGATACCAAACATCTAGATGTGCTAATGAACAATTCCACAGACAAAGCTCTATTCAATAATTATCTAAAGAAATTAATCTATCTAAATTTACTAACCTGGTTTAATGAAAACACTCTATAAATGTCTAACTTCTGACAGTGGGAACTCGAGAATTCAACCACAATAGTAAAAATGTTACAAAAGTTAATAATAGAGAATATATGGGTAGGTATTGTGGGTGTAATTCAACGCTGGTTGGGGCCTTAGCCCACAGAGTAGTTAGTTTCACACAATATTGTTAATATCTGAAAATATACAGTTTTGTTTAGTTTTTTATTAATATTCTGTTCATAATAATAAAAACATCCTTTTAGTACCTACGTATTGTAGGAAATAATTAGAGACTAATTTCAGTTGAAGGTAATCGAACCCCAGCCAGCAGATAAATACATACCTCCAACGTTTTTTTCAGTGTATCTGCATGCTTGAAACTTAAATATCGAAATTTCCCGATTTCAAATATTCCCAACGTCACCTATTACCGCGTTCGCTGCGAACAATAAAATTAACATATCACGCAATTTACATTTTTGTCGTCGCCTCCCCCCCGGAGGCCCCCCGGCCACTCGGAAAGCCAACATAATAGGCATTCCCCGGGCATATTTCACCGGCGATACAATGCCCGACGATCTTACAATGGACGACGGCATAGTCGCGGATTTTTCGCGACCTTTCGGCGGTCCCGGCCACTTCCACACTACCCGGTATGTTAATGGTGACGTTAAACGGGCATACACTGTAAATCTAAATGTGTAATTACCTCGTGATACACACACCGAGCGTTCGCGATGCCAGCCAGCCCCGTAATTGGTGCAATACACCCATAATCGAATTATTAAGATCGTGCAGTTGAATATAAACACCTTATAAGTTGGCACTATTTGCATTTTAAGGAGTTTAATACACATCCACGTAGCACCGCATTTACATAATGACGAATCCGATGGAGAAGGAGATACCGAAAGCGGGGGGCACCGCCAAGCTTCAATTTTTTACCCATTTACTTATCTATTTGATATTCCTTGGGACCTTGCAATAAATAAACAGTTGATAAAAAGGACTTGGGCTGATACACAATTTGATAGGAAAAAAATAGTACATTATACTATAAGGGAGAGAAATGCGTTATTTTGGCAGAGGTGCAATTTGAAGCCCGAAGGCTACAATGCACCGAGGACAAAATAGCATCTCTAGTAGTCGTTGAGTTATTGTCATAACTACAAAATAAACAAACAAATTAAGATGCTAGTTTGGTTTAGTTTAATTGTGAGTCGAAGAGATTGTGGAGGCTGCAAATATTGCAATAAGCAATTTGCTGTCTACGAAGTCAAGATCTTTATACGATATAGCCTACAATCGGTTCAAAAAGTGGTGCGCCGAGAAACATGTTCAAGTATACAGCGAGAATGTTTTGTTGGCATACTTCAGTGAAAATGCAAAGAATTACAAGTCTTCCACATTATGGGCGCAAAAGTCATGGTTGATAATTTACAACAACATAGATATAAGCAAATTCCCCAAGCTGATCGCATTTTTGAAAAGAACCGGTGACGGATATCAAGCGAACAAATCGAAAATATTGACAAAGGATGAAATCGACCGTTTTCTATCAAGTTCAGATGACAAAGAATTCTTAATGATTAAGGCAAATTTACTTTTGTTGTTAGGTATTTCAATTATTAAGTATTTTGATTTTTTATAGGTTGGATTAATTCTGGAGATTACCGGAGCTTGTCGAACTGATGAACTAATCAATTTAACTGTAGATGATATTGAGGATGTAGGCTCTTCCTTGATTGTAAAAATTCTAAACACTAAGACAAAGATTCCACGAACCTTTCTGGTTACCGATGTGGGAAATATGCGTGAATTGTTTCGAAAATATCTGTCCCTTCGTCCTCCCCACGTCAAGCATAAGCGCCTTTTTTGTACTACAAAGCAGGAAAATGTAGTTCGCAGCCAGTTGGCAAGAATATCATGGGAAAAATTCCGAGTGTAGTAGCTTCGCATTTAAAATTACCTGATGCTGCATGTTATACTGGTCACTGCTTACGAAGATCTTCAGCGATATTACTGACAGATGCTGGTGTGAATATCACGACAATAAAGCGTCATGCTGGTTAGAAATCAACGACAGTCGTTGAGGGTTATGTCGAGAACTCCATTGAAAATAAGACCAAAATTGCTAATCAGGTTTTAGTAGGTACCACTACTAGCGCAATCACAAAAACTGTAAATGTAAGCGAAAGTAATATTCCTTCTAATATTAATTTTGAAAATTGTACAAATGTAACATTTAATTTAAATGTTCATAAATAATTTCAATGTTATCTTTTTTTTTGCATGAAAAACGTTCTCCATAATGTAAACTCCCTTGGGAGCATTATACTCCCTTGGGAATAATCGACTACTTCTGTTTTAATTTTGATGTCATAGAAACTGATTTCTACTCCCGACCGTGGAAAAACAATTTTTTAATTTATCGAAATTCATTTTGCCCCTAGAGCCGACCCTGTCAGTAGCAAAGACATCGAATCGAATTTTAAACTTGTTTGTTATTACAATATTATTATTCTGAGACACAAGGACTTGCAGGTACAAGGGTCAAAACTATAAAACTATAAAACTTAAATAATCAACATGTTCACATGTCAAAAATTATCATTTTCTTTAGTCTGAATAATCTAGATGCCAATTTAAAAATATATTAGTATTATTTTTGTAGCCATAGAAAGAGTGTGTCGATAGATAAAGCTGAAAAGAAGGAACATTTTTTACTTTCAATTCCATGGAAAAAGTTGCAGGATGCCTCTTACTAACAAATTATTATAAATACAGTAGGTTTTATTAATAGAATTCAATAATAAATAAACTATGCGAGTTAAAAGATACATATACAGTTACATTTTTATTTCTAAATAGTTAAGAAGGCCTTGTCAGGAGCAGAAATAACTTCTGTTTAGGAAGATTGAATTTGTCTATCCATCCTTTAAATGTGAATTATCCATCCATTTTTCTATAAGTGTATTGTTCATCCATCATCTAAAAATGTATTGCAATGTATTTGATACCTTAACACAACTAAAACGTATTAGATTAGGGGTTAGATTGATGTGCATCTGCGCATGTGCAACAGAAAACACATGAAAAATTCTGTAAAATTTCATAATAAATTGAGTAAAAGTAAATAGTTGCAAAGTTGTACCGGGTTTTATCAGATTGTTCCGGAAATTTCCTAATTTTATTATGTCAAAGGACAAATACTTGATTTTCTCATAATATTTAATGTAAATTAAAAATGTCCGGTAAATATTATGTGAAAATAGCATAACAACAAATTTGTTATCGATTATAATCCACGGCCGTGCTGTCACGACACTGGCTTGCTACACAACTATCCAGCTACCGGTATGCAGCTGTGAATAGCATAGTACTTGTCAATAACGTCAATCGTGAGTCACAGCCCCGCCGTGCCCATGCCAATGGCTTATCTTGCAAGTCAATCTCTAATAATACGATGATGACGTGGTAAAATTATGAATTGGAATAGGCACAGTGTTGGTATGTCATTTAAAAAAATACTGAAGCATTTATGAAAGTATAAAGTGATCATTTTCGGAGGGAAACTTTTTACATACTTTTGAGAAACCTAGAGAACTCGGTAAAGTTCAGAAGAAAAATCTGCTGCCAATTCGTACAGATTATTTTAAACATGAATTTATTCGCCAATTGTGAAGTGTATTAGTTGTTATCAATTAATACATTTTTATGTTTTCTTGTAGATTATGTGTTCAAATTGACTTGACCTTCACCAAAATTGAAAACTATTCAACATCTATATTTTACAACCGAATTTCTCTGGTGTACTAGGAAATGTATTTACTTTCAAATGTAAGAGATAATGTGTTATTGCAAGATTTGCCGTTTCTTAATCAATGATTCAATAGTGAAGGATCTGTTGCGCGGATCTAAACCCTTTGGATTTTAATAAAACGAATGAGAAATGCAGCTCAAGCAAGCCCGAGCAAAAAAATATTTGTCGTTGCTTCGAGCATGCACAGAAGCGTGGCTTTGACGTGAGAATGTTTGTCTCAATTAATACAGAATATAATTTCTGAAATAAAGCATCGAATGTAAGTCAGTCTTCTTATTTTTTAAGTTTGTTACTTTTTAAAAATATTATTTTCTGGTGCACCTTAAAAATCCTTTCTCTAGAAATTGTTTACATTTACAGTTCTTCTACCGGATCCCGAACTAAAAATATGTTACACCCTGTACTTTACTCGCATGTATTCTCTGCCATATTGCAAGGAAGAATATACGACTTCCATTTCCTCCTGCTGCAAAAATCTTAACATGATACTCAACCAAACCCCACGCCATGATCTCTACATTAATTCCTCAAAGCCAGTGCACATCACGATGGCGAACTGATGGGAATTAGCGGTGCTCAATGTAGTGTGAAAAACAATTTATTATTGATTCCTTATACGAACTCTAATATTTATATTTTACAGACGGTTAAATGCGCCTAGCAATATGCTATTAGTTTGCATCGGAATAATCGTTTTTAGTGACCGAGGCGATTCAATTCAAGTAATTTATGAACGTCTTAGATAAGAGTCCCAACCCATGACATACGGAATACCTGTAATACATTTGTAAGGCCATTAGAGGCTTATGGTTGGAGTGGTAATACTTTATAAACAACCTACGTTATAAAAAATAGACATTTCTAAAATAAACAGTTTTCGAAATTGTTGATTGATGGCAGAAATTTAATAATATAGGTACAGCGTGCTACCGGCAGGACATATAATATGACGATATTTAAGTATGTACTTTGAAAATTGTAATATTTTTAATAAGTTTTGCGTGCGTCAAGCAGGACAAATTTTACAACAGGATATATCTACATATGCAACAAATGCAACAAGTTACAACTTGTTAAAAAGCTTCCATTTTAGTTGCAAAAATGATACGCGTAGGACAGCGTGTGTCAGTCTTGTATTGTATTCGACAGTAAAAAAAAACAAATCTTGAAGTGTTTCTTAGTTCGGAATATTATTGGTTCGTTGTTTTTTTTAAACAAATATATTTCCACGTTCCTCTAGCAGCAATTAAGGCTATATGTAGAAATACTTCTTGAAGCGCTGCCAGTAGGACAGCGGCCTATACGTTCCATGATTAGACGGATTTTTTAACTATCTAACCTATGTTTCTGCTTTCACTATATCTTCAGGATAGTTGAAGGTTTTTATATATTTTTAGGTATTAATAATATTGTTTGAAACTAACTACTCTGTGGACAAAAGCCCCAACCAGCATTGAATTACACCTACAATATCTACCCACATATTCCTTATTATTAGCAACATTTTTTACTGTATTAGAAAGGTATTTTAAGCTAATATAAATCAAATCTCCTACAATTCATATCAATGAAGTCATATGTATGTTCTCTGATACCAAACATCTAGGTATGCTAATGAACAATTCCACAGACAAAGCTCTATTCAATAATTATCTAAAGAAATTAATCTATCTAAATTTACTAACCTTACTTTACTGAAAACACTCTATAAATATCTAACTTCACTTTTGGCAGTTGGAACACGACAATTCAACCACAATAGATGAGGTCTGACCTATTTCTGCATTTTTAGGATCGCTTCTTCAGGTGGTCTCCTTTAAGTTGAGTCAAATATCTATCTTATTAAAATTTTTCACATATACCTACACAATTTTTCCGTAACGTTATAATAACACATAAGCAATTACTAACGTCAAAAATCCAAATTCAAGCAATAATAGCTCAAAATGGGCTTAGAAATCTTACATACTCAATTATTTTCTTTAAAAAACTTTACTCACTTATTAACATATTGTCTTATTTAATAGAGAAAATATACTTTACTAGCGAAATTAAGACTTCATTTGAAATCGTATATCACATCTTCCACAAATATGTAAAGCTCACTGAACAAAGGCATATTTCGACACTAATTTTTACTTACAAAAATCACATTACCGATCTGAGCATGTAAAATACTTTGCGAATTGTTTCTCTGATCGCCTTGTACATTATCGAAATTTTTAGTGATATAAAAAACTATTCAAATATTTACTATACTGTTCCAATTATTAGGCTCAGTTTGATTGTTGGCAACAGTAATAAAAACTGACTAATCTAATCTTGTCTTATAACTGTATCTTCTCGTTTTTATCTTCATTTCATCAGGTTGTCTATCAGCTAGAGATGTTGTCTAAATACCTTGATACTTTATGTTTACATTTATGTAAATTAAATGATATTGCTTGAAAACACACAGCTACTTCCTTCAAATACCGTGAATTAATTGCAACTAATTCGCTTGGAAATATAAGAGCCGGTTCTAGTTCTCTTTATGCATTGGCTTCGATGGGTTCTCTGATTCATTCCCAGCTGGAGACTGGGCGTTTATTCGCAATATCTTTAATCAATGAAGAATTTACAGCGACGTTGCAGTTAAACGCGCTTTTTATAAATAAATAATTAACGGTGATACTGCGCGTATTAGCCTTACGTCCGACCCGTCCATATATCTCGCGTATTATGTTTCCACCATAAATTCGCTCTATCAGCGACGCTCGGGAGTGTACGTATACGGAGTGTCAGTATTGAGTCATATGACTCTTGTACAGGGTCATGCACCTAAACCTAAAGTCTCATCTATTTTTAAAAAGGAAAACCCTGATTAGGTTAACTCGTCGTCTGACAGCCACACTGTTAAAGGCCCATTTTATTAAATTTTACAGGAAAGCATATTTAAAACTTAGGAGTATGAACATTCCGAATCAACATATAATTTTCTGTACATGATATTTTTGGTAATTTCAGTATTAAAAATCATTTTAGTATTAAAATAATAAAGAATACAAGTACTAGAAGACAGAGTAAAAAAACATAAAACAGTTTTGGCCATAGAATAAATTAAATTAAAAACTTTTTCAATCGTCTTCCTTTTATGTCCAATATTTTATTTCAAGATAGAGTAATTAATAAAACCCGTACTAGAATAATGTTTATTTTAAAAAACTACTTTCTTGCAAATATCACCTTTGGATGGTTGATATTCTGATCTTGAGTCTCCAAAGGACTAAAAAATCGATTCCTTTTGATTTACTCATTATTATTTTTTAGGTATTAAAAAAATGAAAACCTGTTTATTTGCCCTGTCTACAATTCAAAATATTGATTCATATTAGTATCGTATTATAACTTGAGACAATTTATTCTACGTCCTCACATTGGCTCGGACTTAGAATACTATATTCAAACTTTAACAAGGTTGCATGGACATAAAATAGTCCATTTGACTATACAGAATTCCTAATCGTATGTGTATTCGAATATATAGGCGCATTGCGCTTGATACATATAATAGTTTAGTTGTCAGGCAACGACATATTATCAGCTTACACTTATATTAGTTTTATATCCGCATTTCTTCGTAAATAATTTTTATTTTTATCCATCACTTACGTTAAGTCGTTTACCAACAGACAGTTTACTAGGGCCGGCATTTTGATCCATATTTAAAAATTATTGTGTATCAAAACGTTGGGGTTGTATCCATTTATTTTTTAATTTACCTAATATAGCTACCTATAGGAATCACAAGTAGCACAAGTAGCATTTTTAACATCTTCTAAATCATTTACCAATGCCGATCGGGTTTACACACAGTAAAAAAATCATTTTCGTAATGCAATGGAACGAGATAGAAAATACAACGGACTTCAGCTTGATTGAGTGTTTATCTTATCCACAGTCGTATCGCTGAATATAGAGAGTGACACAGTACTAATACTAAGATAAATAATGTTTAAGCTCTTATAAAAACAATTTTATATGCTTTATAGTAATGGTGCTTCTATATTATCCCTGAGTCACTCTCTAGATTTTTGAAGATATAGGTCATTCAACTCTTTATAATTTGGATATCTGTTAAAGACGAGGATACGAACCAAATCTACCAAATAACAAATGGAAACGCTGTAATCCCCTATGAACATTTCAACATTTTTTGTTATTATTCTGGCAAACTAATGTAATTGACTCATTGGGAACGTTTCGTAAATTTGCCAACGAGAGTGATATACGGTATCTCTCGTATATCACGAATATAACGCGGATCGGGAATCGGTTACAAAGCGCGAAGCGAACAAGTGCGTCTGTTTACACATAAATCTGTCATTATTGTCAGCAGTCATATGTGCATTTCACATAATTTGTATGTCGCATGTGGCAGCAAGAGACGCGGCAGTTCGCAGTTGATAGACCGCTTCCTCGACGACACTGACGATCACCTAAACAGTCCCCTGCTTGTGTTGTTCACTCCTGGGGCGTCTGCAAACAGACGGTACAGTAGATGATCAGATAAAAGAAGGTTTCTACCTTCTGCAAACAAAATCAAAAGACAATTTTTATTTATGTGAAATATACAAGGTATTACATAATGATGTTAAGAAAATCTAGAGGCACGTTCTATGTTTAGAAATAAGAAAAACAGTTTATATAAACATGGGCCTGGGAATGCCTCGTTTTGGAGATACAGGTTGTTTATAACTTTCTGTCTCAAATGCTATAGTCTTCATTTCTCGAAAACCGATCGAGATATTGATATGAAATTTGGTACACAATAGTGTATAGTGAAGAGCTACTTTTATGTGTATAAATTCTCTTGCGTATACTAAAATAAAAAATATTTCACGCCACTGCACGGTGCGTCAGGAGCAAAAAGTTGGAGAGAATTTGTCTAAAAATCAGTGGCGTACATTTTTTTTTGCTAAAAATGAGTATTTCACGGCACGAACGCCACTGATGCTAGGATATTACAAGAGAAATTTATACACGTAAAAGTCCTTCACTATATTGATAATATTGTTATGACAATTATTAAAATTTATATTAATTAAAAATTTTAACACTGTGATGATAATACAATAGATGTACAGGGTGTCCCCTACTACGTGCAAGTCCAGGAGCGTATTATATGGTTAAAATCAAGGTAATTTTGTTAAGGATCTCAGGGCATCGTATCCGAGATATTTTCCAACTTAATAAATAAATCAAGTTAACATTCATAACTCCCTTGAAATATTTTTGATATTTGATTTTCTTAACAGGAGTGCGCCACTGGTATCTACTACTAGCTGCCAATTTTATATTTTATACCTACCACTATACTAAAAAATTATGCCAATATTTGCTTTTGCCAAAAGTTCGTATTTTCAGATATGATACTGTGCATGCATTTGAGACTACTTTATTGTTATATAATACCTATTATAGAAATTAACAAATTTATAATAATTGAAATATACAACTTGGGAGAATTGGGATTGGGATCTTCTAACATTAGGCACATCAATAAAAACTCAATCACTACAAGATCTCAAGAAACAACTACTCTGCAGGTTAATACCCCCACGAGCATTGAATAACACCTGAAAATCATTTCTAGTAACACTGCTCACAACTAACACTGGCTGACTGCTATAGGTTTTTCAATTGTTTCAGTCAGTGCTGATCGGGGCATTAGCACGCAGAGTAGCTGTTTCCTGAAATTCCGCATTTCATTTGTCGTCATCGCCGATGGCTATACAGGTTGGGGTTTTTAATAGTACCCACGTTATATTGAATAACATACATTGACCGCAAGATGTAGACACTTGCATCTCGCGTACTCCTGTTGCTAGATTGTTTATAATAGGTTTGATCTAGCAGTCAATAACTTTAACTTAACTTTAATACTCAATAACTTCTAAACTATTAGTAATTGGACACGCGTTTATAAAAAAATTTTGCAGCATTTTGACTGTTCGATATTCATTTAAATTTTTAGCATACGCTGTGTCTTCTTCCTGTATGTCACAAGCAAATGGTTTTGTTTTCATCCTTGAGTTATGAAGTGGAGACATTAAAAGCACTTAATTCAATCTATTCAGATATCTTATGAGCTCAAATAAGAGTTTTAAAATCAATATTAAACTAAAAGAGGGAGGACTCTTGCACCACTCACCTGGCTTTCGTGCGATCGTCATGGGAAACGGGTTTTTCGGAATAGTATTCGGTTAAAATGCTCGCGGCTAAGAATAAGCGAGGATTTAGTCATCGTTCTAGCTTATAAATCGCCGATGGAAGTTGACAAGTGTTAAAATTATTCGTCCTGTTGCCGGTGACTGTTACACAACCGAAGCTAATGGTGTCTGTGCCCAATAATTGATCTGCAGCAGGACGTTTAGTGCCTCCGTGACGTACGAGTGGCAGGTGCGAGCGGTTCCGTCATTCGGGGCGCAAGATCGAGGATGTTGGCCACTGATGAATAGCTCCGTGTGTAGCAGCTACACAACGACGAATAATTGTGTTTAAATATAAAACGGTGCCGTAATTGTCATATTCAACTATTACTTCTCTGTCTAATTTCCGGCGTAAGAAACATTAAATTTAATTATGAGCAGTATATTGTTTAGATTAAACGCGTCGTGCATATTTTGTAACCCAAATACATTGAAAGACCGAACTAGTGACTCAGAATTTTGCTCAGCTACATCGCAAGTTAACAACACCATGCACCTTATCGTTTCTAAAAAGTTCCATTTTTTGGTTATGCAGAGTGGTCGATTTAGCTGAAATAATGAATTTAATCTATAAACGACTGAAGTAAAGTGAGTGTTGCTTTAGGCTAACTAAAACTTGAAACTAAGGTAGATAACGAAATCATAACTAACCGATGCTGGACGTCGTGGCGCTCCAAACAATTTTTTCTCAGAAGCATATATTTTTTTTATGAATATTTAAAAAACTTTGCCTTCCCAGCCATTTTTTCAAAAAACTTTTTCTTGTGTTTATAACAATTCAAAAGATTGTATTTTTTTCTTTACCACATTAATCGTCAATTTAAATCAGATGGGCCTTGCAAAAATAGTAGCAATAACACTCAAATATTGCTGACGCTCAAATTTATTTATTTTAAAGAATGCCATCCATTGGTCACTTTCTAAAGATTCGACAGTATTTATTTTCCATACTCGAAGAAGTCCGGTGGTTTGAAAATCAAGAATGAAGTCAGTATTAGAACTCTAGATCGTCATTAAATGATTTTTTGTTCTTGGTGTTGATGTAAACGTACCATGTTTCTACACTAGTAACAATCTTGGATAAAAGTGATCAATAACGATCCAACAGTGAGGTAAATATTGAAACGCTGTATTTCGTTGTTTTTTTCTCAAAACTTGCGACATGCATACGTACAATTTTGGAACGCTACTTATTCAATGCAAATTTAGTAATGTTTGACTGATCACAACTCGTCATAGTTGATTGACTTGAACCATATGATTACTTGTCACCAAAAGTAAAGGTTTACTTTGACTTATATCGAAGCTTATATAACCAATATTATCAACTTTAATAAAAGGCACTTTTGCTAGTTTGCGACATTGCTAGTGATTGGCCACCCCTCAACTGTCATATATATTTGTATGCTATTTTCCTTGCTGTCGTCTTCTGTCGGAGCAAGTCCAAAATTGCAAAGATAAAATAGTGTTAACTCATGGGAACTGTGTTTTATGAGTGTGACAAGAACCAAGATTTAAGTAACGAAAGTGCTAAAACTCGATTAGCTAAAGAGATGATTATTTTGATTATATATTTTTTTTGTTTAGTAAAACTTAAACGCATTGATGCTCTACATACCAAACTACAAACTTAAAATAGTTACAATATTTTGTCACGATCCAATTTACCTAAGACATATATCTCCAGACGATATCAAATTGATTAACATACTACCAAACTTAGTATTTGGATGCGCTTTGAGCACTGAGGTGCTGTCTCGTGTTGATGAACTTTTTTTGGGTATTTCGGCGTTATCCGAAATCGTCCGGGCTTCTCGAGCAATAAATTTCCAAGACATGTAGCAAATACATAATCAGCAGCGCGGCCCAAATTAATTCGAATCACGTTAACGAACGTTAGTGAATTAGAGTCCAGGCTAGCGCCTGGTCCTTCGTTGTGGGGCCCTGACTGCGGTCAATGCTGACACGGCTCTGCTGCAGCTCCCGTCCTGCCGCCAGGGGCGCACCAACGTGATTAAGACACAGGGACAGGTATAGTAAAATATTATTCGAACCTTTTATATTAAATCAAACGTATATACCCCCTTTAATTTTTGACGACCTTTATGTTTTTAAGCTCTAGACATTCTCTCTATACATTTTCAGAAATTTTTTAATCATTCCAGGCTTTTCTGCCTTACCTTTGACAACATATCTTCCCCGGCCATCCTCCATTACATTTTAAGACCCATACCTTCCTTACCTTTCAAACTATGTTCCTACTGTTCTATTTTCTTTCGGTGCCCTCTTTTATACCTTTTCAGTTTCCCCTTCCTTACGCTTTCAGCCCTTTCCTTCAGCCCTTCCTGCATTATATACTTAATCTTCTATATACAATTTTTCTTCTTACATTGTGTTGTGGTTATGTTGATGTGAGCAACAACAAAAATATACTCCTAGCCCCAGGCGATTAAATGTTACACCTGGGCACTATGAACATACATCTCCGAATGTTGCTCTTTTGATACTGCTTCCTTCTCAAGAAGTTCTGCTGAAAATAGTTATCTGATATTATATATGGAAAATGTATTTTACTAAGTTTACTGTGCCAAGTGCAGCTATGACAAATACAACCACACAGCGTGCAAAAAAATGTTAAAAATACGATGCGTCCAAGTGTGTATATGCAGTTAAATTGCGACTGTGTTTTCCCCGCATGTAACTGGACTTGAGTAGCTGCACGAAAATTTCTGACAGTTTCAAACTAGTCCCTGGCTCCATATTTTTCTCACGTTCTCACTTTTAATTCAATATTATAATATTATTACTAACGTTGGGTGAAAATTATTTATTTCAAGCTTAAAAAAATTTCAAACCTGAAATCTGAATATCAGTGCAGAGTCAGAAGATTATCAATGAAATAACAATGATGGTCCCCTGCGGCAGTTCCAGACGGACCACCGCTGGATGTAGAGCCTGGGGCCGGTGATTTACGTCTTAACCTTATTTTATATAATGTCACCGGGACATACTAAAATGTAAATGTGTCAGAGGGGCGAAATTTATGGGCCTCTGCATGCGCACATCTGCAAGAGTTTGGCACAAAGGATGGCCTCGAAGCGTTTTTACAAGCTGCCTTAATTGGGCCAGATCAAATAATGATCGGTACTATAGTGGCAGTGAAACGGACGCGGTTATTGCTCACTTTGAAATTTTCATGTTTGTTGTACGTAAAGCCTTTTCACCAAATCTGATATTACAGTAGTAGTGTGTGAAATATCAAAATACAAAAATATATGATCGAAAAATGTATCTTTTTCCAAATAAATAAAAACGGGTTCATATTCTTATAGTACATCTCTCTTATGCGGAGGGATGCTCCCTGAAAGTAATTAATTGTTAAGATATCCTTTCATAACTATCCAGGCATGTGTAGTTTAATTTTTTCGTTTTCTGTAATTAAATTTCTACATCCACCTCTCTGAAGAAGAAGACGACGACCAAGAAGAAGCAGAATGCGATGATCAAGAAGTATACGACAAGGACGAAAAAGAAGAATACGACTATGAAAAAGAAAATAACGATAAAAAATAAGAAGAATACGACGGCGACGTGAAATATGCCGACGCAGCAAAATAATACGAATACGCCGATAAAAAATAAGACAAACGCGGCGACTATGGAAAAAAAAGACGACCATGATCGAAGTATACAACAACGAAAAAGAAGCAGAAGAATATGCCGACGAATACGACGATGACGACGACGACGAAAAAGGAGAATACCACGACGACGACAAAGAGGAGTACGACAAACAATAAAAAGAAGAATAGGAATACGATGACAAAGAAGAAGCAGAATACGACGACGAAGAATCCGAAGACGAAAAAGAAGAACTACCACTACTCAATATCATCATCTATATCTTTACAATATTGATTTAGATGTTAAATATTTTCATTCAGATTTTCAGAGCATTTACCTAGATCTTCAGAAAATTCATCTTTAGATCGTCAGAGCATTCGTCTAGATCTTCACAATATTCATCTAGATCTTCACAACATGCATCTAGATCTACACAACGTCATCTAGATCTTCACAAAGTTCATCTAGATTTTCACATCGCCATCTAGATCTCCAAAACATTCATATATATTTTTACATCGCCATCTAGATCTCCAAAACATTCATCTATATTTTTACATCGCCATCTAGACCTTCACCTCATCATCTAGATGCCGATTTGAAGATCTAGATGATGATGTGAAGATCTAGATGAATGTTTTGAAGATCTAGATGACGATTTGCAGATCTAGATGAACGTTGTGAAGATCCAGATGAACGTTGCATTAATCTAGATGAATGTTGTGAAGATCTAGATGCATGTTTTGAAGATCTAGATGACGATGTGAAGATCTAGATGAATGTTTTTGAAGATCTAGATGAACGTTATGAAGATATAGATGAATGTTGTGAAGATATAGATCACGATGCGAAGATCTAGATGAATGTTTTGAAGATATATGAATGTTTTGAAGATATAGGTGAATGTTTTGAAGATATAGATGACGATGCGAAGATCTAGATGAATGTTTTGAAGATATAGATGAATGTTTTGAAGATATAGATGAATGTTTTGAAGATATAGATGAATGTTTTGAAGATATAGATGACGATGCGAAGATCTAGATGAATGTTGTGAAGATATAGATGAATGTTTTGAAGATATAGATGAATGTTTTGAAGATATAGATGAATGTTTTGAAGATATAGATGACGATGCGAAGATCTAGATGAATGTTGTGAAGATCTAGATGAATGTTGTGAAGATAGAGATGACGATGCGAAGATCTAGATGAATGTTTTGAAGATCTAGATGAATGTTTTGAAGATATAGATGAATGTTGTGAAGATATAGATGACGATGCGAAGATCTAGATGAATGTTGTGAAGATATAGATGACGATGCGAAGATCTAGATGAATGTTTTGAAGATATAGATGACGATGTGAAGATCTAGATGAATGTTGTGAAGATCTAGATGACGTGAAGATCTAGATGAACGTTATGAAGATCTAGATTCATCTATATCTTCATAACGTTCATCTAGATCTTCATAACGTTCATCTAGATCTTCATAACGTTCATCTAGATCTTCACATCGTCATCTATATCTTCACAACATTCATCTATATCTTCATAACGTTCATCTAGATCTTCAAAACATTCATCTATATCTTCATAACGTTCATCTAGATCTTCAAAACATTCATCTAGATCTTCATAACGTTCATCTAGATCTTCACATCGTCATCTAGATCTTCACAACATTCATCTAGATCTTCACATCGTCATCTAGATCATCAAAAAAAATCATCTAGATCTTCACAACATTCATCTATATCTTCATAACGGTCATCTAGATCTTCAAAACATTCATCTAGATCTTCACATTGTCTTCTAGATCTTCAAAACATTCATCTAGATCTTCATAATGTTCATCTAGATCTTCAAAACATTCATCTAGATCTTCCCATTGTCTTCTAGATCTTCAAAACATTCATCTAGATCCTCATAATGTTCATCTAGATCTTCAAAACATTCATCTAGATCTTCACATCGTCATCTAGATCTTCAAAAAATTCATCTAGATCTTCACAACATTCATCTATATCTTCATAACGTTCATCTAGATCTTCAAAACATTCATCTAGATCTTCACATTGTCTTCTAGATCTTCAAAACATTCATCTAGATCTTCACAACATTCATCTAGATCTTCACATCGTCATCTAGATCTTCAAAACATTAATCAAGATCTTCACATCGTCATCTAGATCTTCAAAACATTCATCTAGATCTTCACAACATTCATCTAGATCTTCACATCGTCATCTAGATCTTCAAAACATTCATCAAGATCTTCACATCGTCATCTAGATCTTCAAAACATTAATCAAGATCTTCACATCGTCATCTAGATCTTCGCATCGTCATCTAGATCTTCAACACATTCATCTAGATCTTCACGTTGTCTTCTAGATCTTCAAAACATTCATCTAGATCTTCACATCGTCATCTAGATCTTCACAGCATTCATCTAGATCTTCAACTCATCATCTAGATCTTGAAATCGTCATCTAGATATTCAAAACATTCATCTAGATCTTCACATCGCCATCTAGATCTTCACAACGTTCATCTAGATCTTCAAATCGTCATCTAGATCCTCACATCGTCATCTAGATCTTCACAACGTTCATCTATATCTTAAAATCGTCATCTCAATCTTTACATCGCCATCTAGATCTTCACAAGTAATTAAAAAAGTAATTAAAAAAAAGAATAAAAAAAGAATATACAAGTGTAGAAAATATACAAAGAGCATCAATGAGAAACAGTCAGGGAGAGAGTGCGGTATTTATTCAATTTTAAAGATACTGTTATTCCCACAAAACACTAAGTAATATTAATTTTCTTATCTTGACATGTGCTGTTATTGTTATGTCATCTATTTATTTTGTTTTTGCTGTTCTTCTTTCAATACCTATATGCAAAATATATAACTAAAACTGCACGTTCACTGAGGAGGAACGGGACGAAACGAAAGGAAGTCATTTTGGTCCTATATCTGCGCACTGGGCTAAAGTGAAGGAAGGGAAAATACCACATGGCTCTTGACTGATCAATGTGGGTGTATAAAAGCCACACGATATTTGCTCTTCGTGAACCTAATATCAAAATGGCGTCTTTAGCTTCGCGCCGCTTCTCATTAGTGTGCGTGCAATTTTATTAAAATAATACATAGAATATTAAAGTGAGGCATAAGACAGCTTCCAACACATTCAGGTTGTTGATGGTATTAGTTAGTAGTATTTTATAATAGACAAGAAATTGCACAAAAAAAGTATGGATAGAGGGAAGAAAAAAATTTGAAAAAATACCATATTTCCACCTTGGGTACCAGACTATAGGCAACTACTATGGTTTATGGATCCTTAATAAATAATTTAATTGCCACAAAATACACTTCATACGATCTTTCATAAAATTTTATGCAAACATTTCGATTGCAAGTTTTGTTTAAAATATTTATAGTTATTACAGCACAGGGTCAATATTATTTTTATATTAATAATATTTAGGTTGCATAGATAGAGTGCGGTACCATACATGGTTCCTATTGACGTAATCCGATGTTTGCTCGAGTAATTGCCGCCGCGCCACTTTTACTATTTATTTGCCATCCATAAAGAAGAATAAGGCCGATCTGAAACGTCGTCGCTCTGAAGATCAGTCCGCTATTTACACGAAACGGTATCTCTCCGAACTCCTCACGTCTAATAAGAGATAAATCACAACTAATAAGGAGTAACAAACAAACACTTATATTTTATTAGCCATAAATGTTTGGTAATAAAAGCCGGGAGTACCAACAGCGCAAAGCTAAACACCGGCCGCCGTATCTGCTGCGTTCTTTATGGCCGCCGTTGAGTAACTTATTTATAACATAATCTTTTGTTAACGCCGTTTAATGACGTATTTACATACGCCTATTGACATTGCCTGGTTTTAATTTTATGGTCGTAAATCCGCTACTTTCAGGTGGTGCTTTGAGGCACCCGGCGGTCGGACATTTACAGGATGTCTCGAAAAATAGAGGATTGATTTGAACGGAGAACGTTTTGTGGAAGTGTCGACTAACAATTATAACAAACCCAGCAAAAAATGCAAATAAAGAGAAATAATAAAATTTCCTATATTAACCGTATGTTGTAAAAAATTACTATATGTATTATAATACTGTAAAATATATCAGTATTAACTTAAAAAATTAGAAATTTGATCATTTATCATAATAAAAAGCCACCTGCAGTTATCTATGCACTTTGTCCCTCTTGTCCAATGCCAGTTGTAGCGGTTTTTGCAATTTGTCCATATCTGGATAGATGTTTGTAATTACTTCTGTTACAAGATGACAGACATGCAGTAAACATATTATACAGGATGTCCGGAATATGAGTTCCAACATTGAAAGGGCTTGTACTTATATCTGACCAAAAGCAACAAAAAAACTTTTACCAATAGTTTTTTTATAGATGCATTTCAAAAATTAACATATAAATATAAAATGCAATACTTTGTTAGGAAATGATGAACAATGGGTACAATTAAAAGTATGCAAAAATCAAACGTAATTTGATTTTTTTTTGTGTGTCAGTATTTATAAAGTTAAGGACAGAAAATTTCCTAAAAATCTTACAAACTGTAACGTAATGTAAAGCTGGCTACAAACTATGCAATTTATGACACGTGATGCATGATTTGTAAGGAATTCGTGCATACTATGTTGGTCATCAGGAATCAAAATATCGTGCATACTGTGTAGATGATCAGGAATCACAAATATATGCATAGTCTGTAGCATACGTACAACAATTGCAATCCATTATCTGCAAGTATTACCCTCAACTAATGCATTATACATGCTTACTTCGTATTCTGAAAAGTGTGTTTCGCTTTTTTTTGTACCAACTCTGCTTGATATTTGTGATCATACATAAACAAAAATAGAACTTTTTGATTTTGAACACCTCAAAATTTACTCTGTGTTGTCAGAACAATTCTTAAGAAAACCGTTCACGGTAAGTATGTTAAAAGGGTATTTGTTGTTAAGACAAATATGTTTGGTTTGGTGCAATTTCTCATACAGTAAATTAAAGGCATTACGGACACTCTGTATATGTAGCAAATTTTTCAATGATGCACCACATTAACATTCATACATTATTATTGTGTATATTAAATTTCTATTTTATTGTCGCAACACTATAAATTATTTAGAGAAACACAAGCTACTATTTAATGGGTGGGAAATAGTATCGATAAATTTATACCTTACTTGTAACAGTATGCAGCAGTGAACAGCACGGAAAATTGTTATTTGCGAATCCCACCGTGCCCCCACCAATGATTTGTCTCATAATGATCCAGCTCCTGTTATAAAGCATTTTTTATAGTTCTAAAATTGGGTTTGGAAATAAAGATCTCCAAATTTAATATTGCAACAAAATTATAATTGAATTATAGTCATGGTCGAAATTTTTAAAAATTTAAAAATTGGCTGTTTGTCAAACATCATCAACCGAAATATCTTATATGGCATTCCTTGTATTTTCAAATGTAAGCAGAATAAAACAAACCCGGGCAAATGACCCCGTATATTTATCATTTCGCTAGAGGACTGAGAACGCAAGTTAATTTAAAAGATGGAACAAAGGAGCGCAAAATGTGACGCCTAATTTTCTTCATGATTGCGAGAGGTAGTGTTCTGTTCACCTGTCTGCGTTTGCTAAAACAAGCAATTCAGCCGTCAGTCAGGCCAGCCACAATGAGGCCTGTCAGTCATCCATCTCCGCTGTCGCCCCTGTCCCTCTTTTATCATCCTTTGTTCGTCTGCTTGTCTCCTTATTACTCACAACCCTCCCTCCGACCCTCGCAGGGGCGCTGACAGCCAACTATCTTTTACTAACCGAGTTATTTTGTTTGGCGATGTAATTTGGGGCTAAATTGTTTGGAACAGCATTAATACAAAGGCAATACTTAATAAAAACATTACGTTTATAGTTCATTACATATATTAAATTCGAAAAGCAGGTGTACATTAAAGGAGTTTTGGGACTGCTGACTATTTAATCGGTATAGTCAGCGGTTCCCAAACATTTTTAATGCACACTAACGTTTTTAATAATCTTAAAATAAATCCCATTATTCTTATATTTCAAATTACTCCGTACCTACAGCAGACGCTGATCCAGATCCTGAGGGAAGACGGTACATGTACGCCGGCTGTCTTAACGGCACATTTCAAGGTGAAAATCGACCCTGGGTCACTCCCCGCGGTGGCCATAGATGAGAAATCTTATTTCAGCACGCCGTAATCGAACCTAGACATGTCTAACGAAGTTAGCGCGATTACTCGCC
Organism: Monochamus alternatus; assembly: GCA_037114965.1. Taxonomy (NCBI): domain Eukaryota; kingdom Metazoa; phylum Arthropoda; class Insecta; order Coleoptera; family Cerambycidae; genus Monochamus; species Monochamus alternatus. Next base: position 21,323,421 of record CM073430.1, read on the forward strand.
CTCTTTCATCAACCGGATTGATCAAGTGGGCTGATAGGTGAAAGGTGAATGCTTACCCGACTGTTTAGGGGATGTTTTCTAGGAAAATTGGTAATATTTTTTTCGTAAGAATGGAATTAGATTGTGGATAATGTAATAGCTTTTCTTTTGAGAATCTTTATTTTATCTTGCATAACAATCTTAACTAAGCAAAACCAAGTATGCTATATAGGAAAAAACATAACTTCATCAAGTATGGCTACGTAGGAAGTCTACTTAAATTGTTTAAGGAGACTTCATATGTCTTAGGAACATATGCAAGCAAAATCTGTAAACGAATTTTAATATTTTTTAACAAATATTCCAATATTCTTCTCCAGTGAAGTAATTTTTTGTGGTGTGGGGGTCGACCTGATTTTTCTTTGTTTTGCGGAACGACTTTGTTGCCGCGCCAACAACTAATTAACGTGAAAGTTTCGAAGAATAAAAGTTTTATGGCATTATGGGGGCCATATTTATTACGTTTGAGTGCGAGGCTAGCCGTTTTTGATGTTTAATTTAGAGGTAGCGATAAATTACTAGATATCAAGGAATGATTTAATGGTCTTTCATAATTAGTAAGCCTTTATCAGAGTTTGTCTCTATAAATACTAAGGTGTATACGTTTGAAATTGGTATTTGCACTGCAGGATTTATGGCGAGAAAGAAGGTTATGTATGATTATAACGTTGTAAAAATTAATTCTTCTGTACTTTAGGTTAAACGATTGGAATAATATAAGTACGTGACTTACGTTGGCTTTTAATATCTGTATAGGGTGTAATAAATAAATAATCGAGTTATTTGCTGTTTAAACAGCAATAAAACTCTTGCCTGTGTCTCCATTGGGGAGTACCCAATCGTAGTTGTTTCAATGCGCTTTTCTTTCTTATCTATGGTATTTGTTACTACCTTTTCGACTACATGAAATTAATGGAGTAGCAGAGAACATAACTGCAATAAAAAATAATTTTATAACAACTGTTTAATTTTCTATAACTGTACGTTATTTTTAAGTAACATAACTTCTGACCCTGAACTAGTTTGAGTAAACACTTCTTATGATATGCCTACGCGGTGGTTAGATGGGCAAAAAACAAACGGGCCACAATAATGATAAAAACAAGAAAGCGATATTTAGTGTCTTGTGTGGTTAAGTGTATAGCCTTATAGTTATTTATTTTAGTGTTCATGATATTTGTTATTTAATTGTAAAATTTCTCGCCCTCTTCTAAAATTTTGATGTTTGCCAACAATGTGATGTGATTGTAATAGCCAAAGGTATCCTTCTTATACAGGGTGAACCGAAATTAATGCAACATAGAGCAAGAGTAGATTCCTGGCGACAAAATATTGCGATGTAGCCAAACTTATCTTAGTTTGCAAGTTACAGGGTGTCAGAAATTAAAAAATCCAAATATTTGCGTACATTTTGATGAACGGGGGTAGAGGGTGTCACTTATGACAGAACTTTTTTGCGGCTTAATGTACGTATTGATTGACTATTGAAACAATTGATTATTCTACCTTTTTTATGTGAAAAAGGTATACTTCATTGAAGAAGTTAGGAGTAACCGTTTTCGAAATAATTTTATTTAATATACCGAATAAAACAGTTTTGGTTTCAGGTAAAGTGCCTTTACCGCTGAAAATGCAGCGTAATGTTACTCAAAATGGTAAATTATTATTTTCAAGAAGATGCAGTATTTGCTGAACCCGTTATCTTTAGATTTTCAATAATAGTTTTATCAAAGCACAAAAATTCACAATTAAAATTCTGCATATCGCCATTATTTAGCATTCTGAATAACTTTTTCAAGTAACATTTTGCCGTATTTTTAGGGAAAAAGGCCCTTTACCTAAAACCTAAACGATTTTTACTCGGTGCACTGAATATTGCACCGATTATTTCGAAAATGGTTACTCCTAACGAATTAGATATCTTTTTGAAATAAAAAAGGTAAAAAAATTCAATAGTCAGATGTGTGCACTAAGCTGCAAAAAAATATGTCGTTTAAAATAAGCATGATGTGCCATAAGTGATGTTCTACTAGTGACGTCAAAATTTTACAAATTTACAAATATCGAAAATACAATTTTAACTTTGACACCCTGTACTTTTTTACCATCATCGTTTGACTAAGCTAAGTTTGGTTATATCGCATTATTTTGTCGTCAGGAATCTACTTTTGCTTTATGTTACACTAATTTCAGGACACCCATCTGACCTCTATTCAAAGTTAGACTCTGTACATTCAAAAATGATATGTAGAGCCGATATCGAAGGATCAAAAAACGACATCGCTATGAACGCTAGGCCACCACAAGCCATGGAAGGTACATATGTAATTTCCATAGCTCACCTTGTAGCTAAGCGGTTATTTATTATGGACTGAAAACCTGATGGGTGATGATTGACGGGTTGTTGGTAGAGAACGCGACAACGCCCGTAGTCGGCGTCCAGAGCATGACTCGGCAATCGCCGGTCCTTTCATAAACCCCGAGCAGGTAAAAGTCTGTATAGGGATCGTCAAGTATGAGGATGATTGATCTCAGGTGGCCGTGAAACAAACGCGGTGATTGATTGAATTGTATTTAATTACAATGTGGAGATGTACGAGTATAATTGCGCGGGAAATAGGCCAGCTGCTCGACCCCGAAAAGTCTACGTGCAGTACGTATATTCAAACAAGGAAAAAACCTCCAACTAAAACGGTAAAGCTCTCGCTTCGCAATATAAAAATGACACATCTTAAACACCCATATCGTTATTTTTTTCCTTTAGTAGTATCGAAGAGACTTAATTTCATATATGAGAGATAAGTCCAACAGTCTACTATTTGGGATCAGCTGCCATGCTATAATTACAGCCTCTATCTCAGCGAACAGGCATGTCCAAGGAGAACTTGACTTTGCTGTCATATCGCGGAGAAATATTATTGTATGAAATATAATATGCGTTTTGATTTCAATACGGTGGGAGATGGATCGTTTGACCGTTAGAAGGCTCTGAAGTACAGTTGAATGGTTATTAAATCAAGTAGGCACTGTCAATTTAATCCCGCCGTCGATCACCTGACACAGAGACATCATAAATTCCAACAATGACGCTTAAATGTGGAAGGATGTTACTGTGAATTTCCTCGTTTAATTAATGTTTCCTGTTCTACTGTCTTAATTTGTTTTATTTATAGGCTTTTATGGCGTTTATTAATTGCTGCTGATAAAACTGTGACAAATATATGTGACTCCTAGTCCAAGAATTCGATCGAAATCGACGGTAATTGGTGAATAAGCTCCTAATAAACGAGAAGCGGAAACGATAGTAATTATAATTTACTAATGACGATTCATTCGCTGTCATTGAATTGTTTTATAGCAGAAGATCAATGTGGCGATTAACTAATGTTATATAGGTATCGGGTGTTCCACCGTAACTAAAACAATATGAATTGTAGAAAAGGTGCAGCAAAATTTTTAATACCTATGTTCTCGTGTCTATATCTATAGCGGTCACTAACTAATCAATGCAAGGCCCGACTTTTATCTCCATCGACGGGATATTTGCAAAAGCAAAATTTCAAGAAACGACTCTGTAGGCTAATACCTCACCAGCATTGAATTACTCCTGAAACTAATTATCTGTTTTTCAATTCAAAACTCGATGGTCCACGCTCAATCTATACAGTATGCGCCAAAAGTATGGAATAAATTCAATAAAAACGAAACAATTATTATTTGGGAAAAATCCTCGAACAGGTCGATTTTTAATTTAAAAGATACATATTTTAGCGATTTTCAAATGTCATTTGTTTTCGAGTAATGACGTCATCGATTTTTTTTTAAATGGCAACACCATATTTTTTTCCTTGATTCTGAAAGAGCGTTTAATTCTCTATCAGACAGTACTAAACTTTTGCCCTCTTACATAGGAAAGTTTTCGAATAAATGACGATTGAATGTTAGAAAACGTAAATTTTATCCATAAAAAAGTAACAATTCTGAGGTATGTAAAATTAAATACAATTGATTAAATTTTATACTTAAATTAAATGTTCGAATTGCCAAAGTGTACATTAATAAACCACGTAATTTAGAAGAACTTCAAAATCGCATTCGGGACGAAATACGCAGTTACTCTAGAAATCATTCATGATGTGCAAGAAGAATTTCTTCATAGACTTGCGCATTGTCACCAACTTGGTGGATGGCAATTCGAACATTTAATTTAAGTATAAAATTTAATCAATTGTATTTTATTTTACATACCTCAGAATTGTTATTTTTTTATGGATAAAATTTACATTTTCTAACATTCAATCGTCATTTACTCGAAAACTTTCCTATGTAAAAGGGCAAAATTTTAGTACTGTCTGATAGAGAATTAAACGATCTTTCAGAATCAAGGAAAAAATTATGGTGCTGCCATTTAAAAAAAAATCGACGTCATTACTCGAAAACAAATGACATTTGAAAATCGCATTTTACGCTTAAATATGTATTTTTTAAATTAAAAATCGACCTGTTCGAGGATTTTTTCCAAAAAATAATTGTTTCGTTTTTATTGAATTTATTCCATACTTTTGGCGCATACTGTAGAATGCCGAACCACGTATCCAATTAGTACAATTAGTTATTGGAACGTAGCTATGACTATTGCAGGTACTTTTAAGTGTTTGCCAGTAGCCATGGGCACGTAACGGAAACCTTCCCATTACGTACCTACGTCGAAAATGGGAAATAAGATTTTGAGCTTGTACGCCCACGTTTCAGCGACATTGTGGTTCCGTGAAGTTGCCGTCGCGGAGTCGAAACCGCAATTTTTAAGAAACTTCAACATTCTCCCACCACTCTTTCATATTAGTACGCCGCTTGCTTTGTCTGGCAGTTAATATAGTTACATTTAATTTATCTCTACATATTGCAAGTGAAACATGTAGGTATTCCGAAATGAATATTATTGTGCGTTGGAATGAACCCCTTACCCAAAAATTAAAATAAATTAAATATTATTGACAAACACAGTGATAAAACTTCCAAATCTTACTTTGACAGTCATTTGCTCTAAGAAATGCATCTTGAAAATAATTGATACTTGATACTACCAATCTGTGACTCGATTAATATTTACTACAAAGTATCGAGCGGGGCTGTAGCGTTATTTTAAAGTAGCAGTAAAGTTCCCATTGCCACATTTATCCTGTTGTTCGACGTTTGCACTGAGCACACACTCCTTTAATTTTATATTCTAGTAGTAGTTGATTACTTATCCCTGCGTTATTATTTTTATTATATTTCTTTGTGGCTTTGCTTGAGCTCCTGTTAAATGTTTCGTCCTTTGGATTTGATTGTGGGGTTTATAGTTTAGTATAGATACAATTATATATGGGCTTTTAACCATAGCACGTTAGTTGTAAAAATATGATAATATCACAAAGACAAAAAGTACACTCATAATGAGGAATAGCATGAAGGCTTTCAACTTTGGAAAACTACATGGTAAAATTTACTGCATGATGAATTTAAGAGTTCTACAAGTAGCGATAACGTTGTTAGGACTAATAAATACAGCTTACAACAAATAAGGTTCCTTGAACGTCGCGGCGACTATCAAAGTCACTTGAAAATGATTGCAATTTTAAAGTCATATTTTAGTAACATGAGTTAGTTGCTGTTAATATCATTTACCACTTTCTAGTTCTGAAAATTTAAAGGTCATCGTTCTCGTAACTGAGACGTCGATAAAACCAAGAGAGCTACTTAGAAGTAGCATAACTGTAGAGTAACCAGAACTAGTTGAAGTAGAGTTACTTTGGTGCTCGTTCAATAATTTGTGTAGGATTCCCACGATACTGTAAGATCGACTGACCTAAATAATATTCCACAAAAAAGTTTTTTTATCGATACATCTGCCGTTGATCGCAACGCACAGGAGGTTATGACGAGTTTTAAAGTGAATTATAGTTATTATTAAGGATATCTAAATGGTCAGATCACGGTCAGTTCCTACATGTTTGACAAATTGAAATAAACTGAAAATATGTCAGAACTTTTCCCTATACGAATTTTTTATTCGAAATATGGTCAAGAAGCTGTCTTATAATTTTTATTTATTATAAACGCCACACTCTGTATATGTATACATGTATTTTCCCCTATTCACCTCATTCAGTTTTTTCCTCGGCCCTTGCGGTAATTTCAGCGCGGACTAACAAAGTGTCGAATGGCTCTATAGTGGTGTATTCGCTATCAGGCGGCATTCAAGGAATTCCGCGACGTTCGGGGGTGTAAACCCGGAGGAGGGGGCGACGCGGGGGCTGTTTTGTGCGGCGCTGTCGTTGAAGTTTTATCAGGGCGTTGTTAGTGAATGCCCGGCGTGGACAAAGCCAAATGGGCTAGTAAATTCAGGCTGGCGTCGTGTAACAATGTAATGGGGCCGTCGTGAGCCGGACCAGGGACATGCAGAAAGAGCCGGAGTGTCGGTAATGGGCCCATGAAATTCCTGCCGAGCGTTAAACTACATCATGTTACGGGCGCCAAATCTTCTGCGAGATATTGTGTCCATTTGGGTGACGGGGTGGTCGCAATTAAACGCTACGTGACGGGAATTCGTCGAAAGGATACATTTCGCCGAATACTGTTATTTTTTCCGTTGTAGAATATCAGTTAATCTATTTAAAAGATTAATACAGGATGTCCTAAATTACAATCTATCAGGCTGAATAAAATAGAAAACCATACGGGGTACATTTTTATAATAACAATAACACACACAGGTCATATGATCATAAATATTCCAATCAATTTATTAATTGTAAAGGTGAGTTAACGATAAGTGAAAAATTTTTAACCTCATCCCATTATTGGTTTTAAATAGCACGAAATAAGAAATTCAAATGTTTGCCATAAAATGAAATAATGTGAAATAGAACATCAATGGCTTTTTTATTTATGTGAAATTATTACTTAACTGGAAATTTATAAAGAAAATACGGTGATCCATTTTAAATGGAAACAGGCCTGTAAAAATGGTACCTAGCGATGTAGTTCGAGTTTTCTTAAAAGATGGAGTAGTCAAAATATTAAGATTTATTTTCTATTTTCAAAGCCTACTTCAAATTTTTTTTCACAGCGAAATTTTACAAAAACTATGATTTCCTTATAAAATCTAACTACGGCATGCCCTAAAATGATTGTATGTCAAATTTTGTAAACAAATATTAATAATAAGCGATTTATAACAATTCCAATATAGGCTTCATTTTATTAAATGGTACTTAATAATTCTCTAAACAAATTTTGGTTGTGAAAAATGAATTTAAAAAAAATGATAAATTAATTTTACGCTTGCAATTAATCACATAAAACGTAAAACTGTATAGTTAACTGTTAATAATAGATAATTAAGTAGGTAATTAAATAAATAATCATTAATATTGATCAAATTTGGTACAAAACTGTTTTAGCGGATGCTGAATCCAGTGCCGTATTTAGATAGTTTTTGTAAAATTTGAAGTCTTGAAAATCGAAAATAAATTTTAATATTTTGCCCGATAATAGTTTTACTGCTCCATCTTAAAAAAAACGAACTAAATCGTAAATCACGGCAAATGTACAGAGTACTCACGCCCCTCCCCCCTCTTTTCTCAGTTACTGTCAAGATACGAAAAAATTGTAAGGATGAAATTTGTACGAACTTTTGGATAAGTTTTTAAAGCATTTATCACAAAAACAATTGAATATCATATCTCCATGATGTAGGCCTAGCTTTTGTTTCTTTGTTAAATAAAACCCCCTATATATTTTTATGCTACTGGAAAGATCTGTCAATTGAGCTTTTCAAAAATAAATTATACAGGATACTTATCTTTTACGGTTTTCGATATATTACATGTTTATTGTTAATATGCAACATCATATAAGATATATAACTTTTGAAAGATTTTAAGTGAAACAGAAGAAATAAATAAATTTATAAGAAGGGTTCAATATGACCTCTTTCATTTTCAATGTAAAGTTGATATCTTTTTACTTATTTTGCATAGCCATATATTAAAAACTAATTCTAACTAAAAATGCTTAATTTCACATTTCATTCAAAAATCTTTTTAAAAATATCATATTTCATGAGTTATATGATGTTGCATATTAATAATATATTTCAAAAAATATTTAAAATTTCCAACAAATTTTCATTCTTATACCTTTCGTATCTCGAAATTTTTTTTAAATTTTGTGTCATTGTAGATACGCATTTGTTGAAAGCCACTAAAGAAATTTGTAGTCACTTTGTATTTTTTAAAATAAAATTTGGAACTTGCGTTCCATTCAGTTTACCTCATTTAATTAATATTGGATAAAAGTTTTAGTTGGAAGTTAGTTTTTTTATTCAATACCTAGTTATATTTCTTTCAAATGTATTCTCAAAAAAAATCAATTTTTTGAGTATTTGTTTAATTTTCCCGTGCAACTGAACGTCTCAGTCTCCCCAGATCATTTACGGGTCGATCTTTTTCTGTTCGTAACCTAATGCGCGGCCTAAGCAGTGCGCTCTTATCGTCCCTCCGTCCGTCCGTCAGCTCACCTGGGTCGCAATTAATTCCGGGAAATCTGAAAAAGCCGGCACGAGCAGGCGAGTTACTCAATATCGGGCGGCCTATCTGATTGCTGTTAATGAATGTGAGCCTCCGGTGATCTGATCTCCGCCAATTTATAGAATCGGCCGGCCTGGGACCGAACGGCTATGTGTGTAACTGCCTTTTAACATGAACAATTTGTTGATAGCATCAATGAGGTACGGCGCTGGCTTATCCCGGTTTTTTTGCGTTTGGTACCGCACATTACCGCAAAGACTTCTGCTCCGCAGCCAGGACATACTCTTCAGATATTTTAAGCATGGATTTAGTGTTCTTACACATAACTGACGCATATATTTCAAATTTATTTTAATCGTGGAAATTAACACTGAGTATCAAGACCGAATTTAGATTTGAAAAAATGTTCCTCTAAAATCCACAGGGCTGATGCTAGAGGCACTCGAATATGTCTCTACCTTCCCACTTCACATCTGTAGAGACTGGTTGCTTCAGAATTAATGTATTTAGAAAGTCTAAGGTATTTCTGTCGACTTTCCTTGGAGAAACATTTTTTTTAAACAAAAAATTTCATGAGGTGTCTCTTATGGTTCATGAACATTTGAATGGAAAATATTCTCAAAATACCCAAAATGTAATGAAATGGTGTTAACTTTTATGTTCTAAAAAATTAAATAAGTATAATTCTTACACTAAAAGTAATAAATAATTACGGCGACCAAATAATTATATTCTGGAAGCGATTTTGATCGAAGTCGAGTAATGCAGTTGTTACGGTCCATGAAAACAATTTGAAAAATTATTTCATTGATGCATAAAGTTGATAGTGCTTTTGTTGGATTTAAAATTTGCGTCTTTTTAATAAACAGATTAGGTATACGAACTAATCAAAGATACGAGTATATTCTCCATTGTCCCTTAATGATCTGGCAGTTTTTCTATGTCACTTTCATTTTCTTTTGTAAATAATTTACACATATACTGCACATTCATAATTCAAAAGACTGCAAAGCTAGTTAAACAATGGGCCTGAGAAAATACTATTTTTATGTTATTTTTCTTATTTTTGTAATTTTATTTTTTGTTGGGCAATTGTACTCAAATTTTGGAAAAACCTATTTTTTCTAGATAAACATGAATACCTAATTGATGTTTCAGTTAAATGTACAGGGCGTTTCGAGTGTATGTGCCACTATATTATTTGTTTCAGGTTTTTGAAGGAGATAATTTTTTGGAAAATGATTAGTTATTTTGAAACAGACTTCGAATAGTTTTAAAAAAGAAAACTTGTATGTTGCCAAAATCCACCATTTTGAAAAAAACTGTGTTTAACGTATTTGTTAAGTTTGAGAATCAATACATAAATTCTAACAAATTAATTTAAAAAGTTATTACAGTTAGTAATGCATAGTAAGTAGTAGCTGTCTAGCGGATATTTCAAAAATAAATTTAAAATAATATTTTTATTTGTTGATTGAGAATGGTCCAGATTACTGCTATAATTAATTTTTATATAACGCTGTATACCTAAATACATCTTTGTTTAACGTTTTGTTTTTTTTGTTTTGTTGTTTATGGTTTACTAAATGTGATTTTAGTCTTTAGTTTTTGAATTTATCCTTACGTTAATGAAATTTGGCACAATGCCATACATTTTTATGCAGTTTTTGAAAATCTAACAAGAATCAAAGTTTGCCCAGGGGCGGGTAAAAACAAAGGGGGAGAGATAGTGCTTCAAAAATACCCAAACTTTTTTGTGTATATTTTTTTATGATAATTTCATAGCAAAAAATTAAACTAAAAGGATTTTTATATATAAAAAAATAATCTTGTTCAAATTCGAGCGCTTTGAACTCATGCTAAGTCTCATTAAAAATCTATGGAACTTGAAACATAGTTGGTTTTTAAATGAAAGAAAAGATAACATTTTAACATCAACATTAAACAAAAAATTTCACCTAATAAATTTTTGTAAACTTCCGAAACTAAAAATATTTTACATTTTTTTCTCACTATTCGTTATTATTTGCCCTCAGGTAAAATTTCCAAGTTTATGCGTATAGGTTAAGAATCACCCTGTATACTATTGGGAATGCAATCGATTCATCTCGTTCTTAATTTAACTCTTCTTTTGCTAACTTTGGCGCTACAAATCACGTCTCGATTTTTTTCGAATACCTTGAATTAATTGCGTGCTGGCGAGCCCACGGACAGACGGACGGGCTGATAAGAGCAGCGCTTGGCGGGATGGCTGGCCACGGGGCTATAAACAGGCAGCAGGCGGCGGGACACTACTCGTGAGATACGGCTAGTCACCGAGAATGCCTTATAGGAGAAATATGCGTTCAAATGAAAGACAATGGGGCATAAATTGTGCCGCACTTGCCACTACGGGACAGACATGCCGTATTGTTTTAGACTTTAGGAGCCCGAGCCTCGATCCGCGGCTTCTGCCCCTGAACTTTACTGCGGAGCCATGATTTATGGAAAAAAGTGGAGGGGCTCGCGGCTTTCGTCAGGTCTTCTTTTTGTCAGCGGTGCGTCCTTAAGAAAAATGTATGCCTCTGAGGCACTTCCAGTCTATCTTGAGGATTTTGGGAAGCTTGAAAACAAATTTCAGAATTCAAACACAACAACGTAAATCATATTTTTATGATCCTGCTGTAAAAAAGGTACTGATTTTTTTCCGACAATGAATATAACAGCCAGTGACTGGAGGTTCTCTATACAGGGTGATTCTTAACATATACGCATAATCTAGAGAAATTATAGCTGAGAACAAATGACGAATAGTGAAAAAAAATGTGGTAAAATATTTTTAAAAAGTTCTAAAATTTACAAAAAATTTTCTGTTTATAAAATTTAAGAAGTAAACATTTCCATATTGATGTCAAATATGTTTCTTTTCTTTTATTTAAAAGCCAACTATGTTTCAAGTTCCGTAGGTTTTTAATAAGATTTAACATGGGCCAGGTATTAAAATCTATATTTACTGAAAACAAAACGTTTTAGGATATATGTTTATATAAACGTTTCGTCTTATTTCGAGATCTAGAAAACGAACTTAAATGTATGCCTATAGGTTCAGAATCACTCTGTATATCTCTATAATAGTGAAATAAATCTTATAAGGGTAACATGCAAATATTGTATTATCATTTTCTGTTCATTTATTATCAAAATGTCTCATGAACCAATGCCGCTTGAATAGTTATTTCTTTATTTACACCTACACTTAAAATTCTTCGTTCTTTTAACTACGGTAATTTCCAACTAATTCACACTACGTACAACTATTTAAATTACTAACTTTTTTATGGTTATACCCACAGCTAAGTAAACAAATAAATCAACTTCTTTATGATATATTTTTGCGTATTATTCATATCTTTCCGACAAATGGAACCACAACACCTACATAGATAACTATTTTCTGATTGAAAAAGATTCATTTATTGTCCACCCGAAAAGTAAAGGAGGTAGCTCTTATCACATCACATCCACCTATAACGTAAGTGCTCCTCGGATTCAATATGAACCTTGTAAACTAATGTCTTAAGATGTCCCCCAAACAAAGAAATCAATAGGGTTAATATCGGGTAATCTGGGTGGCCAAGGTTGACCTGGTGCCTCGTCCAATCACGTGTTATTTGAGTAAATTTCATTTAAAAATTCACAAGCAGTCAAACTAAAATATGGGGGTCCCGTCGTGCATAAACCACATTTTTTGTCTTGGTGCATAGGAAACATTTTCAAGAAAATTTCTTTAGGAGACACCGGTTAAAGTTATTGGAAGAAAGTAAGAAAATTTCCAATAATACCCACCCATACATTCAAAGAAAATCGAGATTCCATTATGGCATTAGGGCTTTCACCAGATCAACAGTGTTTATTGTGGAGGTTCATTATAACATCTCTGGAAAAATCAGCTTCGTCAATAAACAATATGCCAGCGGTGAAGTCAACATTTTGTTAAATTTTTTGCAAAATCCAGTGGCAAAATTGTAGGCGAATAGAATAGTCTTGCGGCAGTAAGGCTTGAACCCTCTATATGTGGTACGGGTATAACTGTTGATACTTTAGAACAGACCAAACTAATTTATGATTCACATTAAGATTTGCAGCGATCTTCCTAGTACTAGTATTTGTGTGTTCTTCAATTTCGTGTTAAACAGCTTCTTCCAACTCGTTCGTCGTTCTAACACTCGAAGGTCTTCCAGGAATTGGACCTTTCTGAAATAAGCCTGACTCCAAAAGACGTTGAAAAACATTTCTGAATATTCTTTGATTTGGAGTTGGATTATTTGGAAATATTTCCATATAATTTCGCCTAGCCTCATTACCATTTCCATCTGCAAGGCCATAAATGTAAACCATATTTGCCATTTCACCATTTGAATGAAGCATGCAGAAGCTATTATTAAAACGGAATATTTTTAAAAAATAAAGTTAATTTGACAATATACAATATTAAATAAGATGACGGCTTATTATTATTATTGTTTTGCATGGCGTCCCTAAGATATATTTAGGTAATTCAAGTAACTGTAAAAATGCGCTTGTTCAAATAAATTTTGTTGTTAACCGGTTTGGAATACAAAAAAATGTAAAGAAACAAAAAGTGAAAATAATACAATGGTGCATATGACAACCTATTTTTATTTGTACTATTATACAGAGTGATATATTTTTTTGTTAGCAAATAATGATCGATTCACATCTCCGCCACTGATAAGTTTCTAAAGCTGGTAATTTTTTCTTTCATACCTACTATCATGCTAAATATTCACACCGAATTTGGTTAAATTATCTGTAACGATTAAGAAATTAAAAATTAAAAACTGATTTTTTTTTATATTTTACACGCTGTGCTGGACAATGCCTGTGGTAAGACCCCCATTTATATAACAAAAAACCCTTATTTTTGGCCACAGAATACACCCCTGGATTTTTGACCTCTACTTAAGAAACGTTACAAGGTCGCGTCGCTCGGCGTGAATCCTGACGAACTTCTGTGTACACGCCTTTAATGTAACACCATATATTATACGTTTTTTGCCTTGACACATATCGCAGAATCGTCACATACTAGTAATACTTGTCCGTGTCTGGCAGGCCATTCCCGCAATTACAGTTTTATTATTCAGGACGGACCGTAGACAAACTTTCGTGCAGCCGTCCCCCACCGCCCCGACGGCCGACACCATCGGGCCGCTCCTCCAATGCAGACTTGACGGAAGGCTCTAGTAGGAAACCTCGCGGTACGTGAGCTGCTTTAAGTTTTGGCAGACAAGGCTAATTGATAATTAAAATGCGCAGGGGTCAGCACATGCCAATCATGCGGCTGCGGCTGCCGGGGCCCGCGCCGCCAGAACAGGATCCTTCGCAGACCGTAGAGCGCGCTCACGTAGTGGACGGCGCCTTCGCGATTCCACAGGCAATTATTGCGCCTCCTCCGCAGCATTTTAATGCAATATTATCGTTGCAGCGCTTCTATTAAGCCATACGTGACGCGGCGCTCAACGTATCGGGGCTTGATTGATGCCCTCTACCACTAGGAATTGTTAATGGTGGAAACTGGAAAAGTACTGCCTGCCTTCGGTTTCTTTCGGTGCGGGCCAGTGGCGTAACTGTCGTACGGCAGTTTGGATTAAGGTCCAGAAGCCTCGTGAGTTTGGAGTGAATGACACAAGTCACGTTGCGTATGATGCGTCTCAAGAAGGTACTGTAGCTGATACAGCTTGCAAGGGTGTCAACTGTGGCATCATAAATAGCAATAGCAATCATAAATAGCACAGAAAGGAAATTGAAAGGATCCTTCGAAGATAATAAAAATAATAGGATAACTACTAATGAAATACGTATTTTTTGTTCTAACTTAATACACAGTAATAATAATTAATGCCTATTTTTGTCGTGAGAATTACTTTTTAGCAAAAGACAGTGGACAAGCTACTAAAATTTTTACGGGTTAACAATTTTACAAGTTAGTAAGCACAACTGTTATTTCCGATAATACAAAATTTGGACGATGAAATACGTTGAAGTTAGTGCAGATACCATTGATTTTATAAGCTTCCTACAAATCTTACCCTAACGTAGAAGATAATGGTATAGCATTTATGGACTCTTTACTAAGAAATAATATTTTCGCGATTTCGATTTTGTTATTGATGGAATCATCGAGTACTCTTTGCTATTTCGCTGGATTTCCATATCATTCGATCTCTTCTTTAGTTAACCTTGACCTTTTTTGGAATATAACGTTCATTGTTTCGTTTGAGAAATGCAATTACCTTTAGAAATCTACAACTGTAAACTAAACGCCACATTTTACCATATAATTTGAATTAAAAAGCGAACTTACGAACTTGATTTCCAAACAACTTAGCATATACCATTTTGCCCATGATATATTTAGATTGAACCTAACAGATAGAAGCAACAGATTTCTTCTGACGAACAGAATCTCCCGTTACCTCAAACATACCTTTTTTTACCAGTCTTTGAAGTCGCTGAAGCTTACGACAAATTATTGACGATTGTTTTGCATTCAAAATTTCAATATCTATTTAAATATTTACAAATGAATAGCAAATAAAATATATATCAATACACGCAAGATAACGGTTTCTACCGGCTCCAACAGGTGACAGGCTCGTCAGTCATATTCCTCTATCAGTAAAAATCCTCTTACTATGCTAGTAGTATTGTATTATATTACTCTAAAGATAATACAATATTGATCTATTTTTTTAAAAAAGAAAGAACAATTTTAGACGAGTTACCTTCTTTACTTTACTTACTTTTAAAGTTAACTTACGTTACGTTTCATTATTCCAACTCATATTTTTCAGACAAGAATAATTAATTTATAAAAAAATGCCATAACCTATTTATTTTGTGGCATTGCGCAGAATATTATTAAAACATTTTTGAGATGACGTAGACCATGATCAGTATTAGAAAAATATATTTTTACTACTGACATACTTTTAAATTATTATTTTCCTTTGCGCACCAGAACCCTAAGTTGTCTTGTTACGCTACTGGTGCAAGCACAATCAAATCGTTTGGATGAATGCCTCATCGTTAATTCCATTCTTACATTTTTTGGTGACTGTAAATATCGCAGTCTTGAATCAATGTTGACAAACATTTAGCAAGTGTTTGTTTCTATCATTAAACTATATACAATTTTAAGTACCTCTGTAACATGCAATTTTTGACAATAAAAATTAATGTAGGTATCAGCGCATATCTAACAAATTTGTTCCTTCAATATTTCTATAAAATGAGATGATTTTCGTTAAAGCAACAAACATTTTTGAAAATAATAATACATCCGTGATTTTCAAAATCCATTAAATGTTTCTTTGGTCAAAGAGGAGGGCAATGGAAACTAGATTTTGTCCACAATTATGTTATTATTAAATCAGCCTGTGCAAAAAATGCAGTTATTGGGTCAGCATCTCCACACCGTTTAATATTAGACTAACCTGTAACTGCGAGTAAATTTAGATCAAATTAATTATAACCGTATTTATTATGTTTCCTTGTCGACAGACCATATCGCGAATGTTCTGAAGATTGCGCGTAATTTATAACGTAAAATGGCTCGATTTCTCGCTTTCAAACCTTGGACACATCTCGATAAATAAGCCGCATTTGCTGAAAATTATTGGCCTCAATCGGTAAATCCGCAGCGTTTCTAGCAGGTAAAGGCTCAAGATGCTGACGGAAATGTCAGTGCGTCAATATTATTTATAAGTATACCTACAGGAAACATTGAAATTAATCGAATGATGTGTTTATATTTTTGCAATTTAATGAGCTGGGAAAAATTATTGCCTACCAACGTAAGTCGTTGCTGGGCAGAAATGCGGCCTACCTAATGACAATATGCCCCGCCTTCTTTGTTAACCCTTGCGATTAGGAAGGGTAGAGATATTATTATTATTATATAATATAATAAATAATAACGTACTGCCTTTGTTTGTTTTAATTTATAA
Source organism: Monochamus alternatus (assembly GCA_037114965.1). Lineage (NCBI taxonomy): Eukaryota > Metazoa > Arthropoda > Insecta > Coleoptera > Cerambycidae > Monochamus > Monochamus alternatus. The sequence continues at coordinate 21,340,045 of CM073430.1, forward strand.
TACTGTCATTGCTTTTAACAATAATACATGTAAATCCATATTTCCCTTGAAAAAAAAAATCTAATTATTTAAATTCATTTTCAAACTGTTACTGACCGCTGGCGGTCTCGATTCATTTATCTCCCAAAGCAACGCGATGTCGGTCTGCTTCAACGCTCGAACGTACCAGGAGCTCCGTATTATCGGGAGTTATGGGTTGATTTACTTCTCTTTGAAATGGTCGAGTCAATTTTTTTCTCGTTTTTCGGTCTTTATTAGGCCTTCCGAATAGGCGGTTAAAATTAATGATATTATAGCTTAATCACCCTATACAGAGACGATCTCAAGAATAAAAAATAACTAAAATATCAAATTCTGCCAACAATATTATCAATTTATACATAAATATCAAAAACTTTCGAGTGTAATCACATGCAGCTTTCTTAAAGGAGGATACAAATTTCCGGAATTTTTTTAAATTACTATGGCGACTCAACAAAATAAAAGTTTCTAATTGGTTAGAAAACGTTAGTGAGAAATTTTCTGTACACAATTGTTACTGTGTTGATTAGAATATAAAATATATACATAACTTAACCAAGTAGGTAATACTGCGTGATATGAACAATCGAAAATACTATTAAATTATGACATTCCGGTTATTTATTTTATTTATGCCATTTGAAAAACGCAAGATATCTCTCTCTCTCTCTTTCTCGATCGGTACCTATACGCCAATAAACAAAACCGTATTGGGATCTGGTTAATTAAAGAAATCGGTCGTGATCTTCGAGAAACCACCGAAAGCATCTCTACCAGTGCATCTAGTAGGTAGACGTCTTCCCCTTCTTGCGCGATGCCGAGGACGATAGCCGCCTTGGATGTTTGTGTCAACATGGAGCATTACGCTACTTTATGCGCGGATGACTGCAGTGGCGTACTTAGTATGCCTGTATAAGGGGACAAATAACCACAAAAAATAAATAAAGTGCAATATCTTTACTGAATAAAATATATGAGCAATGTTGTTAACAAATGACGTGACAAAATAAATTTGTATCTAAAATGAACCGATTAATTTCGAAACTTAAAAAAACATCTGCCTCTCAGAGAACTGTAGGTTAAATTTCTATTTGTATTAGTTTCCGATATTAGTATCAAAAGTGTAAAATATAAATCTGTTACAAAATACAGAAAAACCTTTCCTTTTGCAGGGGATCGAATACAGAAGATACCTGTAACGCGTGGATTATAGTGTGTCAAACAAGTTAAGGATATATGAGAAACATAATTCAGTTATGTATATTGATTTAGAAAGAAAATCACAGATTCTGCATTTGTATGTTTACTGCATTTTTTTACAGTCCACTGTAGAAGCTTTGTGTTTTGAAGTTATAATTTTCCAATTTTTAGTTAAAAATTGAAACATGGAAAGAATTTTTAAGAATTTTCAGTTAGTCCGCATGGTAAATTTCAGATTAATTTCATACAGAAAATAATAAATATGTAACTATGCCATTCTCATAAATTAATGAATTGAGACAGGGGTTTTGTAAATATGTCACTTTATCTGACAATTTCACAGTTTATTATCCATTTCTAGTTATATAGAGTAGCAAATTTGTGACCGCAGAAAATCTGTGACCGCGTAGGTTACAGTTACAGTTTTAAAATAAAAAAAATTATGTAGGTATAGTAAGTTACTTTCCAATTGAAGATAATTTCTATTACTTTTCGTGTTAAAAAATGATACACGGTTTTTAACTGATACCCTTTGGTATCTGTCGTTTATGATTCTAGAGAAAAAGGTTTCTCAAAAAGTTTATGTTTAGATTTCATAATAATGAGATGACAGGAAGCAGTTCTAAATTTGTATGAAAAAAAAAAAAAATACTGAAACAAATATATGACATGTTTACATTTCTTGAAATCAGAAAAATTTACGTTAGTCGCATTTGCGATGTTAAACTGTCTTTATCTTTTTAAACATGAAATTTTGTTCTCATAATTTTTATAGGAAACTTTTTTCGTTAAATTCTCAAAAAAGTTAAAAAGGATGATCGATCATTTTCGGTGGGAAAAACACTGTACATAGAATTAACCTGACATTTCCAACCGTTATTGTTTAAGAGAAAAACTACATTGTAAAATCAGAAACCAAACCAAACTAATATTAATTTAAATATAATATTTTTAGTATACAAGGTGCCGCGCTGACAATTTTTTTTTTTACTACGAATAAAAAGAGAACACACAAATCCAGTTAATTAAAAACAAGATATTCAAAACTTAAACATGTCATATTTCAATTTAATAGACCTAATTGATAAAATTAAACAATAATTATTAATTAATTAATCTAATACCCAGTACATACAAAATCATTTCAATCTTTTTTTTTTGTTTTCTTTTAAGAGTTTTATTTAAGGAGAAAAAAGATAACACCCCAACCAACCTAACTAACAGACACATTTTAATGAATGTTCTCGTTTTAAATTGACGAACCATTGTTTCTCTGTGTTACATATATTGTTAGTTTTCTACATAAATTTGGACAATTTTGACGAAAATCTTTGTATTCTTTTTGGACAAAGAAAAACATTACACTACAGATAATAGTTGAATCGTATGATCATTGTAATTTTTTGTTCTTAGTTTTTTATTAATTAAATTTTGCTCACCTTTTAACCAATTCCATTTAATAACCGAAGTAATAATTGTAATTTTAATGTGTGCAATGTGTGTTTTTTTATTGTCTTTTTTATATTAATTATTTTACAGTAATTTTATAAAAGTATATATAATTGTAACTTGTAGAGCCCTGAAGAAGGCCCAATATAGGCCGAAGCGTTGGCAGTATGTAAAAAATTGTTTTTCTTTATAAATCTACTGACCTATCACCAAAAAATAATTTCCTCTACAGTAAACTAAAGGTCACTAGCAACAAATGATATTTGTTGATCTTAATTTTAACTTTGCGCTCAAAACTTTGTCACGACGTGTAGGACTTTATAATTTTCCGATTCAGATAACGACATTACGTATCCGAGTTGGCGGCGGCCCCCCGGCGTCCTCTCGTCGCCTCCGCCACTGGCTGTCCGCAACTCAAACACGACCGTAATTATTGCCAAGGAACGGGCAGAGCGTTGCATCGCGGAGGACAGAAGGCGGGCTGTATCCGGCTGGATCTAACCAATGACTCGGCGATCCGACTCAGCATGTAGATACAACAGCTTACTGAAACTAATTACGCTGATTTATGTTGCCATTGTTCATTGTTGGACCGTGTTTGGACAGCGTGCTCTCAGCAGATATACGTGCACGCCCTCTGCACGGCGATCCGCGCCCGGATCGGAGGAGGCCTAGCGCACACATGCAGCTCCCGCGGGAGTGGTGGGGGTGGCGGCGGTATGCTAGGCAAACACACGCCGAAATATTAGGAAAGTTGATAAAAAAATTTAACCACATTTTTCAGTCACGGTTACGTGGTGTTGTGGGATAGGTGTCGAGAGTGCCTTAGAAGAAGAGCTGCCTGAAACTGGACGAGTAATTGATTTGAGATTTATTCAAGGTATTAAATTATTTCATTGTGTAGACAAAACAATTTTATTTGATTCCGTCTGTGCCCGAAACCTTTACGAATTTGTACAAATGAGGCACAAATTGCAACACATTTATTTTAATAAATAACTTAACTCCGTTAAAATGTATTTGTTGTAATGATATTTTTTTAATTTATTTTAAATTATACATTAATAAAGCAAGTGGAACATGTGAAATTTATTGAATCATTATTATGTCAGGATTAGTTTAAAGAAGCAATTATTACTTTTGCCTCATATTTATTAGAACTATTAAGGAGAGAAAGCACTATGCGATCGCGGTCTAGGCGCATCGCAGACCGTTCTGTGCTGAGCTGATAAAGTCAGTCACATATGTCGTTGTGCGGTCCCCACTTATTATACTGTACTATTTATGCAAAAATATGTTCTGTGGAAGATGTATTTTTATCAGCTCTTTTATTTGACGCGAGTGGCCGAAAATCTTCAAAAAATTGGCGAGACCGCGATGTGAACAAGTTTAGTCCTCAATCTACTAGTGCGAACATGTAGGTACGTTTAAAATCATTAGAAGATTCTTCACTAAATGAGAACAAGGGTTCCTCTTTAACGTACGCGTTTATTCTTTAGCTTCCATCCTTTTATTCAAGAAAGTCATTCGTCTCAGACCACAATGTTTGTATACAATAATGGGATGAAGCAAACAAAAATTATATCATGGCCAACTTTTAAATGAAAATCCCCTCTTTTTGTATTTTTTATGTAACACACCTTATATCCATCTTTAACCGTTTTCGATAAAACAATTCAAAACAAGTATCCAGATCGTCCAATCAATCAAACAACTGTAAGCAAAATTGCTAAGAAATTCGAGATTATAAACCACTTAAAACAAAAAAAGTTCAATTAAATATTTAAATTGGTTTCTTAACAATACGCAAGCCTATGTTGAATCATCATCATCATGAACATTATTTAATACGTTCCCGTCAATTATTTTCTTCAGCTCGTAGGTACCTTATTCGATGTTTTGAGACCTGTTTGCATGAGCCTTGGATTTTAAATAAACCTATAAAAAGTAATCAATGGGTATGATATCGGGTCTTAAAGGCTATTCTATTGGTCAGCGTCTTCAAAATCAAACGCCTATTAAAAAAACATTCATTTAAATAAATCTCGGACTCGCTGAGCAAAATGAGGTGGAGATTGTGGAAATTTGTCATTTTTTCGAAAACAGTTAAAGACAAGTATGTGACATAAAAATACTTTCATGGCAAATTGAATAAAAATACAAAAAAGGGGTTCCCATTTTAAAAAGTTGACCATGTTATCATAATTGTTTTGCTTCATCCTTTGCTTCCATATGAAAACTGGTTTAAAAATGCGCAACTAAAAATAAAAATTGACGGGTCCGAGCGATTTTCCAAAAAACGAATACCTGATTTTTAAATAATTTTATTCCATACTTTTCCCGCCACTGTATTTGTTTTTAAATTATTTATGAAAAATATGAATTTTAAATGTACGTACTTTATGTGTTAAATATTCTTATTAAAATCTTTTATTTCATTAAATTCGTCATTGGTTAAGAAAAACACGAGCAAAAGCTACGAGCATTTTTCGTAGTGTAGTTTGTGACAAATAATAAAGTAAGGTCATAATTACTTCTAAATAAATGAAGCAATCCAATAAAATTCTTGTATTTATAGTAGCTAGTGGTGAAAAAGGTTTGCCACTTCATGAAAACATAAATATGTGTAAATAAAAGAACGTTTTATACAGATACGTTCCATTTTCTGTTTTATTTGAACCGGTGGTGGAATGGGTTTCCTACCGCGTACGAAACGAATAGAAATACACGAAAATAAAAAACGGCTATCATATCTCAATTATATCCGGCAAACTACGTGCGAAGTTAAAGAACTACAATGAATATTCAGCGATATACCTCTAATAAACCTTGCTAGTGGACCAAATCTGGCGAGTCGGGAAATAGGAAACGACTGCGATCGGTTCACAGATAACAATAAATTAATTTAATAAGTCCTACGATGGAAACCAAAGCATACCGTTTAAACATGCCTGAGGGATGCCATTTTCAGATATTCTTTATGGCATTTTGTTATTAAACTGTAGATATTTATTTCGATCGTTATTTTTGATATTACCCTGAAATTTCATGAGTAAAATGATGATTAGTTTTTTTGTTAGCAATTGAGAATAAAACACATTTTTCGAATAATTTCAAAGGGAGCATTTAGATTATACACAATTACATTTTATAACACCTATTTTTATACAGCAAATTCAACTACTTTTGCCATTATTGTTATTATTTATTAATAGAATTAATTTGTAGTTTTTGTAGTTCTAATTAGTCAAATAGTTTGACATACCTGATATTACAATAAAATTTTGGGCCCGTCTTACCCACTTTCTACAAACTAACATAAATGTTTCTGCTTCTTGTCCGATTTGAACGTAAATTATTGTCAGCTGCTAATGATAGGTTTGCGTAAATCATGTGTCTACTTCAGTGCAACATACTTCATTTTCAAAATACCACTACAAAAATAACTTCAAATGATTTAAAGTCAGGAGATCGTGGCGGCCATGGTAGGGGTCCTCCTCGTTCAATCCCTTGGTTTAATTAATGCTTGGACACGCTGTACATGGCCCTGGACGTCCTCTTTTTCACGATTCGGTTGGCAATTTCCCATATTACGCCAGCGTTTGCACTACACTTGAACTCACTGCACACCATTGTAAAAGTAGCTGCATTGGACGCATGTTTACCGGGAAATCGTTCTGCTAAAGCATTTTCACTTCACCATAAATTAAAGCGATATCCATCAACAGCGGGTTGCTATAGCTTAAATTATTTTTGATATTTGAAAAACTAATGTAAATACTTGCGTCACAAAAAAGTTAATGCGATAAGTAATCGGATATTTGAAATCGCCTGGCTAGAGACTATAGTAGCCCAGCGATGTAAAGGTTGAAACTACTAGAACTTCAATAATTTTATTCTTGAAACTATAAGGATTTTACTAAAAATTTTTGTTTACGATATTGACTCCAATTTTCATGTCGCATCTATTCCCAAATTATTTTAGATAAGTTCTGAATCGCCCTGTATACCAGAGTATATAATCATTTATTATTGTGTAAACAGCAGAAGTGTTTATGAAATATATTTAAAAAGCGAGTTAAGTACTAACATACTCCTCGCAATAACAAGAAATGTATAGTTTAAAACATTAAAAATATTAATTTCAGTGTAAAGTTCAAAAACAAATAAAATTTATCAAAATAAAGATTCACATAGTGGTATAAAATTTCATGTCTCCAAGCACTGACTAGGTATGGTATGGGAATTTTTTGAAGGGTGCATTTTTCTGATGGTGAATGTACGTAGAAGTCATAACTTAGCCGGCATAATATGACCACATATTTGCATTAGTTAAGTCGAGCCGTTCGAGGTCTTTTCATGAGATACGGCTCTAATCAAACCAGGCGCATTAATAAAGATTAATTTATTACGGCGGCCATATTAAATCATTCAAGGAGTGACATCTGCTGCTTGCCTTGAACTATCACGTTTTTCATCGTCTATATACCAGGTGTTGCTGAGTTATAATTGATGGGTCAGCTTATACGCTCATGTTTGCATTTCTTTCTGTATTGAGCGCGAAATTGTTGGATATTTATTGCGGTGGGAATTCTCGACTCCAAGACGTTTATATTTATCAACGCTTGCAATTTATACGGCATCGATATATGCCATCTTTCATTTTTTTTTGCATAAACAAGTCTCCAATATTTACTTGTTCGCGAGATTTAGTAAACAAATAAGAACGTTGTGCCAAATCATTAACTATTTCTATCGTAACTTGAAATCATCACAAACAATTGAAATTTACATTCTATTAAAATAATAATACATATACATACATGTATTATTATTATTATTATTATTTATTGTAATTTATTTGTAAACGTATATTTTTTGTAAAGGTTGTAATCAGATTTTCTATTGTTTCAGGGGAAGGAGGTGAGGAAGGGTCACCGGAAGAAGGGGACAAATTGGAAGGTGAGGAAGACACTGGATCGATGACACCCACTTCCGCCGTGTCTCCTACTCCTCCAGAAGACGAGGCGTCTTCACCAACCCCTGGAGACGTTCTGACTCCAACCAGTCCCCGTTCGACCAACGGAGACGCTAGGTACGGTATTTATTTCTAAAGAAACTATTTAATGTCTAAATCGACGCAATATTTTTTTGTTACATATTTTGATTTTCATTTTTTTGTTACAGGAACCTGAACTCTCGATGCGATTCTCGCGAATCTGGCGAATCAACCGTCCAACCGCGATCGCCTTCAGCTGAATCTCTGATGTCTGAAAGAGCGGCTCTGCTTCGAGGTATCCCACTGGGCACATCCCTCAGCCCCGTGGGAGTCACTTTGCCTCCTACCATACCCGCCGCCGCTGCTGCGGCTCTTCTTCCTCCTCAATCGGCTGCCATGGCCGCGTATCTCAATGCGGCAGCGGCGGCTGCTGCCGTCGCCCAGCAGTCCCACCGATTAATGATGACGTCGCCGTTACCTTCCAGTTTTAACAGAGCGTCGATTTCGCCGTTGATTTCGTCTTCCTCGTCTCCTCCTGGTGGTTTCAACCAGTCACCGGTGGAGCAACCTCTTCAGTCACCTCCAGCGGACGGTATCCTAGACTTTAGTAAGCGTGGACAGAAAAGCGAAGCCGGGGATAGTGACTCTGATGTTGTGAATCTCAGTAAGCCTGAATCTCCGCCGAGTGGAGAACCCGTAGGCGGGCCATTGGATCTGTCAGTTAGTAGTAGGAAGCGCACATCTGAGGATCCCTTGGTTCAACCGCCGCAGCGTAAAGCCAGAACTGACTTCAAACCAACCCTGCCGCAATGGCCTCCACCGATTGGTGCTTCGCATTTGCCATATTTTGCAGCAGCAGTAGCGGCCGCAGGATTGTCTCCCAAGAACAACTCCAGCGACCTCTGGAATGGAAAATTGAAACATCCTACTCCGACTCCTAGCGACGCCACCAAAGCTTTGGAGAAAATGAGCGAATTGAGCAAACTAGGAGGAGAAGATCTGTTCCGTTCTATGGCCAATGCTGCTCCGGGTAACTCAGCAAGTAATAGGCACAGCGCGTGGCAATCCCATTGGTTAAACAAAGGTGCCGAACAAGCCAAAGACGTCTTGAAATGCGTTTGGTGCAAACAAAGCTTCCCCAGTTTGGCGGCAATGACTACTCACATGAAAGAAGCTAAACACTGCGGTGTTAATGTTCCCGTCCCTCCTATGCAATCATGTAATTTAATTCCGCAACCGCAGATCTCTTCGCCTTCGAACACTAACACTAGTACCTCTTCAACCAATTCCACCAAGCCAAATCAGTCCGACCTTAACATGTTGATTAAGGAAACAATGCCTTTGCCTAGAAAGCTAGTACGGGGACAGGATGTATGGTTAGGTAAAGGTGCCGAACAAACCCGCCAAATCCTCAAATGTATGTGGTGCGGACAAAGCTTTAGATCTTTGGCCGAGATGACTAGTCACATGCAGCAAACACAACACTATACCAACATTATATCACAAGAACAAATTATTTCTTGGAGGTCCTCCGATGATGCTAAAGGAGGAGGTGGTGGCGGTCCGTCGGGCCCCAATCCACCACCAGGAGGTGCTAGTAGCCATGTCAGTGCTGTGCTCACTTGTAAAGTGTGTGATCAAGCTTTCAGTTCTTTGAAAGAGCTGAGTAATCACATGGTGAAGAATTCGCACTACAAAGAGCACATTATGAGGTCGATAACAGAGAGTGGTGGAAGAAGGAGGCAGACTAGGGAGAAGCGCAAGAAGTCGCTGCCTGTTAGAAAGTTGCTAGAGCTGGAAAGAGCTCAACATGAATTTAAAAATGGCGACAATGGCAGCATTATTGAGAAAATGCGCGACCCTACCGGCGCAGGAAGAATAACCTGCGAGAAATGCGGAAATAAAATCGAAACGTCGCTTTTTGTTGATCACATAAGACAGTGCGTAGGTGGTATGACAAACAATCAAAGAAACTTCTTGAAAAACGCATTGATGTCTAGTAATATTCTACCTCCCGAAAGTCCAAGCAGAGATAAACTTAAAACCCCTACCGATAAATCACCCTCACCTCAACAAAGATCGCCGTCAGTTAGCGACTTGAGCACTAAGGAACCATCCGCAGCTTCGGAAAACAACAACGGTTCGTCGCCGTCTGTACTGAACGCCATCGAAAAACTCATAGAGAAAAGTTTCGATTCCAGATCGAGGCAAAACCCGGGGTTTCCCGGACACGGACCCACTCAGGCGCCCATGGGAAGCAGTATACTAAAACGACTGGGGATTGATGAGAGCGTGGATTATACCAAACCTTTAGTCGACGCGCAAACCATGAATTTACTTCGAAGCTACCACCAGCACCAGGGCCACCACTACGGAAGAAGAGAAAGAAGCGGAAGCGAATCTAGCTCCATATCGGAAAGAGGGAGCAGCAGAGTAGACTCCCTTACGCCTGAACGTAAAATGGAACCTCCTGGTATGCTCATAACGAGCACACCTAGATCGACACCAGACATCAAAAGAGAGAAGTCACCGTTTATTGAAAAAATAAACAGCGCAAGCGATGCAGATAACAGTGAACGCGTAAATGTGAAAAAAGAGATGGAGGATGAGGAGAGGTCTGCAGAGAATCACAGTGATGTTCAAGTTAAACGTGAAGTAGAGGAGAATGACGAGGATGAGCGTGGCAGTTTCCATAGTAATGGCGACGTTTCAAAAGAGGACGAAGAAAAACGACGAAGTCCTTTGACTAGTCCCCGACAGCAAGCTATTATTGCTGAAAGCGCACAACCGAACAGTCCTTGCAGGAATTCCACCAGTAGTCCTGCGAGTAGCGATAGATCTGGTACCCCACGCAGCACCAATGGAGATCGGAAAACGGCAGGTGGCAGCTTGGGCGCATTGAGTTCAATGTTCGACAGTCTATCAGGTGCCAACAGCAGCGCGGGAGACAGTGGCCAAACGGGAAACAAGAGGGGCTCCAGCCACCCATTGGCGGCCCTGCAGAAACTTTGCGATAAGACTGAAACACACACAAACAACAGAAGCCACTCCGCCACCGCCGTTGTCAACCCTGTCACCGCAAGTAGCACCACGACTACGAGCGGAACAACCCCGGGCGCGATCCTGGCCTTTAGCTGGGCCTGCAACGACGCGGTAATGACGTCGGACTCCATAATGAAATGCGCGTTCTGCGATACACCCTTCATTTCGAAGGGGGCTTATCGTCATCACTTGTCGAAGATGCACTTCGTGAAGGACGGTGTTATCCCCGATCCAGTGTCCTTAAAGACTCCGCAACCATCCAGCTCCGCGGGTTCCGGGGTGCCTCTGAAGGGGACCGCCATAGTGCCAACAGTGTCCAGTAGTTCCGCCTCGACGGGCGCCAAGAGTCCTCCGGCCCCTGGAGGCTTCGAGGAGAGCCCCCACTCGAAATTCCTCAAGTACACCGAACTGGCCAAACAGTTGTCTAGTAAATATGTGTAAATAGTGTTCAAGAAAGCAAACATTCCTATTTTGTAAAGTATAAAGATAGTCTTGAAGGCATACCGCTCTGAGCGGAATTTTGTGATGTTATCATATCTTAATTACAACCAATAGTAATAATGGTAGCATTAGTGATATAACTCTGTATATTCATTGCGGAATTACAAAAGGTCTCGAGTGATTATGATTGTTATACGAATTTTAAGTCACAAAATGTGTACATATTAAATAAGTCAGTATTGTAGGGAGGTATACTTTTCTCATAGGGCTGGAAAGGCCAAATCAAAAACTAAAGATCAAAAAACTTGTGTATAGAGGTTGTGAAGCCTATCCAAATTCAGAGACGTACTAGGATGTTTTAGTTTTTGATTGGGTTCGCTACTTCATAAATTTCAAGCCCCCTAATCGTTTAGATATATAAAAATTAGTTGTTGGTTGACAGACCGTAAGTTTTGGAAAGTATTAAAAAGAAATGAAGATCGTAGTCGTAAAAACCATTGATTTTATCTTCAACTATTTATTACTAAGTTGGAATCTTGTAAAAGTTTCAATAATTAAAAAAAAACAAACAAGTATACGTATATCGTAAATATCTCATCTTCCAAGAAAATTTTTAAATAAATATTTATCAATAATAATTATTATACTATACTGAATAATACAAAAGATGTATACGCAACTAGCTGATATTCATGGCGAAGCTCTTTTTATGTTATTAAAAAATTTTAAACTTTATTTAATATTTTGTTGTATTTGATCGCAATGAAAGCTCAAATAAATATATGTTATGAAAGCTGAGTTTCATTACACCTTTTCAAAAATTTGCAGCAGCAGTGTTTCTTGAAAACAACAGTGAGTGTTCCTTAAAACGGCAGTGTTTCTGCAACTGAATGTATTATTCGTCACCTGCTCGAATGTTGATGCATTTCATTTGGTGCTTTGGGCTTCTGAATAAATTAAAAATATGTAGGGTGTTCACGAATTTTTTCACATATCTTAGATTAGACATTTTGGTGGTTGATATATTGAATCCTTAGAAGCAATCTGAGAAAAAATCATTAATTTAATAATTTCTAGTTTCCAAATTTTCGAGATATTTTGAAAAAAGGAAGATGTTTTGCGCTCATTATTTTCACGCACACTATTGAAAAGGTCCTTCTTGGTTTTGAAACAAAAGGGTTGATGATAATTTCTCATTAAGTGAGTACATTTTCGAAATTCATTCACTTAAAATATTAAGAACATTACTAACACTAAAACGACCCATGTGGTGTAATGGTAAGGATAAGTTCTGCTATCAATATAAAAATACAGTCCAGCAAATGATGATCTGAGACACATATTCCAGATTTATATTTTGGTTTCAAATGGTTCGAGATATTTAAAATTGTTTATATTTTGTTATAATATAAAAATTGTTAAAATTTCGTGTGAACACCCGGCATATTTAATAATTATTGAAAATAAATTATAAGAGAAAATACATGGCAAAAAATGCTATTTTTTTTTACTTGCTCATAATCGAAAAATAACTAAGCAAAGAGAAAGTTAGGACAAAAGGTATCTTAAAAATATGGATGCCTTTTTATACTGTAAAAAAATAATAATTTCCAAGAATAAACAAGGCTAAGAGTAAATTTAAATAACGAATAACAAAATAATAATTAAGAAATCAAAATTTAATATGACTCAATTTAAACCAAAATATAAATTTTAAATAAACAGAATTTAATTTAAAAAAGATAATAAAATATGTAATGACAAATTAAAATTGGATTTGAGAGAAAAAATAAGTAATAAAATGAACATAATAATTTAATTTGAAATTTGAAAATTTAAATAAATATCATAGTATTAAAGAATGATTATTGTAATTACAAAAAAAGTAGATATACAAGGTAAGTTAAACATAATTAGATATTTTGTAGTTATAGATAACAAACAAAACTTAAATTAACTAAAATTATAAGAATTTTTTATTCACAATATTATTAAACAATTCAAATATAATATAAAATTGTCGAGTAAAACGAAAAAAGTAAAAATAATAAACCAACAAATAAAATAATATATAATTATATTATAATACATTTATATCTATTTTATCTTTTTAATGTTTGTGTTTAGTTCATTTTTAAATGTATTAAAACATTGGTTTCTAAATTAATACAGAAAAAAGATGCGTTAGTTTAATTTCATTTAATTTGGAAATGTTTTTTTAGAAAATGTAAGCATTTATATTCAACATTTATTTATTTAAAAATAATAAGAGACATTGAATCTCATAAAACAGTACCCTTCCTTCTTTCATTTAAGAATAAAATCAACATTTTCCGAATAAAGTGAAACCCTAAATTCTCTCTGCTCGGAGGCGAAACAGTCTGAAATGACGATTACTCCGTCTAATCGCAAATAGCAGGCAGACATTAGCATGAACTAGAGATAAATATTTGCCCTTAAAGTTCCTAATTTGGAAGTAGCAAATAAATTTAATTCTCCCGTCTTCGGGATCGGTCTTATCATCGCCGAGGTGGGAGGGAAGATGGACGGTGACGGAACAACCGGAGCCGAAGCCTCAGTCGATAAGGAGGGATCCCCTGAATGAGATATTCTTTTAGAAAAGATGTGCGAGGTTGTAAAATGTGTTTAAATGAGGTAACATGTAGGCACACCTTCTAGAAGTCAAATCTATGTAAAAAATAGAAAATCAATTTCAATGGAAAAAAGTTTTAATGTAAAAAATAGTATTCCACTTTTTCCAGCTGTATCTCAGAAATGGTCAAATTAATTTCAGAAAACGTTACTTCAATTTCATCAAAACACATTTAATATAAAAAGGCGTTGTTTATAGGTAGAAAAAAATAATTAATCTCAAGAATCGATGTCAGCAATTCTCAATTAATGTACAGGTTATGACAAAGCCACCTTAAGTATACTGGTGAGAGCTAAAAAGCTCAAAACCGGTATATATCTGACGGCACCGCTGATGCCTAACCGTGGCTGTGTGCTATAGGTTTCTTAGGTGTAATTCAATACTGGAGAAATTGAAAGGTTTTTCCAAATACGTGCAGAAGAAATAATGTATTAATCGAAATGGCGTTTATCCTAGACAATTTCGTGAACAAATAAGCCTAAAAATGGTATTTAAACATTTATTCTGACCACGCCCTCACAAAACGATAAAGAGAAGTAGCTAGTTGGTTTTTTAATTCCATTGCCAGCATGACATGAGTGTATTCAATCCAGAAAATGTTCATTCATGAATAACTGCTACAGAAGCCTGGAAACCAAATTGATGCAAATCTAAAGTTTTTTTCTAACATGCGTACAAGTAATTCCCTTTTTCACATACTGTTTTCTGCATTATAATTCAAAACGGCCAGGCATTCTGTAATAAATTTAGAGTAGCTAATGATGATGACAACTGAAGTGAAATCGGATATATCCCTGGTGGTACTACTGCCAAATGATCTCAGCTGTTAATTAGATATTGAGGGAGAAATTCAATGTTGATACAGGCATTAGTTCACAAAGTAATTATTTCCCACAATATCATCAGTAATCATAAACGCTATTAGTCCTTTTAACCTAATTCAACGGTATTAATTTACATAAATAAAATTTAAACGTATTCCTGTGTACTCAATATAGATTGTTGTTATCATTCACTGGAGGAGCCCGTCTCATAGATTCATGTGTCATCTCCGTTACTGATTTTCGGGAGACCGACGGAAACTTTTCAGCGATTTCAGAATTTCGGCCCGACCCGATACGGCACGACGCTGCAACGCGTCGCCCCAGCTCACAATGGCTGATCGCTGAAATATTTACAGCCGGGCCCGTATGGAACTGGTGCTGATAGCCGAGTTGCAAATCACCGTAATGTTCCTTTCTGATGCCAGGACGCGGACCGCTTAGCTGCTGCTAAAAACTCCGACGAGATATTGTCTGACGGCCGTGATTAAGTCCCCGACCTTACGTAGACGCCGAGTCTACTGGACAAAGAGCTACGTTTTCGTCTGTCTATTCGGGGAACGTCTTGATAATGGAGAAATTGAAAGGTTTTTCCAAATACGTGCAGAAGAAATAATGTATTAATCGAAATGGCGATTATCCTAGACAATTTCGTGAACAAATAAGCCTAAAAATGGTATTTAAACATTTATTCTGACCACGCCCTCACAAAACGATCGCCGCCACAGCGTCAGACGTCGTTCGCACATGTATACCTAAATACAGCAGTGGGCTTCAGTTCATATAGTTGCGACAAAAATTCGGACGACTTACGTCACGGCTGACGTTACGCAATTGTTTTTATTGTCAACATAATTTTCGATATTTGCTAGCTTTAAAAACAATCATTTTTTTGCAATTTCGTGCAATATATAGTGCAAACATTTAGTGTAGTATATAGTTTTATTATTCTCAGTTGCAATGAATTATTTATTTGTTCGTATGACGTAAGTCGTCTGAATTCTTGTCACACCTATACCTGTGTAACGTCCTAAGACAAAGCAATTATCCCGTATAGCTGAACACGCTTAGACATTGTACCGACCCACTTAGATTCATATGAAATAAGTTATTAGTTGTAGTAATAGTGTTACGTAATATTGCTGAATAAATAAAACAGCAATCTCGTTAACTTTTGGGTAACATTAAAAGCAGATTAACTATGTAAGTCAAACAATAAACTTGTAAAGAAATTATATACTCTTTGATTACACCACACCTGTAATACGATTTCCATGCTTTCGGACATCGCATACATACGTTTAGAAGAGTTAATTTGTTATTTGTGATATTAGTAGGTGTTATTGTGTTAAATGGACATTGATATTGAATAAAGTTTCAAAATTGACCAGTAAAATAGACACAGAAAGTACATATTATGCAAATGCCATAATGTACGAATACAGCATACAGCGCCTAATAAAAAATATTTCGGGCTAAAAAATGAGAAGAAAGATGTGTAGGCCGATGAAGTGCGACGAAAGGAAGCATTGCAACACTGTTTATTTGTGAAGACTATTTTAATGTAACTTTAATTGGAAATGCAGGTAGGTTTAGGTCCATCGAAAAAATGAAAATGTAAAGTTGTAAAAAATCAATTAAACTTTTCTACTAAGCTGCTGGAATGTATACAGGGCATTTAGAAAATTAATGGTAAAGGAAACTTACATTTTTCTCATTTATTCTATTCAATGCTTCTTTCGGATTCCAAATAACATGTTCTGTATTTCCTCCTACCATTTGCGTGGTGTGGAATGTTATTTGAGGCATTTATAAAATTTTATTATCTGACTTGTGTTAAATGTTAAATATCATTATTCATTACTTAACGAAATTTTTTTATATAATTTTTATGCGTTTCTGTATAGTATCGATATTCTTATTACGTCCCTAGTATTTCATATGATTAACTTTTTGCATTTTAGAAATATAAGAGGTTGAAACTGGTGCTAATCTCAAAAACGGCGCACTTGTAACGTCACTGCACGCAACTCTAGACTAGGAGGTCTACTGCTCTAATATCCAATCACATTAAAATGTACCATGTCGTTTCGTTGTGGTGTTAATATTTCAGTATATGTTCAATTGAGGTTGGATTTTGTAAAGTTGATTCTGAAAATCTACCAGAAGTTGATATGTTCTGGGCTATTTTAATAACAATAATACTACATTGATATACCTGCTATATCAATGTAGAAATGAAGAGAAGTTATTACTATTACTATAATAATGTATATGTCCTTCTTGTTGTGTAACGTTGGGCACAAAATAGCTATGTAGTTTGTGTTTGTATATGTGTGTGTGTGTATCAGTTATAAGTTGAGCGCGTTAGCAAAATATTTAGCAAGATTTGTAACAAATGAAAAACCGAATACGAAACTATGCTATAAATTTTTTCCTTGTCCAGTACACGTCAGTTACTTACTGCGATAAGTTACCTTATCATTAGTCAAACAAATTATGAAAAAAAACCTATTCTACGTAAGAAGGAGTTCTATTGTTTTTTGTCAAGTAATTATGGTACTAAAATCGTGTTAACAAAATAATGGTTGGTAGGGTGGGAACGTCTAAGAGTACGTATCCCTTGAGAGTACGCATTTAATTTTTTAGTATCGAATTGGCAAAAACTGCAAAAGGAATTAATGCAGTGCTTAGGTTGTTGTTAGGGATTGTGGCAATTGCTGGCTAGAATTGGAAGTGAGTGATATTTCAAGTGAAAGAACAAATTTATTTGTAGCCTAAATATTTTCATACAAATATATTATATAAATACTATATATTATTATAAACTTTATAAAAAATTCATTGATAAGTTGTTACAATTACTTAATTGTTGTTCAATAAGTAGATAATACGGTGTGTAACCAAGAACCCTATATTTAACCTTTCAAAAAATGTATTTGAGGTTATGTGACGGCTGCAACATAGGCCTGCTATAACACGCTATTCATTTTATGGCTTAAATTCATAATAGTACGCACTCAAAAAAGTATACATGTGTACCCTGCGTACTCTTTGGTAGCAGCGTATACCTACATTTGCACTTTTTAATTTGTAGTTAATTACAATGAGCAAATATAAAAGAAAGAGTGAAATACAACTAAAATTTACTGAAGATCTATTGTGTCACGTGATTTTTATCACTTTTTACGGCACTTAATTTAAACCACATATGCATACTTTTAGGAATATGCAATCCTAAAAGTACACAAATTTAAAGTTTTTTCTGATAAAAACGGTTTAATGTTATTGTCGTGTTAAGTACATGCATATAAATGAATGTGGATGCTATTTGAAAAATTGAAAATTGAATACGTACTCCTACCCTACATAACATTATGCACTACACTAATATGAAAAATTCCTATCATAATACATATTATCTAAGCAAAATTTATTTATTAGTCGATTTTCTTCAACGTAGACAATATTGTTGTAACAAAGCTTATACGTATTTCTTATCGATACTTCACAGAGTAGGTATAAGTATAGTAAGTATAACAATTTTTCTAAAATTTTATCAGATTATATTCATAATTACATATCTTATAACAGCGCTAATCGTAACTAACGCCTACACAGCTTTTGTATTCGTATTCATAAATTAGCAGGAGCGGACCTGTTATGTGAATTAAGCCGAAAAGAGCCCTAAATCTATTCATATTATCTAAATGGTCGTCGGAGTACTTTCAGACGGTCGCCGCTACACCGGCTCCTTAAATATCGCGATACGCCGACACAGGCGTCGGTAATTTCGTTAAGCGAGTTATCAGTCACACGAACCCGCCGTATTTAGGTAGCTTTGGCGGTTCTAGCACGGATGATGATTAAAATTGTATGATGTGTCTAGCAGACAAAATACTTTTTTTATCTGATGAAAATCTACGACGAACACAAGGTATTATTAATACGCCATCCCTTCTCACACATAAATACGCAGATTCAGAAGTTTAGAACGACAAAAATCTGTCACTTGTGCATCCAATTTAGCAGTTAGGTATACGAAAGCTTTTATATTTTCATTTTAATTTTACCTTATAATTCGTTGGTAGTACAGTATTGTTGTATATTGGAAATATTTTATATTAACGCAAATGTCATAAGATTAGTAGGTATCTGTCTTTAAGGAATGAATCCACTTAATATTACCAAAAAAAAAAAATAGTTATCGTTTATACTCTCTTACCACTATTTTACTACAACAGAAATGTTACCAAATATATCGTTGTACAAAGCGTTTGTTGACATACACACTGCAAAAGTTTACCAGCATTTTTGTAACTTCCACTACAACATTTTATAAAAATATGTGTTAGATATATTAAAAATTACCAACAAATTATATAGAACATTACACATTGTAATTTTTACTACTTCATTACTATAAGTATTGACACACAGCAGAGTACCTACCTATTTTTTTAAGTGCCTGCTAGATTCAGTATTTTAACTTGCTAAGAATGTATAGAATAGAATATGTGTATATATACCTATCTTATCAAAAAGATGCAAATTTTATTTAATTCATGTACATATTCATATTGCCAGTGTTTGACCAATTAAGTTGATACTGAGTTAGCAGTCAATTTATCGTACTAAGAGTTGTATTAATATAATATTTATATTATTTTGCACTATACCCACATTTTAAATTTTATAATACGACATTTATTACAAAATATAGCAAAAAGTTTTCTAATTACATTAAAATTTACGACAACTCAATTATTACTATACTACTTTTGCATTTACCACAATGACAAACATGTAATTTACTACATTTGTAGTTTCTTCTACTATAAAATTGTAAGCAACAACTTTTACATTGAATATTTTATTGATAATTTCGAAAACGGTTGCTCCTAACGACTTCAACAAATTATGCCTTTTTCACATAAAAAAGGTAGTCAATAGACAGATGTATACATTAAGCTACAAAAAAGTTCTGCCATTTAAATAAGCATGATGTGCCATAAGTGACGCCCTCCACTACTGACGTCAAAATTAGAAACGAATTTCTCGCCTGCCAAAAATCTCCGATCTCCAAAATGTATGCAAATATTTGAATTTTTTGGAAATACCTAAAATAAAATTTTAACTTTGACATCCTGTATCATCGCATTATTTGGCCAGAAATCTAGTCTTGTTCTATGTTGCATTCATTTCCAACATCCTGTAAAGATACAAATAAAATAATAACGGGTAGAGTGATTTTATCGTAACTTCCTAATTCTAGTTATTATTATTTATTATTTTTTATTTAGAGCTTGGTTTAAAACATAGTCAAGTTTATTAACTACCGTACTACTACATCTGAGCAACGTTTGTAATCGGTCTCATCTCCGCATTGTTTAAGTTTGCTCAGAATATGTAAACATATATAAAATTTGTTATTTATCGAACCCATTACAGAACAAATACCAATTTCAATTTCAAAGAAAACATTTTCATTCGATAGCGGTTTTTATAACGCTTTTAAATTTATCGTAGACTCGCGTCAGACTAATATTTTGTTTTCGCAACGGTGTGTTGTATAAATTAATAAATATGTACCCAGCTAGTACGACCAAGCCGCTGTAAAAATATTAGATTATGTGAAATTATTAACAAACATTGTACCGTTGTTTCTAAGTCGGCGTTGAGTTCTTTGAAGGAACGCCTTTGATTCATGTCGAGATGGGGAAATTAAGACGCGATTTTATGGAGCTTTATGCTATCTATATTTTCAACACATTGCACAATAATGTTAGTTTGACTGAAGACTGAAAGTGGTATTCATAATCGGATAAGAGGGCCACTCCCATGTATCTCGCTTAATATGAGAGACACGTCAAAAATCTTTAATTGCTTTTTGTTGCATTTTTGGATATTGCATATAACTAAAATTGAAAAAATGTAATAAATACGAAAGATAAGGGCAACATGTAGTATATTGCATGAAAGATGAAAAAACAGGTAATTTTTTGTGGCCATAGCCTGCTTCAATAAAAAAAATTTTTTATTCGCCTAGAGGGCGCAGCGAACCACATACGATATTTCAAAAATCTGTTTATATCAGGTGGAAGGTATCAATTTTGCAATAAAAATTTATTACCAATAAGTTTTCTCTATCTCTTAAAATAAAAAAGTTAGACAGCCTTAAAGTTTGAGCACTTTACAGGTTTTTTTGTTATTACTCATAAAGTTGGCCATGGATCTCAAATTTGTTTTTACGAGCATAAAGGCCTCCAAAAATGCAACAAAAAACCATTAAAGATTTTTGACTTGTCTCGCATATTAAGCGAGATACATAGAAGTGGCCCTCTTATGTGATACAGTCTGTATTAGATTTTATGGTTCATATACTAATAACAGCTATCGACCGTAATCCTTCCGTCATTAGTTTTTACAAACTTCTCACATAAAACTGAGTTGGAACCAATTTTGCATTGAGGTTTTCCCAAATGGTCTAATCAGTTCTTGAGGAAGAGATGGATTAGTCTCGGTACTATACAGGGTGTCACCTAATGAATGTTACATACTTCAAGGGTATAATCTACAACCAAAATAGCATCGATTTAACCAAACTTGCTTAAACGAAAAATGTCGCAAAAAAAGTTACAGGGTGTTAAAGTTTCCTTTTTAATTTATTGTTTTCTTCTTAACTCAGAACTCAGTTAACTGATTTGAGAAAACTTTCCTGTTGCGTTTAGCTTCTCTTCATGAAGTATGAAGTGATTGTATTCCTGTTAGGTTAAATTCATTTAACTACAACCCATTGTGAATATTCTTCTGTAACTTTTTGTACGTTTAAATTTTTACACGCAACCGTCATAGGTAGGAAATTTTATTCCACACAAAAAATGTATACCTATGAAAAGTCGAAATTATGATCGGTTATGAATATATTACAGGAAATATTTATTAACGCACCCCACATTTTTTGGAATAAATAAATAACATAATAATATATATAATAACTGAAAGGTGGCAGCAATAAAAAGTCATGTGGTTCATGCACGATGGTGCTTCTGCTCATTATATCCATTTGGTGACATTATTTAAATGAAGCATTTTCAAATCGTTGGATTGGTCGAGATAGTGACTTTCCTTGGCCTGCTCGCGGTCTGAATTTTAATCTGTTAACCTTTTAGTTTTAGGATAATTTGAAAGGAATTGTTTACAACTCTGTAACACTTAATACAGGAGAAGAACTTTGAGATAAAATACAAGTCGCCGTACGACAAGTTAGACGAACATATTTCCTATTCTCAATAGTTTCATAAAAAGTTTAAGCAAATGATAATTTATTGTAAATTAGTAGACTTTTTACTACTGCCATTTTTCAGTTTAATATGTGATTTATTATGGATACATAGTTATTTCCAAAAAAATATGGGGTATGTTTGAATTTTTGATAGTTGCATGTAAAAATTTAAACGTATAAAAAAGTTCCAGAAGAATATTCACTAAGAAATGCAGACCATGAACCTTTACTTTATTACCAATATATTTACAAATCTGCTCAGTTTTTCATTGTATTCAGCCAAGTGTTGCTTTGAATGTTTGTACATTATAATGCCAGAACGTGAAATTTTTGCGATTACCCGAGCAAGAATGACTGCTTTACATGATGCAGGACATTTTAATCATCAGATATCGAACATGGGCATCCGTTGTACGAATAGTATACAGATATGAAGAATTTGATACAGTGAAAAACAGACCAGCTTAAGCTCTCAGGGCCCATTTTCAAGGTAAGTTTCCACGTGTTATATCGACACCTACTATTCGAAGACGACACCACAACCCAAATTTACGTACTATAAAACCATTACTGGTCACTCTACTTTCAAGGCATCGTGCTGTCCATGTCCAGTGGGCGCGAGAGCATAGGAGTTGGCTTTTACGCCAGTGGCGGTGGGTTTTATTTACATACAAAACCAGAATTGGGCTGATGACAATCGACAAAGAGTCTGAAGAGAACCAGGTCGTCAACAGTGACTTCATTTCCCCGTGAAGTTGCTCCATATGAAGGGGGTCCCGTAATGTCGGAGGTCGGAGGTTTTGGGGTGGAATAATGTCGCACCCTATTAATTTGCACACCACAGAATATGACAAATTTACATCGAACAAGTTATTACGCCCATTATCTACCCCCTACGTAATGAATTAGTTGAAAATTTTGTGTTTATGGATGATAGCGCTCGACCACATCGCGCAAGAAAAGTTCAAGAAACACTCTAAGCAGGACATATCAATAGAATAGATTGACCATCCAACACAATGATATACCTGATATCTATGTTTTACAATAAAAACAATTTGGGTTTAGATCAAGTCTAATTTTTGTAACAATTGTCAGCATGTCTCTATATTCTATATTTGCAGTAGAAGTAACATTATTTCTTTGTCTTTTGTGCCTTTTCTAATATGAGACAAGAAAAGTTACTCAGAATAAAATATCTCATTCTTTGCTGGATATCATATTTTTCTCAAAGTAGACCCAGGACAAAATCTGAAATTAAGCAACAAATGAAAGTAAGTCTAACCCACTGAAATTTTGCGTACTTGCTCAATTTTTCATTTCGAAAAATTTTTCATAATAAATATTTTAATTAACTAGTGAAAAAAATTTTTCCCGTATTTCCAACGCTTACTTAATATTGCGGATTTAAAATCATAGCACATTTTGTTCAGAAAACTCCTGTACTATACATAACAGAACATATTTGTATAGGTACAAAAATTGTTGTCAAGTAGTTCAATTCATCGTAATTAATTCCAATTTCAATTTAAAACAATACATTTTATACAGTTTTATACTGAATGAAATCAATCAATCAAATTAAATAAAAAGCACAGCTGATTAATACATTACCCAACTGAATATTCTTCAGAAATGCCATGCCGTTCGTTTTCTGTATCTTTTGAAACTATTCGCAAACCATTCATTTGGATTTGATTCCAGTAACAAACGTGGACCAGCGCAGACAATTAATATCTGAGTTCTAGCTTTAATGTAACGACGGTAAGTCATAAATTACGAGAGTATTTGTGCCCTGGGTAGTGCAATAAGACCGCAAATACATCCAGGTGTAATACGACGCAGACTGCAACGCTAACTCCTGGCCGTACGTGGAGGGATGATTTCGTACCGAATGAATACGTAATGGTGCATGGGATTTACCAAAAAGTCATACGAGATCATTAGTATATTACACGATATATACATAAACGGAGTGATTCGAAATCATCTATCTATTTTTGAAATTCTAATTTCCCAATCAGGTTTACGAAATACAATATTTTTAAATATTTTATCTTTACTTTATATATAAATGGGGAGCCTCTAAAATTGTGTTATTTTTACATCATTTATTGAATCATATAAAAAAATCACTAAAAAAATATCTGCAATTTGTGTTACAATAATAATTTTTGTTTATATACAGAGTGTTCTAGAAGATCCATGACAAACTTTGGCAGATGATAGCTGGGTTAATGTCAAACATTTTTTTGTTATATAGGTCTGGTTCGGTTTTGTTTAGAAGTTACAAGCAATTTAAGAAATATAATTCAAAGTAGTCTAGTCTCTATTCAAAGTAGTAGAGTAAATAAAAATGATAAATAATTATTATTTGTGTCATTTTGTTTATACCAACGAAAATACCCAAATAGACATCAACCTGCCCACACTGTCTTTAGTGCAGCATTTCGTAGATTTTGAGAAGAATGTAACTCTGCTCCAAAAAAGGTCATTCGTCCTACTAAAATAAATGTACAAAATGAAAAAGATACAATAGATCTGTCATTGACAACTATTCAGTTAGTGTTCGCTGTATAGCAAGTAATTTCCATTCACCGAATTTTGTATGGCGATACTGAACAGAGAAATGCTACATGCGTCTCATCGCCAAAATGTACAAGGGGTACATGCTGGAGATGCTCCTAAGCGATTAGAATTTTGTCGCTGGTTACTTCAACAACATGCACAAAATTATGATTTATTTCGCTTGTCACGTGGTCTCACTAAGTGTGTTTTTCTAAGGTCGGCACAAATAATAATCATAATAAATATATCTGGACGTTACTAAATCAGCATGCAATATGATTTCAGCAACGTTTCAGTGTCAACGTTAACAGAAGCATTTTCAACAATAATTTACTACCTGTACATGTTTAAACGCAGATCTGTATATAACTTTATAGGGAAAACAACCTTTTTGATTTCATTGATGAGTTTAATATGGTTTAAAATATGTGTATCAGCACGATGCTACACAATTAAATTGCTTGGACAAATTATAATTTCCTTAATGAATGGATGGGTCAACAAGGTCCAATAGCATGACCACCTCATTCCCCAGATCTAAATCGTTTGGACTATTTATGGGAATATATGAAGTAGCTTGTCTAACATGTTAAAATCACTACCCATCAGCAGTTACTTGAAAGAATTTAGGATGCAAGTTAACCAGAAAAGAAATTATTCAAATCTCATCCGTGACGGAATCTATAGCTAGCCAATGTGCGGCTTGTAATTCAGCCATTTTCAACAATTTTTATAGTCTTAAGATTTATTAATTTGGCTAACAAAGGTCAGCTAAAGTTTATATTTTAAACACAAATAATAATTATTGTTATAACAACCATAATGGACTATGGACCTTAAAGTATAAAAATAAGTACTTGTACGAATGCATATATTTTAAACTTTTACTATGTTTGATTGTCAGGAATAACAATAATAAAATGGCAACAAAACAAAAATTGAAAAAAAAACAAAAGTTTAAAACAGTACAGGCATGTTGACATGTAGCCATGGAGAATTATTGACCTCATGTATATTATAATTTTTTTTAATCAGAATGACCTCAGGAACTTGTTCCTTAAGTTTGTCCAGTACGCAACATCTATATGTAAACTGTTAATACAGACTGCAATTTAATTATTGTTTTTACGAATCGAACGATTTCTTAAAAACGTGACATTCAATGTGTGAATTATAATTTCAAATCATGCAGATCGAATGCTACTCATAAAGCAGGTACTGGTATTTTTTTTCTAAATATAAAAATCGTGTGAAGGCGCCACCAGTGGGAGTATGGAGATCGTACAAAAAACGTATTTATAACTTGGAGTTGTACTACAAACGATTCAATATTTATATAATGTATTCATATAGCCAGAACACCGAAAACCCGGTCACTATTTACGCTTTCAGCTTTATTATGCTTTAAATAAATAATAATAAATAATTCCCGTGACCGAATAACACAATATATCTGTCCTAGGGGGCGAGAAATGTGTGTGAAATTTAAAAATGGTCGTAAAGCCACTTCCGTTTTTCACGTGATAGTACCTGACAAATTTATTCTAGTCGGTGAAACTAGATTTGACACGGCACCAGCCAGCGGCGTGGATACACTAAAAATTATTAATAAAGAATACTAAAAATATTTATTTTAAGTGGTAATTGTGCACCACTGGATTCTTCATATTGCATTTGTAGCAGCTTGAATTGCTGATAAAAACGAAGTAATTGTTTATAGGTTCAGTTTTAAACACATAAGTCTGCACAGAAAAAAATCCCTATACATATTTTCCATACTTATACGTGATCCAATAATTTTTATACACAAAATTCACATAATTATATAATATATTTAATAGGTGCATTCTTAAATTTTGCAGTAAATTGTATATGATTATTTATTTATGTATTTATTTATTTATTTATTTATTTATTTAAAATAGATCCACCTAACGGAAACCAATTACAGGGTGGGAAAAAAACAAATTATAAATTACATACAAAAAAAAAGATAAATATAACAAACATAAATTATTACACAAAAGGCAAAAACAAAAAACTAACAACTTAAGCTACGAAATACATATAGATTTAATAGAACGTACATTGAAAAATATCTAGTACATCTTGCTTACGGTTATAAACTGTACACATAAAATGCAACGGCGAAAATTTAAGTAAGTTCGTCCGGACGACGCGAAGGTAAAACGTGAGATTCATTCGAGACTCTGATCTAGGTACATGAAACAAGAGGTTATCCAAAATAAGGGGACAGCTAAAAATGTTGTTAATAATTTTATAGAGAAATATTAAAGCGTGAAGAATTCTCCGATCTTCTAAGCTAGTTATATGAAATCTGATTAACATAACATTTTGCGGAAAACCTATTTCAGGATAAACGCCATCAACCAAAAAAATAAATATTTAACAAATCGGCGCTGTATGCGCTCCAAACTATTTATATATGTATTATAATCGGGTGACCATACTGAAGAACAATATTTGAGCTTAGATCTAACAAATGAATTATACAGTAATAATAAAATATTTATATCTGTAAAACCTTTATTATGTCTGATTACAAAACCTAGAGCGCTGACGAGACAATAGTGTCTACATGAATATTAAAATTTAGTTGCCTGTCAAAAGTAACACCGAGATCTTTGATAGTTTCAGGTCTTTCCAGTGTGTAACCGTCAAGTTGATATACAAATAAAATGGAATTATGTTTCCTATAAAATGAAAATGCATGACACTTACTCACATTGAGGGGTAAATTATTTCCAGAGCACCAATTATGAATTTTATTTAAGTCTTCGTGTAATATTAGACAATCCTCTTGTTTGATAGATTTTTAAACCATCAGCGTATAATAAGTTGCTCGCGCTCAGTTGAGATGTAATATCATCAATAAAAACAATAAAAAAGATAGGACACAGGACTGAGCCCTGTGGAATACCTGATGTTACCACAAAGTCATCAGATCTGTGACCTCGACATTCAACGAATTGTGATCGGTCGTGTAAATCATAATAAAAAAATTATATATTGATTAGAAAGTCCAAATTCACATAACTTCGTCAACAAAATATTATGATCCAAACGATCAAAGGCCTTGGTAAAGTCTGTGTAGACGACATCCACTTGTTTATTATTATCAAGTTCATTAGATATATACTGAGTAATGCCTACTAGGTTCGTTTCTGTAGACTTACCTGTAAGAAAACCATGCTGACTACTGAGATCTGAGACTGAAGAGAATTTGCTAACAGTTATTTTTTATACAAGACATACAATTCTATTTTATCGTCGACCTAAAATGATTAATTCATAAGCGACGAAATTGCAAAAGAATCAATTTCGTGAGATGATAATGGAATTCTATCGTCGTGTGTAAAACAATGTTTTTTTCTATAGCGCAAATATGGACACATTTATTATAAATGAAAATTTTGAAATTATTTCAAGCAATTTAAATTTAGGGAAACTTTTGCATTGGTTTCTATAGAATTTGGTGATTAAACAAAGTCAGTCCCTTTGGGTTGTCATTGTGGTGTTAACATTTATTTCTTCTTTGGTCTCGTTTTGTATGGTTATTGGAAGCAGATATGTTTGAAAACGACATTAAAAATTGCCATCCAATAATTGGGCTGAGGCGTCAGAGGACATATCCAAGCTCAAAGCTATCCTAAAACAATCAACTAGCAATTATAAACCAAAAGCGTTTAACTCGAAAGATGTGAAGACACATGTAACCTCTAAAATAATTGTGTATAGGTACTACTTGTTTGGCTTACAGGTTGTAACTATAATGGATTTACATGGAGCGTGCCGATCCGTTGAGTTACACAGATTAGACGATGGGAACATTGACGATCGACAATATTTAATGCTTGTTTCTCTTGTCGACACCAAAACCAAGAAAGCCCGTTGGCTCTGTATTACGAATAAGAAAGATTATACGAAAATACATCGCCCTACATCTGCATAACGTGCCTCATAACAAATTCTTCATCCACAGAAGAAATGCACTGTTACAAAATTCCACAGGATGAATTTAACGGACAGTCAGCTATAATATACGAGTATATCTGATATATTACAAAAATATCGCTTGTGATTAAAATGCATAGAACGTTACGCACTGACGCTATAATATATATTCATATCTATGCGGTTTACTTGTTTGTAGGAGTATATCTCATTACCAAAAAGTAGATATATATTATTATATATATTATTATTACAAAAATATCGCTTGTGATTAAAATGCATAGAACGTTACGCACTGACGCTATAATATATATTCATATCTATGCGGTTTACTTGTTTGTAGGAGTATATCTCATTACCAAAAAGTAGATATATATTATATTATCGTTCACCGTCCGTAACTAGCTTTACCAAATTCATAATTAAGTTCCATGTTTTTCATTTGTATGCAAGTCTTGCAAAACTGCGAGACAAGAAATTTACGAGCCTCTTCGCAAGATAATACAAGACATGCTTTTGCAAGATTGAGCAAGAATAAAGAAACTCTTCTCTTATTTTGAAAGATAAGACAAGACTTTTTCAAATTCTGCAAGATTTCTTGTCTCAGCCAGCACTATTCGAAACCAAATAGAAAAATATCGAGTTTATTCTCCTTTTCTTTCTTCTCCTTCGTCTTTTTTTATGCAAGTTTATGACAAACTTTTCTTATGCTTAATCCATTTCCTTGAACATCTTTGGCTCTCTATTTTCTACTGAAATGTTACATATTTCCAATAAATCGCCAATAAATTTCCAATAAAGATAGCTTGCAGAAAAATAAGAAATCTTACATACAGTGAATGAAGATATTCATATTAACAATATTTTATTCTGAACCTAGATGGTAGCAGTTTCATCCTTGAAATATTTCAAACAATCAACACTGTTTTCCAAGTCCATTTCCATTTAAAAAACTCTACAGAAGATAGATGAGTTTTTAAAAATGCTAAATTCAGAAATGTATACTGGACATTACTTATGTTGTTCTGCAACTAAGATTGTTGCAAATCTGGTGTAGGCTTGGTAACAGTAACGCGGTTGGATGGTTGGCGGTCTTCTATCGTAGCAGAGACATACAATGAGGAATCAGTGGCCAACGAGGTTGCTGTATCAGAATGTATACTTAACGTCCAAAATCAAACCACTGACGCCAATACATCAGTACCCTGGTCGGAGCAAAAAGGATTCTTCCCTTCCCATGCATACTTCTGGGAATGTTAACTGTAATATTAATGTGTGTTGACAAATAGTAGCTGATATTTTAAATTAGTGGCTATAAGTAAAGATCTTTATACATTGGTGTAAAGTGTAATTTTATCTACTCCTGCAGTTAAAGTACTACTTTATCTCCGATGTCACTTGTCATCAAACGATCAAATTTTCATTACCTTACCAACAATAAGCTTCTTGGATAATTTAATTTTAAAATAATGTTTCAGCGTCGTGACCCAAATTTTACTTGTCACAAAATAAAATGTTACTTTTATCAATAAATAAATATTCTGCATTTCTTCTACAAACTACACATTTCATGTAACAGCCTCTGTTCGATGATGTATATATGTAAACCGGAAACCGTTGCATCAATTAAAGATTCACACCTTTGCGGCTCTCCTCACAAATAAAACTTATCTTTTATCTTTAAAACAAACACCAAAATCTCACTATTTACAGAATATCTTCATGCACCTGTCATATCCTAAAATTAACAATGGGGTTTTAAAATTGCACAAATATTCCCATGACAGACAGGAAGTACGATTAGATGTTAGATATAACCGAAACAATTCTTAATGTAATCCAAAAATAAAAAACTTGATTCTCATGCCGCATGACTTGACTTGAAGTATTGTCTAAAATTCAGTGACATGCTTTCATCTTTTTTCTTTACTGATTTAAGAAGTTTAATGTACGAAAACTGCTATTCAATTTGAGCATGATGCTAGAGTTGATAAACAATTTTTAGTCATAAATTTTATAATATTGATTCTTAAAAATGTAGGTGTGTATATATTAAATAAATACAAAGAAAAAGAAATAAACCGTTATATTAAAATAATAAAAAAAAAACAGCAAATTTAGCTTATAAAGCAGGGTACCATTCAATAATTCATTTATAGTATGACATAATGCCAATAAATTCAACCTAATGTAATATTCTCTACATCTACGAATATTTTTCATCATCGTCTTCTCCATAAAGAATAATGAAGTCATGATATGTTGAGGTGTGTAGATTATTTTCTTCATTCTATGTATTATATGTATTTAAATGTGGTAATTCAAATGTATAGGTCAGATATATTCTTATGTTTCTTTTCTATTTGATGCAAAATCAGCTTTATGTATAATTTCTACAATTTCTATTGTCGTTATATACTTTATTTAAAAGGCATTCACCAAATAAAATTATTTTTAAAACCTAGGTTTATTGAGTCTAGATTTAGTTCTACTGAACTAGAACTAATTATACATTCACTGCCACTTGACTTCCGCCTGTTTCGTACATTATTTTTTATGTAAAACTGGCCGTTCCTATACTTTATAACATCTACCAATAGACCACTGTCGATGATCGATATTTATGTGCGACCTCCAAATGGGACCAAGAGGAACCACCACTATTGCCAAATTCGTAATAAAGTTCCATGTTTCTCATTTATACAGTATGCGCCAGAAGTATGGAATAAATTCAATAAAAACGAAACAATTATTTTTTGGGATAAATCCTCGAACAGGTCGATTTTTAATTTAAAAAATACATATTTAAGCGTAAAATGCGATTTTCAAATGTCATTTGTTTTCGAGTAATGACGTCATCGATTTTTTTTAAATGGCAACACCATATTTTTTTCCTTGATTCTGAAAGATCGTTTAATTCTCTATCAGGCAGTACTAAAATTTTGCCCTCTTACATAGGAAAGTTTTCGAGTAAATGACGATTGAATGTTAAAAATTGTTAAATTTTATATTTTTTTCAGATGAGGCCACATTTTGTCTGAATGGTACAGTAAACCGTCAAACTTGCAGATATTGGAGTCGGGAAAATCCTCATTGGATGGCAGAGGCACATACCCAACACCCTCAGAAATTAAATGTGTGGGCTGGAATAGTTGACGACAGAATAGTAGGGCCTTTCTTCTTTGGAGGAACCCTTACAGGACAAAGATATTTAGAGTTTCTAGAAAATGACCTTGTTCCAGCCCTTGCAGTAATTTTTCCTAACGATAATGATCCTGACATTCCTGACGATACGACATGGTTTCAGCAAGACGGTGCACCTCCGCACTATGCGCGTCCTGTACGAGATTTTTTGGACAACTGTTTTCCTGGGAGGTGGATCGGCAGACGCGGACCGATAGAATGGCGTGCAAGATCGCCAGATCTTACACCTCTTGACTATTTTTTATGGGGATACTTGAAGTCAAAAGTGTACATTAATAAACCACGTAATTTTGAAGAACTTCAAAATCGCATTCGGGACGAAATACGCAGAGTTACCCCAGAAATCATTCATAATGTGCAAGAAGAATTTCTTCATAGACTTGCGCATTGTCAAGAAGTTGGTGGATGGCAATTCGAACATTTAATTTAAGTATAAAATTTAATCAATTGTATTTTATTTTACACACCTCAGAATTGTTACTTTTTTATGGATAAAATTTACGTTTTCTAACATTCAATCGTCATTTACTCGAAAACTTTCCTATGTAAGAGGACAAAATTTTAGTACTGTCTGATAGAGAATTAAACAATCTTTCAGAATCAAGGAAAAAAATATTGTGTTGCCATTTAAAAAAAAACGATGACGTCATCACTCGAAAAGAAATGACATTGAAAATCGCATTTTACGATAAAATATGTATTTTTTTAAATTAAAAATCGACCTGTTCGAAGATTTTTCCCAAAAAATAATTGTTTCGTTTTTATTGAATTTATTCCATACTTTTGGCGCATACTGTATGCAAGGCTTGTAAAAAAATGTTGTCCCAGCGAACACTATTCGAAACCAAACAGAAAATTATCTTTTTTTTTCTTCGTCTTTTTTTCTGCAAGTCTATGACAGACTTTTCTTCTGCTGAATCCATTTCCTTTAATATCTTCATATTGAATTAATATTCTTTTCTGAATCTAGATGGCAGCAGTTTCATCCCTGAAATATTTCAAACAATCGACCCCCTTCACAATGTCTTCCAAGTCCATTTCATTAGAAGATTTAAACGTATAATTATAATACTAATACTAGTTAACGATCCGAATTTATATATTAATTTTTACCTTCGTATTGGTCCTTGGAATCTCTGATAGCGATTTGGCAGATAACAGAAACACTTTCTGGATTATATGCATGCGTTGCAAACGAACTGTTTTTAAATAGTTGCAAAGTTAACAATACGATTTTATAAAATGAAATAAAAATATTCCCATATTACGGAGGGAGTGTCATCATATATCAATCATAAATTTGTTAAAAATGAAGGAATATCAGCAATCCTAGTGAAATAATATGTATAACAATCTAATGTTGCTAATATGAATAAATCCATCTGTTTTTTTAACTTACTTATATTTTTCCTTGCTAAACAAACTAATTGTAATCAGTAACCAGCCCATCATAATATAGTATTTTTTATCAGTACCCTATTTTGCTTATTTAAATCATGCCTCAGCATTTTTAAACCCAACTTTTAAAAACGCGCGTGTTTTAAAGTTACCATTTCAAAATCAAACACCTGAGAAACGTGAAATCTAAATGTCACCTTTTTAATTATTGACTTGATACGAGTACTTTGTAGCGTCAAATGAAATATTACTATAAAATGTTGCAAAAGTTTTATTCAAATATTGATCAATCTCACATGAATGTGAAAAGTACAGTTGATATTGTTTGAAATATTAATACTTCGGTTTTTTAAATTAATACTGCTAATACTCTCCTCAACGTAACCAGTCGCCATAGATGCGGATCGATTTCAAATCAATCCCTTTGTTTATCCTCAACATACTTTGCAGATTCGAATGGATAGCCCACATAGTCGACAACTTGTACTGCTTCCACATTTTCTGAAGGTAAGCAAGCACAACTTGTTCATCTGTCTTCCATCCATTTGCGGAACTTCTTTTTTTATAAGAGTTTTCCGATTTTTGCGGTATTATGTTAGAAATCATTTTTAAATAATATATAACCAGTAATAACTGTCGCGACAAGAATTAATCTTATGTGACAGATTACAAATTAATTTTTGTTATTCTCATTTTCATTACAATAAAAGGTATATTGATGTCACATCACGAATTCAATCATTATACATTATTAGTTCTTATTTAATTTTTTGTTATATTAATACCAGTATTTATAATTTCAAAGCGTAACAATAAAAAAATTGCATAAAGAATTCGTGGATAAGTGGTCTTTAAAACACTTGCTCTATTTGGAGCGTGTTTTAAAGACCTTCATATCCACTTATACTTTAATATACTATTTAAATTCTTTTATATCTGTTCTTTAATGGTTTTACTTCATTCAGTACGGTAGTATAACATGGAATTGAAAGGATATGTGAATATAAGTATTTTGATCATTTTCGGTTAACGAAAATTTAATATCAAAACTTAAATTGAATCTAAATTAATTAATTTTTGCATGTAATTAAAAATTATTAAATCGATTCTAATTCAGTCAACTTTTGAAGGAGTTTGATTTCAAGTGAAGTAGTTTTTAAGAACATTAAGCTAGATGAATTGATGAATCCCTACTGATTAGTAACAGAACGGAAATCTCGAAAAACATTACAAAGAGCTGAACTTTTTTTAGATATAATTCCTAAGCGCAAAACTGGCATATTTAAGGAACACAAAGGCAAAAGAGCAAACAGCGACCATCCCCGTCGAAATCCTATGCATAATGGATTCCAGCTCAGCGATGGATCCGAAACGTGTGAGCCCATTATAACAGTTTGATTTACCAAACCATAAAATTGATTTATTGCGACTAATGCATAGTGCGTTAGGTAAAACACAAAAGGATCCAATGATATAAATCCTTCGGATCTTTGTGGCGGGCTGTCACAGTGTGCCGTGACGGGCGACGCCGGCTAGATGGGTCCGTCATGCGGGTCATGAGAAAAGCAGGCCGAGGGGACGGGATTGGCGAGTATGTGTGCGCAATAAATTATATTTTATATAAATTAAAAGCTGGACCGGGCACTAAATTATCTCCTTAATAATATCCTTTAGTCCTGGGGAGCCTCAATTTATCGTCGACGCTGATTTTATCTAGCAAATCTTAATATGAATACGAAAAACACAATATACTGAGACAAAGAGAATGTGCCATTGTATAAAACCATTTTTATGACTCGAGAATTTACCTTATAATTATACAAGATATATAAGTATAGCAAAAAAATGAATATTAAATTTCGTACTGAAATAACAGGAAAACTGTTATTTTAGTACTGTCTCTTTATCCACTTTGACAAATGTAAAAACATTTAATTTATACAGTAACGCATACATTCATTATTAGCTAAATAAAAATTATTATTAAAAATTCCAGAAACAGGTCGATTTCTGATTTCAAAAATATATCACAAGTTGCTTCAAATTGGTACAGGGTGGGCAACAATACCAAAGGTGTTTATAAAAATTATATATGTTAATAAATTCAGATACAATGCTCCTGTCAAATTTTCATGAAAAATATGGACCAACAATTGTGTTTCTCACAATACCAGCCCACACATTGACCTTTTCTGGTCCTTGCGTATGGTATTCTTGCCATCCAGTGTGGATTTTCCTAAGACCAATAATGGGTGTTTTGCCGATTAACATGCCCGTTCAAATAAAACGTTGCCTCGTCGGGACATAAAACGTTAGCAATTAAATTGCTGATTTGATTATTTTGGTGCATCATATATGTACGCGCAGAATTCAGTTGTTCGGTCAACGTCGTCTTGAGCCAATTCATGGCTGAGACGTAAGATCACTAATAAACGTGTTTGGCGTGTTTTTTAATAATTGTAATAACAATACATAATTTTATCATTTATTTGTAATTTTGGTATCGTTGCCCACCTCGTACCAATTTAAAGCAACGTGATACATTTTTGGAATCAGTTCTGCAAGGGAAATCTGTAAATGAGGAAAAAACCAATTAAAAATCCGGCGATAACATTATTACTCGAAGATAAAGCACCCTGTATGTTAAATTATTATTTTAAAAAACATAATATTGTTTATTTAGCTGATGAATGAATTTATGCGTTACTTTATGGGTGCACTTTATACAGAATGTTCGGTAAAGAATGGATCATACTATAAGGCTAGCTTCTTTGCACGAACATAAGATGATTTAAATAATATTGATTCCTGTCTGAGAAAATATTCTTTTGCTTTATTTTTTTACTGTAATTTTCTTATTTGTACTTAAATTTTGGAAAATAATGTGTTTGCCAGATTGATTTTTGTGTTAAATGTACAGAGCGTTCTCAGCATCTGTGCCGCTATCACTCATCTCAGATGTTTTTAAGGATAGAGGTTTTTGGAAAATGATTAGTTATTTTGAAAGAGCCTTCAGTTGGTTTAAAACAGGTATATCTATTTGTTGCAAGTCTCTAAAATACAACATTGTACTAACACTGAAAGAAATACTACTAAAACAGTTACTATAAATTTGTCCATATAATTTTGTCGTAGAATAAACTACAAATGTAGTAAACCATATAAATTCGTTGTTGTGGTAAATGCAAATATTATAGTTATTAGGTTGTTGTAAATTTTAATATAATATTGTAAAATTAAAAATGTGGGTATAGTGCAAAATATCCATATTTATAGATTGTATTAATATAACACTTTCAGTCATCTTTATGAAAACTACATAGACACAATTGTAGTATTATTTACTACAAATACATCACGTGTTCTCACATTCACATGTATGAGATCTTTTTTGCTTGACCCCTATAGATTACCGATGGGAGCCAACAAGCTCGAACAGAGGTGTCAAATTTCACGATTTATCGTGAGTTCTCACAATTTCGTCGCAAATGTTACGATTAGTGTGCGATTTATTGTATGATCGTACGATTTCGTAGTGAATTTGACAATCGCACGATTAGTGTGTTGAATTACACGATTTTTGAGAGTAATGTGCCATTGATATTAAGATTTGTACGTGTTAAGTTATGAAACTATTACCGACAGTGTTCCCAATCCACCTTCCCGCTCTTGAGAGTAAGCTTAAGGGAGCAATGGTATTTTGGTAACATATCTGCTGTAGTAAAATAGTGTTTGGAGATTATTACTACAAAATTGTAAGCATACTAAGTAATAGGTATGTGAAATAATACTACAAATTGTATTTGGAGTTATAATCACAACAAATTGTAGTACACAGGTCTACAATTGTATAAGCGTTTACTATTAATTTTTTTCTCAGTGATGTAAGTTCATTTAAATCAACTTATTTTTCTTATTAATCAGAGGATGTCATTATTCACTGTACACCCTGTGTAACATTTATTAGTCCAATACCCACAAAAACCACCCACATACTACCCACAATAATTTATGTAAAATATAAAAACCATGAAAGTCGGTTTGTTGATACTGTATACTCCTAAATTCGTTATAGTATCAGTCCGCTCTTCAAGATATCTGTATCAGTTTCATATTCGATTCATATTGATTGTAAATTGAAAAACATTGCATTTAGATTTATTTAAACTCATGATTAATCGCTCTATTTGACAATCCTATTTAACTTCCTGAAGAAGAACACAATCACATTAGGTTGTAACGATTAAGAAAGGTAGTAATTCATTAATAGCGATAGAAAAGGGTCCGCAAAGTAACGGTTGCGGAGATATGGAATGTTTTATGTTTTTTAACCCCTTTTTTTATTTTGCAAAAACGTTGTGTATTTTCTTGTAATAGTTGGTTGATGTTTAATGAAATAAACAGTACGTATTTGACAGTTGTTCTCAGTGCACAAGTTTTCTTTCGCTATGGTTGGTTACTCTAACGCAGAATTAACAGACATGGATTTCATGTATGGTCGTGGTAATGGGAATGCCACCGAAGCGCGACATCTTTATGTTGACGCTTATCGAAATCGCCAGATTCTTTCACAACGCATGTTTGGAAGAATTCACCAAAGATTACATGATACCGGTTCCTTGAGCAAACAGTGTCATTTATCCGGAAAACCAAGGTCGGTATCCACTCCTAGAGCAGAAGAAATTCTAGCACTGGTAGAGCAGAATCCAGGTACGAGTGTGCGGAAAATATCAGCCGAGGTAGGAATTAGTGGTCCTCTTGTTTAGATAATCCTTCACGAGCAACTGCTTTTTCTATACCATGTGCAACGAGTACAGGCCTTAAATACAATAAATGATCATCAAGCACGTTTGGTTTTTTGCTGCTGGTTTCTACGTCATGATGCTGGAGACCCTGGTTTTCATGCAAACATTCTTTTTACTAATGAGGCTGGGTTGACAAGAAATGGAGTGCTTAATTTTCACAATACGCATATTTGGGCAGACGAAAATCCTCATGCTCTAATAGAATCTGGACATCACGCACGTTTTTCATTAAACATTTGGATGGGTATTGTAGGTGACCTAGGTTTCTAGGTCCTGTTGTTTTACCAAACCGATTAACGGGCGCTGCTTACCTCAACTTTCTGCTCAACACACTGTATAAGTTTTTGGTAGACATTCCTTTGAATCAGAGGCAACAACTGTTTTATGGCCTCCAAGATCGCCTGATCTGAATCCTCCAGATTTCTTTGTTTGGAGATATTTGCAGACATTAGTGTATGATACTCCTGCCAATAGCCTGGAAGAGCTGCAGCTACGGATTAATCAAAAGTGTCAAGAAATCCAAACCAAGGAGGGTGTTTTCGTGAGTTCGACTATCGTTGAGACGAAGATGTCGTGTCTGGATGGAGGGCATTTGAACATCTTCTGTAACTTTGTTTTTTGTTTGTTAAAAGCTTCCTTTGTCGGTTTATTCGTAATAAAATAAAATGTTTGAAAAACGAATAGTGGTCCATATCTCCGCAACCGTTACTTTGCGGACCCATGTTTCTTAAGACTTTTCTGCTTATTTTGGTTCATACTATTACCTCCTGAAATATTTTACACTCTTTTTTTAACACCCTGTAGAACGCTGGAGTACTTCAGAAGTAATAAGGTAACGACTAGAATCCATTGTAGGCGATATAATAGTCTACTACTCTACAAATGAGAAAATTTTCAGAACATCCATAAAGCAAATTATTGTTAAAACGTCGCAATTTTTTTAGTTAGTAGGTCGCCTACGTTAATCTTTTCTATTATAATTAATGTATCAATAAAAAATAAATTAAAATGTGTTTAGTATAAAAATCCTGCATGGAATATACGCTACAAAACACATAATTCCTATGAAATTTTAATTTCACGTCCACCCGGTTATTTTTATTAATATACGTTGCATAACAAATATATATAAATAACACAACACTGTCGCGTGCATGGACGATATAAATTAAAGTAATGTAATATTCGTACATATTTTACATTATTTTAATCAGTAGGTATTAAAAGGTGACAAATATTGCGAATGAAACATCAGACAAAAATATTAATTTCAAAACTTCATAAATTATTTCTCGACAATTCAATGATGTATCCATACATTCACTTTTGTTTTAATTAGAATTGGATATCCATTAATTAATATAATGTAAAGCTAATGTGTAAACAGGGATATATGGGATTAAAATAATAATATTTTTTAGGTTTATGTACTCGATTTAATAAGTGTGTTTGCTTTATTCAGTTAATCTGTTACATTTCTAATAAAAGAAAGGAGTCTCACCTGCAAAATATTTCAAAGCATATCATAATGTCAGCTATAAGAAAATATCAAAACTTGTACTTTTTCTTAAAGAAAAATATTTTGCCAAAAAGGAAATTAATACTTAATATACTTAAAACCTTCAGAAGTTGTTTTAAAACTGTAATAGTATGGGCAAAAATTACTTACAGGATCCTTCATGACGAAATATACAGATTGTAATGGGCAATTTGCATATTTTTTTATTTTATTACCAAAATATTATTCAGTTCATTTTATGTGTACTGTTAGTTTTATGTCATTATCTGCAAAAATAAAGCGGCAATAAATTTATAGATTTATTACGTCTCTCCCAACCACAAAAACGCGAGAAATACAAATGGCGATTATGTGACGTCACAGTATATGAGTTTTACTGTTTTAGAAAGGTATTTTAAGCTAATATAAATCAAATCTCCTACAATTCCTATCAATGAAGTCATATGTATGTTCTCTGATATCAAACATCTAGGTATGTTAATGAACAATTCCACAGACAAAGCTCTATTCAATAATTATCTAAAGAAAATAATCTAATTTACTAACGTGCTAATGAAACACTATAAATATCTAATTTCACTTTTTGGCAGTGGGAACACGACAAATTCAACCACAATAGATGAGATCTGACCTATTTCTGCATTTTTAGGATTGCTTCTTCAGGTGGTCTCCTTTAAGTTGAATCAAATATCTAACTATAAAAATTATTATAAAAATTAAAATTATTTGAAGTTAAATATCGACAATAACAAAAAGTGACATCCTGGTTGAATTTGTCGTGTTCCCACTGCCAAAAAGTGAAGTTAGATATTTATAGAGTGTTTCATTAGCAGGTTAGTAAATTAGATTATTTTCTTTAGATAATTATTGAATAAAGCTTTGTCTGTGGAATTGTTCATTAGCATACCTAGATGTTTGGTATCAGAGAACATACATATGACTTCATTGATAGGAATTGTAGGAGATTTGATTTATATTAGCTTAAAATACCTTTCTAAAACAGTAAAAAAATGTTACAAGAGCTAATAATAAGGAATATACGGGTAGATATTGTGGGTGTAATTCAACGCAGGTTGGGGCTTTTGTCCACTGAGTAGTTAGTTTCACATAATATTATTAATACCTAAAAATATATAAAAACCACATAGTTTGACGCTAACCACAGATTACGAAACGAGTTCGCTAACCGACTTAACTGAACCTACGTCGATTTGACAGTTTGACATGTGTCACCATGGACGTTACCATATACAGTGACGTGGACCAATCAGAATGTTGTTTCCGAACCCGTGACTATATTTGAATATATTGCTATATAAAATAATTAATTATGAAAAATATAAGAACAATTTTACAGAATTAGCAAGATATTCTTGTTAAGTATTTAATATATACATTTTTAAGCATTTACAAACTTCATGCAAATTGCCTATTATAGAATGGCAACCTACGCAATGACCATTTAAATTTGTGGATATTCAGATATGACACCAAAACCCATTTTAATTATAGCCTTTGAATCACCTGAAAGAATTAATTTATTAAACACCATATACCAGTGAAAGTCAACATACTCTTCAAGTTAAGTATGTCTAGTCCAGTCCTCAAATAAAAGTTTTCATTTTTTTTTTTGTGAGCATAGAAAAGTTACCCTGCGCATTTTTTCTACTATTTCATTATATGAAATAGTAAAAAGTTATAAAGTATAAATAAAGTATATTTATTATTTCTCTTAGCAATTTTATTACTGAAAATGATATTTGGAGACATCATAAATTAAAAATTGAATTAATATTTTATTATAAAATATTCGACAATATTTGACTATTTGCCTTGACCCTATAATATATTAAAATTGCTATATTTCGTGATATTTTCTTATAAATCTTATCTGCTTTTAATTTTTAGTATCAAATAAGTAATTTATTTAATAGATAAATTGATTTATGGCAAATATAAATGTGCCCTAGGAAAGCGAGTGATATACAGCGTGTTCATGTTAATACTAGTCCATCACTAACATTTTGGGGATGGTGAAAAGTTGAGAGCAAAATGCATAGGTATA
The DNA here is from genome assembly GCA_037114965.1 of Monochamus alternatus. Lineage (NCBI taxonomy): Eukaryota > Metazoa > Arthropoda > Insecta > Coleoptera > Cerambycidae > Monochamus > Monochamus alternatus. The sequence continues at coordinate 21,381,490 of CM073430.1, forward strand.
TATGGTACAATAATCTGAAATAGACCAGAAAACGATTCCTATGTACCTAGTTCAGAGTAATTTTTTATCAGAAGTGGTTTACTTTATGATATTTGAGTATTAGGTTTTGGTAAATATATCTTTTATGTAAATATTTCTGAAGATAATTGAGGTAAATACTGAAAAATACTGCTGTTAAGGACTTCAGAGTTTCAATGTATTTCGTAAATAAGTATTTGATACTTCATTATATTAAGAGAAAAAATTTTCATGTTATCTAACCATTATTGTGTTATTTATAATTTTCTTAATCGGAACTAGATTTATTATAGTTCAGAATATCGATAATAACTTTAAATCTATTATTACTTCACAGACAAAACCTGAAACAATTTTTTGATACAAACACAATAATTAATGTTGTTCCAGAAATTTGAAAACTGTACAAAATAACTACGTACAATATATCATTATGGTGAATGATATTGATCAATTGCAAGACGGTTCAGTATCGTTAGAACGGTTTTTGCAGATAGTTCATAATGTAAAAATAGCATTACAAAATTTTATATTCCTGGTACTATAGATGCAATTCTTTTTATAATTTACTACAAGGAAATCCAAGCATAACTATGTAATACTTTGCGTTTATACGTACAGTAGATTTAGTGAATAATCTGCAGGGTGATTCAGCACTTGCCTAAAATTTAGGAATAGATGCGTCATGAAATATGGAGCCAATATCGTAAAAAAAATTGTAAAATCCTTATAATTTCCGAGAAAAAATATTGAAGTTCTAGTAGTTTCATCCTTTATATCACTAGGCTAGTGTAGTCTCTAGCTAGGCAATTTTAAATATCGGATTACTTATCATATTAACTTTTTTGTGATGCAAGTATTTACATTAGTTTTTCAAATATCAAAAATGGCTTCCTTATAGCTACTCACAGTTGATGAGTATCGTTTTAATTTTTAGTGAAGTAAAAATGTTTAAGCAGAACGATTTTCCGGTAAACATGTGCCGAATGCAGCTACTTTTACAACAGTGTGTAGTGAGTGCAAGTGTAATGCAAACGCAGACGTGACGCGAGAAATTTGCAACAGAATAGTGGAAGAGATAGAGGTTCAGAACGTCCACGGCGTATTGCAGCAATGTGGCGTATCATACACGAGGCTCAACTATATCCGTACAATGTACAACAGTATGTCCAAGCATTAATATCAGGGGATTGGACGAGGAGAACCAGTACCATGGCTGGCTATTTTTGTGGGGATATTTAAAAAATGAAGTACGTTGCACCGTAGTGGACACTATTGATGATTTACAAAACGAATAAGAAGCAGAAACATTTGTGTTAGGTTAGGTTAAGTTTGTCGAAAGAATCATATTTTTAAAAAATACCTAACTAAAAAATTGACAGTTATTTTACTAGTAACTGGAAAATACGTTTTCTGTTTAAACTTTAATTTGAAATTAAATACGCAAATCTAATTCTCAAACTATTCTGTTGTTGCCATAATTAATGAATTTTGCATTTTTGTGGCAAATCACTAACCTGGTTATGCTACATCAAACATCTTCTGATATATATACAGTATGCGCCAAAAGTATGGAATAAATTCAATAAAAACGAAACAATTATTTTTTGAGAAAAATCCTCGAACAGGTCGATTTTTAATTTCAAAAAATACATATTTTAGCGTAAAATGCGATTTTCACATGTCATTTGTTTTCGAGTAATGACGTAACCGATTTTTTTTAAATGGCAACACCATATTTTTTTCCTTGATTCTGAAAGATCGTTTAATTCTCTATCAGACAGTACTAATATTTTGCCCTCTTACATAGGAAAGTTTTCGAGTAAATGACGATTGAATGTTAGAAAATGTAAATCAATTAAAATAAAGCAAAAACGTTATCAAGTTTAGTTTTTCGAATTCCATAGTTCTTTTATGGATCACGTTGGTGAAAATCTTTGCAAAGTGTCATTGTCACACCGACTTTCTAATAAGTATTGTAAGCGACATAGAAATTATTATTCAATTTAAAGAATTATGGCACATTTAACTGTTACTCAAAGAATTGAAATTTTAATTCTTATCAGATGCGGGAATATGACTAGAACTCAGCAGGAAGTTTGCGATTTATTTAATAAAAAATATCCAGATCGCCCTATCAGCCAATCAACAGTCAGTAAGGTAGAGTCTAAATTTAGAGAAACCTGGACGTCCAAGCATTAATGAAAATCAGAAACAGAACATTTTGATAAGTATGGTGGATAATCCTCATAATTCTTCACGATTGGTTGCATTAAACAATGACACTAGTCAGAGCACAGTGCTACGTATCTTGAGGAAGGAAAAATATCATCCCTACAAAATTCAACTTGTGCAGGAACTCAATGAAGATGATCCCGATCGCCGCTTACACTTTTGCGAAATTCTAATGGATTTATGTCAAGGAAATAGAAATTTACACTGGCAAATACTTTTTTCAGATGAGGCCACATCTTGTCTGAATGGTACAGTAAACCGTCAAACTTGTAGATATTGGAGTCGGGAAAATCTTCATTGGATGGCAGAGGCACATACCCAACACCCTCAGAAATTAAATGTGTGGGCTGGAATAGTTGACGACAGAATAGTAGAGCCTTTCTTCTTTGAAGGAACACTTACAGGACAAAGATATTTAGAGTTTCTAGAAAATGACCTTGTTCCAGCCCTTGCAGTAATTTTTCCTAACGATAATGACCCTGACATTCCTGACGATACGACATGGTTTCAGCAAGACGGTGCACCTCCGCACTATGCGCGCCCTGTACGAGATTTTTTGGACAACTGTTTAACTGGGAGGTGGATCGGCAGACGCGGACCGATAGAATGGCGTGCAAGATCGCCAGATCTTACACCTCTTGACTGTTTTTTATGGGGATACTTGAAGTCAAAAGTGTACATTAATAAACCACGTAATTTTGAAGAACTTCAAAATCGCATTCGGGACGAAATACGCAGAGTTACCCCAGAAATCATTCATAATGTGTAAGAAGAATTTCTTCACAGACTTGCGCATTGTCAAGAAGTTGGTGGATGGCAATTCGAACATTTAATTTAAGTATAAAATTTAATCAATTGTATTTTAGTTTACATACCTCAGAATTGTTACTTTTTTATGGATAAAATTTACGTTTTCTAACATTCAATCGTCATTTACTCGAAAACTTTCCTATGTAAGAGGGCAAAATTTTAGTACTGTCTGATAGAGAATTAAACGATCTTTCAGAATCAAGGAAAAAAATATGGTGTTGCCATTTAAAAAAAAATCGATGATGTCATTACTCGAAAACAAATGACATTTGAAAATCGCATTTTAGGCTAAAATATGTATTTTTTAAATTAAAAATCGACCTGTTCGAGGATTTTTCCGAAAAAATAATTGTTACGTTTTTATTGAATTTATTCCATACTTTTGGCGCACACTATATATATATATATATATATATATATATATATATATATATATATAGGTTCGTAAAAATTGCACATTTCAGAACTTTCTTATGAAATCATTTGAGCTTTAAAGGCAATTATGTATTTTTTCATTATTTTACCATGACATAATAACTTTCCCTCGTCCATCACCAGATGTCGCTCAATATGACGAAGGCAAATGGTAACGCGTCAGGTTTTAATCAGACTGCTGATATTTGACACAATAAAGAAACAGATAACTATCAATAAGGAGACAAATAGGCACATTAGAGAAAATGAGAACATCAGGAGGGTCCGGCCGTGCGGGGACTGGGGGCGGGGGCGCAGGGTCCGGCGGGAACTCGGAGCGCTGCAGATGTGAGTTTTGATGTCTCTGTCACCCGAACTTGAGGATCTGAAGTGTGCCATATTGAAGTTTTGCTAGTGCCGTTAGTTATTTGTTACGGTAGCAGGCCCCAAAAATTGATTCGGCTTATGTCTCCGGCAGAAACGATAAATATCGGGAAAGTTTCCGTTGCGTTACGTCAGCAATAACGCGGGCGATAATTTCTTATAGGAGAACTTTCTCCGTACTGTAAACATATTTTTATGGCCCTACGTCTAAGACGCGTTTCGTATTGTTTTCGGTTAAAGGACCGTTTGCCCTTCAGCGATAATTCATACTAACGGAAAAGTAAAGAAAAATGTTTCTATTTTGAGTTACTTTTTTCAAAATTGCTAATCCTGGGAACAATAGGTCAAACAAAAAAACCCAAAACAAATTTTGTTTAAATCTACATTGTTTACGCACGTTTCGGGTTATTTTTTATATCCATTTTCACAATGTTAATTATACTATAACAAAAGCAATAAAAACACATTGTAGAAATTTAAACAAACAAATTTAAGGAATACGTACCAATTGAGTAAAAGACAAAGATTTCGAAAAGAAATTTCTCATTTTCATAAAAATTCTGAGTAACTAAAGAGATTAAGAACCAAACACATGGTTAAGGACAAAAAATATTAAAAACATTTAACTCTTTATAGCAGTAAAATTTTTCAAACAAATTTTGTTGTAGAAATTCTTCATGGTTCTGAATAGAATAAAATTACTAATTTTAGAAAAACATGCTAGGCGACGAGCTCAAAAGAATGTCAATAAAAAAATTCTTATTTTTTTAACAAACAAAAAATATATCGAAAGAAAAAGGTGTGTGTGTGTGTTTAGGTTTCTATGGCACTGGACAGAGCCAACTAGCCAGTCTTTGTTATATAACTAACTAGGTTACATTTTGTATATATTATATATTCATACATTTTGTATGTGTGTTACAATTTTAACTCATAAAATGTATTTACCGGCTTCATGTTTGATATTGTACCAATTTTTTTTTCCACAATTTATTATTTTTTTAAATTTTGTTTATCTATTTTTTATTTTTTTTTAATTAATTTTTTTTAATTAATTTATTTTTTTTATTATTTTATTATTTTTTTTCCTGAACTATCTATGTACTAGATACATTGTTCTCTAGACCTCGTTGACCTAGTCAACTTCGGTCTCCCTGTGGTGGGTTACAAATAAAATAAATTGAATAATATTTATAATTACATAGTAACATGCATGTAATATTAAGTTTCGGTTAATCTTAAGCTCTAGAGTTTTATATTGATATTTTTAAGGTATTTACATATGATCCTGTATACTCTAATATTTTTCGTGCTCAGCAAACGTGGAAATACTCATACGAAAATCAACCCTTTCGGGAATTAAGTCCTTGTATAAAATATCAATATTTGCCTTTTCTAGTGGACATTCTAGTATAATATGCTGCAAATCAGCTATTTCGTTGCAGACACCATATGAGGAATCGGCAAGGCCTATTTTGTTTTTATACTGGTGATATAGAGCATGGTTGCTTCTCATTCTACAAATTGTTTTAATAAGATATTTATTTGTAATATTGACAAACCACGGAGTGAGTGATACTCTCTGATGAATATTTTTGAAGAAGGTTCCTTTGACCGAGTTCTCATATTGGAGCTGCCAAGCGGATTTCATTTCCGATTTAAAAATTGGAAAAAGGTCATTAGCGGGAATTTTAAATATTATATTGGATCCATCTTCTGCTGCTTTTTTGGCAAGGTTATCGACTATCTCGTTGTCTTTTATACCGGCGTGGCCCTTAACCCAAGCAAAACATATAATTTTGTTTGATTTTCTTGCTTCACAGTGGAGTCTAAGTATGTCTGATATTATGCAGTTTTAGTTTGAAACCGGCGTTGCTGCTTTTATTTTACTTATGGCGCTTCTACAGTCCGACTTAATTAAAAAATTATTCTTTTCTGAAGTTAAACAGATCTTTACAGCTTCCTTGATTGCAAGAAGTTCTGCCGAGAAGATAGAGGAGATACTTGGCAGTTTGTATTTTAAAGAAAGATTTTCCTTTGGGTACCAAATCGCACATCCGACTTTCTTATTAAATTTTGACCCGTCAGTAAATATATGTTCAAAGTTGATGTATTTGTCTTCTAAATGTTTGTTGAATATCACGTTTCGTAATTGCAATGGTGTTTGGGTGGAAAGAAAAAGGAATAATGTACAAGAAAATATGAAAAATTAATTTAATAAAATTATATAGATAGTGCAAAAATCTGCAAAGGATATTAATTATTAATTAAGTCAAAGTATACATGGCAAAGACCGCCAATATCAGTATTATTATTAATAGAATTACTGTTTCTTTTAATTTGAATCATTTCGAGAACGAAACGTTTATTTAAATTACATTCACTATTGAGGATTTCAACATTATCAAACTAAACAATATTTGCATAAACGAGTGTATAACCACAAATATAATATATCAACCAAAAATATCAATTCTTCTGCTCTGTCTAAACATACATACAAAATAACCATAATTTTGATTTTGATAATGTTGAAATCCTCAATAATGAATATAATTTACAAAAACGTTCCATTCGAGTTAAATATTTTAATATTTTTTGTCCTTAACCATATGCCTGGTTCTTAATCACTTTGCTTACTCAGAATTTTTATAAAAATGATAAATTATTTTTCGAAGTTGTCTTTTACTCAATTGGTACGTATTTATCAAATTTGTTTGTTTAAATTTCTACAATGTGTTTGTATTGCTTTTGTTATAGTATAATAACATTGTTTCTGAAGATGGGTATAAAAAATGACACAAAAAGTGCGTAAAAGAATACAAATTTTTTGAAAATTTGTATTGGTTTTTTTTTTGTTTGATCTATTGTTCCCAGGATTTGTAATTTTGAAATTATTATTTACATGATCAGGAAAATACTACTATTTTGAGTTTCGGAATATTTCAGTATTTATCTAGCTATGAGAAAACCTGCAAAATTAGTAAAATATAGAATATACTAATATTCTGTGTACACGGTGGTCTGTTTTTATGGATTACCATTGGCATCTCGGATACTGTAAAATATACAGTGGTTCAAATGAAAAAAAAGTTGCACTTTTTCATGATCATTAAGATAAATCAAACTGGGGTATCTGCCGCCGTTGGTGAAATATTGTGTAAAAACTGAAAATAACGATTTTACAAAATGTCATCTAGAGTCATTATTTCTCAATATGAAGAACTTAAATTTGGTACAAAGAGATAAGAATATACGAGAAAATTTCTACGGCCACTAGATTCGGTTATGCAACATTCAACTGTTTTTTCTTCTTCTTATGAGCGCCATATTGGATCTTGACAGTCACAGATGGAGAATGAAATTATAAACACGTCAATATGTAATACATATTACTATTTTATTTGAAGTATAGCGCATAAAATTAATGAAACTCAATAATTTATATAAACAAATTTAGTTGTCCAGAAGGACATAAAACAAATACCAACAAACGTTTTGACATTTTCTAGCTTTATTCGTATTGTTGGAAGTCTTATTTCTCAGAATTATTTAAATATTTTAAGTATGGAAGAATGGAGAATGCACTGATAATCTTCCATTACATTATATAGTATAGTATACTAGAAAGTTAGAAATGTTTCAGGATAAGGACACAAGGTCTTATAATTCTGCAAGTGTCCGAAAAGTTAAATTGAAGCTCTAGAAATATGTAATTGGATTGGTAGTCACGGCTTGCTTGGCCTCCACGGTCTCCATGTTTCAACCCATTAATTTTTTTTCTGTGGGACTGTCCCCAAAGACAAACAAGATTAAATTAAGAACTGAGCTTCATGTGTGTCACATTGAAATATTTATGTCAAGAGTAAGATTTTTTATTTAAATTATTGTATAGTCAAGCAATAGTCGCGCACCGATCCTGGACAAGCATCAATGTAGCTTTTATTCATGCGATTTGCAATCTAATTGAACGTGACTGGTGCAGAATAGCATGTAAAGTAAGAACATCATCATGAAGGGTTTTTCAATCACTACTGATGACTTGAGGTACCGACGAGGCTTGGGGGGTTCCTCGCCTCCTGACGGAAAAACAGAAAGCAAACTGTTACAGTTTGTAAAATGCTTTCTGGCCCGCTATCGAGAAGAGATAAGTGATATTTTAAGTCGTATTGGCGACGGCAAGTGGCGATGAATTTATAATTAATTCTACACAAAAAATAAAAGATTTTTTTTCAGTAAATAATTGAATTTGTTTAAATAATTTATTCTTGAGAAACAAATCTTATTTGTTTCCTGAAATTCCTGAGTAATAAGTTGTTGACGTAAATAAGCTGATGTTTAATTGGACAATATACAAATATTGTTTTATCAGAAATTTATACTTTCTTTATTTCAAATTTATGGAACTTACGGATGCATTTTGGTATCTAAGTAAATTATACTAAAGATACAAGAATACAAGTACTGGCATGCTAAATTTCATTTAAATCGAAAGTGTTTTAGAGCTGCACTAAAAAAAAAGTCAAATTCAAATTTTGAATTTCTCCAGCTGATAAACAGAGTAGCATTGAATGTAATTTAAATTGTTTTATTTATCTTCCAACGATATGTGGTAATTTTACATACACGAATGATTGGAACATCCTGTCCAGGAGATTTCAACATATTTTTTTGTAACACTGGGCAATGGGCAATTAGTAATTTGATTTGGTAGCATATTTACTAGTAATATATTTAAACTAGGACATGTTTTGATTTCTTTCGGACGTTTTGTAAAGTTAGCAAAATTGAGGTCAACTGTGCACTTAGCCCTACGAACGTTCGCGTACAATGAGGGCGATATATCTCTTTAAACTTGATATAATGCTGACGCCATATAAAAAACCAAGTAATATAGCGCAATAAATAAAAATGAACTGTATTGTAGTAAAATGAGAGAGAAGTGAAATGTGTGCGGCGCAGATATTATTGACTATCTGTCTTAAACTTATAATTTACACCCTTAACATTCAGGGTGGAAAAACGGATCCCGGTCTCAAACGCATATGAATCATTATGATGAATTAACGACAAACATTTAGAAAACACCCCTCAACCGGCACCAACGACTCGACGTCGTATCCAAAATGGCACTAACGGCAGCAGCCTACGCAGCTCTTTCTTCCATTTATTTGCCGGGGTAGGGGAGAGTGGGGACACCGGCTTAAATTATGACAGTCGTAAGAATAAAAAACTTGCAAAATTTTGATAGATTTATTTTATTGTCGCTGGGGACTGTGAACTATGAAATATAAGAAGGAAGAGGGCGAAGCGAAATGCTAGGTAAAAAAAAAACAAATTGAATAGAGCTGTTTCCCATTTTTTTTTTCAAAAGATTTCCGCATAATATTTAACATCAAAGTTCGAAAACATTTCATTTCAAATTATACAGGGTTTCTCAGGTATTACTGGCGTCCTTGGAAGAGGTTATTGTATGGTCAAAATAAATGAAATTTACCCAAGTATATATATATTACAAAATTTTTAATATATTTATTGATTTGTAACAATTTAAATAGTCATCTTAAATGTGTGGAAACATTTATTTTTGTGTGAAGATGAACATCAATTATCGTTAATTATTATAGTTTTTTAATTTTACATTTCACATTTTTTTTATCTAGCTATCTGAGTAAAAAGTGGCGGTAACCTATATTTTGTGACATATTTTGAGAAAACATTATTACCAATGGATCTTCCAGTTACTACATCTTCATAAATACTGGCATTGACTCCTTCCTACTTAAAAAAAATATATATTTATATACAGGGTGTGAGGAGATGGACTGCCATTATTTTAACAATAGGTTAAATCTTAAACAAAAAAAGAGGGCAGAGTATGCACACTCTTTAATGATTGAATGATATCTATTTGATGTTTTAGTTAATCTAAAATAGTGGAAAATAATTATTCCTTTAACAACAGCCCATAGACAATCAGCTGGAGGATAGTGAGTTGATGGTTGTGAGTCAACTGACTCATCATATCACGATGCGTAATTTATAATAAATTTCTGAATAATGTATAGAACAGTGGTTTTTAGTTTTTCATTGCTGGTGCTATTATTTGATATACAATGCCGAGACCTTGATAACTCGTCGCTGCTATAATCCGCCGAAATCAATATATGGGCGGGCTCAAAGATACCGATAGCGGGTATATCCCCACAGAGCCTAGCCTGAGAACAACCAGTTCAGGTTAAAAAATCCCAGCTAAAGCTAGGGCTGTGCACTTTAATTCTGTTATTGGCGGCGACCAGTTACCGAGGTCACGGCATAACAACCGGATCACTATATACCAATGTACAGGATGTTTCTACCCTGTAAAGTTTCACGTAAGTTATATCCTTCTATTAAGATGGTGTATTTGAGATTATTAATCACGATGCGTGATTTTTTGTAAGGAATAGATAAATAGTGCGTAAGACACATTATACATGACATTGTACATCTTGTACAATTTCATATATAACCTATTAAGAAGCTTACTGTACATTAAGTTTGTTACAGACTATACATATATTCGTAATTCACGAATCACAATACGTGATGTGAGAAAAATATTGTGAATAATATGTAAGACTTTGACACCAAATGTAGAAACGACGAAGATAAACATTTTTATTAATAATAATATTTGATAGGTAACACTCAATCCGGTTCAATTTCATTACAATTCCGTCAGGATTACCATTAACAACAAAACACACTTCGCGTACAGTTAAATAAAATGGCCATTTATTCTAAGAAAATTGAATGAACGGAATAAATAAATATAAAACCTTGATACACCTGTGGCAGTATTGTCCGATAACCTAGACCGTTGATATTCGACCAGATGTCTATTAGGCTTTTTTGTTCACTTTTGCACCCTGAACATCCCTTTCCAAAGCTGAGGGTTCTCCCTTAATCACCCTGTGTAATGCTTCTGCAAATTATCAAATACGTTCAGTTCTCTGAATATTCAGCCGTACACCTGAGTATTTCATTTAAGTCTAAGATAGCGACATGTAAATGTGACGATTTATTCGAGACTATTGAACTCTAATGCCGCGCAAGGCCGATCCAGACGTCCATCCATCTCGGATCCTGGAAAACCACCGCCGGTTTTACGGCAAATTAATTAACCGGCCAACCGAGAGCCACTTTTAATAAATTACTTTTAATTCAACATTTAAAGCTAAGTATGACCATTACCGGCCGGAGTTAATGCTGATTAATATTCATCCGAAGAAGACGAGGACAGTCGTATGGGCTTCTTTGTAAATGTGGCCCATAAATTCAAGAGTTCGTCACACTGATGGTACGCCACAAGGCCTACCGGATAATAACGTGGAATCGGTACTTCGATCCACGTGATTTATCTCGCGGGCGACTCGATCCGCCGAGAAAAAATTCGGATGGAACCGTCTCAGCGACCGGAGACGAGCAACTACATTTACTTAGCCCTTAAGGTTGCCGTTTTTCTCGTCGTTTTTTTTCTGTTATTAGGAAAAGTTTCTTGATAAACATTCTAAACATTAGGGAAATTAATCTTAACACGTTTAAATATGCAGGGTCTAAGAGTCTAAGAATGGTACACTTTAATTGAGATTCGAACGTATATACGGTTGATCTACAATTACGGTTGTTAAGGACAATTGTTTTCTCATGGCATACCAAGCTATTTAATAGAAACATTGCTTTTCCTTTTTATGCCGTAACATTAAATTAGCTTTTACGATTTAAACAATTGAAATAAATATTTAGCTTTTTGAATCCTCCTGAAAAAAGTATAGAAATATTTGTTATAAAAAAGTTTGTTTGTTGTACGTGACAAAGAAAGGTAAACACCCATTAAATATTATTTTATTTTGACAATTTTTTGCATTTTGTTTTAAACATTTCTGCTCACATGTATGTTGCAAGTTTGGCAAACTACATTGTTTTACAACCGATGCTTAGAGTACGTACTGGGCAGATTTCCCAGGTTGCGCGAAGAAGGATTATCAGTTAAAGAAATTCATAGAAGAATTACACTGCGTGAAGATCGTCGATTGCGACTTTTAGCTCTCAGAGCGTTGAAACGAAATAGCGTTGCCACGTCACGGTCACATACGAGATAACATTGTTTAATACTGCATAGTGTGTATTTAAATCTACCACCTTTAAGGGGATACGTGGAAAAAACAATGTAATGCAACCCGCAACCGTTGCTTGGAAATTTAATGTTTTTAATGTAATCTTTTTTTTTTTTTGGAAAGGCATGCTCATACCTCCTCGGGCTTGCTGGGTAACTATAGCAATTTAATATGCATACTTTTAAAAATTAATTTATAGCAATCATTACATATTTTTACAATTTATTATTGATTGGAGTGAGCAAAAAAATATCACAGTTTCTAAAATAGTCATAACAACAGTTTATTTATGATGTATAATACTAGGAAAACATGTAAATTTAGCAACGTCGCATTAGGCCGATACTGAGTTGATTTGGGAGCTGTAAATGAATCGAGGCCACCAGCATTCAGTAACAGTAAAAAGGATATTCAATAATGATTTGAAGATATTTGTATTCGTATTACACTGATTTTTCCCTATGTTTCCTTAAAATTCATGAGATCATAACTGAATCACCCTGTATACAGGGAAAAAACTTGTGTTGTATCAAAATGTGTCCGAAAATTCCCAGTAAAAAAGCTACAGACCGATAAAAATAAGTGAGGCTAAGGGTACGTGCAGAGTGACACATCGACTCAAAATGCCTCGAAAGCGAAATGTAGGATCGTATAATGTGTTTGTGCACTGCCGTTTAAATACATGTGTTTGATTTCACCGATCCGCTTTGCTCTCTATTCGAATCACCACTCAACGCGTCACTCTGCACATACGCTAATACTTTTCTTCAATATCGATAATTACTAGCAGTTTTTAGTTCAGAGACCCCGAAAAGATTTCATATACATATATGTGTAAAGAAATGTCCATATTTAATTATTAGATGTAAACATAGGGTCACCACTAATGCCGACAGTGAAGAGTGGTAAAAGGGCAGGTCAAAAAATCCAAACTAAAGTTAGGCACGTGCATTTTAATTCTTTTGCTAGCAGTGACCAGTTACCGACGTCACGGCATTACAACCAGGAAAATTACTATACAGTGTGACGATAAAGTCAGGGAAGAAACAGATCCACTTCCAGTTTTTCCAAAAATGACGTCACCTCTCTTATTTAAAATGGGACACTAATATTTTTGTTACAGATATCGAATCTAAAGTAATTTCTGAGTCAGATGATATGGCACAATGTTTGTCAAATTTTGACAGATCATTCAAAAGAAGAAAAACCTTTCGTTAGACTGAATAAAATATTTAACGTATGATTTAATTTTTCTTTACTAACAATACAATGTGCTTCCTGAACCTCCTGACAATAATAAAATCTGTTTTTGCACTTGCTATTACGTCATACGTATTGTTAAATTGTTTTGTGACAAGACTTTATCGCCGCACCATATATCAAATTATGGCAAGTAGTTTCTATTTCTAATACACATATTTTAAAGTCTACACAATAGAGCCAGGTTTAAAATTTTCTGTTACACTTTAATGTGACAGTTTTATTTTGTAAATATGACATTTTAGACCATAAGAGTCTTAATGAAAATTACGTCTTCTATTATTATGTTCCAGAACTATATATAAACTATTTTAATTATCCATAAATACCATACAAATAAATTGCTTTTATTGTCATATATTTTTGGTTTTTTATCATATTAATATTTTACTACTTTTTCTAACCACTGCCAGTGATATAGGAAACTGACTTTTAGAAATGAATCGCTTTTTTCAGTGTATCGCCTAAAACCGTGGAATTGTTGGCTGGATTCCGGTGATTTATTTCACAGGTGGCTTGATTTGTGACGAGGCGTTCCCGGAGATATGTTTCTTAATCGGCGTTTTAATTGCCACTTTCTCAGATACATTCGGCAGTATTGGAACTATGGGCCTCTACTACCCAGTTGTAATATCCTCTCTAAATCAGTTTCTTATCTCCGCTTTTTACTATATAATTTATGGGACGCGTGATAGTGGTTCATACGGAGAGAGACGGGATTTTTTCAGATCGATCATCGAATTTCAAGGAACAGCGGGCTATTACATTCTTTGGCGCAGCCATAAATATCGTTAAATTAATTATCACCTGCTCGTATCTTCTCCGGTATGTCATACGGAATATCTAAAAATGTATTATTTATTGCATTTTTTATATTCCGATGGGTTATATGTCAACCGGTAAAACTGTCTAAGGCACCAGAAATTTTTACTCAAACTCATGATATTTTTCAGAAGAAATTATCTAAAAATCGATATGTTTTACTAAAATCACGTAGAATGCTTTGAAAGCTACAATCTTTATACATCAAAAAAAGTAAATACGTATGATTTTGATATACCTACCTAGATGTTTTTGATATATATCGTTTAATTGGTAAAGAATAATCTTTCTTTATCTCGACTTTTATCATATTGTTATGTCTATAGGTGTATAAAGATACAGAAACACATATTAAGACCGTTGCGGAAAATAAAAAATAGAACTTTATTAATTTTGTATTTTGGGTAAACCCTTTTAATCTTTTAAAATAATAAATTTCAGATTAGAACACTTTTTCCCACAGTTGTACTTTTTTAAATTCCCACAGATTTTGATTATTTTTCATTTCACTGAGAATTTTTAAGTTTACATCGAGAGGTTGTTCAGAAAATGAAAGAATTATCTCAAAATCGGCAAAAATAAACTATATTGAAAAATTGTTATTAAATAAGAAGAAGAAAGATTTGAATTTTTGGTGGAATCCGTCTACTTCGGTCTGAAATGAAAAAGAAAATATTTTATGGAAAAAATCATACTCTTACGTGTATAGGATGTTTAAAATTGGCAGAAGAAAGATACACTTTATTAATTATGACAGAAAAATGTCATACAAAAAATTGAATAAAATAGAAATTATTTAAAAAACTGTCATAGTAAAAGGTTTTGATTCGTATGAAAAAATGGTAAGTCTCTAACTATAAAAAATATTGCTGATACTTGTGATAGAGATAAAACTGATTAGGTCTAACTCTCAAAAATATTATGGCTTCATTTTGATGTTCTAGATTACTATCACTGTATTTTCATTTTTTTGTAATTTTAGAGAAAGAAAATGTTCAGATCACTGCCAGTTAATTTTCGTAAAGTCCTGTTATCTAGTGCTTAAATACACCTTTGTTTAATGTTTCGTTGTTTACGATTCACTAGAACGTTATTGTTTCTAGTCCTTCATCTGAATAGGCCTACTACTACCACTATTAATTTTGTGTGAAAAGTAGGTTTTTGTTCATTTGAACTGAATTATATATTTTTAATAAAATCAGTAAAATATATTTTATTATTACTGTAACAGCATAATACTGAAAATACTATTATTATAAAATACTAAAATGTGTAAAAGTGCCACATAATATTAGTTATATTAACAAGTGGATTATGTTAAATCTTTAACGTACTGCTACATACAGAGAAATGTGTAAAAATGTAGACAAACTTGTGTGGACCTCAATTAACACAGTATTATATTAAAATAATATTTTTTTCTACCTTCATGCAAAAAACAAAACTTTATTAAACTATATTTAGTACACTAGTGCAATAAAATGTTTATTCCATTCATCTGTCATTCTACTACAGCGTTTTGTCTACGGCTACTCCAGCTACGTTCAAATCGACGTCATATTTTCCTAAACTTAGTGTCATCTAAATAAAACATTATTTGGTTTTTGCATGAACGTAGAAAAAATATTGTATGCAACTCTTACAAAAAGTGCTTATTGCATTCGACGTGTTGTCCTACTCGGCTTGACGGCCTCGTTGGACAATTTCACGTCGCGTGCAATAAACACTTACTTTTTGCACTTGTTGCATAAATAACTATTTACAATGTGTAAAGTGCTGTTTGAAAAATTTTATATTTTGACATCCTTGTTTATTTTTGAACTCTGTATATTTTTTATAAAATCCTTATAGTTTCCGAGTAAAAAATTATTGAAAATGTAGTATTTTCAACCTTTGTGTCAAAAATGTTGATGGATATCGTTTTAATTTATGTCGATGTGAAAATGTTTTCGCAGAACGATTTTCCGGTAAACATGTACTAAATGTAGCTACTTTTACCGCGGTGTGCAGTGAGTGCAATTGTACTGCAACGTGAGTGTAACACAGGAAATTTGAAACCGAATCGTGGAAGAGATGGAGGCCTAGGACGTCCACGGCGTATTGCAGCAGTGTGACGTATCATACACGAGGCTCAATTAAATCAGTACCATGTACAGCGTGTCCAAGCATTAATAGAAGGGATTGGGCGAGGAGCACCGGTGCCATAGCCTTCATGATCTGCTGGCTTTAAATCGATTGGACTTTTTTGTAAAGATATTGAAAAAATGAAGTGTATCGTACCGAAGTGGACACTATTGATGATTTACGCAACGTATTATAGCTGCTAACAATTTACGAATTCAAAACGGACAAGAAGCAGAAACATTTGTGTTAGTTTGTATAAACTGGGTAAGACGGGCCTAAAATGTTGTTGCAACATCAGGCATGTTAAATTATGTTATTTATTAAAACAACTTAACAACAACTTAAATATATTAATAATTAATAACATATTTGCAACAATCAGTGTTCCAGTGGGCATATTAAACAGCTAGCTACAAAATATAACAAATCTGTTAGCGGTTAGCGTTGTTTAGAAATAATATAAGCTGCTTTCGATTTGCCAGTTTTTTTTTCATTAAATTTGCTGTATAAAATCGCCGTTATAAAATGTTATTTATTTCTTTCCATTTTTAGTCCGGTTGTCGATTGCATGCTTTGCCGCCTTATCGGATCACACAGTGGATCAGTTTCTAGTGCCGTGCAGAAGAGTATTTTCATATCATTTTCGGACTGCTCTTTGTAAAAGTCCCCTGTGCATTCATAACAATGTATGCTTATAGTAGTGATTATTTTATAAGTTGTAGTTAATTTTTCTTATTAGTTTGGGTTCCGGTTGTGGTTCTGCCAACAGAAATAATGATTTTATTCTTGGCTATTAGTGCAATTTTTTAAAACAACTCAGTTTACCAACGAGCGACCCGTTTAGCAAGGTGGTAATTAAAGCGGATTTTTCGCGTCTCTAGTGAACCAGAGTGTGTATTATGTGAGCCTGACGCAGATGAACCGTTATCGTGACAATTGAAAAAGGCAAAGGCACGAAGCGTGAAGGGCGTAACGCGCCGCGACGCCGTCGGCTCGGATCAACGCAAATCCGCGCACCTCGTCCTCTCACCTCAACTATTAAGGTGACAGATTACATGTTTATCTAATTACTCGGCATCCGTCACATGTTCTCTTGAATTTAGCACCCGCCGGCGTTATCGACAGCCGATTACCGGCTAGAAATAGACGAACTAGGGAGAAAATAATTACTCGGGAGGTAAACAAAATCTTGTTGTTCACATGTTAACGGGAATCTACATACTACATTGATGACAACGACACACAAAATAAAGAATGTCGTTGTTCCAAGGTATCCGTACATTATAGGTACTCGAAAAATATCAGGTTTTATAAATCGGGAGGGAAGAATGAAGTTCCTCTAGAAAGCCTAGAACTATTTCTAGACGTATTTTGATATCGAGAACAAGGATCTAATATTAGTTAAGCCTAACGAATTTCCAGATTTAAGTAAATTGGTATGTATATGCAACACAACAAATTGCCATAAATTACCAAAAACGTAGATGAATTGATGATCCTGGTTGAACTATCCAGAAGTATGAGGGGAGTTCAAGGACTACATTGCCTCTTCTACACAGTGTCCGGGAAAATGTGAAAAATCTCTCGGGTGCAGATAGAACATGAAAAAATAAGATGAAAAATTCCTACAGGCCCTCCCAACGGAGATATGTGTCCCTGAAGGACATCTCTGCAAATTAGTTTTTCTTGAATAACTTTTAAAGTACTTAATATAGTTTAATAAAAGTTTAATGTGATAGGCACTAGTAAGAACCTCTTAAAATAGTGTCCTTGAAACACATTTAGCTTTTTTAGTTTACCAGGGGCAGGCTAAGCTTTACAATTTAATGCCTAAATTTTTTACACCCTGTATGATAAAAACTTGTTTTATTTGCACCCCAGAGATTTCTCACATTTTCGCGAACACCTTATATATATGTTACGACTTAGGAAAAAAGATTCTGGAGTTAATTGAGGCCAATCACCCAGTTTTGAACAAATTATTGTGAATCATAGTAAAATGCTCTAAATTTTGTAAAAATGACTGAATCATGTAGGCTTTCATACGGGTATGCTATCTGTACACATAATTTGCCAGGAAATAGAAATCTGGGATCAGTTCAGCCATCACCTGCTAAATCACAGCAGCCGTGCTTTATCTAGTCTGTTCCACCGCGCGTGGTAGCACACTACAGCACAAATGACGATAGTTGTCAATTATTTGTATCTGTAATTTGACGTTTCTTAAAAAATATGATAAACGTGAAATATATGTTGAGCTGTACGTTTCTGTTTACATTATCAATCTCAATTTATTATCTGATACATCTTAAAACAATGCTGTATTGCGTTTTCTACAGTGAAAGTGAACAATCCATTAATAATACATATATACCCAGTTTTCGTAAAAATGTTACAGAGGCGGCTACGGGACATCTCGGAAGATATGTAGAAGTTAGAAGATATGTATTTTCAAATTTTTCAGACTTAATTATTTTGTAGTTGGAAAAAAAACAAAATTGTGAGCGTGCCTCTCACTTACGATACATACTATCAAGTAAGCTGATTAAGTTGAATTTTATGCGTAATTAATTAAAAATTTCATTATAAAGATCTTAATTTAATACATTTTCTGGAAACAGGTACCCGCAAAGGGAGGCATTAACATAAAGGAGTTAGTTAGTTAGTTCTAAGTGAATGGGCCAAAAACTAGCCTTCCACTGCGACCCTATGGTCTATTGTGGCTCATATCCATATTATACTTCACCCAACAGGCTTAGCCTCTTTATGAAGCCAATAACCTTATTTGGTGAATTCTGTCCAGATCTTCTGGCTAGAGATGCATTTTGCCAAATATAGAAAGTCTGGTTCGTTGTCCAGCTGGACAGTAACATAATATGTGTTTTGCCCATTCGTCACTCTCCAAACACAACCGGCACTCGGCCTTCCCAGCCCAACTTGTGCATGCGACTCCTTAACCGGCAGTGCCCAGTATATAGGCCAATTAGGCTTCAGGTGAAGCCTATTTAACTCAAGCATATTTTTAGCTCTCTTTGTCGATGAACGCCTTCGAGTCAGCTAATCTTGGCAAATCTAGCCAGTAATCCCATACTTTTTCCTCCGCTCAGGTCAAAATGACTGCTTTGGAAGTAGCTGAAATTATGTCAAGAGCTGGTTCTGGACCTATAAAGCTGGAAGAGGCATCTTGCCTTGCTAACGACTTCGCTGCCTCGTTTCCCTGGATACCTGCATGACCAAGTATCCAAACCAGGGATACTCTGTTGCTGTTACAGAAAGGGGTACTTGAACTTATAAAAATATTGTATTCGTGCATATTATGATGCGTGGGGTAGGAAATTCGCGAATAAAATATTTGATATGTTTGTTCAATAAAGTATACACGACTGTCAATAATGCAAGTCCAGTAACTTTTAAATACATTTTTTAGAAATTCTCTGTTAAAAAATGTGTAACTGAACTAAATTAAATAACTATTTACCATAAATGTACATTAGGTAAGTTGCCACACAATAGAAATGCGGCTAAAATTTTTCTCAACTAGGTGAAAACGTCTTTTTCTTTGATCTCCATAGATTCTATTCAACTCTATATGTACAAGGCTTTTGCACGCTATGGGATTCAGTTACTATTCTAGCGCATCGTTATCGCATACAAACGACAAGTTATGATTAAATTATATTCGCACGCTTCGACTTAATAACATATTTGCTAATTCTTGATTTGAACAAGACATTATTAAATAAAACCACGTAAATTCGAAAAAGCAACACATACAAATACTCGTACACAATACTATCAAAATTCGATTATTTTTGTTTAATTTTGGTATATTACACATTGAAAAGAAGCAACAAGGCATGTCTGACTCAATCATCGATTTTTGATCTCCAGAATCTCCCAAGAAGCCGTATCCAATTCTTAATAAATTTCGATACTACTGTATACATTTTATTTTACTAGATGGATGGAGAATCATTGTTTCTCATCAGAATCATTCTTATTATTACATGTACGCTGTAGACGCTCGGTATTACGAAAGGTGCTATCAGATCCACCTCCGAAAATAACACAGGATAATTTTTTAAAGCGAATCTGTCTGGGAGATAAAGCAGCGTAAAAAGAGTCCCAGGGGTCGCGCCTTCTTAACAAAACAATAACATATGAGCGGCGATTATTTAGTCTCACAGTTTTGCAGAGGATGTGACAAACTATTTATGATTGTCATAAGTAACCTGACATGCGGACGGAACGCTCGTAGGAGACGCGTACTGACCCCTGGCTTGACTTCTCTCGGGCCCAACCCAGAAAGATGGTACCGACGAGGAAGCGGCCCAGCGGCGGTGTATAGTGGGTTAATGGTTGGAATATCAAAAAAATAAAGTTTACGTATTTATGTTTTTTTTGAAAATGGTAAATGGTAATGGAAAATGGTTGAAATGTCTTTCTGTCCGGGTAAATGATTACTACTAATACTTCAACATCTAGTTGCCTCAGATTTTAATAGTTTAAAACCCACCAAGAGGTTTTTATAGAGAACTGAGATAAAGTAATTTAAATGACACGCACACGGTCGCGGTCTAGGCGCATCTCGGACTGTTCTCTGCCGAGCTGATAATGGTCTTTTACAAAATCAGTCGCACATGTCTTCCTCTACGCGCTGCCAACATATTCTACTGTACAGGTTGCCTCGAACTCGATAGTATAGGCCTACTTTGGGGATAGAAAAAAAAATTAAATAAAATTGGGATACGTGCTGTTAAATGGGATAAGGTAAGTCCCATTTTCAATCGAAAGTATTAACTTTGCGATTTGACAGAAACGACTGACGTCTTCAGTTTTTCCAGAAACATACCCAATTCTTTTCTCCTGTTAAAAATCTCTTTTTTTCTAATAAACTTTTATTAGAGAAATTTTTCTGTATTACTTGCTGTTTAAAAGTTATAAGTAAGAGTCTCAAAAAAATAACACCTTAAAATCACGTTAGCGGTGGAAGAATCAAGTAGTCGTTGGAAAATAATTGAATATTCGTTGTTTAGTGTATAAATGCCACAAAATACATGGCATTACTCAATACGAACGACAAATGTACGACTTTTGTGCCTATAAAGTGTTTTCTCATTCAATAAAAGTTGAAATGTTGCTAATTTATGGCCTGTCACAAAAAAAATCTAGAAGAGCTGTAAAGTTGTATCGAGAAACATATCCAGAGCGCCTCATTCCAAATCATATAGCCTTTACAAGATTGAATTGCGTGAGTTACCTTAATTTCCTACCAGAAGTACTTTCTGCACCTCTGGAGAATGTGCATTTGCAGCTATGGATAAACCTATGGTTTCAGCACGACGGAGATCCACTACACAAGGACAGTATTGTGTAGCAATATTTAAATAATACTTTCCCAGAAAATGTATTGGGATTAATGAAAATATTCAGTGGCTCGAAAAGTCACCAGTCACCTTCGATTTTTTATGGGGGTGGGGGAGCGGATTAACAGATAAGGTTTACAACAAAACACCTTCGCAAGGTATTAATAATTTGAAAGAAAAAGTTACAAACCCTTGTAATGAATTAAACGGCGAAACGACGAGGTCATATAGAAGATAGATTGTAATACGTATGTAGTATGAGGGCGTTTGCTTCATCTTCTAAGTTTAGTTATTGTTATCATCACCTTTTGTTTTAACGGTATTAAAGAATTATCGAGTTTAATCCTTTTATTTATTTTTAATGACATTTATGTACTTTACACAACGAATTCAATTATTTTCCAAATGACTACACTATGTGACTTTTAGGTGGTATTTTTTTAGACTCTTTAGGACGACATTGCTTAACTTTTAAACGGGAAGTATTACAGAAAAAATTCTCTAATAAAAGTTTATTAGAAAAAAGAGAGTTACTTAACAGGAAAAAATTTTGGGTATGTTCCTGGAATAAATATAATTGACGACGTCATTAGTCGTTTCTGTCAAATCCCAAAGATTATGCTTTCGATTGAAAATGGAGCTTACTTCATCCCATTTAGCATCAAGTGTCCCAAATTCAATTCAAATGTATTCTTATTAGCACTTTTATTTGATGCAATTGGTCGAAATTCTCCAAAAAGTTTTCGGCGAGACCGCAATGCGAGCGAGTCCAGCTCTCGACCTACTGGTGCAAACGTGTACGTTTAGAATTATTAGAAGATTTTTTACTAAACGAGAACGAGACTGGCATGGTCCGTGATGCGCCTAGACTGCGACCGCATAGTGCGCTCCCTTTATTCATTAATAATGCTAATTGATGTGATGATTACTATATGGGCTTGAAGGAAAAAATATGCTTTATGTTTAAGAAAAATGTTTCCTTTGCAATTATAGATAGAGGAAGGAAATGCATAATCAGATGCCAAACATAACACGTATAAGTGTGGGTGAGATATGATAATAATAATAACGACATGTGTTAAGCATATCCAAACTAAAATGAGTCAATGTCAACATTTTATGCAGAAAGTTATTATCTTATTTTCTGCTCCTCTTTCTTGTTTTACTGATTTTAGTAGTTTAATTTTGTTTCCTATTGTGTACAAGTAATCTACTTTCAATTTTAAGATAAATCCCTACGGAAATAAATAATTTTAATTTCAGTTAGTTTAAGTACTACCGTACTTTACATTTTTTTTGTTACAAATGCATAGTTGTACAAGTTGTACAAGGTGTATCATCATTTTCCATATTATTAGAAAAAATATAATTTTTTATACATCGTACAATAATAATGGCACTCTTTAAAACGAATTTGGCGATCTAATAAAATTTATACCATTAGTGCCATTATTATTGCAATAAGTTGAACTTACGATGTTTTCCTTTGAAGATTTCTTCGTTTCGCTATCATAATGAACCTAGTAACTAAAAATAATGTGAATATGAAAGAGATAAATTTGATTCTTACTGTAATAATTTCTATCGAGATTAAATATTTCATAAAGTCAAGGGAATTGGTATTTTCATGTGATCACATCATTCTCTAACATGTACAAGTATGTGTACCTATATCTAATATTATCAATCAATTTTTAAATCATTATAAACACTTACCCATTCGAAAACGATTAATCCATTAGCTCTTGGTATCTAAGTCTGTCACATGGAACGGCTTATTAAAGATGAAAAATCGTGTAAAAGTAGCTGGTCAACTTCGGGTCTTGAACTCTGTGAAAAAATAAATAGGAATAAGTCTATAAATTATACACTGTGCGTGTTGGGAGTGACATTTGTTATCTAAATTATATTTGAAACGACTGTGGGGACAGTTTTATACCAAGCAGATTGATAATAGAGGTTTTCCTGGATAGCAAAACTTATAAAAAGAACAGTACAAATATATTTAATTTAGTTTATATTGGGTAAGTCTAGGACAGATGGTCATGAAGAAATTTTCTTGATGGTAGATCGAGCTTAAATATAACGAGAAAAATGTTCAGGTACATTTATTTCTTGCCAATAAAATACACCAAACATAATGAGTGTACAAGTAAATGTGTTACCAAAATTATGCAATATTTTTAAAAAATAACAATAATTAGCCATCTCTCTGACATGCAGTGGGGGAGAGTTGGTAGACCAAATACTGCATAGCTGTCAAGTTTGTTCCGTACGATTCATAAAATTAAACGACTTCTTAAAAACATTATTGCGAATTTGAGAAGTGCTAATAATTCGAAATGTTATATTTACATATTTGATACCTGTTAAGACTAAATTTTAAAAAGACAAGGATTCATTTCCGTGATGTACAGAAAGAGGTTACTAATGTTATAACGTTGCGTTCAAATAACGAGTTGTATTCGCCGTTCCGGTATAAGTAACCAGACGTCATCTATAGAATTATGATAATATATTATACATATATCCACATACTCTAATGATTTCTATGTTACCTGCTTGAAATTATATTGCACCACTCTATCCCACGACTTGCGTCTTTAAAATTTCTTACATTCCCTTATATCGATGAGATGAAGTATATAGGGTTGCCATAATTCCTCCAACCCATATCAAGACATATCATTCCTACACTTGAAAAAAATGTTTAAAAAAAAATCAATAGGGAAAACTGTTTATTTGACGAAAATACATGCCACATAAAAATCATATTGAAACATTATATGCTAAAGCGTAAAATTAGTTTGTAAACTAGATGGCTAGTATCTTTTTTAAATTTTGAGTTATTTAGAAAAAACAAAAATGGAATTTATTTTTTTGTTTATAACTCTGTTATTTGATTTTTAATCTCGAACAACGTTAGGACCACTATTTGTTTTCTATTCGTTTGTTCTCT
The DNA here is from genome assembly GCA_037114965.1 of Monochamus alternatus. Classification (NCBI taxonomy): domain Eukaryota; kingdom Metazoa; phylum Arthropoda; class Insecta; order Coleoptera; family Cerambycidae; genus Monochamus; species Monochamus alternatus. Next base: position 21,406,041 of record CM073430.1, read on the forward strand.
ATAATGTCTAAAAAATATTAACTGGGGCGTTTAGATATTTATAAACCATCATCAACTTCGTTTTTTCTTATGAGCGCCATATTAGATTCTTATGTGAGGAAAGAGATTTTCTCTCTCATTCCAATGATTTGTCCTACACGTTAATTTTACATCTTGATATAAAAAACTGAAATTTGTACAGACCATATATGAAATCATAACACATTATATTCCGTATTGTCCAATAAATGGATTTTTTTACAAATGTCATTATTAGTTATTGTTTTAGCAAGAAAAACCCATAACTGTTTCCTAATTTAAACATCTTTGTATCTCTCAAAAGAAAGTGTGGACAGCGTGTATATAAATTAATTATTTCATAATTTGACTACATAAAGACTCACAATATCAATTTAATTACTAGTAAAATAATGTTCAAGCAAAAAATATACCTTCCTACCTGTAGCATCTCAAAACTATTTGATTGCAGTAAAAAACAATACAATTCTTTTTTTGTGTCATTACAGCACAGATGTGCCAAGTATGGCCATCTATCCCGGGCTTACTCTTTATGTAGTAGTTGTTGTTGAAAAACTAAATTTTGTAAGAGAGAGTTATTGTTTGTACTTATATAATATTGTACGTTCTTTATGTGCTGGAAAAATTGGTGTTTGAGTTGTGAAGTAGACGCCTATAAACTGAGAGCGCTTCTTTTTGGTTCTTTCATATCGTAACGATATTTATGCAAATGTATGATTGACGATATTCTTTCCAGGGACCGAAGTAATAATAATAACTTCGAACGTCATCTTAATCGTGTCAGAGGAAGCTCCAACTATATCTTTTTAATCCTCGAGGACCACCGGTATATTTATGCAGATATGTAAAATAACCGGATTTGTTGATACAGTATTTATTTGATGGAGGCATTTTGTGTTGTTGGCTGCAACCCCGTAAAATACGACAAATAAGCATGAAATGTGTCTGCTAATCGGGAAAGGTTTTACACTGACAAAAATGTTAACGCGAGAATAGTCAATATCTAATAAATATGGGATCTGGAAAATAGCCAATTAAAAACTAGTATCTGTTAATCAAATCGAATGATATTTTTGTAACAATAGCGTCAAAAGTGCCCTTATAAGTTTTAATACTTAGTGACTAACAATACTAATAATAATTCATTATAATTTAAAACTTCTTACTAGTAAGTTGAAATTGAAAATTAAAATTAACCACTGAAGTATAATTAGGCATTATTTAATAATTAAAAAGAATCTTGAAGATGACTTTATTGCTACATGGTTATTTTCCTGATAAAATTGTTCTAGTTTCTTGTCAACTAAATTCGTGTTATCATATTCACATGTTTTTTTTCAAAATTGTAATGTGTCTAGTGTTTTAATTCTTCGTAAACTTTACTACCAACTTAAGTATTTCCCGATGCTATTTAAATTTTATTTCTTTTTGCTATATATTCATTTGAAAATACTAATTGGAGATAAGTTATTTGACATCGTTAATGACTAATTTTTAAAAACATAGACCAAAAAAAGAAAAACTAGAATATTGACTTCTATAACACTTGAAAACCACTAAAAAATTGCTCATATTAAAATTGATAAAAAACATTCAAAGTATCATCAACAATGCTATAATTGTTTGATACACTGAAAAAAAGGCCAGTAACTTTACAAATTTACTTTGTAAGAATATTCTTATAATTGTCTTAAAATAATTCTAAAAATAATGATGATAATACACTGACACTTGTAATTTTACAAGAAAACTGCCAATATACAATAAAACCGTAAACTTTCTATGTAATTATAATATAATTTGTACATTTATCGAATATATTGTAATACATTTACAATTAACAATGTGAAATCCATTTTTACATTGTAAAATTACTGAACATACCAAATTTACTATATAATTGACTGTAAAAATATGCCTAATGTGTATGTGAAGATACTACTAATTTTAAAACGCGCTAACATAACCTAACCGTTGAGAGCGTTGGGTGGTGACGCCTTCATTATTTCTTGCTTCATTTCGATGAATGCAGCGTGTGCCTAGGACCTAGGTACTTACATAATTATTTTAGTGAGTAGTGACTAGCAATATAAACATATCTAGAGTGATAAGTGAGTGTTTTTAGTACTATAAATAGTTTTGTCTAGTGCTTGTTTAAACATAACCTCAATTAAGAAGTAATAGGTATGTAAGTTATACATAATTATTGAAACAAAGAAACATTGCATCTACAAAAATCGGGGACCCCACTGTTGTTTTGTTCATCTTACATAATATATAAAAGAACAGGGGAGGATTAGCATGATTTAAGTTCTGGGTATCTGGTTTCTGGGTATCTACTTACTATCTATGCACATTTATATAATTAATATTACTGTAATATTGTAATAGTTAGTATAAGATCATAGATTTCGTTTGTATATTATAAAATGTTAACTTTAGTTCTACGAATATATTTTCACATTGTTATATGTCTTGTATAAAGTTAAGTGTTCTGTTTTGTACAAATAACCTAAATGTGTAGGTACCAAATTTTAATAAAAAATTGCCGTAAAACCATAATATTTTATTACTTCAGTACCTGCATGTACATGTATTTCTAAGCTAAAAAATAAGCAAAGGGCAGTTAATATATTGAAGATGTAATAAAGCTGTAACTACTAATTAGCTAACTGAGCCGTAATCGGAGTACAAAATAGCTCTTAATATAATCAGTTAGGAAAAGTGCGGTTTTGTGTAACAAATGTTTTTTACACAATTTGTCCAAAAATTTTAATTATAAATTTAAAAAGGATTATTCAGCTGATTTTAAGGTATACATCGGGGCTTTAATAGAAATAAGTATTATTTTCAACTAAATGAGTCATAAATTCCAAAGTACTTAATTTTTTGTATATAAATCTAAAAAGCATATAGAAAACGAATCTATTGGTTCGAAAATGTTTGACATCACTGGGGATATCATATCAAAAATTCAGTATTACTATTAAGGGTATTTGTTAATTAGGTTACTTAATATGAGTATATTTTTTTTAGGTATCTAGGTATGTCAAAGCACTGTTAGTAAATTCGAATGTTGTAAACAAAATGTCCTGTGTACGGGTTGGGTCAGTTTCGACACTTTTAGGCGGTTTCTTTTATTCTCCGAAAAGATAGTCCAAATGTCACGGGAATATTTTTGAGAAAAATTGAATAACGAAAATTTCATTTCGCTATCTTGATTAGTTTTTATATAGAATTTTTTTAATTTTAGGCCTTTTCTATGATGCCCCATATTACGTACGTATGATGTTTCATTAAAACATATATATGTTTATTATAGCAGCGAAAAACTAGAAGTTATAAAAAAATATTCCTCAAGCCACTAGATACTACACATAGAGAAAAAATCTCTTTACAATGTATAAATATTAATATAATAAGTAGAAAAGTTACCACAGAAAATGACCAAAATTTAAAAATATGATGTAGGTATCTCTTAAACACATCAAAATATTGAAATCTGATTCTCGCTATTCAACTTTTCTCAAAAATTAAGAACTAAATATCTTGGCTACTTTTTTCTGTCCTTTCGGAAAATAGAAGAAACCTTCTATACCTAAGTGCCCAAATTGGACCATCCTGTACAATAAATAAAAAAAATTACATTGCAGTCATAATATAAAATGTATTATTACAATGTAACTATACAACTGCCTGTAAAGCTACTTTGTATTTTTACAAGTAATTGTTAAGTTACATTGTAAAAATACTTTTTGTATTGTAAAATCACAAAGTAATATTACAATTGCAAAACCTAAAATTACACCACAAAATAAATTTACAACGTAATTTTACATTTTATTTGTAAAGTCACAATCGGTAAGAGAATTACAGCAATAATGAGTGGTAAATAAATTGCCATCTATTTTAACTGTAATTATTTTTTACAGTGTAGGTGACTAGATCGCTGTGGGTTCGACACCCGCAGTCGGTAGACCGTATATTAGCTATATTCGTGGAGAGGATTGGCACCTTCTCTGCGGGTATGGTAGGGTGGAAGAATGTTGGCTTGGGTCAATGTAAGAGATTGATACCGGTTGAAGTTTGACTATCCCCCTAATTAATGAGGTTATTATTATTATTATTGTTTCGTTTATAAATGAACGCATTATTACTTAATTATACCAATACAAATATTAGAAAAAAAATTATCAGAATCACTAAAATTGTTGTTAAAACTATTGTCATTATTATATTCATGGAAAAGTACATAAGATTAAATAGGACTGAGGCCAATAGTATAATTTTTTTTATTCATATGGTCTTGATGTTTACTAATTTCAACCATTTCAAGAAATAACCGCTTTGTTAAATTTTGTTGGTCATTAAAAATTTTTATATCATCAAAATTCATATTCATTCATCTCGTTCCTAAAACATGTTGCGACTGTGCACATGCTCTCTTTTGTGCACTGTAAAAAGTATTATTGGGAATTTTCGATTAGAGGAGCGGTATTGCTCTAATTTTCAATTTACAAAGTGATTATATTCGTAATAATTTTTTTCACTTAAATATCCGTTATTATTATCCATTGTAGCAGCTCCTCGACGGTATCTACAAACTAGGCATAGACCTCCTACGAAAAGTCGGCGCCTATGACTATCAAATGAGATGGCCGTATCCGTAGATAAAGCTTACATCTATCGACAATGTCAAGTACCCTGAGGTCGTTTTTTTGCAGCGTTTCTAAATGCAGAAACGACAAATATTAACATTCTTATTAGTAATAATACTTGATAGATAGGTAACAATTAATCCAGTTACCTTAAGTATTTTTCTCTTTGTTTTTCATTATTTCGTTACAAACTGGCAAAACTACATTTTCACTCATTACAACCACTCACTACCGATAAAACACACTTCTTAGTGGGTACAGTTATATAAAATTAGCCTATTTATTATAATAAAATCGAATGAAAGGAATAGGTAAGTACTAATAGATAATAGAAAACCTTTAATGCACCCGTGGCAGTCTTGCCTCATAACGTAGAAACCGGCGAACTATATTGTGGAAAAATATATGTACCTTTATTCAATAACTATAAAACGTTTAAAATTAGAATAAGGCACTAGACTGAAGAAGAACACAACACTAACAACGTAGACAAAGGAATTGAATTATGACATAATCGTGAATTTAACCGACGTCTTGCTGGTTGCTTACTCTGACCCTGTAAACGTTATACGTGCGGCGAAAGGGTCGCTTAGGTGGCGTTAAATAAGGATTTAATATAACATCAAAAAAAAAATGTTTTCGCTTTATGAAGAAGTTCAGAATCTTTTTGAATTCCGTTATTTCTCAATTTTCTCTATCCCGTCTTAAAATATTTGTACTTAATCCTGTACAATATAGACCATGTTTTTCAGTGTAGATCATCCACAGCCGGCCATCGCGGCGAGGCTGGCACGGTAGCAACCCGGCCGGACATCACGCGGAGCATTATCATAAACATCAAATAAATTAGTCCAGATAAATTAGTTGTCTCGCTTAGTTTTATAATGAGTCAAGATTTACAGTCGACGCGCATACATGTCCGACTGACACCGGGTTAAATATTGCGCCCATTGTGATGTAAAGATGCCATCTTCGAGTCCCATCGCTGGACGGATTGCCCGCCCTGGGACGTCCCATTCATAAGTGTCCGAGGTGTCGCGCGGGACCCTGTCCGGCGATCGGACGCGTTAATCCACATCTCAGGACTCATTTTTTATGGCGAGGAGGCAAGCCCAAAACATGAGCCGGACGGCGTTCTTAATATATTTTCGAAATTGGTTTCGAAAAACTGAAAAGTGCTGGTGCTGGAATAGTATATTGCATGTTAAGAGTTGCACTCTTGTCGCCTGTACATGGAAATTGCTGCTTGAGGCACAACCGAAAGCGGCAATCATGTAAAAGCGGTAAGACCACTTTCAGTATGAAATATACATACTATTTTATGACAATATTTAATATTATTAAGTCATTACAAACAGCAACTATCAAATACACAAAAATTTTTGAACACAATGAATTTCTGTGAATAATATTTTAATTAATGGTAAAATTTAGGCAGTTTTCAATCACTATGGATTAATTTTTGATGCTGATTATAGCAGTTGATTATCTTGTATCATTAACGTCAATAGTTGTGAATTTAGACTGGTCAGGTTGAGGATTTGATCCTAGCATCTTGTGTAACTTTGCCACCTTGTTCTTAGTGAATCTTCTACATAGCCTTCAGTTACGTCTGCTGATCGCCAGTCCTCAATGCAATTAGCCACATTAGATAAATTAAACAAAAATGCTATCTGCTTCAGCATTTCTTCAATGCTCATACCAATCTGATTTGCACATTTATTGCTGATGTATCTTAAAAAATCAGTGTCAGTATATTTCTTTTACATACGCTCAAATCATATATTTCGCATCGAGTTCAATTTGTACAGTAACGTGGTTATAAATCTGTGTTATTTAATCAAATATCCAGTGTGCCACAAGGCTCGATACTGGGTCCATTGCTTTTCACTTTATTTATTAATGATATTGCTCAAGATCCTAATGTTCACTTCTTCTTATTTCAAATCCGAAAATATTATATTGAATGGGATTTACCCAGCTAGTGTTTTAGAAACGATTTGACATGATCATCCTTATTAGAAGGAAACCTGAATTCTGAATATTCTTATAAAAACTTGTTAACAACGATATTGACTGTATTATGCTTAACTCAGTTATTAGCTACAAAGTTTATATTTTTTGTCCCCTCTCTCGTTCTAATGCTCTGCATTCCCTTGCATCAAATGTTTGCTAATTATGGTAACACTGAAGGTCGGCTAGACATATGCACTACTGTGATTTGACTATAAAATTATGTTTCATTTGTCCTATAGATACATGTGTTACAGTTGTTACTTGTTATTCTGTACTATTTGTTTAATTTCTCATTAGCTGTTATTCTGTATCAATTTGCCGTTTCGTTTTAATTAATTTTACTGTTTTTTGCTTTGATGCATTGTTTTTATTCTTCCTGTATAAGAGTTGCATCTCGTTGGGTAAATTAAATAAATAATGCATAGGCCAGTATCTAGTAAATCGCTTAGATCAAAAGTCAGAAGAGCCACTAGACGTATACCGGTTTCGAACCTTGTTAGTTCTCATCAATATATTATGGGTATCTAAAATGACGACGAATCATCTATCTAATTCTAATGTCTGTTTACAGGCAATTTAATATGGGTTATAAAATACGTTTTACTTTTTTGTTTCTAAAAATTATTCATTAAGAAAACTTTTGCAGGGGCAGAGTGGGGTGAGGCGGCTCTCCCCGCCCCGCTGTCACCCACATATGAAACCGGCGGGCAATAGTCCGCCGGGATTGAAGTAAAACTTTCGCGATTCGCAGTGACACGAGTGGTCTTTATGACGGCGTGCACTGTATTGACAAAAGCTCAGACAGACTCATCTCCTCCACATAACCAAACACTGGGCTTGATTGCGACGCCCTGATTGTCCCAAATGAACGAAATAACTGCCGCAACTGCAGCCAACTTTTCTCGAAACGTACGACAATCGCGCGAAGAATATTGCGCGGCCGCTGAAACTTTTTCAGAGCGGCCGGAGCTGACGCCGCTGAAACGTTAATTGGGTTTCGGCTGGGGTGTGTTTAACTGAGATATTTGTTGCCCTTTGAGCTCTTTGAGTTTCACATTTTGGCTAAATACAACTTGTCAAGTTACTGAAATGTGTGTACATATACAGGGTGTTGAGAAAATAACTACAAAAAAAACCTTAGTTTTTTCATTTTAAAATAGATTAACAAAAAAAAAGATACAGCAAACTGTTAATTTAAAAAAAACAGGTTATGTAGATAGTTCTATTCATACCAACGTAAAAATTCCAAAAAAATTATTATTCAAGGTTTCTCGAAATTAATGCAACATTGAGCAAGAGTAGATAGATCAAATAATGCGATGTAATTTAATTTACCTTCGTTCAAAACTTGATGGTTAAGGGCGCCGTCACCGTGCATTAGCAGAGTAGTCCAAGACAGTAAGATTTTAAACCCTTGACAGATACTGCTACCCATTTATGGCTAAAAAATACCGGCAACTATATATTACGTAATCTTACTATGATTCAATAAGGCGATAATCAAAACAACGTGCATATCAACATAGATAATCTTATTTTCTCTTCTACAAAAAGTTAACACTTTATTTGACTGCAGCAAATTACACATAAAGGATCAACTTAGGAAAGGTTGGTGTTCCTTTTCCTAACTTTGGCTTTTAAATGTGAAAAATTCATTGTTGAAATGCATGTAAAATTTCCATAAAAGGACCACTTCAATAACTATTTTAATTATAAAATCGCTACATTTTGACAATATATATATACTAACACATAACACTACCTAAGTTGAACATTTTAGTAAGTCATAACAGCTACATTTGCTCAGAGAAAAATCCACACGCTACTTGTCGGTTTAGCTTTCAGAGGCGATTTGTTGTCAACGTATGGGCAGGAGTGTACGGGTATTGTTTGATTGGGCCGTATTTTCTACCGGAAAATCTGAGTGAACCGCGTTACTTGCAATTTTTCATAGAATTATTTGACTATTATTATTTGATTTAATTGGATATTAACATTTTAAATTATTATTGGCCGAAGTTGAATTGAGCAAGAAAAAATGGTCAGTACAACCGTTTATTTGTGATGTCTAAAACGTAGGTAGGTAGGTAGGTACGAGAAAAATATTTCAACTTGACAACATTGCATCAGATCGACATCGAGTTGAACTGTGAGCTGTAAACGACCAAGGCTGTGAGCGGTCAGTGACAGTCTGAAAAGGGGGTTTAAATAATGATTTGAAAATATTTTTTTTTCGGCGTAAATATGCATTTAGATTTTTTTTAATCGCGTATTGGCATTATACTCATTATTCCCTATCTCCTCTTAAAATTAATGACAATATGACTGACCCATTCTGTATAATACCGTTGACCAGACCAGAAAAAAATTGTTAAATCCGTTATGTTTTGTTGCAACTTATCATGCAGGAAAATAAAGGCATTCAGAAACACCCTGTATAACACAGTGACAGTTATCTACATGTCTCTAACGATGGTCATTTACAATTATTATAAAAAACTGGAGCCCAAGGAGCATCTCTTAATCACAACTATTTAAAGAGTGGTTTTAATTTCTCTTTTATTAGGATGATTTGTATACGCAAGAGAAATATATCCTCCGTCTCGGATACCGCAATTATCGTCCGCTGGAAGAAGCGTCCCCCCCCCGAACCGCCCCACCCCACCGCCTTTGAATTATTGCACGGCACACAAAGGCATAAGTTGCATCTCACATATATCGATCGCCGGACTTTACCTGATAGATTGCTTAATTACCGGCCGTAAAACGGCATCGCCGTATTTCATGCCGCACAGCGCTAGGAGAAAATAATCGGGGATAATTGGACGACTTACTCGGCGTTCTGCAGTCTTGCTGACTGGCCGGCCGGCGGAACGTCCTCTTCTAATTATTAATCAGCCCGCCGTTGCAATATGTAATATTGATATCTTCATTATTTTGCGTGGACCGATAAATAATACGGTAATTTCCACGGGCGCAATCCTGATGGGAAAATCTATCTCCGTTCTAACGTCTATTGCAACACAAAGCGGTTTTGTACAGAGAGTTTCTGTTCAAATGTCTGAAAGTTCATGAGACACTAGACAGAGTAACTTTAAAGAAGGATAACTCTCGTTGTTTTTGTACACATACGATATTTATTTCTATAAAATGTTCTAGCCAGAAATTGGTACAATCTTGTAAAATACTCCATGCAGCACAAGACAAGACCCAAGTGGTATCATAGTAACGAAAACTGGTACAGCAACTTCAATTAAGTGGCTATTAATAATCACTAAATCTACCACCATATACGTGTAACAAAAATAACTCCAATTTATGTTAGCCGAGTTGTAAGTACGTAATTCTCGCCAATGAAAATCACTCCATGATTTTGTAATTTTTGGTGGGGCGGTTTGGTGCCTGAAACGTTATGAACACTAAGCAGAACCACCTTAAAGGTAATAGCAACAAAACCATATCACTTATATATTACTCAGAAGTAACAGTAGCTCTAAAGTGTTTGTAATAGTTTTGGACGTATTGGGAACCTTTAACAAGCCTTTAATGTGGCGGCACTTGATTATACAATTAATGCTTTATAATGATTTATATGATTTCCACATTTTACGTTGGATCAAAATTACTACAAAGTGTCTACTACCTTAAAAATTCACTACAGTAGAGTAAGCTTTACCTAACAGTAAACTGCTTCCTACATGACCCTATAACGCTAAAGAAAATACATTAGTTTATTATTAGCTTTATCCTGTGTCTGTGTGGAAGATTAATAGCAACAAAAAAAACTTCGCAATAAGGAAACTTCGCCATTCGACCACGTTTAATAAAAAATTAAAACAACAAACAGATAGTGCTACAACTCTTAAACATTATTGTTTTTCGAGATAAAAATCCTTTAAAATTTCAAAATCCTGAGGATTTTTAAATGCACCTAAACGAAGACCAAGTGTCTTCGAGAGAACTTGTTGGATTGCGTCTTAAAGTCTTTCTCTTTGAAAATATTTAAATGTTCTGGCCAGAAAACGACACAGGAACAAATACATTTCTTCTCATTTTTGTAAATACTATTTTAAAACTCACACTAGATATAAGAATGTGAGATATCTTGACATGAACTACACATATTGCAATTTTAAGGTTAAATCCGAAACAACGTTATTGTAGCGCTGCCACCTTGAAGTTGCCGGAATGTTGTTGGGTTAGTTTCATTGGTTACTTGTTTAAAGAATGTAACTAAACAGTTAAATATTTTTAGTTTCTGCCACTTTAAGTATAAATTTTAGGTGTATATCACTTCAAAGTTCTATTTTCAAAAGCAGCCATGTTTACAGATGTTTTTTAAGGACAATTTATAACAAATTTAAAAATATCACTCATCAGTACTGCATGAAATTTCGTAGGTCTCTACATAATTATTGGTTTCAGCTAAAATAAAATGATAAAAAAAATTGAGGCATACATATACAATTTTTTGATTCGTAAAATTTACAAAATTATTTGAAATGTTTTTAATATCGAATTTTTTAGAGGCGCTTGTTTATATTTCAGACGATCCATATTTGACGGTAAACTTACAATCGTTATAATTTTATACCTTGGAATTATTCTAATTCTGTTACACGTTTATAGGTTACAATATTAAAATAACTATTATTTTCATAAATATAACAGGGGAAGCAGAGATAAAGGCAGAAATAATATGTAGGAAATAGAACGAGCTACATACGATTATTTAGCCAACAAAGACAAGTGTATCTAGTAACCTTGCCCTGTTTCTCCAGTTTCCCTTTTAGTGGCGGCAACCACATCCTCTCGTTTTCGCCACGAAATCACAACGTGACGACCACGTATTTATGTTATAAGATGCATAAACGTCGTTGGAATGTAGTTTGGTTTGGTTTACACTTCACAATTCGCTAAAAATGCTACTTAGGTGGTTGAACAGTGGCTTTAACATTGACTGTATATTGGGTAGCTATGGTGGATTCAGTGTTTCAAGTTACAGGCCTAAATTTTTACATGCATATTAAGCTTATATAATTTTATTGGCATAATATTTTATATAAATGTTGGACTCAAGCTACATTTCACATTTCAAGTAAACTTACATTCCCGTCTTTATGCTAGGGATATTTCAGTAATATTCATTGATAATTAAATACCTGCAGTAATTATTATTGAAAAAATGAACAATAAAAATACAGCACTGCTTCGTGAGGGTATTGTATTTTTTAATTCGGATTAAATTCCGCCTGGTGTTAAGAATTTCCCGATGATTTGTGTGACGGTTCCCGTCCGCTTCCTCCCCAGCCGCCTAGGACGGCTGGTGCAATTTACAGATAAACTGAGCGGGCCATGATTTACGTCTGAAAGCTTGATAAACTCATATTCTTGCTTGAGTGAGTAATATCTGCATAAAACCTAGAATAGGATTACAAGTGTTCATAAATTGTGTGTGCCATAACTCAGTCAGACCGATGTCGAACCGTGCGTGTTTTTTGGACGGCGGGGTGGATCAAGACTGGAGCTTTTCGAAAGTTTAATTCTTTGTTAGAGGAAACCGGGTCTTGTAGGGGTTGTTTGGGCTGTCGCTCTACACGAAGAAAGGTGCAATGTGGTTGAATACGCTGAGAAAGCAGTTTATTTGATTCCTTGATTCAGTTATATGCCCTAAATACATTATATTTTTACAAAAACTTTTTTCTTTGAGATATAGGGTGTTGAAATAGAAAAATTACATTTTCTGAAATAACTGATGTTTAACGTAAACTGATGAAACTTGGGTCGTTGTATTATCTAAATGAATGTAAAAATTCATTAAATTGGCTTATAGTTATATCAAACAGTGGTGGAGATACAAGGGATTACTACAAAGCAGCCTTACAATTTGGACATTACTGTTATTAGTTGGAGAACTTGTTAGTGCTTTTAACTCTTAGTCCTTCCATTTTATTGGAAAATCTATGGTTTTGTTTGAATATGTTTTCACAGTTTTTTTAACAGTTATTTTCCAAGGAGACATTTGTATTTTTAATTATTAGCTACAATAGTTTGCAATAATAATGACTCTCTTTAAAATGAATTTTGCGATTTCTTTTGAACTGCTGACGTATTTGTAATAAACTCTACTTTCAATTTCTAATATTAGTTTTTGAAAAATTATTAGTGTTAGCTCGAATTGTAAGATAAGAAAAAGTATTGCGAGAAAAGACAAGAAATATTGCTGCGACAAGAATTCTTGCAAAGATAAAAAGAGGTCATATTTAAATGACCTTTTGCGTATGTAGCATAATACTTTATTTAAAGGTGATTCAACATATAAAACTATATTTAAAAGCAAAGTTTATTAAGTTTAGGTCCAGTTCTGCTGAACCTAAGTTCAGATAGTTACGTATGTGCTTCGAGCGGGACCGTAGCCGACCGACAGTAACCACCACCGTTACCAAATTTCCATGTTTCTCATTTGTGTTCAAGAGTCTCATAAAAATCATGCCAGTCTTGCAAAATTGCGAGACAATAAATTAACAACTCTCGAAAAAACAAGATAAGACGTGATCTAGCAGAATCGAGGAGGAACAAGAATTTAAAGAAACTCTTGTCTTATTTTGCCAGAAGTTTTCCCTCAACCAGCACTAAAAATTGTAATAACGTGGGGAAATAATATGTAAGTACAACACTACCAATAAATCTCCGGTGAAAGAAACAAATATTTTCACTAATTGTTCATTTGACTTCAGCAATTGTCACTGCCTACAATTTAAATAAATAATAATATCTAATATCTCTACCGCTCATTATAATCATGAGGAATAGCCCAGAAGTCGGAGACTTGTGCGGGAGAGGCGGTGGCATATTAAGCAACGACTTACGTAGGTAGGCCCTAACCACCATTCAGTACAGGAATGAGAAAACCTGAAAAACCTCATTAATTAGGGGGATGGTCAAATGTCAATCGGTATCAATCTCTCACACTGACCGTAGCCAACATTCTTCCACTCTACCATACCTGTAGAGAGGGTGCTAATGATTTTACAAGAGCTGAAATGTGGTGATTATTTTTTATGAGACAATATGCAGTGATTTATTTTTTCAGTGTCATCATCAAATGATACATATGATTTTTTTTCCAACTAATCAAATTTTCTCTATAGCAAAACTACATATTGCTATAAGTTAAAAAAAACTTTCTGAAAAAGTATGAAAACACTTTTTTTTATATATTATCGTTATGAATAAAAATAATTAGCTACAAAATTTTTCGAAATTTCAGCATGAAAGAGGATAGAAATCATCCTATAAAAGTCAAATGTAAATCCCACGTTTAATAGTATCAATTTAAACTACATAAAATTATAGGTGCTATACAGTGTTGAAGGTGTTCATTTATATTTTGACATTAAGGTAGGTATAAGTTTTATTATTAGAATTAGAAATAAAGGATACAAAAGTTATTCCTGTACCATCTTTTGGATTAATTTAAATAAATAAATGTCAAAAAGCATAGAGTTCTAAAACTATTGTAGCATTTATTTATTATATTTCAATTAAAATTTACACCAGACGGTCTCTGTAGTTGGAAAATTTACACAACATATTACACTACTGCAAGCAAATATTTGTTAAAATATATTCCTGTTATTCTTGTAAAATTTATCAAATCCTTTTTTCATGCGGTAAAATTTACGTCTTTTTTGCTATGTAGTGACTGTTCGTTTGTTCTTAATATCTAAATTCTGTCAACTGTCAAAACAACCTGATTTATTAAATCAGTAGCTTAAATTCCAGCAATACTAAACTTCATGGATTTACATATTTCATCGACAGTAAAATAAAGTGAATAGATACGTGTGTTGACGAAAGTATCATCGTACAACTATCTACAAATCATGTTATCTGGCTATAACAACTGTCCAGCTCCTCCATAATTTTGCTTCCGCGGTGGCTTTCGACGGTCCAGTTCCAAGTATGGACGTCGGCGTCTCGAACTGCGGCGGGCCGCGTCTAAAAGTGCCCTAAATCACGGCCCTAATGGCGCTATGAATCTGGATGTCCGCACTGATCAAATTAAATCCTTAGAACTGGCCGGCCATCCGTTACCGCTTCTTCTCGCAATGTTTGAGCGACCATGGCGGAAAACTCGACTGCGGCCGGTGATTTAGTGTCGACAGTCACCGGACCGTGTACGATGTGCGTTGTTCTTGGCCTGCAGTCGCCTTTGAGGGGGGTGACGTTCAAAATAGCTGTCCCACCCGCTAGATTTAAAACCGCATAAAGCTCAAATTTCTTAACATACCGATTTCTTAGTGGTGACACTTTTACGGAATGGAATAGAACAGAAACGTGTACTATAAGATTGTCCGTAAAGAAAGATGATGATCCTTATTCCGGATAACAAATTGTACGCCAGTGTAGCAAATATTTAAAATTTTTATTTTTGTTGTTTGCTGGTAAACGAGTTCAAATCGGAAACTGTTTTAGATGGTGTAACTTTCTTGATTTTTTTAGTGTAAGGAATCGCTGCTTACTTGAAAATTTATGATCAAGCTTGCAAGATCGGTAAATAACTAGACTTAGAAACACTTATTGTGCAAGACAAGATATTCTCAAATTTTTCAAGATTTCTTGCCAAAGCTAACACTAATAATACCACAGACAAAATGTTGAATTCACTATGCTAAGAATGTTTTTTCATTAGTAAATATAACTAGATTATTTTTGCAGCGCAGTTAATTCTTCAGAATATCTAGATTTTTGATGTCAAAGAACACACAAGGCTTTATTGATAGCAATTGTAAAAAAAAATATTTAAATTAACTTAAATACCTTTACAATAAAGTAAACAATACACTGCTGTTACTTTCCTCTCAAACAAAATTTTTGTTGAGTCTCTATCCAATAAATAATAAAGTAATTGAACCTACAATGCGGATACAGTTTACAGCGATTTTAATAGTTTCACAAATATTTTCTAATAAATGGCGAATGCGCTAATGTAAAATATACTACGTGCTGCCCAAAATTTGAAAACATCAAATCCGATCGATCCGATCTTTAAATATGTATACATTTCTACTTGTGTAAAGTTTTAAAATTTATTCAGTTACAACGACATCAGTTTAGCATTTATAATTTTTTGCGACACAAAAAGGATTAAATAATAATTCTTTTTTTTAACTTCTCTAAATAAAACTGTAAATGAAATGTTATATGAACATTAAACATAAAAAATAAAGACATAATAAATAACATTGTTATTATTTTTATTTATTATACTTCATTAAAATTCTTGAAAATAATATTAAAGTGGAGGAATTAATGCTTTTAATGAAGAGTACAGATTTAAATTGTTAGGAACTCGTGTCATGTCTTCCGTTTCAAACTATTGTAGGTAGAGGTTTCATGTGAACGGGAGAAATGCGTAATTTTTTTTAGCCGTGTCGCGGAAAAAGATTTCCGAAGTATTTCAAATTAGTGAAAAATCAGGGAGTGATTTTATTGGTTTGGCATCTGTTCTGATCTGCAAAAATTGTGTCGACGTTGTGACATGACCAGAATCCGAAGTGATTGAGGACAGGATGAAGCAGCATGAGGTTATAAGTCAATTTGAGAGACTAATCATCGACGTTGCCTGAACCTTTTCCTTGTGATGGAAGTCACTATACAGGTTTAATCAGAACTTACGGGTATCTAAAAAATTTTTTAAGAATGTAAAAAGTATTCTTACAAAAAAGGGCAGTTCAAAAATAATTTAAAAATACACTTCTGCACGACACTGGAAACTGGTCCACTGTAAAGCCCGACAAGGCAAAACATGCAATCGGCGATCGAACAAAAAATTGAAAGAAATTTCCAAGGACAGAAACGAATAACATTTTATAACACTTATTTTATAAAATCGTTCTAATATACTTATAATGTTATATTTATTTTTTGTATACATACCTACGTGCATCTAAAATACATTTTACTATTTAGGAATATTTTACAATTATAAAGAAAGAAGGGTTAACAACGCCATTGAAACATCTCTGAGTGACTCACAGATCCAGTAAAAGTAGCATTAAGACTCCTATGTTTTAGCAACGTACACATAGACAAATTGAAATTATAAACGTATAACAAAATTTCTGTTACAAAACCGTATTTCAGTGTCACTAAACAACTTTCAAATAGAAATGTCGCAAAATGCTATGTTATTTCTATTAAACCGATTAAAAAAAATGTTTTTTCTCCACCTAGTCCTTTCCTGATCAATGGAGGCTATTTTAAAGACTGACTCAAATTTTGTAATAAGAAACTTTTTCGTCGCATTCGCGACCGTGCCTCACTTAATTCGGACCTTACCCCTCGGCGACGACCACGGCACGGTACGGGTCTCCACCGGGCGACGTATCCTAACCGATGACACGTATTGTATTCAAATTATAGGTCGTGACTGGATGCAAGCCGCATGCGCAGATATGGATTTGTTTATCGCCAGTGCCCGACATAAATGACTGCCCGTTGACAGATCTATGGGTCGCATGAAAGGAAACCGTATCTACAATGGCCTATCTGCATAATGCATCGCTAGAATTAAGGCCGGTTCAGGCGGAGGCTCTAGCCGTACTACATGACATAGGAATCGCGCGAATGCTTCTGCTGTTCTTCGGTTTTCGTAGGGATATTGTTCATTGAGAGAGGAATCCTGCTACCTTCCAAAAGCATAAACAAAATGTAAAGTTATTTGAAGGCTTTTAGAAAACACAAAGAATAAAGGCGAGGTGTTTGTTCATGTTATAATTACTTAACTAGCATTTCATACTATTAACTTCAAGTACTCTTATGTGGGTTTCAGAGAAAGAAATTTACTTACACAATCATATTTACAGTAAATAATAATATAAGTAGTAATGTAGGACAAATTATCTAATCTAAGTCAATTTCTTTTGACGTTTCTCAAGGTTCCATTTTAGAACCTACCCTATTTAATATTTATATCGGCCAGATCTCTAAATTTACGAAATATTGTACTGAAATGAATAGTGACTTCCAGAATAGTTACAATGTTTCTAAAAATCATCAATTGGTTAGAATCTATCAAGTCAACTACGATTTGATTAGTAGCGTAGTGTAACAACTGAATTAAATATCAATCAATACTTATTCAAAGATTATACGCATTAAGATTTGTCCTCACAAATATTATAATATTAATTGCAGTACAAAGAAAATACGAAACATTAGTGTTAAGTCACTTCAGCTTCCGTACACGAGAAGAAGAAGAATTAGAACAAAAGTCAATGACTTATTAGGGAGAAGAGGCCGCGTATTATTACTAAGTAACTGAATTTGCGACCAGAAATAACTTACGTTGCTGATAGTGCTAGTCACCATTCAAAACTTGTATGGGTAAAACCAGGTTCCCAACAACTTCCTTCCATACTATGCTCTGGGCGAGAAGACCAAACTCGCGATCTCAACAACAACCATCGTTAATTTAACAGTATGGTGCAACGCATAGATGGCAATAATTGCTAGCTATCAGCACTTTTGTATGTGAATGCATTCTTTTAACAGCAACGGCACATCACCATCACTCCTTTGCGCTAGCACGACATCCACAGTATTTCTCCGTTGGAACATTTAGTTGGTCAGGTGATGTTGATGTGGCAGCGTGTTTTAACGCTTGACTATATATATATGTATCCAATATCTCATTTTCCTTTTATTTTCTTTTCTCTATCTAATAAAATATCAATCAGAGCCACTAGTAAAGTGGAAGAAAAAGATAACGTCAGAAGACTACATTAGACACTCAAAAATAGTCAACCTATGGAGAAACTTAGAAAGCCATCTAGGGAAAACTTAAAGCAAGATCTTGGTTATACTGTATTTTAATCCTAGTGTATAGTTGAAACCATTCCTATCCAGTAATTAGTGTGAAGCTACCCCTTTCGTACAAGCAATTCATAAAAGTTAAGTTACTGCAATATTACCAGATTCGCGTTTTCTTCATAGGTTGACTATTTTCGGTACCTCTTTTGGCGTTCTATGTATTTTATGATTTGTATAGTGTCGATATGTTATTAATACTAATTATCGCATGTTACTTTACAAATATTAAGGAAATTTGCAATATTAATCGAAATAATACCGAAAGCATGTAATAGTCCTGTTATTCACAGAATATAATGTAATAATTCTATTTCACTTTGTAATTTTAGCAGTACAAAGTTCTGAAAATTTAATAAACATTTTCAATAATATGTATTTTTACAGATAGTTATGGTAAACACATTCCAACGCATCCAACAGCGTTCCGATGATCGACTTGTCTATACAACCATGTGCGTTATACATACTGTATTGCATTTGAAATTAGACGAGACATTTAAAGTATGTATGTACAGTTTTGTGGTGCTGGAAAATAGTGTATGAGCGGCTCTTTGAAGGTGACTTAAAAAATACATGTTGAAATGCGCATTGTGTGGTGCAACATTTATAGTCGCCCGAAAATACAACATAGGTGTAGAAATTGTCTGAAGCTATTTATTTGTGGCATAATTTTAGTTTTCTTAAGTTTTATTGGGTTTTTTTGCCACACTTCTAAAAAATAATAAAAATTAATTAAATAAGCCCTTGCGCCAAACGGAACAGTCAAGGGTTATTTTTGAAACTAAGTTTGCCTAACCAAAAAATCTCACACTGAAAAAAGCAGATAAGTAAAAAATAACAAAAATCACGTCAATAACTTTTCTCGTATTTAATAATAGTGCAATAACACATCTGACTGATAAAGAAATAGTGTATGTAGCAGATTAACGCGCTAATAAATCAACCGTAAAAAGTTATTATTCTTGTTGTTCCTACTGGTAAAATGCCTCGATCATTACTGATTCTCATAAGCATCTAATAAATTCATATTAATACCATAATATCTGGATTACTGGTGATGTATTGCTAAGTTTGTCTTCTCTTCCATCGATCATACTTTACATATGATTTACATACCATGTCAATATTTTCAAAAAATCTTATAGATTTATTTTTCTTAACTTCTTAAAACTCTTTTTATCTTGTTATAGAAACATTTGCGGACTCATATGCATAGAAATTGCTCAAGAATAAAATGCCGTTAAATTTTGGAATACTCTGTAATATTTTTTACATAAATAGGCATACCTAAGCAAAATTACTTTATATAACTACATTGTTTTACGGATATTTTGTTAATTTACACACTATATGCGTACTTCATTTCCATGATGTATAAGTATATGTTTAACAACAACACAAAACAACAGATAACTCGCTCAACAAATTTATTTTACGTAAAGATGTATTTTAACAATTATGGTAATAACTCTCCGATTAATTCAATGCTTAGTTCTTATAATGAGTATTTCAATCATATTGATTTGTTTTGTGATTTGTTTCCCGTTGTGAGGCGCGATGCTGTTTCTGTATTTAGTTAGTTTCGTAGTTTTTTTTTGTTCTCTGCTGTTTTTTTATCTATATTTTTTAAATTATTTAAAAGTATTTGTGCACAGAATGTTATACAAGGTGTAATCCTGTAATTGGAATTTGTTCGAAATTCTGTTGGTTTACCTCTACTAATAATAAATAAATAAATAAATAAACATTAAATTAATAATTACATTACATTCTTACAAAGAATGAGTAAATTTACATATTGCATTGAAATTTCACAAGGGATTAGTAACTTTACAATCTTAAGAAAAATTACCATGATAGTTATGGACATAAAAAAATCATGGTAAATTTACATAAATCATTTTTTCAGTGTATAGTGGCTCATGGAGTTAAAAATAGAAACACCTGACATAATAGGAGTTTGATGTTGCCGCATCTTAAAAACCTTTTTGCTGCCATAATTCTGTTACGGCTGGCTAGTCATTTACGTTTTGTAGTACAGTTTATCATACAAAATTAAGGCCCTCATATTTCGAACATTATGTATGTTCTTAAAGGTAGAACTATAGTTCTAAATTCGAAAAATGTGTCAGCAATCTATGATAATAAATAAACAAAGACTGTTTAGTAAAATAAACATACGAATCCTGAAATATCCTAGCGTGCAAAGATGCTACGAAAAGTTGGCTGTGCTTTACATAAAGAAGGCGGGGGGTGGCGGCGGTCCCCACCCCCGGTAAAAACTTAACACTTACATAATTCTTCCCCGGCGCACCGATATTATCTTATATTTAGGCGGCGGTCCCCGTTACAATAGAGATTTATATGATGGCTTTAATGAAAGCCGGGTATTAAAAAGACGCGGTACGTCAGCACTCCCTCTGGCGGCGGCCGATTCCGCGGCCGCCTCCGTTAAATATTAACGCTGGGCCGGAGTGATAAGTGCAGCGCACCACTTAGCGCTGAATTAGCGCCGTCACGGGCCTCTAGATCTACACACGATACTTCGGAATTACGGCGGTGCGTGCTTTTTTGACTAATTCTCCTCGAAGATGAGGCGGCGTCACGGGTAGACGCTAATTGGGGGCTTATCGGGAATTTATGGGGGTGCTCACACATGGAACCGGTGCGAGAAGGTACGTGAAAACTGCCGATGTTTTATGGGACGCAGGAATGAGATAGCACGTGAAAAGCATCATGGGGTTTTAAGCAGCAGCGCTAAACGTTCCGTTATTTTTATTTTTTTATTAATTTCTTACCACACTAATATAAATTATTTTTAATATTACACTCTAGATTTTTCATTATTTATTGTTCAGATCAATAGAGTGCAATAATACACTAGAATGTTTCCATGGAAGTCATGCTGTTCCTTGCAGCTCCGGATAGTAGTCCTGAATTAGTTTGTAGCTAATCCGCAATGTGAACAAATTCTTAGTCTATTTTTTCCTTCCAAACATTCTCGTTGTCTTGCACGTCTATTGAAATTTAATTGCCAATAAATAACAGTCATCTCGCATATCTCAATATGAAAAATTGTGTCTCAGAATTTTTCGATTTTGTAAAGTAATTGATATTAACCAAAACTATATAAATACCTTGCATTTAGAAATAATTATTAACTTTAATATACATTTTGTCTAATAATTGTTCAAATTTAACTTACTATTGATGCCTACTACGTTAAAATATTGTACAGAGAATTATGCAGCTGATTATTGAAAAGCTATTATCTCGAAAACGGTAAATTACTAGCCTAACTAATGACTAGTATATCTGAAGGGTAAAGAACTGTTACCAAGTTCTACGTAAAATTTATATGGAACTTTACTAACTTTATTACATAATTTTCATGTAAAATTTATATTAATTTTTCCAGTATAATTATATTATTAATGTTCCTCAATCTGCATTTTAATGTGCAAATGTTAAATTAATATCAATAAGAAGCTTACTCGTTAAATAACCAACAAACATAAGCAAACTACTTAATATTTATTTTAGATAACTTTGAAGATACCTTGGTATAAGAGTGATTCAAAACTTATCGAAAATAAATTGGGAATAGATGCGTCATGAAAAATGAAGTCGATATTGTAAAAAAAATTATAAAATCCTTATAGTTTCCGAAAAAAAATAATTATACAAGTTCTACTAGTATCAACCTTTATATCGTTAGACTATTGTAGTCTCTAGCCAGGCGATTTCAAATACCCGATTACTTATCGATTAACTTTTTTGTGATGCAAGTATTTACATTTACAGTTTTTCAAATATCAAAAATGACTTACATCTATAGCAACTCGCAGTTGATGGATATTCTTTTAATTGATGATGAAGTGAAAATGCTTTTGCAGAACAATTTCCCGGTAAACATGTTCCAAATGCAGCTACTTTTATAAAGATGTGCAGTGAGTGTAAGTGTAATGCAAACACTGGCGTGTACGGGAAATTTGCAACCGAATTGTGGAAGAGATGGAGGTCCAGGGCGTCCAGGGCAGTGTGGTGTGTTATACACAAGGCTCAATTATAGCTTTACCATCTACAGCGTGTCCAAACATTAATACCAAGGGAATTGACGAGGAGGACCGATACTATGACCGCCATGATCTTCTGACTTTAAATCATTTGGAATAATTTTTGTGAGGATATTTAAAAAATGAAGTATATTGCACCGAAGTAGACACTACTGTTTTACGCAAACGTACCTATCGTAACTGCTGCCAATAATTTCATTTCATAAGTTCAAAACAAGACGCAGAAACATTTGTGTTAGTTTGTGGAAACTGGATAAGGGGCCCAAAATGTTGTTGTAACATCAAGGATGTCAAACTATTTTACTAATTAAAACCATAAACTAATAACAACAGTGGCAAAAGTAGTTGAATTTGCTGTATAAAAATAAGTGTTGTAAACTGTTTAAACTAATTTATTTCTTTCCTTGGGATTTTCTTTCAATTTTTGGTTCGGTCGCCGATTATACGTCTTATCAGGTATTACAGTGGACCAGTTTCTAGTACCGTACGGTGTATTTTTAATTCAGTTTGAACTGGCCTTTTTAATTTTATTTTTACAAAATTGTATTTATAAGAGTTGCCCGTCATTCATTTTTTTTTAAGATAAGTTCTGAATCACCCTGTATTTAGAGAAAACAAATCTATATACAGGGTGAACCTTAAATAAGTACAAGTATAGCTCACTGTGTAGAACACATAATTAATAGTTTTTTTTTTACAAAAAAATCAGAAATAAAAAAATGAAATTTTACATAAATTTTGCAATTTTTCTGTAGAAAACTTGTTGAGGACCGCTGACTTTCATATATTTATGAGTCATAGTACTGCAGATTGAACGTGTGGTTCACAGTGATGCCAGTGTTACACAAATGTCTTTGCTTTTCTTGATATTAAACGCATACGTCAAGCTGCTATTTTGTTATTTAATATTGTGTGTACTTTTATTTTTTTTAACTTGTTTCACTGATTATAGTGCGAAATCACTTTATGGTTAGTACTGACTCATTTGGGGTTATGTGGCGAAAATTAAATTTAATATGCTGTGTGAAAATCATAGTTTTTCGTTATACTTCATAAAATAACACTTGTGTCTCTTTCTAACAGTGTACAATGATATTTAACTTGTGAAATGTGGATTAATGATTAAATAGTAATTTTTTTTAAGAAACAGGTAAGCTTGTGTGCACGTTTATGTATAATTTTTGAACGTTGAACATAGTAATATCATGTAATATCTTCCTAAATACTTTATGGTACCCAACTTTACTGTACTTATGCTTCAAACAAGTATTTTTAAAATAGAAAATAACCATATTACTTTACTATTACGTTAAGAAAACTTAATATTTATATTAGAGGAGATATGGCAACCTCGCAACAAATCATATGATTCATTAGGTTGGTTATCACAGCGGTCCTCAAAATGTGGTTTTTTAAAAAAAAAATAATATCTCCGTAAATATTAGATATTTTTAAAAATGGCTTTCACTAGACTGATCTATATGACGAACTACACCAGCAGTTAAAATATTTGTACTTATTTAAGGTTCACCCTGTATATAATCTTTATGTTGTCTATAATAACGTAACAACATACCTAACCTTCAACTATACATTATTAATATACAAAACTTCAATACAAAATAAGGTGAAGGTTCTGTCACTTGTTTTTTTTTGCTTGTATTTCTCAGAACTGTTGTTTTTTAAAAGTGCAATGAATAAGTAGGTACATGAAATATGTTAGGACATTTGTGCATACTCTGTAAAATATAACACAACAGCATAAAAACGATTACAAGTATGGTACAAAAATTTTAATAGAGGACTGAACATCTTGTTTGTAAATTCACAATACATTATGTAAATACATAAATAATATGGCGTTCATAAGGAAATCAAAAGCCGACTATATCAATTTAGACATTTTTTTTAACACACTATAAGTTGATTTTAACAAAACTAGTACACTTTCAACGTTAAAATCTTCAACAAAAATTTAAGAAAAGCCCGTTAAACGTATCGATCGCGAGCTGCCATAAAGGAAAGATATATAAGCTGCGAGTGGCTGCTATAATTTCTATATTTGTTATTTACGAAGCTGGAGATAAGTGGGTGATTTTTTCCATTTCGTACGCCATGCATCACCCTGTGACGCGATAAAGAGTCCCTTGTGAACAAAACAGAAGAGCAGTTCTACCCCATGACGGAGTCAGAGGAAGCGGTGACTACCAGGACCGTACCTATGGCATTTTTGAAGAGGGACAAATGAAAGAACATGTATAGGTATCTCCCATGCTAACTGCAAATAATACTAACTAAGAGGTCAATTGTAGCATCGGTTTTTACAGCTCCATCTGTTATTGATGTTCAAACCGGCTTACATAAGAGAGTGTGTTAGAAAGAACTAGAGACGAGCGTAGTTTATTTGCCTCAAATTGACGTTGAATGTTTGTGGATAGTGCTTTTGTATTTTCTGCACTAATGTCTCAATGTTTTATCTATCCATTGTTAAAGTATATCTTTTTATGGTTACGTAGACGTGCTGAAAATGGTATTTACATATTTTTGATTATTACACGCTCGCATTGATGTTGATTATGATTTTGATGTTATGCGTCATCTTCAACTCAATTCAATGTGAATTATTTGCAATATAGCAATTCAAGACTCAATTTGTCAACTTCACTACCTGTTTTAGATCTATGCCACTTTCAAAAGTGACAGTAGATTATATTCATCCATTGTCGAAATGTAAATATGACTTAATTGGCGACTAACAATGAACCAACCAAACCAGAAATAAATTGCAGTGCTTTTACCAGAAAAAATATTGTTGGAACAGATCTGTAACCAAAAATTAGTGTCTGCAGCTTAAAAACAGAACATGAAGATTGTAAAGAAAGAAATTTGAAAATATATTAACCTTGTGCTTAGTTTATTGTGGCGATCTCTAAGTAAATACAATCTAGAAGAAGCAAGGAGGAGTGGGGAAGTAGCTGTTGCGTCAACGACGGCTTTTTTATTTGTAATAATTGCCTTTCATATTAACTGAAGAGGATCATAGATTTTAATGCTCAGTATTTCAGAGAAAAGCGTGCTTTCAATTTAAAATTTTTCAATAAAAATAACGAACAAACATCGAATTTATAATGACCGTTGGAAATCTAATCACAAACAAAAATAATAAACGTCAGTGCATTGTTTATATGTAGGTGCTATCGGTTTCTAAAAAATATAATATGAAACGACATTATACTACGTTGCACGAGAAAGTTTCAGCAGTACATATATATATATATATATATATATATATATATATATATATATATATATATATATATATATATATATATATATATATATATATAAATGGTATCATTACGGATACAAGAAAAAACTAAAACAACAAACCCATTTTTTTAAAAACGACTGACACTGATATTAAATGCAATATTGGCACTTCTTATAAAGTAGCTCTACAAATTGTCGAAGCGAATGAATGATGGAGTGCTTATTAAGAATTGTGCAATAGAAATGGCAAAACAAAATTGCCAAAAAATTCAAAACAAGCTCAGTGGTACATCAAATAATTACAAGACGTGAAGACCAGATCAATCAATATGTTTATGTATCTAAAAATTTGCACGAGACAATTGAAAAATATAAATATTTCTCTCCTGGACGAAAGCACTAACCTACCCTACATTACCCAACTTTATTCCAACTATTCAAAAGCATTTCAGTGCAGCAGACAAGATGCTTGATTTCATTCCTCTTCATGGTACAACTAAAAATACGGATATTTTTGAATGTGTAAATAAGGTGGTATCAGACCACGGGGAATGCGATGAAATGTTCCTGTATTGTCACTGATGGAGCCAGAGCTATGATAGAAACTGAAATTAGATTTGCAGAACTCTTAAAACAAAATAATATTATCTATCCTGTAATGCACTGCATTGTTTACCATAAGCACCTATGGAGAAACTCCTTATGTCAAATGAATGTCATGAAAGTGGTTCCTAAAATAACTAATATTATAAGAGGGGGCAATTCTTTGACTCTGAAAGGTTGGTGTTTTTTTTTGGTTGGAAGTAGATGTTACAAATGAGGACTTCACACCAATATTCGTTGGTTAAGCGTCGGAAATTGTTTGCAACACTTCTTCGGAGATTCATATTTTCCTTAAAAATTAACTGACCTGACATTTTATATGATCACATAAGATGTTTTAAAAATAAAATGAAGCTTTTCAAGTCTTCATTAGAAAAATGCGATTCCCCATTTTTTCTAAACTCTAGAGCACTCTAAAGAAATGAATGATTTTGAGAAGTATCATATTTAACTCATATAAAATACATTAACACAATTTCAGTTATTACTCAGCCACTTATATTTGTTGTTGTTGAGAACGTAAGTTGAACAGACTTTTAACTGGAATTGTGTGATTTGCAGTCAGATCCTTTTTACCAGAGAAGGACCGTCAAGTCAAAATATATGTGTTCCCTGTCTGATAAGTCACTTACTCAGTTGCTTCGTTTGTCAACAACAAATATTAATGTTAATATAGATACACTGATTAGTGAAAACCATCGTCCTCAACCTGCTCACATAGTTTTTGTATATGTGTTATTTTTTGAATACCTAAATAAAAATAATTATACAAACACATTTCTTTTTGTACTTATTACAAATCACTGATAACAAAGTAAGTAAGTAACTGCATATGAAGTATTTTATGATGCGACTCTCACAACTGCAATTTTATTTATAGCCACTTGATGTTGGATAGCTCTGGTAAAAATAATAAATGCGTTATATTTGACACAAATTCGGTTTTAATATACTCGCGTCAAGAATTCAGACGACTTACGTCATACGAACAAATGAATAATTTATTATATTTTTATCAAAATATTTAAGAAACTGCAACTGAGAGTAATACAACTATATATACTACACTAAATGTTTGCATTATATATTGCACTAAATTGCAAAAAATTGTTGTTTTTAACGCGACCAAATATCGAAAATTACGTTGACAATAAAAACAATTGCCTAATGTCAACCATGACGTAAGACGTCTGAATTCTTGACGCGAGTATAGTAACATTGCATTTTCTTTCAAAAATTTTATTTTCTCGATAAAGATAACCATATTCCTGGAAATAAAATTGAATTTGTATTCGCAAATTTAATGATACCAGTTCACATTGCATCTGAAATATTTAATTTAACTGTGCCATACTTAACTTCGACTGTTGTTAAATGTGGGGATTTCGAACCCCCGAGTTCACCCTTTCAGCACGGCCTCGTCGGAGGCAATTCATTTTTTCGATAACACACACCGGCGTCAACTGTGAAATTTAAATACGAACGCGATATATTTATATTAGATACAGCAGTCGAATAAGTTTAGAATTATGAGTGCCATTCGGCAAGGCAGGATGCGATGGCGGGAGAAATTTACACTTGTCGAATAAATTACTCGTGAAAACGGGGAGAGAGAGGCAATAAGTTAATGCAATCCGAATATTCAGAAGCTAATTAGGAATGTACTTTAGGCATTCGAAAAGATTGCTCTGCATAATAATGAACCGCCTGCCTAATGTTGCTAATGCTGTTAAATATTTCGGAAGTTCGTTGGAAACGTTGTTACACAACTAAAGTTGACGGTTATGGACAATATTATACGACTTTTGTACCTAAACCTGAAGGAAATTTAAAAGGTTGTTGAAAAAAATGTATACAGAGGATTTGCAAATTAGCCTGCTATATTTTATCAGGATATTCTAGGATAACATAATATTTAAATATTTGGCAGGAGCGTCTTAGTACTGAGTGTTATAATAAATACTGCTCAAACTTTTTTAGATGTCTATAGTCCTTTCAAAGAAAATATTTTAGATAATTTGGCAGGGAAAAAGAAGAACATTTGTCATTTTACCGTTTTCGAAAAAAAAATGATTTAAGAATTATGTTATACAGGGTGTAGCGTCTTTAATGCAGAAAAAATAAAATAATACAGATTAATGCGTATATTCGGAATAAAATAGTCAAATCAAAAAGTTCTAAACTTATTCACGTTTTGCCAAGAAAATATGTCCTAGTACGTCTCTGTCCAAAATGTTATACCTACCGTTTAACAGCTATGAACCTAGCGGTTGCCTATTCAAGTCAGTGTTGCCAGATGGTATAATTATACGGAAACTTGTAAAATTAACAAATAAAGAGATAAAGGGTTTCCATATACTAATTAATTAATTTAGGCTAGTTTTTAATAAAAGCCTGGTACAACCTTACCGAAATCTCTCTTACAATTATTGTTATTGCTCCTTCAGGGCTAGACTAGCCATAAAAATTAATTGCGAAGGGTCGGCAAAGTTTAAAACAAGTGTTTTTTGTAGTTCATCAAAATCAATATAAATGTGGACAATAATTAATAACTTTAGGTAATTTAATAGAATCCTCGTTTTAATAAAGAGAAATAAACTATAAATGTGGAGTACTTATTTCTCTGTAAACGATAATGTACCATTAAAACAGCAAAACAAACACAATGCAAATCCATAAATACAATAACGTAATGCATCGATCTTTGATTTAAATTCAGTTCCAATGTATTCAAATACAGCGGCATGCCACAATATATACGTGGAAAGGGATTAGTAAATATTTAGCTTCACTGTTGAACAATTTCCTTCTTTCAAAAGTTCTGAAAACGTCATAAGTGAACATCTAGTTTGTACATAATGAAATTATTTTACTTTTGTTATTTTTTATTTAACGATACAACATACTAAACTTTCTAAATCGATAAAAAGAAATTTTATGTTAAATTCGACTTCTGGGTTAATTCTCGTGATTATAATGATGGATAGATATATTATTTAATTATACGGGATCCTCCCGAAATTTGTCTCCTGTCTTTTACTTATTTTACAATTCAAAACACGAAAAAAGTGTAAGAATTCAAGTTGCACAAATTACACAGGTCCACAAAAAAAAGTGTTGTGTGCTGAGGGTCCCATTATATTTTTTCCTGCTGAACACGAATCTGAAGTCAAAATGGAGGGTCGCACAGCAAATTTTAGAGAAAACCTATAAAAACGATAAAAAATTGCATCAAAAGTTTACGCAGGTCCACAAAAAAAAGTCATATGTGCTGGGAGTTAGACTATATTTTTCGTTTGTATTTTTTCCCGCTGAACACGAATCTGAAGTTAAACTTGGGGGTTACACAGCAAATATTTGAAAAAACCTAAAAATGGATAAAAATCACTTTCTCGTAATTTATTCTATATGATACTCTCTAAAACTGAAACAATGAGAAATGCTGCTATTTTACAGTTATCTTGGTATAGTTATAGCTGTAAAATAGTAAATATTCACTAATTCACAGCATTTCTCATTGTTTCAGTTTTAGAGGCTATCATATGGAATAAATTACGAGAAAGTGATTTTTATCGATTTTTTTAGGTTTTCTCAAATATTTGTTGTGTAACCCCCAATTTTAACTTCAGATTCGTGTTCAGCGGGCAAAAATGCAAAAGAAAAATATAGTCTAACTCCCAGCACACATGACTTTTTTTTTGAATCTGTTTAAACTTTTGATGCGATTTTTATCGTTTTTATGGGTTTTCTCTAAAATTTGCTGTGCGCCCCCCATTTTAACTTCAGATTCGTGTTCAGCGGGAAAAAATACATGGAAAAAATGTAATGGGACCCTCAGCACACACCACTTTTTTTTGTGGACCTGTGGTATCAACGAAGATAATGTCGCGGCCGGCCTGGCAACAGCCTTCTTCATCTAGATGAAGAAGACTGTGGCCTGGCTTATGTTAATGTTCTAAAAATATACAGCTTCCTTTAAAAAATTTAGCTCCAAAGAAAATATTTAAAAAAATTGATATGCACATATCTTAGGGTATGTTATACTATTTTCCTTGGCAAGAAAGAACGTATCGTGTAAACCCTACGGCCGAATATGAGTTATTCGCAAGAATTCAATAATATAACGCGAGAATATTTCGGTGTAATCATGTAATATGTAGATTAGGCCGTAATGTTATGTAATTCGTGATAAATCTTCAGTATCTGGACGATCCTTTGTGCTGGGGAATGTTCGAGTGGCAATTATTTATCTGGAAACAATAGCGGGTGAATATTTCATTAGACGAGAAGGTGCACGGCATAAATATCCGCCCCCGGCCCCACTCACTTGTATTTCTGAGCCTCCAGAGCTTGAATACCGTCACTGTATCTGTGTTGAAATATTGGCATATTAGGAGACCTCCGGGCGGCAGTTTCTTCGCCAGGAATTTTAAGCCGCTCCTACAGGAATGCCACATAAAAAATATATCGACTAAAGCCTCTGTCACACAACGCGTATGGACGCGTACAACATTCAATTGTCATTATTTATTTATTTTTAATGTCTTTGTTAAGCTAAGGCAATACGAAACTTTATTACGGTAAACAAACATATGTACATAAACCGTTTACAATTACCTAACACCATTTCATTTCAAAATTGGTGCTTTGACCAGTGTAATGTTTGATGAAACAACTTTTAAACAGTTTGGAATTACACTTATGTACCTATATAATTTATATTTTCGTAACTGGGACAGAAACATTATAGATTAAACACATATGTTTCTTTAATGTATCGAATCACTGATGATTATAAGGTATTTTTTGCTATCAAAACATATTTCAAAATGTAATATTAATAAATGAATTGATACAGCATTGTAAATAAACTTTACTTGAAAATGGCGATAGTTCTGAAAAACTCACAAAGATAATTTTTTGTCCAAAATTAAACGGAGAATCCAAAAAATTGTGTTTTTTTTATTTAAAGCCAGTAGTACTAAAGCAACAGACCCCTATTTACTCTGCCACTGGTAAAGTAAAAAAAAATAAAAATTGTCCGAAGATCACATGTACAGTGTCAAATTATAGTGTCAAATTTTACAGACAAAACTTTATCACTTACAGAAAAATTCAAAAGACTATTTTTTTTTTTGGAAAATTTCAACGGGCTGTATCTCAAAAACTAAACAATTGTCGGATATAGTTTATTTAGCAAAATAACATTATTTTTTATGATATATTGGTTTTTGAAGTTTGATGAAAAAAAGTAGACCACCCTGTATATGTATAAAGGGAGAGAGAGAGTTTAGTACAAAATCTGTAGAGGCAGACAGAAATGACGTTTTAAAAAGGTCTTAAAAATTTGGGAATATACATGTAAACTTATAAAACAATTAAACCATACCTTTAAAGTTAGAATTTTAAAATACTAGGAAAGTATTTGGAAAATTTGAGCTTTGGGGCAGCCTAAAAAAATTACATTGTATATTTTTCAACTGCATATATCACAAGTAATCTATAAAAAAACATATTTTGGGTTACTATCAAATTTTTTAACCTTTGAATATAAAATCTAATTTTGGTAGCTTAATTTTTTAATGCATTTTTAAGTGGCGCCCTCTACTAGTGACGTCAAAATTAGAAACATATTTGAATTTCTCGTCCGCAAAAACTCCTAATTTACAAATTTTATGTAAATATTTGGATTTCTTAAGAAGTTATTTACAAATATCGAAAATTAAATTTTAACTTTAACACCCTGTAACTCCGTTAATAACCAGTTTTGGAAAAAAATGTTATAGAAAGAGGTAGCATTTATTTTTGGTCTAGAATTATCCCCTGAATTTTTTGCTCATCATTTCCGGACACCCTGTATATCATCAATTTAGATTGCAGGTTTGTTTAAGTACACATTGTGTACTACTACAGACACTTCCATTTACGCATAGTCCAAGATCCCACTGCAAAGTACCTTCACCCAAATGTTAATAGAAAAAATTGCATTTAAACACGTGTTTCATGTATATCCTTTGGCTAGGTTGGCTAGTCAAAGCCGAGTCCTAGAGGCATTAATTATGCATTAAAAAACATTATTTTTTCCTTGCCGCACGGTAGACATAAATTTTTTATTTAAATGTTCATTTTTTCAAAATCTATTGAAGATATTAGTATATTAATCTTGACACATGTTGTACCTACTTATATTGGGAATAAAAATAACTTTTTTTCAAAAAAAAAAAAAAAAAAACAGCCTGGAACTGAATCTGTCCTTGAGCGCATACCTGCACTTTCGTTTTATTTCATGCGCTCAAAATTTAAACTTTTCGCGAAGGGTTGTCACACTTTAGGCCCAAAAATATTCAGACAACTCTATTATATTCTTAAAACGCAGATTATGAACTTTTATTAGTATATATTTTATTGCATTAAACTAATTTGTAGTTCACCTCCATAATTAATATTTTTAATGCATAATTTATTTATTTATTTATTTATTTATTTATTGGTGTCAATATACAATAATGTATTTACACAGGTCAAATAAGGAGAAACACAAAATAAAAAATTACAAAAACTACAGTAAAATAGACTAACGCTAAGAACACTAAACACTAAAAATATCATCATAATCATTTTGTAAATTGTCTCTATTTCTTGTGAGGTGGGAATGAATTTCATTCCTGGACGTATAACTACCTATATTGTTTTTTATATGCATTAGGCATTGTAGAATATATATATATATATATATATATATATATATATATATATATATATATATATATATATATATATGCATGGAACTGTTAATATATTAAGTTCAACAAATTTCAGTCTACAATCGTCTCTATATTTAAGTCCGCTAATTTATCTTATAGTTCTTCTTTGTAATGCAAATACATCAGAGGCTGAAGTAGAGTGACCCCAAACTAAAATTGTATATGATATCACAGAATGACCAAGACTGTGGTAAGCTGTTTTCAAGGTTTGTTGAGATACTTGATGGTTTAAGCTACGAAGAAGGTACAAGTTTCTTGATATTTTGTTATATGTAATCAGTGTGACAATTCCATAACAATTTTGAATCCAGGTGAACCCCCAGAAATTTAACAGAATCAGGACTTAAAATACCTGTGGTTTCTCTAAGGCTAAATATTAATGTTTCTGTTTTAGTGAAATCAAGATTTAATTTATTGGACAAAAACCAGTTTTGAATTGTTAATTCAGCTTGACGAGCCTTTTCAATCAAATCATCAATTATAGGACTGCGGTTAGTAATATTAGTATCATCGGCAATCGTAAATCATTTACATATATTAAAAAGAGAACCGGGCCAACAATAGATCCTTGTGGTACACCGGCATCAATACCGAGATATGAAGATGTTGAATTATTGTGAACAACATATTGCTGCCTATTACTGAGGTATGAGTATATTAGACCAAATTTTTCAGTAAAGATAGAATGTAACACACAGTCAAATGCTTTGGTGAGGTCTAGGAACTGAGAACATAAATTCTTTTTGCTCAAAACCCATGTTGATCTGCGACACTAATTTATCTATGGCTAAAGTTGTAGAGAGTTTATTTCTAAAACCGTATTGATTTGACTTAAATAAATTTTCTTTCTCAAGATAAGATATTATTTTAGTTTTTAAAACATGTTAAAATTTTTTTGCAAATGTTGGTATGATAGATATGGGTCTGTAAGTTTGAAGGATGCTTCTAGGATCTGGCTTTGATTAGCTAACCTAGCCAATTCGTGTTAGGATATACATGAAACACATACCTAAATGCAATTCTTTCTATTAACATTTGGGTGAAGGTACTTTGCTGTGGGATTTTGGATAAGCAGCTAAATAAAATTATTGATGTTTTGCTTATCCACATTTACTATTTAAATTCTCCTCAAATAATACAATAACTTTTAAAATGCCTTTATATGACACACATTAGTTTCCAGTCAAACCAAACGTTTTAACAATTATTTTCACATATTTATAAACAAAAGTCAACAACCTTATATGCAGAACTTCACTTGTTTGTGGGACACGTCAACTTCAATATGCAATGTATGATGTAACAGGAAAATCTATTATTTTATTTAAATCACACTGACACAAAATATTCTTTTTAAATATTTTTATAATGGCTTTATTCACACCACATACCAACTAACAAATAATAAATTATAAAAAAAACAAATGATCAATTACAGAAAAATTTAACAAGAGGAAGAGATGAACCGTATTTTATTAAATATTAGTAAAATATTCAACTCATTTAGATCGTGACATTTTATTAAGAGCCCGTAATGTCGAACTAACGAGAAGCTTAACATTGTGTATGAATGCTGAGGGACGTAATTTTGAACATTTATTATAATCTTTGTTTTAACTTACTTTAGTAACTACATCTACATTTCCATTATTATTTTAAATACTGTCTGTTACTTTTTCTGTATTTGATCATATTTTTTTTTGTAATGTATTATTAACAAATAAATATGATCTTGAGCCATTAATACAATCTTGTAATAAATAATAATTCGCATAATTTTCATATCAAAATACCATAATTTACAAAACTGTGATAAGTATTATATTTTGAATGAATTTTTGTATAATTTATGAAATAATAAGACAATTTAGTGAATTTAAAAATTATAATAAATTTGTTATAAAATTTATAAGTATAAAACTATACTTGAGGGGGCTCAGGCGCGGACCCTTAAAACAAGCGTAGGCCCAGGAAAGGACAAATAAAAAATAACTGATTTTTGGCTTATCCGGGGGAACGCATAAATCATAAAAAAATCAATTGATTATTGTTAATTAACATTAGAAATGGTTCAGAAATACGTCAGATATCTGGGGAAATGTCGCTACTAACCCTAAACCTATATAAACTACCCTTAAATAGCTTTAAATGGATAATCATTAATTATTGTTATGAAATTCGTGTAAAATGAAAAAAATGCTTGAAAATGATTTGAACAGACAGTATGTCAATATAAAAAGTGATAAATGACTGTAAAAGTGCCCATTCAATGGCGAAATAGCGCCAATTGTTCTCATTTTGCGAGCGCGTACTGAAAAAATGGCAATTTATCCTTGCGCCCATTTTTCAGATCGCAATAGTATAAATGAACCTTAAAAGTGATTTAAGCATTTTTTTCATTCTAAACGAATTTTACAACAATAAATAATGATTATCTATTTTAAGCTATTTAAAGGCAGTTTATATAGATTTAGGGGTGCAATTAATATTTCCCCACTTACTTAATGTACTCTAGTATCAGTTTTTGCATTTTTTAACAGTAATCTATAATTTTTTTCTAGCAATAGGCGTTTCCTTGAACATTTAAGCATTATCTATTTTTGATGTCGAAGTAAGCTCACCATTAGCTCTTCAAAGTCGTTTTTTTAATTTTTAGGGGTGGAATGGACATTTTTACAGTTATTTATCACTTTTTATATTGACATACTGTCTGTTCAAATCATTTTCAAGCATTTTTTTCATTTTACATGAATTTTATAACAATAATTAATGATTATCCATTTAAAGCTATTTAAGGGTAGTTTATATAGGTTTAGGGGTAGTAGCGACATTTCCCCAGCTATCTGACGTACTTCTGGGCCATTTCTAATGTTAATTAACAATAATCAATTGATTTTTTTATGATTTATGCGTTCCCCCGGATAAGCCAAAAATCGGCTATTTTTAACATTGTCCTTTGTCCCCCTGCCCTGCCTGAAAATACGTACGTGTATTTATTGGGATGCAAGCTATATTCGCTATAACCATTACAAACATTAAAATAGCCAATATTACGACTACACAAAACACTATGCCAATTTAGTGTGAAATTATAAATAACGATTATTAGGTTTCGACATATGTAATACCTAAGGTCAAATAAATGTTTTAAAAAAATTATAAATATAAATCAAACTTCTTCAAATGTTAAAAAAAAAAATGTTACAAAGTGACTAGAATATCATCCAAATGTTTTAATTTATTGTTTTACGTGTAATTGTAGGTGATATTTAACGTCGCTCATGTTCACACAACGATTTTATTCCGCCCCTAATCTAATTTAAACTTTGATGCGGCCGAAGACGCGGAGGTAACTTATAAAATACGACGCGGGCCCGGGATGGATTGTGTTTTTGAGATATTCGTAATCGATTCCAATCAATCACATTTGTCAGGTATTCTGGAGAAGTGGGAGCGAGGAGCCATCGCTCTCGTCTCCGTCAAATATCGAGCATCAAAGAACGATTGATTGGCTGACAGTGATTGAAAGCTCACCCGTCAATATATCAGGTGCGATCGCTGGAACGTTATAGCCCGCAAAGCTGCCGAGAAGATGCTCTAAAAGCGCCAATTTTGATTATTAAAAGCGTAATAGGAGATGGAAGTCGAAACTTCTGTCAGTTTAGTGCTACCGTATACTATTACACAAACAGTCGTCTCAGGACCAATTCGATAAGCAAGCAGAGTAATTTCTCAAATTATTGATTGGCTTCGCAGTGATTTTATTACATTAAATGTTATTACTTTTTGTTTTAATAAACAAAATACATAAATTAATTAAGAATATAAGTACTCGTATCCTCCAATATTGTTTATGGTTGCATGAAAAAGATCGATTGTTTAGAAGTGATGAATTCACCAAGCTAATTTTGCATATTGTTGTTATTACATGAAGAAGGTTGTTTGATAAAGAGCGAAAACTGATGGAGCAATATCAGTAGAATAAGACGAATGAGAAATAACGTCTAACTAATGCTGCTATCTTATACTGCTTTTCCTTGATCTTATCTTGGTCTCACAAAACAAGGCAAGATTTACCAAAGTCTTGCAAGATATGACCAAAAACATTGCTATGGAAAGAAGTGTTAAGAATGGGTAATATTTAAGTAAACATTAGCTGAAAAAATTAAATTCGCATTTCTATTTTAGGTATATATTTTATTTAAGACATTCAGCATATAAAATTATATTTAAATCGAAAGTTTATTATGTGTAGGTTCAAGACTCTCTAAAGAAATAATCTTGCAAAATCGGACAAGAACAAGACTTTAAAGAAACACTTGTCTTGTTTTGCACGCCATGACAAGATTTTTTGCAAGATTTCTAGTCTCAACTGACACTACTGCCAACCAAACTTCTGAATAGCTTGTTTTAACAGAACGACGGTGGAAGTTATCATGCTGCATCACTCAGCAGTGATAATTGAAATTTACAGCATATGGCATCTTCTTTGTCCCATT
The DNA here is from genome assembly GCA_037114965.1 of Monochamus alternatus. NCBI lineage: Eukaryota > Metazoa > Arthropoda > Insecta > Coleoptera > Cerambycidae > Monochamus > Monochamus alternatus. The sequence continues at coordinate 21,443,822 of CM073430.1, forward strand.
TCTCATTATGAAAACTATTTGAAATTTATCCTTCTATAAAACTGCAAAATCCGCATTAAAATTCGCAAATTCGCGCCCGCAAAGACCAGCCTTTACTTTAACTTATCTGATAGCGGGGCTTATATAACCAATGCTACACAGTGCTTATTGTGGCACCGATAATTATATTAATAGAACAGGAAATACTGTGGCTGGCTTACACAATTCCACGTGACCATTTGCTTGGCTAATCCTGCACGTCGTAAATACCATCAGCGTGATAAGTACAGCCTATCGATCCGTCAATGTCCGTTCCGTTCAGCCCATCGGATACAATCACACATTTATTCTTCGCCAACGGCTTATTATTGCGACTAAGAAATTATATTCTTATGATTCAGTGCTTAACTTCCTCAATAGGGTCGTTTGCTTTCATACATTTTTATATTTCAAGATTTATGTAAATTAAAGTACAAAATACCAATGATGTAGTTTATATAAATTTACTCTTTAGTATTGGTCTAGTAACTTTACAACAATTGACACTAGTTAAAAACGAGAAAACCGGATTGAAATTGTTTCTTTCTGGTGTTCTATAGCAATGCTGCTATCTTTGGATGTTTAACTAAAAGAAGTGGCTGCAATAACTATACTTCGTCTCAAAAATACTGGTATTATACCAGACTTAGGATGTAGAGAAGTTAGAAGTCGTCTATGGAATAGGATCGTCAGAAGGATTCCTCTTCTGCAGACAGACACTGACAGTATTTCTCCCAAGTTTGACAGACCCTACACGGTAATTACCAGAAATGAGAAGACCGCCAGCGAGGATATAATTAACATCTTCACAGATGAATCAAAATTCCAAATCCTTGCACATCCGATATCAGTGGGCAATGGATAGGCATGCTACTGTGGTACAAATTCAACTAGCAGATATAACCATAGTCGCCAAGGAAATTGTCCGTAGGCATACAACGGGCAAAACCGTCAGAATCTACACATATATTAGACAATCCACTACTGATCTTATGTAATTATAAGATAACAATTAGATTAGAATAGCATGTGGAATTCCACCAAGTATTGAAAGTGGCCTCAACCTACAGTATATCTGTATGCTGGGTAAGGAACATAAGCGATGTTCTGGCAATAAAACAGCTGATAAGCTTATTAGGAGTGCATCGGGTCTCAATATCTTTGGACCTCTTTGTTGAGATTATTAAGGAGAACACACACAAAGAATTCAGAAGACGGTGAGATGAAACAAATAGCTGTCAATTTGCTAAGGAGTTCCTAGAGTACCCCAGCAAGGATACAGCCAGAAAGTACCTGAATATGACAGGTATTTAAATCGGACACTGTCGGCTAAAGAAGCACTTATATTATATGAGCAAATGTGAAACATCTCTTTGTAGGGGTTGTGAACAGGAAGACGAGAGAGTACTTCATGCATTCTGAGAGTGCAGTGTAGTCTCGTTAACAGAGAATTCATGTTGGGATTCTGTGCCTTCTATGGCATCTCCACAACAACGCCACCACCTTTTTCTCTTTATTAGGTTGATTAGCGACTCAGGTGGATTAATCTCTTAATGAAAGGAAGTGCAATAGGCCCAGTAGGGCCTAACTGTAGTTTTCTAGTTACCATATCACAAATCCAGAATGGTGTTCTCATTTATAAGCATTTTCTTTTACAAAGAATTTATATAGTCTCTGTATAAATTTGTAAATTCAAAGTTATGGCTAACAACAGATTTCCAAGACACTTTTGACACAAAAATCAAACATTTAATTTTCCTTCTCATTGTACACTGCGTCCCAATTTAGTTGTAATTTGAATCTATAAGAGAGAAAGATGCGGTTTTCGCGACACTGAACTTATTTTTCAAGAAACTTAGAGCTTGTTCAGATGGCGTCATTTGACTCGCGAGTTTTAGAGGTACTAAACGCCTAATGTTGCTGGCCACATGTAGTCGCGCGTTTTTCTCTCTAAATTGCGCGTTTACGATGAAATCTGTCAAAACGTGTCATCTGAACCATCTCTTAAGATGCCGCAATCAGAACCTATTTGTTCTTGACATAATTTTTTAAGTAGAATTCAGTGACGTACTTAAAATTTTCCTAAGTAGTACAAGGTGTTTCTTTTAAAATATGACCCAAACATATAATTTTTTAAATGGAAATTGCATTATTTTTTCCATCATAATGATATATAACTATTGCTATTTTATATTTAGGAAACTGTCAAAATACGATAAATTAATAAAATTGACGTTGCGTGGTGCATAGTTAGCCATGATTCTTATACAATTATACGAAAAGGTTAATGAATTCTACCTTAGTTACTTAAAAAATGTAAGTATGCAAAATCAAGAGTTGTTTAAACAACTTTTAAATAATTGATATATATTATGCTATATTTTCTGCACCATAATTAATAGTGCTATAGAATAATATTATGTGTGACAAGAATAATAGGCATTCAATAATATTGAAAATCATAAAAACTAAAAAAAAATACATGCTTCTATTTATCCCTATTTTACAATTAGCTAACTATTTTCACGATTAGGTATATTTAAAATCTTCACGAGAGGACAGTTACTCACTGTCATTCATCATTATCTCAAATAATGAATTAATCAACTACTTAGTCAATAGACAAATGATAAGCATGCCAAGTACTCAGTGCTAACTAACCTAATAATACACACAATACAGGTCACTAAAACTTCAATTGTCTAGTCCACTATTCACTAATTTAATATACACGCACACATTCACCTTTCGAAATGTCTTACAGAAATACAGTTATACATCATAGTAAAAATCATATTGGGATCTAACTGAACTCTTAAGATAACGTCTTTTGTTAAAATATATATAAATTAAAAATATACTCTTAATAGTTACGAAAACCGCATTTCTCTATCTCTCATAGATTCTGAGATACCTTACAATTTCAATGAAATTGAGGTAACCTGGCATATGAGAGTCATTTCAGACATTCCAGAAAGTGGTTTTATACCTCTGTTAGCAAATATCCGTGACAAGAAAGCTACCGGACCTAGTGAAGGCGGCGCCCCGGCCCCCACTAATGTATGTATACAGAGCGCTCGTTACGGAAAGGTATATCAGATGCACAACGGCGAACTCGGCTAAATTTATGAAATGATTCGCGAGAGAGGCCATATATCTCCCGAGCCGCTATCTGGATACCTCCGACTATGGCCTTCTCCATTTTCCTTTTAATGTATTGCGCCCGTCCATGATCGTTGTCGTGTATTGAAATGGCACTATTTATTGGGCCATTAAGGCGCGCCTAAATCATCCCCAACTATAACTAACGACGTATCAGCTACGAAACTCCCGCAAGAGTCGCGGGAGAGGGTGCCCAGTCGCGCTCCTCCAAATAAAATTGTTAACTGGGTAATATACGAGCTCGGGGGCTGTTTATGCTGGATGCTGAGTGAGAAGTACAGTGGCGAACGCTTTAAATGACCGTGACTGCAGCTGAAACAACGTGTCCTCGTAAAAGATCAGCGGAAATAACATTATCTGGTAATTTTTTTTTGCTAGTTTTATCTCTCTGTGTCAAAGAATCATATTTCTAGTAATATTGGTTTGATATTTGGTACGTATTTATAGTTATATATATATAAAGCTGTTTTTAGGCCCAGAGCTGTGTTATTCTCCTCCATTCCATTCTGTCCTTCGCCTTTCTTCTTCAATCCGTTACATTTTTCTTCCTTAGATCTATTGCCACTGCCTCTCTCCATCGCTTCCTCGGTCTACCTCTTTTTTTCTTGTAGTTAGGTTTACTCCCTATTATTTTCTTAACTGCCCTTCCATCTTCCATACGTTCTAGATGTCCTAGCCACTGCACTCTTATGGCTTTTACAAACTCGTCTATTGTTGGTGCCTGGTACATTGCATATATTTCTTCATTATTTCTCCTTACATAGCCTTCCTCCATCTTCTTACCCCCTAGAATTCTCCTTAAGATATTCCTTTTCCACCTTAAAAGGTTTTCTCTTGACTTCTTATTGAGAACCCAGGTTTCACTACTTTCGAACTTATTGTTCGATTGTTGCAACCTCGCTAATTAACAAATTAATAACTCTACTCCCGGAATCGTTAGAGAACCAGATTTTTTTGCAATAACTCTGGGATCATAGGGGAAACCATCGGCACAAGGTTGTTGCACGAAATTGTTTATTTTTCTATTTTTGCAACCTGGCTAATTAACAAATTAATAACTCTACTCCCGGAATCACTAAAGACCCGAAATTTTTTCCGGGATTTCTGTCTTTTTAAGGCGAACCATCGGCACAAGATTTTTGCAAATATAATTGTTTATTACTCAATGGATCCCAGAATTATTGCAAAAAAACCGATTTTCTAACGATTCCGGGAGAAGAGTTATTAATATGTTAATTAGCGAGGTTGCAACAATCCAACAATAAACAATTATATTTGTAAAAATCTTGTGCCGATGGTTTGTCTTAATAAGCCAGAAATCCTGGAAAAAATTCCGGTTCTCTAGTGATTTCGGGGGTGGAGTTTTTAATTTGTTAATTAGCGCAGTTACAACAATTTAGCAATAAATAATAAAGCTAACACCAAAGTGATAAAGAGGGACCTCGAAAACCCCCGAGAGAACATTTTTCAGACATTTTCGTTGAATCGTGTGTGACATTTGCCATATGTTCAACAAAAATGGGTCATTTGTTAAATAAAAAATTAAAAATTTGCGAGCGTACAGAGGTTAGATGTAACTTTTGTTATAAAAAATTCCCTGAACATTTTGCAGAAAACCGCATCTCAATCGGACTTCTCCGCAAAAAGTTGTCTATTTTCACATTTTTCATGCTAATTTGACGCGACTATCTGAACATATTATTATCCAATACAGGTATAGGAGTCGTCAACAAGTTACATTATAATGATTAAAATTTTACGTTACGTTAATATCGAACGACCAATGACATGCTGCTAGAATGATTTGACTTGTGGTGGAAGAACAACTGCAAGACTACCCTGTAAGTATAATATCATTAAGAATCTAGGTTTTCAATATTATTCATTATAAGCGCCACGCCCTGTGTTATACTTTATATTTTACAGTTGAAATTTACATCAACAAAATAAAAGCAAGTGAGTTTTTCAAAGCATATCATAATAAAATTCTATTTTCTATCTAGAAGCAAATAAAAGCTTGTGATTTGTTAATATCACAACTAGTAGTTGCGAAAGATCACGGTATTTTGCCTAACGAAGTGAAGAAACTTGCATGTCAAATCTTATAGGAATTACGGCGTAATTATTATTCATAATTTAATAGTATACAATATAATCATAGATTAGATGCAGACATATTCTGAAATTTCCCATTCTGTTTATAAGATCGAATCCCGTTAACATTTATTGGGAGAAAACTTCTAGATGGAAGCTTCACACCACCGATTTATTGCCGAAATATTTACCTAAGGCATATTTTATAAAAGAAACTCATCACTTTTTTCAACGGAGGGCCGGCCATAATTTTTTTCGTGCCCCATTCGCCTACATAAACACCCGTTAGACCTACTTAGTTGAAGTAACAAGTGACATGACATATCCAGCGTGTATATTTTGAAATTATTTGTTAGGGAGATAAACAGCACATTCCACTGACGGCTGCCGTTTAGCACCTACTTAGGACAGGCTCAACTTAAACATCGGCGGGATGAAAAGATTTGTAAATACAAAGCAAAGTTTGACGCTCAAGATCGCGCCGGTGAGGTTATGGGACTATTTGAAGTCAAATAATGAGACAGTTGCTTGCTATAAATGATAAGCACGGATAATAAATATGCTTAGTTGCGGACATGACAAGGTTTTAATAAAAGTAAAAACTCCAAGTTTAAAGTGGAGCAACCTTAGGCTTGCTACAGACTATGCGTGTATTCGCGATTCGTTATGTGAGGAATTCGTGAATAGTGTGTAGGGTCTTGTTCGTTAAAAATCCATTAATACTCTACACACTATGCACGAATTCCTTACAAATAACGCAACGCGCATCACAAATCGCGAATGTATGCATAGTCTGTAACAAGCATTATAAACTAAGTATAGACAGTTAAAAAAACAAATATTTTTCAGCTTTATTTTTAAATTATGTGAACTGCTTTGATTAAAAATTCATATACAGGGTGCTTTCTAAGGGTACATCTTTTCCAGGATCTTATTCCAGTCACTGTGGCCTTAATAAACTAATCGGGGTGTTCAAGTTTAGAAAACAGATCGTTTTTACATGAGTTTGAAAATATTTGACCTATACATGGAATATGGATTACAGGGAAAATTTGATATCCATGTTGAATATTAACGATACTGCATAGACTACAGATAACATTCAGTAACCCAAGGACTAATAAAGTAATAAACAACCGAAGGGACAGTTTTGACCTGCAAGTACGGAGTGCACCAAGGACCGACCGACCACCCAGTTAGTTAGTTCTTTCCGAGTATTCAAACACGCCGCATCTACTTTCGATACATTATATTTCTGTATTAGTCATTTATAACAATTCTTGTTTTATCAATAAATAATTGCAGTTACGTGTTCCAAATAAAACGATTCATTCCACTCAACCGCTTCGACAGGTTATGGGCCCAGGATATTTGGAGTTCAAAGCAAGTATTAAATATTGATTATAAAAGGAAATCAGTGACAGTTAAAAATGGCTCAAGGCACAAGTGCGCGATATACAGTTGAAAAACTAAACAACGAAAACTACGCAGTATGGTGCTACAAGATGGAAATGTTACTCAAGAAAGAAAAAGTGTGGGAAGTGATTAAATCGAATACGCCGAATCCAGTGGACCAAAAATGGAAAGATAACGACGAACAAGCTCTCTCATCTATAGCATTAAACGTAGAAGACAATCAGATTTGTCACATTCGTGGCGCTGAAAGTGCAAAGGATGCTTGGACACGTCTAAAGGATTATCATCAAAAGGCATCGCTGAGTAGTGTAGTGTTCTTGTTGAAAAATTTATGCACGCTGCGATTAGCTGAAGGTGAAGATATGGAAAATCACGTAGCAACGTACACTGACATTGTGGATAAATTAGCGGCGTTAGGAGAACCACTAAAAGACAAATTGCAGGCTGCAATGTTGCTTGTAAGTTTGCCTAACTCATACGACCCTTTAATATCTGCAATTGAAAGCAGACCAGACAAAGACTTTACATTTGAATTTGTCAAAAGCAAGTTAAGGGATGAGTACAAGCGACGGAAAAACCAAGCAAATAGCGGCGACAGTGAAACTGCGATGAAAGCAAATTTTCAGTCACATAAGTCTTCAGAAAAGTCGAATAAATCGACGTGTTTCTTCTGCAAGAAAATAGGCCACTTGAAGCCGGAATGTCGAAAATTTGCCAAGTGGAAAGCCAAACAACAGAGCAAACAAGATTCTGCAAAAACAGTGAATGAAAGCATCGACTTGTGTAAAGTGGTTACATATGTAGACACGGAATTATGCCTAAAAAGTGTCGAAGAAAAAACATATCCATGGATCGTCGATTCAGGAGCCACGTCGCATATGGCAAATTCCAAGGAATTGTTCACGACGCTCGACGAAACCATAAAAGGAATAGTTCGCTTCGCAGATAAAGAAGGATCGGCAAAAGTATTGGGTTCCGGGTTAGTTTCATTGAACTGTGCAGTGAACAATAAAGTAGTAAAACTGCAGGCCCAGAACGTGCTCTACGTACCGAAGCTGGCGTCTAACCTTTTGTCAGTAAAACAATTGGTAAAAGACGGTTATGATGTGAAGTTTTGTTCAGAAAAGGGACAGTGCGAGATAATTAAGGAAGGGCATATTCACGCCACAGCACGTTTATCACCCGATTTGTTCGAACTAAGAACGCATGAAGCTTTTACAACGGTACAGCTTAAACACAAAGCATTCTGCGAGCACTCGTGGCACGAAAGATTTGGCCATCGGGACATTACCGCCATAAAACTACTAGCGAAGGAGAACATGGTCACCGACATGAAGATAGAAGAGTGCGAAATAAGCAATAATTTTTGTGAGTGCTGTGTAAAGGGGAAGCAGACGAGGAAACCTTTTCCAAAGCATGCAGGTATAAACTCGACCGAGATTTTACAACTAGTGCACACAGATGTCTGCGGGCCAATAAACCCGCCCACTCCTCGGAATAAGAGGTACGCCCTAACTATAATCGACGATTATAGCAGGTATACGCACGTATATCTTTTGGAGCGGAAATCCGAAGCCGCTGTAAAAATTAAGGAATTTATCCAGATGACAAAAACAGCCTTTGGAAAGAAGCCAAAAATCATTCGATCAGATAGAGGACTTGAATATGTTAACACAGAATTAACGTCATACATGAAAAAGGAGGGAATTCAAGCTCAATATACAGCTCCATATACACCCGAACAAAATGGCATTGCAGAACGGAAAAATCGTTCTCTCATCGAGATGGTCAGATGCATGCTTATCAGTGCAAATTTAGATCGCAAGTATTGGGGAGAAGCGATTCACACCGCAAATTACTTGCAAAACAGATTGCCATCGAGAGTCATCGATAACACGCCGTTCGAGCAGTGGCACTGTAAAAAGCCAAGTGTTAAAGATTTGCAAGTTTTTGGGGCACGAGCATTTATGCACATCCCGAAAGAAAAAAGATTAAAATTAGACAACAAATCGGAAGAATTAATCTTCGTGGGATACTCAGAAGAATCAAAGGCTTACCGACTACTCGACACTAAGACGTCTAAAATAAGAATCAGCCGAGATGTTATATTCGCCGAAGTTGCAAAAGACTCGAAAGACTGCAGCATTAGTGAGAGTGAAGTGATTATTACTCAGGATAATTCCAACGAAAGCGAAAATATTAATGCCGAATGTCAAGATCAAGAGTCAATTAATAACCATCATCAAGAACGAGCGCCAGTGAACGAAGTTCGAAGATCGGAACGAGTGAACAAAGGAGTGCCACCAGATTATTATATGGAAAAAATTAACCTAGCAATTCACGAAGATCCGACGACAAGACAGGAAGCTCTTTCAAGACCAGACAAGGACAGCTGGATTAGTGCAATGAACGATGAAATTGCTTCTTTAGAAAGTAATAAAACGTGGACATTAGTTGACCGGCCAAAGGACCGAAATGTCATAAAATCAAAGTGGGTGTTCAAATCCAAGCGGAATCCGGACGGCACTGTGAACCGTCATAAAGCAAGGCTCGTCGCACGTGGGTTTTCACAAAAGTTCGGTTCGGACTATGATGAGGTTTTTGCGCCCGTCGTAAGACATCAGACCTTATTGACGCTACTGTCGATCGCAGGTATGAAAGGGATGTATACGTACCATTACGACGCAAAGACAGCTTTCCTCAATAGTACGCTCAAAGAAGAATTATTTATGGAGCAGCCCGAAGGTTATAAAAATCAACAGTACGACCATAAAGTGTGCAAGCTAGAAAAGAGCATTTACGGATTAAAGCAGGCAGCTAAGTCATGGAGTGACACGCTCAGCACAGCACTAAAAGATTTTGGATTCATTCAGAGCGAAGCCGACCCTTGCTTGTATATTAAAAGAATTTCCAATACGACAATATACCTTGTAGTATACGTGGATGATTTTATAATTGCTTGCAAGGAAGAGCAAATAATAAAAAATATAGCCGATAAACTCAAGGAATATTTTAATTTGTCTAATCTCGGTATTTTGCATCATTACTTGGGCATGAAAATAGAGAGAGATAATGAAGGCATTTATTACCTTAATCAATCGCACTATATCGACATGCTTCTACAAAAGTTCGGCATGACAGATGCAAAGCCATCAGCTATACCAATGGATCCAGGATACTTAAGATCAAGGAGTGAAGAAGAAAAATTTATGGACAACAATCTCTATCAACAATTAATAGGCGGACTCTTATATATCGCATGTCATACAAGGCCAGATATAAGTGCTACCGTCACAATTCTAAGTCAACACAATAAAGATCCGAACCAAGCAGATTGGATAGAATCAAAGAGAACGCTTCGTTATTTAAAAGGAACGAAGCACCTTTCCCTAATGCTCGGAAATCCTTCCGACGAAATAAAAATGTTATATGGATACGCCGATTCAGATTGGGCACAAGACAAATCAAACCGTAAATCCAACAGCGGGAACACTTTTAAGTTCAACGGAAGTCCCATTAGTTGGATGTGTAGAAAGCAAGCTTGTGTTGCTCTGTCCTCAACTGAAGCAGAGTATATAGCATTGGCAGACGCTTGTCAAGAGGCAGTATGGTTACGTCGACTCTTATCAGATTTTGGAGAAGAACAGACTCAAGCGACTTTAATATATGAGGACAATCAAGGATGTATAAAATTAGTCGCAAATAATAAATTTAGCAACAGAACAAAGCACATAGACACGAAGTTTCATTACGTAAAGGATTTGATGCAAAAGAAGATCATCGATCTACAATATTGTCCGACTGAAATAATGCTGGCTGACCTATTAACAAAGCCACTTAACAAAATTAAATTGCAAGAGTTACGAGTGAAGTGTAACATAGTCAATGCATCATCGAGGAAGGGTGTTGAATATTAACGATACTGCATAGACTACAGATAACATTCAGTAACCCAAGGACTAATAAAGTAATAAACAACCGAAGGGACAGTTTTGACCTGCAAGTACGGAGTGCACCAAGGACCGACCGACCACCCAGTTAGTTAGTTCTTTCCGAGTATTCAAACACGCCGCATCTACTTTCGATACATTATATTTCTGTATTAGTCATTTATAACAATTCTTGTTTTATCAATAAATAATTGCAGTTACGTGTTCCAAATAAAACGATTCATTCCACTCAACCGCTTCGACAATCCAAATTTATCAACCAGTGGAAGCACTAGTAGCCACTGGCACTAAAAACCTTCCTTATTACACGATCCAGTGTTTACTTTATGATGTATCTTTAATCATATACTGTCTTCAGCTGTTTTTACATATTTTGGTACTCGTAAGGAATTTTTTGTTATATAATTGTGGGGTCTTAGGACAGCCATTGTCAAGCTAGAACATGTAAAAAATTTTAAAAATTCTAAATTCAGTGTACATTTAGTATTACAGTAGGTATGAATAAAAAAATACCAGCTTTAAAAACTTGCCAGTGGCGGAGGTGTATGTAATCGATCATTATTAATAAAAAAAAATAGATCACCCTGTATAATATTACAAATAAAATAGGCCATCATATGCACCGTTGTATTATCACTTTTTGTTTTTTGATTGATGAAAGGTACTTAAATTACTTAAACATATCTCAGGGAGGCGTTATCTAATATATAAAATTCTCGTGTCACAGTTTTAGACGCCATACTCCTCGGAAACGGCTTGACCGATTTTTATGAAATTTTATATGTATATTCGGTAGGTCTGAGAATCGGTCGTAATCTATTTTTCATACCCCTAAGTGATAAGGGTGGTCCACCCCAAACAATTTTTTTTATTTTTTGGACAACATTTTTTATTTTTATTGTTTTATGATGTGGCATTAAAAAATACATACAACCCTTAATTTTCATCCTTCTATCATAAACTCCTATTTTTTAATAACCATTTTAGTAATTTAATCATTTTTAACCCTGGTCGATAACTGATCGATTATCACTAGATCAGTTATCCCCGCCAAGCATCTGCCGGTGTCACTTCTCACCCAGTAAACAGTACGGAGTACGGATGAGAACAAAGCCGGTCTGTCTCTCTCACACAAAAGCCTTCTCTCACTCCCTACAATGTTTTCGACCATTATTATTGTGTATGAATCGAGCGTAGTAGTGACGTTTACAATTATCATTGTACCTTCTAAGTGTAATTCTCAAGTAACTTTATTATTAATTTGCTGGACCATAATTATTTATTTCCTATTTTATCAATAATTAATAAAATTATTAATTTTAAGTGTAGTTCTCATTATTAATTAAATAAGTGATCTACATAACCTCAAAAGTACGCAACACGTGTCATGAGCTCCCGCCAACAACGGCTGTTATTTTACTATATGGCTATTTTTTTGTACAGTGAACAATGCCAACAAGAGGTAAAGGGGCTAATTTGGGCCGTCAAACAAGTAAAATTGCAGGCACGCGAAATAATTCAAAAAATGAATGTTTCGTGTTTTGTTATTCTTATAGGTCGTCATCATTGACAGTGCTCCATTCCTCTTTTAGTCATATACTACATCTCCACACACTTAAAATAAGCTAGTTATTTTTTATTTAACTGCCAAAATATGTACTAGAAATAATTCATATGGCAAAACAACGTTTGCCCGGTCACTTAGTAAAACAATAATAATAAGAGACCGTCATCTTGTTTAATATTGTGTATTGTCAAATAAAACTTATTTTTTAAAAAGATTAAATTTTAATAATGGCTTATTCATATTCAAATGCTGAAATAGTCCAGGGAAGTTAGGAAAAATAGCGGAAATTTTTAGGCACAGCAGATATCGAGATGCGGTTTTCTGCATTGTGTTCAGGAAGGTCCTAGGAAAAAAGTCCATATCGTCTGGTTTAGCATTTTTTTTTAAATGCCTTCTGGGCCGGAAAATGCATCAATTGCATCATTACCTGATCGACTCCATTATAGGAACGACTGAAAACTTGGAAAAATCGCTCAAAAATCGTTACTCGCGGGTTTTCGGGGCTGACGAACTCGATTCTGGCATTACAATTACCCGGGGATGCACGGGGGTGGCTCTGTGGGGGTGCGCGGGGGATGAATTTGAGGAGAAATGGCAGCGTGCATGAAAATCACTCCAAACTTGTTACTCGGGGGGTTTTCGGGGATGCCGAATTCAATTCTGGCATTAGAATTACCCGGGGGTATAAATAAAAATTTTGATTGTATATTAAATAAATATTACACATATTATAAAAACAATTGCTTTGGAAGTTTTTTGTGCCTCGAAACTGGATTTCAAAAAGGCGCCAAAGCTATAAAGAGAGTAGAGTATCGTTACCACGGCGACCGGCGTGAACAGAAATATTCTGTATCAACTGAAGAGAAAAAATATGGGTCCAGTTGCAGCCATTCCCCCCCCCCAATCACCCCCAGACAACCCCACAGAGGGACCCCCGAGCGCCCCGGGTAATTCCAATGCCCGAATTGAATTCGGCATCCCCGAAAACCCCCGAGTAACGAGTTTGGAGCGATTTTCGTGCACGCTGCCATTTCTCCCCCAATTCACTCCCTGCGCACCCCCACAGATCCACCCCCGTGCATCGCCGGGTAATTCTAATGCCAGAATCGAGTTCGTCAGCCCCGAAAACCCTCGAGTAACGATTTCCGAGCGATTTTTTTCGAGTTTATAGCCGTCCTATAATGGTGCAGAAGGCATTTCTCAAAAAATGGCTAAACCAGACGATATAAACTTTTTTCCTGGGACCTTCCTGAACATAGTGCATCTCCATATCTGCTGTGCCTAAAAATTTCCGCTATTCCGGTCGATTTTGATCTAAATGCCCTGGACTATAATGGCCAATATGATTTATATTTGTGGCCTTGCAGATGGAAATGGTACTGAGGCTAGGCGAATTTATATAAAATGAGTTCCATCAAAATCTATATCAAAGAATGTTCGGAAATGTTTTTCAATGTCTTTCGCAGGCTTATTGTACATAGGTCTAATTCCTAGAAGACCCTTGGGTGCTAGAACGCCTGAGTTGGAAGAAGCTATTCTACGCGAAATGAAGAAACTCCAAATACTAGTACTAGGAAGATCGCTGCAAATCTTGTGAAATATAAATCATAAATTAGTTTCGTCCGTCATAAAGCATCAAAAGTTATACACTTATTACATACAAAGGGTTCAAGTCATACTGCCGCAAAACTATCCTACCCGCCTACAATTTTGCCACTGGATTTTGCAAAAAAATAAACAAAATGTTAACTTTGCCGCTAGCATATTGTTTACCGACGAAGCTAATTTTTCCAAATTCCACAATAGACACGTTTGGTCTGATGAAAACCCTAATGTCATAATGGAATCTCGATTTCAATATCAGTTTTCTTTGAATGTATGTGTGCATGGGTATTATTGGAAATTTTCTTGTTGGGCCTTACTTTTTACCAAGAATTGTAACCGCTATCTCCTGCAGACAACGTTGAAAACGTTTTACCTGAACTACTTGACGATGTTCCCTATGCGCTAAGAAAACAAATGTGGTTTATGCACGATGGTGCTCCCCGACATTTTAGTTTAGCTACTCATAAATTTTTAAATGAAAAATTTGGTAATAACGTGATTGGACGAGGCACTCAAAAACCAGGTCAATTTTGGCTACCCAGATCAACCGATATGAACTGATTTTTTTGATTGGGGACTCAAGACATTAGATTAAAAGGTTCACATTGAATCTGCGGAGCACTTACGTCAACAAATTATAAGCTGGTTTTGATGTATACTACGCTTGGAATTTTTGCACGTGTTCGAACTGCAATTTCAAGAAGATCTGTAGCACGTATTTTAGCTGAAGGTGGCATTTTCCAACGTTTGTTATAATAAATCATAGTAAAGTAATTCCATTGTTAAATAATTATTTTGTTATTATTTTAAGTAATATAATGAGTATTGTAAAAATGCATTTGATCAAATAAATCAATTTTATTGTTAATCGATTTGGAATACAAAAAAGTGTAAAGAAACAAAAAGTGAAGATAATACAATGGCGCATACGATGACCTATTTTATTTATAATATTATACAGGGTGATATATTTTTGTTTGGCTAATAATGATCGACGATACCCACACCTCCGCCTCTGGTAAGTTTGCTAAAATTTTTTGTTTCATATCTACTGTCATAATAAATATGCACATCAAATTATCTCAAGTTGTTTAAAAATTCAAAACTGTTTTTGTTTTTTTTATTTTTGACACGTTGTAAGTGAACAATGGCTGTCCTCAGACCCCTCACTTATATAAAAAAAAACCTTATTTTTGGCCACAAAATACGTCTACTTAAGAAAGACCCTGTATAGTGTTGACCGCGACAAGAAATCTTATCAACTTTGAAAGTCTTTCACAGTTTCTTTAAAGTCATGATCTTACAAGATCATGTCTTCTTTTGTCTTGCAAATTTCTTGTCCCGCTATTTTGCAAGACTCTTGTATGATTCTAGCGACATTCTTGCGTACAAATGAGAAATATGGAACTTTATTACGAACTTGATAACAGTGGTAGTTACTCTCGATCGGATACGGTTCGGTTCGGAGCTCAAAAGTAACTATCTACATGATCGATCGTCGACAGTGGTCGATTGATAGACGTTATAGAGTATGGAAATGGCCAGTTTTGAATAATAAGTATTAAATAATGGACCACATAGGCTAAATAGTATCATCCGTTTTTCAGTCAAATGATAGTTTAGTTTAAAATTAGTTCAGTTCAGCAGAACTAGACCTAGATTCAATAAACTTTCATTTTTGAAATTTTTAATCAAATATCACTGTTTCTTTTTCAATAAAATTACGATGTATTCAAAATTAGGATAATTTATCATAATTAAGTAAGAAAAAGTTGTGACTTAAAAGAAATAATTTTAGATCATCTGCATTTTACAAATGACTAATTTGACAGTACAAATCAGATTTGAAACCACGATAGTGAATAAACAACTTATAAGGTAAGACAAACCATAAAGAATATTAATTTCATTCAAATCATTGCAAAATTTCACATAGATCTTATATTTTACCACACCGGATATGTTCTTTATTGTATCTAGTTTTTTTTCTGTGTGTATCTGCAAGGCTTGCAAACATTTTATTTCCAGTTTTTCTGCCGTCCCATTGTTAAAGAATCATCTGATTAAGTTATACTCGCGGGCCCCCGGACAAATTTGTTCATTCAGTCGCCCCATCAGACGGACAATTCTGTTTGCTCTGATAGCTTAGTGTGACACAATTCGATCGGGGACTAACGAATAGAATACATACGACCGAATTATGAAAATGACTCGGTACGTCGCTCAGACCCTGAGACGGCCGAGCATGGGCCCGCCGCAATTCACCGACAAGGAAAACCGGCAGTCCGACGAGTCCTGCAACGCGTCTGCTCTGCTCGCCTTTCCTGCTTCGTGAACGCTCGCTCAGGATGAAAAGGAGGAGCCAGCGGGTGATGGATGCAGGGACATGCGACAGATAAAGGCAAAACACTTTGATTTAATGCTCGGGATTGTAGTTTGCTTAGAGAAAGAAGTTTCTTTTTTGTAATTAAGGGTTTTTATGGACGAATTTGTCGAAATTTATGGCGCACAAACAATTTTTCACTAATGCAGCGACTGATTTACTCCTCGGGCAAAAAAGGGGAGTCCCTATTACCGGGACAAGCTTGGGGTTGTAATTGTTATTGTTCTGTTTATCGCTCCATACAACAAACTGCTGTTATTTGTAACTATTTACTAAGGTCCTAGCTCATTATATTTAATTGGTCACCTCAATGTCCACCAAAATATAACATTCATGTTATTAGCTTCATATACTACAGTTTTTGCAGAATATAATGAATAGAGAAATGCAGAAAAGAGAAAACGGAAGAACTTCAAACAACTAAATAATAATAATGACTTCATTTACAAAATATTTATTTTGGTTATTTTTATATTTGCTTACCTGGTATCTCTCATCGCCTGATTCTATTTGGAAGTAAGTGGTTACTTTGCACTCTCTTATTTCCAAATTTAGAAAGTTATTATCAATTATTTTCCGAAACAGAATGTAAGTATTTATATAAATTAATACAATAATTCACTGCTTCTAGGATGCTAATTTATTTTATTCGTGTTAAACCCTAGTTTTTTCGTAATAAAAATTATGGTTTAAGACATCATTATTGCGGGAGTTATTTTTGCAACTTGTTTCAAGATACCTAAAGAGGGCGCATATTTATTTAACTCAAATTATGAATGGAAAAATAGTCAACAATACTGGCTATGACTTGGCGTACATGTTTTTGCAGCTAATCTAACACTTTGAAACTTTCTGTAAACTAGTCTTGTCAAATTATTTCGGTTTTTGGGAGCTTTTCAATTAGAAAAAATATATATCCTAAACTTAAAATGCTGGTGCATTTTAGGTTATTTGATTATATCTTATTAATAAAATAAATTCCAATTCCAATTATAAGGTAACTATAATATTATAAAATGGAACATTTGACGACAAAGAAAACAGAAGAAGAATAAGTAATTGATACTAAGTACTCTATATAAGCTTTAAAAATAAATTCATTGTCAAGTTTTTCACAAATTAGACTTAAAATATTTTATGACAACTAAACGAAAAACGGCAACAATTTTATTTTCCATGTTAACACCAACTGATATTCTATGACGTACATGCTACATCTGCTTTTTTTTACGGAAATAGGTCCGGATTTAATTTTTTGCATCTTTTAAAGAATAATTTTTAACTCTATCTCTAAATGATTGTCCTACTTAACATAGACGAGTCACACGTGTCGAAAATTGTCAAGTTAGTAGATCTTTTTCTCTCTCTCTAACTTTGGTAGCATTGTATCATGGGGTACTAGTTGCAAAGAATAAAGTTCATACATCAGCTGAATATTGCTTACGTCAAACTACACCGGCCATTTCAACTTACCACCAAAATTCTTTGCCCATAATTTATTACAAATTTATACCCCCAAAATTGACTTTATTACCTTTGCCCGTAATTAGTTATAAGCGATCAATCTAGGTTCGATTCTACCACTTCCGTCAGCATTTTTTCTTATGTTTCAGTCAAGAATTATGTCTCTACATTCTTCTAAATTGCCACTTATCATTGGGTAGGGTAATAAAATATTATAGACATGGAAAGGGCGAACTTCAATCTCAGCGTAGCTGCGTAGTACAATTAATAGGTAATATAAGGTAAGGTAAGGTAATATATTTCAAAATATGCGATAGGACACACCTAAATATGGATTTACCAATCAAGTAAAGCATATTGAAGAAAAATATGTCACTTTAATTTTGATTAAAAGTGGTGGGCTACGGTAATAAAATATTATAAACCTTCAATCTCAGTGTAGTACCATTAGTAGGTATATAAATCAAAATATGTGATAGGACACAACTATGGATTTACCTATTATGTAAAGCATATTGATGGAAATTATGTCACTTTACTTTTGATCACAGGTGGTGGGCTACGGTAATAAAATATTATAGACCTGGAGAAGTCGGACATGACTGCGCGTAACTGCATACAGTAAGTAGGTGTAGAATTCAAAATACGCAATAGAACACAGCTAAAAATGGATTTTTACTAATTAAGTTCGGTATTGTATTGAAGAAAATTACTTTATTTCACTTTTGTTTCAGAGCTCTGGGCTAATGTAATAAATTAAAATACATGAGTGTGTGAATACTCTTACAAATAAACGACTGATTTATGTAATTCTTTTTAAATCGGACAAACCTAAGATGGTCTTTATAAGTCAAATGATGTGTCTTCTATATAAATTGATCATTCTGTAATATTTTTATACTGGTGGACCATGGTAATAAAATAGTTTATACCTGAAGAGGATGAACTTCAATGTTCGCGCAGTTGCATATAATTAAAAATATGCGATCGAGCACCCCTAAACATGGATTTACTAATTATGTCGGGCATATTGAAGGAAATTATGTCACTTTATCCTTGGTTGATGGTGGTGGGTTAATGTAATAAAATAGAATAACTCGTTATAGTACCAACAGCGTTCCGTTTCAGAAACTCTGATTATCTAAAATATTATTTCATGTACCCACACATTTTGCAGGAGGGGGTTTAATTTCATTAATACATTATTATTTTTGTACAAAAAGCATTATGCATAACTAATTTCAATAAGCTGAAATGCTTTCTAGCGTTTTGTGTTTACTTCATATCAAACTAAATTTTTGGAGTGGTTTTTATCTTTACAAATTAGTTATTGATTTCACTGTGCATGAGGGGTCAAATGTAATTTATTTGTAACAAATTCTCGTCCAAGAATTATCTATATTGAGTCTATCAAAAGTTACGGATGGCTGGTGCAGCTTTAAATCGAACCTAGATTGATCGCTTATAAGTAATTACGGGTAAGGGTAATAAAATAAACTTTGGGGGCATACATTTGAAATAAATGTATAATAAATTATAGAGAAAAAATTTTGGTGGCGGGCTGAAATGGCTGGTGTAGTTTCGAAAAACTCCTCTTTTCCATAGGGTACTTTGGGCAAGTGTCCAGGACCACGCGATCGATGGGACCCCCAAGTAGCAACCTTTTATTGATAGTTTTTGGTTTTTCTATGTTAAAATGTGCTGTGGGTCTATTTTTTGGCCATTAATTTCGGCACCACAGCCACGAAATCCACCTCCGCACGGCCCAGCATAGGGCCCAGTGCCTGCACTAGGTAAAATACGGCCTTGAGCACCCCTGGCGAAGTAGTGCAATACTTAACTCAGATTCAGGTTCGCAATTTTCACTAGCTAATCACTATCCAACCTCTTCAATATATATCCCAAACATAATTGAAATTGAATTACTGACTGTTCCATGTTCTGTGCAGGTCTCGTTAAACAAATTGGTCATAAAAAGGTTCTTAGAACTTAGTTAGTTGACGCAATTGGCTCGATATTTAGCAAAGTACAATAACATCTCGAATATACTCACAAAATTTGAGTACTCTCGGCCGTCACATCTCGAAACACAGCCTAGGAGACCGCCTCCAAACTTGAACAATAAATTAACACGCTAAATTGCAATAAACAGTTAATGTTGCCTAACCTTCTTGATCTCCACGTTATCTCCAACCGAAGATAACACCTTAAGGTAAGTCTGGAGTAAAATGTAAGCAATCTATTATGTATGAGACAGTGCAGTTCGAAGTAGATGAGCACCGTTTGGATTTCGGTGGAAGACAGGGAGGCGTGATGACATTCATTAGGATCATTCAACGATGTGTGTTTTAAAGACTGTCGACAACGAATTCTAACCCCTAATAGGAGCTTTGTGAATAAGTATAATATATTACTTTCATTTGTAGCCCACATCTAGATAAAGAACTACCAATATTACCAATTAATAAGTACAGAGTATACTCACGTATATCCAAAGACACACAACGGCAGTGGCGGCAACGAGATATACTTATATGTATAATGGCCGGTTTCTCAACATTTGGCGCAATCGATTCGATAACTATCGAGTATATAAATTTATCAGACCGATAACTTTATATTGGTTTCTGAACGCATGCCTTCCAAATTTTGTGAATACATAACAGTTGAATGGATATCTTAATATCTGCAATAATCATAGAGGGAGCTAGCAAATGCACAAGTGTTTGCAGATGCCATTTATGGAAGTAAGACACTGTCAAGAAATAATTATAGATGGCGCCACTATCGCCTACCTAATGATTGCACATCACATAACTAAATAAAAATATATACAAACCTGTTGCATAAAAACGAAGTTATTAAAACCTTTTCTAATACTGACAGTAAATTTGTTCTAGTATTAGAGACTTGAATACTATCTCCTATTAAATCTATCAGTAAATTTACAGTTTCATTCGTTAAAGTCGCCGTATTTCTCGCCGTAAAATGATCAAATTTGTGGTTTTTTAGGTACTGAAATTTTGAAAAATAAAAAGCGTAGAACAAAAGTAATATCAAAAATAAAATTACTGATGTTTTGTTTATCCACTTTTACTATTTAAACTCTCTTCAAATAATATAATAACTTGTAAAATGCATTTGTATGACACACATTATTTCGCTATTCTAACCCCACATTTTATCAATTATTTTCACATACTTATAAACAAAAGTGAACAATGTTATATGCAGAAATATGTAAGTTTATGTTATAACAATGTTTACATTTATAACTGAATTTGAAAAATACGCATTTTGAAAGTTTTCAGTACCTAAAAATTGGCTGGATAAATCGCTTTCTGACGTAATACATCGATTTTATTTCGGTACCTTTGAATATTCGCTGGTGGCATGAGATAACATTGTTGTTATTTGCTAAACTCTATATTATTCAGTTCTTAAATGTCTAAAATTACTTGTATTTGTAGAAAACACTATTTCAAGAATACGGGGCCCGTAAACCTTTCTCGAAATTCTGTCGCTTTATTTTTCATACTGGTTTTCTCTTTCACGATAACGTCTTGGCGGTTCAAGATATCTGACTATATTTAAATATTCTTCATCTGAAGAGGCAGACGAATCATAATTTTCCATTGCACAAAGTAATCATCACGAAAATATCAAAAAAGTTGGGTTAAGCCTTACAATAAAGATGTAAACAAGCAACAGCTAAATCGCTGCGCGCGTGCGTTAATGTTTATTGGACAGAGATCTTGCCATTTTTCTTTGGATATCTGTTCGATAACTTATGCAATAGATAAGCATTATCGAATGGTTCAGAAACCGAATTCATGGGATATCTCCAGTTTATGGAATCGATAAGTTTATTTAATAGATATCTACTAGTTGAGAAACCGGCCATAAGTGTGGTAATAATGTAGTATTACGTACAACGTTTTATTCACAACTGTTGAGGCTATTAATAATATAATAATTAGTATTATAATACATAATTTATATTCTAGTACAACATAACGTAAAAATAGTGTATTAAGAACTGAATAATATATTACCTATTTAGCAAATAACAGGAATGTTATCTCATGCCACCTGCGAATATTCAACGGTACCAAAGTAAAACAAATATATCAGAACAGAAAGCGGTCCAAGCAACAAATTTTTTAAATTTAACTGTATATGTAAATATTGTTATAACACAAACTTACATAGTTTGGATAAAAGATTGTTCACTTTTGTTTATAAGCATGTGAAAATAATTGTTAAAATGTGGGGTTAGAATTATATTATTTGAGAACTTGAGAAGAATTTAAATAAAAGTGGATAAACAAAACATCAATTATTTTATTTTTGATATTACTTTTGCTCTACATGTTTAATTTTACAAAATGTCTGTAACTAAAATACCACAAGTTTGATAATTTTACGGTGAGAAATACGGCGACCCAAAGGAGAAATTACCGTAGCAACGGCAAATGAGTTTTCATATGATCTTATATATTTCATTTATTTAATAAAAGTCTAATTTCAATCTTATTAATTTACAATGCCATTACAGCACTAAGTACGTTAATAAATTTAAGAAATCACATGAGGGATAATGTAAGTCATTATGGCATTTGAAACAGTGTCAAATCTTAGATCATTATGTGGCAGTTGCTGATTGCGAACATAAACAAACGTCCATAAGTGTGTTCGCAGAGTTAACTAATTCAAAGACGCGCTTGCGCATTGATAAAATCTCTAACATAATCAGTTTATGATCTGAATGTATTCGGATTTGTCGCCTTGGAAATACCAACTGCATTAATGTAATAACGCCTCCAGGTACGTTTCCCACTCGAAGAAAAGGTCGAGCAGGCGAGGGGCACCCATCCGAGCAGGGCGACTTCGCCTAAACTGCACTAAATTATAAAGTTATTGCGACAGCATAGATCTTCGCGTTGATAGTGTGATGTTGCTTTAATTAATCTCGAATATATAGCGCGTGTGGCCCGGATCAAAACCCGTCTCTCTCGCTCCGGGATGCTCCGGATGATCCGCCGTTTCGCTCTTATCAATCCTTACGTGTGCCGTGCTTGATTTATACGAAATAATTTACGCAAATTATAGGAATTTGTGTGCTCCTCGTAGGCGTCTGCCGTGCCTATGGCTGTGGAGTTTAAAGTGTGAGCGAATATCAAGATAACTTAATGAAATAATGATATATCTCGCATTTTCAATACAGGTAACCAAAATTAGCTTCTTAAGGCTCTTTTTGCTATAAAAACTACAATATATTTTGGTTTGTTTAATATATATACATGTGTTGTTCGTATACGAATATTCGAAGTTTATACAGGGTCTGTTTAAATCAAGTAGCAAAAATGAGACCACAGATTGCTTAGGTGAAAATAAATCGATTTAACCTAACATACCTATTATCCCAAGTCGCACGATAAAAAAGACATAGGGTGTCAAAATTAAAATTTTATTTTCAACATTTGTAAATAACTTCTTAAGAAATCCAAATATTTACATAAAAATTGTAAATCTGGGGTTTTTGCGAGCGAAAAATTCAAATTTGCTTCTAATTTTGACGTCACTAGTAGAGGGCAGCATTTGTAGCACACTATGTTTTTTGTAAATGGTAGAACTTTTTTGTAACTTAGTGTATCCATCTGACTATCGAAACAACCGATTCTCCTACCTGTTTTATTTGAAAAAAGGTATACCTTGCTGAAATCGGTAGGAGTAACCATTTTTTAAATTATCCTATTTCACATACTCAGTGCACCGAGTAAAAACTGTTTTGGTTTCAGATAAAGTGCCTTTTCTGCTGAAAATGCAGCAAAATATTACTTGAAAAATTTGTTCAAAATGGAAAATTTTGGAGACTTGCAAAATTTCAAGAAATTCGGCGAGGTTTGATAAAACCATTTTTCAACAGCACACAAAGATTTTATTAAAGCAGGCCGATCTTTTTGAAATTTTGCACGTCTCCATAATTTACCGTTCTGAACAACGTTTTCAAGTAACATTTTTACCCAAGACGGAACGGAGACGGTATATACGCGTTTGGAGTGAGAGAATGTGTGTGCAAACCAATCTTGCCATTTATCTCCAAAACTACTAGTCCGATGTTGATGCGGTTTTCAGTGATGGGTTTGGATTTGATTGGTGCATGTTCTTAAATAGATGTTACGGTGACAACTCACCAGGGGGCACTGCAGTTAACATTTGTTTGTACATCCAATGTTGCTATTTATCTCCAAAACTACTAGTTCAATTTTGATGCGGTTTTCAGTGATGGGTTAGGGTTTAATTGTGGTTCATATTCTTAGATATGTGTTACGGTGACAACTCACCAGGGGGCACTACAGTAAACATTTGTTTGTGCAAAACCAAAACTACTAGTCCGTTTTGGATGCGGTTTTCAATAATGGGTTTGTGGTTGATTAGCGAGGATTCTTAAATATGTGTTATGTATAATGTATGTACCTATGATTTTTAAAAAGTTTGAAATAAAAATCAAAATTAATTTCTTATCTTCTCTCTCACTATTCTAGAGTTGCAGCTCAATATTTACTGTATCATACCCTATCACCTTAATATTTTCATTCTACGTAATGATATCGTGTTGAGTTACAACAAAGCCCTCGGCAAAGTTTAGTTGTAAATATTTATTATAATTATATATTAATACTAGGTGACCCGGCAAACATTGTTTTGCCATATGAATTATTTCTAGTGAATACTTTGGCAGTTAAATAAAAAATAACTAACTTATTGTAAGTGTGTGGAGATGTGGTATATGACTAAAAGAGGAATGGAGCACTGTGAACGATGACGGTCTATAAGAATAACAAAACACGAAGCATTCATTTTTTGAATTATTTCGCGTGCCTGCAATTTTACTTGTTTGACGGCTCAAATTAGCCCCTTTACGTCTTGTTGGCATTGTTCACTGTACAAAAAAATAGCCATATAGTAAAATAATAGCCGTTGTTGGCGGGAGCTCGTGACACGTGTTGCGTACTTTTGAGATTATGTAAATCACTTAATTAACTAATAATGAGAACTACACTTAAAATTAATAATTTTATTAATTATTGATAAAATAGGAAATAAATAATTATGGCCCAGCAAATTAATAATAAATTTACTTGAGAATTACACTTAGAAGGTAAAATGGTAATTGTAAACGTCACTATTACGCTCGATTCATACACAATAATAATGGTCGAAAACTGTGTAGGGAGTGAGAAGGCTTATTGTGAGAGAGACAGGAGACCGGCTTCGTTCTCATCCCTACTCCGTGCTGTTTACTGGGTGAGGAGTGACACCGGTAGATGCCTGGCGGGGATAACTGATCTAGTGATAATCGATCAGTTATCGAGCAGGGTTAAAAATGATTAAATTACTGAAATGGTTATTAAAAAATAGGGGCTTGTGATAGAAGGATGAAAATTAGGGGTTGTATGTATTTTTTAATGCCACGTCATAAAAAAAATAAAAATAAAAAATTTTGTCCAAAAAATAAAAAAAAATTATTTGGAGTGCACCACCCCTATCACTTACGGGTATGAAAAATAGATTACAACCGATTCTCAGACCTACCGAATATACATATAAAAATAGGCCAAGCCGTTTCCGAGGAGTATGGCGTCTAAAACTGTGACACGAGAATTTTATATATTAGAAGATATTAAGATAAACTGTATCGATTTTGAATAATGTATGTACCTATGCTCTTTAAAAAGTTTGAAATAAAAGCAAAATTAAAAATTTTTAAAAAACCCCCGACTTAAAGAATTTATGAGATAATAAATGTAAAAAGGTAATTATAAATACTAGAATATTTAGTTTAACTCCATGTGGAACGTATTATTTGTATTATTGTATAGGTCCACTAACGAATACTTATTTGCGTAATATAATAATATTCATTCATCCTGTACAAGATGTAATTTATCGTGTCTATTTTTTAGGATATCTAATAAATTATCCCTTTGTATTTGTTGTAAAGACTAAAGTTTAAATCTCAATTCCAAAATGCATATTGTGCTGGATAACATCTACATAATAAACATAATTTCTTATTTATTTAAATGAATTTAAAAACATTAGGAAAATTGCCACCAAAACGAAATTCCTACACTAAACTTCCATTATCTTTACTCCAAAACCGTCGCTAAATAATAATTTCATTAGGGACAGAGAAAGTATATATGAGGCAATAAGACTTAACGTTTATCTTCCCGAATAACCTATTTCGGTGTCCGTACCCCTGTCTTTTTTGCGAGGGACCACACGGGTCCCCTAAACTAGAAGAGAGCAAAGTTAATATCAATGCAGGCCGCCAGAGATGATTATACATCGGGATTTCCAGATTGGGATTCATGTTATGACCGGCGTCCGAACGGGCAATTGCCAGCACACTTTCAGTTAGGTCTCGTTACCGAACACATTTAACTATGGTTAATTTTGTCGCCCACACGCAGAAAAATATTTAATCCACAATCAACTTATAATCGGACTTTTATCCGCAAGTATGGACCGTCTAAAGGGATACTTTATCCGCTATTGGAATAAAGTAGATTTTTTTTCACTAGTACAATAACGAAAAAAGTAATAAACCTATAATAAATCGCATAACATCTGCCGAAGTTTGTGAAGAATTTACGGATGTCTCTTCTTGTAAGGGACAACTATATTTTCTTTGGATTTTTCTTGCAATATCAAGTTAGTTAGATATGGAATCCTCAACACAACTTTAAAAAGACAATAAAAACAATATTCCTGAATTTTAGCTCGATATTTAAAAAATGGGGCAAAACCCTTTTTTCCTATGGAAAGTCGGCGCCTATGATAAGCATCGACTGAGATGTCTTAGATCCGTGGCTAAAGCTCTCGATAAAGTTTATCTGTCAATAATGTCAATTACCATGCGGTCGTCTTTTTGTAACGTTTCTAAATGCAGAAACGACAAAAATTAACATTATTATTACCAATAATACCTGATAGATAGGTAACAGTTAATCCAGTTAGCTCCAGTATTTTGCATTCGTTTCCCATTATTTCGTTACAAATTGGTAAAACTACATTTTCACTCATTAGGTACAACCACTCACTACCGATAAAACACACTTCCCGTTAGATAAAATGCCTATTTATTATAAGAAAATCAGGGGAAACGTGGTACCAATAGCTATAAGAAAACTTTTAATGCACCCGCGGCAGTTGTACCTGAGACACATTCCTTTATTAATTAATAACTACAAAACGTTTAAAATTAGAATAAGGCACTAAAGACTGAAGAAGAACACAAAACTACAACGTAACCACAGGAACTGAATTATGACATGACAGCGACTCCGACCGTTGCATGACCGTTGCTTGCTAGTTGCCTACTCTGATTATCGCATTGGCGGCGGTAAATAAAGATTTTATATAATATCGAAAAAAATTTTTTTCGCTTCATAAATAAGTTTGAAACTTTTTTGAAATGATATTCAGCTAATTCTTAATATTTTCTATTCCCTCTTAAAATATTTGTACTTGTTGTTAACCTTGTTACATATTCTAACAAGTTATTCATTAAAAAAAAATATTACAGTTAGTAATATTATTCTTACAAAAAGTATGACACACAACATAGGACATAACAACAAGAAAGAAAGACGATATTTCAATAATAATAAAATAAATAAGAAATAACCACTTAAACCAAAAACGCAATAGTAAAAACAAAACCTTTATTTTAAATTTTTCAAATATACACCATAAAATTAGGTAGGTGCTTACTAGACATTACTAACTGTTATAACTTTTTGAATTAATAATTTGTTTTGTTAAGAATTTATGTATTAATTTCTTAACAGATAAATAAAGCGCAATGTTCTCTAAAATGATGCAATTTGGTGGCATGCAACTAGTATAGGTACCTTTTTAAAACTAATCGAAGGCTATTTCAACAATTTCTATCCTTAAAAAAATCTGAAAAGAATAATATAGTGGCAAAGGCACTCAGAACGCCCTGTACATTTAACTCAAAGATCTGTTAAGATATTCGTGTTTATCTCACAAAAAACTTCTTTTCCAAAATTTGTGTACAATTATTACTCAACAAATGAGAAAATTATCATAAAAAGTACTTTCTCAGGCCTATAACTTCTTAAGAAAGCAAAATTATACTAAAGTATACAACATTGAACACCCTATGTATACAACTGATTTAAACAAAGTAGATATATTAGAAAAATAAAAATAAATTTCATTATCAATTTAAAAAAAATCATTTATACGCCAGTGGCAAACAAGTTGATAAATTTACTTTGCTTGAATAACGTTACTACTGATAATTTTTTAAACAATGCCTACTTCTTTTACAATTTTAATAGCCGCTATTCGATTAAGTACACCAAAACATAACTTTTTACCTTCTAATACAGTTTTACTACAATAACTACAATATGTAGTTATTTTTCATTCAAGAAAAAATATATACATTTTCTGTAACGACATAATTTAAAGCCAATAAGTAGGTACCTATGAAATGATATTAATTAACTAAGAAATGTAAAAGCATTGCTAGGAAATTATCTATTTGATTCATAACTATGCCTAACAGCTAAAATCATTCATCAGTGGATCCACCAGATATGCAAATACCGGTTTCGAAATTATTACTTTTCATGCTTTTAAATAAATAAATAAATAAGCTAATGAGATCTAAGTTCGAAACCGGTATGTATGCCATAGGTGAAAGAAGGGTGAATACTCTAGCTATTTTTAATATGTTAGCATCCTGTACCTGTCTCAAATTCTAAACTTCACAAGAAGAAATGCCAAAAACCATACCACAGTTATTTTCAGGAATTAATTTCTGCAATTGTTGTAATTAGAAGAGATAGTGCACATACCTGTTTTTTTTTGTAACAGATATTTGAAATGCTCGATCCTATGTGTCATTTTAAGAAGCACTACACTACAAGAACTAGTTAATTAAATGAAACTACTAAGACATTTGAAGAAAAAATAAAGAGAGAGAGAGTAACATATACAAAATATAAAACTGGGTACACTGCACTACTGCACATTGCACTATTTAATTCAAATTTACTATAAACAATTTAAACAAATAATTAATCCTTTTCGAAATACGGTAGGTTCACTACTAAGTATTAAAACACCGCTGAGATATAAAAACTTAAAAACAAATCGCAAAAATTCCAGGTTTTTGTGAATTGAACAGTTTGAGGTACAATCGTCCAGTTCAGCAGCGTTGAATATTTATATAAATTTAACAATTTTCTTCTCGTAGTCTGTATAGAATAGAAACATCTTTTTCATAAAATCGACATCAATCTTGATGCAGTATTCACTTCTGTTTTTTCGAGATAAGTTTTAAATTGCCCTATTTATACAAATCTCTTGAGTACATTAATTTTAGGTGGGTTACTGAAGTTCAATAAGTAAATAGCTGTGTAATTTACATTATTTAATAGAAACATTGTCTCTCTCTCTTTTTTTTTAAATTTTGATATTTCCTGTGAGTTTCCAATAAAAGATAATTAAATAGCTGTGTAATTTACATTATTTAATAGAAACGACATTTAATATGCTGAAAATAAAAATTCGGAGGATTTATTGCATCTACAAAAATAAGACAAATTTTTAATTTAGTTATTACAATGTTCCCAGTCGGAATATTCTCATGAATTAGGTACCTTCTTGTAGATTCATATCTATAACGCAACATAGATAGACCAGCAATTTCACTCCGCTATCAGTACTTTGAATTAAATTCAGGCATCTGCGGTGACCTCGAAATACACAAGCAACCATCGAATTCGAGAGAAATAGAGAATCAGTGATCAGGACCGGAATAGGAATAATTTGTTTTTTTTTGCGCAGAAAAGCGTATTGAACCTGATAGAAATTTACGTTACGTTTATGTATATAAAATATCTATGCACATTACCGATAGATTTTTGTAATGCTATTTCATAATTTTGTAACTAACTAATTTTTATATAATGAGCCGTTAAAGGAAACACCATAAATTTTAAATCACTCAAGTATTTTCTGCTTTAGGATATTATATTTAAAACACTCGGTAACCTGGACACAATAAAATAAGTTAATTCTCTTGATGGACACAACTTGTAAGTCAATAATTTATGTTCATCTAGATTTCCATTTTCATCAAAACTTTGTAAACAATTTTCTAGAGTCTTTATTTTTTTGTTACAAACAACAGTTTTTATTTTACAACATTTGTATAAATATCCTATATTTTTCTATTGTAGGTGAATTATAGAGAGATTTTTACTTGTCTGAATTTGTGTCAAAACTTATTTTAAATTTGAAGATACAAATGAGTAGTAATCGATAAGTATTTCGACGAAATGACCTAAACTATACTTTCATGAATTTATAGTAGTATATTAGCACTAAAACACCACTTAGAATTTTCACAGTACATATACTTATGGATTACCTTCCTCATTTCTCGATTTTGATTCATAATTTTATTTTAATCCACTTCTGTATAAATGATGCTAGCACGCCAGCTCTTGAGACAAACTGACGAGTAGCGACAGTTTGAAATGGATCGCGAGCGGCTACGCGCTGCTTATTATTTCGACTCAAGTGATTCTGTTGGGCTATCTATGTTGTGCCTATAGGTTCCAATTTTCATGAATATTTAAGCCTCCTTCAGAGAACAATTTTGTGTTGCCGGCAACATTCCCACCACCAGTTTAATTTCAGTTTTTATGTTTAGGTTACGTACAACTGTTGCTCCTCTGGATAGTTGAAGTTGCAAATTTTGAACTTTTCCAACTTCAACAACGAATACAATTAATTTCATTGCCTGAAAGTCACGTGGCTTCGTGTAATGGTAACACTACATCGTTCTCTGAAGGTAGTTTTAAAAAGCTAATGATATCACACATGGTCTATTAAAAATATATGATTTCATACTTCATACCATTTCAAAGTAAGGTATAGAAAGCAACTGAAAAAAGTTTATTTGATAGTAGCTCTAAAAGTAGTAATAATTACTATAAGTATAGGTAGATAATGACTAAGATTAAAATAAGCAAATATTTTTTTTAGACGATTCTTAAGGAATGCTTTTGAAATTTTCGACTGAAAAAGTTAGCATCTAATATTCCAAGACATATCTTTAAAAACACGGCATATGTTAGTACTGAAAATTTTATATTTGGGAGTGAACTGTTCTCCCGGTGTAGGTAGAATTTCGAAATTAAGAGTCATGTTACGGCCAGTGTCCGTATCCGGCAATTGCCAGCACACTTCCAGTTAGATATCATTACCGAACGCATTTAACTACGGTTAATTTTTGTCATCTAGAATTTTGTTTATAAGGTTCCGGCGGGTGATTATGCCGTTATACGTTTCGGCCTTGCGCCATTCGGGCCAGGCGGCGGCTTTTTCGTTCGACAATTCCACACAACTGGCCGCCGGACACTTAAAACTTTACAGGACTTCATTAATGGACTCCTCCCCCCAAAGCCCTTCTTTATTTTCCTTGTTCGACTCGATGTTTTCATAAAAAGCCTGGACTTTCACGAGAATAATTCGAAAATTTGAAGTGTTTACAGACATATTCACATGACAACAAAGAGCGGGTTAGGTTACATTATGTATTATTTTGACATCTTGTCCCTTTGCATTGTGGGGGGGGGGAAGGTTTACAGTAAATAAATATTTAGTTTTATTTATTTACTTATACAAGGTGTGACGTATATAATGACATGCAAACAATTAAAATACAGCTTTCTGATGATATTTGTAATAGAAGACTCATAATATGCGAAAAAGTTCAATCAATGCGTTTTTTTTGTAAACTAAAGTTAATTTTTCAAAAAAAATTAAAGGCCGACCCTGAGTTATTTATTGAATACCTCGGAAACGTTTTGACCACACCCCCCCATCATCCTTCTATCACAAGCCCCTATTTTTGAATAACCATTTTAGTAATTTAATCATTTTTAACCCTGGTCGATAACTGATCGATTATCACTAGATCAGTTATTCCCGCCAGGCATCTACCGGTGTCACTTCTCACCCAGTAAACAGCACGGAGTAGGGATGAGAACGAAGCCGGTCTCCTGTCTCTCTCACAATAAGCCTTCTCTCACTCCCTACACAGTTTTCAACCATTATTATTGTGTATGAATCGAGCGTAATAGTGATGTTTACAATTATCATTTTACCTTCTAAGTGTAATTCTCAAGTAAATTTATTATTAATTTGCTGGGCCATAATTATTTATTTCCTATTTTATCAATAATTAATAAAATTATTAATTTTAAGTGTAGTTCGCATTATTAGTTAATTAAGTGATCTACATAACCTCAAAAGTACGCAACACATGTCACGAGCTCCCGCCAACAACGGCTATTGACTATGACTATGACTATTTTTTTGTACAGTGAACAATGCCAACAAGACGTAAAGGGGCTAATTTGGGCCGTTAAACAAGTAAAATTGCAGGCACGCGAAATAATTCAAAAAATGAATGTTTCGTGTTTTGTTATTCTTATAGGCCGTCATCGTTCACAGTGCTCCATTCCTCTTTTAGTCATATACCACATCTCCACACACTCACAATAAGTTAGTGATTTTTTATTTAACTGCCAAAGTATTCACTAGAAATAATTCATATGGCAAAACAACGTTTGCCGAGTCACCTAGTACATAGATAAAATATTTGTAATTCAACTTGAACTGAATAAGTTTGCATTTTAATGTGTACCAACTACCCCCTCTCATATGTTTTCTTTATCTAGTTTTATCTGTTACATTTGCATCAATGCAAATGTTTTTTTATATGAGTAACATATATTTTCTATTTCATAGTTATTTTCTTAAATAGTCGTTCATATTTGGCCTTATTGTACCACTATCGACCATTAACAATTAAAATAACAAGATTACCAGCTACCAGTAATTTGTAAAATGTTTGCTTTTGAACATTTAGGTTAACAAGTTATTGAAACACCACTGAGGCTGAAATCATTTATAAAAATATAACTAAACTCCTAAGACCGCACAGAGACTGAGGTTGACCTAGTTAGGGCATTGTAAACAGTTGAATAAGAGCGATGCTACTTAATATTAGCATAATAAGTATAAATAAATTATCAGGATTTTTTAAAATAAAACTGGCGTACCAAATATACATTGCATTGTTATCAATTCAAAATAATCTTTACTTTGAGAGTACTCTTGTAGCACCATATCGATATATTTATAAGGATTAGAACACCCTTCTAAAAAAATTTTTAGAGGCGCGATTTTAATGATTTTTTTATATATATTATTATCCTTTTAGATGTATTTGTTGAACTTATTACGATGATCGAGCAGCTAATCCACAGTCTACTATAATTTTTTTGCAATCGATGTATTCGAAAGATACTTGTGATTTTTTTATTAAAAATTTGACGTGACGTTATTCAGCATCCTTTAAAACCTTTGTGGCCCAAATTCCATTAATTTGAATCGTAGAATAATTTTTTTATAGAGCCTTAAAGTTTTAAGTTTAGTGAATTTGTGTTTTAATTAAAAAAATGTAGAAGGTACTGGAAATGTCTGAAAATTATTGTTAATCTGAAACTTTATTCCTCTATTTACTTCACAAATTAAAATGTTAGCGTAAAAACAATACTATTACAATAATCACTAAAAAAATTGAAATGTGAATACAATTGAATAAATAAAAACAAATTAACAACAATATTAATAAACGCAAGGAAGTGTATTTTCGAAATTAACATTATTTGCATTAAAGTACGTTTTAATGTAATTTGTTGAAAAATTTTTGATTAGTTATTGTTATAGTATTGTCACGGAATTTGCCCCACTCACACCCAAATCGACGACTGTGGTACCGCGAATTACTAAGATTGACCCGATCGCCCCTACACGATTCTGTTAAACAAACAAAATGCCGTGGATCGAGACGGGACTAAAAAATTTGAGAAACGAGAAGCGTTCGAGAGATGCTAGAAAATAGATCTAGAGATGCTAGAATATACCTGGAATATTCGTTGGGTCTATAAAAGAAAAATAAACGGCCGATTAAGTTAGTCTTGTATAAGTCTTGTATTATAGTGTTGAATTGAAGTGTTTAGTTAGAGAGATCAAAGTGATTTAGATAGCGATTAATTAAATAAGTGTTTAGTTGAGTTCTGATTAGTGTTCAGTAGTGTACTGAGTATAGTTAATAAAGAACAAATTAATTTACGGATTGTTTTTCTGGCAATAGTAAAATTCTGATTGGGAAATCCGTGACAGTATTGTTCTTTTTTAGTAGGGTACCCTAATCCTTATTGGGTCTTTTAATGGTTTCATTAACCATCAATCTGATTTTTTTTTATAAAATTTAAGGTAGCATGTTAACAGCAAAAGCGATATTTTAAAATAATTTCAATTCCAGCAGCTTTTAGACTGCATTTGGACAAATTCATTTGTTATCATTCTTTGTAAGATTATCTGGAATCAACGCCAGCTTGATGCAGGATAATTGGCGCTAACCTGCGATCCAGATTCGAACGGGAACACACAATAACAGATCCAGCGGGCTACGCGAGGCAATAACGCAAAAATTAGAGCTGGCAGTGGCTGGCGTTGTCGGTTTTATAGCTAGGTTAATTTTAATTTCCGGGGAACGGCCGACTCAGATGCATATTGGCAGAAGCGTTTAAAATTCATTGAATTTTTCTCGCGGCGGTCTCTCGTTATTTTTTGGGGCGCTCGCAGCAACAGGTGGGGGAGTCGATGGAGCGGAGCGGAAAGGGTGGCACAAAGGGTTTCCGAAGATGTTAAGGGCCCTGTGTTCTTGAAATAATGTTTTCTACAAAGATAAATGATTTTAGACATTTAATAAGTGAAGAGTATAAGGCTTAGGATATAACGGGAATGTTAACTCTTCCTACCTGGATATTTTTATGAATATTGAAGCAACAGGAACAATAGAAAGTGGTCAAAACAGTTTTTCCACAAATACATTTCAGAAATAAAAATACAACTGCTATAAAATGCAAAACTGTGTTACAAAATTACAAACTAAGGCACAATTAAAGGTTAAATAAAAGCTCCTATAACGTGATTTGCTTTTGTATCAATATTAATGAAGTAAACGAAAGTGATGTTATATAGAGTATTCTGGTTAGTTCGCTCTAGTGCTTCTTTGATATTGACGAGTGTACATATATAAAAATAGAACAATTAATAATAACCATGAGCAGTCGTATGACATATTAATTTATCGAGAATGTGGGCAAAACACTCTAGCTACAAGATGGTAAACGCTTCTCTCAAGCAGCATAAATCATTTTGAACACTTGTAACTATTTCATATGTTATTCTGTGATATATGAAAAGATAACCATTCATAGTTTAGGCGTACCAATTTAGCAATAATTACACTGTAAATAAAAGTTGCTGTGTAAGAGAAATTTTCCAGTGTGTAATTCAGGATGTGCAAAATTTACTGTTTTACACACTATGTCTTTTTTCATATGTTTTATACAAAATGTGTTAAAATTACTAGTATTATAAGACATACTGAATTGTGTAATATATCCCTAATTGTGACTAGCTGAGCACAACTGCGCAGCTGCAGTATATCAGCTGTTCCATATTAGTTGTGTTGCGTTGTTTTGTTCAGTTAACTCTCGTTCGCGGTGTTCAAATGGAGAACATTTAAATTTCAATTGAGATTTGATCAAAGAAAATGGTAAGTACTTACCTAACATAATAAATATTACTGACAATTGTGATAAAGCTAAAATTAGATCTCTACTATCTCTGTATTTTGATTTTCATGTAATTTTAGAAAAAGAAAATGATATGTTCAGATTACTAACAGTTAATTTTCGTAAACTCTTATTATGTAGTACCTAATCTTTGGCTTTGTTTAATGTTTGCTGTTTCCTTGTTTTTGATTTACGAGAACGTTATTTGTTTCTTTTATTACAATATATGCTACTACTACGTACTAATTTTGTTAATATTTGTAAGAAAGATTGGTTGTTGTTCATTGGAACTGAATAATATATTTTAATAAAACCATAAAAAGAAAATAGTATATTATGCAACGATCATGTATTAATAACCATTACATGAGAGTTGCATACACCCGATAAATAATCAAAAACCATAAATTTTATATTGTTATTGAACACAATAGGTAACAGTAATTATTCGCATGAACTGCATTTTCTGCTTTCTCCGATATGTGTGGAGGAGTCGATGGTAATTCTTCTATATCTCTGATATCAGACATTTTGATAAATTATCGAAGTTTAGCTAGGTATCTACGAAAATTTAATACGTACTGATTTTGACATCTAGAATAATTACATATGAACCTAGGATAAACGTCAAATGCACAGCATGCTTGATTGAAAAATTATGGGTTTCTATTAATTAAAAATCTGTATCGTAATGGGTATCATTATGAAACGGATTATGGGCATTTAAGTGCATTGTTATAATACGGGTGTAGAAAAATGCCTTTTATTTTACTATTATAATACCAAAATTATATAAATACTGTACAATAAACATTTTAATGTGTAAAGTCTACACGTTTAATGATACAAATAACACTGAAATGTGTAAAAGTTACACATAACACGTGTTTTATTAACACAATGCATTGTGTTTAATATTTAACACACTACTAGATACAGAGAAATGTGTAAAAATATACACAGTTCCATGTTGAGCTCGATTAACACAGTATTGTGTTATTTTGTGTTAAAATGTGTAATTATATTTTTACAGTGTATGTACAAATATCTGAGAATCCTGTCATGGCATTTGGGTGAAATAATTCTGTTACCGTTACATATATGTTTGTTTTGTTTGGTACAATTTATCATACAGCAAAATAAAGATACTCATATTCCGAACACCCTGTATAATACTTATCACAGTAGGTAAAACCTTACTTTTTAAGTAAATTATGTTATTTTGAAATAAAAATGGTGCGAATTATTATTTATTACAAGAATGTATTAAGATCGGTACCGTCTCAAGACCATTTGTCATATTTAGGTTTATAAGCTACTCAGTTAGATTAGGCTAAATGTTGACTTTAGTGCAATAGTAGATTAATTATTCAAGTCGAAAAACATTCCATTATATTAAATATGATTGCTACATACTTTGCCAAAAATTGTTTGTTAAGTGTTTTTTATTTCATGTTTTATGTTTTAGATATTTGATAATTTAAAATGTAAAGGTACGGTCCCTCTACTTCATTTAGAGGTGGCGTTTAATATACAGGGTGTTCTAGACTGATGGTCAAATATTTTACCACTGTATTCTGCAAGCCATTTCAGGGGGGATCTTCATTCTTGGGATTCGAGTCCCAAAATGGTGGATAAAAATAGTTTTTTTATTTTTCCTTAACGGTTAAACTTAGAAATCTCAATTTTGGTACACATTATCAGCTAGTCAAAAGCTATTTTGTGGTGGGGTCTATTCCTTAGCTCATGTTTCTGGAGGGCGGGAATAAGCAATCCCTAGATTTATCCCATTCAGAACTTTTTCCCGCAACAGCCGATTTGAACAAAACTTTTTTTAAATACTACATCTAGTTTTACTACTTTTGTCCCTCTTGTAATTTTTTCCTACAACTAATAGTTTGCGCGGAAAAAATAAAAATAGTTTTCCTTACTCTAAACACCTTTTCCTCAACGGTTACTGATAACC
This sequence comes from Monochamus alternatus, assembly GCA_037114965.1. Lineage (NCBI taxonomy): Eukaryota > Metazoa > Arthropoda > Insecta > Coleoptera > Cerambycidae > Monochamus > Monochamus alternatus. The sequence continues at coordinate 21,481,224 of CM073430.1, forward strand.
GCAGTAGGCGGTTGCTATGACAATGTTTCTCTGTTGTCTTGTCAACTACTGATAATGTGTATCAAAATTGAAATTTCTAAGTGTAACCGTTTTTGACGAAAAATAAAAAAACCATTTTTTCCGTCATTTTGGCACTCGAATATCTCAAATTGAAAAATTTCATATGAAGATCTCCCCCTGAAATGGCTTGTGGAATACCGTGGTAAAATATTTCGACATCATTATGGAACACCCTGTATACGACTATACTTAACGAATAAGGTGTGTGTTTATTTTACGCATTTTAAAATGTGCGTTTTTAGATGGCGAAAAGGGAGAATACCTGATTTTATTGTACTTGTGTAAAGTACGACAGAAAACGAAAAACGCTTCAACTTGAGCGAGTCGAGCGCTTAGACGTAGTGACTAAACGCTTCGTGTAAAGAAAGTAGATGCACCATACAGGATGCGCTGTTGAATATACGTACTTTTCATTTTGTATCGCTGTATAGTTATTTAATAAATCCCTATTTGGAATAAACAAAATAAGTATATACAGGGTTAACTATGACTAAGTACAAAAATTTTAACCACGTGCTCAGGGAAGCCTAAAAGACAATAAAAAATTTATTTCGGAATTCTAGCTCGATGTTAAAAAAATGAGGCAAAACCCTCTTTTCCTACGGAAAGTCGGCGCCTATGTCATCAGTCATCGTCCAAGATGGCTACATATGTCAACTAGGCATATGTTCTGTGCAACTAGGTACCATGCGGTCGTTTCTCACAACGTTCCAACGTTGCCGAATGTAGAAACAATGAAAGTAAACATTTTTATTAATAATAATACCTAAGTACCTGATAGATAACAGTTAATCCGGTTAGCTACAGTATTTTGCATTCGTTTTTCGTTCCTTCGTTCCAAACTGCCAAAACTTCATTTTCACTCATTACAGGTCCGTCAGAATTACTCGCCACAAAATACATACTTTGCGTAGAGTTAATAAATTGCTCATTTATTTTAAGAAAATTGATTGCAAGAAATACTAACAGAAAACTTCGAATACACCCGTGGCAGTTTTTAATTTATAAAATTTTGTCTGATAACGGTCACTCCACTGTATTGCTCTCAACTCTAGGAAATATCTTCACGTACGTTTAAAGAAAATTGTGGAAAACTACACATGTCCCAATATATTGCAACCATCCACTATTTAATGAATAAAACGTTTAAAACTGAAACTGTCACTAAAAACGGAAAACTGAAATTACTTTTCGGTCCGCTTACACCGAGAACTTAATATTCTTCAGATAAATATTCTTATGGCAATCAATATAATCAATATTATCTTCTTTTATATACGATCGTGGGTTTCTTCATTCTAGTACTGTTTTGACAGTTCCTCCGTGACATGGGGTTACACGCACACAGCACTTGTCACTCGATATAAACCTATACTGTGTTGTTGGTTGCATTGTTTCTAAAACTCTACAAATGTCAAACAGCAGTAGTGGTCAGAAAAGTAATATTACAGAGCACTGTAAACGCCTCGGAAAATTTAAAATAATAATACTACAATATTATTATATGCAAACATGGTCGATTATTGTGTGGACAATTATTTTGTTAATAAAAATATCTTAGTTTAAACTGTAGTAAAGTAGGCATAAATATATGTTTTGTAGAATGTAGATCAGAAAGAATGTAAGAAGAAGAAGAGGTGTGTCAGAGTTGAATTGTTGTTGTAAAGATAGAAAGTGCGAAATAAAGAAAGTAGTCAAATGTTATTGGATATTTATTTAATTAACAAAGAAAATATTACCCTAACAATTGTTAATATCGTTACTATTATTAGTTTTCAGTATTTGCTTTTCGCACATTCAAATTCGTGTAATCGCGGAAATTAGGGATATGGTACTAATTTATGGGAAGTGCGACGAAAGTGCATATCGTGCAGCAGCAGAATATCAAATACGTTTTCCAAATAGACAGAATATGTCAAATCCTCGTACATTTGTACGAATTGTACAACGTCCACGAATGTTGTTTTACACGTGCTGGAGTTTTAAATACGTATGTACCTACCTAACTTGAAAATAAAAAAGAACCAATTTCATACTTGTTAAAATTCCTTGAAACTTCTTTTTTACTTAGTGACATAAAAATAAAGCATTTTTAAACTACAATAGATATACTTACAGAAAAAAAGTATTTTTTTATTTATGAAATGGTCGAGGGAAACCAAGAGGTCCCCAGCAAGTACAACAATTTGTACAACGACAAGTTATAATGTAAACAAGTTAGAAAACAGAAAATAATTTAACTTTCTTGAAATCTCCAAATATCAGTTCTGGAAGTATCAGTAAGGTAGGTTTTACTCTTAGTGCTACCATATCGTGTTTCTCATTACATAATCTAATATTTTGTAAACAAAAATTTTTCTTTAAAAGCGCCGTAAATCGTTACACGTGGCAACGCGGTGCTCTGTCACTACCATTGACAACTTTGACTTTGACAGAATATACCTAACCTCGCAGCTGACAGGCGACATAGTCGCCGAGAAATTAAGGGTTAATAAGGTTTTGAAAAAATTTTTTTTCGCTTTATGAATAAGTTTGGAATTTTTTTGAAGTGTGATTCCGTTAATTCTGAATTTTCCCTATCCCATCTTAAACTATTTGTACTAAGTCATAATTAACCCGTATATTTGTTTAATAGCTTGTTGTCAAAATGTCTGTTGAGACCCAACATATTAATACCAGATCTCACAAATCACCAATATTCTAATGCCGTTATGCAGCCTTATATAAATTTAAAGAAGACACAATGACCGCAAAAATTTTACGTTATTGGTTGGGTCCGGCAAAACTTACATCTTGTATTAAAGATACTATAATTTTGATGATTAGATCCCCATACGGATTTAAAAATAATAAATGCAAAACCATCGGTTTTCATATGCCACATGAGCTCAAGTGAAAAGGAATAAGGTTTGCTGACAAAGCGTCGCTTGGCCTGAATTACCTACCAAACAATTAAAAAATTGAAGGGCCCAATTACATCCCACCCTGGTATGGCTCGCGATGCCACCCTCTTGCCCCGAGAAAGCGGCGAGGGCGGGTGCCAGCGCCGCCGACCGAATGCGGAAGAGAAAAATTGGAAGAGTTGTCGGAACAGAGTGCACAGGCCACGAAAAACTCCGACTAACGTTACTAAGTGAGCTGTCATGATACCACGCCGGGATCAACAGTTTATTCCCTCCTGAAAGAGAGGATCCGGAATCTGGATGGATGATGATGGGGCGCTTTATCAACTCGTTTCGTTATGAATACTGTTACAGGACGCTGACGAATAATATTAACAGCAGGCTAAACTCGATTAAGGCCGGATTAGAACGCGTTTTAGTGTTAAATTCGATAAATATTGGTATCTGTTGATAACTTGTATTTATCTGCTAATGAATATTTATTTTAAAAGATGCAATTGCAATTTTAAAAACAAACAACTTACGTTAGACAAGTACTAGGTATCAGTAATAGGAATATATGATAATCTACTTATCAATTGTATTAAAATTTCACAGAAATAACAATTTATACGAGTAATTTTGGCTTTTCACAATAACAGTTATACAGGGCGTCCCGAAATTAATAGAGCACAGAGCAAGAGTAGATTCCTGACAAGATAATGCGATGCAGCTAACCTTAACTTAGTCAAAAGTTGATAGTTCAAAAGATACAGGGTATCAAAGTTAAAACATTATTATTGATATTTTTAAATAAGTTTTTTAAAATCCAAACATACTTTTGCAGATCGAGGTTTTTTTGGGGGAGGGAAATCCATAGTTGTTTGTAATTTTGACGTAAACTAGTAGCGGGCGCCACTTATGGCACATTATGCTCTGCTAAGTACCTATTTACGTTTTAATGTATCCATTTGACTATTGAAATAATCAATCGATCCTATCATTTTTATCTGAAAATGGTACACCTTGTTGAAGCCGTTAGGAGTAACCGTTTTCGAAATAATTCTATTTGAAATATTCAGTGTACAGAGAAAAAACTGTTTTGGTATATGGTAAATTATGAAAAAAAAACTGGATCTCCAAAATGTATGCAAATATTTGAATGTTTTAAAAAGTTACTTACAAATATCTATATTTTTTTAACCATCAACTATTGATTAAGGAAAGTTTGGCTACGTCGCACTATTATGTCCTCAGGAATGTACTCCTGTGCTATGTTTCATTAATTTCGGAACACCCTGTCTCGTACTAAGTCAGATAGAAGATAAAATGTTTCCTCTTTTTTAAAATAATTAGCAGCGCCAAAGCGTTTAATAGTGATTTTTAGATTTTTTTATAGTTTTGTGCAAAAAATAAGTACTGTCGTGAACAACCTACTTTGTAAATGTTTGTATACGGATGTGCACAAAAAAAATCATAGCTTTGTCGCCTATATTGTATAAGGTTTTCCAATAATAAAGATAATAATATAAGAATATTTTAATCTCTTACTCTTTCAACATCTATTACAAAAAATTGTGGAACAAATATGATGAACAACTCAGTTGGGTATTTGAACATATATTAGCACCATATAGTATTTATTTATTTACTCATAACTGTGACATTTATAAAGCAAAGACTTGAGGAAAAATAAAAAAGGGCAGTTCGAAAATGATTTAAAAATACGCTTCTGCACGGCACTGGAAACTGTTCTATTGTAAAACCTGATAAGTCGGCAAAACATGCAACTGGCGACCGGAAAATTTTTTTAAAGAAATTCCCAAGGAAATAAATAACATTTTATAACACTTAATAACAATTAATTTGTGGTATTAATTATTAAAATAATTGACATACCTGACAAGAACCAAATTTTGGGCTCGTCTCCAAATCATCAATGTTGATTTCGGTGTGATACACTTAATTTTTTAAATATCCCCACAAAAAGAAGCCCAAATGAGTTAAAGTCGTCCTCGTCGTAAACCCTTGGTATTAATGCTTGGACTAATGCTACAGCATCATGGTACAGAGTGTATGATATGACACACTGCTGCAATATGCCGTGGACGCCTTGGACCTCCATCTCTTCCACGATTGGATTTCAAATTTCCTGTGTCACGCTTGCGTTGCACGACACTTCCACTCGCTGCACACCACGGTAAAGGTAGCTGCATTTGGCACAAGTTTACCGGAAAACCGTTCTGCTATAGCATTTTCACTTCACCATAAATTAAAACAACATCCATCAACTCCCAGTTGCTATACACGTAAGTCATTTTTGACAGTTGAAAAACTAATATAAACGCATCAGAAAAACGTTAATGCCTTCGGATTTCAATACTCTGAATCGTCTGGCTGGAGAATGCAGTAGCCTAACGATGTAAAGTGTTGAAAATCCTACAACTTCAATAATTTTTTACTCGGAAACTTTAAGGATTTTACTGATGACTGATCTATTCCCAAATTTGTTTAGATTAGTCGAGAATCTTCCTATATACCTAAAAGTGATGACTTATAACAATTATTTGTGTGTAGAAGATCTCAAATGGTCCAAAGAAGATGTAATTAAGACGTTTCTTTTGAAGTTATTTAAAACCAGATGCTAATACATTCTAAACGTAATACAGATATATAAATGCAGTGTGACATATCATTAATAGTGTGTTGAATGTAAATAAATATTTTTCACTAGTGTTATTATTCAAACGATACTTAAACAATTTGAATATTTCGCGTTTCATCAAATCATTGACGTTCTGGATAAATAATGTCCGACTTTAAGGCACACTTTCTATCAGAGTTTGAACATATCGTAAGTCTGTTCTCGCCCGACAAGACAAATACACGCTGATGCCTCCCGATTCCCAGAGGCTTTATCTAAAAATCTCTTCCCGGCATCCTTGAGCAATTCCTCGCTTGACGTCTCCTGTTTAACTCCGGTGTATATATCAGCTGCACCGGAGCAATAAAACTCCATCAGCTCCATCCCGGGTCCGTAGTGGGAGCTGCCACACATCCTCATCATCAACCCTTCCCAAATCCGGCCAAATCCCCCCCTAAAACTTCAAACACATCAACAGAAACAAATCACGGTGTAAGTAGAACCAGATGAAGACTTATACGGGACGATGTAGGGATTACCGACTTTATGTGGAGGTGTTCGGCGCCAGAAAAAGGGGTTGGGATGGGGCTAATTGTGATTGAAGTGGTGCGCCGGTGTCTTGAGGCTTCGTCGAGGCTTGTCGATGGTTTTGACTGTTCTGTTCCAGACTGTGATACATCTTGTAATTAAAATACATACTACACGTCTTAATGATCACCCGTTTTACAATAGCTATTTATATATCAAGGGCGTTAAGTAGGCGTTTAAGACCTGTAACGTTAAGATAATAAAGTCGAGGGCACAATATTTATACAAAACTTTATACGCCGCCGATGTTTATAAATTTGCTATACATCAAATTATGTATTTGTGGAAATAAGTGTTTCCATAATTAAAATTAAGTCGTTTTTGTTGGAGGCGAATTGACAGTCGTGACTGATACCTAGCAATAATATCAACAAAGGTGGTTTTCATGTACGCTATATTTAATACGCGAAAAACCTCTAGCGATATGAGATTTTTTCATATATAATTGGTAAGATATAGATTTCAATAGTGATAAAAGTACATAATACTTGCCGAGCGCGCCTCCTGAAATTTTTAAAGCGGCGGAGAAAGTGAAAGGAAGCCTGTTGTCAGGAAAATAAAAAAATGTGTAACAAAACTTATGGTGATTGTTAAACGTCGTTCCTTTAAAAACATGAAACACTACACTGAAAATGTGCTTCTAGCATATTATTTGGAAAAATGTGATAATTGTAAGCCATCCTCTTTGTGGTCGTATTATTACATGTTAAAGGCAACCGTACTTTTACATCTTAACATCGACATTAACAAATATTCAAGACAATAACATATTTAAAAAGAAAAAATGATGGTTACAAACTGAAGAAGTTAAGAATATTGACTAGAGAGGAAATTGACACTTTTCCGAGAGATGCTCCCGATGAAATATTTTTAATGATCAAGGTAATCTGTCATTTTCAAATGTAAAATAAAATGTTGTAGTACATTTTTTTTTATGTTCATGCAAAAAACAAAACTTCATTGAACTATATTTAGTGGAAAAAGTTGTTTATTGCATTCATCTGTCATTCTACTACAGTGTTTTGTCATCATGACAAACACAAACGTTGAAATCGACGTCACATTTTTCTAGACTTAGTGTCATCTAAATATAATTTTTTGATTTTTGCATGAACGTAGAAAAAATATGGTATGCAACAAGTACAAAAAATAAGTGTTTATTGCACGCGACGTGAAATTGTCGTGAGTAGGACAACACATAACATAACTATTAATTAGGTGCACTCATTTTTGACATATATGGAACTTGTTGTATTGAGAAGAGTTATATAACATAACACTAGATGATATACAGAACTTAGATAAAAGTTTGCTAGTAACTATACAAGATTCCAAGACTAAAATGCTACAGTGCATATTTAGTATAATTGATAATGAAAACAATACTCCAAGATATTTGGATATGTACAGAAGATATGCATTTCTTCGTCAACAAGATACTGAGCATCGACGTTTTTTGTATATTATAACAATAATAAAAACTCCAAGCAAGTGGTTAGAAAAAATACGTTGGGTCAGATTCCTTACAAAATAGTAAACTATCTTAAATTACCAAACACAAAGATATATACCGGACATTATTTTCGGCGTTCTGGAGCAGGTAAAACGACGACGAAGAACACTAGCCTGGAAATTGTTCAACCTATAATATGTGATTCTTGTCTCAATAAGTAAATATTTTTGTATACAGGGTGATTTTGAAAGTGGGGTAATAATAGTATACGCCTACTTACTCGAAGAACACGTGATATGATAAAAATAGTTGTTAATATAAAAAAATCAAAAAACACACCCATTTTCGCATTTTTAATTATGTAGGCTGGTCCTGTGCACTCATAGTAAATAATGTTCTAAATTACATCCGTCTTCGCAGTTTGCCTGTATTCTGGGTTCGTTGTGTTAAATAAATAAATTGTCGTGCAGAGGAATTAAATTTACAGGGAAAATTCTGTGCTTTTTGTCGAATTTTGATTCCACTCTTCTTACACTGACATATTTCATATATATTCAAAACTATAGAGGCCTAGATCTAATGAGAGAATTATACAGTATGCGCCAAAAGTATGGAATAAATTCAATAAAAACGAAACAGGTCGATTTTTAATTTAAAAAATACATATTTTAGCGTAAAATGCGATTTTCAAATGTCATTTGTTTTCGAGTAATGACGTCATCGATTTTTTTTTAAATGGTAACACCATATTTTTTTCCTTGATTCTGAAGGATCGTTTAATTCTCTATCAGACAGTACTAAAATTTTGCCCTCTTACATAGGAAAGTTTTCGAGTAAATGACGATTGAATGTTAGAAAACGTAAATTGTATTCATAAAAAAGTAACAATTCTGAGGTACGTAAAATAAAATACAATTGATTAAATTTTATACTTAAATTAAATGTTCGAATTGCCATCCACCAACTTCTTGACAATGCGCAAGTCTGTGAAGAAATTCTTCTTGCACATTATGAATGATTTCTGGGGTAACTCTGCGTATTTCTTTCCGAATGCGATTTTGAAGTTCTTCTAAATTACGTGGTTTATTAATGTACACTTTTGACTTCAAGTATCCCCATAAAAAATAGTCAAGAGGTGTAAGATCTGGCGATCTTGCAGGCCATTCTATCGGCGTCTGCCGATCCCCCTCCCAGAAAAACAGTTGACCAAAAAATCTCGTACAGGGCGCGCATAGTGCGGAGGTGCACCGTCTTGCTGAAACCATATGGTATCGTCAGGAATGTCAGGGTCATTATCGTTAGGAAAAATTACTGCAAGGGCTGGAACAAGGTCATTTTCTAGAAACTCTAAATATCTTTGTCATGTAAGGGTTCCTTCAAAGAAGAAAGGCCCTACTATTCTGTCGTCAACTATTCCAGCCCACACATTTAATTTCTGAGGGTGTTGGGTATGTGCCTCTGCCATCCAATGAGGATTTTCCCGACTCCAATATCTGCAAGTTTGACGGTTTACTGTACCATTCAGACAAAATGTGGCCTCATCTGAAAAAAGTATTTGCCGGTGTAAATTTCTATTTCCTTGACATAAATCCATTAGAATTTCGCAAAAGTGTAAGCGGCGATCGGCATCATTGCCAGTTTCTCTAAATTTAGACTCTACCTTACTGACTGTTGATTGGCTGATAGGGCGATCTGGATATTTTTCATTAAATAAATCGCAAACTTCCTGCTGAGTTCTAGTCATATTCCCGCATCCGATAAGAATTAAAATTTCAATTCTTTGAGTAACAGTTAAATGTGCTATAATACTTTAAATTGAATAATAATTTGTATGTCGCTTACGATACTTATTAGAAAGTCGGTGTGACAATGACACTTTGCAAAGATTTTCACCTACGTGGTCCATAAAAGAACTATAGAATTCGAAAAACTAAACTTGATAACGTTTTTGCTTTATTTTAATTGATTTACATTTTCTAATATTCAATCGTCATTTACTCGAAAACTTTCCTAAGTAAGAGGGCAAAATTTTAGTACTGTCTGATAGAGAATTAAACGATCTTTCAGAATGAAGGAAAAAAATATGGTGCTGTCATTTAAAAAAAATCGATGACGTCATTACTCGAATATAAATGACATTTGAAAATCGCATTTTACGCTAAAATATGTATTTTTTAAATTAAAAGTCGACCTGTTCGAGGATTTTTCCCAAAAAATAATTGTTTCGTTTTTATTGAATTTATTCCATACTTTTGGCGCATACTGCATAGAATAAGTAGAGTATGATATGTGAAATCTTTCCCGTTTCGTATAACAAAGCCCAAATTTTGTAAGAACTCCTTAAAATACTATTAATGTGTTTACTAAATGAAAGCCTACTATCGAATATAATCCCTAAATCTTTCATAAAAGTGGGTCGATCTAAACATACATTGTCTCTATGGTAATTAAAAGTTATGGTGCGTAGTTGCCTGCTGAATGACATGACATTACAAATTTTAGCATTCCAGAACAGATTATTAGCGAAAGACCAATCTTTAACTAAATTTAATGGATTTTGTAATTGTTCAAAATTGCCGTGAGCACTGAATGGAATTATCTAAAGGAATGGAAGCGTAACGTTCAACAACGCTGTTAGCTCGACAAAATATTTATTGTTTTACGAAAATAAATATTTCTATTTTCATCGTCTAACTACTTGCTCTATTATCCAAGGTATGAGACCAAGGAGCAGTAGATTAAAACCACGTCACTGGCAAATTCACCCGAAATTTTTATTTTTCACAAATTCTGCCCACTACACATGTAGGCGGTTTATAAAAGAGGCAGATGATGAAAGGTACTTACTTATTCCAAAAAAGTTGTCTTAATTGTTGGTATATTTGGAGCTTGTAGGAGAGAATAATTAACGTATTTACGTCAGAGGACATTGAAGATGCTAAATCATTCATTAAAGTGACTATTCCAAATACCAAAACTAATGTTTCTAAATTATTTACAATACCAGAGGGAGATATAGAAGGAGTCAATTTTTTGGATATTTTCCACCATTGATCTCAAGCGATTTTTTTATCTCGTTCAGGAATTCAAAATGTACTACACAAGCAGTGGGTATAAATAACATAGGTTCAATTCCTAAAAAGATTGCCGAATTTCTTAAATTACCCAATGTTACTGGAGTATACTGGGCACTGCTTTAGACGATGGTCTACAACCTTCCTCGCAGATACAGAGAGGTTGGCATTCGACTTCTGTGTCAGAGGGGTACATAGAAAATTCCATACAAAATAAGCAGACGATAGCAAGAAAAATTCTCGGGGAGAAAGGAAATATCACTTTAATTCCAAAAACTCAGTGCACCAGCAGCACCGGGATGCACGTGTTATATTCTTCCAATAGTAAAGTTATATGAAGTGAAGAAAAAAATATGTGTTCACCTAATGTGTACTTAAAGAAAAAGAATCATGCTGCTGCTACTCCAGAACTACTAAAGGCAACTATAGATACCGTTCTAAAAAAATGGTAAAACAAAAAGAGCAACATCTATTGAATTTGAAATTCCAAGAATGACTCTTGTAACGTATATAAAGAAACTGCATAGTCAAGAATAGCCTACAATGGGATATGTCGCGCCAAGAAAACTTTTTTAATCTTTTATTTAAAGGTCTCTTTTACTAAAGTAAACATGCAATAAAACATTTAAAATAAAAAGTTGATATAAATATGAGTAAAAAGAGATACAGGGTGTTCAAATTTTAATCTATAACAGATGTTGAAAATGACCTCCCCCACAAATGATACAAGAGTCAGCTCTTCGTCTCATTGACTATCGTATTCGCTGAAATAGTCCTACTGCATTTTTATTGCCTCACAGTCGGCAGAAATATGATTCCTCTGGTATTCAACATTTTCGACAGGATTGGAGTAAATTAATGACTTGAGAAAATCCTAAATGCAAAAATCTAAGGGATTTAAATCCGGAGAACGAGCTGGTCATTGTTGCATACCTCTCCTACCTATCCAACGATTAGGATATACTGTATCTAAGTGACAACGTACATTAATGCTAAAATGGACTGGGGCACCATCGTGCATGAACCATAATTTTTTTCTGAGAAGAAGAGGAATTTCTGCCATTTAATCATAATGGGAGAAACTATAGACCAATTATATAATCATTAAGTACTCCACGCCACACGTTTACTGAAAATTGATGTAATTGATAAGTGATCGTTATGGAAATTTCGTGTAGAATTTCTTGAAAAACTCGCCTCATCAGTAAATAAAACACTATTTAAAAAATTAGGAGCGGTTACACGAAGAATTGGCAAAAAACTAGACGCGGTAAAAAGTTTCGAGGTAGTAGCACCTGTTGAATATGAAACGGATACAATTGCTGGTTTTCACATTAGAAGCAATTGGGTATTTAAAATTATTTTGACACAGACAATGTAATAAAATAATATTATAAGAATATCTGTATTTTGCATAAAAAAGTACATTCTGTTTATTATTTTTTTGCAATTGGCATCTTTAAAACAGGTTCTACATTATCTTGAGCAACACGAAAATATTTAAGTACATATTTTTTTAACTAAAATTGAAAAAAATGTAATAAATACGAAAGATAAGGGCAACATGTAGTATATTGCATGAAAGACGAAAAAACAGGCAATTTTTTGTGGTCACAGCCTGCTTCAATAAAAATTTTTTTTATCCGCCTAGAGGGCGCAGCGAACCACATACGATATTTCAAAAATCTGTTTATACCAGGTGAAAGATATCAATTTTGCAATCAAAATTTATTACCAATAAGTTTTCTGTATCTCTTAAAATAACAAAGTTAGACAGCCTTAAAGTATGGGCACTTTACAGGTTTTTTTATTATTACTCATAAAGTTGGCTATGGATCTCAAATTTGTTTTTTCGAGCATAAAGGCCTCCAAAATTGCAATAAAAAACAATTACAGATTTTTGACGTGTCTCGCATATTAAGCGAGATACATGGAAAGGGCCCTCTTATGTGATACAGCCTGTATATATACAGGCAACATAATCAAAACCCCCCGTTACTCTATTAGATGTGTGGGGGTTTCTTTTATCTTTATCCCTATCCTCTTTATGAAAGCAATCCATTTTTTCCTATTTTGAGTTAAATACTTTGCTTCTTTCCTTATTTTAATTATTCTTCTTTAGAATTTTCCCAATTAAGCCATCCCACGTCTAACTTGGTCTCTCTGTCTTCTATTTGACCGCAACTTTCAACTTCCAAATTCTCCTCATCGGTCTCTTACTACTCGCGGGTTGTAGAAAGGATAGTTAAGAATTAAACAGTTTTTTACCACACATTTACATAGTTTTTTTATTGGGGTACAGTTCCACTAATTAAAAATCACTAATTAAAAAACACGTATAAGATAACTAAACACAACACGAAATACAAAGCTGGAATGTAAATACAATACCGACATGATAATGTCAAAAAACATAAATGACACATATCACATAGAAATCGTAGTAGTCAGTCGCCAACAAAATGGCGGATTTTTGGAAGACGCAGGAAAGCTAAGTTTCCCTACTGATTTGATTAGTATACTGTGCCTTGGATGTACCTAAAAAGCTGTCATTTTGATATTGAAATGACAATCGAAATGTCATTGTTATGCAACGATTTTACGAAAAATATATTTTCATCGTCTAACTACCTGCTCAATTATCCAAGGTCTAGGTCCGAGAAGCAGTAGAATTAAATGGTTTGGCTACGTCCGGGCTGTTGGCCACATCGTCGGTTTAGGACTCTTGACGTTTCGAGAGACATGTCGCTCTCTTCTTCAGAAGATCTAAAACTGGAGAATATGATGTCTAATCGGTATTTATATAGGTCGTGTTCACTGGACCGTTCTGCTGCGGTGGGGATTTTCACGGTTGCCTTGTTCGGTGGTCTGGCGTTCCGCTCCCACGATTCGTTTCCATACTCCTGGTAATTCTACCCCTGTCTCTGTTGAAATTCCTGGGGTTTTTGTGTATCTCGATGGCTTCCCTGTAAAGTCTGGGCCAGAATCGCCGTTCCCTCACCAGAACTTTTGTTTCTTCAAGTGCTATCCTGTGTCCTGTGTCAGCTCTATGTTCCACAACGGCTGATTTCTCCACGTGGTTAGTCTTAAGATGGCTCTTGTGCTCCTTCAGTCTCGTGCTGATGTGTCTACCCGTTTGCCCTATGTACACCTTGCCACATACCGACTAGACATCATATTCTCCAGTTTCAGATCTTCTGAAGAAGAGAGCGACATGTCTCTCGAAACGTCAAGAGTCCTAAACCGCCGATGTAGCCAACAGCCCGGACGTAGCCAAACCATTGACGGAAGCCTACAAACCAAACTCAGTAGAATTAAAACCACGCCACTGGCAAATTCAGCCGAGATTTTTATTTTTCATCAACTCTGCCGGCTACACATGTTCGCGGCCGATCCTATTTGTTTGCGCGTGGCTCCGGGGGCGGCGGTCCGGACGCGCCGAGATGGATGGATGGAGTACATCGTTACCGAATTATCGCCCTTTATGTTTGGCTACTTCGTAAAACAAATAACAGACATTCATTACGCTCCTATTAGCCCAGTGCGGAATGTTCGGGGCTTCGGCGACTATTAATAACAATAAAGAAACTCGGTGCGCGGCGTGACGGCGCGGCTGATATTGCGGTTTAATCTTAATGTGCATCTAAATGTTGAATACTCAATGTCTGGCTCGACGACGTAGACATACATTGTGGGAAATTTCTAATGGCCTTTTAAGAAACACTGTCTCATTAATGTATCAATAAAAGTGTTGTCTTACTTTGTTTTGATACTGTAAATTAAAGTAAACCGACCATCAAATGATCATACAGGGTGTTCCGCGTTCCGTTCCGACACAGAGCAGGAGCATGTAGAGGGTTCCAAAATATTGCAATTTAACCAAACATACATATATACAAAATTGCACACAGACGGAGTTACAGGTTTTCAGTAGGGCCAAGAAGAAATAAAAATATCTATGAATTAATTTAACTTGGAATAACCAAATTTGATACATGGTCTAAATTTATTATTGACTATGGGTTCAGGTAAATTGAAACTTTTTCAATTTGATCGATTTTGAAAAGTAAAATAATATCCCGCGCAGAATTTAATTTTGAGCAATTTTTTACTCAAGTTAAATTTTGAAATGTTAATGTAATATTATTAGAAGAAATCAAAATGTCAGTAGTAGGCATTGCCTTTAAAATTTGACAGTTTTGATAGTTATTTATTGTATTAAGTGTTTTAAGTAGGATTTTATCTACGCGAGAAATTAGTTTAAGCGTTTAATATTCTTAAGTGGATAAAAGTCAATTAAAACACGAATGCAATACAACGTTTTATCCATAATCATATCACAATTATATTTATGGAGTCAGAATGATTGGAATTTCATAAAAAAAATATTCGCACGACTTGATATTTCTTAGTACTCAATGAAACGTTGTAGGTTTTGTTATACCTACTGGTTGCTATGGTACGTTGTTTATTACTGATTATTTCAACAGTTCTTTTATACTTTGTGTTCTATCTGAATTTGGTAAAAATAATAGAAAGTAATTGTGTTTCTATGGCTGTTTTCGAAGAAGCTCAAATAGTAATTTTCCATTTGTCAGCGAAATTCAGGAAACATTACGAAAAATTGTTCGCTGAATTTAACGAATGGAGAAAAAACGGAGAGTAATGACAATAAATGAAGAAATCATGCCATAGTATTTTTAAATTTGAAGAAAAATGTGCAATTTTATCTATGTGGTCGAAGTATTCGATGTCGAAGGTTACTATAAAGGTCTACAAAATATAGATATTTGAAAATATAACAAGCTTACTGCTTATTTGAAGAGTGAATAGAGAGAATACAAAGCAAAAAAACTGAAGCTTCCAATAAAATGCACTAATAGAATTGACAAATTTGAAAATTACTGACGTACAGGACGTTGGCAGTTACCTACTTGTTTCAACTGACACTAAGACAGGCATTTCAAGAAAATCTATAATTATACAAGAAGAATTTTGCGTGAATTTTCTTGAATATGCAGAAAATATATTTCTCCGCGCCTAATTCACTTAACACAAGACAGATTCTTTTTAAAATACATCAATCAAAAATGTACTTTTCAGCCTGTTGAAATCAACACTTTGGCGAAAGTACCCTCAATAGTTGCTTTATTCCTGAATATAGCAAATCCAGAAGAATATGCTGACCATTGTATGAGGCGCACTTCAACAACTTTATTGGCCAGTAAGGGTGTTGATCTTAAACCATTAAAATGCATGGTGGA
Source organism: Monochamus alternatus (assembly GCA_037114965.1). Classification (NCBI taxonomy): domain Eukaryota; kingdom Metazoa; phylum Arthropoda; class Insecta; order Coleoptera; family Cerambycidae; genus Monochamus; species Monochamus alternatus. The sequence continues at coordinate 21,497,189 of CM073430.1, forward strand.
TGAAAGAGCTCTTCTATAGCAGAAAGTTATGTTGAGGAGTCCATCTAACAAACTTGGGACCATTGAAACATAACTGTTTCTTACAAGAAGAGACATTCGTAACTAGTGCAAATTCTTCACAAACTTCAGCAAATGTTATGCGTTTCAAAAATGATGGTAAGAATGTTTCAAGGGTTGTTATTAACGGAAAGGAAATTAAATGTGATAAAACAAAAAATGAAATGTCTATTACTATTAAATATAAATGTTAGTAAGTAAATAAATTAAAATTTGATTTATTATAGGATTATTACGTATTTCATTATTCCACTAGTAAAATAAAGTTACTTTATTCGACTAGTGGATAAAGTATCACTTTAGACGATTCATATGAGTGGATAAAAGTTCGATTATAAGGTAATTGTGGATAAAACTATTTTATCTCTGCTACTGTTTGTTGTTGAAAATGGCTGGCTGTTGTTGAATTTACATTCAACAAGTTGACATGTTACTTGGACTAAGTTTCTGTAAAGGAAACCGTGGAAATGGAAGAATATCGCAAGAGATTTGCAAATCGACTGATTCCTCATAAGTTTTTCAGAAATATCCGAGAACGTCCTAGTGTTATAAGAATACAACATGAAGAGCTATTGTCTCAAGATTTGGAGCGACAAATGACCTTGACCATTACACTTTGTACACGATTGTTAGTTGTTTTCACTTTCATGGCAATCTTTCCTCCTTATTATAATGTTTACTTCCGATTTTGGTACCCCTTAGAAAAATTCTCATAAACATTTGTCAAATTTGATATACATGTATTTTGATGGGTGTTGAATAGCCTGGTAATCTTATCTTTTTGGTAAAAAGATGCCTAATACCACTTTCTGGAAAAATTTTCCTTTTATAAAAGCGAAGTCTTAAAGCGAAGGCTTTTGTCACATCAATAATATGGTTAGTAGAATATAAACCTGCCTTCAGGAAATTAATTATAAAAAAATTGGCTTGCGGAAATTCCACAGCTTGTTTACATTTCCAGAGGTGTTAACCTGAAAAACGGGACTCATTGGATATTTTTTCTTACTTATTCTAAATTACTTGGCAGCCTGTAAACTGTTTTGTATCCAGTAGAAAATTTGTATAATTCACATAGTGAAAAATATTATTTCTACTTGCTCAGTTTTCGAAAATTCATGTCAAAAAACGGCTATAAAAATGGCGCCCTTAAATATATTTATCTAATATATAAAATTCTCCTGTCACAGTTTTAGCCATACTCCTCGGAACAGCTTGACCGATTTTTATGAAATTTTATATGTATATTCGGTAGGTCTGAGAATCGGTCGTAATCTATTTTTCATACCCCTAAGTGATAGGGGTGGTTTTTTATTTTTTGAACAAAATTTTTTATTTTTATTTTGTTATGATGTGGCATTAAAAAATACATACAACCCTTAATTTTCATCCTTCTATCACAAGCCCCTATTTTTTAATAACCATTTTAGTAATTTAATCATTTTTAACCCTGGTCGATAACTGATCGATTATCACTAGATCAGTTATCCCCGCCAAGCATCTACCGGTGTCACTTCTCACCCAGTAAACAGCACGGAGTAGGGATGAGAACGAAGCCGGTCTCCTGTCTCTCTCACAATAAGCCTTCTCTCACTCCCTACACAGTTTTCGACCACTATTATTGTGTATGAATCGAGCGCAATAGTGACGTTTACAATTATCATTTTACCTTCTAAGTGTAATTCGCAAGTAAATTTATTATTAATATGCTGGGCCGTAACTATTTATTTACTATTTTATCAATAATTAATAAAATTATTAATTTTAAGTGTAGTTCTCATTGTTAGTTAATTAAGTGCTCTACATAACCTCAAAAGTACGCAACACGTGTTATGAGCTCCCGCCAACAACGGCTATTATTTTACTATGTGGCTACTTTTTTGTACAGTGAACAATGCCAACAAATAATTAAAAAAATGAATGTTTCGTGTTTTGTTATTCTTATAGGCCGTCATCGTTCTCAGTGCTCCATTCCTCTTTTAGTCATATACCACATCTCCACACACTTACAATAAGTTAGTTATTTTTTATTTAACTGCCAAGGTATTCACTAGAAATAATTCATATGGCAAAACAACGTTTGCCGGGTCACCTAGTTAACAGATAAATAAATCAAGTTTCAATGCTCCTTTTTAATAAAGTAATTTGGCCTTTAAAATATGTCTCATTAGTATTAACAACAATTCTTTCAAATGTAATTTTTTATGCCACCAACAACCGCAAGATGCATATTTTATACTTTTCTACCGAATATTTTTAGCTTCTGTAGAATATCACATCCAAGTAACAATAAAACAAAGAAAAATCGTTCCCCTGAAAATTAAGAAGGCTATGATGTTCAGTGCAAAAAGTCGATCTAGAGAAGATGCGGTGGAAACTTCTGCAACTAGCGCAATTAGGCGGGGCGGAAAGAACCCGTAAATTGTGACGTGGCACGGTTTAAAATTGACAATATTGTCGGAATCTCCGGCTGGCAGGCACGTATTAAGAAGATATCTGTGTAATTTATGTGGGACAGGGCCCTTGATTCCCATTCCTGCCAGTAATATATTCCGACATTAGTCCCACTAATGTCTGGCGGGATGTTTGAGTGTGCGGATCCGGGCTAAGCCGGGCGAGCGCCAGCGACTCCAAAGCCCTCTCAGATACACGAGCCTGACGTCGCAGAGGTGACATCTAGCGCGATTCTAATCCTTTTAATGGCCACGTGATAACCCTGATTACTTTAATTGGCTCCCATCTGCACGTGCAACATAAATTCTACGGAGCTCTGTGACGGATGGATGGGCACCGGCAGGGATATCGTCTTTGAGCGCGACGGAGACCTAAATAAGCGCTCTTGGCTGCTGTACGTTCTCATTATTTTGTGCTAATTGCACTCCTATTTCGCTTAATTGCCGAAAAGACGGGGATTTCTTTCACCAAATTTTATTGCGACGTCGCTTTGTTCTGTCCTTTCCAATAGGGCAGAAAGTTTTCGGTTTACCTGAAGATTCTCGCATTAAAAGCGAAACCATATCTGAGAGATATTAAAATTATTTAAACGTGATGAAGTTCTAAATGAAATAAAGATTTCGAAAATAAGTCAATTATGTACAAAATGATACGATATTAGAGCATTTTGTAAATACTGGCTACTTCGTTGAATTGGCAGGTTTAGGCATTTTTGCATCAAAACGAATACAACTTAAATAGCATATTTTTTTTGGTTCACACTGTGCAGTGTTAACTAATCACCTTAACTACCACTAAATACGAAAATTTTAACCACGTGCTCAGGAAGACCTATAAAACGATAAAATAATAATTACGAAATTTTAGCTTGATATTAAAAAATCCTACGGAAAGTCGCCGCCTATGATAAATATCGTCCGAGATGGCTTATATTTATCAACTACCACGCAGTCGTTTTTTACAGCAATTCCACATGTAGAAACGCTGAAAATTATCATTTTTATTAATAATAATACCTGATAGGTAATAGTTACTTCAGTTAGTTGCAGTATTTTCCATTTGTTCATTCGTTCCAAACTATCAAAACTACATTTTCACTCATTACAAGTCAGGATTACCTACTAACAATAAAACACACTTCGCGTACAGTTAAATAAAATGCCTATTTATTCTGAGTAAATCGAAGAAAGGAATACTGATAAAATTTTGAATGTACTCGCGACTCTTTTCCGATAACTTAGAAAAACAAACCGGCAAACAATTATAAGAAAATATTTATAAGAGATACAAATTCCTTTGTTTAATAAACTGAAAGAAAACAAAAAATCACAACGTAAAATAGGATTTCAATTATGACACCGAATTTTACCATTTTTAATGTTGATGAATGAAGAACTCTCTACACGTCAAACGTGCGAAATGCGAACGGACCGCCATAGTTGGCGATAAGGGGGTTTAATAGTACTGAAAAAAAAATCGCTTTATAAATAAGTGTGAAAATTGTTTGAAGGGTGATTCCGTTAATTCTTATTTTTCTCTATTCCCTCTTAAAATATTTGTACTTAGTCATAGTTACCCCTGTATATACAAATAAACAATTTATTTGTATACAGAAAAGTCAGAGGTAATTTCCTTGGCAAATTTTATGGCGGGGTCATCAAATAAAATTTTTTAATGGAGAGGAGGTAAAACCTGGTTTTTCAATTTTTCTCAAAAACGATAGAATATAAAAACAAATTTTGCAAGGAATGGAATACTTATAAAATGACGCTTTTTTGGCATATTTCCCGTTTTGCTGGTTTGCTATAAGGGGGTGAAAGAATCCCGACCCTTTCAATGTTTAGTGTCCAAACATTGTTATACCTTTATATTTCTTAATGAATATGAAATTCTAAAGTAGCTGTTTATTCAGAAATTTTTTTTGTCTCTTGCGAAAGTTTCATATTATTCTTAATTTTTGAGAAAAAAAATTAGAACGATGCAAAATAAGTACGATACCATCAACTTATAATTTTTGTACAATTTATTCTTAGTAGGCTGATGTCACTAAAATTACTTTTCGGTAAATGTCAAACAATTACAATAATACCAAGTTTTAAATACCATGTTTATATGGTGAACGTTTTCCCTAAGCAATGGCAAGTCAAGTTTATTTTGGGCTGCGAGAAAGAGCTCTAAGAAAATAGGTGTACTTGTTATTATAATATATGAATACCTAACATGGTAACTCTAATACTTTTGGCCAGAAAAAAAAATTAAGTGAATTATATTTTGTTTGGTGCAATTTATTATATAACAAAATAAAAGCACTGACATTTTGAACACTATATACACCCGTAAAATATTAAGGTAAATATCATATTTCTCTCTAAGTATATATCACGCTCTATAATAATAAATATCTACTGGTTGATACAGAATGTCCCATCGGGAACTGCGTTGTCAATTTTCGGTAAACAGGAAGTGCTAGAGAGTTCTAGATATTTTAAATGTGTTCGCTCCATTGATTTGACATGTCACCAAATTTTCAGTATTTTCCCTGATAATGATCCACGCAGTTTCCGGTAGGACACCCTGTATGACAATATATCGAATGTAAATTCTGAGGAACTAACTTTACAGTTATTAAAACGTTATAGTTTCAGGAAGATTAAAAAGGGACTCTTGTTTCTAGCGGTGTTAATCCTCGTCGAAACACGACTTGTGCAGTTTTTAGATTAATTCGCAGCCGATGAAATGTAAAGCAGGGCGGGATAGGCGGCCACAGGGGATGAGGAAGCAGTTCAGGCTCGGAGGGCGCGAGATTGATGTCGTCGGGAGCAGAACTTGATAGTTGGTGTATAATCCAAACCATAATGTTGTAGAATGTATTCATTACTTCGCATTAACTTCTCTAGCTATTTGTTATACGCGCTGTCTCGCCCGCTGTTTCTCGTATAATGTGATGGATTCTTTCTTGATGAACATATAGCAAATGATCTGACAGTTTGTGTGTTAAATCTATCCCTTTAAAGCCCGCTATTTATGAACGTAAATCGCACTTTTGATAAAATAATTATATACAAAGAAAATCCAACTAGAAGATAACCCTTCTTAACTGAGTAACTTTTTTATTTTTTTAACTTTACATTTGTTTGTACCTTTTTGTACTATATACCTTGCACCGTGAAAAGACTTCAGAGCTCTATCTAAGCAAAAATATCACTTCACTGTACCAATGAGGAAGTTGCATGAATTTTATATTGGTTTTAAATGAATTACAGGGTAAAGGGTAATATTTCAAACATATTGAAAGATCAGAACATGTGTTTGGCGGCAATAATCACATTAACAAATTGCCATAGAATGTAAACTAAACCACGTGGCCGAAAACGCGATATTATTGGTGTGACATTACACGCCGTTTAGCGCAGTTTGCTTCCGTCGACACAGGTGCAAGTTACGGTTTTTGCGTAAGATATCCAAATATTTACATAAAATTTGTAAATCGGTTCGAGTTTTTGCGGACGAGAAATTCAAATATATTTCTAATTTTGACGTCACTAGTAGAGAGCGCCACATGTGGCACACCATCTTTCTTTTAAATGGCAGAACTTTTTTGCATCTTAACGTATCCATCTGACTATCGAAACAATCGATTCTCCTACCCGTTTTATTTGAAAACGGCATATCTTGAAGTCGGTAGGCGTAACCATTTTTGAAATAATTCTATTTGAAATGCTCAGTGCACCGAATAAAAACTGTTTTGGTTTCAAGTAAAGTGCCTTTTCTGCTAAAAATATAGCGAAATGTTACTTGAAAAAGTTGATCATAATCGTAAATTATGGAGACGTGCAAAATTTCAAGAAGATCGGCGAGGTTTGATGAAACCATTTTTCAACAAAGCACAAAGATTTTATCAAAGCAGGCCGATTTTTTTAAAATTGTGACATCTCCATAATTTACTGTTCTGAACAACTTTTCCAAATAAAATTTTGCTGTATTTTCAGTAGAAAAAGAACTGAAACGATAACAGTTTGCAATCGATGCTCTGAATATTTCAAATAAGATTATTTCGGAAACCGTTACTCCTAACGACTTCAATAAGGTATACCTTTTTTAGACATAACAGGTAGGAGAATCGATTGCTTCAATAGTCAGATGGATACACTAAGCAGCTAAACAGTCACTTAAAAGAAACATGTGTCATTAATGGCGCCCTCTACTAGTGACGCCAAAATTAGAAAAATATTTGAATTTCTCGTCCGCAAAAACCCCAGATTTACAAATTTTATGTAAATATTTGGATTTCTTAAGAAGTTATTTACAAATATCGAAAATAAAATGTTAACTTTAACACTCTGTAACTCCGTTAATAATCAGTTTTGGAAAAAATGTTATAGAAAGAAGTAGCATTTATTTTCGGTCTAGAATTATCCCCTGAATTTGTTGCTCATCATTTCCGGACACCCTGTAAATGCTGTAATTATTAGTGATGGGGTGAATTTATAGTATTGTTAATCGAACTTATTCCTTTGTTTACAATATAGATACGCTCGTGACAGTTACAGTGGCAATGCTATTCGTTAAGTACGATAGAGATGGTTTTGCTTGAGGTATTTACAAAATTGTGCCATGTGATTTCACCTGAAACTACTTCAATGTCTCTTTAATACAATAACACCTAATAATATCACAAAAAATGTCAAATTAACTCTTCTAAACGTATACAGTATGCGCCAAAAGTATGGAATAAATTCAATAAAAACGAAACAATTATTTTTGAGAAAAATCCTCGAACAGGTCGATTTTTAATTTAAAAAATACATATTTTAGCGTAAAATGCGATTTTCAAATGTCATTTGTTTTCGAGTAATGACGTCATCGATTTTTTTTTAAATGGCAACACCATATTTTTTTCCTTGATTCTGAAAGATCGTTTAATTCTCTATCAGACAGTACTAAAATTTTGCCCTCTTACATAGGAAAGTTTCGAGTAAATGACGATTGAATGTTAGAAAACGTAAATCAATTAAAATAAAGCAAAAACGTTATCAAGTTTAGTTTTACGAATTCCATAGTTCTTTTATGGATCACGTAGGTGAAAATCTTTGCAAAGTGTCATTGTCACACCGACTTTCTAATAAGTATTGTAAGCGACATAGAAATTATTATTCAATTTAAAGTATTATGGCACATTTAACTGTTACTCAAATAATTGAAATTTTAATTCTTATCGGATGCGGGAATATGATTAGAACTCAGCAGGATAATCCTCATAATTCTTCACGATTGGTTGCATTAAACAATGACACTAGTCTGAGCACAGTGCTACGTATCTTAGGAAGGAAAAATATCATCCCTACAAAATTCAACTTGTGCAGGAACTCAATGAAGATGATCCCGATCGCCGCTTACACTTTTGCGAAATTCTAATGGATTTATGTCAAGGAAATAGAAATTTACACCGGCAAATACTTTTTTCAGATGAGGCCACATTTTGTCTGAATGGTACAGTAAACCGTCAAACTTGCAGATATTGGAGTCGGGAAAATCCTCATTGGATGGCAGAGGCACATACCCAACACCCTCAGAAATTAAATGTGTGGGCTGGAATAGTTGACGACAGAATAGTAGGGCCTTTCTTCTTTGAAGGAACCCTTACAGGACAAAGATATTTAGAGTTTCTAGAAAATGACCTTGCTCCAGCACTTGCAGTAATTTTTCCTAACGATAATGACCCTGACATTCCTGACGATACCATATGGTTTCAGCAAGACGGTGCACCTCCGCACTATGTGCGCCCTGTACGAGATTTTTTGAACTGTTTTCCTGGGAGGTGGATCGGCAGACGCGGACCGATAGAATGGCCTGCAAGATCGCCAGATCTTATACCTCTTGACTATTTTTATGGGGATACTTGAAGTCAAAAGTGTACATTAATAAACCACGTAATTTAGAAGAACTTCAAAATCGCATTCGGGACGAAATACGCAGAGTTCCCCAGAAATCATTCATAATGTGCAAGAAGAATTTGTTCACAGACTTGCGCATTGTCAAGAAGTTGGTGGATGGCAATTCGAACATTTAATTTAAGTATAAAATTTAATCAATTGTATTTTACATACCTCAGAATTATTACTTTTTTATGGATAAAATTTACGTTTTCTAACATTCAATCGTCATTTACTCGAAAACTTTCCTATGTAAGAGGGCGAAATTTTAGTACTGCCTGATAGAGAATTAAACGATCTTTCAGAATGAAGGAAAAAAATATGGTGTTGTAGTTTAAAAAAAAATCGATGACGTAATTACTCGAAAACAAATGACATTTGAAAATCACATTTTACGGTAAAATATATATTTTTTAAATTAAAAATCGACCTGTTCGAGGATTTTTTCCAAAAAATAATTGTTTCCTTTTTATTGAATTTATTCCATACTTTTGGCGCATACTGTATATGAGCTAAAATATATTTCTGTATTTAGGTATACACGTGCGAACGGCGTTTCACGTCACAGGACTAAATTTTTAAATACCGTTTTTAGAATGTGTTTTGGTACGATTCAAATTGCTCAAAACCATAAATACGTATTTAATAAATATTCGAATTGTCCACAACACGTGCATGACGCTCTAAAGAGTTGTTCAATCGAATAAAAATGCTGTTATTTTTAATTTGAGCAGTAGCCTTGTGTATTCTTTGTATTAACTGCTTTTATATAAAAAATCTAACAGATTTAAGTCGGGGGATCGCGGTTGCCATGCAACAGGACAATCATTTTCGATCAAAACTTTGAAGCCGCCATAAATAAGCAAAATCAAACGTATATTTAAACAACATTTTTCTCTTAAAATAACATGATCTTTCATATGGAAGCATATAAAATTTGCAGCTTACATAAAGTACCAGTAGTGTACCCCTGTTAAGAAAATCAAATTTGTCTCTAAACAGCTAGAGATACAAAAAATATATGCAGAGAGAAAAAATTATGAGAATGCAATGGAACATATATAAATTAATCTGCTTGCATGATTATAAAGGGTGATATATTTTTATTTTTGAAAAAAGTCATGATAGTACCCATAACCCCGCCACTGATACTTTATGTAAGCTGCAAATTTTATATTTTATACCTACCAATATACTAAATTAATAGTTATGTGCCAAACTTGCCAAAAATATCTCAAGGTGTTTAAAAGTTATGATTTTTAAATTGATTTATATCAGCTTTGGAAACCCTATATCTCGAAAACGAGACTCGTGGAAACTCTATGGTATTTAACAAAATTTCCTTAATTTTAACTATAAAATGTTCCCCTAGAGATTTTGCACACAATTGGAAAACACCCTGTACATATAATTTCTTCTTTACGCAGTGCATTTCTAAAATAAAGACCTCCAAAGGAGTATAATTTGTGTCTAAAACATTTTCTGAGCAAAATAGCATTCACATTTTTAAAATATATTTTTTCTTTGGAGCAGTGCAATTTGAGTATCAGAAAAATTTTAAGGCGCGTTTACACATGGATTTAATGGCGCCAATAGTTACTGACGCGCCAGTAAAATGAAATTGCGTGTGTAAACCTCTACTGTCGTGCCATTTTTATTGGTCCACTGATAAAAATGGCATGCCAGTAGAGGTTTACATATAAAATTTTATTTTACTGATTCTCCAGTAACTACTAGCGCCACTAAATATCCATGCATGTGTAAACCCGCTATTATTGTACAAACTCTTTGCCAATTACAAAGTTGCCTCACAAAAAGTTGCTTCATTTGAGAAAAAACTCATTAAAAATTTTGCGCTATCACGTTTTTACGTACTATTATTCTTAGATTTCACAGCATTATAAATTAATGAATGTCATTAAAGACGAGGTGGCAGAAATTAATGCTTACTAATTAATTATTACATAACTTTACTGTGATATTCAAAGTCTGCGCCATTTATATTGCTGTAGTAAAATAAAACATAAAATAAACATAAGTTTTCTGCTTAAAAACGGTTAACATTAAAATATTATTCAAAACAAAATGACATTTGTGTAATATTATGCTAATTATTTAAAAAAACCTAAATAAAACAGTTGTGATCAATTATCTGGTTAGCAAAAACTATTAGAGAACTTTATGGTTTCAAAATTATTATGATTTATATAACAATAGGGTACAACAATTATTAATAAACTTAAGGAGACTGAGTTAAGAACTATGAAAAACTCACCTGTAGTGACGTTGAAAACTAATAAGATTTAATTTTGTCACACACTTTAAATAAAAGAAATATATTTAGTTAGTATCACAGACGCATCAAAAAAACTGTAATTATGTCCAATTTACAATAAAAATAAGCACTAATAATAGCACCGACAATAAATAATGAAATTAAATAAAAAGTAGATATATTTTCTAGTGGAATAATTCACAAGAACGATCATGTCTACGCCGCATAGCCACTCGTTATCAACTGTTTTTCTGTATTTGGCAATGAAGTGTTTTTTAAACGTACAGGACTGGCCTTAATGATTTGTATATATTATACGAGGTAATTCTAAAAGTAGTACCAAAAATTTTACTGGGTTTTCTAGACTCTAAAGGCGAAAAGTATGTATAAACATATATCTTAAAACGCTTCGTTTTCGATATACAGGGTGTTCCTGAATAATTACGTAAGTTTTAAGCTCTTTTTGAAAATCTGAGAAAAATTATAACACACATTTTCTGAAAATCTTCATGAAAGAGGTAAAAAGATACGGTTATTAATTTAAGCTAGAGGAAATCCGGTAAGAAAATTTCATACCAAAGTATCAATACGAAAATACCAATTAGGATTACGTTTGACAATTAGACTTTGTGTTGAAAATAATTACTTATAAAATATAATAACTTACGTTTTTGTTTGTTTCAGTTTACTATACAACATTAAAAACTCAGGAATAAAAAATAATCAAAATATTAAGTGCTCTCAATCAGTAGCTATTTGTACAATAATTTAGAAAAATGTGTCTTTTTCCACATCAGGCGTAGGGTTTTTGATTGAGGCGCCAGACAAGATAAAAAATACGCCATATTCGAAAGAGACACTTTTCCTACGAGTTGCAGACATGATTTTTTTATTAGTATTTTAAAAATAACTCAAATAGTTACCATAATTTAGAATCAAGAATCCTTAGGGAATGTTGATATAGAAACGAGTTTGTTTATTACATTATCATTAATATTATTGTGGCAGTGATTTATGAAAAATGTCAGAATCCTCTGCTTACAATGACAATATGGAACATGATATAGAAGAACCATCAAAATTCGCTAATCAATTATTATTGTTGACAAAATCCAAGGATAGGCGGGTGATATTGACAATAAGTCATTATTTAAATTGGCACTGGCTGCAGCAATATCATTAGGATCAAACGAACAACAAATTTAAGTAGCACTCATCAGCAAATGCAAGCATTTGGGATGAGTTTATTTTACTGAACATATCCGATGTGTAAATCAAATAAGGAACAGGTCCTAAAACCGATCCCTGCGGCAATACAGGCGTAACGCTACCTAAACCCGATTGCAAGTCATCAGTACAACTTTCTGTTGACGCCCTGTAAGATACGACGTAAAAAAGAGGTTTCCATAATTGAGGAAAATAGCCAGATTCCAAGCAACAATTAACAATATGTGTTACGTAAGGACATAGAACGTCGGAACATAGGTTTATTAGTTACATTTTAGTAGAAATCTGATCACTTCCAGTTGCATTCGATTTCAAATGAAGAATACTTTTTACATTGTCAATGGCTGTTAATTCGAAATAAAAATTTTAGGTATCATTAAATCTGTTGGATCTATAGTATGAAGTTGTTTCAGGACAATTATCAGGTTGACTAAATACTGGTAAGAAATAATTATTAATTTCTGTTTGATTCATAAAGTTAGCAGGAATACTAACATGTTTATTTCTAACTGTATTAGAAAGGTATTTTAAGCTAATATAAATCAAATCTCCTACAATTCCTATCAATGAAGTCATATGTATGTTCTCTGATACCAAACATCTAGGTATGCTAATGAACAATTCCACAGACAAAGCTCTACTCAATAATTATCTAAATAAATTAATCTATCTAAATTTACTAACCTGCTTTAAACACTATATAAATATCTAACTTCACTTTTGGCAGTGGGAACACGAAATTCAACCACAATAGATGAGATCTGACCTATTTCTGCATTTTTTTAGGATTGCTTCTTCAGGTGGCCTCCTTTAAGTTGAGTCAAATATCTAATTATAAAAATTATTATATAAATTAAAATTATTTTAAATTAAATACCGACAATGACAAAAGTGACAGTCTGTCAATGAATTAAATATGACAATACCTACTTTAATAATGTTTACCCCTTATGTAAAAGTTTTTAAATATTTTTAGGTATTAATAATATTCTAAGTAATATTAACTACTCTGTGGACAAAAGCCCCAACCAGCGTTGAATTACGTGTTTCCACTGCCAAAATTGAAGTTAGATATTTATAGAGTGTTTAAGGCAGGTTAGTAAATTTAGATAGATTAATTTATTTAGATAATTATTGAATAGAACTTTGTCTGTGGAATTGTTCATTAGCATACCTAGACGTTTGCTATCAGAGAATATATATATGACTTCATTGATAGGAATTGTAGGAGATTTGATTTATATTAGCTTAAAATACCTTTCTAATACAGTAAAAAATGTTACAAAAGCTAATAATAAGGAATATATGGGTAGATATTGTGGGTGTAATTCAACGCTGGTTGGGGCTTTTGTCCACAGAGTAGTTAGTTTCACACAATATTATTAATACCTAAAAATATATAAAAATGTTTATTTCTACTTATGTTTAGATGTCTTAACGCCTTGTTGATATTTCAAATAAGCTGCTTTTATATACTATCTATACGTAACAATAGAAATGGAAAATGCACAAGACAATGCGTTGGTATAAATTCTATAGCAAATTTCCCCAAAAAAATTGCAGAATTTTTTAAATTTCTGAATACTGGGAATTACACCGGCCACTGTTTCCGGAGAATGTCTGCTACGATACTGGCTGATACAGGAACAGATATCACCATTCTTAAAAGGCATAGTGGATGGAAAGCAACGAACGTGGCATAAGGATATGTAGACGATTCGGTTCAACAATAACTTCAAGTAGCCTCAAAAATATTGAGTCAAAAAGAGATCAACATAAATACAAACTTGGAATCTACTTCATCAAATACATGCACAGCGCTTTCCATAACCAATTGTAAAAAAGTTTCAGTTAAAATTTATAATAATGATAAGAAATAATTTAAGTTTACAATAAATGAATAGTTAGTTCAAGAATTATGACGTATTTTTCCAGCATTGGTTAGAAAAAAGAACTCTAATTAGAATACAAACTTCTAAATTGATTAAAAAATGTTGGTGTGCAATTTGGAATGTAATTTCGTATACGATACCTACCCACCAAGGAAAAAAACGGAATATTATTATCACTGCCATGGTAACAAAATAATATTTTATCCAAGACCCTGAATCAGTTCTAACTAAAATTCAGATATTTGAAGAAATTGAACCCTATTATCGTTTCTGTCGAACGAATTTGTGACCCCAAAACTTTTAAAATCTGACACTTAAGGGGCTGTAATTTGTAGGTAAAGTCTTGGACGACATTTCTTTGACTATATTCATATAAACATTTTTTATTAGTTGTAGAATAGACTGGTACATTATTGCAAGGTAATTCCACAGCGCTCTGTGTAATAACACTTGTCAGCTATGTTCAAGATATTTTTTCCTGTTAACGTGTGGCGCTTCCGTCCACCAGGATTGGCGGCCTAGTTGGTTAATCGAGAGCGAAGGGCCAGAATAAGGGTGGTTATTAGAGTCGCAGGCAATGTGTCAGTATTAATTGTTAAATATCGTTTATCGCCGGTGAAGTAACGGGGGATGACAGCTATAATTAATCTGTGTTATTTCGGTGGCTAAGAAGAGACCGACGTCCCTCAGGAGCCATCGCGTAGGATGTAGATGGACCTCGTTGCCGACGGAGGAGCCTGAGAGGCTCCCGGGGGACTTCACTTATCCACTTTCTCCCGCTACGGACGCGGCGTCGCTCCAGGTTGTGGATCATTTCGGACTTTTGCATTCTTAAAACTCTGTGTAGAGATTCTTTTTACGCACATTGTGTTCAAAATTGTACGTCTTTTTCTACATTTTGTTGTGTAGAATAATTGGTTTCAATTTATACAGTGTAAGTAAATAAATGCGAAGAATTTTAGGGGATAATTTCCTCTAAAAATATAAAATGGATATTTCATCTAAAAAAAAATCATTTGAACATCTCTACAGATACAATAAGAAGGTTGACAAAAAGTGGTTTTAAATTCATTTCTTAAATATCAAAAAAGTGAAATGAAGTTGTAGACATTTTCTGCTAACAAGAAGGCACTGAGTAAGCAAAAGAAATCTCTTGAGATCTTTTAATAAAATTAACGACTTCTGAGCAGAAAAATTATTTAAAATCCATGACTGGCATTGTGTAGAAATTTAAGGGCGCCGTATACTTGAAATAGTGTTTTCTATAAATACAAATAATTTAAGACATTTAAGAACTGAATAATATAGAGTTTAGTAAATAACAGAAATATTATCTCATGCCACTTGCGAATATTCAAAGGTACTGAAGTAAAACGAATACACAACGACAGAACGCGGTCTAATCTAACAAACTTTTAGATACAGAAAATTTCGAAATACGTATTTTTTAAAATTGAACTGTAGATGTATTGTTATAATATAAATTTACATAGGTAGTTCTACATATAAGTATGTGAAAATAATTGTTAGAATGTGGGGTTAGAATAGCAAAATAAAATAATGCGTGTCTTGCAAACGCTTTTGAAAAGTTATTATTTTATTTGCGAAGAACTTAAATAGTAAAAGTGGATAAACAAAACATTAAGAATTTAATTTTTGATATTATTTTTTTTCTACGTGATTAATATTTCGTATTGTCTGTACCTAAAAACACTACAAATTTGATCATTTTACGGCGAGAACTGTAATTTCGCTAGTAGGCGATTGTCACTTTCGATCGACATTTTGTAATGGTAGGGCGAACGAAAAATTTATTTAACTCCCTTATTAAGCTTTAAATAAAAATTATTGTACAAAAAAAAAATATTTTCATCGACAGAATATGTCAGCAAATTTGGCCAAACTTATCTTAACACCCTGCATGTTCCTGAGTTCATTTTAGAATGATTGAAGAAGAATATATTTGTAGATGTAAATAAAAGAGAAATTTAATTACAAACTATTCATCGGAATTTATTTTAAAGAATCGGTAGTGTAACGCTGTATGGGGTTTTAACATAATAAACGTTCAGCCCCTACCACTGGGCGCAAAGGTGGCCCAATCTGAATCATTTTGGTGTCGTTATGTGGTTTTGACTTTTCTACGTCGAATAGAAATATATAGTTTTAAAAAATTGCAAGAAAAGGCAAATTTTTATAACAGTGAAAGTATTTGAAATGCTCAGTGCATCGAGTAAAAACTGTTTTCGTTTTAGGTAAAGTGCCTTTTCTGCTGAAAATATAGCAAAATGTTACTTGAAACAGTTGATCAGAATGGTAAATTACCCATTTTACCGCCACAAAGGCTTTTTTGCGAGGCGTGCATTGCCGAACGGCTAAACGCTACGCCTTTTGCCGTCTTTCTAAATTGCCTACGGCGTATTTTGATGCCAATTTTTTCGCGTTTTCCTAGCTAAATTTCCGTCTTTATGGTGGGTTCTCGCGCCTAATTCACGATTTTTTGTATGGGAGCGAGACGCAAGACACGATGGCTACCCTTAAAGGAAAAACCGAATCGAAAAACGTCAGACGAGTTGACAGATGCGATGTGAGAATTACAAGCAATGGACATTCGAGATTTTTGTATATTCCTTTATCTATTTCTATAAAATATTATATAGAAACATTAAATTTGAACCTTCTAAAATGTCCAGCATGCCTTAGGTCTGGGTTTATAATTCGATTTTATAACGAAAATTGGTTAAGTTTCAGTCAACTACAAGGTGCAACGCCGACCAAAATCACCGAAACGTCAAACGTATGCTCCGGCGGCGACATCTCGGAATAGAACGTATACTCGCGACAAGAATTCAGACGATTTACGTCATACGAACAAATGAATAATTCATTATATTTTCGTCAAAATATTTAAGAAACGGCAACTAATAGTAATAAAACTATGTACTACAATAAAAGTTTGCATTGTATATTGCACTAAATTGCAAATAATGATTGTTTTTAACGCGACAAAATATCGAAAATTACGTTGACAATAAAAACAAATGTGTAACGTCAGCCGTGACGTAAGACGTCTGAATTCTTGACGCGAGTATAGGAAATTTGGGAAAACAGGACGACTGGAGGTCGGCAAAGGCCAAAAACTGTAAATTTGAAGTCTCTAGAAAGATTCCCGTACCCGAGCGCTGGGATTTGAGGTCGTTCTTAGATTGAACTTTGCATAAATACGAGTGAAAGCCTGGTAAAAATGAGCTAGACAATATGGTGGTAGTCATCTAATTGCCTTGCCGCTTCAATTTATAGGATGATTCAAAACGGTTTGATAGTGTTAAAATAAAAATTGACAAAAAAACAAAATTTCCAAATTTGAGAAAATTTTCGTTTTTTTCGCTTCGGAACGGTTGTCGAACGTGTGAAAGACTGTTTCGTATACAAAGTGTTGAAAAAAATGTTACCGTTAAAAAAACTCAAAATTAAGGGAATTAAAAAATTTTTGATGAAACTTCCATAAAGGATCTATTATGACACTAACTAACGTAGCTAATACAGAGTGTTTAAAAATAACGAACCATTCTCTAAAAACCATCATGGAATTAAAAAAAAATTTTTTTTGATGAAACTTTTAGCATCACATAAAGACCATCCGATTCAATATTTAAAATACAGGATGTTGAAAAAAAATTAACCAAACTCGAGAAAACACTAAAAATTACCAAAATATGCCAACCACTTTTCTGAATTATAGAGCGCCGGATTTTCCCCACCATAGAGAGTTCAGCCAAAGTCACGTTTCCAAATATGTAATTGGATAGGCACTCACAGTCTTGTTGCTTGGCCTGTGCGGTGTCCATGACTCAAATTTCTATAGGATAGACCGAAAAATAAAATTCATTACAGTCCCTGTGAAAATATAGGACACCTACGTTATATAACTTCTGTTTGATTTCTGAAATTTTATTCTACATCTGTTATTATTAAGATCCAATGCGGCGCCTGTACGAAAGAAAAACAACTGAATGTTACATAAGCTAAACTAGTGGCCATAATTTATTTTTATGAAACTCGCTTTCTCGTATATTTTTACTCCTCTGTATGGTTTATCTTAATATCATAAAAGGTACAACTGTTTTTTAATTGAGATGCCAATGGTGATCCATGAAAAACGGTTCACCCTGTACAGTGGGCATATGCTAATATTGTTATTTATGCAACAAGTACAAAAATTAAGTGTTTATTGCACACGATGTGAAATTGTCAAATGTCGAGTGCAATAAACACGTACGAGTTGCATACAATATTTTTCCTACGTTCATGCAAAAACCAAAAAATGTTTTGTAATTCAGTTGATATACAAAGGAAACTAATTTTATTTTAAATAAATTGCATTTTCCAGTAATTTCGTAATCCAGTATGTAATAAATATGATTGAAAGTAATATAAAAAATGCAAGTGCTTAAAACGTAATACAATCTCACAGAAATTGAACTAAATATGACGTCGATTTGAAAGTTTATGTTTGTCATAATCACAAAACGTCGAAGTAGAATGACAGGTGAATGCAATAAAGAACCACTTTTTCCACTAAATATGGTTCAATAAAGTTTTATTTTTTGCATGAACGTAGAAAATATTAATAAATCTAATTGTCACGCTAATGTAGTGTACTAAATGACGGAAAACACCTGTGACGTACTTCCGACAGACACTGACACTCCATTTTGTGTCCTTACGGCGTTAATTGTCCCCCAAACAAACAAGAGAGCGGCGGAGGGCCCGTCAGCGGGGCTTATTATGATGTCTCGCCGGCTCAACTCTTTCTCGGGCCTGGAATCGGGCTGTCGCTAAATCTGATAAATGGTGGAGTGACACAAGCGAGTGATCCGACAATACAAACACTCAAATACGTAGTAAATTCGCAATTCGCGGGCCCGGCACGCCGCCTGATGGGAATCGGAGGTGTCTATCTACCCTAGCAGGGGCGGCGCGAGAGGGAATTGCCAAAGTCAAAGTGAGTTTATCGACTTCAGAATTGATCACAACCGGCTTACACGGTTGGCTCGGTCGGTGGTCGAGCTATTGTAGGCTGGAGATTTATTGATAAAATATCGCAGTTTTAGAAATTTTGATGAGGGCATAAAGGACATCCAGCCAGAATAAGACGGTTCTCATTAGTGTATAGATAAACTATAACGAGCCTGTCTGCAGAAACTAAATCATTTCCTTTAAGAAAAATGCGGTCCGCATTGAAAGACGGGTGTGAATTGTATTTGTTTTATTTTATACCTTACAACACGAAAAATATACAATTTTCATCAATTCAAGTGTTACTGATTTTTTTAAAAATAATTTTGCGGGATGTGATAACACAGCCCCACAAAAAAATGTTTCTCAGATCTGACCATATTTACTATATATTTTACCATAGAAGACACCCAATAATTTACGCTTTGCAGCACTATTAAACATATATAATATATACACTAATTTCTCCAGGGATTTCAATACTATTGGTTACAATATTTTGTTAATGAAACTGAAGGATGGGATGGGTCATTGATTTGGTATCCTATTTATGAGAATCAATCTAGTTAGGAGTCCATTCCGCGCAAATTTTCAAAATATTTTTCTTTCAAAATTAATGGTGTGTATCCTGGACAGGTTACGATCATGAGTTATTGTAATGGGTTATTGGCCTTTGATATTCCTTCACTAAAGACTAGGCTTATTATGTCTGGTATTATATTCTTATTTAAACTAGTTAATAACAACATTGATTGATATTTACTTTTGGAACGTTTTAATACAGTATGCGCCAAAAGTATGAAATAAATTCAATAAAAACGAAACTATTATTTTTTGGGACAAATCCTCGAACAGGTCGATTTTTAATTTAAAAAATATATATTTTAGCGTAAAATGCGATTTTCAAATGTCATTTGTTTTCGAGTAATGACGTCATCGATTTTTTTTTAAATGGCACCACCATATTTTTTTCCTTGATTCTGAAAGATCGTTTAATTCTCTATCAGACAGTATTAAAATTTTGCCCTCTTACATAGGAAAGTTTTCGAGTAAATGACGATTGAATTTTAGAAAACGTAAATCAATTAAAATAAAGCAAAAACGTTATCAAGTTTAGTTTTTCGAATTCCATAGTTCTTTTATGGATCACGTAGGTGAAAATCTTTGCAAAGTATCATTGTCACACCGACTTTCTAATAAGTATTGTAAGCGACATATAAATTATTATTCAATTGAAATTTTAATTCTTATCGGATGCGGGAATATGACTAGAACTCAGCAGGAAGTTTGCGATTTATTTAATGAAAAATATCCAGATCGCCCTATCAGCCAATCAACAGTCAGTAAGGTAGAGTCTAAATTTAGAGAAACTGGCAAAGTTGTAAATATTCCAAAACCTGGACGTCCAAGCAATAATGAAAATCAGAAACAGAACATTTTGATAAGTATGCTGGATAATCCTCATAATTCTTCACGATTGGTTGCATTAAACAATGACACTAGTCAGAGCACAGTGCTACGTATCTTGAGGAAGGAAAAATATCATCCCTACAAAATTCAACTTGTGCAGGAACTCAATGAAGATGATCACGATCGCCGCTTACACTTTTGCGAAATTCTAATGGATTTATGTCAAGGAAATAGAAATTTACACCGGCAAATACTTTTTTCAGATGAGGCCACATTTTGTCTGAATGGTACAGTAAACCGTCAAACTTGCAGATATTGGAGTCGGGAAAATCCTCATTGGATGGCAGAGGCACATACCCAACACCCTCAGAAATTAAATGTGTGGGCTGGAATAGTTGACGACAGAATAGTAGGGCCTTTCTTCTTTAAAGGAACCCTTACAGGACAAAGATATTTAGAGTTTCTATAGAATGACCTTGTTCCAGCCTTTGCAGTAATGTTTCCTAACGATAATGACCCTGACATTCCTGACGATACCATATGGTTTCAGCAAGACGGTGCACCTCCGCACTATGCGCGCCCTGTACGAGATTTTTTGGACAACTGTTTTCCTGGGAGGTGGATCGGCAGACGCGGACCGATAGAATGGCCTGCAAGATCGCCAGATCTTACACCTCTTGACTATTTTTTATGGGGATACTTGAAGTCAAAAGTGTACATTAATAAACCACGTAATTTAGAAGAACTTCAAAATCGCATTCGGGACGAAATACGTAGAGTTACCCCAGAAATCATTCATAATGTGCAAGAAGAATTTCTTCACAGACTTGCGCATTGTCAAGAAGTTGATGGATGGCAATTCGAACATTTAATTTAAGTATAAAATTTAATCAATTGTATTTCATTTTACATACCTCAGAATTGTTACGTTTTTATGGATAAAATTTACGTTTTCTAACATTCAATCGTCATTTACTCGAAAACTTTCCTATGTAAGAGGGCAAAATTTTAGTACTGTCTGATAGAGAATTAAACGATCTTTCAGAATCAAGGAAAAAAATATGGTGTTGCCATTTAAAAAAAAATTGATGACGTCATTACTCGAAAAAAAAAAATGACATTTGAAAATCGCATTTTACGCTAAAATATGTACTTTTTAAATTAAAAATCGACCTGTTCGAGGATTTTTCCCAAAAAATAATTGTTTCGTTTTTATTGAATTTATTCCATACTTTTGAGGCATACTGTATAACAATCAAATTTCGGTTCTAGGCAGACCGGCAAAGAGATATACCAGAAGGAAAGAAAACTGCAACAAATTTTCTGCGCGGATCGTTTGAAGAAAATTCTTTACACCTCTAAAAAAGAAAATGAATAAAAAGTAAATACAAATATGTCCGTAGTTCAGCTATCACCGTGGAGACGGTAAAGAACAAGTAAAAATTAGGCAAATTGGGAAGAAAACCAGCCCCTTTGCTAGAGGATGGAATCGAATGATATCTGGGGACAATCAGTTCCTTTTTTGAGATTCTGATAGGCCAGTAATTTAGGGTTCCGCTGAACGAATTATAATCGTTAATATTAAAGTTAAATTTATAAATTCAGTTCTAAGGATATTTCGCATATCTTGACGTGACGTGTACAACTTGTAGATTTATAAAGTATCTAGTTTAATATTTGTTCGTTATAGTTTTCTTTATTTTGTTAATGTTTTATTTATCTTTTATTATTAAAAACCATTTTTTGGAAATGTGGTGTTTCCTTTTTAATAAGTTTAAGAAGTATCTTAGTTGAGTGACCACGTGGATTATAAAGTTAAATATGGGTAAGCAAAACAATTACATGATCTCTATAACATTTCGAAGATCCCACATAATAAATTCAAAATAAATATAAAGGCTTCAATAAAGAGGGTAGTTACAATACTATTCATAACGACAACTAAACGATAACCTCTCAAGTTACAACAGCTTACTGATGAACTTTATAATAGAAAAGTCTTGTACGAATGCGTTTCTTTTTGTAAATTATTCATTTATTCAACAAAAATGAAGGCCGATTCTGTGTTATTTATTGAATACCTCGAACACGTTTTTACCTTACAAACTTTATTTGTTATTCCACAAATGCTTCCTAATATTAGACATGTACGTTCATACTGCATGGAGGTTGATAATTAATATTTTCAAATTTTGGAAATAAGTACATCCATAAAATATCTTCCTTTGCGAAACAATAATTGGGAACCGAACGTTTCTTTAGTTTTTGCAACACATCGAAGAAAATCTGGGTAGCAAATTATCAGTGACCCGTACTGTATACAGTTCCAACATCCCTGTGCAAAACATTCATCGACAAAATGGAAAGTGAAGAAATAAAATCTAATTTGCATCTAAATACTTTTCCTATTGAAAGTGTTGACTAATTTATCAAACCTGCGCCTCTCACGCACTTCCCTGCCCTTCCTGCCGTACCTCTCAGCCACCACAGCGTTGATGGATGAATTCGTAAACAACAGTATCCGCTCGCGAACGGGTCCGGTCCTGGGACCTGTTGATCCGCCGCCGCCGCCAGCAGCAGGCAAATAGACCGGGGAATGCGTCACCGACATCATTAAAAAATAGAAGAATACGCTCGTCAACGACGCGATTCACAAATTGGCGGGCGGGCCGCTTTTTTCCCCGATCTCCCTGTCGGGTTTATTAATGATGAAGCATGAATGGGCTGCTAAAAGTAGACTATTGGTTTTGAAGGGTTTTACGCCACTATTTGAAAAAGGATATTACTGGTTTTGTATTTTAATATACAATACAATATTATAAAAATAGATTAAATTTAATGACTTTTATTACAATTTATAGAAGAATAAAAATTTGAACATTTAGGTTAGTCGAGATTGGAAAAAGATTGTTTTGAATTCTGTTAAAAGATACAGTTGTGGAAACTCAAAGAATATTCCTTACAATTTCAAGAGCAAAAAAGGTAAGAATCTAACATCGCATATGCCAATTGTCACAGGATAACCTAGAACGAATTAAGGACTGATGCAACTTAAATCATCTCAACTTAAATAACAGTAAGTGCAATATTTCGTATTTTCCTTGCAAGCAGGGTACTCTAGCTTTTCTTTACAATATAAATGCTATTCCTCTTCAAAATTTTAAGATATTTACTGATCTAGGAGTTATATTTGATCCTATACTCTGATTTATCGATCATATACAATCGTTCCTAAAGCTAATAACAAGAATATTGAGAAATCCTAAATATGGCAATCAGAAATATATGCATTATAGAAAATATTCAGTGACGTCATCTATAGTAAGAAGTTATACTTTACACATTACCTACCTTAAACGAATATTTTATCATCATCTCTACTGTATAAAATGTGCAATTTGTTTAATTTGAACCTTTTCCTTGTGTTTATTTGTTACCTGTTTTCTTTATTATTAGTTGTATTATCTTCCTTTTTTATCTTTGGGTAATTAGCCTGCCCTATAAACGGTTTATGCTGATAGGCAATTGTACACTGAAATAAAGTAAAATAAACTAAAATCTACTTTGCTTTAAAGAGGCTCCATTAATAATGAGACAAATTTGGTCCTGAAATGAGAGACTAATGTTTGAAAGATTTTACGCCATTTATTAAGAAAAATATATTTACTATTCGAAAGTAGATATGAACGATAAAATACATTTGGAGTTTGAAGGTTAGGCACGTGGCAGTAAAATGAAATAAACCATGAGCAAGTTGAACAGGTAAAAGCAGGTGATAGCAAGCAGTAGATAATGGAAAATGGTATAACTTGCACCAGTTCATGCATAGAGTGAACATAAAAAATGTCTAAAAATGAATGTATCGTAATCGACTAGGTGTAACCTAGATTATGTAACATATAGTGACTAATATGCTCTGTTAATTTAATTAAACGAATGCCACTACATACTTTTGATTTAGATATCGTTCAGGCTGATTTACAACATGCCAGCTAGTAAGTTGACTGGAATTCCAGTTTACTGGTGCTTTATCTGTATACTAGGCTGCAGACTGGAGCAATTTAGGAATCATGTTACGTAGTAGCATCGTTGATTATACATTTTCTTCTTGCCAATAACTGGTGGGCGATAGTTGATGTTTACACTGCGCCAGTCCGAGGATGTAATGGAGGGAGAAACTGGCACGTCAATCACAGATCAAAAATATGTGATTAGCTGGAGCTGCCAGATACTGGCATGATAGTGGCATACTAGCTTCTCCAGTGATTAGCAAGAAGCGTTTATATAGTGCCAAACGCTGACATCCAGTGACTGGCAACCTCAACTGGCACGTCGACTGGCATGGTGTAAATTAGCCATTAACAAATAATCCTTTCTTTTGACGGAAAAACAAACTTAGAAATTATGCAACCAATTTCAAATAATTTAAATTTTTCCAAGATACCAATAAATACAAGGCAATTAAGTATTATGATAATATGAAACTGTTGTGTCTACTAAAGGAAAAAAACATATAGAAGAAACAGAGGTTGGAGAATTTTAATTTTGGTATCAGAAAAAAAAATTTGAATTCGTCACCAAGCAAACCTCTGAAACATTGAATACAAAGTGGCTTTCATAGATAAAATAAAAAGCCTCATCACTGACATGTAAATTAATTTATTAATATTGTACAGAAACTGACAGATGACAACTTAGTACGAATACCAATATGAAACAATAATGTAATAGTCATGAATGTCAGAATATTTAAAAAAAAAAATTAAGATATTCTCAACATCGTTATCAATACGAACTGCAAAGGCCCAACCGCATTATGATAATGGAAGATCCTCATCATCTGAAGAAGACGAATTCTTGGACAACCTGTACAATTTACGTCTCAGTGATATCCCTATTGCTGAAATTATATCGATAAATATATTATTGATTCTACTGACATACTGAGAGAAATACCATAGCACATTTGAAGGAGCATCTTCGTGTGGAAATAAGTTTAGGCATGTATTTCAAAAAGTGCTTGTGTTTGATATTCCACCATCCTCTTAATTAATTAAAGTTTTCCAGGTTTCTCTCATTCCTACACTAAATGGTGATTAGGGTCTACCAACGTCGTTTTTGGGTGCTTTATAAAAACAGCCGAAATATGGAAGTTATCCATATTCTTCTCCTATACCCCAGTAATTGTTAAATACCAAGACCAAGACCACATTTTGCTCCATGCAAAGTTCCAATCTACACAACTACACTAACATCACTGCAATCGGATAATTTATGCACCCATCGGTTGCGGTCAAACATTTTTTAGATGTCCTAAATATTTAACGTTACATTACCGATTCCTTAAAAAAATATCATCGTTAAAGGATTCTAGACTTTACAACTTTATCTATTTTTGGTGCCTGGTATATTCCATATATTTTCTCATTATTTCTCCTTCCACAGCCTTTCCTTCTTCTTTTCCCTTTGGATTCTTCTTATGACCTTCCTCTCCCAACTCAACAAGTTTCCTCTTGACTTATTGAGGGTGTAGATTACACCGCCGTAGGCCTTAAAACTGTTTGTACATTCTAAATTTTACTCATCTGGACATCAATTTTTTAAATTTCTTTAAGTGGTTGGCTGCTGAACTTCTGTTTGCTTTTATTATTCTTTCATTAGTTTCTTGCTTCTCGTGGTGCACACTTGTTATCACCGCTTTAAAAATTAGTATATCTTTTTTGTTTTCCCATTCTCAAAAGCTTTTCTTTTGATTTATTTGCAACCCCACTTTACTTGCCTTCTCTATAAGTTCTCGCGTTATCTTTTCTAATTCCCTACTATCTATTGCAATTATGCCCATATCATCTGCATAACTATAATACAGTTGTTGATTGCTTGGATGTGCCCCATTTGTTGTATGCTGATGACATGAAATTATATTTAAGAATTGAGAGGAGAGGATTCAGGATTGTATTGATTTGCAGAGCAATATTGGCAGACTTATGGTACTTAGAACACAGATTGCCTTTGAATGTTAGCAAGTGTGGTGCATTAAGCTATACCTTAAAGAAGATTATTTTAAATTTCTCTTATAATATTAACAACGTCCCACTTGCCAGACCCTAATATTTTAAAGATTTGGGTGTATATTTTGACCAGAAATTAAGTTTTTCACATCATATTACTAAAATGGTTTCAGCTGCATGTAGGAACCTTGGATTTGTTGTTCGAAACTCCCGAGATTTTGTCAACCTTGACACTGTGAAATTATTATAAAATTCATTTGTAAAATACAAATTGGAATACTGCTCAATCGTGTGGTCACCTAATCATGTGAAATATATTGAATGTTTGCGTAGAGAGAGATAGAGTTCAGCGTAGATTTTTGTATGTGAAAAACAACAAAATATATCCTCCAATTGGGTACCCAAACAATTTATTACTGTGTGATCATTACTACAATTCATTGGCTATCCGTCGTCATATGCAATCTGTTCTTTTCTTGCATAACGTTATTAACTTTAGATGTGACTTACCCGAAATACTACACAAAATTAATCTAATACACGGCATAGTGAAACATTCTTTATGAAAACTGTTAGAACCAATATATTGTATTATTCACCATTGTATGCAATGTTACGTTATTATAAAACTGTGCAGGCCAGCGTTGATATATTTAATTCTAGTATTAAGCACATAAAAATGTATTTTTATCTTGATTATTGTTTTGTTTCTTCCTCTTCTGTTTTTTTATTTTTTTTAAGTCTTAGGTATCTGAACTGTTTGTTTGTATATACATGTATTATTGTTTTTGTTATATTTATACTGATTAACTTTTATATGTTTATCTGTTTGTTATTTTGCTATGTGTAATTTTTTTGTTGTTGTTTTTGCTTTCTTTTTATTGTAAGCTATTTCCCGTCCTGTAATTGGGATTATTTGCAAAGTTAATCCCGTTGGAAAGTGGAACGATAAATATATAAATAAATAACTTACTATTTGACAACTTTTAAACAATATTCTCTGTTCGACGAATTATCTCATATGACTTTGAAAAAAAGCGTTAAGAGTAGGTCACCTTATTTAAATCGTGTGTCAATAGTAAAACTTTCTGAACAGTCACCTTTTATCCGCGCGACTCTCTTCAAATTCGTATTGAAACTATGACGTATGTATTTCTTAATGTAAAATTATCTTCTATGAGTAGTAATGCAATCGTAACAACATATTATGCAACGGAACTTGCATTTTACTCCACTTAGACCATTATTTCGCGGACTTACCCAGCGCAGATGTACCAGATTAGCGTTCTTAATATTTAATTTTCATTCCTCGCCACGCTAGCGCGCCGGTCCTCCTCTTTCCATTTGATTCATTTGCGGCCATCCCGGGATCATTATTTATTGATCTCTAATTATGGTTCTCGAAGACATAAACTTCTCGGCCTTACGCCCACTTGTCACTCTGGCCTCAGCCCGCGTTAGATACCGCGCCGTCCGCCGTTCTCGATGGAACGGCTATACAGGGCATTATTCAGTCAATCACGCCAGGAATGGTAATTTTCTGGGTTCTGACTTCTGGTAGATACCGTCTAATGATATGTTTGCTCTGTGCTTTCCTGGTAGTTCACTTTGGAAGGTTTTATGTAAATAAAAATACGAGGCGCATTTCGAAAGTAAGGAACCGATATGTTATAAAAAAAACAAAAAAGATGATAAATCTATAAATAGTTCTAAGTATTTCATCGTTTAAAGACTTTCGATATCAAGGAACATTTTGAAGTCAAAAGAAAATTCAATGAGTTCAGTGATATCATAACTTTGATCATCAATAATAAAATACAGGGTCGTATTTGGTTTGCATTATAAAAAAACACAAGAAGAGCACTTTAAACTTGTGAGGAAATAAAACGGTACATTTTTATCGAATATACTCTACAATACTAATTAAATATCTACTCTGCTTATGGAATGGGAGTGAATGATATTTCAAACTATTTGATCGAACTATACTCCAACATTTGCGATACAATATGCGTGTTATCATAGAATGCGCAACGCGCACTGTAGAATTTATAGAGAGCGAAAGACGTAAACGCTTGAGGTATGAAAATAATTGTTATGTTGAACAAATTGATCTTAATTGTCGGCATCAAAGTTTGTCTTCTGAATATATTGCTGCTAATCCTTTTTCATTCTCAATACTCAATGAGCGTATTCTAGAAATATTGAATGAGTGTATTCAAATGTTTGCTTTGGGTTATAGATTTCCGTGGTTGAACAATTTCCAAATTGGTTGACACGTCGTTAGTTTAGGTTTATTTACAATCTGAAAGACATATCGCTCTCTTGTTCAGAAGTAACTCTAAAATTGAAGACAAAGTTCTCTAGTCTGTATTTGTGCATGACGTTCTGGTACAAGGTTTCAAATCACTGATTTTACATCCGAATTGTTTCTAAATTGCAGGTAGTCCTATGTTCCCGGTTCGGTTCAAATCATTTAGATTTTTCAGAATTTCGGTTGCTTCTCTGCAGAGATTTAGGCAGAACCTTCTCTCTCACTTATTAGAATTTTGACTATATCAATCTATAGAATACCTATGTTTCACAACTGCTGTTATTTCTTAGATGACACACGTGATCTTCCAACCTCGTACAAATATGTTTGTTTCCAAATCAGTGTAATTCTTCTGTAAACACCATGTCCAGATGGCAGGTTAGACACCTAATCTGACGATGTGGTATCCCTATAACTTTTATTAAAGAAAATATTTATCTCATATTGTTTTGATAATACAATATTACCAATTATCTTTGTACATATTTATATGTTAATGAGGTGTATTGAATCAGGTTCCAGTTTTTATTTCATGTGTGGTTACTTTCATAATTCATTTATAAGCTTGACAAGGCAACTTGGGATAAGGACAACTTCAAGTGCTAATAAACTATTCAGCTAACAACTACATTCACGGAAAATACTGAATAGTTGACTTCAGAAAACTTTAATTTTTTGCCATTATATAGGTAAAGTATTATTATTTATTTTTAAGGTTGACTAACTAATTAAAATTGGAAAAAATAGATTTCCACCTATCTCTAGTAACAAATTGCCACGAAAATGGGTTCACATAACATAGCAGTGGCAGCTAAACGCTGGCATTTAGGTATATGTATTGCCATGACACATAATTCAGCATGTATACAGCATTTGATTGGCATATGGCACCTCGCCGCGACGTTCAGAGCCATGGCGTACTGCATTTAATTCCCGCAATCACGATTACATGGAGGTGCACCATATTTCTGGCCGGTGCATTTGCTTTGACTCTGGCGGAAGTCGCTCCCACCAACGGTAGGTTGAATATTCAAACATTATCCTAGAACCGGTGGTTAGTGGCCTAGCAGTTTATGCATCACACTTTGAATCGTTGTTGTCAAGATCTTGGTTTCGAGTCCTGTGATCAGATAGCATACTTAGATCAGCTGTACTTGAGCTGAGAAGTGGGCACCCTCTCTGTGATTATGACAGGACAAAAGAAGTTGACTTGGGTCAATATGAGATACTGATACTAGTCAAATTTTCACCATTACATCCGGTTTTCTTTATTCCTGCACTAAATAGTGGTTACTGTGTAAATGCGATCAGAGGTATATTTTTGCACTATTATCAAATTTGTTGGCTAATTATATGCTATTATAGAATTAAGACTAGATATATCTGTATTGTTATAGAAGCTAATTTTGTAGCATTCGCAATATGACTAAACGAGTTGTTATGCCGTGACCTAGGTAACTAGTCATTGCTAGTCGAAGAACTAATATGCACATCCCTAGATTTAGCTGGAATCTTTGACCTGCTCTAATTGTTTTCAGATTAGGCTCTACGGACCCGTTATTAGTACTCTTTGACGGTACTATGACTTCTACGGTTGTAATAGTTTCTCAGTCAATATTGGTATTAAGAGGCAGAGGCATGTTTGTAAACTTTTAGTTGCTCTTCATTGTTTCTGACCGAGCCTCTCAGTCGCTGTGAAGCTTTTGCGGAATCACCACCGAAAATACCAACAGTGAAGAATGGCGAAAATCTTGTAGGCATGGATGCTACCACCAAGAAATTATTTATATTTATATAATATTTACCATAATAGTTGTAATTTATAGTTCTCTCATGTAATTTCACAAATATTAAGGAAATTTGCAATATCAACTGAAATAATATCTAAAGCATGTAATAGTCCTGTTATTCACAGAAAATATTTAACAGCAAATCGTATAAAGTTCTGTAAATTTAATAAATATTACCATTATATATTTTTATACAGATAGGTATGGCAAACACATTCTAACGCATACGCCTACAGCGTTGCGATCCGGTAATGGTCAGCTTGTCTATACAATCATGTGCGACATTTCAAGTGTGTGCGTGCACGGTTTAGTGGTGTTGTGAGTATTAGAGGCCCTCGCAAGTTAATTTAAAAAAATAATAAAAAATTTGTTCCAGACTTATTTTTATTAATTTCGTAAAGGTCTTTTTGTTTTGGTAATGAAACATTTGCAGACTCATATTTATAGAAATTTATCAAAAGAATGTCGTTTAATTTTGGAATACTCTGTATAATTTTAATAGTAACTGTATTATCTACTTTATTTAATTACATTGGAATTTTATGCAGAATTAGTTAATTTACAGTATATAAGTAGGTATATACTTCACTTCCATAGTAAAACTATAAGTACAATTTTTACATGTATTAAATTAATAATTACATTCAAATTTTACAAAGAATTAGATATTAATTTTACATATGATGGACAAGTATACATAATTTCAATGGCAAAAATACATATGTTTTTTAAATGTATGAAAGCAATAGTACATTAATCAACAGCACGAGCCATAAAACCACATGATTAAAATAATTTTTTTTCTTAAATTTTGTAAAATAATGAATATCCAAATAAATTGTCGAGTATATACGAGTATATATATATATATATATATATATATATATATATATATATATATATATATATATATATATATATATATATATATATTATTATAAACATCATATAAATAAAATAATAAAAACATCTCAATTTATTCATTTATCCTAAACAAGTACATAAACTTAAAGACTTACAAATTATTTGTTGGTAAAACCATATTTAGAGCGATATATTGTCTTAGTTAAATAGTAGCATATTTTTGTCAAAATTGTGTCGACTATGCTCAAAGTATTTGATTCTATAGATTAACATAATATTGACCTTTGGTGAGAGAGCAACCCGACCGGGATCGCTAAAATGGCGTTACCCGACGTTCTTGTACACCTGACAGCGGTTGCAACAACATACAAGGCCTTTTCTGCATTGCTACCTCCTATCAACAACCACTATTAATAGCCTACAATATCACGTCAGTAATTTGAGTCGCTACATAACGACAAAACGCGGTCATGACGCAGATATTGCTTAAGAAGCTTTGTACGTTAGCAAATCGTACACGTTATCGTCGTTGTTTGGTTGTTATTTTATTGTACCATAGAATTTTGTCGGCAGCCTTCTTACAGTGAGCGGATATAGTCTGAAATATTTATACTAAATATGTTTTGATTTTTGTCGAGTGAAGGCCCCGTAAATAATGTTTTCTATTGCAATGATGCAATAACAATATTTGGTATTCCATAGTTATTAAAATTACCCAAAGCACACAAACTATACCATCTCGAAGTACACACCATAACCACACAAAACTGAATGGCGCCAAATTGAACTGATTCACGCCTTCGTGATATATTCGACAGTGACAAGTTCATTATTTGCAGTAACATAATTAGTTGTGGTACCGAGCTGTACCGCTGTGACAATAATGGGTTCCAGTTAGGACAATAATTTATGTTTCAGTTATATTTACCAATTATAGTTAATTCCACAATTAATTAAATAATAACAAGTAAACTAATGACTTACCGGAAGTGAATCCTGAAATTCAAAAAAATACTTTATTGACCACAAATGATATAATCGCTTATCAGTGGTAATACTGAAAACTCCACTACACTACACCAGAGGAAAAATATATGCTATAATTAATTTTTGTTTCGTTCATCATTCATTTTAATCAGAAGCTAGATCCTAATTCTGCGAAAATCTTTCAAATTTAATTGATACATAAATATTTAGTTATAACTTTAAAATCCTCTCATAAACGTACTTTAACCGCCAAGTCCATATGATCTGGTAATTGAGTAAAGCTTCATTCACATAAGATTAGTGCGGTTGCATTGGTACTGCAGAAAAGTTATTAAAAAGGGCGCCGTATTCTTGAAATAGTGTTTTCTACAAAATACAAATAATTTTAGACATTTAATAACTGAATAGGATAAAGATACTGAAGTAAAACGGCGAGAAATACGGGTGACTTTTGTAACGTTCAGATAAACTTAACAGTAACGCCTTTGTAGTGCAGTTGTATGGCAGAAGCTGAAAGCATTTTAGCTTTTACCAATCCTTTTCCAACAATTATACAAGGACCAATCAGAAAACTGCTTTTTTGACAGTAAACAGAAGATTAACATTTTTGCAGGTTAAGTTTTTAAATTAGATTCTAATTTAGATATTTAGTTTAGAATTGATTTGTTTCTAAAAAAATGGATGAAGAGGACTGTTTGGTTTAGAAACAGTTACTTATGCTGCTCTTATTCGCAGCGACGTCAATATGTATAAAAACTATACATGCAAAAAAAAATGCAAAGAAGAACTCGGAGATGGTGGGTGCGACCTATTAACTGCAGATAGCACATGCAAGGTGATTTCTATAATTTATATAAAGAAATGCGAAATGAGATGCCGATTATTTTTTCATTTCACCCGAATGACAGTGGCAGTGTTTGATGACTTGCTAAAATTAGTGGGGCCTCATTTAACCCACAGTATACTAGTATACTGTGATTTAACCAAACATTCAAATAGACCATCTATTTATTCCTGCAGATTGTAGGCTTATATTTTATCTAGGGTAGGCTTTTAATTACTATTCGGCAAATGATAAAAACCAACAATTTCCGTAGATAGGGACGTAGTTGACAAAACATAAACATAACCTATATGAAGGTCAAGACTCTTGAGTTTTTGAATTTCGCCAACTTACAGCGGAAAAATTCCCCAACTTCTTAAGTCTACAGTAATTTTATGTAAACAGAGTAAATAATATTTAACACCATACAATTACAATACAACAGTACAACTGCAGTGCCCACTAACGTTTATCTGAACGTTACTTAACAAATGTTTCAAGTTATTTGTTTAACAAAACGTTTGATTTTTTTGGTGTATGTATGAAAAAGTATTTATTTAGTAATATTCCACAGATTAATTAATTAAAAGTTGTATTTTTTGTAGCATTATTAAACGAAATTTGGAAATTTTTTACCGTATTAGAAAGGTTTTTAAGTTAATATAAATCAAATCTCCTACAATTCCTATCAAAAGCTAATAATAAAGAATATATGGGTAGATATTGTGGGTGTAATTCAATATTGTTAATACCTAAAAATATATATAAAAAAGAAATTTTGAAAATTGCAAATAATCTAGTGGGTGATATTTTTATGCAAAAACTTACCCAGTACGCCCCTGTAATCACCAGATTAACTGTAATAGGTCCAAAAGATAGTTTATAAACTGCAAAAAGTTTATGAAAATCGGTCAAAGTGTTATTTAGATATTAATAAAAAACCGATTTTTTAAAAAATATTTTTCACTCGAATTGTATATTTTGATGCCTATTATCTCTAGTTACGCCATGACCTCTATGAGACACCCTGTATATTTTTTGAAAATAAAATTATTGAGATATTTTCTCTTTCATTCCCGGAATGAATTGTTAAATCTCGTATATTTTAAACATTTTCCCAGTTTTTTATTTTCTACTTGTGTTACCTGAAACAAAAATTAGTTCATTATCTTTTGGTATCAGGTGCCTAATATCGCACAATGCGATATTGCGATATTAGGAACCTTGTAATGTGTGATATTAGGACACACAATAATTTGAGATCAGTTATATTCTGTTCTATATAACAGAAATTTGAGAACAGATCTTTATAAAACATACCTACAGATTAGTATATTTCACTTATCCGTTTTGCATAAAACTAACTAAATTTCCGATACTTCCAAAAATTCAACTTACGTGAATTCAACATTATGCTCATCTAGGTGCTTATTACTAGCAGTACTAGGTATAGAGCAACCTTTTTAGAAGACGCCTACAAAATTAAAAATAGATAATACAGGTTAAAAACCTTATTAGTTTCTTAATTATATAACAAATCCTATTGATCGACTCAAGTAGACTCTGTTTATGTTGACTTTAGTAAGACTCGATAAAGTCAGTCATAATATATTAATGGCTAAATTACTAAAAATGGGTGTTTGTCTTTTACGTTGGATATCGTCATATTTATATAATAGATCCCAAATTGTCACCGTTAATGGTTATTGCTCTAAAGCGGTTTGTTTGTTGTTCACTTCAGGAGTTCCTCACGGGTCTCATCTTGGCCCACTGTTTTTCTTGGTCTACATTAATGACATTGGAAGCTCGTTACAATTTTGTAAATATCTTTTATATGCGGATGATATTAAAATTTTCACTAAAGTTAATTGTGTATTGTTACAGAACGATTTAGACAACTTTTCAAAATACTGTGTTAGTAATAAGTTACATCTTAATTTTAATAAATGTCACTGTATTTCTTTCACTACAAATTTTAACTACAATTAAATTTGATTACATGATAAATAATGTAAGTCTTGAACGAGCAACGGAGATTAAGGACTTAGGAGTAATTTTTGATTGTAAAATAAGTTTATATCTCATATGGACTATTTGGCCTGTAAGTGTAATAAAATGCCTGGTTTTATTATAAGAATATACAAAGATTTTAGGTCTGCTAGAACTATTAAAACAATTTATTTTGCATATATTTACAGTAGATTGAATTTTGCCTGTGTCATATGGAGTCATTACGATGTACATTATTTCGCCTCGAAAGAATTCAAAATAAGTTTGTTAAATTTCTCAGTTACAGGATTCATGGACTGTATAACGTTCACGATATCTCGTCTACTAGTTTATTATTTGGCTTAGAATTTACTTTTAGAACTAAGACTAAATTTGCCATTTCATCGAATATGTAGGAATGACGACAGATACTGTAATAGCTCCATAAGTCGTTTTAAACGCAACATTAAACGTATTGTTAATCTAGTAATATAGTTGTAGTAGAGTAATGTATTTATATTATGTCACTTGTAAGCACACTATGTACTATGTACTTCTTATTGCAGTTGTGGTTACTGTTTTGGGCTTTTAGCCTCTCCCCATTACCACCAATATCCAGAATTTCCTTGAACATTTCCAATGTTACGCATTTATAATAAACTTTAATTTATGTATAGCACTCATTGCTATTTCAGTAAAGATAATGTATAAATGCGAACATTTGACACTGTCGCCCATTATGTTGTTTTCATTACTAGATACACAACCATACTATTAAAAACATTTTTAAAAAGACAGACGTGTGTGGAGTCAATGATCTAGAAAAGAAAGTCTTTTACTTGAATTTGCTGCAGTTTCCAAAATTCTAACGTCAATTTCGTCACGTCTATAGTGTTGAGCCATCCTCACCCTTTAGTTATCCTTTGAAACATCCCCCATCTCCCAGATGTAGGTTAGGCAGTCGGCGACGGGGAAAATTGGCGGCTATTCAGCAGGAGTAGCAGGAAGGCAGGAAGCGAGGATTGCCGCGTCGGCCAGTGCGGTGGTCCTTGTTCCGGACCCCGCACACACTTATCCGGGCCTGAAGTGCAGATTAGATCCCGATATCCAATATCTTGGGCAGAATACGCGGACGCCACTTATCCAGCTACTCGTTTAAATCAAGTGCAGATTACTGCTCAACGAGGACTCCCGCTGGTGACGATATTGACACATCAAAATAGTCGGGAAAATAAACAAAAAAAAATCACGGTGTACAGGCATATTCGTCTGGAATAAATCAGAAGAAATATTCCAGATAAGAATCTGGTATACAGGGTACCTAATTCTTAAACTATACGCATAAACTTAGAGAGTTATAGCTGAGGACAAATAATGACGAACAGTAAAAATAAAATGTAGTAAACTATTTTTAGTTTAGTTTACGAAATTTTTTTAGTTGAAATTTTTTGTTTATAACAAATTTATTTATTTATTTATTTATTTAGAAGTATACCATCCAACAGCCTAGGCCATTAACAGGGTGGGAAAATACAATACAAAAAGACAAACAAATACAAAATCGCAGTAACTAATACATAACATCAAAAGTACAACAAAAATATTAAATGAATTGAGAATATAAACATGCATACCAAATAAATAATCTACAAAATAAATCAATAAATATGTTAAAAATACAATATTAATACATTGGAGGGCCAAGGAATGCCTTCTTAATATCACCAGATCTACATGCAAAAATGTCAATGCTAGCCTGTACGAGACTAAAATCGTTTAAAATCTTATGCATCGGAGAAAAATCTAAAATGTTAGTATATGCTAGCGGAGGGTAAAACACATTTAAGTTCCTGCCTGGTAGTCTCGGTACATGCAAATTAATAAGTGATAGCAGTTGGGGAGAATCAATTATATTATTTAAAATTTTATATAAAAATAAGACTCCAAAATATTTTCGACGTGTTTCCAACAACTGTACATTAAATCTATTGTTTAGCACATCCTGCAAAATACCACGACATGGATAGACACCATCAGCAGAAAACCATAAGTATTTCACAAAACGTCTTTGGACGGACTCAATATTATTTACATACAACCTATAACCAGGGTTCCAAACAATACTGGCATACTCTAACTTAGGTCTAACCAAAGCATTAAAAATGAGTTTTACTGAATCCGTCCGTAAAAGCCACTTGGAGTTCCTTATAACAAAACCTAAAGTTCGAAAAGATTCAGAAACAATCTTATTAATGTGATAAGAGAACGTTAATTTACTATCAAATACTACTCCGAGGTCATTAAATTGGGAACATCTGTTTATGTTAATGTCATCAATAGTATAGGCAAAATTAGTTAATGTTTTTTTGCGGGTAAAAGATAAAATATTACATTTAGAAACATTAAGATTTAACAAATTAACATCACACCAATTAACCAGTTTATTAATATCCTCTTGAAGGATTAAGCAGTCATCTAAGGAGGTGATTTCGCGAAACAGTTTGCAATCATCGGCATATAAAAGAACTTCTGAATTCATCCCAAGGCAAAGGTCATTCACAAACAAGTTAAAAAGAAGGGGGCCTAGGGCAGATCCTTGCGGTACCCCAGACTTGGCAATAAAAGTGACAGACTTGAAACCGTGATATTGAACAAATAATGACCTCTTGAAGAGATATGTTTGAAAAAATAAAACAAAGTTGTTACATAAACCAAAACTCGAAAGCTTTCCAAGAAGCAAAAATCAATGTAAACGACGTCTACCTGGGATGATACATCTAAACGGTGAGCAATATATTGTGTGACACAAGCCAAATTAGAAACAGTTGACCTTCCCTTCCAAATCATGCAATACCACTTCAAAAACTTTGTTAAAATTGCACAGAATAACAATTGGTCGATAATTCTCAATTATACTTATGTTCCCCTTTTTGAAAACAGGACAGACCTTTTTTTCCAGATCTCTGGAAAAGACAGCGTTCTGAGTGCTATATTGAAAATAGTCGAAAGCGGAGCAGCAAAAATAGACGCACAGTCTTTTAACAAAAAAGAAGGAATTCCGTCTGGACCCGTAGTCATTTTAGATTTACATTTTTTCAATGCTTTGAGAACATCGTCTTCAGATATGGAAGGGACAGCAAGGAGAGGTGCATTACAATTTCTGGAAAAGGAGTTCTTGTCAAATTCTGTGGAGTCGATAAATACAGATTCGAAGAATGACGCAAACGCATTCACTATAGACTTAGGTTCGATTAATGAAGAACTGTTAAATGTAAGAGAGCTAGGCAAAGAAGAATTATTGCGTAAAGTATTAATATAGGCCCAAAACTTAGACGGATCACGACTGAGATTACTCTCAGCATTTTTAATATAATTAGAATGAGAAATAGAAATATCCTTTTTTGTTTTAGCACGCAAAGCATTGTACCGCTCGAGAGAGACTAAATTATCAGTGTTTTTGTAACTACGACAAAGAAGTAAACAAGTCAGGACAATATGTTTGGTATTTGTAGTTGATGGCTTCCCTGGGAAGTACCCGCTGGACATAAAATGGGTAAAGTCTTGCCTTAACGTTCATCAAACTGTGGATTGTGATATCCCAAATTGCGCTGCTATTGTCCTAGTGTTTATGGCTGCTCCTCGACATCTTTTAAAATCTCTTCCTCGAGATTCACAATTTGCTTAGGTCTAATGGATCACTCATGGCCTCGACCGCAAATTACGAGTTTCTCTACCTCGCTGAACCACAAGTAACGTCACGTCTCGGATGATATCTTTGGGCATAAAAATAATCTGCAGCCACTAAATTTTGATATGATTTCCCGTATGCCAGTATCATGTCCATAAATTGTTCGTTTGAGAAATTATGCGCTATACTTTTATAATCGCGCGAAAATAAATTTAAATAACACTACAACAAAGTACTGCTACAAATACCAAACTTATCGGCTTGACTTGTTTACTTCTTAAATATTGTAAACAAAAAATTTCACCTGAAAAATGTTGGTAAAGTTCTAAAACTAAAAATATTTTCCTACACTTTTCTACTATTCGTCATTATTTGTCCTCAGATATAATTTCCCAAGTGTATGAGTATGAAGAATGACCCTGTATACAGGGTGTTTTAAAAAGATATGGCAATATTGCTACAACCAATAAAACGTTGAAATATAAGTGGGGTTTTCATAGAGTGGAATTCATAGTCAGCACTTCACTTAAGTGGGATTTTCTACAAAAGATATACTTCCACAAGATGTCCTTTAATATTTTTTTCATAATCTAAAGTTAGTGGAAACTTATGAAGGTGTAGTATAAACTTATTAGTAAGTTGTAATCCTGCATTTTTGTCTTATATATTGCAAAAGTAATATGAAATAAGTACACACTTACCCTTGAGTGTGATCTATAAATTCCACTCTAAATAAAAGTATGTCCGTGTGAGAAAACCAAATTTTGGATGTAATTGACATTTTTACTTATTGGTGATGCCGAACACGCTGCTAACATTTTTTTTTGTACAAAACAAGGGTCGCTAGTTGCTAACTAATACTGCTGATATTATATTAGGAAATTTTTTTAAGTTAGGTTTTTCTCATGCTAAATTAAGTGATATTAGGTATAATTTTATTTTACAGAAAAATGTACAATTAACAAATTTGTTAATATTGCACCGTTTTCGAAGAAAGTGCAAAAAGCTGTGGTAAAGTTAACTAGACGATCTCTGCAATAGTACTTATTTATCAAGTGCGTATATGTCAAACTCTGAACTTTTCCAATGAGATGTCAGTACGGTATGTTGTTTATTCTCTGGTTTGAACAGTAATTTGTTCTTTTAGAGAACATTGTAAACTTGTTAAGAGTTTATTCTACTTTGTGTTTGTTACACGCTACTATATAATATTGGAAACTTTATTTAGCGACAGTGGACACACTGATATTATAATATATAGTGTGTCCACGGACAGACCTGTGAACTTATTTATTTCACGTTTTTTAGAAAAAAAGTAATTCTATCAAAAAAATTTTTGCTTGTTTTGAAATGTACATGGCAACTGTGAAAATAACGTTGAAAAATACAGAGTGTCAAAAACATAAGAAAACGTAAAATTGTGTAAAAGAGTATAAAGTGTCACTCTTTTGAGAAGGAATTAAATATGGTATAGAGAAAAGTTGTTTCTAATGCCAATATAACCTCAGATATGAACTTTGAAGATAGTATACAGGCTGTCTCATATAAGAGAGCCACTCCTATGTATCTCGCTTAATATGCGATACACGTCAAAAATCTTTAAATATTTTTTGTTGCATTTTTGCAGGCCTTTATGCTCGTATAAACAAATTTGAGATTCATGGCCAACTTTATGAGCAATAACAAAAAAACCTGTTAAGTACCCAAACTTTAAGGCTGTCTAGCTTTTTTATTTTAAGAGATAGAGAAAACTTATTGGTAATAAATTTTGTTTCAAAATTGATACCTTTCATCTGATATAAACAGATTTTTGAAATATCGTATGTGGTTCGCTGCGTCCTTTAGGCAAGAAAAATCTATCGAAGCAGGCTATGGTCCTAAAAAATTGCATGTTTTTCGTCTTTCATGCAATATACTACATGTCGCCTGTATCGTTTGTATTTATTACAGTTTCTGCAATTTTAATATAAAAAATGTAACTAAATATTTTCGTGTTGCTCAAGATAATGTAGGAACGTCACAAGAATATCCAAATTGTCAAATGATGACATTACTGGGATAAAAACATTTGTTTTCATAACTTGCAACACTTTGTTTACATTACATTGTTTGTGTTAGAACTATTTTATAGACCCAATTCCTTCTAATGTGAAAACCAATAAAATAATAATATTAAAAAAATCTGTATTTTGCATAAAAAATTACATTCTGTTTATTATTTGTTTATTTGCAGTTGGTGTCTTTAAAACAGGTTCTACATTATTTTGAGCAACACAAAAATATTTAGGTACTTACATTTTTTTAACTGAAATTGAAAAAACTGTAATAAATATAAAAGATAAGGGTAACATGTAGTATATTGCATGAAAGGCGAAAAACAGGCATTTTTTTGTGATCATAGCCAGCTTCAATAAAAAAAAATTATCTGCCTAGAGGGAGCAGCGAAGCACATACGATATTTTAAAAATCTGTATCAAGTGAAAGGTATCAATTTTGCAATCAAAATTTATTATCAATAAGTTTTCTCTATCTCTTAAAATAAAAAGTTAGACAGCCTTAAAGTACTTTACAGGTTTTTTTGTTATTACTCATAAAGTTGGCCATGGATCTCAAATTTGTTTTTACGAGCATAAAGGCCTCCAAAAATGCAACAAAAAATATTTAAAGATTTTTGACGTGTCTCGCATATTCAGCGAGGTACATTGAAGTGGCCCTCTTATGTGAGACAGCCTGTATATGAAAATTTTTATTTTTGGTTTTATTAAGATTCATCTAATTATTAGATAATGGGAACATAGATCATTAACATCTAAGTTCTAGATGTTGTTCTCCAACCGCTACACATTTTTCTAATCTTTTCTTTAATTCTTTAACTAAACGAATTGTATTTTGATTTATTTGACCTATTTCTCCTCTAGTTTTTTTTTTCCTTTAAAATATCTATGTTATGCAGTAAATTTGTTTCAAATATAACTAGAAAAATAAAGGGGCTAAGATCAGGAGATCATTGTGGCCACACTATATAGGATCTAATTATTGTACAATGTTGTTGCTCCGCGCACTTTGCGACTCGCGTTAGACACTGGCTAAATAGACATTTTAATAACGGATGGATTGAATGGTTAAGTCCTGTAGATCACAACGATCTCATGACCTTAACGCCATTGATTTATGTTTATGGAAATACTTTACTACACTCTATAACTAACAACTGCAATATAATACTTAAATCTATTTTTCTCTAGAACGGTGGATTTTTATCTTCTGTACCAAAAAAAATCATTAAACTTGATGTTTGTACAATACCGTTTTTTCCGTATTTGCATGTATTGCACCTGTCGATGGAAGTGTCGATCAATTAGTAAATAAAATTTCCCTGAGTATAGTAAGATTTAACTAACACCCTATAACTCAATTGCAACGCGCAATCTAATGGTCATATTTGGCCACATATTAATTGAGCACCCACTATACCGCTAGCCATGTGGAGGGAAAATACCCAATTTAACAAACAAAATTATATCTTAGAACATACCTTGCACCTCTCTTGCATAATCACTCGTATTTTTTGATCTAAGGCGGAAGCGTAAACCATCAACTCAAAACCATGAGAAACTGCCGGTCCCTTGGTCTGCACTCCGACCCCGTTGGTAGAAATCACGCCAGCCTGAAACCGAAGAACGATGGTTAATTAGAATTCCTTAATAGTATCTGTCATTCGAGCTGAGTTTTGCGATTGTTGATCGGCTTGTAATGTCACTCAGCTGATCAGTCGTGCGTCACCTCTGATGGCAAGATGTATCATCTCTCTATTATCACTGTGCTTATTGTTCCCACAACGTAACAGAAAAACAGGGGCGGGACGCTTGGATGGCCCCAAATAGTGAAAAAAAAAATCGCAAATATGCTACACAAACTGTGAAGATTAGTTCATTGGCAAAAAATTACATTATTCAAGAAGCATATTGATGGTTGTAATTCACGAAAGTGAAGGCCGGCACGAGTCGTAAGCAAGTGTTGTAATTTCCGAGTGAATTACAGCCATTATATGCAAGTTGAATACTATATTTAGTGCACGACTATTAACAATATTTTCGTTACTTTTTTACTGAAAACATTATATAATATTTTGACATTCTTAACATAAACAAGACAAATAATTCAAAACTGTCAAAACACCTTACGTTTAGATTTGACATTTGTCGTTCAAATGATAAATTTAAAAAAGTAAATAAAACTTTAATTGAAAAGTGGACATTAGGAAGGGCCTAAGTGCCATATTTTCTGAAATCAAGTTTTTCACGTAGAAACGTTCTATGTACCTTTATGTTCTATGAAAGGTTCTAAGTGTCAAGAATAAAATTTAACCTTATAGGAACCTCTCGTGTGTATGTCGATAGTTGCATGTGAGCAAGCATTAGAAAGGTTCTAAGTCCAATAGGTTATAATATCAGTAATGTCTAGACATTTGTATGTTTTCCATACTATTGAACAGACATTTCTTGTAAGCGGCCATAGCTTCATGCCCCTTAGTAGAAAAACGCAAGGAAGTAACTAAAGCATATGTACCCTCAGACCTCCACGGAATAGTGGAATCAGCAAGGTACACTCCACCTTTCAATGTTGTTGACATGATCCCATGCGGCCTTTGGTACTTAAAACGAACAGCAGATGAATATATTAACATTATTAACATTATTAATATAAGTTAAATATCAGAATCCTACACTTATTAGGATAAGAAATTCATTTTCCGATCTTGAAGAAGGAGTGCAAGTTAATGTTTTAAAGAAAGGGAAAGATTTAGCTGGATTTTGACAGGCTAATATAATGAAGTTGCCGTCAGAAAGAAAGGTATCGGAAAATTTAAAAAAATCTATTCGAAGCATGATTCGTTATCTTAAAAATCCAGAACATCGACGCTTCTATAAACAGCTACTTCAGATGGAAGACAATGATTTAGTATAAAGAAGAACAAAAAGCTGTTTTATGTATGTTTCTTTATTAAACATCAGTAATTATGGCACTTGGCCTTTTCCCGTCTTTTCGTATATATTTAATCTGTGGTTTTTTCCTAATGTCACATTTTTAAACATGTATAATATGTTGTGGTACAATGTTTAGTTTGCCAAGTTTTGTTAATAAACCTTTATTGTTCATTGTTTTAGTTTGTTATGTTTATAAATGTTTACTTATGAAAGTTATCTGAGTTTTATTTAGTTTCTCTTGATTAGCTCAAAACTTTGTTTTTGACACTTAGGTCCTTTCCACTCTTCAATTAGTAAACTTTTACCATCACTTGGCTGGATGGTGGATAGTGTTTGGCTTTCACACAGAAGATTGGGTTCAATTCCTCCGTAGAATTTTTGACCTGTTAATTCATTACCGATACTGGCGCATTGCAATATTTTCCATCATTCAATATCAAAATACAATCACAATAACGTTATAAATGAATACTTACTGTATACTACAAATTATACAGTTCACACTTTAAATCCGCAAAATATATATATTTAGATCACTACCACAAAAAAATAAACACTACCGAAAAGGTTATACCCTGCTAGAATACTGGTTATAAAATTATTAAAATGTATTCACTCAGTCACAAATTTACTTTTCACGATTAAAGAAACACACACTTTCATATATATTTAAACACTCACATTTTTTAAATCGCCTATAACACAATAAAAATAAACGAATTACCGATAATAAGAAAGAGTTAATGTTATGGAATGTCAGGATGTACTTCGCTGAGGCAAGCCCACGTGCGAGATAGATAGACTTTTACATACGCATTTGTAAAACAAAACTAACAACGTATCTTTATCAACTGTACGTCTGTTTCATGCGCCATTTTTCCTTTATCAGTAAAAATATCTGCATTAGTTGATTTTAATGTTATTTAATAAAATAGCAAAACTGAATAAAATGGAACCTAAACATGAAAATTTTATTTGGTAATAGGTAAACGTGAAATAAAAGATAAAATTTACATATTTTTCAATTATTGAGAAATTTCTGAAGTAGACGTGACAACTCTGTTTACTGGTTTACAGATCATTTAACTATAAAAATATTTTCGTTGAAGAGAAATATATCTTTTCCGCGTAAGCACATTA
The DNA here is from genome assembly GCA_037114965.1 of Monochamus alternatus. Lineage (NCBI taxonomy): Eukaryota > Metazoa > Arthropoda > Insecta > Coleoptera > Cerambycidae > Monochamus > Monochamus alternatus. The sequence goes on from CM073430.1 coordinate 21,542,044, forward strand.
AGGATCGTATAATAGTAGCGGGGGTTGTTCTCCTATAACATATAAGCTACAACAGTAAAATTTTTAATTCTGTTTAATATATTTCAGTAAAAATAAGTTAAGTATTTAAGACAAAGTTAAAATTTTCAAGGAATTCTTGTATTTCCAGGGCTTTCAGGTTCTCGAATTAATATACGGCCTTATTGGCGTAAGCTGATTAAAACATAATACGTCGACTTAAGTAAAGACGACATTGAGTGCTCAAGTAAAGACGTACAGAACGAGGCAGTAAGTGGTTGAGGAGCCCCCTGGAAACGAGGAACATTGATGTTCCCCGTGACATGACGCGACTTGTCACTGTATCAGTTTCAGGAGACGCAGCCTGCCTCAAAGGTGGCTGTCAAGTCGTGTTAGCGAACTATACGGCTCTTATTTTGTGCATGTAACGTAATAGTTTCTATAACGCGAGACACAAAGCGGTTTCGAAGGCATCGGTGTCGTTTTGTGACACGGCTTCCGTTCCCTTCTTGGTGGACAAAGTGAAACAACTAATTTAATTTCACGATATCGTATATATAAGTGCAAACTTATTTATTTTCGTTTATGACGAACTCAAGATAACCGCCCTGGAAAATTTTCCTTAAAAAATTCTAATTTACAATTTCTTACTATGAGTAAAACCTTCGTCCTTTAACTACTAGTTACTAATTGTTACCCATGGACTTGGATTTGTACCTAGAATAAGTTTTAACTTTATTAAAATTCTACTATAAATAAAATCTGTATGATACTTATACAATCTTATTTAAGTAATCTCAAGCAACATATCTATTACAATGTTTTTTACTTAAACATTGGTATTGCAACTAGTGGCGTTCCTCAAGGATCCAATATAGAAACTTTACTATTTCTGATTATTTGAAAATGGCGAAAAAGTGTTTTAAGAATTAACTGTATGTAAATATTTCTAAACGAAAAATAATCAATTAATTAATGATTATACGTAAGTCAAATACCTACCTGTTTTACCATTAGGCTATTAGTAATGTTAAAACTTCATCATCAACTCATATGTGAATAAAAAATGTTTTTTGTAACTTAATATTTACGTTTCCAATATACTAATTACAAGAAAAGTTGTGATGGTTTTCACAGAATTTTAAATATTTCTGAGTAAACCAATTTTTTATACGAACCGTAATTTTCAGGTACGAATAATAAAATAAACCTAGTAATAAAATAGTTCAACCTATTCTCATTATTAAAACCCGCACTTCGTTCGCAGATCTCAGGTCCGGACTTGGCGACGATCTTAATATTACATATATATATTAAAACAAATTTAATCTTATTCATGCCAGCTAATCGATAGAAATATCCAATTTCTTTACCTGCAGGGGCTCGATTCTCGAGTTTAGTGGAACACGTTCCCTCAGAATGTAAATTCTCATGAGAAAATGCAAGAAGGGGAATTATTTCACATGAAATATAAACCTGCAATAATTGTATATACACTCATAAATAATAATATACTCAAGAAATTTTTAACTGGAATTAATTGCCACTCGAAGTTATTTCACTGCATTTGAGAATCGGGGCCCAGGAGTGTTGTTTTTATTTAGACATATTTAGACGTACGGCAGGTTACTACTCGTAAAACAAAACAGTTGCAATGGAACCGTACGTTGGGATCTGTAGTTAGAAACAACGTCATATTACTACGTTCTACGGCATAAAAGTATTCTGTCACTTCTATTTTATATTCTCAATGGATATTTATCGCGAAGATTTATCATACATATATAGGTACATTTTGAATATTCATCGACACCGTGACACTTTATTCGCCGTCGTGAAACAACTGTGACAGCATCAGAATATTCAATAAATATCGCAATAAATAATGTTTTTTATTTACGACAGAGTATTTCTCAGTTATAAGAACCTAGTGCTGAACATGTGAAGAAAAGAATTGATACCGTTTTGTGGAGCAATTGTTTGACCAGATTTATTGAGTTTTGCCGTAAAGTAGATGTTGATGGCAAATCAGTATATTTTTCTGAACCCACCCTAAATGCGCCATCCATGAAAAATTATATATACTTTAAATATGCTCCAGTGACCTCTGTGGACATTTAACACACTTTTTCAAAACTGAAAATTAGCGATAAACGCCACAGCCTGGTGTGAAAATTACAGCAGTTGCTGGTTACTCAATTTTATTTCAGTACTAAGTGAATAGTTATGTAGAGTGTTTTGCAAACTAATAAACTTTATATGAATAATGTTGAATATTATAAATTACCAGTACAAGGTAAGATCTTGATTTTAACTTTTTGTATTTTTGTATTTGTGCATTATTAATATTTTTGATACACATACGTTTTTTAATGTCGGGAAAAAATTACTTCATCTTTACACGCGATTCACGCGTGAGTGCAAAAATTTACGTTAGTGACTTTATGAGAATTCAACGAGAGTGTACATGTGCAGGTATAGAGCATAGAAAACTATTCATGTGTCAATCTCTAGGTAGTAAAAATGCGAACGAAATCCTGATTTCGCGATGAATTTTGAGAACATTATATGTTCGCAAAATTCAATGGAAACGTCCGTATAACTACCATTCCAAGTACATCCTGTAGTTCTTTAATTTCCTTTTTAACTATACTTAAAACGTAATGGCATATATTTCAGAAATACCATATGTGTTTCAATTTTTTATTATCGAGCTGAAGTTGAGTTTGAATGTGACGGCTGTACCCGAGCACTTCGATTGCCTGTCTCCTGAAAATTATCAGACGAATGTACACAATGGTTTGTAAGACGCGTCAACGTCAGTTCCAGAGACGAACAAGAGTCTCCCGGCTGACAGGCCAACGTGATGGCTGTTCTGCTTGCTGCGACAGAGTAAAGAGGCCTACATAAATGTCATAATTTAGGTCAGCGAGTATGAGGTGATGCAGACAGGAGATAGCGTCTGCAGTTCCTGCAAAACTTGCGTCGAAACCATACCGTGCCTGTACCTATATTACACGCGAATATTTAACATTACAGTTGGTACACCGCTAAAATTATTACAATATAATATTTGTCCATAAAAAAATTAATATACATTTACTGACTCATTAAAATCCATTATAAACAAAATAAGTATGAAGTGTTTTGGAACAAAGTAAGTAAAGCAGGAACTCGAAAATTGCTTGCTGCGTTTGAATGAGATAAACGCCTGCTCACGTCATATGCTCGCTGACCCGTGTCTAGAGCATACCCGTTATGATTTAGGTGATGCGCTGAAGAACAAAACGAAGTTATAGTTCAGTATTATTACGTAATTTATATTCCAAATAATTATCCATATCTTGTTCTAGCTATAAGAATATAAACTGCATTAGGTATTATTTACTTCTAATGACACAACACCTTCTGAATCCTAAATAGTACAGTAGAATAAGTCGGAAACGCGGGATGAAACAAATGGCTGTCAATTTGCTAAGGAGTTCCTAGAGCACCCCTGCAAGGATACAGTCAAAAAGTACCTGGCTATGTCTAGGACAAATCTTCACCTGGTAACAAATATTCAAACTGGATATTGTTGGCTAAGGAAGCACCTCTATTATATGAGGAAGTGTGAAACACCTCTTTGTAGGGGTTGCGAACAGGAAGACGAAACAATACTTCATGCACTCTGTGAGTGCACTACGTTCTCGTCAATAAGAGAATCCGTGTTGGGAGAACGATGGTCTTCTATGGCCTACATTAGAGAGATCCCCCTCCTTAATAGGTTGGTTGACGGCTCAGGTAGATTGATCTCCTAATGGGAGGAGGTATAAGGGACCCAATGGGGCTAAGTGAGGTAGCCTTTCTGCTACCCTTCTCTTAATTCCAAAATTCCAGAAGTAGGAAGCGCATAGAGAACAAATAGGACTGATTTTGTAAAAGGCCATAATCAGCTCGACACAGAAGGTCTACGATGCGCCTAGACCATGACCTATGAGGCGTTCTATCCTTGAAAGGTAGCTTACGCAGCCATGTCATGTGACGCCATATAGCTAGCCTCTAACTGAGGAAATGTTTTCTAGCATCACATTTTTAAGGGTATTTCTACTACGAATAACTAAGAGAAGAAAAATATTATACATTTTTTAACTACCTACCTACCTTCCTCAGCTATTATTAAAATTTTATCGACAGACCTATTACAATAATAAGATGCTGTTTCTAATGAGACATTTTTGATGTATAAACTCGTTCAACGTTCCCAGAAGAAAAAATATGGCTGACCACACTTACCTTTGGATTTGAACCTATAAAATACATTAGGTCTGTTCCTGCATCAGTTGGAAACGGTTTGAAATTATCAGAAATATTCGTTCAACGACCTTAAATTCACAGATAACTCGTTCACAACTTAACTGGTCGAATATTTCTGATAGTTTCAAACCGTTTTCAACTGCTGCAGGAACAAACCTAATAATTCAAACAACATCGCATCGTTTAATTGACTGCCATTTTTATTATTGGAAGATTAACCTAAAACAAATCAGTGTTTTCATGCCGAACTTTTTTTGTATTGTTTTGACTTGGCAAACATATTCTTTACAAATCGCATGATGTTTTTTTTTCGTTAATTTCGCCAATAGCTACGTATCCGTTAACGACAAGTGCTGAAAATGATCTCCTTTGTTGTTGTAGAAAAATTTCTTTTAAAATTCTTTCCTATTCTAAAATTTGCTAGACAGCGAAATCAAATTTACGTTTTTACCCTGTTGTCAAACAAACTGCCACATAAAATAGCCAAGTTGGCTTAGATTGGCCGGGTAAATAATTGAGAGGTAGGAACAGAAGCCCATGGAAGGAGAGTAGCTCGACGCGGCCGTAAAGGCACTAGATGGTGCTAATGGCATGCAAACACCTGAGATCACCTATCAGGCTGTTAAGTACAAACAGTTTAGTGTGTTGAAAGCCCGCCTGTATAAAGTAAAGCACATCAACTTGCATAAACGTCAGAAGACAATAAAAGCCCTTGCGTCGAGCCCCCGTGCGGGATCATCCGCTGGCGAGAGCGGGAGTAATCTTCCACCAGCGGTAGGGCTCTAAATAAACCGGTCCGCTTCTATGTTATTTATTTATTTTTTAATATTTTAAGTTACATTCTTATATTTCCAAATGGTATTTTAGTGAGACACCAGTAAACAACTAACTGTTCAAGTTAACGAACAAATTATTGATTGCGGAAAAAGTGAATTTGTGAAGAAAATATATCCATCATTTTACTTTGATTTGTGGAAATAATTTTAGAAACAAAACATACTCCCGTCTTTATAAAGATGAACGTTTCGTATATGAAATTATTTACATATATTTGTAGAACATCAACCATTTAGATCATCTTGAAGTTAAACAATCAGTGGCTGCTGCAATGTTAGTAAATATTTTCAAATTGCCTGCACATCGAACTTTTTGAAAATAAATGTTTAATATTTGTCCTTAATAAACATTAAAAACAAAATGTCCTCACGGCACTCCTGACTTAGCAATGTACATTTATAGCCACCATATCTACAAGAAGATATACAGAGTGTTACAAATTATTAGGTCAAACCGTTAACCACACATTCTCAGGACCAAAAAATGGGACTTTTCTTATGGTACTTTTCATTTTGGAGCTCTATTTTCAAAATACAGTGTGTCAAAATAAAAAATTTTAAAACGGATTTTTATTGACAGCTCCGTTAGTTATAAAGATATTTGTCTGAAATTTAGCACATATTTTTATCTGAAGTCGGCACACTTTCTGTGTAATTTTGGTCCAAAATATCAAAGCAAAAACGGAGAAAAAGGTACTCAAAAAAATTGAGGAGTCTGTGGGTACTACATCTCCCCTTTTTCTCCATTCATGTTTTAAATATTTTAGACCAAAATTGCACAGAAAGAGTACTGACTTCAGATAAAAATATGTGCTAAATTTCAAACAAATATCTCTAAAATCAGCTATCAAGTAATAGTGATATAGTGCTAAAGTGCTATAAAGTCATTATTTTGGTACAAAGAATATGTGGCTAACGCTTGACCTACTAATTTGCAACACCATATATATTGATTTTCAACAAAAAAAATGTGAAACCAAATTATTTAAGTTTTAACAGTAACAGGTAATAACTAATTTGGTGAAATGTTTTCTGTATATTTGTATAAAACGTTTGGCGTTTATACAAAGTGATTCTTAATTTATACGCATAAACTTGGGAAATTATAGCTTCACAAGAATGAAAAAAAAAAATGTTTTTCAGTTACGGAGATACCACCGATTTCGCAGTATTAACCTCGGTAACATACACCACAGATAAATAAAAAACCAAGCGGATTTAATTAAGACGATTCAGCAAGCCACCGAATTGAACCACCACGACCTATCCCTTGCCCAAAATGTGGTGGAGCACTATCGTGAAGAAACTACGTATGGTGTCTAACACTGGGGTTCACTTCTTCGAGGAGTACTGGTAAAATATTCCGCAAAAATTGTAAATAAAGAGCACCAGTGAATCGATTTTGTAGAATAGAAAGGGCAATAAGTACTCCGTTCACAATTTATTATAAACGTCATATTTCTTCTTTTTCTTCTTATGAGTATCTCAATCAAAGATGCTATAGTTGGCGGCAACCGCTGGCGGTGTTGGTCTCCTTCGCCGTAGGGTCCGCGTACCACCAACAATTCTCCATGTAAATTATTGATGACGATGCCGAGGAAACTCCAAATGAGAGCTGACGGCCAACATTTGGTTACTTCTTGCGAAGGCACATGCTTGGCGTTAATTGTTGACATAACGTCGTTAACGCCGGAACACAAAGCTCTTATAATACACCGCGATGTATGGGGCGGAGGCGCAGCCGGCAGATAGACCTGTCAGGCGGGCGCTGCTCAAAGTGCCCATCAAAACATGCCGCTAAAGAGGCCTCCTTTGCCGGTTTTAAATCGTGAAGCTTCAACTTTTCGCGGGTAATGAGAGAAAGTCGTTAGGGGGTTTAATAAAAACTTGCATTTAACATAATTACGAATAGATTTTAGTGCCTGTTTAACTGTCACAGTTCCTTAAATTAAAATCAGTGGCGCCTCGTCAGGTGGTACAAGTGACGCACCGCTGCACCTATAACAATCGGTTGTGCATGTCACTCAAGATTATTTTTAATCTAATATAAATATTCTAATTTGTGTAATTATAACATGCAAATCATTAAATATATAGAAGAATAAAAGACGTAGGGTAGAGTGTGGCTAGTTGAGCATAGGGGTAAGTTAATCAATGCAAGTATCTGTAACTAAAATAGCTAATCTAACACGCTTGTGCACACCAACGCACATTATAATGTCTTTCTTTTCCCACCCCACTCGGTAGGAATTTATCGTACCATGCGAACTCAAGTTGACTGAAACAACATTCGATAGGTTAAAGCAAAATTAAAAGTATGTTTACTTTTTGATCTGGACGTAAAACAACAATGACTATTAGATTGGGGTAAGTATTGTTACGGAAGCTCACTTACCTTTTTAGTTTGCTAATAATGTTTGCGTTAGAATTTATAATTTTTGTAATACCTTTATTTTGATGTTTTCCATAATCTTCGAAGCTATATTCTATTTGTTTCTCGACACGTTCTTCAGATCGCAGGAGCTTCGAGAACTCTAAAAACTTATATAAGCGAATCGGTTTTGCCGTCACATTGAATTTATATTGAGCAACCGAATACGAGTCATACGTGAGTGACAAACGTCAAAGTAAAGTGTTGACAGTTGTGAAATTTGTTTGAAGGATATTTCTTGTATAATCAAAAGTGGCAATAAAGTGTGTTTGTCTACGTGACATGTTTCCACGCTAACCTAACTTACAGGTTACATTGGTGTCAGAAGTGGGACGTTCCACAAAGAAGACGTTTGGAGTAGACAAGTGAATGCCGGTAACGAGATCTAGAGCAACATAAATGGAGGAAACATTCAAACAGTTAATGGAGATGATGAAAGATATGAAGAAGAGTCAAGAAGATATGAAGAACGGCCCGAATGAAATGAAGACTAGCCAACACGAAATGATGAACAATTTAAAAAAGGATATGAAAAACAACCAGGATGAAATGAATACTAACCAAGACGAAATGATGAAAGATATGATGGAAGATTTGAAAAAGGAAATGAGAAACAGTCAAGAGGAAATGAAGAACAGTCAAGAGGAAATGAAGAACAGTCAAGAGGAAATAAAGAACAGTTTAGAAGAAATGAAAAATAATCAAGAAGTAAATAACAAAAAGTTAGAAGAAATTAAGATGAAACTCAAAGAGTTTAAAGAAACTGTTGGCGAACAACTAGTCAGACGAAGAAAAAGCCACGTCACTTATAGTTGCCCTACGGGGTGAATCTATGGAAATATTAAGAACACTAGCTGAAGATAAACAAAAGGACTATCAAACGCTGAAGAGTGCTTTAGAAATGAGGTATGATGAGGCTCATATACAACACCACCATGAGGCTCATATACAACAACACCAGACCAAATTAAAAGGCCGAAGCCAACGTTTCGAAGAAAATTTGCAACAATTTGAGGCAGATATAGTGCGGATGGTGAACTTAGCTTGCCCCACCGCGCCGGCAGAGTTCCAAGAACAGTTAGCAGTGAGCAGCTTTATCGATGGCCTGCGAGACCCTGAGATCAGTCAAACATTGAGGTTAGCCAGACATAGAAACATATCTGAAGGTTTGACCCAGGCGCTAGAAATTGAAGCAGAACAAGGCAAGTTAGGCTTCAGATTGGCAAACAACGAGCAAGTGAAAAGAGCATAGAGGAATTTATGAATTGTTTGCAACATTTGATGAATAACTTCCAGAAAGAACAGGACCGTACTGATTTCACCGTATATAACAGGAGGAAACCCATTCAGTACTGGAATTGTGGAGTTGAAGGGCATCTTCGGAATCGATGCCCTAGGAATATACCTAATTAGGACCAGGAAAACGCCAAGCTTTGGGGGGCGAAAGCTCGCTAGGTGCTACCAAATCCCACCAACTGTTCAAGGTAACCCGTTTGCAAAATAATGGAACGAGTTTGGTAGTACCAGGGCGTATATGCAGACGGGATTGTGAATTGGTCCTTGATACCGGCTCTAGTCACACCATCGTAAGACCCAATATAGTCATCTACTGGAGAATAAAGCAACCAGACTACGTCTTGGAAACAGCAAATAGGCAAACCATAACAGGTGTCCATCTAACTGAAATCATCTTGGGGGGCAACCACTTTCCAACACCATGTTCTAGTAGCAGATATAACTGACGATGTTATCCTTGGACTTGATGTCATGACTGAACATAATTTTGTGCTGAACCTTTCTCGAAGATTATTGAAGACCAAAGATGAAGAAATCATCATGCCGTTTCCCGAAATCAGGCAGGCATAGAACTTCCAGCAGGTTGAGAAGTGGTAATTGAAGCTATTTGTAGCAGTCCTTCGGCAGTTGAAGAAACTGTAATTGTAGAACCAGAACCAGAGAGCCTTTATAGGAAGGGCATATTAACCGGAAAGACATTAAAAAAGGTATTGGTGAGAATACTATATCTGAAGAACTACCCACAACAGATCAAGACGAACCTTTGGAAATTTGTCAAACAGTTGCATCGGTGTTCAGCAATATGGAATCATCAACAACACCTCGAAATATTCAAAAACTACCCGATGTTCTTCAGAGCCTTGTTAACCAATTCAAGTCCCCATTACGAGCCGATGAAGTCCAAAAATTGGAAAATTTATTGAGGCGCAATCAAGAGATGTATTCTCATTGACAGAAGATGATGTCGGAAGGACTGATCTTGTGCAGCACCGTATAAATACTGGCGACTCCTCTCCGATTAAACAAGCTCCACGACGTATTCCTTTAGCAAAGCAGGAAGAGGTATTGTCAATGCCGAAAGAAATGCAACAGCAGGGAGTTATCGAACCATTCGGACTTCGCCGGTTGCATTGATAAAGAAGAAGGATGGCTCTACCAGGTTTTGCGTCGACTTTAGAAGATTAAATGATGTCACTAAAAAGGGCAGTTATCCGTTGCCAAGGATAGACGACACCCTGGATACATTGTCTTGATCCCAATGGTTTTCAACATTGGACCTTAAGAGTGGCTATTGGCAAGTTCAGCTTCACCCAGAGAATAAAGAGAAGACAGCTTTTTCCATTGGGACAGGGTTGTGGCACTTCAAGGTTATGCCTTTTGGACTCTGGAACGCACCAGCCACCAAGACTTACGGAAACGATTCTGCGGAGAATGACCTGGAAGACTTGTCTCGTTTACCTTGATGACATAATAATACTTCGAAAAGACTTTGGAGATCATTTGAAGAATGTCCAAGAGGTTTTTCAAAAGTTGAGAAAGGCCCGACTAAAGTTAAGTCCTAAGAAGTGCATGCTCTTTCAAAATAAAGGTATTACAAAAATATCGAAGCGGTTGAGTGGAATGAATCGTTTTATTTGGAACACATAACTGCAATTATTTATTGATAAAACAAGAATTGTTATAAATGACTAATACAGAAATATAATGTATCGATGAAAATCCGCTGAGGTCGAGAGCTGCTTCGCCTGTTCATACAATTAAAATAATGCTTTTATGTGTCACTAGTGCTATTTCTATGAATGTGTTGGGTTATAAATATTGAAGTTTGTCGAAATATTTCCAGCTTATGGCTCCGTTTGTGTTCTGACAAACATATATCATGACGCCACCATTGTCGCAAATATGACGTCACTTCCTCTTTTTTTAATGGCAACCTTAATTTTTGATAACGCCATTTTATGACACTATCTATATATATAAAATTCTCGTGTCACAGCGTTAGACACCATACTCCTCGGAAACGACTTGACCGATTTTTATGAAATTTTATATGTATATTCGGTAGGTCTGAGAATCGATCGTATTCTATCTTTCATACCCCTAAGTGATAAGGGTCGTCCACCCGAAACATTTCTTTTTATTTTTTGGAAAAAAATTTTTATTTTTATTTTCTTATATTGTGGCATTAAAACACATACATACAACCGTTAATTTTCACCCTTCTATCACAAACCCCTATTTTTTAATAGCCATTTTTGAATTTTAATCATTTTTAACCCTGGCCGATAACTGATCTATTATCACTAGATCAGTTATCCCTGCCAGGCGTAAGTGAACAGCACGGAGTACGGATGAGAACAAAACCGACTACCAAAATAATCACTAGAAATAATTCATATGGCAAAACAACGTTTGCCGGGTCACCTAGTTATAGTATAATCTTTACGATTATTCTTACCAGAATTTCGATTGAAAAAAGTTTTTCTTGCTCAAAAATTGTTAAGTCTACGAGCCGCCACCGAATATAATGTAGTGTCATAATGAAAATCGGCCAATTAACATTTCATTATTGATTGTCAAATAGTTATTTGTATACCTAGAGCTATCTTCTTTGTGACTGTGATTAATTTATTAGTCATACTGTGTTTGTGTTCTTAAGAATGGAGAATAATTCATTTCGTATTATCTAAATCGTCAACGTCATAATCTAACAAGTGAGGAATATCGGATAATAAAAAATGTTTATGAATGAATTAGGGCTCGAAACTAGAATATGAGTGGATGTGATGCGGATGAAATGTGATGTATGTTCATTAATAGAGTGTCTGTGAGTAGTGTATTTCGTGCAATAAAGAGTGGCAAAGAAAAATATACAACTGCGAAACGGAATTCGCGGACGGAAGTAGAGGTTGATAATACAAGATTCGCGATTCGTAGAACAATTCAAGGATGGTGATATTGTCAAGAAACTATTTAAGACAAATATTAGAATGTGAAATCTGAATCGAACAATATATCACATTAACGAAACATGGTTAATTGAATACCATGGGATGACAAAAGTATGCCACTGTTTTGTCACGTATGGACGCTGGTGCTGGTTGTAATGGATAATGCGCCTTATATAGGATGTTTGGAAAAGTTGGTACAAAACTTAATGGGGCAAAAGTAGAGCCAAAAGAAATAAAAAAAAAATGTATAAACACTGGTCGTACGGAGCCCTCCAAAGAGATCATTTGGATAATTTTTAAAATAACTTTCTTTCTGATTAAGATAATAAAATGAAAATTGTGGGTAATAGCCATATCATAAGTTTCATCAAAATTGGTTTATAAATAGTAGTAGTTAGAAAACTACGCAAAGCATGTAATATTATTTCTTAATGAATTACACTTTTAAAATGAAAAAATGTTTACTTTTTTCGAATTCTGCGTAGTTTAGTCATAAATAATTGTTTTTTAAATAATGTATGATTCAGAACAGTAACATTTTTTAAATATTTTTACATAGTAGGCATCTGTCATGGTGACAGTTTAATTATAATGATGTTACTTTCTGTAATGGAAACAGTCTGCAGGTTGAAAGAGACCTACTTACAAAATTACTAATTAACATAAGAAAGGTAAAGAGTACCTAAAGAAAATAAATTGTTATTCTAACTTTGAATCATAAAATGTATATAAAAATTTTAATTCCAAGTGCGACGCAAAGACCAAATACAGGGACGTAATCTTCTTAGGAAGTCGAACAAGCTGAACAAAATCATGTTGAATTCGTATGGCTTTGAGAGCTTCAATAATACACTTCAATGGTAGTCACATATACCATTCTTTTACGTCGCTCCATAAATAAAAATTTTTATTTCCACAACCAATCCATTTTCCCGGAAATGATTGATTTCAAAAATCCCGCACTTGCCGAGCATAATGTGGAGGAACTCCATAATATTACAAAAAAAAACATGTTTGCTCCTAGTTCAAGAGGAATATTGTCTAATTGAGCGACAAAACAAAGGCGGGCGGCTCCTGGAAGTATACCACGAACCCTTTGAAAATGGTGAGGGTATAATTCATGTTACTTAAGCAATTGCATAAGTATTGTTTGTTCTAAAGCCAGCAGATGTTCTTCTTAGACTCGTAGTAGGATTACATTAAAAATAAATTAAAATTACTTCGTCTAAATCATGCTTACCCCTCCTTAGATAGCCACACTAAAGAAGATATCGTATCTTGGAGTTAGTATTCGTGATTTCATCGCTCTTGTATCAATTTCCCTAAACAATCTTGCAAAAGGTTGTCTTATATCGGGAACACGTTACTGACACTCTCTTTGAGCCGCCAGACTATTTCCATTATATAAACCATAAATAATTCATATCGGCATATTCACGGTTAGTAAAAGCATGATGGTTCATGGATGTGAAAAAATCGAATGAAATGCAAAGTCAAGCACAAAGATCACAACTAAGAAAATAAAGAAACGTAAGAATTTAAATGAGAGTATTAAACTGTTACTATGGGAGATGTTAAAATATTGAACAAGGAACGCCGCCTCTGATTGTTGAAAAGCTATTATCTCAAAAATGGTAAATTTTCTAAAACTAATGACAAGTATAACTTTTTTACTCAAAAACAATGTAGGTTTAAGATTTTTTAATAATAAACGTGATAACGTTAAGGCCCAAAAAGTTACGCTCACATTTACGTCACAAATTTGGCAGATGTGGCGCCCTCTAAGGAATACATCGAAACCCAACTAACAACTGATCGAGATTTACTACATTTCGCCATAAAAATAGTCTTCAATGTTACAAAATCTTATAATACCAAAATTTTAGTCAGAAATTTGTTAACTAAGAGTAATATAATGACTTCCAAGTAAAATGAAATATATGTCAATTTATACAGTTCGAAATTACATATTGTTTACCTTTTCTGTGTTTTCAAATGCTAACATTCTAATAACGTGTAAGACGAAGTTATAATTTACTTAATTTCGCCTTGATATCTGTCTTCAATATCCAGGGATTTTTTAAATAATTATAATAGGCAAATATTTACATATTTATTACAAAATTGTAAAACTTATTTTGTCTTCAACTAGTGGTTAAGAATAAGGTAATAACTAGTTATTTTTGCCATATTAAATCCTTCAATTTAATAAGCTCTATTTTTATTACAATAAAATATATTCAACTTTGTTGATAACTTAATATTTTGCTGTGACGTCAACATTGGCATAGGTAATCTGCCCCATAGGTTACACTTCAGACAAATTGACTTCAAAGTTGATTTTATTTGAGCGGCCATGTTGTAACAAACGCTAGATGTTTTGTTTATTATTTCTAATTGATTACTCATTAAAATTACGTTAATACAGATAATATTATTTAATACATTTATGACGAAAAATTATTAAACACATTTTATCACGAAATACATCCAGTTTTTATTTTAGGTTATTTTTCAGGATAATATTATTAAGAAGCAATAGTAAAAATGTATATTTATGAGGCGCGTTATTTTTATGAAAGTTTGGTCATTACATTATACGAAAATATTTCCTGGGTTGTGGAATTTGTTGAATAGAAACCAAAAATACAGACTTTATATTATATTAAAATCTAAATATCTATAAATACTCATATACTAACTTCTACTCTACTTGTAGCTTTGTAGCCTGACTTATATTCTTTCCTTCTCTTCCTATCCCTGTTCGCTATTAGAATGTATATAAGCAAACATAATGTTGTCTCTCTCTAGCAAAAGTAGGTCATATAAAGGGCATAATTAGGGTATATTTTGGTAATAATGTGTTGAAATTTTAACATAAAATTGGTATTTCTTTAGGTCCAATTATCTTATTGGAATAAAATCTTTGCCGACCAATTATTAACTTCCACATTACTTTAGTTTTTTTCCCCACATAAGGAAAAAGGCCAACGAATATAGGTAAACTTTCCTTATGCGGAATTGGTCATAAAAAGTTTTTGACCAATTCAGAGGTCAAGTTAACGTAATTTTAACTTTAAATGTTTGTTGGGAATAGACAACAGATTATGATTTCTCATATGCAAAAACATTTATTCCCAAATTTTTAAGTAAGATACAGTTAAACACAGTGTAATTATTATAAAAAATTACTTTGACACCCTGTATCTTTTTTATTATCAAAATTTTGTTATTAAGACATATTGGCTTAAAACGTAATATTTTAAAAGTGAAAAATCGAATATGTCTCCATGGGCCATTACTTACGGACCACCCTGTATATCTATTTTAAAATAAAGAGAAGGGTAGCAATAAAGTTTCCCTTATGCCGACGTTTCGATTTTGAACTTTTGATTAACGTAACGATTCTGGTTCAATTTGAAAGTTTGTGGGGAGCTGCCGACTAAAATTTGATATCCATTAGGTCCCAGAACATGTTTCGAGAAAGATTTAGCAGTTTAGCGCGGCCGGGAGGGAATGATATCTCGATGGTCATAAACTCGACGGTGTACGGCGCTCCGTGAAGCCCGACCACTGCTTGCGGCATCCATCAGCTGTCACGGGGAGTAAGATATTGCAAATCGAGCCGCGAAGATATGATCTCCCGGTGCATCGGCATAAATACAGCCAATACCGTCGGTATGGGCCGGAGGATGGCCGGTATAAATAGTAGGAGTCGCGCTGGACTAAGATTTATAAATAGCATTACGGGTAATTTATGTTTGCCGCGATTGGGCGGACTCTCCTTTTGACATTCCTGAGATTTATGTTAACCGAGTTGATGGGAGGTGCACAATGTTCAACATTCGTATCAGTATTCTCTTTTCCTTCACTTCACCCTTCTGCTTTGCTGAGCGAGAACTTGTAAATTCCCCCGCTAAGTTTTGGCCACGCGCTAATTAGTCAAGGAATTTCGAAACCAGTGAAATGAGATAAAAAATAAGGTTCTATAAATTAATTATTCAAATTAAAAATGATTTTATTTTAATTTTAAAACATAAAAATATTTCAAAATAATATAACTGTAAACCTAAGTCCACCAGTCAATGTATATGTCTTCACCTATGTAAAATAACCAGAATAACAAAGCCAAAGCTTCTAAATGTTAAACTCAAACACATAAAATACCTAGATACCTCACTATAATAATAATAATAATAATAATAATAATAATAATAATAATAATAATAATAATAATAATAATAATAATAATAATAATAATAATAATAATAATATCTCTACCCCTCATTCTAATCACAGGGATTAGCCCAGAAGTCGGAGACTTGTGCGGGAGAGAGGGCGGCATATTATTATTAAGTAGGCCGCATTTGCGCCCAGGAACAACTTACGTTGGTAGGCCCTAACCACTATTCAGTGCAGGAATGAGGGAAACCTGAAAAACCTCATTAATTAGGGGGGTAGTCCAATATCAACCGGTATCAATCTCTCACATTGACCCAAGCCAACATTCTTCCACCCTACCATACCCGCAGAGAGGGCGCCAAACCTCTCCACTTATATACGGTCTACCGGCAGCTGGGCTCGAACCAACACCGATCTAGTCACCTCGATGCAAGTACTGACGCCTTAAACCGCGCGACCACTGACCGACAAATAATGATAATGATATCAAGTATTTAATATACAGGGCATACGAATACTAAAAGCTCTTGTATACAGGGTGTCCGGAAAGTAATGGGACCCAGCTTAAACATAGTTTCCTGTGATCAAATAAAAACGATTTATATAAACTTAGCTTAGTTCAAAAGTGCCTCGTTTAGAAATTATAGGGCTTCCAAGAAATAATTTTTGAAATAATTTTGATTGACAAGTTTGGAACGAAAGAAGTAATGCAAAGTACTGCAGCTAACCGGATTAACTGTTATTATTAATAATAAAATTATTCATTTCATCAGTGACAACTAAAATATATATTGTTCCATGGAGTTACTTGTCCAATTTACATAAAATGCGACCGTTATTCAGAAAAATTATTATTACTATTATTTTTTTTATTTTAGGACATGTAGGGGGTATGCAGGATTTAGAGAATCCTGAAAATTAATATGTTGGGTGTAAAATGAACCCTAAATATTTCTATTTGGCAAAATAGGTAAATTATATGTAATTCTAAAATTTAATTTTTGATTTTCACAAATTAAGCCAACGAGTCAAGTTCGAAAGACCCTCTATATTATTTACTATGATCGTTAAACATATATTTTAATAAAACAAAGGCCAGTTAACACAGTTTGAATCAAGGAAGAATTGACCTGTGTCCAATTTACCCGGTCCTATCTAGGCAGGCTCCTATATTGTTCTTGCACGGCCACAAAATATTATTTATGCTGCAGATGCCGATAAATTATATTATTTCGAAATGCTCGGGGAATCCTTTTTTGTGATGAAGATACGATCGACTGGAAATAAATGTTCTGCATTAAGAGATTTCCATTTCGAGAATGTTACAATATAATTTACTACCAACGTATTTAATTCATTGCCGTATTGTCAGAATTATTTGATGAATGTCCCTCAGCTAAGGCCTTTTTTGTTTGCCACTCGGTCGAGTCGATAGAATGCGAGTATCGACAATCATTAATTTATGTTGCAATTAATTAACAACTAATTTTATATTCAACTTGTTAAATTGAAAGTATTTGCTCAATCAGATTTGTTTTATAAAGTAGCCATATATGTGTGTTTTATATTTTACGATTTATGATAAAATTTATTTCGAAAACCCAGTACTCGGTTTTCGAAATAAATTTTAGCATAAATCGTAAAAAGAAAATTTGTATTTATTGTCCAAAAATTGTGTAACATTTTTAGGCTAATTTGAAGACATAGATTTCGAAACCGTAATCTGACTTTGCATGGAAAATTCATTTCAAATCAATATGGTTAATATTGGGTGATCTAAGTGGTCAAAATTAACCTGATTCTTGAGTGTATCGTCCAATCACGTCATTACCGAATCTTTCATTTCAAAATTCACGAGCAGTCAAACTAAAATGTGGAGGAACCCCATCGTGCATAAACCACATTCTTTGTCTTAGCGCATAGGGAACATTGTCAAGTAGCTCAGGAGGAATGTTTTCAAGAAAATGTTTATAGGAAGCACCGGTTAAAGTGCTTAGTAAAATTTCTAATAACACCCACCCACATATGCAGAGAAAACTGAAGTTGAAATCAAGATTCTCTTATAGCCTTAGGGTTTTCATCAGACCAAACGTGTTTATTGTGGAAGTTCATTATAACATCTCTCGAAAAATTAGCTTCGTCGGTAAACGATACGCCAGTGGTAAAGTCAATAGTTTGTTAAATTTTTTTGCAAAATTCAGTGGCAAAATTGTAGGCAAGTATGATAGTCTTGCGACAACAAGGTTTGAACCCTTTGTTTACGATACAGGTAAAACTGTTGATGCTTCAGAACGGATCAAAGTAATTTATGATCTTCCTAGTACTAGTATTTAGGTCTTCTTCTCGTCTACCGACGTGTTTCTTTTTTTTTTGGCAACCAGTAAATATAACATACTGTTGTAAAAATAAGTATGGTAAACAATCGGAAATGAAATGGTCGTACAAAAAACAATATTAAAGATAATTATCACTTAACAATGGCTTTATATTTTATAGATAACATACCTATAGTCTGTTTGGAAATGAAAGAGAGTAATAAAACCCCGAGATAAGAACCGGCCATGGGCGAGGTAATATTTCGTTTAAGGTAATTATTGGGTAACACTAATGCTAACAGGTAATGGGTGTACATAGTATATTTTACAGAATACATCATAGGACAGGAGCCAGTGTATTGTGACAGATCAATCCAGTCTTAGAGGTGAATATATGAAGACGTGCTAGTGCAGTAGAGCAAAATTCGACTTGTGTTTAGTGACTATTGTGCCATGGATATAATATTGTTTGGGTAAAATGTCGGGCGTATCAGATTACGTACCTGCTATTAAATGTATTTAATGCATTGAAACACCAAAGTACTACCAACAGCGTTGACGATATCGTGGAAAAGTGTTCCAAAAGGACAGATATTGGAAAATCCAATATCTACAGACTTTCAACGGAAACAAAAAATGAACAATATACTGTAAATCCCCCAAAATCATCTACAGGGAGGTCAAAAGTCGTTATAGATGATTTCTTCAAAAATGTCATTCGCAGAAATGTACACTCATTTTATTTTAAAAAAGAAATACCAACGCTAAACAAAATTTTAAGTGATCTTTCAGAGGACAACGATTTGCCAGGAAGTCAGTTCATATCGATATAAAGATGACATTATTTGTTGGCGAAGATCCTACTTAAGATCAATTAGAAAATTCCATGACGTAGGGAGGAATATTTATTATCTAAACAAAACTTGGGTCAAGGAGGGATATACTGTAACAAAAGTATGGTAAGATAAAAATGTAAAAAGTTTTCGACAAGCATTTTTGGATGGACTTTCTACAGGGTTCAAGGTACCTTCAGGTGAATAGTGAAGATTAATAGTGACACATATAGGTAGTGCCAGTGGTTTTGTAGATGGCGGTTTACTTTTATTTGAATCTAAAAATACAGGTGACTATCACGAAGACATGAACGCAGATGTTTTCGAAGAGTATTTTACACAGATGTTGGATCTTATTTCTCCGGGGTCTGTAATTGTCATGGATAATGCCAGTTACCATTCACGACAGACTGAGCGGACGCCTACGACTGCTTGGAGGAAAGCTGACATAGTTCAATGGTTATCCGGAAAAAACATTTCTTTTGAAACAAATATGGTGAAAAAGGAACTTCTGACACATAATATAAAAATATTGAATATAAGTACCAGTATTTATATACGATTTGTATACATAATAAGCTTTTATTACTCTCTTTCATTTCTAAACAGACTATACGCCAAACAAATAAAATTTGTAAATTTGCACCGTAATGTGCATCCTTCAATTTTTCAATGCAAATCCAATTTTTGTAATTAATTTTACTACATCTCTGTATAAAATACTTTACATAAATGATTTTAATTGTAACAATATAATAAAGTAATAATTAGTGTAATATTCACTTTTTTTAAACAGCGAATTCAGACACATTAGCCTGCTCAATTCAGTGTTTCTAAGCCGAAGACGCGAGGACAGGGGGAGTGGCACCGCTCTAAGGACAAGACATGTAACTGGTCGCTGGGCCATGGGAGGCAGAAGAAGAAGCTGGAGATTTAAGCTGCTGTCCGGCCAGCTCGACACACACATTCATCCAGAACGGCCACTGCTAGTACTCGTACTTGATAGAGATATGTAGCGGACTTGCTTACACGCAGAGAATAATTATCTAAGGAAGAAAATTACATTCGCACTTTATTTCTAAGATTTGATTACACTGTTTTCTTCCAAATTGCAATTCCAATTGACTATTTTTCAAATCTATAAATCTAAACAATGAGAGATTGATAGTCATTAACGACATTGACAGCATTGGTTTTATAAGATTTGCTATCGGATAAGTCAAAATAGAGTTTTACTTTTGGCGACAAACTTTAGGCCGTCCAGAGTTATGAGGCTGTCCGAATCCAAAGATCATTGCGATTGACACCCTCATATATAACAAATTAAGTCCTATTTATATATTTATTATATTTACTACCCTATTAAAATAGTATCCGTAACTTCTTTTTCTGACACATATCTTGAGATATGGCTATGTCGATAGCAATGTCTGACGGCCTACAAATGCCAAAAGTTGTGGACAATATCAATAATTCGACGGGCTCTCTTATTCCTTTACAGGGCTAACTATAGAGGGGGTAGAGAAAAAATAAAAATTTACTGAATCACCCTTCAAAAAGTGTTTAAACCAATTTATAAAACGAAAATATTTATCTACGACTATGGCACGTTATAGAGTATAGTAACCAGCAACACTAAACGGTAAAATTCCTGCTTTCCTTCCCTTGTAAGTACTGTTTTCAATTTTAAACCTTTTATAGTAATTAAATAAAGAAAAATTTGTCTATTATGTATTAGTATTCCCTTCGTTCAATTTTTTAAGAATAAATGGGCATTTTATTTAACCGTACGCTAAGTCTGTTTTGTTGTTTATACGTAATCCTGATGGACTTGTAATGAGTGGAAATGTAATTTTGACAGTTTTGGAGCAGAAGATCGAAAACGAATACAAAATACTGCAGCTAACAGTATTAACCGTTACCTATCAGGTATTAGTATTAATAAAAATGTCGATTTTCGTCGTTTATACATTTGGAAACGCTGAAAAAAATGACCGTATGGTAGTTGACAGATCTAAGCCACCACGGACGATGATTTTCATGGGGAAAAGAGGGTTTTGCCGCATTTTTTAAACATCGAACTAGAATTTCTGATAATTTTTACTCAATTTGAAATATTATTATCAGGAACTTCTATTCATGTTTGCAATATACAACCGTGGTATACTCTGTATACATACATCTCAATGGAATAAAATATTAAAAAAAATTGTAAACACTATACTATAAATTATTAACTTACTTGTAGAATTGGTGTTTTTTTTTGGGGTTAATCTCATGATATTAGGACTACAGAATTAGCGTTTAAATTCGCGTGCAGCGCAGATCTGTTTTAACCTTTTACAGGCAGCAGGCACAATGGGTATCGAAAATGCTAGAGCACATCGTACACTCGTAATGTACAGTACATGCGCATTTTATCCAATAGTGTAGGTACATCATGTGTTATATAATCACAAGCAACCGAGAAGTAACACTATTCAAATGAAATAATGCATTCACAAATGCAATTTTATTATTAATATTTATTACCATGGGCGCATAGTTTCATATTGATATATTTTACCAGATTTCTTTTATATGCATAATTTAAATTTCATGTTATTAAAACTATTAGAAACGTGACGGTCCTGCCTCTTCAAGTATTTAATGTATCCTTACTAACTAATATTTCTTTAGAAACTTCTGTTATAAAATAAGATTTAACGGGTAATCTGGACGCGACCCGACCGGTAAAAAGCAATAATTTTATGTTAAAAATCCGTGAAAGGTGAGAAAATTACTGACGATGTCTAAATTGCGCGAGTTTTAGAGGGCAATTTGTACAAATCAGGCGGTCCAGTGTTTCATCTCAATCCTTGTCACTAGCACGAGAGCCTAGCCTTCGATCACAGCCAACTTTTCTTCTTGTCCCCATTATTCCACATCCAGCAAAATATGAGCTTTATTAATTAATAAGTCCACACACTGCACAGTTTCCACTAAAACCTAAATTCTAAGAATTTGTTAATAATGTACAGGATATTGTACGTCTGTAATATTTTAAGTGCACTTAATCGTTTCTGGCAGACCGGAAACCAAACGGTTTTTTAATTATGTCTTAATAAAAGCCTTTATGTGACAGACACATTTGATATTACTCGCCACGTTAATCCGCAAATATCAAAAGTAAAAAAATAATGTTGATCTATGTGTGAAACTGTATTTACGGCTGAACGTAGAGTAGAAAAAGATTTTATTTTGTTTTTAATACCAATAAAATTGATTTAGAAAAAAATAAACATTTTCAAAGCAATTTAGGTATATAAAATTTATATCGTCGATAAACTCTTTTATTTTCAAATTTGCTTCATGTCGAATGGAATAATTATTGACATCAAAACATGTGTCCTCTGGCAATAATTGATGTAAAAATGTAGGAAAAACAATACTCTCTGACAAGTCATGAGCAATACGAACGTCATGTACACCCAACAACCTGTTTGTTATTGCCTCAAAATTAGACTTGTTTGTATATTATCGGTATGAACGTAAATATTAATGAAAAAGAATTATACAGAATATAAGTTATAATAGCTGTTACCATAAATAATTATATGAATAAGTTCTAAAATTAAGGCAATGTACCTGTTTGCAAAATTGTGAATTAAATATTCTTAAAGGCATTTACAGGGATGGGTTTCGTCTATCGAAATAATCCAATTTCCTAATTAATAATCAAGTTATTTCAACAATTTTCGAGTTGATTGGTAGCCTACTTGAGGTTTCAAGGGATATAATGTTCTCTGCATCACTACACATTTCGAAATTAATTCATTCGTCGCTATTTATACAGGGTGTAATTTTGAGTGAACATATTTATATAAAGGCCTTACTTGACCAAACACATAACATAAGTTGTATTTTCCCAAATTCCGTCATGAGAGCTGATTTTTTTTCGTATGTTTCGTATGAGCCAAGTACTAGCCACGAGCCTAGATACACAATAAATTGAAAACTAAAATACATACAATAAATAATTTTAAGTGTTATCATTTGACCATTCCTGTTGCACCGAATTAACGTTAGCCGTTTGTTTTCTGCTCGTTTACCACCTTACTGAGGGGCCTTCATATAAACTGGGCAATGACAAAAGTCATTAAACTTTAAAGTTACATATCTTAAAGCCATAGAAAAGGAAATTGTTTCTATAAAATTATTTTCCAGTGCCACTTCATCAGTTGCATGCAGTTTCAGAACAGAAAACTGTATTGGTGCTACCGTATACGGGTCCATATCGTTGCTGGCCGTTAACGTTTCAAATTTTCATTACGACTGAATCATTACTAAATTCCATGTATTTATAAGCCCTTGTCTTGGTTCAAGTTAATCGATTTTCCTGTTCCTTGAGTTTGTAGGTGCATACCTACTTTTCCTCTTCTAAATTTTCATCTTTGCTATTTGCAATGAGTAATCAATGAATTCCTTCCAGAAATTCTTTAATTAGCACATTAAAACTGTAACAAGTGTAATAGTGGGAGCAGGCAGAATGTATATTACTTAGATTCCAAAGAGAGCGAGAGACATGGGGCGTTCCTAAACGCACTTTACAATTTATTCATTTTATTATATAATAATATAATTTAATATTCGTACAAGAATCAACCCAAGCAGCATTTTTAGTAAAAGAAACGTAGCAACCACGCACTGGAAACTTTAAAGTGTATTGCATTGCCAAAATCACTACCACATGATAGTTTCTATTACGTGGAGATGACTAAAATTAGGAATACTCTTTTGGAGGCGGCTACGTTCCTACGACGTTGCTACATTTTATACAAATACATTTAAGCCACGTTATGATTACGTTGCGAAAACGGGGGGATATTGTTGTTGCCTCTAAAAGCGAAACTGGAGAAAGAGAGTTTACTAGATATACTTACTTCCCTTTGTTAGGTAAATATTCGTATGTAGTTCGGTTCCTTTCCTACATATTGTTTCTGACTTTAGCTCTGCTTCTCCTGATATATTTAGAAAAATAGTAGTTATTATAATAATGTAACATATAAACATGTAATATAGAATTAGAATACTACTACTTTATACTAAGGTATAAAATTAGAACGATTGAAAATTTACTGTCAAATATGGATGTTACAGGCCGAAATATAAACAAGCGCCGCTGAAAAATTCGATATTAAAATACATTTCAAATAATTCTGTAAATTTCGCGAACCAAAGAATTATGTATGTATGCCTCAGAAAATTGTTTATCAATTTTTTTTACCTGAAACCAATAATTATGTACTGTACAGTACTGGTGAGCAATAATATTTTCAAATTTCTATTGTAAAATGATGACCTTAAACATTCATCTGTAAACATATCTGTTTTTGAAAATAGAACACTGAAAGGATATACACCTAAAACCTATATTTAAAATGGCAGATATTAAAAATATCTTTAGTTACTTTCATCAAACAAGTGGCCAATGCAACTAACCCATCAACTTTCCGGTCACTTAAAAGTAGTACCAACGTTACAATAACGTTGTTTCGCCACTACCTTAATTCGCCATGACCTCAAAATTGCTATATATGTAGTTCATGTCAACATCTCACGCTCTCCCGTGCATTTTTATACCTAGTGTATATGTACAATAAGTTTTAAAATAGTGTCTACAAAAGAAAAAAAGGTATTTGTTTCTGTGTCGGAATATACCAGTGAGAAAATGACGGAACATCATTCTGGTAAGAGCATTTAAACTATTCTCAAAGAGTAACTTTAAGATGCAACAAGACACTTGGTCTTCGCTTAGGTGCATTTAAAAATTATCAGAATTAGAAAATTTTAATGATGTTTTCAACTTGAAAAACAATAATGTTTAAGAGTTGTAGTACTTTCTTTTTGTTGTTTTAGTTTTCAATAAAACGTTGTCGAATTCCGAAAAGTCTTCTTTATGCGAGGTTTTTTGCACTAGTAGATCACTATTGGGTAAAGGTTACTCCATAGTGATTTTTCAAGGTAGTAGCAACTTTGTACTATTTTTATCCCATGTAAAATGTGGAAATTACTTATGTATGAAGCAGTAACGTAATCCCAATATATTGCCTAAACTATTACAAACACTTTAAAGCTAATGTCACTTCTAAGTAATATGTAAGTGATATGACTTGCTTGCCGTTACTTTTAATAGCCACTTTAAAGTTTGGATAACTTTAAGTTGCTTCTGCTTAGTTTTCATTACGTTCCAGACACCAAACCGCCTTACCAAAAATTACAAAACCATAAAGTTATTTTCAATGGCGAGGATTACGTACTTACAACTATACTAACATAAATTGGAGTTATATTTGATACATGGTGATAATTTAGTGATTACTAAGTAATAGCCACTTAATTGAAGTTGCGCCACCAGTTTTCGTTAGTATGATGATACTTGGGAAAAAAACTTCAGCTGCAACAATGTTTTGCTAATCTTCGTCTGTGTAAAATCCTTTATGTTAACAATCTCATGTGGATCTACTCGGATTTCCTTTATCTTGCCGATAAAATGTTGGACACATTGCTCTTTAACTCAACAAATCTCTAATGAAGTATTACTAACGAGTATCGAATAAAGCAAAATAAATTTAATGTGTTGAGGTAGCCATGGAAATGTTAAAATTCGCAGCAATTTAACTGAAAGCGCGTAGCACAATACCCGTCCGTTCGATAGCTATTCGTGATATAATCCCATCATATACATCAGTGTGTTTGTTATTGCTTCAAAATCAAAATTGTCTGTATTTTATCAATCCGAATGTAAATATTAATGAAACAAATTAAGATCGAAAAATGTAAATTATAGAATCCGTCATCATAAATAACTATATTTTATGGAAGTGTTTAAATGAATTATATTTTATGGTATTTATAAAACATGTAGATTTATTTAGAAAGTCGATTATTTCCTATAAATCCGCTTGCGATCGACTTATTTATGATCTCATCGAAGCAATGTGTTCCACGCGGCACGACGCACATCCAAACACTCTTTCAATGTTGAAGATTATTTGTAAAAAGTCTAGTTGTCCATCAAGGCCCCGCGACGACTGATTAATTGTGTCAATATTTACAAACCCCGGCCCGGCAGTTGACACATTGATGTGCTCTCTGATGAGATGGATATGTGACTCAAGCGCTACTGTCTACGGTGTACGCATACGGTTTTTGTTTTTGTTATGTTGACTGTTTAGGTTACGCACACAGAAACAATGTAATACCACCAGAACGTCGAACTACACCAAATAACTAAACATGTGCTACCATTCGATATTTATTTGTGAAATTGACTCTTGAGATAGAGCTTTTTTACAGACAAATTATTTAAAACATTTAATAACTACATTATATAATGCTTAGACAAAAAAGGTTATCTGATGACTTCAGCGTTAACTAAGTGAAAATTTTTTTAACCAACTGCATTTACCCACTACGAACAATATACACTTCGCGTACAGGCGAATGAAAGGAATACTAATAGAAAAAACTTTGAATGCACGCGCGGCAGTCTTATACAGGTTGATTCACAATTTATCTAAAAAAATTTGGGAATGCGTCATGAAAAATGAAGTCAATATCGTAAAACATGTTTTTGTAAAATTCTGAGTTTCTGAGAAAAAAATATAATTGTGGTATTTTCAACCTTTACATCGCTGGGCTACTGTAGTCTCTAGCCAGGCGATTTCGAATACTGAAATCCGATTATTTATAATATTAATGTTTCTGTGAATGTTTACATTAGTTTTTCAAATGTCAAAAATGCTTTGGCAGAACGATTTCCCGGTAAACATATGACAAATGTAGTGAAATGAAGTGTATCGCACCGAAGTGGACACTATTGATGATTTACGCGAACGTATCATATCTGGTGCCAATAACGAGTTCAGAACGGACAAGAAGCAGAAACATTTGTGTTAGTTTGTAGAAACTGGGTAGGATAGGCCCAAAACTTTGTTGATGTAACATGAGGTATGTCAAACTATTCACACCTTCCGAAGCTCCGACACTTTCGGAGATGTTCTGAAGAGTGAAGCAATGATCACTCTCCACTCCGTGGAGTTAGTAATCATTGCGCCCGTAAATCGTGTGCTCTGAGCAGACGCAGCGAGCCAAGGACGATTACCTTCTGCAATCTGCCGGCTAAGATCTCTGAAGAATTTGGGCAAGCTGGTATGACCTTTAATTCAGAAAGCAGCGTATGTCTCATTCCACCCAGGACGCCTATAATTAGCACCACAACCTTAACAGAGTGGGCTGGATACAGCCTGCGGAGCTCGGAAAGAAGATCTCGATACCTCCTCCGTTTCTCCTCCTCTTTTTGGACGATGTTGTTCTCTACGGAAGCCGAGAACTCAATCACAAACATCGTCCTAAGCTGGTGGTCGAGGAGGACTACATCAGGCTTATTGGCTTGAATTTGCCTGAGTGTGGGGAATAAATAGTTCCAATAAATTCGGCACTTCTCATTCCCACAACGGATTCTATATCCCCCGGAGCATAAGGCAGCACTGGCGGCTCGTCTATCTCATACGAGTGTCGTAAATGATAATACAACACCCGTAAGGCTGAATCGTGTCTTTGGATATACGCTGTGGCCGCATATACAGGACAGGCCGACAGGAGATGTATAAGCGTCTCCGGCGCTTGGCGGCAAGCCCTGCAGCTGGTATCAGGATCCTCGATACCCAAGACGCGACTACGATAGACGAGAGTGTTAATTACACCATCTTGGTATTATTATTATTATTATATTTTTTTTTTCAAATTTTTGTCCTGTCGCCGATTGTATGCTTTGCCTTGTCAGGTTTTACAGTGGGCCAGTTTTTAGTACCGTGCAGAAGTGTATTTTTAAATCATTTTTGAACTGCCCTTTTTAATTGTCACCTGTACATTTAATTTTTTTTAGATACTTTCTGAAGCACCCCTTATAGGAAAATATCTGTACCCGAGACATATTCATTTATTTAATAACTATAAAACATTTAAAATTGAAAAAAGGCTCTGAAAACTGAAGAGGATTTCAATTATGACCAGAAATTTTACCATTCAGTGTTGCTGGTTATCTAGCCTCTAAACGTCAAACGTGCGAAATAAATAGCCGCGCGGCGGAATGACTCATTGTCGGCGATAAATAGGGGTTTAATATAGTTCAATGGCAATGTAAATAGTTTTAAAGTATAAATTTTCTTACTAGATATAAAATTGTTTACATTTATTTACGCGCTATGAGCAACACACCAACAAAGACATGTCTGAATATGCTTTTTAAAAGTTTTTATTTTAGGAAAATTTAAATAGTAAAATAGGTAAACAAAAATGTTTGTGCTTTCTTTTGTTTTGCATGTCTAGGTCTATTCGCACTGTAAACGACGTGGCATCCCAACTATCAACAAACATAAATATTGGTACCAATCACACTGAATAAAAAAGCGCGGTTTAAGGCGTCAGTACTTGAATCGAGGTGACTAGATAGGTGTTGGTTCGAGCCCAGCTGCCGGTAAGTCGTATATAAGCTATATTCGTGGAGAGGTTTGGCACCTTCTCTGCGGGTATGGTAGGGTGGAAGAATGTTGGCTTGGGTCAATGTGAGAGATTGATACCGGTTGATATTTGACTACTCCCCTAATTAATGAGATTTTCCAGGTTTCCCTCATTCCTGCACTGAATAGTGGTTAGGGCCTACCAACGTAAGTCGTTCCTGGGCGCAAATGCGACCTGCTTAATAATAATATGCCGCCCCCTCTCTCGCACAAGTCTCCGACTTCTGGGCTAATCCCTGTGATTAGAATGAGGGGTAGAGATATTATTATTATTATTATATCACTGCTTTATTTCTACACCAGTGATGATATGAACTTTTTATGAGTGCTATTCCATGAAATAGTGTTTTAGAGAACGACAAATAATTTTAAACATTGAATAACAATTTAGGTCGTAGTGAATTACAATAATCCGACGTTGCATTTTCAATGGTAAAGAAAAACGACAAACAAAACAGCAAACAGTGAGCATACATATTTACTAAATACTAGGTACAATCGTTTGCAGTAATAATACACTTTTTAAAATTAATTTTGAGAATTTTTTGAACTGCTAACGTATTCGTAATGAAATTTACTTTCAACTTTTAACATTAATTCTTAGTTGTTCTACTCACCAATAAATATTTAATGAAATTTTTACTTAGAACTTCCAATAATTTAATTAATTTTTATTATTTTTCAGAAGTGTGGCAAAAACCCAATAAAACTAAAGAAAAGCTAAAATTACGACACAAATAAATAGCTTCAGACAATAACTTCCAGAAGTTCAAAAACTGTTTTGAGGGAGTGTCATAAATATTGCAAAATCATGTATATACATAATAAGTAACACTTTCTTTGTATACTGCTGCTACAATAAAAAATAAATAAAAGATAGAGACTGTAATCGTCTTTGTTTTCAAATGAGATAAATGATTTGTTGAAGTTTACGATGAAATCCGTGATATGAACCAACACTTTCAATAATAATTTTAAATAAAGAGTCACCTGTTAGCAATAGAAATATTAGTATCTCCTAAGGTAAACATTTCAGTTTTCAACAATTTATCAATTTTATTTATAACTTTAACTGCACCTACTTAAAATTTTTAACATTAAAGTTGCATAAAAATTGCTGCATTTGAATTCGCTTGATACACATACCTTAATAAAAAAAATCACAAGAAAAGTGCACTATAAATGTAAAATGATAATTTTTGTAAGTGGTCCTGGTTTTAAATCAGTAAAAATTGTTAAGTCGTGTACACACTTGTGCAACAGAATTATTGTGGTAGGGTTCGTGTGGTGGCCCAATACAAATATGAGAAGATTTTTGCGTAGAATATATTTGATTATTGTCACATTATCCTTTTTTAGCAGAAATTCGAATAAATGCAGATATATTTTTTTAAATACTACTACTGTCACGAAGAGATACTGCTACAACACAGTGTTTGGGAAAAAAGATTTAATTGTTTTATTACAACCGAATTAAATTACAATCAATTATTACGGATACCAAATATTTGTATGTACCCTACAGTTCATCTGTAAATTTAAAAATGTTGAACAACCTTTGAAAGTTATCCTTGCCAGAAAGGAGCACATTATATAAACATAAATGGAAACTTTTTGCTTTAATAAAGTTGTTTTATATAAGTTAATACTCTACCAAACGTCTGTGCTTAAAAAAAAGTTTACGTAAATAACCTACATCGACGTCACTGTATCGCAATTTGAAATGTCAAATGTCAGACAGAGCAATATGCGGTAAAGATTATATCTACGTCTGCATTTGTAAAATAAGGATAAACATGTATCTTTGAAGTTCTTCTACAGTGGTTGCCACTTTTCTTTCAATAGCAATAGTGTCTTCGATATACTCGCGACAAGAATTCAGACGACTTACGTCATACGAACAAATGAATAATTCATTATATTTTCAACAAAATATTTAAGAAACTGCAACTGATAGTAATAAAACTATATACTACACTAAAAGCTTGTATTATATATTGCACTAAATTCCAAAAAATGATTGTTTTTAACGCGACCAAGTATCGAAAATTGCATTGACAATAAAAACAAATGTGTAACGTCAGCCGTGACGTAAGACGTCTGAATTCTTGACGCGAGTATATCTAATTGTGTATACTGTTCAATAGAACAACAAAACTCGATAAAGAAACAAACTAAATTTCAAATTTTTATTTTGCACCATTGCATTACTTAGGTAAACACGAAATGTGTAACGGATAAAATTAACACATTTCTCAATTATTGAGAAATTTCATTACTAGATGTGACGACTCTATGGGGTTTACTAGGTCATTCAATTTTTGATAAGTTTGAATGAACTATATCGAATTAAACTTCACTGTTTTTCTGAAACTATTCTATAAAAAAGCAAACACTGAGACCTGCTAATAATATAGCCTCACAATAATATATTCCGAAATACTTGTGTTTCAGTAGCAGTGACCTTGTAATATTCAATAATATTAGAAAATTATAAAAAAATATATATTTAAGAGAGAGATTAAATTTAACAAAATACTGAAGTTTAAATAGAATAGAATATTCCAAGTACTCAGCTGATCATAACTGATGGATGTACTAAGAAATTGACACCTATTTTTCAAAGGAATAGGAGTCAAATAATAGTGAATAAACAATGTGAGTGTCAAAATATAATTGTTTTTTTTTCAAGTAATCTACTAATAAAGAATATAACAAAAAATAACTCTAAGATGCGCTTAGCGACCTTCATGATTTATTTTTGACAATTCGTAATTTTTTAAGATCTCAACAGGTACAAGTGAATAAAGAACTTCACATACTGGTAACTGACAAAGTAATGAAATAACATAAAATTAAAATAATCTCTTGACTGAAGTAATAAACAACGATTCGCCCTCGTTGCGTTGGCAGACAAAAGTGCCTAACTTCTCGATAAAATTCAAATCGACGCGATCCCACAATAGAAACGGCCTGTCTTGAAATACATCGGTAGCACACGCACCCGTATCAAGTGCAGAAAGGGCACAGTAGTATCTTGGAAACGCTCTCTCGGTGCACTACTGCATTGTATTCGGTTTGAGGCTCGTAAATCAGCGAACAATGGGATCGCCGGGCACTGGCAAGCAGAATGCTCGCTGGCACTGGCTCCTGGTAAGGTCCGCGCCGCAATGTCCACGTCGCGAGATGGATGTTGACGTGCCGCGGACCTGGGGGCGACCGGAGGCACTTCGGATACGGCACAGAAACGCGTAAGATTTACACTAACACTACTATCAAACGCACAGTTAAAAAATAGTGTATAAGTTTAACTACTCAGTTATACAATCCATTAAAAAATCATAAATACTTCCGTAACACGTTAGGCCCGCTACAGACTATGCGTGAATTCGCGATTCGCGATGCGTGGTTTGTAAGGAATTCGTGCATCGTGTGTTATGAATGGATTTTTAATGAACAAGAGCCTACACACTATTCACGAATTGCTCGCATATCACGAATCGCGCATAACGAATCACGAATTCACGCATAGTCTCTAGCGGGCATTAGCCTTGCTACATACTATGCGTGTATTCGGAATTCGTTATGCGTGATTCATGTTATGCGAGAAATTCGCGAATAGTGTGTAGGGTTTTGTTCGTTAAAACTACATTCATAAAAACCCTACACACTATACACGAATATCTTACATCACGAATTGTGAATTGACGCATAGTCCATAAAATTATGTGCCAAGTGAACACCGGTGGGCACTTGACACTTAATTTTGAAATGAATAGATAAATGACCACTGGTGTGCACTATTGCTTCCTAGTTACTGAGACGGGTGACCACTCATGGTTTCACTATCTTATGCATTTCAGACTCACCCATGGTAATATTTTACATTTATTTAGTATATAGAATGTTGTTGTTTGGTTCTAGGATTTAAACTTATTTTACTTAGACTTAGCAGTTTGGGCCGTCTTAGTGGCAGCTCGTGGAGTTCATAATAGCTGAGGCGGAAGGATAAATAATACTTCGTGGCAAATTTGTCATTTTATAGTAAGAAAAGTATCTATGTAATACACCCATCCACTTTTCTGTTATAAGATCTATTCTACGATTGTTTCAAGCTACAAATTTATAGATGATGTGGTTGTAAAATTGTTTTGCACTGCATAAGTTCAATTAATAATTCTTTAACTACATTTTTTGCCAAATTTGTAAGTCTCACTTCCGTCATTAGGTTACGCAAATAATTTTTCCTTCTTTTTAAGCAAGAAACACTTTTTCAATCGAATCACTAGTAGGGGGAAGCGACACGATAATATAGCATCATAAAATAATTTGCATATCGCCTTGTTCATTGTCATCATTTAAGTGATAATACAGTTATGATGTATAACATTTAATTTGTTTGTAACTTTTAACGTTTTAGTTAAACCTATTTTGTTAAAGTAAATAATAGAAAATATTTTTATTTTATTGTGTATACCTATATGCAACCTCATTATGTATACAGAATAACGTTTGGCGCTATCAAAAAATATTAATAATAATTTGGTACATACCCATTTTAGGGGGGTAATTAATTCAGTGGTGTGGCCAGATTTTATATTACAAAAATGGCTAAACAGTTTTTGTCAATTTTGACGTTGAAAGAAAAACCAAGGTAGGTCTTGATTATGGATAGAATTTCATATCGTGAGCCAAAATAGAGTTTTAAATTCGATCTTTAAAAAAAAACTCGAGCCAAATCGAATAATAAATGCAATTTTTGCAGAGGTGTTTCCACCTTAAGTGGGCCACACTGTATATATAATCTTATTATACAAGTATAAGTTAATCTTTCAATAAAGTATTACTATATTTGAGGAATAGTGAAACTATGCTGGCATTGAAATAAGTATATTAATCTTGATATTGACGAACCACTAGATGGCGCGATTAAATTTTATACTTAAATTAAATGTTCGAATTGCCATCCACCAACTTCCTGACAATGCGCAAGTCTGTGAAGAAATTCTTCTTGCACATTATGAATGATTTCTGGGGTAACTCTGCGTATATCGTCCCGAATGCGATTTTGAAGTTCTTCTAAATTACGTGGTTTATTAATGTACACTTTTGACTTCAAGCATCCCCATAAAAAATAGTCAAGAGGTGTAAGATCTGGCGATCTTGCAGGCCATTCTATCGGTTCGCGTCTGCCGATCCACCTCCCAGGAAAACAGTTGTCCAAAATATATCGTACAGGGCGCGCATAGTGCGGAGGTGCACCGTCTTGCTGAAACCATATGGTATCGTCAGGAATGTCAGGGTCATTATTGTTAGGAAAAATTACTGCAAGGGCTGGAACAAGGTAATTTTCTAGAAACTCTAAATATCTTTGTCCTGTAAGTGTTCCTTCAAAGAAGAAAGGTCCTACTATTCTGTCGTCAACTATTCCAGCCCACACATTTAATTTCTGAGGGTGTTGGGTATGTGCCTCTGCCATCCAATGAGGATTTTCCCGACTCCAATATCTGCAAGTTTGACGGTTTACTGTACCATTCAGACAAAATGTGGCCTCATCTGAAAAAAGTATTTGCCGGTGTAAATGTCTATTTTCTTGACATAAATCCATTAGAATTTCTCAAAAGTGTAAGCGGCGATCGTGATCATCTACATTGAGTTCCTGCACAAGCTGAATTTTGTAGGGATGATATTTTTCCTTCCTCAAGATACGTAGCACTGTGCTCTGACTAGTGTCATTGTTTAATGCAACCAATCGTGAAGAATTATGAGGATTATCCACCATACTTATCAAAATGTTCTGTTTCTGATTTTCATTAATGCTTGGACGTCCAGGTTTTGGAATATTTACAACATTGCCAGTTTTTCTAAATTTAGACTCTACCTTACTGACTGTTGATTGGCTGATAGGGCGATTTGGATATTTTTCATTAAATAAATCGCAAACTTCTTGCTGAGTTCTAGTCATATTCCCGCATCCGATAAGAATTAAAATTTCAATTCTTTGAGTAACAGTTAAATGTGCCATAATACTTTAAATTGAATAATAATTTCTATGTCGCTTACAATACTTATTAGAAAGTCGGTGTGACAATGACACTTTGCAAAGATTTCCACCTACGTGATCCATAAAAGAACTATGGAATTCGAAAAACTAAACTTGATAACGTTTTTGCTTTATTTTAATTGATTTACGTTTTCTAACATTCAATCGTTATTTACTCGAAAACTTTCCTATGTAAGAGGGCAAAATTTTAGTACTGTCTGATAGAGAATTAAACGATCTTTCAAAATCAAGCAAAAAAATATGGTGATGCTATTTAAAATAAAATCGATGACGTCATTACTCGAAAACAAATGACATTTGAAATTCGCATTTTACGCTAAAATATGTATTTTTTAAATTAAAAATCGACCTGTTCGAGGATTTTTCCCAAAAAATAATTGTTTCGTTTTTATTATTATTCCATACTTTTGGCGCATACTGTATTTTCATCAAAATATTTAAGAAACTGCAATTGAGAGTAATAAAACTATATACTACACTAAATGTTTGCATTATATATTGCGCTAAATTGCAAAAAAATATTGTTTTTAACACGACCAAATACCGAAAATTATGTTGACAATAAAAACAATACCGTGACATAAGACATCTGAATTCTTGCCGCGACTATATCTATAACAGACATCTTGAACTCCTTGGGGGATCATGTACCTCTAAAAGAAGGTGAGGCGAGGCCACACAAGTTTTGTCTGAGGTAGAATGTGAGAAAGCCCCATGTTGTCAAAAACCTGTATTTGCAGACGAGAAAAGTGGCAGTATAATCTGTAATACATATTTGAAAACATCCTTAATTAATTCACATAACCTTGTTATAATTACCTGTCATAAAATCCTCTATCAGAAAATGTTTGCTACATATTTTCATGTGTTTTGTTATCGGTTTTCCAATTCTCAATTTAATTTTCAACTGCTTACAGAGTCTCGGACCTACGGGAAATTTATGCAAGGAAATATCAAAAGTAGGTACACTAAGAGGAGTGCTGGGGAACAGCACCGAGATTTTGTGCAAAATTCTTGCGTATATTTTGTAAAATTTATATAACTCGTAAGATCTCAATAAAGTTTGCAAAATTACTAAAAAATATAGAAAACTTCCACTACACCTACACATACAAAACAAATTGTCTTATGCAGATTCTGCACTTTTCTTTATTCAAGATAAAATTATATTATTTTCAAACTATTCTGACACTATTTATGCAGAAAAAATTATAGGAAAATATTAAAAAACACACAAAACTTCACACTTCTATTATGCAAGGACTTTGTTGTTCACCTCTAAAGCAGTTCCGAAATCTATCAACAGATGTCGGCCACTTTGTGATTTTCGCCGATATCTTGAATAGTTATATCATTGCTAATAATTGTGTATGAATAAATGTAACTTAGGCATAACAATGATTAACGTGGGTAAACGACCATACATTGGCATACGATTCTCCGATACTTGCGAGAGTCGCCTATCTAGTATTCGCTTCTTGCCTCTCATAAACCGTAGCATCTCTCCACAGCGTCACGTTCGGTAGCAGGCATATCGGATCGGCGGTAATTTGGTAAAACAAGTAGCGAACGAAACGATACTAAATAACTAGACCCTCCGCACCCCGCTTCCTTGCTCGCGAGCAGATTTAATCTAAACGGTCGTGAGTTATACGGTCGCCGATTCCTATTCCTGCTGGTTTTCTTCTATCCTGCTCGGCGGCGTTCCTGCGACGTGCTCCTGATGCCTCCGACTCGACACCTCCTGAAGCGTGACTCGGTTCGGCTCGAACAGGGAAAATAGTTCAAAACGATTTCTAATCGGTTGTGTCTTTCATATTTAGCATAACTAGATAATTTAAGTTTTTCTCAATATGGTTCTTTTCATGTCTTACAATACAATGAGCGTCTCAAATATTAACACATCAACAAAAACATTCGTTATACAGGGTGACTCAGTCATAATGTCATTAATTTTAACCACGTGTGTGGAAGGTCTAATAAAGACAGAAAGTCGAAAAAAAAAATTTACTCGACCTTTCAAAAGATAAACAAATCATCCCATAACAATCAAATTTCTTGTTTGCAATCTAAAATGTAAGCATTTTGTATATTCTTGAAGGCACAATTGTGCCCTTTTGTCATGTTCTGACGTAAAATTTATTCGTCATGCTCTCGTAACTTAAAAAGCTACGCAAAATTTTATACAGTAAATAATTTTGGATAAAACATTAAAAACATACCTATTTTTGTCACCTTTTCATTATGTTCTTGAAAGTAGGATTAAGTTGAGCTCGTAAGTTGATATTCCCAAATAATGTAAATCGCATTTGATTATGAATAAGAATCAAATCCATTACTCATGATCAGTAGGTATCGAATAGCACAGACGCACAAAGAAAACACAGACTCAAATGTCTATTAAAATGTCTCTTATAAGTTTTTCCACGGCTCTGTCCAGTAGAAGACAACCGCGGTCTTTCGCTACTTCACTTTAGTCAACATGAACTGCATTTTTATTTAGGCAAATAGCACACAAACATACGAAATTCAATAACCTCTACCACGCGAAAATGATGGCTGATGGATGAAGAACGGAATAAAGTCGGGTCTCGCGCATCTGTTCCAGACGCAGTTCGACGGCGTACTCGCCTGCATAGGAAAACGGTTCGGAACGATGTTCGACTTTTTAACTGTGCCGAGTGTGCTGATTACAGCTTATCCGATGTCGGCGCTAATTACTGCGGTTGGCATTTATTATAAAATTCTCATGATTTCCTATTGATTACACCTGGTGTTTATAAAATTGCAAATTTAATTAATTATTGTTTGTTTCTGTTATTATTGTTCATTGGGTAGACCTAAATACGGTAAGTTAAGACTTGGATTGTCGGATTGTCTATCACTGAATAAGTATGTCTCGGACTATTTTTTGTTGACAGCATATGGGTATTTTATTACTGTCTGTATTTAAATATAAAAAACGTTTCAGCCTCTCTTAATAATTTAACCTAGCAAGTATTCGATTTTATTTCACTATTCATGTAATAAAATGTGGATGATATATTTTGATTTGTTTAGTTTTGTAATTTAAATATTAAATATGTTTTTGTTCAAACTTAATAACTAGTTAATTGCAAACTTTTAAATAACAATTTATAGCATTAATTACATATTACAATAACTAGATACTACAGGAAAATAATTAAATTTGGCAACGTCGCGTCAGGCTGACACCGATTTGAACTGCCGCTAGCGGTCAGTGATAGTCTGAAAACAGGGTGTAAATAATGGTTTGAAAATATTTTTTCTCGGCGTATATATTTAAAAAAAAATTAAATCGCATATTCGTATTAGGTATACCCATTTTTCCCTATCTTCTCTTAAAATGTATGACATTATGACTGAATAGCTTCATGACCTGCATACCTAATGTTAAAGATAATATCACTCGTAGGTATATGAAAATACCATTGTCATTTATCACAATATCTACTAATTACTACTAATTAAACTTAAATATGGCACTGGGTACGTATATGCTTTATAAAAATACTCTTCATCCATCCATTTTGGTTATGTTCGAAACTAAAAGTGCATTTACTGCGGATATATTGATAGAACTAAAAGCAGGCTTTGCTTTCTCTCTTAAGAATAGTAAGCCATATTCATTATTTCTAACATTTATTAGTTGAATGAAATATTACAACTGAGTGTTCAGAATACAAAAATTAATTCAGTATTTCAGATATGAACTTTATAATAGCTATGCTATCACAAATTTTATAAGGAACTGACTGTAGCTATATTCTTTCGAAGTACATACATTTTCTAACACATCTCTTCCACATTTGGTGGATTTAAACATGTCCTCAAGATGCTCAAGTGTAAACTGCATGGATGTCATTTGGTCTTTGGTCTTTGCAATTCATTTATCTCTGGGAGGAGTGAATCACAAACTTATCCAGAATTGAACTTAGTTACCATATTATTTCATTTTACACTAACTCTTCAATGTATCCAAGTAAATACTAGGTACTTGTCATATTGTCAGTACTTAACAAATCTGAAGGATTTATAATCAAATCGTTCCATTTAACTTAATTTTCCCCTTCAGATCACTAATTTCTATATTTTGTTATTCTAGAGAACACAGGCTAGTGCACACATCAAATAAAACTTCGATCAGGAGACCATCAAGAAGAAAGCGTTTTTCTCAAAACGTCAAAAATCTAAATCAATGACATGACGACCAGCCTATATGGCCATATATATATATTGTAATGTGAAATTTTATGTGAATGTGTGTTTTCCCGGATAGCTCAGAATTAAATCACTTACCGTTCTTTTCTAAAGCACCAGTCTGAAGTATAACACTTTTTAAGTTTAATTTTCAACAAAGTTCTTGAATTGTATTTTTTTTATTTTTCTTCAGACATTATGATTCTTTATTATCATTATTATTTATTTTTATTTTATGAAATAAGTTAATCAAAATTTTTAATTATTAGCATGAGAAACTTTTCTCTCAGGAGCGGTTCAGTGAAGTTTGTATTTTGTATTAAAAATTATATTTTTTTTTTATATATAAAAAATTAAGACAATTTTATTATAAATAGATATCATCCAATATTTATTTAAAGTATTTAAAAAATGTCCAGTACTCACTGCTTCGGTCTTGTAACAGATTGTCATTAAAATATAATACCTTTTACTGTAGTTTTCTTGGTTATATGTTCCCTGTGCTGTGGTAAATAGTGAATATAACCCTCAATGTAGTTTTCTTCGCTCTGCTGGATTGGATTTCGATATACAATGTTATACTGTTATACTTGTAGGTTAACTTTATTTATTCAGGTACGGTTTCTTTCTTACTAATTTCTTACAATTCTTCCAAAATTTTCTTGTCTTCTCCAAAATCTCGTATCTTATTTATTTTCCAAATCAACAACCTCTTTTTTTTTTTCGTTCCTATGCGACGTTTTTGCTTTCTCACAGAGAGTTTTTAATACACTACACTAACTATACTAATTATAAACTAAGTTGAACATACTTTTTTCTTTACATTTTATTATTTTATTTTGATATCTATTTATATTGCTTTATAAACTTCAAACATTTACTAACTAATAACTAAACATTTATAAATATACTAAATATACTTTTTAAATTCGTCCTTTTTATACCAATTGAAACTTTTATTTATATTTCCTTTTTGTGTCCATTACAATATATATATATATATATTTAGAAATATATAAATAACAAGAAAATTATACGCAAGATTGCTACCTTGATGATACGACGTACTTTTGCAATATAATAAGTTTCTTATAATGTTTCATTAATGATTGATTAATAATCAAGATGTCTCATCATATTTTTAAGTTAGAAGTGCCAACAAAGACCAAGAATAGTGGTTAGTCGTTTAAGATACAAAAATATCATACTGTATCCGTAATGTATTAGAAAAAAAAATCTATATTTTGGCCGAGGATAATTTAATATTCTCCGGGAGTGAAATATAAATTAGAACATATACCAGATTTATTATTTCCCTCGACTTATTTCCAGCTATATTGGAAAGATAAATCAAGAAATCCAGCAAAGACACATAAAACTATTGATGTGTCCTCAGTTTGAGACATTAAGGATATAAAAGTCCGGCAATAAACGTGTCCTGAGACCCAACTACCGGACGGACAATCAGCGGGATCAATGATTGCCTGCCTTACTTCCCCACAATTAATAGGCGCTCTGGAAGATTCCTCCGAGTTATGTTGTTGCTGCTGTTTTTAATAGATTCCCCGGGGATAGGCGGCATTTCTGCTGAGGTATCTAT
Organism: Monochamus alternatus; assembly: GCA_037114965.1. Taxonomy (NCBI): domain Eukaryota; kingdom Metazoa; phylum Arthropoda; class Insecta; order Coleoptera; family Cerambycidae; genus Monochamus; species Monochamus alternatus. The sequence continues at coordinate 21,582,629 of CM073430.1, forward strand.
CCCTAAATCAATCGCAGCATCCAAACTAAGTTACCCGATATTTTCTCTAGATGTAATATAAAATAAAATAACTTAGACGTGTTGTATTGCTTTAACTACTACTGCTAATAGAAAAATGTGATCCTTACAGTATTCGTCTAAACGTTATACAGGGTGCAGCATTTAATGGAGGCCATATTTATGGGGAAATCGCGTTTGGTCATTAGAAACACATACCATAATTTTGTTTTTCAAATTTTGTTACAAAAATATAATTTTTCTTTACCCTTTCTCTCGTATTTTTAATACACTGCTGTTGAATAGGTTTTTGTGAGTCAAACATACACATGCACTGGCCACGACTGCATAAACATTTGAGAGCTGCGGCATACATTGTTGTCAGATCTCAAAATTGAATGTAAATGAGGAATTTTATTACAGCTTTGAATATAAATACTCATAAATAAATGTTAAAAATATTTTCTTTAATTCACTGTAATTTCAGACCTAATTGCAAACATTATGATATACTAAGAAAAATTCAAAATGAGACAATGTAGCGTGTACTCTATTTTAAAACAGTTACTATTTCATTACAGTACACTACAACTAGGTATTTGTGTAGGGAACAACTTATTGATTTGGATAAACATCTATTGTGGTTGAATTTTCGAGTTCCCACAGTTTCAAAAGTGAACTTAGATATAATGTATTCGATAAACCAGGTTAGTAAATTTAGCTAGATTAATTTTTATTTTGGATAATTATAGAATAGAGCTTTTTCTGTGGAATTGTTCCTTAGCATACCTAGATGTTTGGTATTTTATTGATAGGAATTGTAGATTAGATATATATTAGCTTAAAATACCTTTTTAATACAGTAAAAATGTTACAAAAGCTAATAATAAAGAATATATGGGTAGATATTGTGGGTGTAATTCAACGCTAGTCAGTACCTACATATCAGAAAGTTCTTCACATTTTATTGATTTATCAAAATCTTCCGATTTTCTTCACAGGGCAGATCAAAATTGTTTAATGCGTAGAAAATTTCCACCATCTGCTAACACTGCCGGAAAATATGACGCAGTTTTTAAAGAGCTAAATAAGTAACTTTATACACTTACACAATACAATACACTTCACTAAATAGCAGTTTAAGTTTTACTATAAAATTAAACTTAAAACATAACACTGAACTGGCTGAACAAATTTTGAGGCTGATTGCCAGGCTGGCGGTTTAGGTTCCTTGACGCGTCAAGATACAGACCGCTCTCTTATACAGAAGTAACTCTGAAGCTTAAAAACTATTCAACCATTGAACACTGTCATGGAAGCCTGCAAATCAAACAACACTGAACAAAAAGGAACATATACATTTTATTTCACTTTCAGTGAAAAATAATATTTCACGAAGAACTTCTTATGGCATTACAGACACTTTCTCGTAAACTCGATAGATAACGTGAAAACTAAAATACCTGTAATAAAATTAAATGGTGATACCAAATTCATTGACTGAATTAACGTTAGTCGCTTTTTTTTGCGCGTCTATCACCTTTTGGTATATCATAGCATTTGCTAACCTAAACTAGGTCAATGTCAGAAGTCATTGACGTACAAACTTTGACATAATATAAAGTCATAGAAAACCAAACTGTTTTTATAAAATTATTTTCCATAACATGACCCTCCTTGCCATTACGTTAATTTCATATAGCTAATTTAAAAGGTTAACAACAGGCACCACTGATGATAAATAAGCTTATACAATTAATTAAAAATTGTAATTTCAGTTTAATATTATGGGGAACCTGATTATACTTAAAAACTGATTAATATTTTACTTGTATATTTAGGTATATAAGAACGAGTTTCTTAATTTAAGATTACATATACTTAAATTAATATCAAACAAATATTATTCATGATTTAAAATATATTTTTGTCTGTAAAAATCACTTTTTCAAATTATGTGGTGCTGTACAATTCAATTTTCGGTTAATAAATGTGTTAATAAAAGCCATTTATGTGATAAAAATGTACAAAGTATCTAAAAATATTTGAACGACCAGCAACCAAGTAAACTATTAAGAGAGTTGTATTGTTGACCCGAAATATTTCACTCTTAATTTTAACGTCTATTTCACGCGCGTAAGCTGCAGTATAATATAAATTAAAAGTTTTAAGTTTAATATATTTAATTTTGTTACTTTATTGGCATATAATAAAATAATTAATATATTTTTACTATTGAAAAAATGCCACTATCGTAAATAGAACAGATATATTGTTTATATTTTGTGAATAATATGGATAAACTTATATTTTAGTCTGGTTTAGAGTGACTTGAGCAATGAAGAAGGAATCTGATTCAACATTTTATATGATTTGGAAATCATCTTTTATTTGAGCACTATTAAGAGGATTTCAACGGAGATACCGTTACATACTGTAACAACAGTACAGAAAATCGAGCTTCAAACAAGTTAGTCTAAAATGTCGCTGGAAAAGACTGTAAATAACCACCTCTAAAACACAATAAAAAATTTACAATACATACCCAAAAATTTGTAACGCAATAATATCTCTACCCCTCATTCACACTAGGATCAATCTCTCACGTAGATCCAACGCTCTTCCAGCATTCACTACATAATTTATTGAAAAATATATCGCCAAATTTATTTCGAAAACATAAATTTTGTTCCCCTAAAAACGAAGGAAAATATGCTGATACTAATATCAAGATTATTACACTCAAACCAACGCTGTCTTAGTTTCACTATTCCTCAAGTAACTTTATTGAAAGATTAACTTATTCTTTACTGCAAGTATTTGAAATAATTTTGAATAAAGTAAATAATACTTGAACTGAAGTATATAATTAGTATTTACTACCCACCTTTACCTAGTACTACCCACCTTATATAAATAATTAAATACTACTCACTCAGTAATATTTAATTATTTATATAAGGGAAGAAAGACTTACAGTGAACTGTCAAAATCATTCAATAACGGCACACCAGACATATACCGCTTGTTAGCTCTCTTCAATATGTAATGTTCACCACAAGTGTTGTATTTATTTAACTATAAATATAATTATTTTGCACTATAGCCGTATTTTAAATTTTACAATATGACATTGATTACAAAATATTAATAATTTTAATTCGGGCAAATCTATAAACTTATAATTTAAAGAAGAATAACCTATTCTATAATTAATAATATTGTACTCATATTTTAACAAAATATTATTCTTTACGTAAATCTTAAATTTAGTGTAATTTTAAGAAAGAAAAGTGTTGCATTGAGAATAAGAATGCTTAGATATCCAGAATATGTAAATATTTATATTAAATATACTCGTACTTTCATACTGAATTAATACATATACACATGAATAAAGTTTAAAATTTTAAATATATTATTATACTTAAATAGATTCGATTTTTCCGTGTATGCATAGTTGAAAAGAAACATTTTTTTACTATAAATTATGCTAACACCATTTTCCAAAGCATCCTGTATAATAGTCAATAAATCGGACCCCTCAGCTAACGATTCCCATATAGGACGAAACGCTTCTCTGGTCGCTGCACGGTTTTGAATCGGCGTAGAGACCTCTGATTTAGCGATTATAATAGACACCAAAACAAATGAAACTCAATTATAATATAAATACGCATGTGAATTATTATAAACCCACCTACTTTGATTACTGCACCATATGTCTTACAACGAGTCGACGATTGATTGTATCCCACGCCTGGCTCCGATCTAACGCAAATAACATAAATTTCTAAAAATTATTAAAACCATACGCTTATTTATATTATTTTGACATAATTTAATATAACGCCCAGCGCGCGAAGAATTCCCCCCATATATCGCGAGTAATATATACATTCACAAATATAGGGGCTAATAAAAAACCTGATTTATAGTTTAATCCAGCTCAAGGCTTGTTTGATTCGGAGCGGCCTCGTAAATTTCTCAGAATTTCAGCTAAATTTCAAGTTGATATAAAGAGTACGTATGTAGTTGTGACAGATCAGTCAATATTTCCCCGATTGCTATGCAAAGCAGGCTAGGAATCACTCGACTTGAAGAAGTACAGCTGTTATTGGATTTCATGAATCGGGCCCGTTCTTTCACTGTTTCAGTAATAAAGTAGATGTTTTTATTGAAGAAGAGTCCCGGGGGACGCACCAGAGATCAAAATCATATTTCGCCGCTGACGTATGAGAAATTACTTTTCTATGCGAATTTAACTTATAATATTTCATTATTTTATCGGCAGGTGGCGTGCGCCGACTCCCCGGATCAACGTTTTATCTGAACCTCACGCAATAAACATATAAAAATAAAATCACTTTTTTTCTCTCACCTGAATCCTTGTGCTTTGCCATGGAATTGGAACTTTTACAAAAAAAATTTCTTGATCCTTAGCTGTCGTCAAAAGAGAAACACAAACGTTTTATTTCATTCAGAAGGAATAAAATGCCTTATAAAAATTTATATATCATTGTGCAGCTGTTTCAATTATATTCATTAATGTACACAACAGTTAATACATGTACAACGTATGACCAGAAATTTATGGACTCAAATGAGGCCGATTTAAGCTAATTCTCTTCATTTGGCCACTAGGTAGATAATAGGAAACTTTTAATGCATCCACGCCAGTCCTGTGCCATTACATAGAAAAACAAACAATTGGGAAAATATCTGTACCCGACACAAATTCCTTTATTTAATAACTATAAAACGTTTAAATTTAAAGTAAGGCACTAAAAACTGAAAAAGAACACAAAACTCCAACATAAACACAGGAATTGAATTATGACATGACAGCGAATTTTACCGTTGTTTTGCTGGTTGCCTACTCTGACTCTGTAAACGTGCGGTGGACGAACGATTTAGGCAGTAATTAAAAGGGGTGGGTTATAGTTCAGTACATTATTTTAATATTCCAACTAGTTTAGGCTTTTGTCAGACATCCTCAGGAAATAAAATTTTAAAGCTAAAAAAAAAAACAGGTTTGCAAAACGTTAAAGCCTCAAATATCACCAAATTGTGCAAAAGTCCTATCTAATATTCTAAAAATCAAACACATTTGGCTATAACATTTTTGAGTAAAACCTAGCAAAGGTGGACAAACAGTTCAACAGCAGCTTTGCTACGTTGTACTAAAAAAATAAGGTCGCATTGTTAGTATTTGGTTTGCAGTATTAGACGGGAGTGTCGAACAATCTATGGTATTTGGCTTTAACGTTGTGTCATCCTGTTCTTTTCTAACTCTACAATTTTATTCCCTTAGGATGGAAAAAAAAGCCGAAACTAGGTGGAATATTAAAATAGTATAATGAAACTATAATAAACTATAATTGCACCCCTCCTACAGAAATTGTTCAGCATTTTAATAGATTTTCGTCAGGAAACAAAATAAATATTTTCAAATGTCTACATATTTGCCACCCATAATACAGCACTTAATAAATTGCAGTAGGAACTGATTTTGCATTTGACTGCAGAACCATCAAACTGCTTTAAAATGAAAATATTGAATTGAATATGAAGTTATTTGTAATGCAAGCTATTAGATATGTACTTCTATCGTCTGCAAAAGCGAAATGTTGAAAACTAAGAAAATATTTTATTAATTACAAATTTAATATTTATTTATTATTTTCGATGCAAAAATATTTTGGAAATAAAAAATATCACACCACTATAAAGTATTGCTAGGCTAGGAAATTATAATAAAAAAAGATAAGTTTTTATATATTTTAAGGTATTAATAATATTGTGTGAAACTAACTACTCAGTGGACAAAAGCCCCAACCTGCGTTGAATTACACTCACAATATCCACCCATAGGAATAGTAGGATATTTGATTTATATTAGCTTAAAATACCTTTCTAAAACAGTAAAAAATATATCCCCTAAACTATCAATCTAATTTTAAAATCCAGTCCATCATTATAAAGATAATTTAGACAGTATTCATGTGCCATTCGATTCTATCAATAAAATTAAAAAAAATAAGGGGAAAACTTTTCATTGGGCTACTATGTAATGTACAAGAAATATATTTGGAATTGAAAAACCATTAGATCAAAAATATCAAAAAATATATAGAATGTTAATTGCGATGTCTAAATTAATTTTTAATTCATTAAAAAAACATTAGAAAAACAACTTTTATATTCGCCATTATTTTAAAACAATTAATAAATTTAATATATTGTTACTCTAATTTATTATGCTTTATAATTCCCATCCTCTTTTGCATCCTTATTCCCTTTCCATGATTTTAAAATATTTCTTGTATCTCCTGAAGCAACACAGCTAAGTGTATGGAACATATTTTTTTAGTACCTATAAAGAACTATAAAATTTTTACACTTTTTCCAAACATATTTTACGTAAGAATTTTCATACAAAATTTATAAAATTTTGATAATTTATCTAATAATTACATGAATATTTTATCAAAATAGGAAGTGAACGTATTCACTAAATTGTTAAATAAATTATTTTTACCACATTTTTTGGTAATTTGTAACGTAATTATAACAGTAGTTAATGCTACAGTTGAATTTTCAATGCTATTTTTTCGTGGACAAATAAATTAGAAAATCAAGTGTTTTTTCCAAATTCTTAATCACTGAATAGATATATTTTCCAATTCAATATTGGAGGCTATAGCATTGGAATAATTGTCAGCCAGCAAGGCTGACAATTATTGTAAGTAATAGTTCATATCAACTCTTAAATTAATTAGTGAGAATTTAGGTGGAAGCGGGAGCGGTATATTGTTATTTTTAAAAAAAAGGTTTTGAAATCAAAACATTTACATCACTACTGCAAAAAGTTATCCTCGAACTTATATACCCTCTTGCCGACAATATTAAAACGTCTTCATACAAAAGCACTAATAATCATAACGCGTCATAAAGTAATATCTAGAATTGCATCGCGGGCTTTAAGGTTTCTCAGCAAGAACCGGCTATAATCTAATATTTAATGCAAATTGTAGATTTGTTTTGCAATTTGTAGATAGCCTGTAAAACATCACCAGTCTCATGTTACGGCCATTTTAATCAGGATAAGTTTCGTCTGCGAGCTAAGCGACGCTGAAGTTTTTAGATCACATTTTCATCGAGAATTTGAGTTGGAGGAGCAGTAAAATCATTTAGCCAGTGACAAATTTGGGCGCCATAGCATCAATAGGGAAGCATGTAACGTTTCTTTATTAAAATATATCCTAGAGTTGTTTTGCAGTACATAATAATGAGACTATCAACTCTATTAACATCACAATTAAAACACAAAGTCAATAATTTTTTAAATAAAATGAAAAATTTTAAAGCAAAATGATATATTACAGGGTGACTTTGAAAATGTTAATATAAAAAATCACAAATAACTAACAATTTTCACATTTTTAGATTATGTGAGCCGGTCCTGTACGCCTTTCGTGTTTGCCCGTGCCTGCTGTGTTAAATAAACAAATCGTTTGCAGAAGGATGAAATTTACAAGCAAATTTTCTGTGCATTTCGTGGAACAGAGCCAGGCGATTTCGATTACACTCTGCGTTACATCAGTAACATATTCACAGGTCATTATTACCATTGTTATATCACTGTGTCCGCAAATTACGTGTAATACAAAATGATACACGCACACACTAGGAAATATCTAAAATAAAAATATCACGACTCGTTTACGTATGTGTTACGTTGTTATTTAAGGTTAAGGCTATAAACAAAGCGGAACTTCATCAAGGACTGCACACAACTTATCACATGTCGCTTATCAATGACGCATTGTGAAATAGTTCTTTAACTTATTAGGGTTACATAGAGTGACCCTCTTGAAATTTGATTTCGGTTATTTAAAAACTTTTATTAGGGCAATACTTTGTAAAATTAATACTCCCCTTTTTGTGTGCAGTGTACAGTGGAAAAAAAAAGGTTTGAGAATGGCAATCAAAGAATAGATGTTATAGTAAAAAGGCAGTTAAAATGGATTAATTATGTGAAAAAGGTGAAAAGAAAGGGTAACAAGTACAAGATGAATCCTTCCACATCTTGAACATTATTTCTGTGATATCGCCATTACGATGTGCTGACTACGGTTAAATCATTAAAATTCTACCGACAACTGAGAAAATACTATTTCTGGTAATTTTGAAATAACATCAATACTTGTACATCAATACTTGTACATAACTTGATTGAATCATTTGCTGCCACTTGATCACTTTTTCATGACACATTCTGTACTTAGGCAAAAATGGCATACAGAATATAAAGGCTTACCTTTACCAAAGATCAAGAATCATTTTGTATTTTTTACTCTATTAGAAAGGTATTTTAAGCTAATATAAATCAAATCTCCTACTATTCCTATCAATGAAGTCATATGTATGCTCTCTGAAATTAAATATCGACAATGTCAAAAGTGTTGCTAGGAATTGTAGGAGATTTGATTTATATTAGCTTAAAATACCTTTCTAATACAGTAAAAAATGTTACAAAAGCTAATAATAAAGAATATATGGGTAGAAATTACGGGTGTAATTTAACGCTGGTTGGGGCTTTAGTCCACATAGTAGTTAGTTTCACACAATATTATTATTAATACCTAAAAATATATGTGTATAAAAAAAAAATCATTTTGTAGCTCGAAAACGATAAAACCACCAACTCCCAAACTCATAAAACAATTCTGAAAATCGCTAAAAGCGCCACCCTATCTAGACAACCTTAACTAAACATCCATAATACTCCACCAAGTGATTGTTACAAATTTAATATTCACGTTAAATTAAGAAATGGCGCACTTAAATATAGATAGTCTTAGAAAAATTACCAATGGTTGTTCGCCATTTCCTTCCCATTATCACTCTCGTAATACTGGAATGCACAGATTACTGCTGTTCGATGCAGAAAGCTACAACAACATCAAAATCTTTTCGAACGGAACACCCAGGCGCCCACCGGTCACGACTGAACATTTTTTACAATGCTTATAACCTACATTTGTTACACTATCGATTCCTTCCATTTCCAACGTCAACAACTGTGGAAACAATTAGGTAGTCTTTTACCAGGGACAGAATGTTTAAACAGCAATTTATGATCAGTGCTAAATGTAATATTTTATTTTGTGAGAAGGGAAGTTTGTGATACGACGCTGAAGACATCCCTTCAAATAAAATAAAATCACTTTTAGCATGTACAATATCATAGGTACACTATTTTTTCTACAAACATCATCAAGTCACCATCAGATAACGATGTAGTGTTGCTGGTAACATCCCCGCCATCAGTTTAATTTCCATGAAGCAAAGCTTTTATAGAGTCAGTTTTATTTTTCTTGGTTATAATATGTACAAACTGATGTTTCGCTGGAAGGTTGAAGTTGGAAATTTTGAATTTCACCTGACTGCAACAGTAAAAAAGGGGGAATACAATTAATTTCATTGGCTTCAAATCATGTGGCTTCGGATTGCTGCCAACAATACGTCGTTCTCTGAATATGTACAAATCAACGCATTTTATATGATATTGAGTTTATAAAAAATCAATTTAAAGTCCAATTGTCCATGAAGTTTCTTGTTGCTAAGGTAATGAAAGTTCTATGGTTTGTTGACAAATAAATTTAAATCTCATGACATGGAAAGTAATCCAGAAATTGAATTTCTTTCGGTGAAAATCGAAGAAGTTGCTAATAAAATTATTTTCGAGTAAGTATAAGTTTTCGTACAATCGCTTCTTGATATAGTGTGATGTGAAAAATGTTAGTGGTAGTTCAATGAAAAAGTGATTTTGACATACATTGTAGAAAACTCCAAAATATAGAAATCGCTGATGAACATAAAGAATCAGGACATAAGCAAATATTACAAGCTTGTGAAAGGGCGTAGTATATCGACTGAAAAAGTCGAAAGTATTAACCAGAGAACAAATCTAATTTCTCGCAGAAACGCAGGCTGCAACATATCTCATGCAGAAGCATAGCTTATTTATTACAGGCTACATATCTTCTAGCGGCATCCTTTGTAGTTTGTGATTCCACTGATTTTAGGTAAATATTTGCATTTCGTACCTGGATTCTCTCACACTCGCAATAGAGGGCTAACACTTTGATTGCAGGCTTCTTTCTCCTTTGACTGTTCACGAATGCGCAAGAGACAACACTCGGACTTTACGTTTAACACCAAGACAACTAGCTGGTAACGAATAAACTGTGGCAGAAGGTTGCCGTAATTATTGATGAATTTGGAACCTATCGTCGCAAAGAACTGTGCAAATTTACATGCAACAATATCGAAAATTTGAGACTCCACTAGTTTTGCATATACCACTCAAAAAAAACTAATATGCAACGAACTTTCATTATTACTGGTACATTATATTTGCAGTACTATAAAAAGTGCATAGCCCTTTGGCCAGCGAACCTAATCATCCAAGAATTTTCATAAAATTTATTAAAAATAAATGTGCTACGACTCTAGTTGGAATTAACACATTTGGTGGTCAATATTGCTGAATTTCGAAATTTGCTTTATTCTTAACTTTATACTGGACATTGCATCCGACATTCTTCGGTTAGTTTGTTGGCATTCTCTGGTGTTCATCTTACTACAATTAAGAGACACGGTCAATGGAAGTCTTATACAATAGCGGAGGATGACATAGAAGAAGAGCATCGGGGGCCAAATTTTGTCAAAAACTTCGGCTCTACCCTGGTAGAGATAATTAGTACTACAGCTATAAAGAAAAATTGGCCATGGATTTCTGATTGCAATTTCTTTCATACTTTAATCTATACATTTAATTAAGTAAATAAATATTTTTCTGAATCAGAATTTCTTAATTGTTTTCTATTTTCGCACCAGAGTTAAAAGTAAATCACGTCATACTTTTAACGCCAGTGGGTGACATTTTAGATATAATATGTCACAGCATATGTTAAAAATTATACTTTAACTTTTACGTTTATATAAAAAGAACATTCTAGTTGTCCACAGTAAAAATATCAATATGTCTGTTAGAGAAATGGCATTTCCCTTCTTTTGGAGAAAGTCGATCCACCTATTTCCACCTTATGACGTCTGTGGCGTCCCTTACACACAAAAAGCGACAGCAAGAGCAAAACCATGGAGCCCGTATGATAAATATTGAACGGCGTTAGCATTTGAATTTCTCCTGAGCCACAATAACGTGATGTTAACGCGTTTCATTCCTTCAACACTTTCGTAAACATATTTCCCAAGTGTTCTGTCGTTTCTTTGAACTAATGTCGAAGGAATTGACATCTAACTTACCCGCTTTGCGCGATCTCTCCGGCCGCCGCCGCCTTCGCTTCATCCGCTGCCTCCAGCCGTCTGGGGACGGCGAACGCCGAGTAAACATCGCATAAAATACAATCTATTAAACTGTTAATACAAGCCGGGTAGTTTTGCTTAATAGATTTGACAAAATACCAACAGATCTTATTAAATTTCGTTGAGCCTACCATCCCCAAATCATCATATTTCAAAAATAGATGCATTACGTTCACTAAAAAGTTATTTACCGTTTTTGTAGCTGCTTTGAAACAGATAAAAATATGTAGTATGAACTTATGTTAAAATGATGGAACTTATCTAAAAGAATTTGGGAATAGCGGTAAAAGCAATTGATATGCTCCATTAAAATAGGTGTTGTAAAATGTTATTTATTTCTTTCCTTAGGAATTTTTTTCAATTTTTTCTCTGCTCGCCGATTATACGCCTTATCAGGTACTACAGTGAACCAGTCTCCAGTGCCGTGTGGAAGTGTATGTTTAAATCATTTTTGAAGTGCTCTTTTTGATTTTATTTTTACAAAGTTGTATTTGTAATTTTGTTTTAGATAAGTTCTGAATAGGTATACTCAGAAAACTGTTTACATATGAAACATTTTCATCAATCCACACATATTAATATCTAATATATCACTCTACAAATTTTGACAAGTTTATTACCTCAGGACTTTTCTTTCAGACGAAAGCATTATTTTTCTCCTTGCGCAAATCAATATGAAACTATCTGACTAGCCCGGTCGGCATATTTTTAATCAAAGCTCCGTATCGATTCGGGTCATAAATAAAAACTTTTCTCTTCTGCCCTGTCAAACAAATGAAGTCGGCCAATAAAACAGGACGGAACGACCATAGATTTGCATAAAGCCGAGGCTACATCTACAAATTTCTGATACAGCTCCGGCTATAAAAGTAAATTTATAATTATAAGGGTGACGTAAGTGTAGGCAATAGCAATAATTTATGATTAATTTGTTTGCAATGGGGCGGCTGCTTGTTTAGCGAGTGCCCCGGAGTCTGCCCGGATTCTGGAGTTGCCTCGCGACGCGCGAGGCTGTCAAACTTTCTTACGTTTCTTTACATGTTTGAATGGCTGGAGACGAGTACATTGCGTCTTTATAATAATTAACGAAGAAAGTGTACATCTATCTAACAATACTGTAGGGATTTTAAAAAATATTAATTAACAATGGAATTACATATAGGCTGTTCGATCAAATTTTGACCATAAATGAATGGTAATTGTTATTTAAGTGTTAAGATGAAATTTTATTTTATGAAAAGGAAAATATTGAGACACAACGCCGAAGGCGGAATGGCTTACGTGTATAGCAACTTGGAGTTGATGTATATTGCTTTATTTTATGGTGAAGTGAACATGATTTAGCAGAACGATTTCCCGGTAAACGTGCCAAATGCAGCTACTATTACTGCGGTGTGCATAATGAAAGTGTAGTGCAACACGAGCGTGACACGGAAAATTTGAAACCGAATCATGGAAGAAATGAAGGTACAAAGCGTCCACGGCGTACTGGAACAGTGTGGCGCAACAGACATGAGGCTCAATCATATCCGTACCAAGTTTAGCGTGTCCAAACATTAATACTAAGGGATTGGACGAGAAAAACTGGTACCATGGCCGCCACGATCTCCTGATTTTAAATCATTTAGACTTCTTTTTGTGTCAATATTTAAAAAATTAAGTGTGTTGCACCTAAGTGGACACGAGTTTAAAATATAAAAGAAGCAAAAACATTTGTGTTATTTGTAGAAACAGGGTAAAGTAACGTTCAGATAAACGTTAGTGCAATGGCACTGCAGTTGTACTGTTGTATTGTAATTGTATGGTGTTAAATATTATTTACTCTGTTTACATAAAATTACTGTAGACTTAAGAAGTTGGGGAATTTTTCCGCTGTAAGTTGGCGACATGCAAAAACTCAAGATTCTTGGCCTTCATAGAGGTTATGTTCATATTTTGTCAACTACGTCCCTATCTACGGAAATTGTTGGTTTTTATCATTTGCCGAATAGTAATTAAAAGCCTACCCTAGATAAAATATAAGCCTACAATCAAGGAATAGATGGCCTATTTGAATGTTTGGTTAAATCCCAGTATACTAGTATACTGTGGGTTAAATGAGGCCCCACTAATTTCAGCAAGTCATCAAACACTGCCACTGTCATTGGGGTGAAATGAAAAAATAATCGGAATTCTCATTTCGCATTTCTTTATATAAATTATAGAAATCACCTTGCATGTGTTATCTGCGATTAATAGGTCGCACCCACCATATCCGAGTTCTTCTTTTCATTTTTTTTTAATAATAAGAGCAGCAAAAGTAATTGTTTCTAAACCAAACAGTCCTCTTCATCCATTTTTTTTTAGAAACAAATCAATTCTAAACTAAATATCTAAATTAGAATCTAATTTAAAAACTTAACCTGCAAAAATGTGAATCTTCTGTTTACTGTCAAAGAAGCAGTTTTCTGATTGGTCCTTGTATGATTGTTGGAAAAGGATTGGTAAAAGCTAAAATGCTTTTAGCTTCTGCCATACAACTGCAGTACAAAGGCGTTACTGTTAAGTTTATCTGAACGTTACAAAAGTCACCCGTATTTCTCACCGTTTTACTTCAGTATCTTTGAATATTTACAGGTGGGATGAGTTAACATTCCTATTATTTGCTGAACCTTAGATTATTCAGTTATTAAATGTCTAAAATTATTTGTATTTTGTAGAAAACACTATTTCAAGAATACGGCGCCCTTTTTAATAACTTTTCTGCAGTACCAATGCAACTGCACTAATCTTATGCGAATGAAGCTTAAGATGGGTCCAACTACTACTTTACTACCTTATTAATTAAAACCACAAATTAATTCTATAAATAATTAATAACAATAGCGGTAAAAGCAGTTCAATTTTCTGTATAAAATAGATGTTATAAATTGTTATTTATTTCCTCAATAATTTCTTTCAATTTTTTGTTCGGTCCAGTGCCGTGCAGAAGTATAATTTAAAACATTTTCGAAATGCCCTTTTTGATTTTGTGATTTTGTTTTTACAAAATTGTAGTTGTATGAGTCCTCTGTATATTCAAAAACTTTGTTATAGAATAGATAAGTTCTGAATCACTCTGTAGAGTGACTCTATATTGTGGTTAAGTAATTAAAGGTTTTATTAAAAAAAAAAACATTTGAAATAAAATAAATAAAACCTTCAGGGAACTTTCCTGGGATTAAACGTACCCGTAACACGCGTCCAGATGTTATATCAATTAAAATTTCGGGCGAGTGCGGCGGTGATACTGCCCCCCGCCGCCCCCGGGGGTGGAGAGACACGTTGCCATGCGGCGAATAAAGAGCATCTGCCTGCGAAAAAGCAGATAGACCTCCGGAATTATATTGCATATTGTAATGATTTATACGTGGGATAAGCACACATCTAGCGGCCATTCTTGTAGGTTCGGGCGTGCTAATGACCATAGTCGCCCGGATCGCGGTTGTGACCACCCCCGGCCCTCGCCGCCCCCGACGCCGTAATCGGCGCTCGCCTCTGATATTAACAATAACACTTAGTATTTAAATTATGACTTTGAATTGCTCCATAAATAATCAGGCATTAGGAGATTTGCATCCGCCAGCGAAAAGGACTAATCATGTTTAAATATTATGCCGGGCGTTGTCTAGATATTGCCGTTAGGTTTTGCCTCCTCTCCCTATACTGCGAAGGAAAATAGACGACTTTCGGGGGGGTTGGGTTAAGTTATTGAAGTGGATTACATTGCGCTGATACGATGCTACTTCTTTGTTTTTATTCACAAACGGTAATTTATGGACGGCCAGCCCATACCAATTCAATCCCTTACTAATTAATGAATAGCAAATGTTATTTCGTACCAGCGTTATATTTTTCCTATTTAAAGAGTTATTCCCTAGAATAAGTTTAATCACGTTATAGCGTCGTCATAAGGTAAATTCCATAAGGTAAATTCCATATGACCAAAAGTACAATGCAAAAAAGCTTTCTGGCTTTTACATACGGTTCATACAAAATATATTAAAATTACTAGTGATATAATAAAATACATATAATAAATCTGTGCAATATTTGCTAATAATATACATTCTGTTCCGTGTTAACACACCTTTTTACACGATCCGTCAATTTAAAGTTGGATTAAAAAAAATAGTAAGTTATCGATCATTTATCGATCGGAAGGCAGTAAGTTATCAGATAAGAAAAAATGTGTAATTGTATTTACAAGCATTATCATACCGTTCCCTCGACTTCTCTGGTATAAGAATAGAACATCATGCCACGTTTGCCTTTTTGGTGGCATGAAGCCTATAATTTTGTCTGAGAACGGTATAAATCTTAACGTTAGTGATGTTTATACTATTTTTTGCACGATCGCAATAAGTGAAAACGAAGTTATATATACGTATATCATTTTTATGTAATGTCAAAAATTACGTTTTTAAATAAATTACGAAGAAATTTTTTTCTATTGATGTTGAATTGACAATTATTCTGTAATACATAAACTACATTTTGTGATAAAATAATATGTATTCTTTAATATTTGCATTTATATTAAGACATTAACAAACTTAAACATATTTAAGAATAAAACAACTTAGGAAACAGCCTTGGACATCTTCCCCGGAGTATCGGACAAAGATGCACCACTAATCAGGGATAGATGTCCTAATATCACCATCATATAGGAAAATAATATAATATTTATTCTAAACATTAATGATAATTAAAAAACATTATTCACACACAAATCACTTTTTTTTTCATTGTAAGTACTTTGCCGCGTAAATCGCACAGATTTTGGTATTTGGAAAAATTTTCATGAGACCACTTTTCGCAGTGCATACATTGAACCCAATGATCACGCTTGCTGGTATTTTTGTATTTATTTTCACACCCCATGCATTCAGAATCATCTTTCTCACTCAGCTGTATCTTCTTCATAAGGTATACTTTCATCTCATTTTTCATTTTTTTCTTGTTATCGCGTATTTTTTTGTTTTTCATATTGGTCTGTGTTTTTCGTTTCTTTTAATTTTTCTTTAACTTGTTTCTCTTGTCATTTTTAAATTTGCCGTGAACGTTTCCTCTGCTTCGAATTCTTTTGCGCAATGTTCTGGACGCGAAGCTTCATTGATTTCCATAGAATTTTTGATAACCGCATTAATTGCATCATTTAACTGTTGTTCTGTCAATTTTCCTCTGCTAGGAGTACGTAGGTATATAGTTGCCATGCTATAAGCGAGAAAGAGGTACTTTAATAAACTGGGCGTCTTCCACTGAATTAGCTAGGGCATCTTCCCCAATTGTCCGGTATAGACGCCCCAGCTAAATATCAAATTTAAATTTGGCGGTAGAATATTCTACTTAATGTGGAAACTAATCTGTAAGATGTCGGAATGTATTGTAACAAGAAAACAGCGATTTCATATAGTTTTCCATACTATACATTGGACCTCAAAACACGATGAAAATTTTTGAACGATGCTTGTAATAAACTTTTGCAAATAACTTACCTGAATGAAATTTTAAAGCACCAAAACACCTACTCACACCTTCCGCTATGCGCAAACTGTAACTGGTACGAATACTGGCGCCGTATCTCAATCAGTAACAGACTTCGCAGTGGGGCATGTATCCCGGACTTACCCTATCAATAATCTGTAGTTTTGAAACTTTACGAGTTGTTGCATTTACGAGAATTTAAAAGAGAAAAGTGTTTGTAAAATGAGCGACTCATCTTCAGATGCAGAGTTAGAAGAAGTGTAAAGTGGATGCTGAGTCAAAAAATCAACATATTACCGAGAATGTTATGGTGGCCTTATAAGCTCCTGGAAGCTTGGGCAGAGTATTTATTCAATGTTAAAAAGTACAATTTTTGTTGATGACTCGCTTGACATTTTCAAATTTTCCACATTAATTGGGTACCTCAAACGGAAAAATGTTGATTACAGACCAAACAATGCAGTGTTTCTACTAAGAAAGACATGTCCCGATTCCTGAAACACCAGATGTCAGAATTCATAAGGTAAATTTGGATGATTTTACATGTATATGATATAAGGATTATCGGGAGCAGGTAGATGGGAAAAGTTATACAATATGACCATTCAGGATATTGATGATTAAGGAACATATTATAGTTGTAAAAATTCCACAAACTTAAACAAATATTTAGCGAATATTTACTGTTACAAACAGACAGGATGAATATATTCATTATTTAGAAATTTACATTAACTTGCGGCCAACAAACACAAAATATTCGCATATATTTTTTAATTGATCGAAGGTGCTACAACCAGGTACTGGGAAAAGGAACGACTGGACAGTGGCCGCTGAAGATAGCCGAGTATTTAAAACTACAAAATTCTGCTAATTATACAGGTTATTCGTTTAGCCGTACTTTATCCCCCTTCTAGCGAATAGAGGTGTGGATATGCCCGAAGATTTCCTTCAAAATAAACTGCAGTATCCAGATAAAATATTTCACGATAATGGCAACACATCATGCAATACCTCTGAATCATGTACTGAACCATTACCTGCTACTATAGCTTCTACTTCACTGGCCTCGATAGCTAATTTTACTTAATAGTTATTAACTAGAAATATAACTGAAACCGAAAATACATGTATTGTTCCAATGTCTGTAAGTAATTGTACAAACTGCACATTCCTCATCCCCATTCGTCGGATTCCCTTCAAAATAAACTGCAGTATGCATATAAAATTCTTCACGATAAAGAAACAAACATGGTACGTGAACTAAAAATGCTTGATCGTGCAAAAATAACTATTGTGTTGACACCTTACTGATTGTGCACCATTGCACAGCTGCAGTAGACCAGCAAGTACCAGAACACAAAAGGCCATTTTGGTCGCATATCCTTGTTGTGTTCAGTAAATTCTTAGAATATTATCTATGTATTACACTACGAATATTTTTTTTAAGTTATTTATTAGAATATATCTGTAAAAAGAAGAACTTGGGTTATTGTTTACTTCACCTGAATAAAATCATAAAAAAAGGATGCTCTTTATTTTTTTGCCACACCTTAATTCTGCAAATATTATACAGCAGGTTCCTAAATGTTATGTTCATACTGAAGGGGATATTTCTGACTTATTTTAGAACTAAATGTTTATACAGACGTGCTCATATCTCCCCTAATGATTTTCGGTGTAAAAGTTTTTAAATTTTCTTTTTTTAAATAGCTCGACGTTATGAAATAATGAAATGAATTTTGTTGTGCGTTAGTATGACATAAAAAAGCACTTGTATGACCATCGTCTGATAAATCGCGTCGCCTTTGTAATACCTGTCTGTCGAATCACCTGAATATCAATCCAAAATTCTGTAATGTGCTATAGTGTGGCGACACCATGCAATGTTAGTATTTGGAAACATACACATCAAGTGATAACTGTTAGAATTTGACATTTGATATTAAGACTGCAATAACTTATATTTTAATAGTACTTACTTATTTAATTTGGTTTTGCAAAAATGTACGTATTTTTTATCTACTATTTTAAAACATATAAATATTACATATTTTACAAAACTGGGTACATACGTATTAATAATGGACTGCTACTCCTGCACATTCACCATAAAAACACAATAGTTATTATTTTAGGTTGTATCAATTTATAAATGATAAGTAAACAGAAACGTACACTTTAACAGATATGTGACATTTGTCATAATTTCTAAGAAAACAATTGAGACTATGTCCGACTACGTCATTTTTGCTGTAGTGTGCTGCCACGTGCGGCGAGTCACTGCAAATGGGCAATGGAACAGACTAGAAGAAGCACTTCTGTTGCGATTTAGCCGACGATGGTGGACTAAGTAGAATTTTTTCATGTCCGCCAGTGGCGTTAGTGTCTGGATTCTGGAATTGTGAGAGGGCAGCCTTAAAAAGCCATATTATCATCATCGCAAACAAACCTAATAAAGAGAAAAAGGTGGTGACGTTGCTCAGGGGGATGTCTCTAATGTAGGCTATAGAGGGCCATCGCTCTCCCAACATGGATTCTCTTGTTGTTGATACTGCTGTGCACTCACAGAGTCCATGAAGCACGGTCTTGTCTTCCTGTTTACAACCCCTACAAAAAGGTGTTTCACACTTCCTCATATAATACAGGTGCTTCCTTAGCCAACAGTGTCCAGTTTGAATACCTGTCACTAGACGAATATTCATCCTAGTCATAGTCAGGTATTTTTTGGATGTATCCTTGCTGGGGTACTCTAGGAACTCCTTAGCAAATTGACAGCTATTTGTTTCATCTCACCTTCTGTTGAATTGTTTGTAAGTGTTCTCTTTGACAGCTTATCAGCGGTTTTATTGCCATAGCATCGCTCGTGTCCCTTTACCCAGCATACAGATATGCTGTTGTCGGTTGAGACCACTTGCAGTACTTGATGGCACTCCCATGCTGATCTAGTTGTTATCTTATGATTACATAAGATCGGTAGCGATTACCTACTATCTGTGTAGATTTTGATGGTTTTGCCCGTTATATGCCTACGGACAATTTCCTTAGCGGCTATGGTTATACCTGCTAGTTCCGTTTGTACTACGGAAGTATGCATATCCATTGCGCACTGATATCGGATGTGCAGCGATCTGGAGTAGATTCCACATCGTGTAACTTCCTTTCTTTTTTATCCGTCCGTGAAGAAAGGTAGACATAGTATTATCTCCATTGCTATGGTCGGCCTAGCTCCAGTTATGCTCAAGCAGGTACAAAGATACCTGACTAAGCTTTTGTTTAGCTGTTGCCTGTTGGACTTTCGGCTATCAAATAACAGCCGCATAGGCTAACATTGGTCTCACAATGGCAGTGCATAACCACATGACTACTTTTAGTTTCATTCCCCAGGTTTTACCAACAATCCTGCACTGCTCATATATGTACGCCTTTTTTAGTGTTCTCTCCAAAAAGTCTCCATATTAGCTTTGCATGAAGTGTGACTCCAAGGTATTTCACATTCAATGCAACATATTTTTAAAAGAGAAGGTCGATAGGTAATTATTTCTTAATCATCGACTGTTTAAAGCCGAAAATTAGGTGATTATTTTTCTCAGTGTACTTCCTCAGGTTTTTACGCACACCGAGTGATTCCACGGGTCCGCTATCTCGTGCCGCTTTTTGTGCGGATCCTCAGTTCTCCTCTCCCGAAATTAGCATAACTTCTCTGTAAAACCAATTACGATAGCAAACATAAAGTACGAAGTTGTAATTTACGGGCGTCGGCGTAATACGCAGACGTTCGTTTTATAATTGATAAAATGACGTTGATATAAATTAGGGCAGCGTGACTGGAATGCGGCTGTATCTTAAATCAGACCGTATATCATAGTTTTAATGTGAGTTTTGAGCGCGGATCTCAGCCCCGAACGGTCCTCTGTTTGTCTATAAATTCTCCAAATGTACGCACCCTTTGCCTAACGAGCTGCCCCTTCGCGCGCCGCACGATCTGGAGACCGGGGGTGGAAAGAAAGGGAATCTTCGGGAGGGCAGAGGTCGAAACGTGTACACTCGGCGACAAGAACGGAACGGATTCGTAAAAATATTACAATAGATGTACAGAGTGTTCGGAAATGATGTGTCGATATTCCGGGAGGCGATTCTACACGAAAAATTAATGTTCAAAGCTCTATAACAATGTTTCGAAAACTCAACATTAGTGGAGCTACAAGGGTGTGAAAACAAATTTTAGAATTTTTTCTAATAACTTTTTGTATCTACCGATTTTTTTCTAATTTCATACACGTATCGCTAGTATTTCTTTGTATTCACGTTTCGGGAGAGCCGAAGCTGAAATGTATACACTCGGCGACAAGAAAGGAACAGATTCGTAAAAATATTACAAAAGATGATGCGTCGATATGCCGGAAGGTGATTCTACAAGAAAAATTAATATCGCAAAGCTCTATAAAAATGTTTCAAAGAGTCGAAATTAGTGAGGCTACAGGGTGTGAAAAAAAAATAAGAATTTTTTCTAATTTTTTTTGTGTCTACTGATTTTTTCAAATTTCATACACGTATCGCTAATATTCCTTTCTATTCACATTTGGGGAGGGCAGGGATAATAGATGTACAGGGTGTCCGGAAATAATGCGTGAATATTCTGGAAAGTGATTGATTCTACACAAAAAAATAATGTCACGGAGCTCTATAAAAATGTTCACATTCTTGTTTTCAAGGAGTGCTTTGTTAATTTTGAAAATGAGTTCAAGTGAGCGGCTGTTCATTTAAGGGCACCGTATACTTGAAATAGTGTTTTCTGCAAATATAAGTATTTTAATACATTTAAGAACTGAATAATATAGAGTTTAGCAAATAACAGGGATGTTACCTCATACTACCTGCGGATATTCAAAGGTATCGAAATAAAATAAATATATAACGACAGAAATGGAATCCAGTACACTACGTGCCTCACAACACTATCAGGCTTTGATATTCCTCCATACAAACTATAAATTTAAACAAACTTCAGTGTAAAATAATGAAAATTTTCTATAACAAATTAATGAATATCACTATTGTTAAAGATAACGACTTTCCATCTTGTGTCTCGAAAGCTGCATTACATATAAAGTTGAAGGTAACTTCACTAATTAAATGATAAAAAGAATTCCTCTGACTTACAGTAACTGATTTTAATTTTTAGTCTAAAATAAGCTTACCATAAGAACAACTAATAATAGACTAATAAAACAATAAATAGATATAATTTTACAACTACATATTCGCTTTACAAGAAAAAATTATAGAAATTGTTGGCAATAGTAAATATATATATTGTAACTATAAAAAGTAACGAAAAATACATAAAAATTTGTAAGGTGTAAATTTGTAATCCACTGTGTTTTTTTCACTAATTAATGCCTTCAAATTTTATACCAAACGTAAAATTTCTACAATTTTTCTTGTGAAAAAAATGGTGTTAATTTATGAAACTGTACTAACCTCACATTTTAACATATTTATAATGAACAATTTTATATGAAAAACTATTTAAGTTTATGTTATAACAATATTTACATCTACAGTTGAATTTAAAAAAATACGTATTTTGTAATATTCCTGTACCTAAAAAATTGTTGCTTAGACCGCTTTCTGTTATATTCGTTTTACTTCGGTACCTTTAAATATTCGCAGGTGGCATGAGATAACATCTCCGTTATTTGCTAAATTTATATTAGTTCATAGATGTCTAAAATTATTTGTAGAAAACATTTTTTCAAGAACACTACGACCTTAACTTCTTATATCTTACAGTGGTTATACAGGGCGTCCGGAAACTCCATGCAGAAAATTTGAGGCTGATACTACTCGAAAAATAATATGTCAAGTTCATATTCAACATTTTCTCCGAGGGGAAGGTCCATAAATAGGTGTACAAATCTAACAAACGTATTTAGACAATACAAATAAATACGTAAATACAGTGAATAATACTTTTAAATACAAGTATTTACAAACGTATTTAGACAATACAAATAAATACGTAAATACAGTGAATAATACTTTTAAATACAAGTATTTACTTTATAACACATTTTAAATACAAATACCTACATTTAAATACAAATAAATACGTTTAAATAGAAATAAATATATTTAAATACAATGAAATACTTTTAAATAGATATAAATATCTTCAAAATGTGTTTAAATACAAATATATTACAGTTTGATTCTGTTTGTCTACTTGGAATTGAGCGCCAAATAGTCCTGATTTGGCTCTCTATTTGCTCTATTTCAAACGTTTCGACCAATCCCAGGAGACGCATAGATTTCGACTAGCTTTTGTGTCACTAGTGAACGACAAATTAATGTTTTTTTATTATTATTAGGTATTCGACACATGTTTACACGGATAAGTAAGTATAATAATTTTAGGTTTATTGGAGTTTAAAATTAAAGCCTATTTCATAAAGTTGGGTTAACAGCAGTGCTTCCAGTGAATTAAAAAGAAAAAAGGTCCAAAAAAGGACATGATAAGGCGTCATTTGTATCATTTCCACGTTTTATTTAAAAAAAATTACAATACATTAATACTTTAACGTAATAAACAAAAATAAGTTGTATTTGTCATTAATAAAATTTGCCTTACGACTATATAACTCAATTTTCTCTTGATTACAAATAAAACATTTAAAAAAATGTACATCAGATAATGGCTGCGTCTAACGTTATCAGGTCTAAGCCGCTCTCTGTTAGCGTTTGGTGGACGGTTACGCAGAATTTCTAATGCTTGCAAGCAAACCAAGCTGAAAATACAATTGAGAAAATTTCAATAATCGATTATGAAACGGAAAAGCATTGACTGATTAAAATAAAATTTGTTATGTGAAAATATATTCGTAAAAGACTTTTTTTGAAGCAGTTACTTACCGACTTGCACAAATGCCTTATGCGATACGACACGATATGTATACGATAGTTAAAAATATATTTTTTTATGTATTGGGTATCTGATTGCCACATTTTTGATAAAAGCTACCACTTTTTTAAGTAAATTCCGCCTTCAAATATTTTGAACCTTTTAACATTTAGTTGCAAAAAATTCTTTTCATGCCTAACATTTACTGTAAAATGAGAAGGAGTACCATCGCGCATGAACTACATTCCCTTCTTATCAGTAGGGGTACATTTCTCCATTTAAAATGGTTACTGGGCCAATTAGCATTAAAAAAGCACTTTATCTTTATATTATATTTTCATATAACAAATTTAATTTTATCGTTCAAAGCTTTTCCATTTTGTAACCGAATATTTAAATTATTTCAAAAACTTTGGCGCCCTACAGATAGACATTACCAAATACAAATAATAGTTATTTATGCAACAAATAAGTGTTTATTGCACGCGACGTGAAATTGTCCAATGAGGCCTTCAGGCCGAGTAGGACAAGACAACACAAATTGTTCTACCAAGGTGAGAATAAATTAGTTAAATGTCTATTTTCTCATAAAAGGTTACGTTTCTGCTTTTATCTTGTATGAATGACACTTGCAAGGTTTGAAAGTACCGTCAAAATAATATGACAGCTATCATGCAATTATTTTCAAAGTATACTTAATCGTAAAAGAAATGAGATTCATCAATTAAAATGTCGATTTTCTCGCAACCGTTGATTTTTTGACTCAAACAAGAGTATCAAATTTTTAGATAAATTTTTATTTTTTAGAGGAATTCAAAATTTTAATAACATTAAAAACAAAAGTTATGATCATTTCTTCATCTAGCACGTCTCCTTTCTGCCCTTTAAGGCACTGTAATTTTAAAAATAACATAAAAATCATAAAAATAACAAATGTGTTAAATTAACAAAAAAATAGTTCCATTATTAAAAAAGTTATAGCCAAAAAACAAATTAAAAAAATAATTTTGAGGTTACGTAGCTCCGTCAATTTGAGGTTAATATTGACTTTTCCAGAAAATGCTGCATAAACTTGACACCCCGTATGTGACAGAAGGATTATCCATAGGTAATTCCTTTAACGTCTACTTGCGAAGCGGGGTGGTGGTGCGGCAGCGCCGCCGCCGACACATCATCACGGCGGCATGTGAATGAGGAGGCACCCTGAGAGAGTGGATCCGGCAAAGTGAGAGCCCGGTCGCCCCAATTTTATTAAAAATATAAATCACGCGGCGCACAAAGAGTGCGGTGGCGTGGCCGGGCGATAAGTCACCGGAGTCGTCGTCGTTGGCGGCGCTGCGGCCCCCGCCGGCTCCGGGGGCAGCGCAGCAATGAAGCCCGTCATCCGCATGATGGACGTCCGCCCATAAAACTGACGAGTGAGTCATGGCGCCTTCACAAATGGCTCTGCGGAGCCTCGTATATCACTTTTATTACAGCCATCTTCATTTTCATATTTCATATTTGCATTTTCTGTGCCGTTATAAATCAGGGAGTTTATGGCTAATTAGGCCTTTGTGAGGGGCCGGGCGACGGCGGCGGAGCGGCTTATCGGACGATGCGGGGGCGGCGCGCGGGGGGCGCGCTGTCGATGCGTGTTACGAGGCCTCCAGGAATTAACCTCTTCTGCCGGAATGTGTTTATTCGCAAAGGGTTGCCTTTATATGCATGGCTTTTTCAGTTCTTCTTCTTCCGCCCCACTTTATGGCGCTGATACTCTCCGAGCGGGCACTTTGCCTAAGTAGGCGGTTAATTGTTAAAGGGATTCTTTCTCTTGCGCTACGCAGATAAAAGAAGTCGCGTCGTCCTGGATTATTCATTAATGTCGCCATTAGTTTTTACCCCTTTTCCCCAAGGTTAAACCAACTTTTCTCATTTACATAATAATAACAGTAAATTGGTACTACTATAATAACACCAGTTTACGATCTGTTCAGTGTTCAATCTAATCTATAACGATTTTCTGGATTGTTAAACCTACGTAGGATTTTTGACATGCCCTTGAAGTTCTCGGGCTAGGCTCAGTGGAATTGAACCCGCTACCCGTATCTCTGGACCCACTCATATATTGATTTCAGTTCCCGTTGTTGGTATTACGGCTGCTACTGTTAGAATCGTTCTTCGGATAACGGTGGTCTTCCCCTACGCTACGTAGCAGCCTCTGCGGTTACATCCCATGCTTCCAAACGTTTCCCCGTTATTCACTATCCTTATCTGTTTCGCCGCGATTTCAAATAACAGCACCGGCCATAAAAGTCTCAAAACCACAATTGTTCAATTAACCATTGCCATCAAAATTGATAAATATATAGTTTGGTTTGTAGGCTTCCGAGGCAGTGGCCAATGGTTGAAAAATTTCCGGACTGGATGCCACGTCGTCGGTTTTGATAGCTTGACGTTTCGAGTCATGTCGCTCTCTTCTTCATAAGGAATTCTGAAATTGGGGATTGCGTCCTTTATTCGATGTTCCCTTGTGTGCACTGTACCAACGCTCAAGTTCAATGAACTGTGACTTTCCGGTCCCTGATTTTCACGTATATTTTTTTCTAAACTCCTGGTAAATCTGGGTCTTCATCTCTGTCAAAATTATTTAGATTTTTCTGTATTTCTATGACTTCCCTGTAGAGTCTTGGTCAGATTCTTTTCTCTTTCACTAGAATCTTGGTTTCTATAGTGCCCCATGTTTACTCCAGTAGTATGAATTGTGATGAAATTTGTAAACAAGTTAAGTCGTCAATGTTTTAAACTTATGAATTTAGACCTCGGAGCTTGTCCCGTTATTTGCGGTTTATCAGGACCCCACTGAGGTGTATACGTGTAAAAATATGTTAAACATAGGTACTTACATTGAATTGGTGTTATAACATTTCTAGTGACTCGCAGTGATCTCATAGCGTATACAATAATACATCATCACAATAGGTTGGAAGCTGTAGTTTGGCATATCTAGACTATTGTCATTTACATTACCTCACTAAAAAATCGTCACTTTCATATTTCACGGCTCCACAATTCTGTCAAACAATCAGTCACTATTTTTGTTACAGCTTCTGCATTTGTGTGTTCTAGTACTTTTGATGCGATCAGATGAGATTTTGTTGCAAAATTTCCTTCCAATGCGCCTGTTGTAACATGTGCTATTTTCCATTCACCAGCAGTAGCTGTTTCATCGACACTTAACCATAAATATTTGTCTTTTAAATCGTAGCGATTACTGGCTTTTACTGTTGTATTTAGGTTCGGTGAATATAATTTAGGCAATGTTGATTCGTCGGGTATATACACACCGGAAAATTTACCACTCACACAGATTTCTACAAAGTCTTTGTTCCTGGCACTTTCACCATATAACCAGAGTTATCTTTTTCTGTAGTAATACGAGTATGTTATAACACAGTAATGTGACTTTCGTTTGCAGTCAAGTAAAAAATGTCAAGTAAAAGTTATATAGAGTACATTTTAATTCAGCACCATCAAGTACCAACGCAAATCGTGAATCCATTTTTCTATGGCTAACTTGTACTCGTGAACGTAATGTAAATATATAGGGTGTCTGTGAAAGGTTGGGAAATCTTGTAGCTGGAGATACTGGTGACCAAAAAAAGTCGATTGAGCCAAATATGCCTTATCCGAATGTTGCTGGTTTCAAAAATACAGGGCGTACAATGCTAGAATTGTATTTTGAAATATCTCCATAACTTTGAAACCTGTCGGAGTATTACAAAAAAAATTGGCACAATTAAGAGGGCGCCACTTATGGCACATTACATTTCTTTTAAATGGCAGAACTTTTTTGCAGCTTAGTGTATCCATCTGATTATAGAAACAATCGATTCTCCTACCTGTTGTATCTGAAAAAGGTATACTCTGTTGAAGTCGTTAGGAGTAACAGTTTTCGAAATAATCCTATTTGAAATATTCAGTGCACCGATTGAAAACTGTTATCGTTTCAGGTAGTGCCTTTTCTACTGAAAATACAGCAAAATGTTACTTGAAGAATGGTAAATTATTGGGACGTGCAAAATTTTAAGAAGATCGGCGAGGTTTGATTTTGAAACCATTTTTCAACAAGATTTTATCAAAGCAGGCTGATCTTTTTGAAATTTTGCATGTCTTCATAATTTACTGTTCTGTAAACCGTTTAACAACTTGTTTTTCAAATAACATTTTGCTGTATTATCAGTAGAAAAGGCACTTTACCTAAAACGATAACAGTTTTCGATCGGCGCACTGAATATTTCAAATGGGATTATTTCAAAAATGGTTACTCCTAACGGCTTCAACAAGGTATACCTTTGTCAGATATAACAGGTAGGAGAATCGATTGTTTCAATAGACAGATTTATACACTAAACAGCAAAAAAGTTCTGCCATTTAAAAGAAACATGCTGTGCCATAAGAGGCGCCATCTACTAGTGACGTCAAAATTAGTTAAAAATTCATATCTGCCGTGTCAAGAAACATAATTGTGCCAGTTTTTTTGTTTAATACTCCGACAGGTTTCAAAATTATTGAGATATTTCAAAATAAAATTCTAACATTGAATTTTTAAAACCTGTAACATTCGGATAAGGCATATTTGGCTCAATCGCATACGACAGACGATCAAAGTTACGTATGTCCTGAATTCTAAAATATCTGCTTCGGTTGCGTTGCGCTGCGTGAAATACGACCTTGAAATGACGGGACAAGTTCCGACGACTACTAATGATATACTTCAACAGTGGAACATATCTAATACATTCAATTAATTTGTTCTAAAATCTACTGTTTCCTGCAGACAAGATTCAAATTTTTTTATTATCTCCCAAATTTCCCAAAGAGGTAAAATTTTATCCTAATGGATTTCTCCACTGATGTTTTACTAACTATTTTCTGATTTTAATAATTGTATGACTAAAATTTGATATTCTTAACCTCTAATCTGAATCATTAAACCACATAAAAATATCCATAATTGATTTTCTCGAAAACGATCAGGATTATCAATATCCATCAAGAGCATCATTTTTGTGAACATGAGGAAAAGCTATACTTCCAAGAGATTATTATAATCGATAACTTCATTTAGATCTAACAATCCATTTTGAAGTTATTTAAAAAAATGTTTTTTTTGGCAGTTACCATGTTCAAAAAACGTTTCGCTTAATATGGGTTTACTTTGTTTCAATTTAGCATTATATTTTGAAAACACCCTATATACATGTGTTGCAAATATGATTTCAAAAAATAAACCTAGTTAATGCCGATTAACGTGTTATTATATAGTTTAATATTAATTTAAATACTTATTAACAGTTTTATATAATAAATGGGAACTTTTTTCTTATTTTAGTTTTTATACACAAGCTGACTGTATTGTCTCTGCTATCGGACTGGAAGTAGCTATATCACGCAATTAGGAAAGTTCTTACGAACTAATCAGATCCGAGCAGGGAATGGATTTAATCAAAACTAGGAGCCTCGCGTTTTCCAACTGCTAAAAACGAGCTGAAAACACGATGAATATTCCACATAAACGTCGGGCTTCCATCAAGGCGGACGATTCCAACTTAAATAAGTCGGTATAAAATTATAATTAACGCCGAGGCCGGGCCGCACTACAGATATAGATGTAATGCATAATAATAAATCAAAACATGAATATGCATCGCTGCGCAAAGCTATTGAGAACACCTGATTAACAAAGAATCGTCGGTAGGACGACTCGTAGCTCAGGACCGGACTGGTACAATAGTTACAGTAATTAAATGGAAAAATATTATAAGAAATGAAACTATAAAATATTAAAGAGAAAAGCAAGGTGCTAGCAGCGAAGGGGAAAAGATACACAAACATATTATTCCCGCTCTACAATCGCGGCGTAAAAGAAGACAAAGGTAAATGTTGATACTTTCGCCTGGTCTTCGCGGTATGTACGCGGCTTCGCGCGTCATTCCCCGATCGCAGTCGGTAAATGTATCCGACGACAAAAAGCGAAAGTATCCACGGTCATCCGCAAACGTAGAAGGTTTAGCAACTAACTCGGACAATTGCTTTTCCATGGATAGACTACAACAAATAAATGTTTTTAAGTAATTAAAAAGTAAATAACGAAAATATAGTCGGTACATTGTCCCGTTGCAACGTGACCGAGCGAGTTATCCGCCAGCTTTTTCTTTATTTATTTCTGCTACTTAATATGTTCATAATTGTAGTGTGCTATTATACACAGTTTCATAGGAGTTGCTGGTTATTAACGACAAGCAAGCTGTGAACATTGCTAGTGTGGAAAACATATTTTTCGCGCCTGGTTCACAGCCCTTTTCCCGCCGTGAATTCGCACCGCGAATCGCGCGCGATGTGAACTGCCTGCGGATTCGTCTGTATAATACGCAGTCAGAATGGAAGCTTTGGTGTTATAGAATAGGGATTTGAGATCGTCCCACTACAAATGGGTAGTATTATTTAAATTAAGAAACAATGTGATATAATGATGATTCAGAAACTATCTAAAACAAATTTTTAAAATGTACAGGGGATTCTTACAAATACAATTTTGTAAAAAAAATGAAACAAGGCAGTTTGAAAATGATTTATAAATACACTTTTGCACGGCACTGAAAACTGGTCCACTGTAAAACCTGATAAGGCGGTAAAGCACGTAATCGGCGACCAGACAAAAAATGGAAAAAAATGCTCAAAAAATGAAATAAATAGGTAACATTTTAAAATCCGATTTTATACAGTAAAGTCAACTGCTTTTGCCGTTATTGTTAATAATTATTAATAGATTTAATTTGTGGTTTTAATTAATAAAATAGTTTGACATACCTGATGATACAACGACATTTTGGGCCCGTCTTACCCAGTTTCTACAAACTAACAAAAATGTTTCTGCTTCTTGTCCGTTTTGAACTAGTAAGTTATTTGCATAAATCATCAATAGTATCGAATTCGGTACGATATACCTCATTTTTTAAATATCTCCACAAAAGTCCAAATGATTTAAAGTGAGGAGATCATGGCGGCCATGGTACCGGTACTCCTCGTCCAATTCCTTGGTATTAATGATTTTACACGTTGTACATGGTACGGACATAATTGAGCCTCGTATATGACTGCTGCGGTTTCAAATTTCCCTCGCTTTGCACTCACTGCACACCGCGGTAAAAGTAGCTGCATTTGGCACATTTTTATCGGGAAACCGATTTGCTAAAGCATTTTTACATCCCATAAATTAAGACAATATCCACTGACTCCGAGTTGCTATAAACGTAAGCCTTTTTTGAAACATGAAAAACAAATGTAAAGTCGCGCATTACATAAATATTTCATATCTACAAAAAGGAATAGGATTTCAATATTCAGAATCGCCTAGCTCCAGACTACAGAAGCCCAGCGATGTAAAGATTGAAAATACTACAACTTTTACAAATTTCTTTTTACGATATTGTTTCCATTTTTCATTACGCATCTATTCCCAAATTCTTATAGATAAGTCCTGTATCACCCTGTATGACTGTCATTGACTGTGTTTTTCGTTATGAGATAATATATATGGTATACGGGAAAGAAGTGAGCTTTCCGATAATATATACACTTTAAACGTAGAAACTTGATGTACACAACAAATTATATGAAGTATTCTATAGTTAAATTGTTAAGACTTACGGTGAGCGCTCTATAAGACGATATAAAGTTTTCTCTCAATAACTCCTCAAGGGATAAAGATAAAAATATGCGGGTTTTTTTAATAGACTACAAATATTATTTTACATCGACGTTGTGTTTTGAAATTTTGAAAAACTGTAAAATTATTTTTTTTAAATGAATTTTGCTCTTTTCCGAAATTTCAAAACACAGCGTCGATGTAAATTAATATTTGTAGTCTATTAAAAAAAACCGCATATTTTTATCTTTATCCCCTGAGGAGCTACTGAGCGAAAACTAAAAAAATATTTCTTAGCAATAAAATGGTGCCCCCTTGCGGTGGCATTGATAAAAGAGACGATCACATTAGATTCTAAATGTCCAACACTGAGAGAAGTGATTCAGGTTAACGGTAAATGCTCTATCATACGGAATATAGTTTTCGACACGTTTTCGCTCAGTAACTGCTCAACGGAAAATGAT
Organism: Monochamus alternatus; assembly: GCA_037114965.1. NCBI lineage: Eukaryota > Metazoa > Arthropoda > Insecta > Coleoptera > Cerambycidae > Monochamus > Monochamus alternatus. Next base: position 21,614,589 of record CM073430.1, read on the forward strand.
AAAAATAGGCGGCTTTTTTTTAATAGACTACAAATATTATTTTACATCAATGCTGTTTTTTAAAATGTTGAGTAATGTAAATTTTTTTTTATTTAAAATTTTTCACTCGATGTAAAATAGTATTTGTAGTATATAAAAAATAGAATAACATATTTTACTATATATATATATAGTTACCGAACGAAAACCGAAAAACTAAAATAAAAGGACAGATTTTATAAAAGACTTAAGAGAAATGATTACGTATTGTAGTTTAATAGCTTTATTATAATTACGAATTTGTTACTTGAAACTAAAAATATAATGTTTTTCAAATACAGAAATATAGATTATTTTTAATATTCTGTGTCTGCCTACTGAATAATAGACACCAGCTAAGACATTGCTAAATAGACGTATTCATTAAAATATAATTAATATTTTTAATAAATATTAAAAAAATGGGGAATGCAAATGGGTAGTTGAGATTTATGGAATATATAAAAATGTTATTGAAATATGGTTTTGTTTATCTAATTTTATTTTTGTCGCATAGTATTTTTTTACATGGCATCGATGGTTGAACATAACTTGAATCGTTGATTTGCAAACGCGATATATGTTTCGTAAAACATAATTGACAAATAACGTCCGAAGCACCGACAATTTGAATTTATAAAGTTAGACCCTACTGAAAAAAGTTGTAAAAGTCCATTTGAGATGTCGAAATTGTCCCTCTAAAAGATGGTAAATGTTTAATTTAGTTATATCTTTATTAAAAAAAAACGGCATAATTGAGAACCGATTTTACTCCACTAATAGAGTTGTGATACCTTTATTTCAGTGTATCTTTCGTTTTGTCTCCATCCCAAATGCATTAGCCTCTAGGCAGCACATATTTCACCGTTTTGCCACAACACGTCAACATAGTCTTACTCTGCGCAGCGATATATCTGGTTTTAACAAAACTTGATCACGTGTTTCACCGTTAGCCTTAAGTGAAAAATGCAAATACATTACTGAATTCTTCTAATAACCGATATGAATATTCTTACAAAAAAAGTGAACTAGATCCTAATGGAAAGGTCAGTTCCAATTGGCGAATCCGCCCCTGTACCTCTATCTTAATCGGGTTTTAAGCGCGATTTCGATGGACCTTTATCATCTGTCAAATTTAAATACAAATAAATCGCAGAAGTAATATTTCATGTGTTAATTAACTTCAAGCCGCGTTTACGGTTAACCTGGGTAATTAAATTTAATTAAAAATGGATATTTTTATATTTCCCGCATAATAAGACCATTAACCTGGATCTTACCAATCACCGATTAATATATTTGTCAGATAATTAACAGTCCTTGGAGTTGTTTATGGATAACTGATGCTTCTTTTGTTTTTCCTTTTGGCGTTCACATACCGCCTGTTAAATAGAAAGATAATGCAATATGTAGATATTTAACCTGTAAACGCTATAAAAAAATGTTTTTTACAAGGACAAAAAAGCTTAAGGGTGCCGTTTTTATACGCAAATTTTCAACGAACTTCATAGCTATTTGTTACGACAGCCTAAAAAAATATGAGTACGTTACAAAGAATATGTCTTCACTGTGTCAATTATGCAAGTTTTCTCTAGGATATAAAACAGTTTTCAGGCTGACAAGTCATTTAAAATAAGAAAAAAAACATAATTTTCACCTGTTATGTTTTATCATAAAACCTCCTGAATTTTACATGTCAACTGCATATTGAGAAAATTGTATAGACATTATAAGCTTTTTCACATCCTGCATAATGAAGCTACAATTTATGGTTTTTCATATTCTCTAGCGCTATTTTAGTACTGCGCTAATAAGAGCCTCCACCTACTGGGTGTATTTTTTTTTTGCAGCTTTAACTATTTAACGGCAAGGCTATGTAATGTCACTTAACTACGTATACATATACAACGAAGTACAAAATGCAGCAAAAAGCGGATTGCTGCTAACATTTTTGACTGAACGTAAAGATTGCGTTCGTTTTCCTTAATTTAGTTTTAATCTGGCAAATCAATTTTATTGTTAAAGTTTACGTTGAAATTTTACATAAACCTTCATCGATTTATTAAAAGTATAAGACTGGCATCTGTTGGTAGCACAAATATTAACAACTCTTAAGTTCAACGATCTAGTTTACAATGACATCATATATTATTATTAACAACTTAACAAATGTTTAAAATATCCAATTTTAAAATTAAATGAGTATGCATTTTCATTCAATGAATTTATAATTTATGAATGAATTAAATGATACAAGTGGCGCTGATACTGAATCCTGAGGAAGTCAGTGTTTCTTTTCTAGATCAAGAATACAATTGTAGCAATATAGCATGTTCAATTATTAGCGCATTACAGTTACAGTATTAACCTTTAGTGTACAGTTCATTTGTCCTTAATGCATCAGAAATACATTGTTTTTAAAAGTTTTAATAACTGTAGTAGTAACACAGTTCTGATATTCCGATAATAATTTTCAGTTATTGTTGGTAGCCATAGTTAGATGACCTGTTTACTTGTATTTTGCATTATACATTGCATGATATGCTTACTTTTTGGAATTGTGACCTAATTATTGTTTTTATTTAAGTATGATAAGTTAAATGAGTATGCACTTTAAGGTAAGTATGTACAAAATTTATACTTGTATTGTTTAAAATACAAATCAAAGAATATAACTGTAGCAATATAGCCTGTTTAATTATTATCGCACTACAGTCAACTAACCTTTAATGTACACTTATCCTTAATGCATCATAAATACATGTTAGTTAAAAGTTTTAATAATTGTAGCAACACAATTCAGTTACTCCAGCAAAAATTTTCAGTCATTGTTGATAGCCACAGTTAAATGACCTGTTCACTTCTGAGGGTTTTCAGAAAACTTGATTTAGCTTACAATTGAATTGTTGTCCGTTATTTTATACAAGTTTTCTGCTAGGGCAAGTGTATTTTTACCTACCACTGGTGAATTTTTTCCTCAGTGTAGAAGTTCCAACTTGACGACTTTATTGCAGGTTCAACAACGGTGACTTGGCCCGCAAGGCCGCGTAAATCAGTCAAACGGTTTATAAATATGATTATAAATCACGGTTGAGCCTGTCGCTCGGGGTGAGCCGCCCGCATTACGGACTCTATTTCTGGAGCGGCACATCATCGTCCCCGTCACCTGCTCATATGCGGACACCCGACGACGCATCGCCCTCCCGTCCCATCCGGTGATCTATGGAGCGACATTTGTGCGTCGCAGATCGAGAGTTACAAGGATTACAGAAATAGACTCCGAGCTTCATCGAATACATCAATGTCGCGGGGTTTTTAATTTAGGACCGCCGAAGGATTTATTAGCTACATCATGTTGGTCATTACTTCGGCCCGGTTTTATCTGCGGCGAGGATTTCTTTTGTGTTCGGGGGCGTTTGGAAGTGTTTTTACCAGTTCGGCGCCCTGGGAAGGTTCCGGCCTCAGCTGGAGGAAAAATAGACCTCTTATTCCCACCATTTGTTTCAAAATAAACTAAACGATGCAATATTTTTCCAATGCTGAAGGTTCGTTAGATGTCAATAGGGTTAAGATCTGTAGCATGAGTTGGCTGGCTATTCTTTGACGGGGTTCTTCTAAACCATTAGACTAATTAATTATTTTTATATAACAACTATTTGTAATATGACACTATTTTGCAAATATTGGTGCTATTTGGTAATGGTGAGTATTGGTATATGGAGAAATAAAGTGGTACACGAATTGACAGATATGTAAATCCAGAAAAAATTGCCCCTAACTGTTTTCCTCTTAATATTTTTACAGTTTGAAAAGATTTTCCTAATTTTACTATAGCTCTAAACAAAGTAAGTTGACCGTTTTCGAAAAAATTGATGCACTGAAGCTTTGGCACCAATACAGAAAAATTGACGAAATAAATGCTTCAAATTTTTATTAAATCTCCATGGTGTAACAGTCACATAATTAAGTAAGAAAAGTAATAAAATATTTCAATGATATGATGTATATGATTCTTGTGATATATATCAAAACTGTATTTAAATTAACGGTATTTATACACAATATTCAGAATCTTATGTGACAAATTTCAGGAACGCAAAGTAGATCTAATTCTAAGAGAAAATAAAAGAATGAAATTTACTTGTTCCAAAGTCACTAGCCTATGAACCTGATGCAAATAACAGAAGTTGAAAATCATAATTGGCACTATAAACAAATATAAAGGTTGATATAAATCAACATACCAAGTATGGAAAGAGCAAAATGTGAATCAATTAAGTATGAGTACTATTACGTACAATAAAATATGACTTAAATTACTGTACTACCTTCACTATATCACTGGACAGTTGGTTCCTCGGATTGAACAATTTGAGTTCTCCCTAATAGTTGATACATATTTGAGAAATTTGAAAAATTGGTTGCGGACCATAAGAATTTTATCACAAAAATGATCAGATAATGTGGACACATCAGTCTTCATAAATTGATTTGATTGATTTTTCAAAATAGTTACTTCTCTGGTGGAGTTCCGTTGCACGTTTTCCAATATGTAGTTTTATAGTTAAATATCAGCATATTTTAAAATCAGTCTAATGTATAAATTGTACGGATGTGAAAATAATCTAGGAATCTAGAAAGATTCTGGAATGTTTTATTTTATCCTTGTTTATATTTTTAAATTAACTATTTAACCAACACTGGAGATATGGGGAGATAAGGAAAGATTTTATATTATAGTAACGCCAAACAATTTTCTCATCTACTTTCAACTATCTAACAACCCTATATGAGAGATAAGAGTACGGTTATGCCAGAAGCTACCACCATAGTTAGATATCATTAAGATTGCTTTAAATACAGCCATGTTGATTTAATGGATTGCCATAAATTTTAATATCTTTAGCGTAAAGAGAATGAGGAATGGGGTTATATCATCAACATCAGGTGAGTATAGAAACAGCTCTGGATCCAACACAGACTCTTGAGGTACACCCGAGTAAACGTGACGGAACAATAATCAGAACCAACACGAACTGAAGAAACTTAGTTAAATAACTATCAATATATGTATTGCAAGATGATTTAAATTTAGAAACGTCTATATTTCGATATTTACTATATCCAAAAGCTTCGTGCGAAGTCTAAGTACATTATAATTAATTGAGCGAGCATGATTCATGGCAAATTCTTCAGGCTAGTGAATAAGTTACATGCAATACAAATGTAGTATAGACGCATGCGCAATATATTTTTAATGTTCGCATAAGGTTGAATATGCAATGTTTTAGTTGGAATGCGCATGCACCTGACGATTTCAAACCTGCTTACGGTGTTGTCGAACTAAGCCATTATCTCAGATTGTTTTTGTGTCTAAGTGAGCTATATTTTATTTCTTTATTGTTGTTGCTGTTTTTTTGTTGCATTTTTAAGTGAAACAATAAGTTTTTAGAGTATTTTCTATTTGTATATATTTTGTGCATATTTTGAATATTTCCACTTCTTGTATATTTGGGTTTCCTTAATCATGATTTAAGAAGTCTAAATGATTTTCATTAAAATTAGATGAAAAATTATCATGTCAAAACAAGATTGAAACCAGAAAACAATGTCCGTGCTGTACTTTTCCCAATAGGGCTATTTTAGTACAAGGCAAAAAAAGATTCTGACGGCATTTTTCATCATTATTTCTAGAAAACAAATAATTTCCACTCTTTGCACATATTTACAATAGACAATAGTATAACATTAAAACATCTTTGATGTCTAACAATTAATTTTCAAAGCAGCCAATTGTAATAGATAAATATTATTTTACCCATCATATGAAACTGATGATTTATTTTTAAAAGTATTTAAACCCTATTAAAATGCATTGATATCCATGCACGTAGATGTGATATTTTATGAATGTTTCTTTTACTAACAGAAAAAAATAAGGGGTAAGACTTTATCACTCAGTGAAGTGATGAAGGCTCACGGTGTCAAAAGGCCAAGCGGGCAGAACAGCGACGTCGTTAAGAAGGATTTTTATGTTGGCAAAGGCAGTTTAATTAATTAATGAGCATTTCAGCATGTGTGCGCGGAGCTTACTTGTAAATTGAAAGGCGGCCGTCATTAATAAACGACATTCCATCCGAGGATTTTTGAATCGGTTAAAAAAACCTTCTTGTCGTGTCGTAAATTTGTCGCAGCCTTCATAAAACGTTCGCGATTATGACGGTCCTTGGAATACTGCGGAAAATATGTGTACGAGGTGTTGCGTATGTGACCAGACCATATCGGATTTGAGTACACAAAATGTAGGAAAACTACATTTAGTACTCATTAGATGCTGCATGCTGCACCTGAGGTAGCACAAAGCAATGAAGCGTCCTACCATGCTGTAGGTACATTGAAAGCCGCACACTTCTATCGTGTTTCGGCGATAACGATATTTGCAAAACGGAATCCTAGGAAACAACTAATCTGCGGACTAATATTCCGATCAGCACTGAACACACCTGAAAAATCTATAGCAAATAGTTAGTTGGTTCCTCATCTAAAATAAATATAAGGTTAGGTAGCCCATTTAAAAAATTTTTGCAAACCACAATTTATTTAAAAAAGTGTTAGCCTTTACCAAAAAAACATGTTACAATCAGATAATATACAAAAATAATATGAATATTTTTCTAACCGAGGTATTCGGTAGGTGTTTGTGCAAATTGGACTTTTTAATATCAAAAAGACAAAGAGGATTTTTCCAATATTTTCAATGATTTCGGAAGTCCATAATTTGAATGCCATTTTCAAATTATTTAGTGACTTCAGATATTTTTGTGAAGAAAATAATTGCTGGCCTATATTTTCTGGAATAGTGACAGATTTTTCCTTCGCTCATATTCATGCCGCATGCAAAGCATTCAACAGATGTACACTAAAAGAATATTTAATTAAATGTTACGAATTGGTTACATCAGGTCTAGAAAAAACTACTACTGCAAAAAATGTGCCCATTGTATGAAAATGGTATGTAAAGATGTGAACAATTTATCAAAAAATGACGAACAAAAGTTTTATTTCAAAGATATATTAGCAAATGCAATTTTAACCGGCAACATGACGGATTTCCATAACTTAATTGTTAATATTTATGTGATTAAAAAGCCCATTTTCTAATTCTCAGTTGGCGTTGGCAAGAGAAAATTTGCAATTGCTACTTTAGCGAATACTCAACTCTAGTTTCCAACATACTGAAATTCTCCTTTCCGAAGACCAGGAAACAAAAAGTAATGAGACCTTGAGTAAATCAAGTCCATTCTACTTGCATTTCCAGAATGCGATACCTATTGAAACTTTTGGGACTTTCGCTAACGAATTTTTCAATGAAGAATTATTCAAACTTATTATGAATAAATATGTGCCGTACCTACCTTTGTAGCCTGGAATATTACTTCAATACCAGTCTGTCAGCAACTGCTACGTTAACTTATTTTGGACAATTGAAAAATATAACCTTAGTGGGCCAGAAAACCATTAGGTGTTCCCATTTCGTCAGAAAACTTAACGAAGATATACTTTCCCTAAAACTTGAATGTGACCTGGGAATAAGGAAAAACCGTCTAACTAAAGAAGACCCATCTGATGAGAAACTCTTTCAAGAAACATGGATGAAAAGAGAAAAAAAGATGCTTCTCATTTTAGAGGAAGATTCTTGAAGTCTATCAAGCCCAGAAAATGCACCGAAGCGAGTACTGTTGTCTTCCCCGAAGATGATACCAACCTTGCAATAGATAGCCAATGTGGTAAAGGAATCCTGAACGAAAACGTTGCTTGGGTATCATGTGACAAATGTGCTCGTTGGCATCATCAGATTTGTACCAATTTCGGCATTCAAGGCAAAGACTTTACCGCTATGGAATTCGTTTGTTCTATATGCGAAATAGGGATACAAGACAAAAATGTTTCAGTACGAAATTTGGCCAACGAATGCCTTGAGTTCTTAAATAAAATAGGACACAGCCATATGGAACTAAAAAATTTAGAAATGCGCACGCGAAAACAAAGTGACTGCTTATTGTGGGGAGAAGAACGGAAAATCAGATTAACGGCTTCGTTTTTGGAGAAAATATGTAAAATGAGAAATAATAATTCTGCTTCCGTAAATAGAGTAGTTGAAGACATTACTAATCCTAGATCATTGAAAATTCTAGGAACAGTTCACGGAAAAAAGTGCGAATCAACGGCAAAGACCTATATGAACAAAAAACTGGAATAGTATGCGACGCAGCTGGGTTACACATTCACAAAAAAATTCAGTACTTAGCAGCATCACCAGATGGTCTTGTAGGAGCAGAAGGCTTAATAGAAATCAAATCACCTTACAACTTGAGGAATTCAGATCCAAATATTTGTAAATTTGAGTTTTTGAACCCAGATGGGTCAATTAAAATAACTCACGACTATTATTACCAAATTCAGGGGCAATTAGAAATTACCAATAGGTTGTGGTGTGATTTGATAATATATACCTTCAAGGGAGTCTGAATAATTAGAATGCCAAGGAACAACAAGTTTTGGAAAGCTATGGTAAACAAATTAAAATATTTCTATTTATTTGATCTCCTACCACATATTATTAATCGAGAATACAGTTTCCTTTCATTGAATGATAGAAAGTGGACGACTATAACTGAATTGTCCTTTTTTACCGAATGGCTTGGTCGACAATGCCGCATATTATAAGGAATTGTCTAATAAAAGGTTATATGTGGTTACCTGTGAGCCTTCTATAAATTTTTCATCCGCCCAAGTCATGACTGATGATTTTGTCACCTTACAACATGGCGAATATATAAGCAGTTTTGTCATTGACCACTGCCTAAATATTATTAACAAACAAAACGACTATAAATATCACATAGTTTCGGTAGGTAAGTCTTCACTGATATTTAGTGAACAGGTACTGAGTGATTATTTTATAAATTCCATTACCTTAGTTGAGGGAAAGGATTTGGTGCTACCGATATATACCGAAAATAACAGGCACTACGTTATATTAATAGTACACTTCTCTACAAAAAAATCGTCATTCTAGATTCCCTCGGTTGCGAATCCATCATTCAACACAGATTGCTCAATAAGTTAATCAACTTGTTAAAATTAAAAAATAAAAGCATAGCAAATTATAAAACAGAATCACCGAAACATACCCTACAACAAGACGGTTACAATTGCGGTATTTAATAATTTATTCACACACATCAAGGACAAAGAACATTAACACATACATAAAAGATTACAGCAGTAGTGAATACATAAAATACAATAAGTGACCAAACACTTGTTTTGTAAACAAAAATAGTAATGCATATGTTAATAAAGCAATTATTAAGGTACTCTAATACTAAAAAAAAAAAAAAAAAAAATAAATTCAGTACAAATATACATTATTAGTAATGATCCTAATCTACATTACAAAGGTAGGACAAACATATGTTAAGTACACACAAGTGATATTATTTACATTCAACAATATCTCTGATATTAGATCTACCAGTGCTAAAAATAAATATTTTCAACTCTTTCTTAAAAAGACCGAAATTTGAAATATGTTTCAATCTTACAGATAATGTATTAAATATCTTCGGAGCCATTACAGTATAGGAGCGTTGGGAGAAAGATTTAGTTACAAAAGGTACGATATGATCGTCTTTATTACGTGTAAAATAACTATGGCTAGGAACTAATGCCCTGCTCTTATAACTGTGATATTTCAATAATATATAATAAAAATAAATTTGTCGAATATCCATAATCCCGCTATCAGCGTACAGCAAGTCTGAAGAATAATTATACTCTTTTCCATATATTATTTTTAAAATTCTTTTTTGGAGAATTTCCAGAGGATTTATATGAACCCTTCGCGCAGAGCCCCACGCGAGAATGCCATATCGAATATGACTTTCAACTAAGGCATAGTATAAGGTTTTCAGATATTTGATAGGTAAGTAGTTTTTTAGACATTTAAATTTATATAAGATTGACTGTAATTTTTTAATTATATAATTAATGTGAGAATTCCATTTCAGGTGTCTATCAATATAAATTCCTAGGTACTTAATTTCATTCACAGGGTATATAGGGATCTGCTTATCTTGCAGGGTGATATTCAGATGATCAAAGGCAGGAAGACAATTTATGTTACAACTAAATGGTACGTATGATGTTTTTTCGAAATTAATAGTTAAAAGTTTGTGGTTTAACCAATTTTGTATTATCTGAAAATCAGATTCTACTTTTTGCTTCAGTGCTGCCCAATCTGTATCCTCATAAAAAATTGCGGTATCGTCTGCAAATCCTATTGTCATTCCCTTACTATTTAAAGAAAATAAACCGTTAATATAGATATTAAAGAGTATGGGTCCCAAAACAGTGCCTTGTGGGATGCCCCAATTCACTAATTTGCGTTCACTGATGTCGTCACCCACTCTTACAACCTGATATCTATTAGACAAATAATTTTCAAATAGTTTCAGAGAACTTCCTCGGATGCCTATGTTATTAAGTGACTGCAAGAGTAAGCGATGACTAACAGTGTCGAATGCCTTTGCCAAATCAATGAATATGCAGAGGCAAGGTTTATTCTTTTCCAGTGCATTATGGATTGGATTTATTAAGGCCATTATAGCATCTTGGGTGGACGTTTTTTCTTTAAAGCCATATTGATTTGCGGATAGTATTTCATATTTATTGAGAAATGAAATTAATCTTATTTTTATGAGCCTTTCAAATACTTTTGAGAGATGAGTAATAAGGGAAATGGGCCTATAATTACTGACTAAAGCACTATCTCCTTTCTTATAAAGTGGAATCACAATAGCATTTTTAAACGCAGAAGGGTATTTTCCCATGTTTAAACATTGATTTAAAATATAAGTTAGTGGTTCCACAATTTCTTTTGAAATACTTTTTAATATTTCGGCACTTATCTCATCATACCCAACTGCTTTTTTTTTAAGTTCACATAAAATTTCCCCCACTTCCTTGGTATCTGTTGGAGCAAACATTGCAGAATTAGGTAGTGTATGTTCAGATATAGGTTTAGTAACATCCACAACAATTTTTTGTGCCATACATTGACCCATATTTACATATTGTGAATTAAATTCGTTACATATGTCTCTACCTTTTGTTAGCAACTCTCCTGATTCACATCGTATGGAATCTATTATTGTTTTAGATTTTTCCTGGCAACTGATGTTTTTTACTGTATCCCATAGTATCTTAGAATTACCGGCATTGTATTCAATTTTATTTGTATAATATTTATATTTCGCAGTTTGTATTAATGAAGTTAGTCTATTTCTATATGCTTTGTATGTAGTTTTCAATTCTTGGTCATTGGGATTACGTAATGTTGCTTTAAACAATCTGTTCTTTTCATTAATTGAATTCAAAATAGCATTTGTGACCCAAGGTGTGATTTTGGTGTATTTTCGTTGATATTTTTTTACTGTTGTGCATTGATTAACTATATTTTTTAACATATTGATGAACACATTTGTTGTAGATTCTGGATTTGTACAACTGTAGACCGGTCCCCACAATGTACGCTTAGCAACCTCTTTCAGATGTGTGTAATTTATATGCTTTACATATTTTAATTTTTGGTGATTGTTTGTATTTATATTAGTCTTAAATACTATTTGGAGCAAGGTAGTGAAATGATCTGTAATATTATTTTCAATGACAATGGGAAGTAAGTTATTTGATATTTCTTCAGTTGCCTTAATAAAGATGTGGTCTAGGCATGTTTTTGACTTATTTTGCACACGTGTTGGTATATTTATGATGGATAAAAAACCGAATTCCTGTAGCACATTTACGTAATTTATTTTATCTAAAGATTCCTCTAATAAATTAATATTAATATCCCCTACAAAGATGTGGTATTTATTACTATCCGTTATATGATTGCTAAAATATTCTTCAAGGCCATTTATAAATTCTGTAGCATCTGTACTGTAAGGCCTGTAACATGCAGATATACTAATATTCATATGATCATTTTCTATGTGTAGTTTTATTAGTTTAAAATTATTTATATTTATTATATTACATTTATATTGATACACATCTTTTATATAAATGATTACTCCGTCGTTCTGGTTAATTTTACCCTCATTATACACAAGTTTGTACCCGGTTATCTGGAATAAAGTTGGATCTACTATTTGACGAGTTTCGGTTAATACAATACAGTCTATACTGAAATCTAGGTTGCTTAAAAGAATTTTAAATTCGTCTAAATTTTTATAAATACTACGAATGTTATTATGAATAACTGTAAAATGTGTATTGTTTTCATTTATTTTCAGAACTTGCTGACACTCTATTTCATTATCTAGGTTGAAAGTTTCAATTTGATTAATGTGAAAATATCTCAAATATGGATCCATATAACATGCAAATTGACAGTACAACAAAAATATTATAATTTATAAAATATATACTTCTAGATCGAAATTTACGCACACAATATTAAACACAATATACAGCACATCTAAAAAATGAATAAAATGTTATAAAGCAAAATAAACAAAATGTATAAAACAGTAAAATAACATAGATCAGTACATCTTCACAAATGGATAAATCAAGCCTTATTGTTGCTATTAATTCTTGCAGACCGTTTTATTTTATTCCCAACCGCTGTGGTTTCTTGTCTCCTTTTTGTCCCTGTTCTCTCCTCTAATCTATTCTTCATTCCATCGACACAGTTACCCACCTCTACTTCTGTTTCCGGTATTTGCTTCACACTTGCATTTTCCTCTAATCTATCAGTAATACATCTAGGCGTAGTTTTTAAATCTTCCACTGAGTACTTCGTACCTTCTATTATCAAATTGTTATTTCTAATTTTTGCATCTAAATTAACTTTTCTAGCTTCTCTTTGACTTGATAATAGTACTTTTCTATTGTTATACTCCTCTGTGGAATAATCTAAAGCAATAAATATTCCAGAGCCTTGTAATTTTTTTGAATTGTTGAGAATTTCTCTTTTTAAATGGTAAGTAACTACTTCAATTAGCACAGGTCTGTTTTTCCCTTCAGTATAATTACCCAATCTAAAAATGTCTCTGAAGTCTCTAAATGCGCAGTGGACATCTAGGGTTGAATTAAATAGATTTATAATCCTTTATATATCTTTTATACCATCTAGATCTTCTTTTAAGCCATAAACGATAAAGTTGAACTTTTTTGTTCTACGCTCTATTTTATTTAATGCTTCTTTTAATTTCTTATTCTCTTCTATCAACTCCTCATTTTCCGTTTTCAACTCCTGAAACTCTTTTGAGAATTCTTGTTTCAGTTCTAGTAATTGTCGTGATAAAGAATCTCTATTTTCCTTTATTTCGTCTTTTATTTCTGTGCTGCTCTTTATGACATCTTGAAGCATTAGAAATACATCTTTTATTGTGATATCAAGTGTATCTGTCATTTCCCGATATTAATTGCTTGCCTTGACAGTAGCTATTAGCACCCGTACTAATTATCGATTAATATACGGTATCTCATGAATTTTTACTAACTAACAAAAACGGTTAGTTTCTTGTAGATTGTGTTTTTGCTTCCGAGAAGTGCAAAAAAGAAAGATAGAAGAGGTTGATATTTGTTGCTTATATTAATTATTCCAGCCACCAATTAACATAAAATTAGTAGGTATCTAATGAAAGCATGTACCTTTTCTTAAAATTACTGGTCCTCGACTACTACAGATAACATCTATGCAAGATTGCAGTCTTTTATGTACACTTTGCCACACTTTATATGCTTTAAAATCAGAGCCAACACAAAATCGTGTACGTTAACTACCGTGACATATATATGAAATCTACGTCATCTAAATTTACGTTGTTCATTTTTTTCGTTGCCTAGTAACCGGGACAGACTTGCAATCCAGTATTGATATGGACGATGAAAGGAACGCCTTAAAAAATATGCTATTAAGAAACAGCACCGATATGTCAAATATCTGTTTGTTCTGTTCCAGCATAGTAAGTGGGAATGGCGATTTCTTCAAATGCAGAACTTGCAACAGATTTATACACAACAAATGTCTGTTAACCGCAAAAGAGATGCAAAATGGCTATTGCATCAGTCAGAAAACTCTTAATGAAATTTGCGACCTTTGCAGAATTAACTGATTTAAAACTTCCCAGCTAATATGATTGGTTAAATCCAAACACGTGAAAATGTCACATAGATAGCCTATTCAGGTTTTGACGCATTTCTGTACTAGATTCAACTTTTTATAATGATACTCGAACAACAGACTTACACTGACAGAATATTTATTTTGACAATCATATAAGTTATTTGGATGTAAGTAATAAGTGAAAAACGGATAACAAATAAAAATCGAATATGATACCTTGCCGTGCACCTCCATTACTACAATTTTCGTTGGACGTATTTTAGTATTTAATATATTACCGTAAAAAGAGATGATAGCCATTTCTTATCTAATGAAGGATTTAAAACATTGCGAAGAGATTTATATTGCCATAGCCGAAATTCTAACTGATTTAGAATACCTCACCCAAATTTGAAAATGATATCTCATCGTGGAGAGATTTCAGAGGAATTTTGTACCTAGAGGAGGAGGTTTTACTTACCTTAGACCCTTGCGAGGGGATTTATATTGATACTTCTGATATTCTAAGTTGTTAAGGGGACCACACATCAAATTTCAAAATGATATCTCATCGTGGAGAGATTTCAGAGCAATTTTTTACCTAGAGAAGCAGGTTTTGCTTACCTTAGACCCTTGCGAAGGGATTTATATTGGTACTGCTGAAATTATAAGTTGCTAAGGGGACTACACACCAAATTTCAAAATGATATCTCATCGTGGAGAGATTTCAGAGCAATTTTGTACCTAGAGGGGCAAGTTTTACTTACCTTAGACCTTTACTAAGAGATTCATATTGGTACTGTTGAATTTCCTAGTTGTTAGGGAGGCCACACACCAAATTTCAAAATGATATCTCGTCGTGATAAGTGTCCAATATATAAAATACTTTAGGTTTTTTTAATATATGTTAATTTTGTTCATGTGTTGACAATTCGAATTATTTGACCGTTTAAACTATAAAAACAGTACCTTATTTGTATAAATTTAGTATTTCGCACACATCCGGACTTTTCCGGTACGCACGCCAATGGTCAGTTACTTCGGGTGTTTCCGTAAATTTTACCTGCCAAGTTTACCTGCCAAATGAATACCGGTGTAGTTTAATGTTATACGTTGACTAATAATATGTAACTTTTTAATAAATGAAATTATAAACTTCATGATTTTACTTCAAAATGTTCAAAAATTTTATTTGTTTTAAGGATGCAACTTTTTTCTTTCTTTGCCTTCCCTACATTAGATTTATTTAATAAGATATTGATATAAAACTGTATACACATGGTGTTGAAACGTTTAGTTCCATTATATGTATACCTATCAGATTTGGAATTCTGATAGACTGAAACCGTTTTACATTCAACTTTTACAACCTGTTCATGTTTAAATAGTCCTGTATTTATAAATATTAACAGTGCCCCTCACTTCCTTTCTCGTGGTGGGAATATTACAAAAAAAAACTAATCTAAACGCCTACTTATATTTAACAATTCCTGGGTCGGAAACATAATTCCAGCTGACGCAATATTTCTTTCGACGGCCATAAATTTCCTAAGTATCTGTAAAATGGGATAAAAACGACCTGGAGTGCATGTTGATGTTCAAACCTGATGTGCTCGATCGCTTGACGAGCAGCAGCCCCGCTACTGACGGACGAAACGGCCGGAATGACGAATTGATACCATCGCTGACGGATCTATGACCGACATCCAACATCGTCCTATGCTTATTTACACGCCCGTTCGCCTCCATGAGAACTGTAAACATCCCCGGACCGCACTCTTATTTGTTATTAGGAGTTAAATATACAAACTTGTTTATTCTACATTAAATTTACTACTTACGGCCTTCTAATCGCCGCTTTACGCTTTTTTTATTGCCTTAATTTGCCTTACGCGTCGCTGTAAAAACGTCAGGAGCGGGATAAAACTGTTTGGCTGGTCCCAAGACACAAATTGTCCTTCAAATGGGTTTAAGGTGTTTAGTAGCAATTTTTGAACAATGATGTAAGAGTTGTAACAAGGTGTTTCTTAAGTAGAGCTCAACAATCCAGAGGCGTATTCTATGGTCAAAAACAAAGGTTTTTTGTTACATAAATGTGGAATCTTAGGACAGCCATTGTTCAGCTATAACGTGGTAAAAATTTAAAAGAAAAATCTGTTTTTAATTATGAATTTCTAAACCGCTTGAGATAATTTAACCAAATTAGGTATGAATATTTAGTGTGACAGTAGATGTGACACAACAAAATTACCAGCTTTAGAAACTTACCAGTGGCGGAGGTGTGGGTATCATCGACAATTATTTGCCAAAAAAATATATCACCGTGTATAATATTACAAATAAAATAGCTCAACATATGCGCCATTGTATTATCTTTTCTCTTTGTTTCTTCTCACTTTTTTGTATTCCAAACTGATTAACAACAAAATTGATTTATTTGATCAAGTGCATTTACACAGTTACTTAAATTACTTAGGGACATATCTTACGGAAACAATCCAAAACAATAATAATAAGAAACCGTCATCTTATTTGATATTGTTGTGTCATTGTCAAATTAAGCTTATTTTTTTAAAATATTAAGTTTTAATAATGGCTTATGCAATTTCAAATGCTGAAATGGCCAATATGATTTATATTTATGACTTTGCAGAGGGAAATTGTACTGAGGCTAAGCGAATTGATGTGGAAAGATTTCTAAATCATCCAATTCCAAATCCAAGAATGTTCAGAAATATTTTCAACGCATTTCGGAGTCAGGCTCATTTCAGAAATCCAATTCCTGGAAGACCTTTGAGTGTTAAAACGCCTGAGTTGGAAGAAACTATTCTACGTGAAATTGAAGACTCAAATACTAGGAAGGTCGCTGCAAATATTAATGTGAATCATAAAGTAGTTTGGCCCGTTCTGATTTGAGTATCAACAGTTATACCCGTAATCAAATACAAAGGGTTTAAGCCTCACCTGCTTGCCTACAATTTTGCCACTTGATTTGCAAAACAAATTAACAAAATGTTGACTTACCGCCGGCATATTGTTTATCGACAAAGCTAATTTTTCTAGAGATGCTATAATAAACACAATAAATACGTTTGGTCTGGTCTGATAAAAATCCTAATGCCATAATGAAATCTCGATTCCAACATCAGTTTTATTTGAATGCATGGGTGGGTATTATTGGAAATTTTCTTGTTGAGCTCTACTTTTTACCAACAACAACAACGGGTGTCTCCTGTAGACATTTGCTTGAAAACGTTTTACCTGAACTACTTGACGATGTTTCCTATGCGCTAAGATAAAAAATCTGGTTTATGCACGACGGGCTTCCCCCACATTTTAATTTGACTGCTAGTAAATGTTTAAATCAAAGATTCGGTAATAACGTGATTGAACGATGCACTTAAGAACGGATCCACCTTGGCCACCTAGATTACCCGATATGAACTCTATTATTTTTTTTTGTTTGAGGACATCTCAAGACATTTCTTTCCATCGTTAATTAATTATTTTGTTATTATTTTCAGTATTGGAGTACAAAAAAGTGTAAATAAACAAGAATTGAAGATAATAGAATAGCGCTTATGATGATGACTTATTTTATTTGTGTTATTATACAGGGTAATATATATCTTTTTTAGCAAATAATGATCGATGATACCCACACCTCCGCCACTGGTATGTATCTAAAGTGTTCCAGGTACCGTTTTTTCAATCACAATCTAACAGTACCTCAACTAAAAATTGTCAATAGGTATTAACCTGCAATTTGATACGAATAATTTGTGGCAATTAGAACATATATATTTTTTTAGTCATTTAACCCTCCTTTTTTAAAAATACTTTCAAAATTCCATTGAAGATACATTGTGGCATATTCTATCATCATTTTTAGTTGTTAGAGTACACAGAAATATAACACAAAGACGTATATACTCAGCTTTACACTTTTTAAGGTGTTTTTCAAAATAGCATTGTTATTAACTTGTATAGTAGGTTTAGACTATCATAAAGGTTTTCAACCTAAAAAACATTATAAGGTGGGCTGGTAGACTATTAATAGGAATTAAATTGCGAATGTATTTACTCTCTTATAAGTACCTATAAGTTATTATACAGGATGTCCGGAATACAAATGTCTTAATTTTGCCATATAAGTTGTACTAAACAAAACATATTTGAGTTAACAATTTTTTTTCACTGACCAATGGGAATAGAATTATGACAGCAAACAGGTCTTGAACATGTGACAACGTCACTAACATATTGTCTTAGGATTGTTATCTATTTATACATAGTAATAGTGTTTAAAATGACTTCTGTTTCTTGCAAGAAGCGTTTACCGTACAAATGTCTCGTAGCCAGAGAGTTTTGCCTAGATTTGTCATGTGGCTGGTTATGGTTACCATAAATTGTTCCATTTTTGTTTATGTGCGCTCACAAACATCAAAGAAAAACTAAACAAAAATGAATCGCATCAGCTACGCACCATTATGACTAATATCACTTTAAGATTATCACCAGCAGCCTGACACTGCAACGTGGAAAGTTTCTTGGAAACTTGAATTGTTTACTTCATTAATACTGATCCAAAAATCAAATTATGAACAAGTTATGCCACAGGCGCTATTATTTAACCTTAATTATACCTTAGTTTGTAATTTCGTAGCATAGTTTTGCATATTATCTCAGTTGTATTTTTATTTTTGAAATGTATTTGTAGATAAATTATTCGTTTTAGACATTGGTTCATAACAATGTTTTGCTTTAGCTTTGCTTTTGCTTTTAGTGAGATATATAAGCCCTTAAAATTATGGCACTCATGTTCTGGACACCCTGCATATTACAGTTCCGAGATATTATGTCTCACCCAGGTGGCTAACAGTAACATAATTAATGTGCACATCCTTGACCTT
Source organism: Monochamus alternatus (assembly GCA_037114965.1). NCBI lineage: Eukaryota > Metazoa > Arthropoda > Insecta > Coleoptera > Cerambycidae > Monochamus > Monochamus alternatus. Next base: position 21,633,702 of record CM073430.1, read on the forward strand.
GCCTGTAAATCTTTGATCTGTCTATGTTATTCTCGGACTGGGCTCTGAGGGTGGATCGGATACGAGTATTCCTATAAGTAGTTTAAAATATTGTATGCGTAGCCATGATCAGTAAATAAAGTATACTACTGAATTGCATGATTAATACATTTACTTTGCCTATGCTGAAAATTTTTCAAATAATATACTATTCAAATGACCAATAAAATGTAATTCTCACATGGGTAGTTTTAAACGAACTCTTTTCTCAGTGTGACTGCGAATTACTTATCATCAAAATAATAATCGACGCGCCCGGCGGTATCAGAGGTGCATGCATCTCCTCACAAAGCGCGTAGTTGGCTGTTTCCCGGAAACGGAGAGGGCACAGCCACTCGGCGGAGATTAGAAGCCGAGATCTCATTAGCGAAATGACAGATGAAGATCAACGGTTCCAACGGCGACTCAGCCGCTGGGATGGCCGGGCGGGGAGGAATTACCGGCCTGTCACGGCCGCCGCGATCAACCTCATTGTCTAAGAACCGGCGAAAATGAGATATGAATGAGCGAGATCTGCAAATAAAAGACCTGTCAATTCCCGAAGATTTTTCATCAAGCACCATCTGAACGTTGATGTTTCGGTAATGAACAAAAACTCGGTAATGATGAAGGACGGGGCAGATAAGCCGTTGATTAACCGCAGATGGGCTCACGGGCTGCACTGGAAGCGGCGCGGCGGCGGCGGCGGCTCCTTCGCTTCTGAATAAGAAATAAATTAGAAACGTCCTTGTTCACATATTTCTGTCCCATTATCTTAGTTTTGTATGGAATAATAAACCTTCAGGCGTCACCGCCGCGACTGTATTGTCAAATAATCACGATGTCTTACTTAATACACGGTTTACTTCTCTGATAGAAGTGTTACTTGGAAAATACGAGGTGTTTTCAGGCAGATTTAAAAACATAAATTGTATGCTGGTTTGAAAACTGTTAAAGCAGTTTCAGGTTTTTCATTTGTTGTTAATACTTCTGTCTCTAATGTTAAAGTAGGGGAGACCAGGTACGAAAGTAACATATTTTTGTAAAGCCGGATAAATAAAAAATTAACAAAGTTATATAAATTTACTTACTATAAGTCGTTTCCTTGGAATTTTATATATAGAAGAAAAATAATATTGAAGTAATTAAAGTTCATATTGATGTACAATTACTAAATAAGTAGAGAGAGTGTACGTTGTTACAACCTACCCAATGGTATGGGTCAAAAGTAACAGAACATGGGGACGTTTGTAACATATGAATAATAGGTAATGACTAGGTATATAAAGTTAGTATTTACAAGGTATTTGTTTATTGATTATACCTATATAAAAGTAAGTTGTAGTGCAGGTATATAATATATTTTTTTATTCGAAAAAAATAAATAAAAAAATAGAATAATGAAACAAAAATATAAAATAATAATTTTTTTTTGGTAATAACAAAGAATCCTATCCCTATCTGGCTTTTGCACGGTTATTACGCCAGACTCATCCATATTCCATATTTGGAATGAACCAAATTTTTCTCAATTCATAACAATCTTTCCCATGATCTGTTGTTCGTTAATTTTTGTTAGACATCCTAAATAAAGAAAATGAATTTGTATAATTTGTATATTCCCACACAGTATAACAAATATTGAAGTAATTATCTGCAAATCTACAGAATTATTATTTTAAATATGACAAATATGATCATAGGTATTAAATATGAGGGACGGTTGTAACATGTTACAATCGTCCCCCTATGGCATTTTTACAATCGTTCCATTACGCATTTTTCACGCGATTGATAGGATACTTGCTTAAAATTTTTTTTAAAGATTATTTTTAATTAAAATACCATGCTTAGGTTATAGCCAATATTGATATTAACTGAACAAGCCAATAAAATAATTCAAAATAACGTTCAGTTCTAGAATTATGATAGATTAAGATAAAGAATGAAAACTTACTTTGCATATCATTTTGCACTGTGCAGGTCTTAACTCGAACTAAAACACACCACGGATATTATTGTTCAAATAAGTTAATGTAGATTTCACTGCCGACTCTATGATTATATAATATCATAGACAAACTTCTTTAGAAAGACAATAGGCTTACTGTTACAACCAACCCGTGTTACTTTCGTACCCGGTCTCCCCTACTCAATGTAGTTATTTTTATATACACAAGATGTTCTCCACTGACTTTGTAAATTAAGAACAAAATAGTTCATATACTAAAATAAACCACTATGAAAAGAAATCGAATAATGATAGGTGATAACAGAATTGCGGGTAACAGTACGTAACTCAATTAGTCTTTCTATTAAATTACGGTAAATAAACTGAAAAATCCTAATTATTAATAGTTACCAATGGTAGCATTATTTTATTTAACGCTTCTTTTCTTTGGAATTGTCTTATTCGAAACATAGCTACGATGTGTAAACATGTGTAATGAAATTTTTATGATGCCTGATGAATTATTTTTTTTTTTGTATTTTTCTTGTTATTTTATTTAATACATCATCTAGCTATGTTTTGAACGAAGCAAGTCATATTTTTTCTAAAATGTTACCTATAGGACAAACCCATGAGAAAATATCGTGCTCCGCCTATGTTTCAACGCTAAAATAAATATTTAAATAATATAAGACCACTATTTTTTCCAATGGTTCATATAGTCGCATAGATACCCCTAACAAAAACATAAAAACAGTTCGAGTCGGTTGGTAGTCGAATAGTTTAAGAGGCACCACGACGTTGCTATCACAGTTGCAGGTTCAATCCCCAGGTGGGAAGACCGTAGGCCACCTATACTTGTAGATAGAGTTGGCTTGACTCAATGTAAAAGATTGATATCTGTTAGCGTTTGACCATTTTCCTAATTAATGAGGCGAACAGTAGTTAAGGCTTACCGACGTAAATCGTTCTTGGACGCAGATGAGACATAATAATAATACGCTGCCCCTTTTCTACATAAGTCTTATTAACTAATCATCGCGATTAGAATGATAATTTTATGTTGCGATTATTGGTGATGATTAGTAATTATTGGCAATTATTGTATATTACTAGATTCATTTGTTATCTAAACTGTAGTTGCTTAGATAGGTACAATCTATTGAAATAAAAATGGCAGATTCATTTGTTATCTAAACTGTAGTTGCTTAGGTAGGTATAATCTATTGAAATAAAAATGGCAATGGTTTTGGTGAACGAAAACAACTAAAAACTAATGTTGAAAGTTGAAAGTAAGTTCCATTACAAATTCGTTAGCAGGTCGAAATAAATCGCCAAATTCGTTTTAAAGAGTGCCATTATTATTGCAATATTTTGAACATATGAGTATTTATTATAAAACAGAAATTTACTTCTACAAAACCAGAGTTTAACTTCACTGCTACCTGTATTTAATGACTATTTTTCCTCAAATTATATAGGGTGTTCTTAAAATATAGTTCCAAACTTCTACTACATATAGAACTCATTAAAGTAAGCCAAAAAGTTCCTATTAAGATGTGGCTTATAATGCATTTAAGGAGATTACATAGTCTTAAAAAGGTATATACAAATCAAATTGTTTATTTTTCCTGTTATTAACAAATCAATGGAAAATAAATAGAAAAATTTACGAAACACATATTTTTTCGTCGAATAATTTGAACCAGTCCATTTTTCGTTATTTACGACATAGGCGTCCCGTTTATGGGTATGAAAAAGGTATTAGACTTGTAATTTTTTTCTTTCACGTATTTTTCAATTTTCCAATGTTTTTTAACATGTTTGCGTAAAGAGTCGTCATTGTTTAAATCGATACTGGCGAAAGTTTTCTAGAAAATTGAGTTTGAGGTGGACAGTCATTTTCAAACTAAATTTACTCGAAAACTGTTGATTTAACAAAGACAGCATTTTTACGTAAAAATATTAAAAAAACACCAATTTATCGAACAAATTGTATAAAAGTTGAATGTACAAATTTTCAGGTCTGACACCCTTTTCATCCCCCGAAACGGAAAGCCTATGATTTGAAAACCAAAAAATGGACTAGCTTATATGTTAATCGACGTAAAAAGTTATGTACGTTTGTCTATTTATTATCTCCATAACAGAAAAAACCCAGTTTCATTTGTACCCTCTTAAAGGCATAACCTCTTAAGGGTGCATTTATAGCCACATGTTAATGGAAACTTTTTAGCTAATTTTAATGAGTTCTACACGCTATAAAAGTTTGGAACCCTATTTTAAAAACATTCTGTATACAATTGCACAAGAATAGCATGTTCCCATGAAAGAAAATTAAAGGTAACAAAATTGTTAACTTTCAACAATGTATCTATAGAATATTGCTGTAATTTTTCTCGAAGCATCCTTGTCATATTCTGGCGCCGCAATACATTAACGGGTAATTTTTAGTTTTTTTTTTTTTTGTTTTGTGGATGTCAAAGTCGAAGTACCCAATTAAACGAGATTGCAGGCATTAAGGGTTAGGCCTCGCGATGTTTATGAAGGAGATGATTCAGCTACTGGTTAAAGGTTAACCCCGGGTTAATAAATATCCCAGTGTCCTTAAAAAGTAAATTAGTGGCTTACAGATGATCCGCTAATATTATTCATTAAAAGTGAGGCGGGCATAAAACGTTTCCGTGAAAAAGCCGGGCCGTATTAAAACGACACCAAACACATAAATAAGCCGTTTTATGGCTGATAAATTATGCATCAATCTTAAAATATACGGTTTATTTGTGCCGGGCAAAGTTGATCGGTCGATTAAGAAGAAGAGGAGGAGAGATAGTCACCGGCCGAGATGTACCACCACGCAGTGCCGCAATAAATGCGTCTTATAAATTGCAGCGCGATAAATAAGTAACTTTATATTCTCCACACAATCAAGTATCCCACTTTACATCCCAACGAAACAATAAAATCACTAAAATATGATTGAGAAATGGGTTTTTATTTTGCGAAGGAACACGGCCTGTCTATAATAAATATCTGGCTAACATATGTTGGGATCAGAGGCGAATAGGGGGGCATAATTTGTGTGACAACCCCCCGCCATCACGTCTCCGGAACATTATACAAATATTTGGTTAGCGGCCACCTGACTTATACCTCATTTCGAAGTAGTGCGCAAAGTGGTAACGAAAGTAAATCGGAAGCATACTTCCAAAATGCTGTTTGTTCATTACTGCAAATTATCACAAGACGTTGATTTGTGTTGCTCAAGTACCAGACCAGATCAGGGAATTTTAATACAATCTGGCAACAGTGTCTCAATCTACTATGCTAAATGCGTTCAGCTCAATAATTTGGGCACTTACCAAATTTTGGGTGGAATTATACAGTATGCGCCAAAAGTATGGAATAAATACAAAAAAAAACGAAACAATTATTTTTTGGGAAAAATCCTCGAACAGGTCGATTTTTAATTTAAAAAATACATATTTTAGCGTAAAATGCGATTTTCACATGTCATTTGTTTTGGAATAATGACGTCATCGATTTTTTTTAAATGGCAACACCATATTTTTTTCCTTTATTCTGAAAGATCGTTTAATTCTCTATCAGACAGTACTAAAATTTTGCCCTCTTACATAGGAAAGTTTTCGAGTAAATGACGATTGAATGTTAGAAAACGTAAATTTTATCCATAAAAAAGTAACAATTCTGAGGTATGTAAAATAAAATATAATTGATTAAATTTTATACTTAAATTAAATGTTCGAATTGCCATCCACCAACTTCTTGAGAATGCGCAAGTCTGTGAAGAAATTCTTCTTGCACATTATGAATGATTTTTGGGGTAACTCTGCGTATTTCGTCCCGAATGAGATTTTGAAGTTCTTCTAAATTACGTAGTTTATTAATGTACATTTTTGACTTCAAGTATCCCCATAAAAAATAGTCAAGAGGTGTAAGATCTAGCGATCTTACAGGCCATTCTATCGGTCCGTGTCTACCGATCCACCTCCCAGGAAAACCAAAAAATCTCGTACAGGGCGCGCATAGTGCGGAGGTGCACCGTTTTGCTGAAACCATATGGTATCGTCAGGAATGTCAGGGCATTATCGTTAGGAAAAATTACTGCAAGGGCTGGAACAAGGTCATTTTCTAGAAACTCTAAATATCTTTGTCCTGTAAGGGTTGCTTCAAAGAAGAAAGGCCCTACTATTCTGTCGTCAACTATTCCAGCCCACACATTTAATTTCTGAGGGTGTTGGGTATGTGCCTCTGCCATCCAATGAGGATTTTCCTGACTCCAATATCTGCAAGTTTGACGGTTTACTGTACCATTCAGACAAAATGTGGCCTCATCTGAAAAAAGTATTTGCCGGTGTATATTTCTATTTCCTTCACATATATCCATTTTTCGCAAAAGTGTAAGCGGCGATCGGGATCATCTTCATTGAGTTCCTGCACAAGTTGAATTTTGTAGGGATGATATCTTTCCTTCCTCAAGATACGTAGCACTGTGCTCTGACTAGTGTAATTGTTTAATGCAACCAATCGTGAAGAATTATGAGGATTATCCACCATACTTATCAAAATATTCTGTTTCTGATTTTCATTAATGCTTGGACGTCCAGGTTTTGGAATATTTACAACATTGCTAGTTTCTCTAAATTTAGACTCTACCTTACTGACTGTTGATTGGCTGATAGGGCGATCTGGATATTTTTCATTAAATAAATCGCAAACTTCCTGCTGAGTTCTAGTTCCCGCATCTGACAAGAATTAAAATTTCAATTCTTTGAGTAACAGTTAAATGTGCAATAATACTTTAAATTGAATAATAATTTCTATGTCGCTTACAATACTTATTAGAAAGTCGGTGTGACAATGACACTTTGCAAAGATTTTCATCTACGTAATCCATAAAAGAACTATGGAATTCGAAAAACTAAACTTAATAACGTTTTTGCTTTATTTTAATTGATTTACGTTTTCTAACATTCAATCGTCATTTACTCGAAAACTTTCCTATGTAAGAGGGCAAAATTTTAGTACTGTCTGATAGAGAATTAAACGATCTTTCAGAATCAAGGAAAAAAATATGGTGTTGCCATTTAAAAAAAATGGATGACGTCATTACTCGAAAACAAATGACATTTGAAAATCGCATTTTACGCTAAAATATGTATTTTTTAAATTAAAAATCGACCTGTTCGAGGATTTTTCCCAAAAAATAATTGTTTCGTTTTTATTGAATTTATTCCATACTTTTGGCGCATACTGTGTAATTTGTCTGTTGTAAAGAGAATTGTAAGAGCTTTCATAATAAATATTACTCAACCCCCAATGCTATTTAAATATTTTGGGGTGATGCTTGCCCTTATTTGGGTGTGAAAGTGACGGAGTCAAAAATACCAGCAAAGAATGTCCCCCTTTAATCTAAAATCGACGGGTCTGAGCGTTTTTTTACAACCTTGACGCAGTTCCTGAAAATAGCTCTGTTTCGTTTTCATTTGACCGCTCTGGATATCGTGACACGTACGCTGGACATTTTAATGAAATTTAGAAAACGAAATCGTGCAACGAAAATCGCAACCGACAAGCTACAATATGACTTTCAAATACTAACTGATTGTTCGGCGGAGTTCAAGCGCTCTATTGTCATATATGATATTTAATGGTTGAAATTACGTAGAAATTCTTAAATTAACTGATTTTTTTCATATCAAACCGAATAATTTGATAATTTTTTTGTCTCTAACATTTTACATTCGAAGAATTCGTGCTGAAAAGACGGATTTAACTATTCGAAAAGTGTTACGGAATAGTTTATTTGCTGTAGATTTCTACAAGAATGCAACACTTTAAAACGGATAAGCGACGTTTTCTTTAACAGTACAAAATAAGTATTTGCATTACTTTAAAATTCAAAAGTTTAACAGCATTAGTTTTTTTTTTATTTTTAACCAGAGCTGTGGGCAGAAATTTAATCAGTACCTTTTCCTATTTTATGAGAGCCATTCTGGTAGTGAAATTCATACAATTTCAAACTTTAAGAAGCTTTAAAATTAAGCGTTGTAAGTGTCAATCCAGTTGTACAGGGTGTTTCAAACCCTGCATAAATGTCACAAAATAGTTGTCATTACTCAATACGAACATCATACGTATAACTTTTGCACTTACAAAATGTTTTTTCATTCAAAAAGAGTTGATATATTGTTAATTTACGGCGAGTTACAAAAAAATTCAAGAAGAGCTGTAGAGTTATATAGAGAAAGGTATCCAGAGCGCTTCATTCCTCAACATAGAACAAGATTGGAGGCGATTTTGCGATGAAATGAAGATGCATTTTCTGTTCAGAAGAATCAAATAATTGACCGAAGGGTAAGAGACAATGTCAATACACATGTATTTTGAACAAAATCTACGAACTTCTATACGGCAGGCTAGCCGGAAACTAATTTTGGATAAATCAACCGTTTAATGAATTTTAGATCAAGACCAATGGATATCATGACTACAGAATCAACAATTTGGAGTATTTGCTTAAGCGTCACATTGAGAACAGACTTCAATTTTAAATCAAATTATAGTAACGTAGAAAATGTTGATCAGAAATTTTTCCGGCACGTTCTTTGGACGAACGAAAGTTGTTTTGTCAGTAATGGTTTGCCAAACAGGCCCAACGAACACTACTAATCCACTGAATATTCCCACATTGCAAACTAACGCAAACATTCCTGCGGCTGGAATTATTTGCAGGTCTGTATATTGAGTTGCTAACGGGGTGGTAGGCGGACGAAAAACAAATGGTCAACGTTAATTCTACCAGAATGGCCAAATATGTCACCCATTTGGCGTGTGCTATCATCTGTTAAAATTACGGCACTCGAACCTCTAACACTCTGTGTATTGATTTTGGTTTATATTGTTGATATTACAGCTGTTAGCTTGAAAGCACTCTTCAGGCAAGGCTACATTTCAAATAAGAGGATATTTAGATTTTCGGACCCTGTATAATCAAACTTACTTATACAGGGTTAACTTATGACTAAATATAAATATTTTAAGAGTGGATAATTAAAAATAAGAATTAACGGAATCTTTATTTATCGCCGCCACTGGTCTTCTGTCAGCCGCGAGGTTAGGTATATTCGGCCAAAGTCAAAGGTAGTGTCAAGTCACCTCGTTGACACGTGTATCAATTTACGCCGCTTTGAAAGAAAACAAATTATTTACGAAATATAGATTACCTCTATTATTTAATGATTTATAAGAAACATGATATGGATATTTATTTCCAGGATTTATATTTGGAGATTTTCAGAAATTGAATCATTTTCTGTTTTCTTACTTTTTAAAGTTTAAATTATAACTTGTCATTGCAAAGATTTTTATACTTGCTGGAGACCTCACCTTCCCTCAACCGTTATTTTTGTTTAAAGCGAGGTACTTACTAGGTCCGACGATTACAACCAAGTGGATTACCTTCGTTGGAAAAAACCACAAAGGATAACAAAAAAATACATGCAAATCTACACAAATACATATATAAACACTGTCACATGTTTATCGCCAAAGCATTACAGTAGTTGCTCTATGTAATTAAAAGGGGATTCAGCATAATATTTCGTCTACTAAGAAAAGGTCTTTGGTATTACGCTTCCACACGATAGTAGGGACTTGTCATACTTTCCATAAATCAGCGCCTTATCCGTTATCTAGGCATTTGAATACATGTTTGTACATATTAAAAAAATACGAGAAAAATTAAATTTGTGGAAAATAAGTACTGAAAAATTGTTTCAAACTAATTTTTTGACAGCATCTGATGCAGTCGCCATCTGTACGCCACTATTATAGTCTATTTGGAAATGAAAGAGAGTAACAAAACCCCGAGATAAGAACCGGCCATGGACGTGGTAATATTTCGTTTCAGGTAATTATCGGGTAACACTAATGCTAACAGGTAATGGGTGTACATTAGTATATTTTACTGGATACATCATAGGCCAATGTATTGTGACAGATCAATCCAGCCTTAGAGTTGAATATACGAAGACGTGCTAGTGCAGTAGAGTAAAATTCGACTTGTGTTTAGTGACTATTGTGCCAGTGGATATAATATTGTTTGGGTAAAATGTCGAGCTTATCAGATTACGCACCTGCTAAACGCGTGAAAAGATGTGCGCTGTCTCAGAATGAGAAGATTATTATATTGAATGTATTTAATGCATTGAAACACCAAAATCCTACCAACAGTGTTGACGACATCGTGGAAAACTGTTCCAAAATGACAGGGATTGGAAAATCGCCTATATACAGACTTTTAAAGGAAACAAAAAATGAACAAGATACTGCAAATTCCCCAAAATCATCTACAGGGAGGTCAAAAGTCGTTATAGATGATTTCTTAAAAAATGTCTTTCGCAGAAAAGTACACTCATTTTATTTTAAGAAAGAAATACCAACGCTAAACAAAATTTTAAGTGAACTTTCAGAGGACAACGATTTGCCAAAAATCAGTAGAAGCAAATTATGGGCCGTCTTACGAGAGTTGAATTTTTGCTAGGAAAAGCAGAACAGGAAGTCAGTTCTTATCGATATAAAGATGAAATTATTTGTTGCCGAAAATCCTACTTAAGATCAATTAGAAAATTCTGTGACGAAGGGAGGAATATTTATTATCTAGACGAAACTTGGTTCAACGAGGAATATACTGTAATAAAAGTATGGCAAGATAAAAATGTAAAAAGTTTTCGACAAGCATTTTTGGATGGACCTTCAACAGGGTTATAATAATAATATCTCTACCCCTCATTCTAATCACGAGGATTTACCAGAAGTCGAAGACTTGTGCAGGAGAGTGGGTGGCATATTATTATTAAGCAGGCCGCATTTGCGCCCAGGAACGACTTACGTTGGTAGGCCCTAACCACCATTCAGTGCAGGAATGAGGGAAACCTGGAAAACCTCATTAATTAGGGGGGTACTCAAATGTCAACCAGTATCTACCTCTCACATTGACCCAAACCAATATTCCTCCACCCGACCTACCATACTCGCAGAGAGAGTGCCAATCTCTCCACGAATATAGCTTATATACGGTATACCGGCTGCGGGGGTCGAACCCACAGCGATCTAGTCACCTCGATTCAAGTACTGACGCCTTAAACCGCGCGACCACTGACCGATCCTTCAAGGCACCTTCAGGTAAAGGGCAAATATTAATAGTGATACATATAGGTAGTGCCAGTGGTTTTGTAGATGGCGGTTTACTTTTATTTGAATCTAAAAATACAGGTGACTATCACGAAGACATGAACGCAGATGTTTTCTAAGAGTATTTTACACAGATGTTGGATCTTATTCCTCCGGGGTCTGTAATTGTCATGGATAATGCCAGTTACCATCACGGCAGACCGAGCGGACGCCTACGACTGTTTGGAGGAAAGCCGATATAATTCAATGGTTATCCGGAAAAAACATTTCTTTTGAAACAAATATGGCAACAAATCGCCAAATAACGGTACTACGGTTAGCACCTTATCACTGTGAACTTAACCCAATCGAATTAGTCTGGGCGCAGGTAAAACGAGATGTAACGCGAAATAATACGACGTTTAAATTAAGTGACGTAAAAATTTTGTTAAAAAATTCCTTGGAACGAGTAACTGTAGATAACTGGCAAAGATGTATACATCATGTACAAAAAGAAGAGAAGAAAATGTGCAAACTCGATAATTTAATTGACGTTACTGTGGAACTTATCGTTATCAATCCAGGAGACGAAGATAATTCATAGGAATATTCAGAGGATAAATTTTAATATACCTACTTTTTTATTTTTCTCTATTGTACATTTATACAACACTACATTTACTCTCCATAATTTGAATTTTCAAAATACATATATTTTTGTGTGGAATAAAAGTCTATTCATTAAATTTAAATAAATATTTTGATAATAATATTGAATAATTTTATTTGAATTACTAAAAACCCTCTTAACCCGGTTATGATGCTTAAAGTAGCCTCTAGTTTTGACATGCTGTTTTCATATTGTTTACTTATAAGAGAAATGGACCGAGAAAAAATTGTCGGTGATTAAATTTTAGCTACCTGCTACAATTTAGTACGGTTTTTAAAAGTACACCTCATCTATACCGATAATACATAATATAAAAATATTGAATATAAGCACCATTACTACATTTATTTACAGTTTGCATACATAATAAGCTTTTTTATTACTCTCTTTCATTTCTAAACAGACTATAGCAAGGTGTATTTCACGCCGATAAATTTTTGAACTTGTGTTGTTGGGGAATTAAATTCTGTTAATTTTAAAAATAGCAACAATATTAACAATAATCCACGATGTTTGCAGTGTTCTATAAAAATGTTTCTTCGACTCTTAGAATATATTATATTCTAAGCTTTGGTCATGTTCGTTGATGTTTGAAGAGTATGCAACTAGTAAAGCAATATTCTAGGTTATTTTAGAACAGATAGTGACTAATTTTAACCGTTTTATACTTATAAAAGAATTTATGTCGGGTATGTTAGTGGATAATTATTACGGATCTGCAATGTGTGAAAATATATTTTTGGTAGTGTGCAAGGAAGGAACGAAGAATTAATGCAAAATATTACAACCAACCGGATTAAATGTTACTATTATCTATCAGCTCCTTAAGTATTATTATTCATAAAATGTTTATTTTCCTCGTTTCTACATTTGACAATGCAACGCTGTAAAAAACGACCTCCTGGTAGTTAATATATGAACGTCTCGGACGATGATTGATTGTTATAGGCGCTAATTTTCCGTAGAAAAATGGGATTTTGCCCCATTTTTTTAAACATCGATCTATAATTCCGAAATATTTTATTATCTTTTATTCCTCCCTGAGCAAGTGGTTAAAATTTTTGTACTTAGTTAACCCTGTATAGCCGATCAGAGCTACTAAACCTGCTATACAAATAGGTACTTTTATATTTCAGGAAGTTTTCGATATACTCTCTTCTAAAAAAATTCTACTTCTGTAACTACTAGATATACAAATGTTCGTAGTTGGTTATAATTGAATTATAGAATGATGACTTCTTTTCAACGCTATGTAACAAGAAAATAGTTTTTAAATCTTTTAATAAATACAAATGTTACAGGTGTGGCTAGTCCTTATATAGAATGCCACATGCAGAATGATTCAATCAAGAAACAAGTTCACCATGGAAACAAAGATGGCTAAACAAAAAAATCTATTTATTACATTTTTTCGCTTCAAGATAACAATCTCACCCTGTATATAGCTGCGACAAAAATTCAGACGACTTACATCATGCGAACAAATGAATAATTATATTTTCATGAAAATATTTAAGAAACTGCAACTGAAAATAATAAAATTATATACTACACCAAATGTTTGCACTACATATTGCACTAAATTACAAAAATGATGCGACAAACTATCGAAAAATATGTTAATAAAAATAATTACGTAACGTCACTGTGATGTATGTCGTATGACTTGATATTTTTGAAGACATCAAACACGAAAATAGATTCAAGAATCAATTGATTGCACTCGATCTAAAATAATTGGTAGCTGAAGTAAAGAGTAATAAATTTCTTGGTCACCAAAATGGGGTTCTTGCGTTAATGGCATGCATTTTTTAAATGCCCAGCCCGACCTCGGCATAAAACCTCGCCTCGGCGCCTTGGAGGTACTTGGACGTCTCAAAGGCTGACGGTTAATGCAATATAGATTAAAGTGTTGGGTTAATCTCCGTGGAGAGATGTATGGCCAACTTGATCTTCCCGGACGCCGCAACAAGGAACAGCCGCACTGACCTTCTTTAAATATTTACCGACCACTGACGGAACTTTTCAGCAGCTCCTAACCCAAAATTAAAAATATACAACGGCTCTCGGACATCGCACCTGCAGACCAAGGTAGTCGTTATTTTGTAGATATTACCTAATAAGAAACTGCATTACAAAAATGACATCGACTGAATTGATGAGAGTTATCATTTATTAGTATTTTAGCCAATTTTGGAGCCGACTCTATAACCATAGTCTACCCTAATGGTCAAGCAATTCTAATTCACGATATCTTATGTGACAAGTTGCGCGCGCAATCTTTGTTGATTATCACGCTTCTTTTAGTTAACTTTAAAATTACAAATCAACATACGTATTAAAAAAATCGTGTTATCATTTTATTGTTTTGTAATGTGTGCGTATTATCTTTTTCTTATAATTTGCTGACAAATGATATAACAATGTGATAATAATGAACTTGTGTAAACAAAATTCGGCGAAATGCATAGAAATTTCCTTGTAGAATTTATCCCTTTGCATGATGATGTTTTCTTAAAGGCTGATGCACCCAGTAGGTGAAGGTTCTTATTGGCATAGTATTAAAATATAATGCTGAAACTGAATCATTTCCTTTAACTTTTAGAAGGGAAATGGGCTAGAGAATAAAAACCGTGGATTGTAGCGTATCACCGTATTGCATAGACCGTAAAAAATAATTTACATCAATTCAAGTGTTACTAGTTTTTTAATCTACGACAGTGTCACTACACATTCAGCATCTTCATTTGGGTGAAATTATAGCCTTCATATTGATAGTCACTGCCATTATATATTCATAATAACACGCAAATTTTAAATTAAAAAATCCATCAATGCTTGAAACGTTACCCAACCACCATGCCTCTTAATAGTTAATAAATCTGATTCAAGCAACGACGCAGATGATCCACGAAAATGTTCAATATATTGTTTAGGATTTGGAAGACCCAGGCACATGCAATATGTGAGGTAATGAACTATATAAAAAAAGAATAATGATAAATGCAGGAGGATAGAGAAGATAGTGCTTATATACTGTTGTTGTTCACATCTGTACTGTATTACAAGAATATCCATGTGAATACTTTACGTACTCTACATTATTTTTTCTAAAAATACATAATAACGCTGTGCAATTAGATTTCATGTGTATAAATACACAGATTTACTATGAAAAAATGTATATTGATAGGTAGATTTGAATGTATATGTATCTACATATATAAGTGGTTGGGAAGTCAATGTCTGCTAATTGCTAAAATATATTTAACTTACTTTTATAAAATTCAAAACTCAGTTAAAAAATTAGGATAATTCAGCTGTTCGCAGGATTCCTTCTAAAATTATACAGATTCAAAAGCATGTGTTATTGAAAATGGTGATAATCTCCAATAAATTTCATGTCTGAAAACTTCGGAAAATATTAATTGCTTTTTGTCATCAATCAAAGTGTCCTTGACAATTAAACCAAATTTATATGAAAGATGCGTGGCCAGTATTAAAATTATTAGTCATACGGAAACTGATATAAATACAAAAAAATACAAGAGCAGACCAACTCACCTAGAAATATGATAATTATGGAAGAATAACTCCACTACCAAAATAAATATGTATTTAGTTCACGGTGGAATTATTCTTCTCATTACTGTAAATAAAATTATCTCGGCTATTATAAACAAGTGATATCAATGAACACGTATTAGAACATCAACCTTTCGACTTAAAAAAAAATATAGAATATTGGGACACCGTGTATTGAAAAGTATGTTTAATGATGTGTAAACATTTATACAGGGTGAATCTTAAATAAGTACAAATATTTTAACTGCTGGTGTAGTTCGTCATTTAAATCAGTCTAGTGAAAGCCATTTTTAAAAATTTCTAATAATTACGGAGATATTAATTTTTTAAAAAAATACCCACATTTTGAGGGCCGCTGGCTGATTTTTCATCCAACAACGTAATGAAACATATGATTTGTTGCGAGGTTGCCATATCTCCTCCAATATAAATATTACGTTTCCTTTAACGTAATAGTTCTATTTTAAAAATACTTGTTTTAAGCATAAGTACAATAAAATTGGGTATATAGTATGATACGCAGCAATATTAACATAAATTTTATTACTAACCTTACTATACTTCAACGATTAAAAATGAATTTCCGCAAGTTCAATACTACCGTAAAATATTTAGGAAGATATTACGTGATATTACTATGTCCAATGTTCAAAAATTATTCATAAACGTGCACACAAGCTTACCTGTTTGTTAAAAAATTAACTATTTAATCAGTAATCCACATTTCACAAGTTAAATGTCATTGTACACTGTTAGAAAGGGACACAAAACACAATTTCCTTAAGTTATTTTATGAAGAATAACGAAAAACTATGCACGCGTTTTTTATTTAAAATGGAAAAAATGTCAACTTTTAGCAAATTTTATTGCTATTTTCATGCATTATGTGGGGTTAACAAGTTTGACTTGGGCTTCCGATAATCTGTCATGACAGTCAATGACAGTTTGATAATAAAAAATAATATAAAATGTTACACTTGACAAAATTCGCTAAAAGTTGAGATTTTTTCTTCCTTGAAGCAAAGACATTTGTGTAATACTGGCAACACTGTGAACCACACGTTCAGTCTGCAGCACTATGACTCATAAAAGTATGAAGGGTCGGTCTAGGCCAGCGGTCCTCAACAAGTTTTCTACTGAAAAATTACGAAATTTATTTAAAATTTCACTTTTTTATTTCTGATTTTTTTGTAAAAAAACTATTAATTATGTGTTCTACACACAAAACTATACTGCTGGTTAAAATATTTGTACTTATTTAAGATTCACCCTGTATACTACAAACACCTCCTGACTAATTTTATTTTTTATTTCAATATGACAAAATATAGAAAAAAAAATCTTAAAAATGCCATTAACAAATAGTTTCTGACAATACGTAAATGCAAAACCAGTTCACTTAAAAGGAGAAGTTTACGTAAAAGTTGCAATTACGTATTTATATGTGGTAATAAATTTGATAGAAGAAACTTGAAAATGGCCTCGGTTTGAGAGCGTCTTTACTTTACAAGATACAGACGTAGGTTCATATGAACTGTTTTTTATATATATTTTTTTCAAGTATTGTATAAAGTTGTATGTTTATAATGCACATACATCTTGATATAAAGGCAGGTATTTATGTTTACTCGGTAAAATGTTAAAATTTCTTCTGCATCTACTAAAAAAATAATTAGAAAGTTGAGAATAGCAGAAGATATTGACGTACATCTGTTAAGCAAGCATTGAGGTTTCCCCTGGGGACGAAATCAACGCTTTTCTTGCGTTGTTCTCTCCACCCCTTCCGGGTCAACATTTCAATTTTAATTTAAACTCTGCAGCGCCGGTAGACGAGTAAAACCATCAAACTTGTTAATTACCTGTTTGGTAAAATTCCCTTGAGTATTTTCACTAGTGTAATTTCCAGAAATTGTCGGTATCAGACTTGTGCTCCGCTACGCCTAGCACTCATACTGCTTGCTATCTGTAATTTCCTCTCCGCCAAAGGGCGTGCTACAATGGAACAAACTCGTTATATTTCACTATGGCTGACTTCTTCAATTATAGAAACATCAGATTATTTTGCCGGCGTTCGGCGGTGTGCTAGGTGTGTTTCTGATTCCACCAAACTAACTTTCTCGTACAGAAACTCCTAATTTTTCGAAAAAAAAAAGTTTGTTGAGCGACAGCCACCCCAGACACATGCTGAAAAGGACTTACGGAAGAGCACTTGTCAAATTAATTGCCTGCTTTCCATTTTTCCAAAGCAAATCTATATACAGAACCACACGGAAATAAAGGTATACTAATATCATGATTAATATTCCAACGCTAGATTAGCTTTACTATTCCTCAAATATAGTAATACTTTACTGAAAGATTAATTTATTTTTCAATAAGATTATATATTCTTCATTTAAGAGTAAAAATCACTTGATATCAAGAAAACTACTATACTTAATAATAAGTATAATCACGAATAATATAAGATAATGTTGATTATATAAAGAATTATTTTGTTGTATTCAGATAATATGAATTACTTTGATCAACAATTACTGTTATCTTGAAAATAAAGTTATGTTTTCTTTATTTGAAGTTTTAACTAATATAGTGCATTAAAAAAATAAAACTAAAGTATATAATTAGTATTTTAGTATTCTTGCTATATTTTATTCCTTTTTACTCTACCCACCTTATATAAATTAAATACTACTCATTCATTATTTAATTATTTATTATATATACAAGGAAAGAAAGACTTATAGCAAAATCACCAATTAGCGGCATACTAGACATATACCGTTTTGAGCTTATTAATTCCCCTCAGTATGCCATAGATGGCGAGGCAACCGACGACTTATCCGACAGAAGAGAATCTGAGTAGACGTGATCCAACATAGAACTACATCTTTTGGCCATATTTTGAACCTGGCGGTTCATCTGCACACAAATTTAATACAATTTGTAATTAATAATACGACAATAGTGTCTCTATAGCTTTGGTAATGTTGCATTAATATCATCTATAAATATTATTACTTTGCCGCATTTTAAATTTTGCAGTATGACTGGGGTGCTCTCTTTAAATAAAATAATATCATTTTTGTAGCACTTCCGATTATACCAGAGGTCGCCATCTACTTGATTATTTTAAAAGGAGCACCTTGTATATTTTTGTATATTTGAATTATACGCTTCTTATTAGGGGAACTTTTATAAAGTTTCCTTATATCTATCTCTAATGCTCTTCCTGATAATCATATTCTATTAATTAGACTATCAAAAAAGTTGCTTTTCGATAATCTAATTAAAAATTGCCTATTTTTACATCGTGCAAGCTGAAATAATGATATTTAAAAGATATATATGGGGATGTCTATCATTTGTAAAAGATATTTTACAAAACTGTTTAATTTTACACAGGGTAGTAAAAATTTATTTTCGAATTTGCTTAACTTCAAACCGTCAAAACTTGTTCTTTTTTTTTAAATGGAGCACTTTACATATTTAATCATAAGCTGTTGTAGAATTTTACTCTGTCTATCCATATTACACTTCCCCACGCCTATATCTTTGATTTTTTTTTGTTATTGATGGTTTTTTATCCAATTTCTTACTAGGATGGATATTGCTAGTAAACTTAGAAACAAAAGAATCATTCTTCATCATTTGCTATGTTGAAATTCGACAACAAATTTTCACTATGTGTAACAGTTTTTAAAATATATATAACAAATTATAGGCATCTCCATACCCGTCTTTTAAATATCAATACATAATTCACCTTGCACGAAGTAAAAAAAGGCAATAATTTCGAAGGACTCTATTGAAAATCAGCTTTTTGATATTATTGAAATATCTCGAAACCCAATAGAGATAGATATAAGGAAGTATGATAAAAATTCCCCCTAAAATTATGCGTAGAATCCAAGTATACAAAAATATAAGGGTGTTTCATTTAAAATAAGCAAGTAGATGGTTACTTCCAGTATAAAGTACTGCAAGAATGGAATTATTTTATTTAAAGAGAGTACTCCCGAAAACTCCGAAGCCTAAATTTTCAAAATTGAAATCGAATTAGTCTCTGAAATATTTCAGTGGGTCGTCACCCTAAGACGTACATAGACATAAATTCTTCAAAATTCATTAACAAAATAAGTTTTTATATTCTTTTACTATTCCGTATTAAAGAAAAACAAAGTTAATATTACTTAATTCATCCACCAATTATCTTCCAGATATCTTAACACAGTAGTTCATTCTGTACATTATTAGTACCATTTTTACAAGGGATCCTCGCTATTTCTTCATGAATCACCGACCAAGCAAGTTGATCAACTTTAGGGTCACACCCTTCAGCCATCCATATTTACTGCCGTTGTTTTTTTATGGGTCAAATAAAATTCAATCTGCCGGGCCTCTTAGAGTGACTGGGCAATGTCCGCCGTTCTCCATCGTTATTGCTTTATTGCCCGGAAGAAGCTAAGACTTGTGAATCTTAATTATTACTCCCTCGTTATGGCCTTTCTATTCGCTATCGCCTTTCCGAACGGCTGAATTCGTCAGAGACCGTTCATGGCCTGCTTATTTCTTGTTTCTACTCGGAATATACACAGTAGACGAGGTAGTGCTGTAACTATACATCAAAATCGAAATTTTGAATGCAAATTTGTTAACACATTTTTTATTATTTTAAAAATAATTAGAATAATGGACTGAAAAGGAATTTGTACAAAACTTTATGATTTTTTATGTTAATGGAAAATCAAGGTTACCCTTGGAAACAATTGTAATCATTCTAATGAGGTTCGTAACTATCACACTGATTATTTTCTGTCATTTTTATTTGATAATTGATTTTCAACGTTGTCCAAAATTATCCAAATTAGATGAGCATGCAGTCATACAATTTTTGTACGCTTGCAAATATTTATACGGTCCTACTAAAATCAAACAAAAATTTTGACATTTGTTAAATTAATTTGGTTTGTAGGCTTCCCTGGTAGTTGTTAAAAACTGAACAATTTCTAGATGCCACGTCGTCGGTTCTGCTAGCTTGACGTTTCGTTTCGTGGGCTATGATTTTCACTTATAAATCTTTTCCAAATTCCTAGTAAACCTAGTTCTTCATCTCTTTTAAAATTATTTCCCTTTTCCGGCATTTCTATAGCTTCCTATAGTATGTATCACATACAATCAAAAACCTAGTGGGGAAGACACGATAGTAGATTTAGCAGTAGTAGTAGAGTATGCACCAGATGGACCTTTTTTCCTTCGAGGATCAGGTGACACATTCAACGTATGGCTCCTTGAACTTAGAAGAAATCTTTTTAGTACACATCAGTCGAATGTCTACATCAGGATATCAAGTTCACTATGGAATTGAAAGGAAATAGCACCTTGCCATTTCTAGATGTTCTTGGCAAAAGAAAACCAGATGAAACATTAGGTCACAATGTTTACAGGAAGCCAGATCTGAAAGAAAAACTATACTATTTACGAACGGTTCTCAGAAAAGAATGGATACCTACACGAAAAGGAATATTGAACAAGCCACTAAGAGTACAAAGGAGATGAAGGAAAAGGAGATATATCGAGCAACGGCATATATACCCTGATGCATGGATAAAATAGGGTGGTTTTTGAGAAGACATACCTAATATTAATACAGTTCAAAGAAGATAGGAGCAGAATCTTCTAAGACCAACAGCAAGAGTAACAAACTTCAGGTGTCCCATGTACGTGCGGTAATGTATATATATATATATTGGACAAACATGTGAATATAAGGTTGAAACAACAAAAGAGTCATCTTTGAGAAATCATTAATTATAGAACACAAAGCGAACGCAAGACTTTATAGATTTGAGAGAAACCAAGATTCTGATAAAAAGAGAGAAAATTCTGGCTAAAACTATACAGAGCCATAGAAATACAGAAATGCCTAAATAATTGAACAAAAGATGAAGGCTTAGAGTTATCAGGAATTTGGAAAATATTTATACGTGAAAATGAGGGACCGAAACGTCACAGCTCAATAACTTCAAGCCAGGAACCAGAACATCCAACAGTGCATCCAACAGACTATATAAACACCGAACAGAGAACCTAATCTTCAGTTTCCGAATTCCTGCTGAAGAAAAGAGTGACATGACTCTCGGAACGCCAAGCTACCAGAACCGACGACGTGATATCCATCCCGGAAATTTTTCTTCCGGAAACTTCCTAAATTACTTCATTTTTATTTGAGAAAACATTAAACAAAAAGTAACAAATACTATCAGAAAAATAATCATTATGTAATAGCTGTTTTTTCTTTTCAATGTTCAAATTTCCAGCATCTCAAGTACTAATCTTGAAGATAATTGATGGTAATACATCAAAATTGTCCGCGAAAAAAACAACACTCAAAACTTTTGAAAACACAATATGCCATTGGCAAAAAACTAAATATGTGCTGCTTTAGTAATAATTTAGGAAAAAATTTGTGAAAGTGTGTCCAAATTTGATAAAGAAAACGAATTAATAAATAGATTTTAATAAAAATTAATCAAATGTTCTGGGAAGTAAAAGTGTTTTGGGTGCATACATAGACTTATTTCGAATTCAAATGAGTCGTATTGTATAAGTATTTGATAAAGTGTTAACAATAATTTAGTAGGGCACAGTACATTTTTGCAACTTATTTTTGTTGGAATATAGTTTGAGTTCCAGAAAGTTAAACTACGCTCCATCCGTCCCAAATTCGCTTCCTTCCAAATTTGAGACGGGTCATCTGAAATGCAAACTTCCAATTCGAGGATTTGTAGTGCCCCGATATTATCCGTCTTGGAAGCAATAAAATGGATCTAATAAAGATCCATTAAAAATATCTCAGTGCGACGGAGCAAGAGAGTTATTGTTAAAAGTTGGTAATTTATGGCGTTTACAGATAGTGAAATATAAAGCCCCGATGAACGCGTCGCATTTCCATTCCTCTATAACTTATCGCCGTATGGACTTTTTGTTGGCTTACTTCAATAGTCAGTCGACGAATCAATGAACCATTATGAAGTCCATAAATAATAACTTCTCTGTCGGCTGAAATTTAGAAAAGCGGGCCTTTATTAGCCGGACTAAAATGGCGGAGTAGTCTCCTGCGGACGAATCAGGAGTGGGATATACTGCCGATTGTGGGATATCTGCATATGGAAATTTTTTCAAAATAACTAACCGATAATAGTGAAATTATAATCTAAAAGGTTTAGTCCTGAAGACTATAAACTCACATCAAGTACTATACAATTGGCATTTAGTATAAAGTAAGACCAATTATTATTCGTTCACTATTATTTTAAAGTAATTCATGTAATTTTATAAATATTCTATAAATTTAATTAAATTAGCAATATTATGTATTTTTACCGCGTCCCGATCCAGTAATGGTCGGCTTGTCTGTACAATCAAGTGCGTTATAGATATTGCAGTGCAGTTGAAATTAAAGTGGTACGAGAAATTTCAAGTGTATGTACGGTTTAGTTATGCTGAAAAATAATGTATGAGGGGTTCTCTGAAGATGATTCAACAAATATTACTATTTGAAAATATTGCTATTCATTTATGCATTTCACTAACTTTTCTCATATATTGCATACTTTAATAATTTCTATATTAATAGTGCAATAACACTTCTAACTAAAGAGGCCTGTAAGGAGAAAACTTGTGCGAGTTGTGTCAGACACTGCTGTCGTTAGTCTAAACAGCATTGTGAGTCAATGTTACTGAATTTGCTCAAGAACTCAAGCAACTCAGACTTTTCAAAAATTTCCAATTTGTTTCGATAATTGACGAGTGAACAGTGCGAGTTCAATAAGGGGAAGAACAAGGTTTGGATAAATACGGAAATACAAATGTTAATAATCCTGTACGAAGAAAATTCTGTTCTGAGGGATGTGCATTCTGTAAGTTACAGAAACAGAAATAAAAACCAAGAAGCGGTAACATTAATTGCATCACAATTTAATACAGATATTAACGTATTAAGCTTAATACAGATGAAGCTTTTTTACCTTAATAACGAAACATGTTTGGACATTTGTGTTTATAAAAATTTCTCATCAACATAATGCCATTTAATTAAAATAATAGGTATTTATTTCTATAGTAAAAGTATATATGTATATACAAGGTGTCCCAAAATAGAAGGCCATACCATTAACCACATTATTCTTTGCACAAACATAATGCGACTTTCCTTATGCAATTTTTTATTTGGACGTCCCTGTTTCGATATACTGGGTGTTAAAGTTACATTTTAAAAAACTATTTTTGTTAATAATCCCATTGTTTTGTAAGATACACACTTGAAATTTTGCACGTACTTTTATATTATTCCGGCACATTTATCATGTAATTTTGATGAAAAAATCGGAGGACGAATGGAGGTAACTGAGGGATGCTATACCCTTTATCCCCTCCAATTATTTATAAGTACGTTTATGCAGCATTTTCTAGAATTATCAAACGTAGAATTTTCTTCTGATCATTTTATCTCTTTTGTAAATTTTTGTTTAAATGCTCCGTTTTGGAGAAAAACGACATGAATTGATGGGTTACAAATATCTTAGCGGCCGATGAATATCAGGAAAAAAATAGTGAGCTCTGAAAACAAATGTCCATCTTGTCAACATAATGACATTAGAAAAGTAGTAAGTGGTTATTAAGTTTTTAATTTAAGACAATATGGCTAATAGAGTGACAGTAGTTAATTTGACATTTGCAGATATGGCAGATATGCATTTAATGTTAGATAAGTTCTGCACTAACGATGATTTTACCTCATCATCAATTACTTTTACGAAAAAGTATTACCACATTGTAAGAAAATGTTTTCGTGAAACATTTTGACAGTACAAAAAAGTAACAAAAACACTGTTTTACGTTTTGCTAGTTTTGAAAAATTATAATTTGAAATAAAAAAAATAAATTAAAAATATTTTTTTTAATTATAATTTATTATGTTTATTAGGAAAATGCAAGCCTAGCAGAGCGACGTTGGGCACAAACTGATCTCAACAGACCACATCCTAAAAGAAAGTTTTTCTCAAATTTGGATCGACATCTTCGTGAAACCGGAAAGTTTATGGATCAGAAGTCCGGAATTTGCGGCCGACATAGAAAATTAAGCCCTGAACAAGAAGAACAAATCTTAGCACTGGTAGCAGAAGAACCAAGCACAAGTACAAGGATTGTTTGTCAACAAATAGAAAATTATACAAAAATGGATGTTCATCGGACTTTAAAAACCCAACTTCTGTATCCGTATCACATCCAACGGGTGCAAAATATTCTTCCCCAAGATTTTGCTTCTAGGATGCAATTTAGTCGTTGGTTGTTAACACAGCTTGATGCAGATAGGGACTTCGTAAGGAAAATTCTGTTCACGGATGAGGCAAGCTTTACAAGAAATGGACTGACAAACATGCATAACAGCCACGTATGGGCAGATTTGAATCCCCATGCAACCATTGTAACACACCATCAATTTACATTCAGGGTTAATGTCTGGGTGGGAATAGTGGATAATTTTCTGTTGGGTCCCCTTTTCATACCAAACAATTTAAATTCAACATCATTTTTAAATATTCTGCAAAATGAATTCCGCGATGTTTTACATGATCTTCCTGTTATCGTACGTGACGGTATGTGGATGCAGCTTGCTCCACCCCATTATGGTAGTAACGTCAGGCAGTATTTAAATATCCATCTATTTCCCAATCATTGGATTGGTCGAGGACCAGACGCACCTATTCAATGGCCACCACGATCTCCTGACCTTAATCCATTGGATTTTTTTTTCTGGGGTACTATGAAAAATATGGTTTATGCTGCAGAAATAAACGACGTTAACCATCTCAAAGAGAGAATAGTAATGGCAGCTGATGAACTTAGGCAAAAGGAGAATATATTTCAAAATATAAGGTTTTCGCTGCTTAAAAGGGCACGTACATGTATTAATGAGGAGGGTGAGCAAGTAGAACATTTGTTAAATTAGTAGTAATTAATTAATTATTTTATTTAATGTTATTTAGGTAAAAAGTTATTATGTTGATTGTTCATTATTACTATTACTAAATGAGACTGTTATTTTTTAGATGATAAGAGAACTGAATTATAAATTTTAATGACATATTATTTTTTCAATTTATAAGCATTCCTCATTTTATAAAATTTAGAATTATCCATTTTGTTTTAATTAGCAAATATTCATTCAGTAAGTATTACGATTTGCCATAAAATTTCATTTTCACTTGAAAATGATAGTGAATGATAGATTTATGGGCACTACAAATTACCGTTTTCCTCCAAAACGGAGCTAAACAAAAAATTACAAGAGATAAAATGATCAGAAGAAAATTCCACGTTTGATATTTCAAGAAAAAGCTGCATAGGCGTACTTAGAAATAATTGTAGGGGATAAAGGACACTGCATCCCTCAGTAACCTCCATTCGCCCTTCGATTGTTTTCACCAAATTTACATGATAAGAACGCTGGAATAAGATAAAAATTCGTGCAAAATTTCAAGTGTATATCTAATATATATAATACAATAATACAATGGGATTATTAACAAAAATAGTTTTTTAAAGTGTAACTTTAACACCCTGTATATTGAAACAGGGACGGATAAAAAATGGCATAAGGAAAGTCACATTATTTTTGTCCAAAGAATATGTGGTTAATGGTATGGCCTTCTATTTTGGGACACCCTGTATAAGTATAATTTTAACATGCTGCACTAAATGAATAATTAAATTCTAATTTTACAAAGAATTAGCAAATTTACATATTATGTAGGAGTATACGTAATTTCCATAGTAAAAATACATACATGTTATCTGTTTAATTAGATACATTGAAATTTTACAGAGTATTAGTAACTTCACAAATCGAAAGAAAAATTGCCATGGATATTATGGACATAAAAAAGCGAATGATAATCGTGGTACATTTACATAAATCATTTTTTGAGTGTTGCCCAGTTGAACAGACCACCACTGGATTAGTCCCGCGTGCTGTGAACAGAGCAGGTAGAGCAGAAATTCCAATCGGTAGAAATATGACATCACTAAATAATTCCGCAAATATTATCGAGGCAAACAGTGCATAATGCGGTATATAAATTAGCGTGCATTTAGTAAAACGAGAGGCGAAGGGTCAATCGTGATTTGCCGCGCAATCATTTCAAATTAAAAGCTCTGTAGTTCAAGCGCATTTTCGGATTATCGTGGAGCTTTTGGGGGGCACGGGGAGCATGTATTGTATGTATATGCACCTCACGCGCGCAAAGGTTAAGCTAAATATATCCATATTTACAGGGTGTTGCATTACGTACTGGAAAAACTTAAAGAACAAGTTCCTAAGGTAATTCTGAGTACAAAAATTATAATATAAAATAGTACATTATACTATAAGGGAGAGAAATGCGTTATTTGGTATATATTATTTTTTCCACGGTCTCATTAACTTAAAAACACATATTTTGTCATTATGAAGTAAGTAGCACCAGAATTATTGCATTCGGATTTGAGCATTTATTTAGTAGTCGTTGAGTTATTGTCATAACTACAAAATAAACAAACAAAAAGAATTGTCAAATTAAGGTGCTAGTTTGATTTAGTTTAAAGTTTGTTTAGTACACAATGAATAATTGTGAGTCGGAAGAGATTGTGGAGGCTACAAATATCGCAATAAGCAATTTGTTGCCTACGAAGTCAAGATCTTTATACGATATAGCCTACAATCGGTTCAAAAAGTGGTGCGCCGAGAAAAATGTTCAAGTATATGGCGAGAATGTTTTGTTGGCATACTTCAGTGAAAATGCAAAGAATTACAAGTCTTCCACATTATGTGCGCAATATTCTATGGTTAAGTCATGCTTGATAATTTACGACAACATAGATATAAGCATATTCCCCAAGCTGAGCGCATTTTTGAAAAGAACCGGAGACGGATATCAAGCGAAAAAATCGAAAATATTGACAAAGAGTGAAATCGACCGTTTTCTATCAAGTGCAGATGACAAAGAATTCTTAATGATTAAGGTAAGATTACTTTTGTTGTTAGGTATTTCAATTATTAAGTATTTTGATTTTTTATAGGTTGGATTAATTCTGGGGATTACCGGAGTTTGTCGAACTGATGAACTAGTCAATTTAACTGTAGATGATATTGAGGATGTAGGATCTTCCTTGATTGTAAAAATTCCAAACACTAAGACAAAGATTCCACGAACCTTTCTGGTTACCGATGTGGGAAATATGCTTGAATTGTTTCGAAAAAATACCTGTCCCTTCGTCCTTC
This sequence comes from Monochamus alternatus, assembly GCA_037114965.1. Taxonomy (NCBI): domain Eukaryota; kingdom Metazoa; phylum Arthropoda; class Insecta; order Coleoptera; family Cerambycidae; genus Monochamus; species Monochamus alternatus. The sequence continues at coordinate 21,661,446 of CM073430.1, forward strand.
CCACGTCAAGCATAAGCGCCTTTTTTGTACTACAAAGCAGGAAAATGTAGTTCGCAGCCAGTTGGCAAGAATACCATGGGAAAAATTCCGAGTGTAGTAACTTTGTATTTAAAATTACCTGATGCTGCATAGTATACTGGTCACTGCTTACGAAGATCTTCAGCGACATTACTGGCAGATGCTGGTGTGGATATCACGACAATAAAGCGTCATGCTGGTTGGAAATCAATGACAGTCGCTGAGGGTTATGTCGAGAACTCCATTGAAAATAAGACCAAAATTGCTAATCAGGTTTTAGTAGGTACCACTACTAGCGGAATCACAAAAACTGTAAATGTAAGCGAAAGTAATATTCCTTCTAATATTAATTTTGAAAATTGTACAAATGTAACATTTAATTTAAATGTCAATAAATAATTTCAATGTTATTTTTTTTTTGCATGAAAAACGTTCTCCATAATGTAAACTCCCTTGGGAGCATTATACTCCCTTGGGAATAATCGACTACTTCTGTTTTAAATTTGATATCATAGAAACTGATTTCTACTCCCGACCGTGGAAAAAGTATATTATGTGGAAAGTATAAGTAAGCGTAAAGTATACATGTGGTCAATTCATAGATACATAGATACATACATAGATTTTAAACTTTTACTATTAGGAATAACAATCACAAAATGACAACAAAATAAAATCATGTTGACATGTAACCATGGAGAATTGATCCCATAAGTTATTTGTGTTTTCTACGATAATTGCAAAGCTTGTCAGCATGTTCAGAAGTCTTCTGTTACATAATTTTTTAGTAGAAGTAGAAAAAGGAATGTGTCCGTGCTTTTACTCAATCTACGTACTATCGTTTTTTTCTGTGAGGTAATAATAGAATTTCTTCGCTAAGCCGCGCCGAAGCTTTGGCGGACAGATCACTAAAGAAGCTGCCAGTAAAGAGCTGCAAACCAGTTACTAGAGTGTTTCTGAGTTCCATCGTTGTCTGAAGAGTGATTCATACCGTAATGACTTAGTCTGACAGAGCTAAACTCTGAAAACAACAGGGATAAGTACCTAAACAATTTCTCACAAATACTAGAGAGTATAGTATAGTAATTTTGTGACGAACGATGATCAGTTATAAAGACGGTATAACAACGCGAAGAACCATACCAGTTTAACTAACTCATGATAACTCGAAAAACAATAAAACAACATAAAGATTAGTATAAAATAATTTATTGTGGTAGACTGATAAAAATGTCATGCCAGTATTACTGTAAAAAATACCAAATTCATACTGTATTACTAGTCGCGTCAAATTAGCATTTCACTTGTAACTTTTTGCGGAGAGGTCCAATTGAGATGCGGCTTTCTGCAAAATGTTCAGCGAATTTTTTTATAACAAAAGGTACATCTAATCTCTGTACGCTCGAAAATTTTTAATTTTTTATTTAACAAATGACCCATTTTTGTTGAACATATGGCAAATGTCACACACGATTCAACGAAAATGTCTGGAAAATGTTCTCTCGGGGGTTTTCGAGGTCCCACTTTATCACTTTCGTGTTAGCTTTATTATTTATTGCTAAATTGTTGTAACTGGGCTAATTAACAAATTAAAAACTCCACCCCCGAAATCACTAGAGAACCGGAATTTTTCCAGGATTTCTGGCTTATTAAGGCAAACCATCGGCACAAGATTTTTGCAAATATAATTGTTTATTGTTCGATTGTTGCAACCTCGCTAATTAACAAATTAATACTCTACTCCCGGAATCGTCAGAGAATCAAATTTTTTTGTAATAACGATTTTGATCCTCGAGTGCTTATCACGTTATATTCACTGAGTTTTTCAGGTTAAGCAAAAAATTTGGGCAACAATCTCCAAGCAATAGTATAGACCGGGTCCACAACAAATCGTTGGGAAGAAGTTCAAAGTCTCTTACGCTCGTCAGACGAGAATTATTCATTCGTTAATTAGCCAGGTTGTAACAATTGAACAATGAACAATTATATTTGCAAAACTCTTGTGCCGATGGTTGGCCTTAAAAAGCCAGAAATCCCGGAAAAAATCCGGTTCTCTAGTGATTACGGGAGTAGAGTTATTAATTTGTTAATTAGCCAGGTTGCAACAATTGGAAAATAAACAATGACGTGCAACAACCTTGTGCCGATGGTTCTCCCCATGATCCCAGAGTTATTGCAAAAAAATCTGGTTCTCTAACGAATCCGGGAGTAGAGTTATTAATTTGTTAATTAGCGAGGTTGCAACAAATCTTGTGCCGATGGTTTGCCTTAATAAGCCAGAAATCCTGAAAAAAATTCCGATTCTCGAGTGAGTCTGGGGTGGAGTTTTTAATTTGTTAATTAGCCCAGTTACAACAATTTAGCAATAAATAATAAAGCTAACACGAAAGTGATAAAGAGGGACCTCGAAAACCCCCGAGAGAACATTTTCCAGACATTTTCGTTGAATCGTGTGTGACATTTGCCATATGTTCAAAAAAAATGGGTCATTTGTTAAATAAACAATTAAAAATTTGCGAGCGTACAGAGGTTAGATGTACCTTTTGTTATAAAAAAATTCCCTGAACATTTTGCAGAAAACCGCATCTCAATCGGACTTCTCCGCAAAAAGTTGTCTATTTTCACATTTTTCATGCTAATTTGACGCGACTATACAAGAAACTCCAGGTAAACACAGTAGAATGCCATAATTTTTATTAAAAATACATGATGACTAAAATGCAGTCTGTAAAAATACATATTCAAGTGTATGATGAGTATTTACATAATGTATTGTGAATTTATAAATAAGATAAATATGTCCAATAAAATTGTTTGTACGATATCACGTGGTAACGCGAGAGTGAGGTAAGGAGTTTCATTTACCTACGTATATGAAGCATAATTGTGATCATTTTTTGTACTATATGTTATATTTTACACAGTATGTACAAATTATCTAACATACAGTGTGTCCACGGATGGAGTTGACAGAAGGAGAAACTCTTTTGTTTTTGACTTTATCGAAAAATGTCACTCTTTATAAAAAGTTCTGCTTCTTGAAAAAATGAGACTGCCATAGAAACATTTTAGGTCAGATATACAGGGTGTTCATAAATTAAGAAAACAAGAAAATTATCAAGAGAAAAGTACCATTATTTATTATTATTTACATTTTTATAAAACAAATTTGTTTATAACTGCAAATAGAGTCTTAATGCAAATTTTAAAATCAAAATTTAAATTTTAACATTTACTCCTCTACCTCCCACCTCAACACATTTTTCCGCTAACTTAATAAATGTTTCGAATAGTTAGCGGCTCATTCTGTTCAGGTATTCCTTCACGTATGTGATCTTTTAATACTGCCCTATCATGTGGCAAACCATTTGAATAAATATTTTGTTTTAGGACACCTCGAAGAAAAATGGCAAGGGGTGTAAGGTTAGGATTGGGCCAAATCTTCCTCTAAACAGGACGGCCGTCCTGTTGCCAAAACATTTTGGAAACATTTAGTTTACCATTTTTAAATACTTGAGAGCCAGAGGTACGCAATAACCTGTTTTGGCAACAGGACTGCTGCCTGCTCATTTTACAGCCTTGCCTCACCAGACAATGGTGAAAGGTGGATAGGAAGATTTGGCCCATTATCCTGCTAGACCACCTGACCTTTCGCCCCTTGACTTTTTTCCTAGAACAAAAGGTTTATTCAAATGATCTGCCACATGATATTAAAAGAGCGCATACGAGAAGAAATAAACTTATTCGTAAAGTGTGTAGAGTAAAAGTCAAAATTGAAATTTTCAGTTTAAAATTTGTATTAGGACTCAATTTCAGGTTATAAACAGATTTGTTTTATAAAAATATTGTGCAAAATACTAAATAATGGTATTTCACTCTTGAGTATTTTCATGTTTTTTTTTTTAATTTATGAGCACCCTGTATATCTGATATATCTGATCTAAGACGTTTGATGATGATAGTCTCATTTTTTTCGAAAAGCAGAACTTTTTATAAAGAGTGGCATTTTTCTATAAAGTCAAAAACAAAAAACATTCTCCTACTATTAACTCCATCCGTGGACACACTGTATATTATTTTATATATTTACCTGTACTTTTTCATTATTGCACTTTTAGAAAACAGTTTTGAAAAATACGTAGAACGACGTCCCAGCATCTAATAATGTCTCACAGAGGTAGAAGTTTTGCTTCGCCTCTATGTTGAATTTCAAATTTTCAAATGAAGTAGCACTAACGCTGGAAAGCTATAACATTTTGTATTAGTAGTAAACTTGAAAAACAAAGCATCTTACGAAACATATAAATTTCATATAGCAGATTACGATGCCATTAATAAAGAAACTGATATTATTATCTGGGACTTTTTATTTCATAGACTAAACGCTTATGGTCATTTGTTGCAAGCAAAATCAAAAATAAGTCTGTACCAACTTCTATATCATACAACAATGATATATTTTATACTAACAAATATATTGCCAATGCTTTTTCAGATTTTAGTAATGTTTATAAATTATCTTCAAATCCTTCTAAAATTAAAATTTCTGACGAATCAAATATGTCTTTAACAATCAAGCACATTAGTACTTCTCATCAGATTGAAAAACAATCTGATCAACAATAGATTGGGTGTTAGTAAAGGTTCTGGACCAGATGGTTTTCAGAAGCTTTTATCAATTGTTGCAAAGAGTCCCTTTTACATCCTCTTTATCTAATGTTAAATAAATCTATTTCCGAAGGTGTGTTTCCAAGTACTTGGAAAGTAGCAAAAATTGCCCCCATCCATAAATACGGAAATAGGACCGATGTAAAAAACTATAGACCAATATCTCTACTTCGATATTTGGTAAATTGTTGGATGCGATTATAACAGAGATATTATTTTTTAATTTTAAACACATCATTATAGAAGACCAGCATGGTTTTTTTCAAAGTCGATCTGTTGTAACTAATCTTGTACCTTATATTCAATTTATATCTGAAAATATGAATGAGAGACGTGAAGTAGATGCCGTGTACACCGATTTTTCTAAAGCTTTTGACAAAATTCATCATCCTACTTTGTTTGCCAAATTAGAAAATTTAGGTGTGCATGGTAATCTTTTAAGGTGGATCAAATCATATCTCTCCAATAGGTCACAGTGTGTTAGAATCAACAATTCCTCTTCAAATTTTGTTAACATTACATCAGGTGTACCGCAGGAATCACATATGGGCCCTTTACGTTTTACTTTATTTATTAACGATATTGGCACATGTTTTCCACACTCAAATTATATTTTATATGCCGATGACTTAAAAGTGTTCAAGTCTGTATCATCTCTTAATGATTCAACATCTGCAAGGTGATCTTAATCTATTTTCTGAATATTGTTGAAGCATAAAATATACAAAGTATTCTATTTTATATAAGAAAACTAAATAAAAGTTAAAAATATTTTATTTAAATCGCCGTATCTGAAATAGCATGTACACTGCCAAATGTGATGTAAATTTACAATTTGTTCATACCATGTATTACTGTAAAAAAATACACAATACATACTGTACTACATCAAGAAACTCCAGGTTAATAAATACAGTAGAATTACATCTTTTATGTCAAATGATATAATAATTATTTAAAATATATAACAATGTTGCAAAATTGCATTTCATGTGCACTAAAATGCAATTATACTCCGAAAAATACATATTCACAAGTACAAGGTAGCAGTAACGCTGCAAATGCTACAACGTTTCCATTTTAAATTCATTTAAAAATTACCGTATTAGTAATATATAAATGAGACTTATGTTACGTTAGTTAGAATAAAGAACATAATATTTTATGTTAAATTTGTATTTTCCAAATTAGGTAGCAGTAACGCTAGGAATGCTACATTTCCATTGAAAATCCATCTGAAAATCACTGTATTAGTAATATTTAGATGAAGGTTATGTTACGTTAATTTAGACAAAATAAAGAACATACAGGGTGTCCCCGGATAGGTGAAACCACTCTTGTAAAAGAAAATAAAATTGGTGTTGAAGAATGGCCATCTGAGATTCAGCTCTGTTTGTTTAAAAAAAAAACTGCAATGGTTTCAAATACATAAAATCCTGGAATTCCTATGACTTGGAAATATGGAAAAAAAACAGATTTTTTTCACCAGTAAAGTGCTGTGTATGTATGATATACGACAAAATGTTAGTAAGAACAGTCTCTCGGAATGTAAAAGTAAGTATATGTGCAAAATGTCAATGTCCTAAGCCTACTTAAAGTTCTGCTCTATTTTTACATTTTTTCATTAGTAAAGTGCCGTTTCTGTATGAAATACGACAAAATGTTACTAAAAGTTTCTTAGTATAAAAAAACTGTATATGTGTACAATTTCAATGTCCTAGGCCTACTTTGATTTTTTGCTCCGTTTCAGATTTTTCTCAAAGTAGGCATAGGACACTACAATTTTGCACACGTTTTCAATTCTTCAGTCTAAGAAACTTTTCTTAATAACAATTTGTTGTACTATTTCATACATAAAGGGTGATTTGAAATTATGGTAAATTTTAATTCTTGGCCAAGCAGAGCTGAATCCCACTGAATCCCAGAACACCAAAATTTGTTGTCTGTTACAACACCCTGTATATATCTGTTTTGTGTCAATATATCTAATTATTTTCAAAATTATAGTAATAGTCTTCATTTACTTTTAAATTTTATTTATTAATTATTAATAATAATGAACGTTGAAAATGAAATACTAAGTGGTTTTCTTATGTTAGTCGCATAAACTGATGCCTAAAAGGTTTGTACGAATGCAAAGCTTTATTGGTAATATAATGAGTAAGTTCCTTATTGATATTAGGAGTTGTATATAACTTTATGTAACTGCCTTTTTCCATTACATTGACCCAAAATCCGGCAAAATTAACGACGTATAATGATTATTTTTTGACCCCTTTACTTAACTACATTAAAGTGGGTTGAAAATTTCGAGAATGCGCTCCCACTATTCGCCGCGCGAATGCAGTTGCCCCGGGATCAGTTGGGAATAATAGAAATATATAGTTTTTGTTAATGAAGAATGCGAACGTCACGTGTAATGCGTTTATTATTTATGGCCCAGGCATAATGAATGGCATAACTCACCGTGTAATTAGAGTCATAATTTCTGGCTAATGCGTTAATGCGGACAACCCTGCCAAAAATGATTGAGACTGAATTACACTACAGGGTATGAACAAACCTCATTATTATGCCCGGTGTTGGGGTTCCGCTGGAACAGGGGCATTCAAATAGTTTTGGCCGATCTGAATAGTAGGAATAAAAAGATACATATACGTATAGAAATATGGTATTTTTCCTGTGAAAAAAATTCTGATTCTTAACCTATACGCATAAACTTGGAAAATTATAACTGAATTATAACATAATGAAATAAAATATTTTTAGTTTCGAAGGTTTACAAAAATTTATCAGGTTATTTTTTTGTTTATAAAAGCTAGGATATAAACAAGTGAGGACGATATGTTTCGTATTAGTAGCAGTACCTACTTCATTATCAGTTGTGGTCCTGTTCAAGTTTCTTTTCACGCGATTAAAAAAGTATGGGGCATAATCCATCAAACGAAAAACTAAGACATGATCCTGGCATACGGGGAGTCACATTAAAATTCAGTGGCTGCGGTTCATTTTTATGCCCAAAGGTGTCCCTAAAGATATCATCCGAGATGTAAAGTCTCTTTACATGTAGTTCGAGGTAGAGAAACTGACAATTTGCGGCCGAGGCCTGGGCAACATGGAGGAGCCATTAGTCCTAGGCAAATTGTGAATCTGGAGAAAGATACTTTATATGCTGTCAAGGAGTAGCCTTGCAGCTAGAACAAATGCAACGCAATTTCAGATATCACAATCCATAGTTTGTCGAACGTTAAGACTCTATCCATTTCACGTGCAGCGAGTACAAGCCTTACTTCAAGAGATTTTCCGCTCCGAGTGAACTTTTGTAAGTGGTTGTTACATCAGCAGCACTTAACCCCAAACTTGACCATGAACATTTTAGTTACGAATGAGGCAATGTTCACACGTAATGGCATTTACAATTTTCAGAATACACATTATTGGATTGTAATGTCCTAAAAAAATGTATGATGTTGAAAATTAGCTTTATTCAACCCTGCATGTTTGTGAAATAGAATTTGTCTTAATTATGAAAAATCAATTACACCTTGGAAATTCAGAAAATTTTTCATTTTTTAGTAACAAAATACCTAGTCTCTATAATATACCACAAGTTATCATTAAGAAAAATTTCGCAAAATGAATTATTGAGTAGATTTGCAAAATAATAAATGAATGAATTAGTCATCAAAGATTTCAATGATGACAAATTAAGATCGTTAATTTGGGAAAACTTAATATATATATAGGTACTGGAAAACTTGACTGAAGAATACAAGAGACAATTCATTTTTTTTCTTGAACTGCCATTGAATTTTTCGGAAATAGGATAGTGTTTTCTAAAAGATTCAATAGGATGCATTGTATTTAAAAAAAATTGCAAAATACTAAATAACCCTGATTGATGGTAGCACAAAATTTTACTTTCTTGTATTTTGTTAATATCCGCAAAAAGTAAAAGTAAAAGAAAAATAGCTTAAAAAATATATCTAATAAAATATTAAATATTACGTCTTATGGTCAAGTGTTTTCAGAAACATTAACGAAAATTATACACAACATTCGGTGACTTTCAATATTAATTTACACAGTAACGTAAGAAGCAGTATGTTATGATAAATCTTATTTAAATTTAACAACGATGATTTTGTCCTAAAAACTGTTGTACAAAACTTGTTGTCTATATTTCGTTCACGAAATTCTTGCTAAATATGGGACATTCGAGCGAATTTTGACGCTTCATGTCCCATTAAAAACAATTATTTTGTGCACACATACAAAATAACTATTCTCGGAGGGAGTAGAATATAATGGAAAACATTTTTTTGCTGATTTATAGAAGGATATACCTCTATAGTGTGCATGATATTTGCACTTTTTGTTCAAAGTATTTTCTTAAAATGAACCGGGCAGCAAAACGCTGTGCATGAATTAAGGCTGGGTTAATAATGTTGTAACTCACATCTCGTTATTTCAAACGTAGATGCTTCCGTATTATGGCGTATGGTTAATGCCTATATATTTAAAACTCATATTTTATTTTTAGAAATTAAAATGTTTAAGACACGCTTATTAGAAAGAAAACCGTTACAAGTAAAAAGTTGTTTTTTAAAACAATTAAAGTTTTATAATTTTATACTAAATTTGTAAGAACCAAAAAAAAATTGTTAATGATATTATTAATTTTTTACTGTATTAGAAAGGTATTTTAAGCTAATATAAATAAAATCTCCTACAATTCCTATCAATGAAGTCATATGTATGTTCTCTGATACCAAACATCTAGGTATTCTAATGAACAATTCCACAGACAAAGCTCTGTTCAATAATTATCTAAATAAATCTAAATCTACTTTTGTCCACAGAGTAGTTAGTTTCACACAATATTATCAATACCTAAAAATATAAAAAAAATATATTATTAATTTATTTAAAAATAATATATTTATTTTAAATTTGTTTTTTTTTTCTAAAATTATAGCAGGAATATATTGTAGTGAAGAAACATGATGGATATAAGTTTACGCATCTGTTTTATATTACTGAAAGGGGAATATGTGTACTTTTCTGATTATTTTAGTATCAAATGGACATTTTGCCGCGGCGCCGCTGGAGTATCATTTACCTGCCTTTCCATATCAGGTTTTTTATTACTGGATTTTTGAAATTATCGCCGCCGGATTCCCGTAATATATATATATATATATATATATATATATATATATAGGTACTGGAAAACTTGACTGAAGAATACAAGAGACAATTCATTTTTTTTCTTGAACTGCCATTGAATTTTTCGGAAATAGGGTAGTGTTTTCTAAAAGATTCAATAGGATGCATTGTATTTAAAAAAAATTGCAAAATACTAAATAACCCTGATTGATGGTAACACAAAATTTTACTTTCTTGTATTTTGTTAATATCCGCAAAAAAGTAAAAGTAAAAGAAAAATAGCTTAAAAAATATATCTAATAAAATATTAAATATTACGTCTTATGGTCAAGTGTTTTCTAAAATTAAAGATAATACAAATAACAGGTGACATTAAATTTAAAAATGTTTAGTCTTTTTTAAAAACCTTCCTGCTTCATTAATGCACTACAAAATTTTTAGTGTCATATAAGTCACCAAAGACTTTTATAGATCACTAATCCATTAGTGATATAGACTCATTAGATAATTAGAAATAGTAATATATATCTCATTAAATTTCTACTTAGCAACATATACGTATGGCTCATTTCGTCACAAGTGATACGTATCACTGTCAACTGTCGCTGGTTAAATGACAATATAGTATGTGACCTAAATAAAATGTGACTCAATACATGGTGTACGGAAATGATGCATCAATATTCCAGGAGATGGATCTATGCGAAAAATTAATTCTACAGAGCTATTTAACATTTTTTCGAAAACCTAAAAGTAGCGTCAACATTTTTTTTAGAGGACCTAAACTATTTTTGGTCTTCAAATAATGACTTTACTTATTACTTATTTGCTTGAATATTTTTATAAATTTAGATATAACGTAATTTAAGATCGACAAAAAGGTACTCTTGTTATATATCACGTTAAAATTAGCCATTTTCGAGAAAAAACAGCCGTGCACTCAAACTTACATCAAAATTAGCAAAGCACGCCTTGAACACAAGAACGTGGATACAAAGGAACACTAGTGAACGTGTATAAAATTAAAAAAGTCAGTAAATCTGAAACTCACAAAAAGTTATTAGAACAAAAAAAATATTTTTTGACACCCTGTAATCCCGCTAATTTTAAGTTTTCGAAAAAAAGTTATAGAACTTTTCATGTAGAATCACCCACTGGAATATTGACGCATCATTTTCGTGCACCCTGTATAGATGCCTTATTAAAATAATATATAAATCACATTTCCTATTATTTATGGAAGCAACCTCTAAACTGCTCATGTTCTTATTTCCCTCTTGCTGATTTTATTTAAACAGACTTCCTTAATGCACATGCCAAAAATATGTATATAATGACTAAAGTCTTAGTCGAATCCTCACTTAAAATTGAATTTTATTACGTAGAGATCTACTCCATCTCTAATAACGGTATATCTTGTGGCAATAATCCTTTACATAAATTTCAGGAATAGGGCATAAATTCGCGCAAATAAAATCTGGATTCGTGAATAATTTGATTCATATTGGTATTTGCAGTCAGAACATTAAAACGAAATCTTTCTGAATTACGGGAATCCGGCGGCGATAATTTCAAAAATCCAGTAATAAAAAACCTGATATGGAGGGGCAGGTAAATGATGCTCCAGCGGCGCCGCGGCAAAATGTCCATTTGACACTAAAATAATCAGAAAAGTACACATTTCCCCTTTTGAGTAATATAAAACAGAAGCATAAACTTATATCCATCATGTTTCTTCACCACAATATATTCCTGCTATAATTTTAGAAAAAAACAAATTTAAAATAAATATATTATTTTTAAATAAATTAATAATATCATTTACATTTTTTTTTGGTTCTTACAAATTTAGTATAAAATTATAACTTTTTTACTTGTAACGGTTTTCTTTCTAATAAGCGCGTCTTAAACATTTTAATTTCTAAAAATAAAATATGAGTTTTAAATATATAGGCATTAACCATACGCCATAACACGGAAGCATCTACGTTTGAAATAATGAGATGTGAGTTACAACATTATTAACTAGGGGTACCCAGCCTTATTAATTCATGCACAGCGTTTTGCTGCCTGCTTCATTTTAAGAAAATACTTTCAACAAAAAGTCATATCATGCATACTATAGAGGTATATCCTTCTATAAATCAGCAAAAAAATGTTTTCGATTATGCTCTACTTTCTCCGAGAATAGTTATTTTGTATGTGTACACAAAATAATTGTTTATTAATGGGACATGAGAGCATCAAAATTCGCTCGATATTCCATATTAAGCAAGAATTTCGTGAACGAAATATAGACAACAATTTTTGTACAACAGTTTTTAGGACAAAATCATCGTTGTTAAATTTAAATAAGATTTATCATAACATACTGCTTCTTACGTTACTGTGTAAATTAATATTGAAAGTCACCGAATGTTGTGTATAATTTTCGTTAATGTTTCTGTTTTGTTAGTAAAAATTGTAATAAATCAAATTTTACAATTAAAGTTTTAGATTTGTAGAATTTTTTTATGAGTAAAAAAATATTTTGTCACGGTGAAAATAGAAAGATACATAGCAACATAATGTCACGTTTTTTAACAGTAGTGTAATAAAATATAAAAGCTAAATGACTATATCGGGTTTTTCTACAATGGGTACAATTTTGAAAAAGGCTTTAAGAGCAGCTCTCGATAAAAACTTTACTAACCACATTTTTGTTACAGATATAAATCCGTTAGAGGTGAATCACGAATTATTAATTTATTTTAGTACCTTATGGACCTCATAATGCTAGAATGTGCATTGAGACAGGCGGCTTCTTTAAGACACAGGTTTAAGCGTGTTTAAAAAAATAAAATTAACACCATTTAAAATTAAGTATGATGATAAAAACACCCTGTATATAACATTCATAACACAATTAAAGTATAAGTCTTTTTATAGAAATGGTTACAAATGTTTTATATTTCAAAGGATATGTGATGTTAAAATGTAAAAATTTTACAAATGCTTCCTCATATTATCGACTTACTTGTAAAACCTTCTAAGTCTGAAAAACACAACTTTTCAGAAATGGCAAAAAAGCTACCACAATCATTATCTTACGACCCTGTCTCAATTATTACAGGACTTGAAAGTTTTTCATTCATTTACTCGGGCAAAAATAAAACTTAGAAGGTCTTAAAAATAAGTCGGCGATATGTAAACTTCAATTAGGTCCTGGAAACCGTTTTGGTTTTTCGAAATTCGCCAAGGTCTTCCCCAGAATTTAAAATATGAATGATATTTGGCAACTAATTTCACACATAATCAATCTAGCATCTCTTTGAAGAAGTGTATGTCCATATTCCGAGATTATTATAACGACTTAACCGTATAATCCTCACACATGTGACTAGACAAAAACAATTGACAGCAAACATCAACTCCTGTCAATAAATTCATCAACTCACCTATTTAAAAGTACCTTTAGGATGGAAATCTTGATGTTGAAGTCACTGTACATAATTTTCAAAATAAAAAATAATTATTTATCAGGGTCCTGTTCTTTATTTATTTATTTATTGGTAAACAATCTACAAATCATAGAGATCCAAGCTAGAGAGCTATTATAAAACAAAAACTTAGCCTAAAACGTAAATACATAGCATAAGTAAAAATAAGTAGCAAAACATTAGAAGAAAGATAATAAAGAAAAGAGTACAAGAGACATATAAATAAGTTAATAAGCCAATAACAGCCACAGCATCCAAACGCGATTTAAAATTTTTAACAAAAGCTTTAAAAGTATCAGCATATATATCACATTTATTTGTACTGTTATAATTTTGGCACGTGTTGATTAAAGGCGACTTTAACTGGTAATTTGTTCCAGCAATCTCAAAATGGTACGTTTCATTATTTGCCGAGTTTTTTGAAAGGGAATAGAACTATTAATTTTGCCTAATAACACTTCATCTTTCACAATGTAGTTAATAAGTTTATATAAATATACTATTTGTTGGAAGGAACGCCTATTGTATAAAGTTAATAAATTGTTACTGATCTGGGTGATAATTACGACTTCTGCTGTACTGCCCAGTAGTTATATATGTAGCATGCTTGATAAATCCTTTATGTGCATTTTTAATTAATTGAATATATTTGGCATAACACCGGTTCCATACTAATGAGCAATATTCTAGTTTTGACCTAACATGACAATTGAAGAATAAATAGATTCAAAATTCTGCGAATTTCTTATAATATCCTACATTTTTGTATGCTTGATTCACAACAATAATATGTTTATTGAAGGATAATTTAGCGTCAAACAGTACAGTATATCCAGATCCTTTGTCTGTTTCACCGCCTACAGATGATTTCTGTTAATGCTGTACACAAAGTTGATAGGATTCTTCTGTAACGTGTATGTCATTTGTTTATATTAAAAGATTATTTTTTAGTGACCAGTTACAACGTTATTTAAATCTTCTTGCAATTGTATATAGTCTGTTAAATTTTTCACTTGTTTAAATATTTTTATGTTATTAGCAAACAACAAAGTATACTTATAAAGACTAAAAAAAGGATCTTTCGGTATTTATAATTTTCACGCTTAATAGTTTTTCGTGCACCAAAAATAGTTTCTGTACGCCACTGGGGCACTTTTAGTGGCTATACATGCAGAGCCGGCCCCGTACATCGCGCACAGATAGGTCGGACGGGCGATACTCGTCAATCAGTCGAAAACGCAGATTGGCAAATGCTCGGTCCTGACACTGATGTGGATGTCGATTCACGAGGCGCGGTTTTTGCGGTATAAACATGTAGTTTACGAGTGTAGCCGGACAGAACATGAGCGGTGGGATTGCCGCTGCTGTATATGATCGTTCCGGGGCTTTAAAATACCATCAGCCCCGTGTAAATCCACCCCGTGACGTCCTGGTTATCCCTGCAGGATAACGCGCCGACCCCGCTCGTCAAATGCATACTCATTTGCGGGGGGGCGCTCGAGCCGCGATTATTTGAGGACTAACGGAATCTGCGCTAGTTTATGTCCTCGTACATTGTCCATAATTCGCCAATAACGTGCAATTATAAGAAAAAAGTCGAAATCACATAAAAAAAATCAGCAATAAATTTTATTAAATAGGGTTTTTCACAGGCGTGAATCTTATGTTTATACAGGCTGTATCACATAAGAGGGCCACTCCCATGTATCTCGCTTAAAATGCGAGACACGTCAAAAATCTTTAATTGTTTTTTTGTTGCATTTTTGGAGGCCTCTATGCTCGTAAAAACAAATTTGAGATTCATGGCCAACTTTATGAGTAATAAAAAAACCTGTAAAGTGCCCAAACTTTAAGGCTGTCTAACTTTTTTATTTTAAGAGATAGAGAAAACTTATTAGTAATAAATTTTTATTGCAAAATTGATACCTTTCACCTGATATAAACAGATTTTGGAAATATCGTATGTGGTTCGCTGCGCCCTCTAGGCGGATAATTTTTTTTTTGATTGAAGCAGGCTATGGCCACAAAAAATTGCCTGTTTTTTCGTCATTCATGCAATATACTATATGTTTATGTATTATCTTTCGTATTTATTACATTTTATTGGTTTTCACATTAGAAGCAATTGAGTCTTTAAAACTATTTTAACACAGACGATGTAATAAAATAATATTATAAGAAAATCTGTATTTTGTATAAAAAAAGTACATTCTGTTTAATATTTTTTTTGCAATTGGCGTCTTTAAAACAGGTTCTACATTATCTTGAGCAACACGAAAATATTTAGGAACATTTTTTTTAACTAAAATTGAAAAAATGTAATAAATACGAAAGATAAGGGCAACATGTAGTATATTGCATTAAAGACGAAAAAACAGCCAATTTTTTGTGGCCATAACCTGCTTCAATAAAAAAAAATTTTATCCGCCTAGAGGGCGCAGCGAACCACATACGATATTTCAAAAATCTGTTTATATCAGGTGGAAGGTATCAATTTTGCAATAAAAATTTATTATCAATAAGTTTTCTCTATCTCTTAAAATAAAAAAGTTAGACAGTCTTAAAGTTTCTATAGGTTTTTTTGTTATTACTCATAAAGTTGGCCATGGATCTCAAATTCCTTTTCACGAGCATAAAGGCCTCCAAAACTGCAACAAAAAACAATTAAAGATTTTTGACGTGTCTCGCATATTAAGCGAGATACATGGGAGTGGCCCTCTTATGTGATACAGCCTGTATTTCTCTTTTGGTATTATAAGTATATTTTTATATTTCTTTTTTGGTATTATAAGTATTCTTACAGACATTATGTTTAGTCTTCACGTTTTTAGATCCTCCTTTATATTTATTGTTGGAGTGTATCAATTTGTAGATAAATTTAAAATAGTATATTGTTATACTAGGGTCAAAAGGGGTCATCACTTTTGTGGCGAGCAAATTTTATGTTTGCGAGATGAAACGTAGCGTAGCTGAGCGAGTGGAAAATTGCGAGAGAACAAAGACACTTTTAATCCGAATCCAACCGAAATACTCCATTAATTATCAACTTGTGCTTTGAAATTATTCAAACCAAATTTGGATAAAGTAGGTAACGATGTAGTCGTGGATACTTTTTCAAATATTAGTTGTCATATTGCTAATTGAGTTCATGTGTGATTGTTTATGGTTCAATGTGCTGAAAAGTCTACAATAATGAAATCTAATGAAGATTTAGGGGTACATGAGGAAACACTAGAGTGTGCGAAAGAGGTTTCTTTGAATCTTTTCCCAAAGAAATCTCGAGGAATTTATGGATGTGTCTACTAGCGTTTTATGGATTGGTGTAAAGAAAAAACATTAAGTTGTATTCAGAAGATGCTTTTTCTCAAACTTAGCAAATAAAATGAATCCGTCAATGACTTTGATACAATAGTCAATGCTGCGGTCAACGTTGGATATAAAGTAGAGGATTGATATAAAAATATATTATATTCGAAGTTATGTGCTTTTCTCAAGAGACAAAAGTTGATTGTTTTTTGAATAGTACACCTGATAATTTATATATTTATATTTGATAAAGGTAAATGCTTTAAAAATAAAAGAACTAAATTTTTAAAAAGTTTCTTTATTGGTCGTCCTAATATTGGGGGTTACAGGCTCATGCCGTTCTGATGAATTAGTCAATTTAACAACTGATAATGTTGAAAATGTGAAATCTGCCTTATTTATAAAAATTCCGAAAACCAAGATACCACGTTCCTTTACTGTACTGGGAGACAATTATTTAAGTTTTTATCGAAAATATATTGCTTTATGTCGATCCGGATTGGTAGAACGTCGATTGTTTTTCAGATATGTTAGTGGAAAGTGTCATCGAATAGTGATCGGTATTCATAAAATCAGCTGCCTTACAGCTGTAGAATTTAATGCCGATCGCCGAAAAAAGTATTTAAATCAATTTTCGCACTATATTCTTACAGTATTCACAGCGCCTTCCGATTTCCTTCGTATACATCAAATTACCTCGTTTGATGGTAATATAATTTTGTAAGTACCACCCAGAAAAATACATTTTCAAAGACGCTCAACCAAGACTTCAAAAACAACAAACAATTTCTATAGCTTAATTGGGTATTTTTGAAAAAATAAACAAACAAACCTTTGCGCCAAAAGGATCAGTCAGAGGTTATTTTTGAAACTATGTTTGTCTAACCAAAAAATCTCACACTCAAAAAGCAGATAAGTAAAAATAATAAAAATCATACTACTATCATACACTTCCGTATTTTTTGACGTTCCAAAAATCTCTGTATTCGTTGTCAAAAATTGTAAATGTATTAAACGTAAGTCAAGTTTGACAGTTTCAGATTTCAGATTTTTTGGTTAGGCAAACTTAGGTTCAAATAACCCTTGACTGATCCTTTTGCCGTAAGGATTTATTCAATTAATCTTTATTTTTTTCAGAAATGTAGCAAAATACCCAATTAAACTAAATAACAACTAGAATTATGCCACAAATGAATAGCTTCAGAGAATAATAAACAATTTTCTCAGTGTACATTGTACTTGTCTCAAATTTCACATATATTTACGTTGGCAGTTTATGACCAGCATAAAGTTACATAATAATTTTGTAAATGGAATCACGGTACATTGTAATAGGTATTATAGATATATATATGGATAAAATTCCATATTATGTTATATGATTTTACAACTATTATGTCATTTCATCATAAATTTCCGACACTATATACTTACCTTAAGAACTACAACTGAAAAATATGCAAAGAGAAAACTTTTTCAATAATTAAAATTATTTCACATATAAATATCAGTGTGCAAAAAAATTATAAAATGAACAATATGAATATGTTAAAAAAATGTATATACCAAAGAGTTCATCACTCACCTCAAATATTCTCATTTTGTGTGACAGAAGCCAAGTTAAAAATGTATTGATATCATGTTTGTAGCCAAAAGAGAGACAACTTTTTGCTTTTAATGTAATGAAAAAAGTTGCTCCGATTAAAATATTCTGTTTGTTAAATTGTACAAAAATACAGGTTTAAGGAGATAATATAATATGCGTCATGTCTCTTACTAACAAATTTTTAGAAATATAGTAAATTTATATATTATTATAATTCTATAATAAATACACTATGCAAGTTACATTAAGACCTCGTCAAGAGCAGAAATAACTTTTGTGTAAGAAGACTTTTGTGGAATTTCTCCATCCATCCTCTAAATGTGAATTATCCATCCCTTTTTTATCCATCATTGAAAATGTATTGTAATGTATTTCATTTGCATTAGAAAAAGTTGTTTCGTAAAAATGTATATCTTAAAGAATATCGAAGATATATATAGTGGCGGACCCTATATGTGCCTGAACAGGCATACCAAATAAATGTTATTCTTGACCCAAACTAAACCTTTTTCTATGTACTTTGTACTCTTTAACGACGCACCGCGGTTGCATAGGATGAGGAAAATAATCAACCCCAGCAATCAACCCCTCGCCTTCAGAACATCCGCAACTTCGAGTACGTATGGATTAACCATTGGCCCACTTTTCCCAGGACCGCCGGCGGTCCTTCGCGCACCTCCTCGTGCTGCTGCCGCCCTGCCACCGCCGCCCTGCCCCTGCCCGCTTGACGAGTTGCATCCAGTGACACTGACGAGCTCGCTTCACTCAGCCGTCATCTTGGATATGACGAGATGACGTCATTGCGGACAGCTGCATCGGTATCGATTAGAAGGAGTTCTCCTGCTGTCTCTTCCTGCTGCCTGTCACTGCAGGAATGAGACGGGGCCGAGGGTGCGGGAGTAAGAAACGGACTCTCCCGTGGAACGTGTAAATGTATTGTTGCGGGACATGTAGGCTCTCTATAATGTTCCCTTCGATTAAAAATAAAATTATTATTAGTAGTAGTAGTGTCTTTTAATTCATAGTAGGTATTATTATATTCCAATAGTGTATCTAGAGAATTTTGTCAAAAAAACGTGATTATCTTGTTATTGTAAAGATTTATACCATAATCATCTTAAATCATAATATATTATACAGTGCAGTTTTTTACATTACACATTTTTTTAAAGTAATATTAATTCCCACTTTCCAAGTATCCAAAATTTTCGAGTTTGTAAAACAGGTATAAAAATAGCTACACATTTCTAAAGTATAGTCCAGACCTACATACATTTGCTCGCAAACATTTAATCATCTGTATAAAAACTATATAAAAGCTGTTTAAAAAGTGCAACATTTATTTAAAAACATTTAAACAAGTAATCAAATGTTTGCCGTCCATTAGGGGCAAATGTTTATTACTCTATTTGGAAGTGGCAGTGTTAGTGGTATCGCATATCGTTGTTTATTGTGATTTAAAAGGGGATAAAAAATGTGGAACCAAGAAAAAACTGTTTCTTTAATTGAAGACTTTCACAGTACATCTTGCTTATGGGAAGGAAAGGGTGGTGACTATAATAATCAAAATAAAAAATGCATAATATGAAATTATTATTTCAGTAGATGTCATTCTAGAAAAATGTCTAAATCCAGATCCATCATTTAATTTTAGGTCTCTTAACAAGTTTAAAGAATGTTTTATTCGGTTTTGCAGAAGTTCGCGTACCCACCAACGTTTTTTGTTTTCTTTTCTTTGAAGTGAGAATATATAGCAGCACAAATTCCCGCCACTGCTTCAATACTTAGCGACATATTTTTGTCTTTTGATTTGGACGGAATTGCAACCTAGTGAAATTAAATGTTTATCAAAAAAAGACGTCTTCAAACAAATGTATAAATACTTTGTTATGGGCAAATCTATCTAAACATTCGAATGGTTTGAAATATAACATAGGATATTATCTTTCCTCTTGGAAAAATTGTAAGTTCATAGAACGTTGTTCTCCTCAACGTTGCGTTTCCGAGAAAAGGAGGGTGTTTAAATTTTTTCTTTAAAGGGGGTTCTAAGTATCGTAAAATCAAGTGAAAACAAAGATATAAACCTTTGTACATGAATTAAATATCAACTGTATATTGAGAAAAATATATAATCGTTTTGTTATTAATAGCAGTGACGTGGGTGCGGGAAGTTTGAATAGTATAAAGGAACATTATGTTAAAAGTAAACATTTCTTAAGTACTTATGTATGTCAACGGATTTGCTAACTACAAAGGATAATACAAAGAAAGACACACTAGTTAAAAATGAATAAAACGCGAATTTTTTTCGAGAAAAATGAAAATTAAAGCTCTGAGCTCATCTAAAATGGTAGAAATACATTTAAAAATAATATAATAGGTATATTACTATGGATTCAGTATAATTTGACAAAACATTTTATGGTCTCAAGATATCTAAAGAATTTTAACAATGTTTGGCATATATAACATCCATGTATCTGCAACTTTTTTAAAGTGAGGCTATTCGATTCATAATTATTGAAAATTATTTTATTTAAAATGAAAAAAACGTGATTATTTGGATATAAATATATCTGCGACTGGTACAAAACATATTGCATTGATTAAATAATTAAGATGATCATCCTATTATCGAAGTGTCATTCAATATAAAAATTAGAGATTAGAGTTATATAATATTTCTATTCCAAATGCGTATACTTAGTTATTTAAATTCAAGTTTACCTACTAGGTACTTTTAATTTAACTTTAACTTAAACTTTTATAAACGTTAAAAGTCTTTAGTGCTTTCCACGCAGTAAAAAAGTGATTAGAACATTGTGTAGCAAGACTCAATCAAGGCATCAAAAACAACAAGCAATTTTTTCAGAGTACATTGACAATAATTTGTTTGTAATTTCACATATATTTACGTTGACAATTTGTGACCAGCGTAAAGTTATGTAAAATTATATAATTATTTTGTAAATGGAACAAGTACACTGTTCTATTACAGAAAAATACATGGATAAAAATATGAATTTATGCGATTTTACGAGTGTAGCCACAACAAGTGACTGTAAATATATACAGAGTATTAGAGGTTTGACTGTCATAAATTTAACAATGATATGGGTCTTAAACCCAACCATTTTGAGAAAAAAAAGTAACAAATCTCAAATTTTATGTGTAAAAATTTGGTTCACATCATCATTTTCTGCATTAAATTACCATAAAATGTCCAGTCTTTCAATTTATTTATGTTTAGTTTTAATAAAAATAATTTTTACGTTTATTAATAAAATTCGACAAAGTCGATATCGCGAAATGTGGGTACCGCACGAGAAGTACGGTCACTACAAATCAGTTGGTATTTGAACTGCTAAGTGTCTGAACACGACGTACCTATTTAGATCGTTTCCTCCAACGTTCGTTGAAGTATCTTAACGTCTTCTTGGTATTGATGATATTGGTATTGGTATTGACGGTATCATAAAATATAAAATTTTATAATTATAAAATTCTTGGATAGTGTCGTTCATGTGTGGAAAATAACGGTGAACATTTTGAACAAATGTTGTAAATATGTGTTATGTTAGTTAGTTGTATTTTGATATTCGGTAAGCCCTTATTTATTTGAGATATAAGTATTCTGCTACTTCCTGCTCGGTCTAAGCAGCTGGACTTGCAGGAAGCGACCTACATTGCAGCAGGTACTTAAATGCAGACCTCTCGTCCTGAGCGATGCGCGCCATTAAATCTACAAATGATAATGCAGGAAACAACTACTCCGCGGATTAATGCCCAGACTAGCATTAAATTACACCTGCAGCATCTGTGTGAACAGCCAAGAACCCTTGTCGGCCACACCATCAGACATAGACCGGTTTCGGGATTGTTATCTCTCATCAGTATGCCATAGGTGAGATGACCGACAATTGAACTGGCTGTTCCTTCATATGTATGTTCACATATAAACCAAGCCGCGTAACAGTAGTATACTGTTTTAAACATTTAAAAATCAGCAAAATTTAAGCGTTTAATATAAAAAAGTAATTCTACTATTCTCTGTTCAAGAATAAAATTACAAAACAATTATCTAAACTAAATTCATTATTGTTCACAATCTGCTAATCTATGGATTTTTTGTCATCACTAAAAACAAACATGGTAGACAACCCACAAACGCTCACGTTGCACAGCGTATATTTGCACTGTTGCCACTTTGTGATAAAATTCCTTGATGTATTAACTCGACTTATTTTGAAAACGACTTGAGTCATCCTTCTACTATTTAATTTTTTTTATTCATTTATACTGTATCTATCGTATATTGATGTTATGGCAGTCAATCCTTTAAGACCTTATATAATAACGTCAGCAGTTAAATTTGATATCTTCCGATGTCTCCAGCAAGACAGAATCTCCGGCAGCAGGCTCCGAGCTGGTACGGAGCCCCGGAGGTGCGCGGTTTACTCCGGCGGGTCCTTCCTAGCGACTCGCTGAGCCCGCCGCCACGTGCTAAGTGTATTATAATGTTAATGTTCGAAGTTTTGCAGGCCGTATCTAGCAAACGCCCGGTTCGGATGAAGGCGGCTTCATATGCCTGCAAACGACGTCGTTAATTCTTGTTTTCGCGAGATTAACTGGAAATTAGATGGGGCAAGTTTGTCTGAAAATGAAAAGAATACATCGTTCCGCGGTGTTATTCGAAAACTGCGCGCCCGTCTAACTAGCTAGTCTCGCGGCACGCCGATATTAACACTATGCGAGGGCATCAGCGCTCGTAATGAAGCGTAAATATTAACACAAAGAACAAACATACTGCCTTAATGCCGGAAAGTGTGCTCATATACTTCCTGAATATTTAAGGAAGCCTTCGTTACTGCGCGTTTTCTCCTTTTAATACGACAAAATGGAACGTTTGATTAGCTATTTAAATGATAAATAATACACTTACGCGATTACGCTAAGACACGCCTCTGTAATTTCTCTCAAAATATACCTAAATGTTGATTAAAAGACACATCAAAAAGAATTTGATAATTTTCTTTTACCTTTCACTTGCGATGAAATCAAAGTTTGAAAAAATGGCGAATGCGCCAATACTAAATTTTTAGTGATTTTTAAAAAAAACTCATAAGACAAAAAAGTCGTTATTCGAAGATGTCTACTATAATTATTCCACGTATTTTGATGCGCTGAACATGAATTCCACTAATCATTCTTCAATTTTTATTAAATCGGTAAAAATGGTTACTTTGGACAGTCGAACTATTTCAACATGTAACTTGTTTTGATATGCAGAACAAGAATCTAATACTAGTTAAGCCTAATTAGCCGATAAATGTTTATTATATTAATATTAAATAACAGTAAAGTTATTTCATGCCACCTGCGAATATTCAAAGGTGTAAAACGATTATATAACAAATTAAATCAGTCTAACCAATAATTTTTTAGGTATAGAGATCTTCCAAAATATCTACATATATTTTTTTAAATTTAACTGCAGATGTATAGAATATTGTTGCAATATAAACTTACATATATCTGCATATAAGATTGTTCACTTTTGTATGTGAAAATGTGAGGTTAGAATAGCAAAATAATGCCTGTCTTACAAACGCTTCTTATAAGTTATTATTTTATTTGAGTAGAATTTAAATAGTAAAAGTGAATAAATAAAACATCACGAATTTTATTTTTGATATTACTTTTATTCCACGTGTATTATTTTTTGAGATTTCTAACCTAAAAACACCCCAGATTTTACGCGATCTTAAGAAAGAAATAAATACTGGAATGAAATTGTTGAAATATTTTTTAAATCCGTTGGGATTTATGGCTGTTTATGATTCAAATAGATACCAAAACAATGGGTTAATGTTATTTTTTTCCAAATCACGGTACCCAGTAGATTAAATTGATATCTATCAGTATAGGTTTTTATTTTTCTAATAGTGGCAACACTGATGTAGGAACGTTTCCACACATATTATATTATCCTCTGTTGTTGAACTACTAGACGTCAAGCGCATACCAAACGAAAACGAAATATGAGTTTATTAGTGTTTATTATTTTTGATACCAAGAACATTACAGTCTGAACTACTTCTCAGGCAACGGTAATAGCATCTGAAGGTCACATTCAATGCTCTTCACTGTGGGAATCTTCAACGGTGACTGACTAAATGCTTCACCACAACAGGTACAGTCCCGGGAACAACAAGAGCAGAGCAAAGATTTATAGTCAAGGTTAGAGGAGCAGCGACCAGTTTCCTAGGCCATGGCATAGCGCACATTATACCCACCTGCACGACACAGACCACAAGTGCCTGCTCATGAAGGTACCCAAGTTGTTTAACAGAACAACGCACATTAGACCAGCATCAGCACGTACCGTCACCCGCAACGACCGTTAGAGAAGGTCTTGTGATAAATCCACAAACGGCGTTATTCATGTAATTTCCCTGGACTCTCGAGCACCTTCATTTACACTTACCTTAAACAAAATGCAACAAAAGTATTTCACCAGATAACACTGCTCTGTGAAATCTTGAGTTTTGGTGTTGTAGGTGAATGATAGATACCCAAGAACTCATAAAATTTATTTTATGATATCTGAAAGTACTTAAAGAATGTTCGGTAATGCTTCTGCAGTTCAGGAAGTAAATAATGAAATGCAGCATTGCTTCCTCTTTTCATTGAGAACCTTCTCTTTTCTCTAGCTTCTCTCTTCCTCCTCTTCACACAACAACATCATTAAAATAAAAATGTTTAAGAACTAAAAATTTCCATATGTCGCACATTCAATTCCTATTTAAAAATTTCAAAATATTTGCGACACACAAAATCTTCACTAAAAGTTGCTGTGTGCGAATTCGTGCAGGTTAAATGTGCGCAATCTTTTAAAACCAATCTTATCTCTGTTATGCTCGACTCATCCTCGTATAAAAATTTTCAAATATGACGTCTTTGATTTCAAAAATTGAAATGATTCGCCAGACGCACGGAAAATATTCAAGGAGACACTAAATAACGTCCCCTCCCTCACCGCCGCCGGGCCGGAGGTGGCAGCCCACCCCCTGTCCGTAGCCTGGCGGTGTAAGAAGACAGATACCGGCCATAATGGGGGTCATGCATCACGGCCAGATGAAAGTTGTTCCTGGATCAGCAGGTTTGTCCGAGGAGCTCCGGGCCGGGCGCTATTGCCGCCCCGTCTGTCTGTCCGCGTGAAATACGGCGGCCGCGCCTACCGATAACACGCTTTAATTAAAATGCTGTCTGGCCAGGATTGATGTCCCGCCAGGCTTATACCCCGCCGACAACATCACCTCAAAGTTGCTCTCTAAGAAATTATTGCCCGTTCTTCGGGAGAATGGGGCTTTTATCTCCTGCCTTATATCGATTCGGACGCAAGCCGGGAATTAACGAAGTAGGGGGCCGTGACGCCCGTGGAAACGTTCCCCTAATGACATACACAAATTCACGGACATCACGATAATTAACAACAATAGTTATTCCGTCAAAAGGAATACACTAAGTACAATAATGAAACAATGGGGAAATTGCTTGATTTTCCAAATACGTACAGGTGGAAGAATGTATTATATCGAAATGGCGTTTGTCCTAGACAATTTCGTGGGAAAATATAAGCTTAATTTTGTTTGGTCACGCCCCCACAAAACGGTTGCCGCCACAACGTAGACCTGTGTCGTCAGACACCGTCCGCACGTGTATACCTAAATACAGCAGTGTGCTTTAGTTCATATCTGTATACGATTTTCATGCTTTCATTTGTCATTTGTGGTATTATTAGATATTATTGTGTAAAATAGAC
This sequence comes from Monochamus alternatus, assembly GCA_037114965.1. Classification (NCBI taxonomy): domain Eukaryota; kingdom Metazoa; phylum Arthropoda; class Insecta; order Coleoptera; family Cerambycidae; genus Monochamus; species Monochamus alternatus. Next base: position 21,687,517 of record CM073430.1, read on the forward strand.
ATAGACAATAAAGTTGCGAAATAGACTCGTCAAATGGGCACAGAAAGAAGAAAGAAGTATTGCATTATGATATTATGAACGAATATAACATACATCGCCTAATAAAATATACTTCACCGTGCCAAAAAATTAAAAGAAATTGTGGAGTAGGGCTATGAAGCGCGACGAAAGAAAGCTTTGCAACATTGTTTGTTAATGGAAACTATTTTAATGTAAGTTTAATTAGAAATACAGGTAGGTTTAAGTTCATCGAAAAAATTAAAATGTAAATACAGTATTAAAATGTAGCTCTAAAGAATCAATTAAACTTTTCTATTAAGCTTGTAATGAACCTATTTTAATTTGCTCACGCTGTACTTTAATTCTTTGGCGCACGCGGTACTTTAAATTGTCTAGCGCACCGGCAATTTTTGCACACGACACTACCCACCGTTCTGTATAAAAGCTGGCGAAATTGCCTTCACCAGCAGTGCTTAGCAGGCTCTTTCCGCGGCACTCAACCTTCCTCTACCCCAGAGTGCTTAGCAGGCTCTCTCCGCAACATTCAGCCTTCCTCCGGCAGTGCTTAGCAGGCTCCTTCCGCGGTACTCAACCTTCCTCTACCCCAGGGTGCTTAACAGGTTCCTTCCGCGGCACTCTACCTTCCTCTGGGTGTTCTGAGCGTTTACCAGGTAATCTCCGCGGCGCTCCAGGTCTTGCCCGTATTCCGTTGACTCCGAGCGTTTAGCAGGCCCTCTTCGCGGCGCTCGAGGTCTTGCCCGTATTCCGTCGACTCCGAGTATTTAGCAGGTGTTACTCCGCGGTACTCGACGTCGTCCCGGTGGTCTTCGACACTGGGTGTTTAGCAGGCTCTTTCCGCGACACTCAGCGTCTGCACCGTATATTCCTTACCGCCCTATTTGTTAATTTGTTATTTTGTATTATTATTTCAGGTTTTATTTTATTTATGTTGGGAAATTATTATTAGTATTATTTGTTTACAGGGTGACATTTTATGAAATAAATATTTTATTTTCGAGTCTTATAATATTCCTGAACCTTGGACATAACTTCTCCACCGAGTGAACCCGGACTGATTAAAGTGGCTGTACTAGTTCGGCATCTGCGACCGAACCTCGAAAGTACGTCACAAGCTCCAAGAATATATACAGTGTGTTTAGAAAATCAATGGTAAAGCAAGCTTACATTTTTTCTCATTTATTGTATTCAGTGTTTCATTTCGATTCCAAATAACATATTTTGTATTTAATCCTATGATTTACTTGATGAAGAATGTTATTTGAGGCATTTATAAAATTTTACTATTTAACTTCACTACATTAAATTATCTGTTTTATTCTGAAAACATAATAAACAAAAGTAATAAATAAAATATTTTTAAAAATGTTTAAAGAGAAATTAAATCAGTAGCAAATACCAAAAAAATTTTTTAGGAAAATAATAAATGATAAATATCATTATTCATTATTGTTTTTCAAATCAAAACAAGTAGTTTAATGTGAAATCAGATGGCATAATTTTATAAATACCTCAAGTAAAACGATCTACTTGTACTTATCCAACAGCATTGTCGCTGTAATTGCCACGAGCGGATCTATATTATAAACAAAGGAATAAGTTACGTTTAACAAGTTCACCACTAATAATTAAGGCATTACCTACACATTATTTACACTATGTATCTATGAGCCACAAAACGCAAAAATATAACAAACAAACGCCTTTTACATCACCAACACCGTATCCTGCACTTGTATCCACGAAAAAAATAACCGCGCAAAACGGCGTGTAACGTCAGACCAATGATATCGCGTTTTCGGCCAAGTGGTTTTGTTTACATTCCATGGCAATTTATTAATGTTAATATTTTTATTATTATGTAATTATTACCGCCAGACACATGCTCTGATCTTTCAATATGTTTGAAAGAATACCCTGTAATAAATTTCAAACCAATATAAAATTCATGGATCTTCCCCATTTGAGATACCTATTAAACTGATGAGGTATTGAAAATGGCAGAAAATAATAAAAGCAAAATTCGAATAAAATGTGAATATTCAGAATATTGACACAGGACTGAAAAAAGGGGAACCACTCTCAACAATTCTCCTTAATTTAATACTAGAAAAGGCCATAAAAAATAGTCAGTTGAACAAAGAAGAACACATTTAAAAGTCCCCAAACAGTAAGTTATGCAGCTGATGTGATCGTAATTGCAAGAGAGTAGGATATTAGAAAAGATATTATACAGAATGCTTATATTTTATGGTGTTCGCGACGTTACATGTTTATTGTTAATATGCAACATCACATCACATCAAACATATAGGTAACTATAAACTAAAATATATTCCGTTAGAAAAATAAAAATTAGACCTCCATCTCAGAAATGCGGTATTCAATTTTTTTGTAATATCTAAACCTTCACTGTTACATATTTTTTCGTATTGCGAATAATAATGGAGAAAAAGGAGGGAGGTCATAGTCACGTGACAGTTAGTACAGTTAGACAGTAAATAAAAAACTAAATAAAAAACTATTAATATGGAAATTTTACCTGAATCACATACTGCAAAACTTTATTATACAATTTTATTTGCACTGTAGTAATCTGCAATATTTAAATAGGTCATCTTAAAACATTGTAGCTGTTAGAACTTTAAGAATTTTTCTAGAGTCTAATATAAGTTCTAAACTTGGTTTAATTTTGAAGCGTATTTACTATATTTATTTTTCAAATATTTTTGTGTCCTCCACATTTTGGCCGATTTAGTATTTATTATCTTCAAATTTCTTGTCTCTGCAGAGAACACTCTTTCACGGCAATGGCGTCCTTAATTGAAACGTATTTTAAATATCTAGATTTTCTTTTCTGAACGGCGGATGGCCGGGTAGAAGAGAGAGAAGCGAGTTCATGCGGCAGGACCTCCTGCGAGGGAGCAGGACGGTCGAGGCGAGCAGGACGGTTGCACCTGTCAGTCAGTCAATCACTGGGGCCCTCCCCGTCAGGCTACTTGTATCGATTTGTCAGTCTCTGTCGAGAGCACCGACAACGGTCTGCAGTCGGTGCAGATCCAGACAACTCCATTTAACGGCACCGTTCCCATTCACATGAAAATCATATCTTGCATTTTCTATGCCTCACTTGACGTTCACGCTCGGGAGTGCTTTAGTTGTAGGGCCGAATTTTACGATGAGATCGATACCGGATGCCTGATCTGGACACGAGACAGGAATAGTAGAAACAATATTTGCAATATTGACTATATATATATATATATATATATATATGCAAGCGAAAAGACAAAAGTATAAAACATTTAAAAAAAAGTAAAAATAGGCACCATACCGGGTTATGGGTTCACTACGAAACTGGTTACAATGAGAAATAAGAAAATGGATAACGTAAACGCTTGATGATAAACAAAAACAGTTAAGCACTGCGTTGTTGCTCAAAAAACTTATTCATGTAACAGTAAAATAGCTCTTTTGTGATTTACGTATTGTCAACTGCACTGTACTCCTGAAATCGTTACCAGTGTTTTCAGCCTGTCAGTGAACTTTTAATTAAATATGACAAATACTTACTTAAATAATGTTTAGCCTTTATGTAATCGTTTTTTATATATTTTTAGGTATTAATCGAGGGGTGTTTCGCGATCGGCAGTGGTGTACAAAATAGCAGCAGTGAATACGGCAGTTAAGGCAATGCCGTGAGCAATGTTTGCATTAATTAGGTAGTTGATGGCATTCAATAGGTAGTGAACGGCAGTGGACGGTATTGTCGGCAGTGCTTTAGGCAGTTCAGCAGTGACACCGTAATTGTCGGAAATGCAGTTTTGTGGCATTAAACTAGTAAATAACGGCAGTGATATACAGGGTGTCCGGAAATGATGAGCAAAAAATTGAGGGGATAATTCTAGACCGAAAATAAATGATACCTCTTTCTATAACATTTTTTTCAAAACTGATTATTAATGGAGTTACAGGGTGTTAAAGTTAAAATTTTATTTTCGATATTTGTAAATAACTTCTTAAGAGATAACATAACATAAATACATAAAATTTGTAAATCAGGGGTTTTTGCGGACGAGAAATTCAAATATGTTACTAATTTTGACGTCACTAGTAGAGGGCGCCACTTGTGACACACCATGTTTCTATTAAAATGGTAGAAAAATGTGTAAAACACTCGAGTCAGAAGATGACCAAGTCCATTAAAAAAAATCTATATAGTGCTTTCGAAAACTAACGAATAAATTCATTATTTTTAAAATTGAGAAGTTTTCTAAAAAAATCCCCTGGAACGTCGATTTAGTTTTTTAAAAAGACACTTTTTGACATACGACTCATATTTGTGACGTCATAGTTGTTCGAGATATGACGTCATCGACAATTTTTTTAAATAGCAACCCCCAATTTTGGCCACGCCATGTGAAAGAGCGTGTCATTCTACATACATATATCATGAAAAATTATCGTGTTACATAACAAAAAATTCAAGAAAATAATATTTGAAGATTTTAAAATTTAATTTTCACAATACTGAAAATGATAATGATTATGTAAAAAATCTACTAAATTAAATGTTCAAATTATGCACCGTTGGCTGCCTAACACTAGCCAAAACTGTTAATAAATTCTTTTTGGACATTATCAATAACTTCAGAAGGTATACGATGTATCTCGTGACGAATTCTTGCTTTTAAATCTTCGAAATTGACTACACGTCTAGTAACGTATACTTTGCTTTTTAAGTATTCCCACAAGAAATAATCTAGGGGTATCAAATCAGGCGATCTGGCTGGCCGCTCAATCGGCCCCCTTCTCCCTATCCAACGATACGGAAACAGCTCATCTAAATAAGTACGCACAGGTGTTGCTTAATGGAGAGGTGCACAGTATTGTAAAAATTAAATTTTAAAATCTTCAAATATTTTCTTGAAATTTTTGTTATGTAACATCATAATTTTTCATAACGTATGTATGTAGAATGACACTCTCTTTCAAATGGCATGGTCAAAATTGGGGGTTCCTATTTCAAAAAATTGTCGATGACGTCATATTTTGAACAACGATGGCGTCACAAATATGGGTCGTATGTCAAAAAGTGCCTTTTTTAAAAAACAAAATCGACGTGCCAGGGGATTTTTTCAAAAACTTCTCAATTTCAAAATTAATGAATTTTTTCGTTTTTTTTTTCGAAAGCACTGTATGTGGGAACAAAGTGAGAATCATCAAACTCAAGTCATTAAAATTAATAAGTAAGTAGCTCTTATGCATGTATTGATTTAATCAGTTAATAGTTTTTTTATTGGCAGTATAGCATATTAGTCAGCATATCTAATTAATAATAATTTTGTACATTAATTTTGTGACAAAAAAGTTTTGTAAAAAATATGCGTATAATTATTATTAGCACACAATATATCCTTTAATCGTTCTCACTTTATTGCCCAATTTCTCTAATACTGTTTAAAATTGTATTGAGGAAGTGACGATTGGCATTGGGGCAGTGACGGTCTGCATTAAGGCAGTGGTGACCAACATTAACATAATTGGTCGACACTGTCGGTATTGAGGAAGTGTCGTCAGGCATTTAGGCAGTACCTAGGGCATTGGTATAATAACGATAATTTTTAAAGAGCACTGCCTAAAACTGGCAGTAGTGTACAAATTTTTAATACGTGAAACACCCCTCGGTATTAATAATATTGCGTGAAACTAGTATACTAAAGAATGTTACAAAAGCTAATAATAAAGAATATATGGGTACATATTGTGGGTGTAATTCAACGATGGTTGGGGATTTAGTCCACGGAGTAGTTAGTTTCACACAATATTATTAATACCTAAAAATATATAAAAAACGATTACATAAAGGGTAAACATTATTTAAGTAGGTATTTATCATATTTAATTTAAAATTCATTGACAGGTTAAACACACTTTTGACATATTATGACTCAATTTAAAGGAGGCTGAAGAAGCAATCCTAAAAATGCAGAAATAGGTCAGATCTCATCTACTGTGGTTGAATTTACGAGTTCCCACTGTTTCAAAAGTGAAGTTAGATATTTATAGAGTGTTTTCATTAAACCAGGTTAGTAAATTTAGATTAATTTCTTTAGATAATTATTGAATAGAGCTTTGTCTGTGGAATTGTTCATTAGCATACCTAGATGTTTAGTATCAGAGAGCATACATATGACTTCATTGTAGGAGATTTAATTTATATTAGCTCAAAATACCTTTCTAATACAGTAAAAAGTTAACGTTCAAATCAATGTCATATTTCCTACACTTAGTGTCATCTAAATAAACCAATTTTTGGTTTTTGCATGAACGTAGAAAAAATATTGTATGCAACTCGTACAAAAAGTGATTATTGCACTCGACGTGTTGTCACACTTACAACAACACTTACTTTTTGTACTTGTTGCTTAAATAGCTATTAATGTAGATAATAATGCGAAATATTGACAACGATGAAAACTTTCGAACATCAAGTGAAACTAAAGATTTTACATAAAGTAAACGAATTTATGTTAGGCAACGATTAAAATACTCAAAAGGAATCTGTAGCACTGATGAGAACTTATAGAAAAATCAGTCACTAAAAGAAATTAAATTTTGTATAGAATATCACTGTACAAATAAGTATGGGCTGGATACTGAAATCTGCGGTCTAGTTATAACATATTAAAATATGAGTAATCAAGTGAAATTAATTTTAAAAATATCTTGACTTCGCATCGCATAGTTTTATAAATCCCTAATGGGGGAAACTAATTATACGAATTGTTGTACCCTGGAAAATTGGCATGTTGGCAATGAACAACTTAAGGCAAAAGTTATTAAATTATCATTCCGCAAATCAAACAAAAAGAAAAAGATAAGAACCATAGCACGCTCCGCTGACGCGCGCGTAGGTCTGATAAATAAAAAATGATGCGGACCGCTTAATTCGATTGCATATCGCGTGTTTAACCTCTTGTGTATTATTCGATGCGTAATAGTTTAACTGTCTATGTGACACGGTAATATAACAGATGATCTGTCGACCGGCGGATTCCGTCGCCGAAAACAGCCCATATTGCTAGAATTACAATTAACGTCGGATATGATGAATCTATCATCTTGTGGATTTTGTCCATTGTGGAACGGTACTGGATCTGTCCGATCCTCTTTAGCTTTGCAAGGCATTAATTTGATTGTATTCAGAGATGATGGTCGAGTGTTATTACATGCCTTTTAGCCCTGGTTAATACAACTGCACTGAGAAAAGTTTTGTTTCATTTGTAATGCAGGGTCGTCAAAAATTAAAAGAAAATTAATTTCATTGGTAAGGATTTCATAATATTTCATTACTGGCGAGATTATATTATTATGTTGTTGTTATAAACAAAATTTCGAGACAATAATGAAAACTCCTATTAAGAATAGTATACTATTATATTTTCATTCACGAATTTCTGAATAGCATTTAAAATGTACTTCAATATAATTATTATCACGAAAAAGAGCAATGTCATAAAGACCAATGTAATCCGTTCCAGCTGAAATTTTCACTTAGTAGCAACAAACAGAATTTTTGTCATTTTCTAAAGTTTTTGGATGATATCGAGTTTTGGACACGAAAATGTATTAAACCGGAATTGCTTACAAAGGTCACAAAGTAAAAGAAATTTTGCTGCCGATAACAAGTAAGGCACGGTATGAAAAAGTATTACAAATTTACAAGTTCTGATGTTATCGTAAAAACACAACACATTTTGGTTCAAAAACAACTCTACCAACAATCAAAATGGAGTGTGTCTTCAAGACAATGACGATGATTCTTTGGCTAAAGCGCTTAAGAGATTTCTGCCTATCAAAGTAAACAGAATTTTGTTTTACTTTTTACATGCAAAATAATAATATCACACGACTTTTTGATTGTTAAAATATAAGATGTATTTAATGATTTTTTACATTGTTTTAGGTTGCACTTATTACTGCAGTTTCCGGTGCAAGTAGAAGTGACTAACTCCTGAAAATGAAGGTCACTGACACTAACATTCTAGAAAAGAAATTGTTAGAGAACTTCCGGATACCAGAATTTATAGAAGTAGATCTTTTATGATTACAGGTCCACATTGTGTCAAGATGTCAAAAAATATATTGATTTGCATAAATCTCTTGAAAACCAAAGATTTTTTGTGCAGTGACGAAATGACAAGCTATTTTTGGGTTCCATTCAATAGCATCTTTCCCTAAAAAACAACTTCCTTTTTGTAGCTCTCGAAAATAGAGACATTTGGATATGCCTTTAGTTTGTAGTAGGTTCTATACACTAATAGTACCTAAGTGTACAATATACATTTTATGTGATACTTTTTCTTTCTTATTGTCAAATAAGTTGTATATCAATTGCAGCTTATTTCTTCCCATCTTATTTTTTTGCTAGCTATGATTATCTAAATTTACGGTACATATTGTAAAATTATAATTTTGATTGTATTTTATCTTTATCTTAATGAATTTTTTTTATCAATTATGGACAATAATTATATTAATGATTTTTACAACAAATGGTGGAGGCGCCGACGACATGCACTGCTATACAGGGTGTTTATTAATTGAATGCCGATACTTAAGGGTGTGAATCTTTCGGTCATTTTGAGAAGAATACTTAATATCAACATCCTAAACCTCTTAATTTTTGGAGCTACAGGGTGTTAAAGTTTTAAGAAAAAATTTACTTTTTTATTATAATTTTCTTATCATTCCAGATATTTTTATGAAATTTTGTACACACCTATAAATCATTAAGAAGCATTGTTTGACGTAAAAAATGTTTTAAAATCTTTGCCAATGACGTCCGTACGAGGTTTGAACTAAACATTTTTGAAGAAAAAAATGGTACGGCACTGCCTTTTCTAAAAACTAAAATTATTTTTAAAATCTCCATTTATTTTACAACAAATTCGGTCCCTAGACTTACCCTCGTACGACGCACCATTTTCACGTAAAAAAATTAAAACCAAAAAAGCTTGCTTTGCCCCAAGTCATTGGCAAAGATTTTAAACCATGTAGAAATTGGGTACATTGAAAGACAGAGAAGCTTTCTCCATATCAACTGCACTCCACGACTGGCGATCTGTTTTCCTAATGCATGTGCGCACCACGGAAACCTGTAAATTAAGTATTATCTAATAATTAAGTGAATTAAACCGTATACTCATAGATGGGTCACAACCGTATAGTGTACGGTTTTACTCCTTACGGTTTTGCCCCAGGGCACATGTTTTATTTTATTTAGTAATTACTTCACTTTGGTAATGGGAAATAATTAAAATAGTATACAGATTGATAGAGACTGAATCCAAAGCTAGCTAATTAGAAACAAAATAAAATTTGTACATACCTGTTTGTAGAATCAATAAAATTGAAGCAATATTAAATAAAGAGCTGCGAAATATACTAATCTGCCAAAACAATAACAAAGGAGATACTAAACACGACTATCGTTTGATTGACTAATGCCCCTCAAGAACATACCAATTTGAACCGCCTTGTGCATAGTCTATCTCTGTATTTTGGGGATAGTGCAGATATATAGCGTCAAAAAGAATATATACGTGCTACCAACCACACAATTTGTATTGTGGTGAAATTTGTTGCTAGAGATTATACATAAATATTAGATTTTAGCTTTAAATAATTTTAACGACGTGTTTTTGTTAGAAATAGACTAGAAAATTCATCTATTTTGACAAGTTATATTTAGTAGCTAATTTGAGTTAGGAAAAGTTTGTTTTTTCCTAAGTAGTGCGGCAAAAATTGTCTCGCATGCAAAAATACATCATAATTTTTGAACTAACTATTCATTTACTGTCAGCTTAAATCATTTTCAATTTTAACTGTAACATTTTTACAACTGGTTATGGAAAGTCCTTCGCATGTATTTGATTAAGTAGAGGCCCAGTTTGTATTTATATTGATCTTTCTTTGACTCAATATTTTTGAAGCTACTTGATGTTTTTGTTGAACTCAATCCTCTATATATCCGTCTCCCTTGTTCGTTGCTTTCTATCCATCTGAGCTTTTAAGAGTGGTAATGTCTGCTCCTGCATATGCCAGTATCGTAGCAGACGTTCTTTGGAAACAGTGGCTGGTGTAATTTCCATAATTTTTTAGAGAAACTCCCTATAGAATTTATACCAGCGCATTGTCTTATACATTTGCTATTTCTATATCCTAGGAAGAATCTTGAATGCTCAATTGGTGACGGACGAAGGGAAGGAATATTTTCGAAACATTTCGACAAGGTTGACTCTTTCGATGTTCTAGTTAGAAATTCTGTTCGCACGTTTGTCTTTGTGTTGGAAATCTCTATCGATATATATTCTCATGTTTTTATATGTTCAAGCTGAAGAAATGTTAGTTCTTCACGACGGCATGCTCTACTGATACCAATAATCAACAGGAATAAGAAACAATTTCAATATTTGGAGAAAAGTGTGTAAATTACACTTTACCTTCATCATCAAGTAGCTTTTATCATCTGCTCCTTTAACAAAGGTCTAAACTTCTAATTTTCTTAAAACATGGATCTATCGCGCACCGATTTACGTTTAAGGAAAGCAAACTTGGAAATTTCTTTGTCAATATTTTTTTTACTGACAATGTTCTTATTATCATTGAGTAAAGATTCCACAGCGTAGGGCTCTGGAATACTTTAAAATTTTGTTCAAAATAGACTAGTAGAACTGCCTCAGTGATAATAGTTATTCCCTTTTGATGATTCCAATTTTCAAATAAGCGATACGATTTTTGATAATTATCGGCAATAATGATTAAATGGCGATTTTTGATGAATTTTCTATATGATCTACGATATTATTGTAGTAAGCAGAATAATCTGAAATTTTTCATAAATCTTTTTTTTTTACTGTTTTAGAAAGGAATATATGGGTAAATATTGTGGGTGTAATTCAACGCAGGTTGGGGCTTTTGTCCACTGAGTAGTTAGTTTCACACAATATTATTAATACCTAAAAATATATAAAAACTTTTTCATAAATCATTGACACAATAATATTAACAAAAACCTAATAAGCAAACTCGTTTCTGTATCAATATTTCCCAAGGTTTCTTGATCTACATTTTCAAAATTCACAATTTTCAATAAAAAATTGTGATAACTATAGTTATTTAAGCTATTTTCAAAACATTATTTAAAAAAAATTATGTGTGCAACAGGTAGGAAAACGGTATTTTTCACATATGGTATCTGATACGGAAAAAATCATTTTTCCTTATTGCATAAATATAATATAATAAAGTTGTCGATGACGTGGCACGTTTAAGCAAGCTTTATACGAAGGATTTTTACGAAGATACCTGCTTAGAGGCGTGGCCTCAAATGCACAATTTGGTTTGTACAAAGGGATTAGTCCCCTGAAAGCTAATTTAACTTGGACTGTAAACACCGCGCACAATAATCATAAATATGACGAAAAGCGTAACACCCCGTGAAGGAAGGGGTTAATATTAACATTTATTCAAATGTCTGGAATTAAGATATTAGTCGTCGCATAACGTTTTGAAAGATTAAGCGGGCAGGTCCCCGCAGCAGCCCAAGAAGTTTTAGGGGGGTATTAGATAAGCCTGGCTTGACGCTCCGCGCCAAGGTAATTCTCGACGCCAAGGTGAGGAGCATCCCTTAATTCTGGGGGATTTTCCGCTCTTTAAATATGCCCTGTTCATGTCAAACTCGTCTCCCGCGAATGTTTTACAAATACTCACAACAGAAGCTAGCTGTGAACGGCAAGACATTGCGTATAATACACTTATAATATGGACAGGTATCTTACATTCTATAAACGGTATATTCGATCATGAAAAAAAAACTGATATACAGGGTTAACTATGACAAAGTACAAATATTTCAAGAGGGAATAGAGAAAAATAATAATTAACGGAATGTTCATCAAAAAATTTCCAATCATACCTATAAACACATCATCAACACATTTCTGCTGTCACAGCAAAATCATTGAAGATGTTGGGTTTTGTCAAGAGGCAAACTTGTGATTTTACTGATACTTTTGCCATCAAAACTCTTTACTGCACATTGGTGAGAACTCATTTGGAATATTGTTCCTGTGTATGGTACCCGCATTATGTAACACATATCCAAAAAATTAATTCGGCTCAAAATAATTTTCTTAGATATATAGCTCTTAAGTTACATATTAACTGGGATTACAATTCAATCGAAGAATATTTAAAGATGCAGTCTCTATATATCAGAAGGAAACACAGAGATCTTTTGCTATTCTCAAACATCATAAATGGCAGATGCAATTGTCCTGAACTATTATCGAAAATTAAGCTCCTTGTACCTAATCGCTGTACTAGGCAATTGCATCTGTTTCATGTGCCTTTCTGCAGAATGAATGTCACTCTAAATAGCTGTATACCTAGAATGCTTAGAATGGCAAATGCAGTTACTGATGTAGACGTATTTGATGCATCGTTAGATAGGTTAAAGAAGCGTCTTCTAAGCACACAGGTTTGATGTTTGAGTTAACATTTTCATTTTTCCTAAATTTCTCAATTTGTCATTTTGTTCTTGTAATTGTTTTTAGTATAGTATACGTATGTTTTTTGTTTACTGTATTTTATTGTTTTCTGGCTTTGTGTGATTGTATATTTAATTGTATTTCACTTGTTTTAACTATTTGTTTTATTATTTTTAGTATGACTGTTTGCACTATTCTACATTTTTTATACTGTTACTTAAGTGGGCTTGCCCGTAAATAAATAAATAAATAAATAAAATAAATAAATAAAGCGATTTTTTTTCAAATCTATATTAAACTCTTATTTATTGTCCTCTCTGGCCTTCTGTCAGCCGAGAGGTTAGGTATATTAGCCAATGTAGTGATAGGTCACTGTGTTGACACGTGTATCCGTTTTCTCCGCATTGAAAGAAGAAAAATGTATTTACAAAATATAGATTACCTATTATTTAATGAGAAACACGATATGGTAGCACAGAGAGGCAGCACCTACCTAACTGATATTTATTTCCAAGATTGGACAGATTTTAAGAATGTTGAACCATATTCTGTTTTCTTATTCGTTTAAATTCAAACTTGTCATTGCAAAGATTTTTGTGCTGAGGACCTCTCCTTCTCTCTGCTATTGTTTTTGATTAAAGCGAAGTACTTACTTGGCCCGACAATCATGACCAGGTACAATACACGCAAATATACACAAGTGCATAAAAACACTGCCACACGTTTACCGCCAAGGCATTACTACATCTTTGGTATTACACTCCCACATGATAATATGCACTTCCCTGCTCCCACTTCTCAAAAATTAGCACCTTATTTGTTATCTATCATCTAGGCATTTGAATGCAACATATTTGCAAATATACAAAAAATTAGCGAAAAATGAAATTTAAGAAAAGCAAGTACTGAAAATTTATTTAAAATATATATTTTATGTGATATTTTGTGACAATATCTGATGTCTGATGTGGCCATCTGCAGACCACTAGTGCAAAGTGTACTTCACGCCGATAAATGTTTAAACTTCTTCTGGTGTTGGGGAATTAAATTCTGTTCATTCTAATAATAGCAATAATATTAGCAATAATTCACGATGTTTGCAAAAATAATTAATACTATTTTAAACTATAACATCCCAAGATGTTTGCAATGTTCTGTAAAAATATTTCTTGGACCCTTAGAATATTATATTATATTCTGAGGTTTGACCATGTTCTTTGATGTTTGAAGAGAATGCAATTAGCAGTGTAATATTCTAGATTATTTTAAAACAGTTTAATGACTAATTTTTAATTTTAACCGTTTAAAAAGAATTTATGTCGGGTATTTTAGTGGATAATTATGAATAAGGGAAAATTTATTTTTGGAAGTGTGCAACGAAACAATGAATGCAAAATTCTAGAAGTAACAGGACTAACTGTTACTGTTATCTATGAGGTAGTTAGGTATTATTAAAAATGTATATTTTCCTTGATTCTATATTTGACACTGCGGTAAAAAATGACGCATGGTAGTCATAGTAGACATATCTAGCCATCTCGGACGATGATAGATTGTCATAGGTGCCGATTTTCCGAGAGAAAAGAGGTTTCTTCCCTATTTTTAAACATCGACCTAGAGTTCCGAAATAATTTTTTTATTGTCTTTTAGGTCTCCTGGACCACGTGGTTAAAATTTTAAACTTTGTCATAGTTAACCCTGTATGTATCTTGTTATCTTTTTGACATTAATTCGATCAAACAAAGTTAATTCGGGTGTGACATACGACGTATTTTATTAATTTTTCGGTATCAAAAGAATGTTTGGACGACTATTAAAACTATTATTTCTTTAGAACACGGTGGCATACTGAGTTTTCTTATGCAATATGATCGAAGTAATGCCACCGAAAATTTTGTACACAGCATTAATTTTCTTTTATAGCATTTCTAAAATACAATATGGTCGACACAAAATTTGCTAGTCTCATATTTTACAATACAAATTTTTTCATTAAATCTGTATCGGTATCATGACTGGTAATCTCAGAAAATTTGTCAATTACTAACAACATACAGATCTAGAGATATAACTAAAAGGTAGAGATCTATGAAAATATATAGAAATTAAAAACTAATAAATTAATGATGTATTTACATACTTAAAGCGTTTTCAATATAGGTATATTTTTAATTTATTTATTATAGAATAAGAATAATAATACAAAATAAATTAACATTAGTCTGAAAGTATTACTTAATATAATCATTGCTAAGTGATTTATTAGGAAAAGTCTTTAAATATTAGAAAAAATGTCTAGAATCTTTAAAATAGAAGAAATGTATTCAGTTAAATGGTGGTTTATGAATATATCGAATATTATAAATAAACCACAACAATATTGAATATTATTAGTTGTTTTTATTTATTGCCGAATTATTCAAAATGCTAATTTTTTTGTTTACCTTCCTTTAGGTGTTGCTAGTTATCGTAATAGTATTGTTCTTACATTAATATTTATTTTCATTTATGAAGTAAGAACAAAACCAGTATAGTAGATTGAAAATATTTTTTAGGCACTTGCAAGACCTCCTACTTTTTTAAAGAAAATTCAATAAATTTCAAACTTTAAAGAATGTATTTGTCGATAGAAATTGATGAAATTGGAACAACGAAATTTAAAGTGATGCTGATAAATATTACATTGCCACATTTTTAATAAAAAAGTAATTCCGAAAGTAAATCTCGAAAAAAAAAATGATTGCAAAAAAATTGTTATAGACTGGATTAGGAGCTGGATCATCGTGATAGGTTCAACAAGTTAGTGCAGAAAGAAGGAGGAAATATTCAAACGGATGAAAATTCGTGGTG
The DNA here is from genome assembly GCA_037114965.1 of Monochamus alternatus. NCBI lineage: Eukaryota > Metazoa > Arthropoda > Insecta > Coleoptera > Cerambycidae > Monochamus > Monochamus alternatus. The sequence continues at coordinate 21,702,942 of CM073430.1, forward strand.
TAAAAAAGTGTGTTAATATAGCCAATTATAGTTAAGGTAGAAATTTACCAAAATACCAAACCTTCGCTAGGCGTTGCGACGCTTCAAATTTTCTTTCTCAAAACCATACCTTTTTTATTGTATATTTTAAAAGATTAATGAATTATAAGAAGTTTTCTTGACATACCTAACCGTTAAAAAGTTATAAGCTAGTTTTTATAACTTTTGCCTTGATTTTATACTCAATTCTATAAAGTAGGACATTTGTACTTCTACATTTAAATCTTTCACTCGTTATTTCTTAAAATGTACCTTCGTTGTGGTTTATTCAATATTCCTCGTCGGGCGAAAGTTTTATACGGTTCTGCGGTGTAAAAACAAGTCCTCTGAATCGACTATGAGAAAGAAATGCTCTGTGAGCTTCGTCGGACTCCGATAAACATCTCTGTTAGTTCGCTGGTTGGCATTTTGCTCGCGTGCTATAACTCAGTCGAGGGATCGCTAGAAGAATTAAAGAATGCAGTTCTGTTGCTATTAGGTGGCTGTGATATGTGGCTGCTCCAACCCTATGCAGGCAGGAGCTGAGCGGTCTAACGTAGAACCGAGAGTCGTCTTCAAGGATTGTAAATAAGATAGTGTGCTGAAGCTATTAAGGCGATGTAGGAACAACTCCTTGGACTATAAAAAGTGAACAACTACAGCATTATTTATTCTCGTTAAACCATAAAATCATTCAACCACTGCTGAGATATGTAATGACAAAAAATATAAACAGAAACGTAAAAATTAAATAAGAAATTATCCTAAAAATGATTTATATTATGAAGTCCTAAAAGCGAACCCTGAAGAAACCTGTCCAGATCACTTGGAATGTTTGTATAATATTTTTAAGATTTGTAAGTGTTTCCTGTGTAGTACAAATCACAGGTGCCGATTTAACGGGGGTCCAAGGTAGATATTTGGCTCAGGAATATTTTATTTACATTGGAAACGTCTATTATCCTGGCAAGCCAACTTATATGTATTGTTGCTAATTTGTACCACCAGTTTCAATTTTGTAGCTTGTGCCGTTTTCGTGAAAAATGGTGGCTGTTAGCGATACCATTAAATTTATCGGCATCTAAGAACAATAGCAATACCACTAAGTTATGAATTTTAAATTGATTTTTTTCCAAATTTGGAAACCCTTTATCTCGCAAACGACGCCATGCAGATTTAACAAAATCACCTTTATTTTAACCACAGGATTTTCTGCACGCAATTAGAATTGCATAAAAAATTATTAGACATCATTTTAATTTTCACTGGAGAATAAATATTTTTATCATCAATTAGTGAATCGATTTGTCGATTTTTCGTAAGTAATTGTATTAATTCTTTGTTGGTAGCAACCAAGTCACTGACTTGTTGCTCCAGTGATATTATTTTTTGTTGAAGCGAATTAGTGGCATCATTTACTAGCGTTGCAATAAACTCTTTTAATTTGTCATCTTGGTTCATTTCTTGAGCAACTTTAGAAGCGCTTATTGTGTCTTGATCATTTTGATAGTTAAGGTGAGCAGTTTAGTCACACCCCATGGATTCGCTGATAAGCGCTCGGTTTTTGATAGTTTTAGTTATAAAAAGTTTTGTATTTACAATCAAATGTCGTCAGTAACGTCTAGAGAGAACTTAGATATAGTTTCAAACTATTTCAGATGTATCTGAGATCAAGTACTTTACTGCTATAGCAGTGATGTAAATTAAAATTGCCACAAAACTACGGTTCAGGTACTTTGAACAAGGAGAATACGAATATTAGGTATATCTCAACTACACGTGTACAATGATATATGAAATCTGTTTCAGTATCCAGGGATGTCTTAAATTATCACAATAGGTAAATATTTACATATTTATTACAAAATTTAAAACTTATTTTGTCTTCAACTATAGCAGTTAAAAATAAGCTATATATTATTTTTGGCTTATTATATCCTTCAATTTAATAAGTTCTATTTTTATTACAATATAAACTTATTTTCAACTTTGTTGATAACTTCTAAGGAAAATATAACCACTTGTACCTACTTGTTAATAATACTTCAACGTAAATGTGTCTTATAAAAGCCTTTTAGGGAGCAAGCTTCTTGTTATATGTATTCAGACAGATCTTCATGTAATAAGGCGTAGAAATTGTTTTGTGTTTTGGCGATCTGCGGTGAAACACAACTTGTGTCGTATGGGTAAATCAAAAGATGAAGCCCTACAGGCGGAATACCATATTGTATTCCATATGATAACGCTGTTATGGTCTCAGATGAATTCAGTAGTGCATGTGAATTGAATTCGGTTCGAAAATATTTATTTTGTTTTTGTTATTAAGCATAATATTATTGGCTTTAATTTGAATTTTCAATCACAAATAAATTCAAGAGTAGAATTTAATATAAGTATAGGTATCATTTTATTTTCTTACAAAATACATTCAGTTTTTATTTTAGGTTATTCTTCAGTAATATTATTAAGCAGCAATAGCAAAAATGTATATTTATAAGGCGCATTTTTTTTATTAAAGTTCGGTCATCACATTATATGAAAATATTTTTTGCGTTGTACAATTTGTTGAATGGAAACCAAAAATACAGACTTGTTCCCTGTTCGCTATTAGAATATACAGGGTGTTAAAAAAAGAGTGCAAAATATTTCAGGAGGTATGAAACAAAATAAGCAGAAAAGTCTTAATAAACATGGGTCCGCAAAGTAACGGTTGCGGAGATATGGACCACTATTCGTTTTTCAAACATTTTATTTTATTAGGAATAAACCGACAAAGGAAGCTTTTAACAAACAAAAAACAAAGTTACAAAAGATGTTAAAAGTGCCCTCCGTCCATTTCCAAGCAGGCACAACATCTTCGTCTCAACGATATTCCAACTCTTTCGAAAACACCCTCCTTGGTTTGGATTTCTTGACACTTTTGATTAATCCATAGCTGCAGCTCTTTCAGGCTATTTACATGAGTACATGAGTACCATACACTAATGTCTTCAAATATCCCCAAACAAGGAAATCTAGAGGGTTCAGATCAGGCGATCTTGGAGGCCATAAAACAGGTCTGGCCCTTCCTACACATCTGTGGAAAAGTTTGGTGTAAATGCTCTCTAACGGCCATGAAAAAATGAACTGGAGCACTATCATGCTGGAACCACATTTGTTGCCTCTGATTCAAAGGCATGTCATCAAAAAACTCATACAGTGTGTTCTGCAGAAAGTTGAGGTAAGCAGCACCTGTTAATCGGTTTGGTAAAACAACAGGACCTATAAACCTGTCACCTACAATACCCATCCAAATGTTTAATGAAAAACGTGCCTGATGTCCAGATTCTATTACAGCATGAGGATTTTCGTCGGCCCAAATATGCGTATTGTGAAAATTAAACACTCCACTTCTTGTGAACCCGGCCTCATCAGTAAAAAGAATGTTTGCAAGAAAACGAGGGTCTTCAGCATCATGACGTAGAAACCAGCGGCAAAAAAACAAACGCGCTTGATGATCATTTATTGGATTTAAGACCTGTACTCGTTGCACATGGTATGGATAAAGCAGTTGCTCGTGAAGGATTGTCCAAACAAGAGGACCACTAATTCCTACCTCGGCTGATATTCTCCGCACACTCATACCTGGATTCTCCTCTACCAGTGCTAGAATTTCTTCTTCTGCTCTAGGAGTGGATACCGACCTTGGTCTTCCGGATAAAGAGCACTGTTTGCTCAAGGAACCGGTATCACGCAATCTTTGGTGAATTCTTCCAAACATGGATTTGGATAAGCGTCAACATAAAGACGTCGCACTTCAGTGGCGTTCCCATTAGCACGACCATACATGAAATGCATGTCTGTTAATTCTGCGTTAGAGTAACCAGCCATAGCGAAAGAAAACTTGTGCACTGAGAACAACTGTCAAATACGTACTGTTTATTTCACTAAACATCAACCAACTATTATAAGAAAATACACAACGTTTTTGCAAAATAAAAAAAGGGGCTGAAAAACATAAAACATTCCATATCTCCTCAACCGTTACTTTGCGGACCCATGTTTATTGAGACTTTTCTGCTTATTTTGGTTCATACTATTACCTCCTTAAATATTTTAATTTTTATATAATCAAACATATAATGTTGTATCTCTTGGACAAAAGTAAGTCATATACGGGGCATAATTATACAAAATTAATAATATATGAAAGATTCTGACAGAAAAAATGGACCATCATAAATAAATAAGGTCATAAAAGACACTTTTCATTCCTTGGTATCCTCGCCTCTATTTTCTATATTCGAATATTAATGGGAAATGTGTGAGCAACGTCTACGAGTCTTGCAATTTGCTGTTATGACCCTGTCTCCCATCAGCTTTGTATTAAATGTCGGAATTATGAAAATTATTCCATTTAAAACATAATTAAATAGTTATCGCGAGCGACAATCCAGAATTATTAATCGTAATAATTTCCAATTGACCCGTTCCGTCCGTATTAGCGTCGCTGGCCCATTCAAAGTTAATTACACGCGTTTGATTGATGTTCCGAATGAAAATTATAATTGTTATTTAATATTTAATAATCCGAATTTGACTTTACGTCAATCAAGCGCCCGTGCAATACGCGATTAAATATGGATGCATTCATAACATATTTTAGTAAATTAGTTGAAATTCCCGTACGTCCGTATTAATTATGAAACGTTGCTGTATTTTGATTTATATTTTAATTACAGCAATTTTTATTCGATGCATGTGCATGTGTTACCAGCAGAATTGAACACCTACCGACAAAGGTAGTAAAAATATAATTGAGTGGACTGAATGAAAGATATATTTCTAATACAAATGTTTTGGTCATCTTAGTGAGACAAGATATGTTTCGATCTTAAGAGCCCCCTAAACGTAACAGTAAGTTAGAACATTTTGTTTGTTACAAAAGAGGCATACAATTTTGTTGACAAACTCCTCCTTTAGACGTATCAAATAAATATAAGTCCTGACACCTAAATGTATAAACAGCCATAGTTTCAATGTAATTCTGGAATTGTGAGAGGGTAGCTCAAAAAGCTACAGTACTTAGGCTACATTGGGTCCCTTGTCATTAAGAGATCAATTCACCTGCCTCGCTAACTAACCTAATAAAAGAAAAAAGGTGGTGACGTTGCTCAGGTGGATTCCTCTAATGTAGACCATAGAAGGTTATCACTCTCCCAACACGGATTCCCTTGCTGACGAGACTTCAGTGCATGAAGCACTGTTTCGTCTTCCTGTTCGCAACCCCTACAAAGAGGTGTTTCATACTTCCTTATAAATATAGGTACTTCCTTAGCCAACAATGCCAGTTTGAATATCTGTCACTAGACGAAGATTTATCATAGTCACAGCCAGGTACTTTTTGGCTGTATCCTTGCTGGAGTACTCTAGGAACACTTTAGAAAATTTGAAGCTATTTATTTCATCTTACTGTATCCTGAATTATTTGTGGGTATTCTCCTTAATAATTTCAACGAAGGTTGAACAAAGGAAGCATACTTCAGGTATCAGGCCCAAAGACATTAAGACAATGAACCAATGCACTCTTAGCCAGATTATCAGCTGTTTTATTGCCATAGCACCACTCATGTCCCTTTACCCAGCATATAGATATACTGTTGTTGATTGAGGCCACTTCCAGTGCTTGGTGGTGGCATTCCCATGCTGATCTACTTGCTACGATTACGTAAGATTAATTGTGATTGTCTACTATATGTACGCCAACGGACAAGTTCGTTGGTGACTATGGTTATATCTGCTAATTACGTTTGTACCACAGTAGTATGCCTAACCATTGCCCCTTGATATCGGATGAGCAGGGATCTGGAATAGATTCCACATTCTGCACTTTCTTTTTATCCGTCTGTGATCATGTTAATTACATCCTCGCTGAAAGTTTCCTCATTCCCTTGTAGGGTCTGTCAAACGCAAACGAGAGAAATACTGTTGGTGGCCTGCAGAAAAGACATCTTTCTGATGACTCCATTTCATAGGCGACTCGTAACTTCTTCTCGTCCTACATCTGGTATGTCGTAGTATTTTTGAGGCGAAGCATAACTGTCGCAGCTGCTTTTTTTAGATAAATACCCAAAGATGGTAGACATAGCATTACGTTCATTGCTATGGTGGGCGTAGTTCGAATAGTTCCAGTTATGTTCAAGCAGGTAATCCTGTGTACCTGATTTGAATATAATAATTTAACTTCAAGTTATATACGTCCAACTTTTTGATTGTAACAAAATAACTAAACATACACATATTGATATTTCATGCGTTATGTATAAATATGTATGTGTGTGCTTACATACCAAAAATCACGTGTAGATGTACGATTTGTATTTGATCATGCAATACTACCATGAAACAATTTAAAATACCTGCAGAGTTCGATTTTTTGTTTGTGTATCGAAACGTGTAGGGAATGAAGACGCGTACAGTACTAGCATACAATTATGTTGTAATCATTCGGTGATATATTATTTATTTTATAAAAGTATATTATGTCTGTGACTTGATGTCCCTTTTTATACTCTCTGTAAAATGTTCAATATAAATACAATTGCAGTGGCAGCCCTCTTTCTTTTCCACTGTATAATTATCAATTGCTTGGGTATTTTATTTATATAAATAAATTATATCACTTACCTAATTGTAGATTATTTAACAGGAGCAATAAATGGCGATGTGTTTGTTTCAGTGTAAGTCATGACGATAATGAAAAATCTGAAACAAAAGAGAGGTTGTTATAGAACTAAAAGATACGGTTAGTTACGTTTGACACTTTTTAGAAAAAAAAGATAACAATTCTCCAAGAGCTAAATAAAAAAGATTTTTGAAGCAATTAAAGAAGTAATTGGATGTAGATTTAAATTTTTTAGACTTGCTTGTTTTATTTAATTTAGGAATAGCTGACCAAATAAATATACTTGACAAAGACAATTTCTGGAAATATCTAACACATCTTTACGATATATCTGAATATAGTGGACTAATACTGTGTAATTAGTTGAAATTAGAATACTTTTATCACTTTATGCAAAATTTTAAATAATTAGCTCAAAATGCCAGACTTACAGCTGACGTGTAAGTTACAGATGAAGCTATTTTTACACGGAATGCGATTCAACGGGATCATTTGTAACAATGCTTTTCCTTAGTTGGTTGGGCAGGGATTATCGATGATCGCTTGATTGCATCATTCATATTACCAAATCGAATGAATGGGGTTCAGCATTTCGAGTTCTTTGCAATAATCTGCCTGGAAAATGTGCTCTTAGATGTGGTTCTTGCATGATGACATTCCCATTTTCGACAAAATGTTCGGGAATACCAAAAAATACGATCGATTGGACCAGGAGAACCGGTACCATGACGCCACGATCTCTTGATTTAAATCCTTTGAACTTTTCTTGTGCGGATATTTAAAAAATAAAGTGAATTGCATTGAAGTGGGCACTATTGATGATGTACGCAAATCTATCATAGCTGCTGTCAAGTTTGAAACGGACAAGCCCCAGAAACATTTGTGTTAGTTCGTAGAAACTGGGTAAGACGGGCCCAAATGTGTTTATACGTCGGTGAACAAAATTTTTAACAGTTGTTGTACATTAGGTATGTCAAATTATTTTATTGATTAGGACCATAAATTAATTTTATTAATTAATGATAACAATAGCGACAAAAGCAGTTTGAATTTGCTGCTATAAAACAGGTGTTATAAAATTTTATTTATTTATTTCCTTGGAAAAGTCTTTCAATTCTTTGTCCGTTCAGTTATTACACTTTGCCACCGTGCCGGTCGCCGACTGCATGCTTTGCCTTGCGCAAGATATTTTTGAATCATTTTCGAATTTTTTTACAAAATTCGATTCGTAAGACTCCATTCAAAAAGTTGTTTGCGAAGTATTGGCGAGGCGGTAAATTTAAATCGTGTGGAAAGATTGGTTACAGTGGCAGGGCAACAAAATTCCCAAAAAGTTCGTTAATTCCCTATTTTCACTGACAATTGGAAAGTTCACTGACTTTTCCCGATTTACGTATGTAACAATTCTGTATTTTCCGTCTCGTGGGTGGGACTGATGGTTACCAAGTCTGGTTATCGGTCCGAGTATTTTCGCTTCCTCGGGTGGACCGTTAAGTTCCCACAGCTGATCCGGTGCCGCTAATGGCCGGTTAATTAGAAATTCGCAGGTCTCCGGCTCGTTATGCCGGCCAATTATCCCGAGAAAGCGTGGGCCGCCTGATTTATTCGGCTTTATATAAAACTGCATCGATAAATTACCTTGATGTTTGTTTGCTAAGCAGCGCGAGAGTGCGCTTGATGCGAGAAATATTGCGGATTGATTTATGCTGAATATATTTAAATAATGCCGTAAGTTATGTATGGGATTTTTGTAAACGGTCGTTCATGCGTGCCAGGTATCTATGGTAGGTTTCTTGGCGAATTGATTTTGAGCTGTATACATCGCACAGGACCGTACCCACCGCGTTATACCAACCTACTAGTCGTGGGTGGCAGCCTTAGCACGGCCGGTGGAATTTTAATGAAGGACTAATAAATATTTTCTATTAAATCAAAAATCTGGTACATTTGACAAGTGTAAATAATCTTTTGAATACTCTCAAGGATATTTGTTGCACATGTAGGTACTCATCAAACCTCTGCAACCGTTTCAAGCATATTGTCTGTTTAAAGTTAAGTTGACACTATTTCTAACTTTTTTATTATTGAAGCTATTAGCAAGTTTATGTAATTTCTTCTGCTCATTACGGTGGTCACATAAAAAAGCAGTATTTATAAAAGAGTGCATTTCTTAATTGAGATAGCGTTAAAACCAAATAAAAATGTTGAACTAAACTATAACATCCTGAGATGTCTACAGTTTTCTGTAAAAAATCCTCTAGAATATTCCTTCTAAGCTTTGATCAGTGTTCTTTGATTTTTGGAGAGTACGCAACTAGCAACGCCCTGAACATTCTTGTAGCTTAATAGAAAAGCTTAATTGATTCTTTACATTTTAATTTTTTCGAATTTAAACCTACCTGTATTATGAATAGTTCAGCGCAGAATTTTAAGATTTCTATACTTGAAAAAGAACAAAGTATATCCTCAAATTGGATACGCAAGTAATGTATTACTGCTTGATCATCACTACAATTCATTAGCTATCCGCTGTCACATGCAATTTATTATTTTCTTGCACGTTATTAACTTTAGATGTGACTTATCTGAATTATTACACAAAATTAATCTAAATGAAAACGGCTAGGACCAATATATTATATTATTCACCATTGTATGCAATGTTACATTAATATAAAACTGTGCAGGACAGCGGTGATATATTTAATTCTAGTATTAAGCTCATAAAACAGTTATTTATGCAACAAGTACAAAAAGTAAGTGTTTATTGCACGTGACTTGAAATTGTACAACGAGGCCGTCAGGCCGAGTAGGACAACACTTCGAGTGCAATAAACACTTTTTGTACGATTTGCATACAATATTTTTTCTACGTTCATGCAAAAACCAAAAAATGTTTTATTTAAATGACACTAAGTCTAGAAAAATATGACGTCAGTTTGAACGTTTATGTTTGTCATGATGACAATAAAACGCTGCTGAATGACAGACGAATAAAATAAACATTTTATTGCACTAGTGCAATAAAGAACCACTTTTTCCACTAAATATAGTTCAATAAAGTTTTGTTTTTTGCATGAACGTAGAAAAATGTATTTTTTTGCTTGCTCCTCTTCTTTTTTTTTAATTTTTAAGTCTTAGGTATCTGAATTATTTATTTATATACAGCTGTATCATTGCTTCGTTATTTTTATACTGATCAACTTTTATATGTTTACTTGTTTGTAATTTTATTATTTGTATATTTTTTTGTTTTTCCTTTCTTTTTATTGTAAGCTATTTCCCGTCCTGTAATTGGGATTAATAACCAAGTTAATACCATTGGATAGTGGAACAATAAATAAATAAAACTAACATTAAAATGGTCTTCACAAACAAACAATGTTGCAATGCTTTCATTCATTGCGCTTCATTGCTCTACACCACATCTTTGTTTTCATTTTTTTGGCACGGTGAAATATTTTTTTATTAGGCGCTGTGCGCTGTATTCCCACATAATGGCACAGTATAAGGACACCAGTAGAATCACTCGGGCCGAAATAATAAGTCGCGCATAGCAGCTCGCGCATCCATTTCAGGCTGCAGAGACCTCAGTTTACATCCAGCTCTCGGACTGCGAACATCGGTTGTACAGAGCCGTATTAAAGCAATATTTTGAGTCTGTATCGAGGAACGAGTAGCTGCGTAGCAGTTAGATGTTTAAACACATCATATAATAGTAATTTAAATTTCCTAAAGACAAATAAGTAAGTAATCTATAATATACTGTAAAAATCAATAATGATATTTTACTGCTAATGCCTTACCTAGTAACTTATTTCTTAGTATAACATTGGAATATAAATACTGAAGTTTAAAATATACATATTTATATTTTTTACAAATACAAATTTTTATTTTAGAGCAAAGTTCTGTGCAGTGGCTTCTAATAGAGCAGATTCATTAGAATATAAAAGCTGCTCAAGATTAGTAATAGTTCATATAAACTATGTCAAATAAATTTTGAAAATAATGTTTTCTAACGATTCGCGCCATAAATTACGCAGAGGCCAACGTTTACTGCACAAGACGGTTCATCTTCAAATTATGTAGATGATCATATTTCTTGAATATAAATGTTTAGGTACTATTTTTTTCCAAATTTACACTTGCACTTTTATCTCCAATTTAACAAGACGAAAAGTAAATAAATGAATAAAAATGTATTGTGGTGCAATATATATTTTAAACTTTTTTTTAAAGAGTCCAAAGAAGTAAATCGAATTTTCACACTGTATGTTAGTAGCAGTAAATGATAGTATATAATAGGTACATGTTGAATTACCTATTCGTAACTGTATAATGAATTATTACATAATGTGGATAGATATAACGTAAACTTTCATGTGGCATAAATGACTACACTTACGCGCGAATAAAAAATTATTAATCCGGTCTTGATCACCGATTCTGTAAATTTCATCGGATGCGCTATCGCACTCACATTTCAAGGTTACCGCAGAAAACTGAAGGCAGTTCAAAGTGCCGACAACGGAGACAATTGCTGGTCTACCTATACTGTGATAATGGCATAATGTAATACTCAAATAATGTCTATTTAACACAATAACACCTATTAATATCACAAAAAACAAAATTAACCCTTCTAAACATATGCGTTGTTCATAAGCATGGGTATACAGATACGAACTAAAGCACAATACTGTATTTAGGTATACACATATGAACAGGTCTATGCAGTGGCAGCGACCGTTTTGTGCGGGCGTGGCTACACTAAATTTTTAAATACCGTTTTTCAGTTTATTTTTCCATAAAATTGTCTAAGGCAAACGCCATTTGGATTAAAATAATGCATTATTTCTTCTGCACGTATTTGTAAAACACTTGCAATTTCCCCATTGGCGTGATATTTTGACAATTTTAAATCCCTTTCTGTTTAAAATAAATATCTAGTATACTAATTATCCTCACAAAATGAAGTCCAGCACTGATTTGGCGCTCACGGTTTGTTTTCCATTTCAACCTATCTGACGTGCTTCGCATATTTTTATATTTATACGTGTGTAGGCTTTAACTGCTATGCTAATACATGATGGTAAAAACGCTCGCTGTAAATAATGTGACTAACAGATGTATTTTGTAACTTTTGTCTTTCTAAACTGACTTAAATGTAACGCGCATAAAGTACCTCGGAATCGTTTTATATTGGCAGATAATGGTGACTGCATGCAGAAAAATGTCTTCGTGGGAGTAATATCGGATTGGTAGACACTTTATGGGATAGATTCACAATAATTCAGAGGTTTATGAACGATAAATTAGCGCTGTTGAACGAAACTTCGCATCGGATGCGAAAACTATCTATATATTTCAGGCCACAGAAAAAATATAAGCAACATACTACATGTGGATGATAAGCAAGTCTATTACAGACAAAGACAGTTACACAACGGCCTTCTTCCTTCTATTACAGGATGTATCTTAGTTTCGCTGCAACTATTATTTTGATTTAAGAAAATCGTGATTATAAAATTAATATTGGCATATAAAACTAGAGAATAAAAAAACCATTAGAAAATTTTTTTATGTTAGATTGTTTTCTATGTTCTCTATCTCTAAGATCTACAGGGTAATTATTTGCAACTTATCCAAAAAAATTTGGGAATAGATGGGTCATGAAAAATGGTCAATAGGCAATATCGTAAAAACAATAGTTTTTTCAAGTGTCAAAATTGGTTTACGTGTATAGCAACTCGGATTTGATGGATATGGTTTTAATTTATGGTGAAGTAAATGCTTTAGCAGCTTCTCTTCTGTACGCAGTGACATGTGCTGAATGCAGCTACTTTCGCCGCGGTAGCGCAACACGAAAGTGGCACGGAAAATTTACAACTGAGTCATGGAAGAGATGGAGGTCCATGGCGTCCAAGACGTATTGTAGCAGCTGAGGAACACATTTTAGAGATTGTTGAAGATAATCCCCAAATAATTACAAGGCAAATTGCTCAACAAGTATAAAGAATACCATGCATAGTGTCTCCAAGGGATTAAAAGGGGGTAAAATTCCAGATTTACAACTGACATGTTAGTTACATATGAAGATATTTTTACAAAAAATGGGATGTATAACGTTCAATGTTACCTTGTCACCTTGTATTTTGTTAAATTTTATATTCAACTGTTTTTATTACTTTTTCAATTTTTTCATAAAAATCTGTAGATAACAACTATGTAGGCTGAAATTCATAATTCAGTAAATAATTGTTTTTCTATGGATAAAGAAGTGATTCCACTTTCAGAAAAATGTGAATTTAAGTTAATTTATAACATAGTATGGAATACTAGCTGACAATTGCATACATTTTTAGTCCATACATATTCATATATACAATATCCTGATATACTTTTTTCTGTTTTGTCATAGGTCGTTTAAGTTTAAGAAACATAATTCTTCTATCATTAACTTCATTTATTTATTTCTAGATGTTATCATATGCCAATATATTTATATACATAATATTACAGAATTTATGGTTTTGTAAGGTCTGTTCCAGCAAGAGTTATGGTGTTTTATGGGTTTCAGGATGTTATTAATAAACGTAATTCATCAATATTTATATTAATTAATATTCTTTATAGTTTCGAACTAGTTAATGACTGCTACTTGAACAAACATAATAATAAATGACATTAAGATAATGAAACTAAAAAAAAAATTACTGAAATATTTGGGTTGAAATTTAAAATGATCATGATGTTCTTGTCCAGAAACAACAACATGAAAGTGTTATTCTACATTTTGCATGTAACATATTTGTTTTTGTTTTATATTCAATATTTTCGAATATTATTGGACAGTATATTCTTAATTTGTTGAAAAACACGTTATATACGGTTTAAATAGTTAATAGTTTTGTTCCCTAACAAACTTTTCGTTATATTATATTTTACTTTCCTGAAAAGAAAGTCCTTTCATGATTTTCCTGGCATATCATACAATCATTATTCCTTTCTAGTAATTAAGAGTTTTCGCCTAGCCTCTCAATTCCAAAAAATTCCTCAACATTCATACCGTCCGATAATTTATTCAGCACAAACATCCAGAGGTCGAGATTGAATCCGAAAACGTGCGAGGTAGTCAAATACACGACTCGTTTGGATTCCTGCTCTCCTGCTAGCAGGGTACGCGCAAAACCGACCACGCTGACGAGACCAGTTTTCGCAGCAAGTCAGCTTCTCGTCGTGCTCGCTTTGTAGCTGACGTCGCGTGTGCCTTGGAAGTATTGTCGCTGTTTCTGGACGCCTACTGCCATCTAGTAGCACATAGGTGAAGTTTACTATCTAAAACGTAATTTGAAAGTTTCTCATGAAGGCTGAAAGATGCGTAAGGACAAAATATTTAAAATTTAATATATTCCTATCCAAGATTCTTTATATAATAGTAAACTACAGTTTTAATTTAATAAAAAGAATTACATTTTATCTCTCTTTCTTAAATGATTTTTATAATAGATTGGACATTTTTGTTGCTATTCTTTTAAATAAATTTTATATTTGGTTCAATACCAGGGTCCATATAGTAATCGTACATCCAGGGTCGTACCTACTATTCATGATAGAATATTATAAAAAATACATTTTTTTGCAGAAGCGTAATTTAAATATGATAAGTGACGTTAATAATTAATAATAATACACAATGTGTGGTTAATAACTATTCGTGATCAGTTACTTTGCTCAGAGTTCTCATATATTCTAATGTTATCAGATGTAATTTTGAAAATAAAATGCTTATTCGAGTGGAAAGCTAAATGAATGACTAATAAAAACGATATTAAAATAGGATCATAATATAATGTAATGTTTAGACAGTTTCTTCAAATGTGAATTAGTAAAAGATATACCAACATTCCTGCGTCTTCTAATATGCGAAGAAATTTCGACAACCTTAGGATGAAACAGAACATTGTACACGTATTGCTGGGCGAAATTAAAGACATCACGCCAATCCAACACGATTACTTGACTAAAAGTGTTAAATACTGGAACAGTTTAAAAAAAGATGTGATATAGCTGACGCGGCTTAATATGTAGAGGAATCAGCAGCAGCAGTTATGTAAAACTATCAAAAGTTTAGCGTACGGTTCTATTGTATTATAGAAACTGCTAGATACTTTTATACCACAACACACAACAGGCATTAATAGTAGTTAGCGCAAAGAAGAAATGACTATCGTAAAGCGCTCTTTATTCATTGCAGTATTGCTCCTGCTATTTAACCAATACATGATTAACATAGTACTCGTATATATTTAATTTTTTAAATATTGCCCCAATAAATGTTTTTTTACAACCGAGATAACTGAATTCAAAGTTATTGCAAATTTTGAAGCCGACTTTGTGTAACCCTAACCTACCCTAATAAGTCAATGAACTATTTCACAATACGTCATAGAAAGCGACATGTGTCACACTATGTTTATAACCTTAACCTTAAAAAACAGCGTAACACGTACGTAAACGTACTGTGTGCGTAGTATCATTTTGTGTTACACATAATTTGCTGACACAGTGATATAATAATGGCCCAAGTATATTGATAATAATGATCTGTGGATATTTTATTACCGTAACGGAGAGTGTAAACAAAATCAGTTGGCTATGTTGCACGAAATGCACATAAAACTTGATTATAATTTTCCTTCCTCTGCATGACGATTTGTTTATTTATCACAATAAACCCGAAATACAGGCAAACGCAAAAGGCGTATATAATTTTCAACATTTACTGTAATAATATAAGACCTGCTTACATAATTCAAAAATGCGAAAATGGGTGAGTTATTTATGATTTTTTATATTAACATTTTATTGAGCATTTTTTTATATTACTTGTTCTTCGAATAAGTAGACATATACTAAAATTACTACCTCACTTTCAAAATTACCCTGTATATGTGAGAGATTGACACCGGTTGACATTTGACTACCTCCCTAATTAATGAGGTTTTCCAGGTTTCCCTCATTCCCGCACTGAATGAAGGTTAGGGCCTACCAACGTAAGTCGTTCCTGTGCGCAAATGCGACCTGCTTAATAATAATATGCCGCCCCCTCTCCCGTTCAAGTCATCGATTTCTGGGCTAATCCTCGTGATTAGAATGATGGGTAGAGATATTATTATTATTATTATTATTTCTTTTTTCCGAAGCTCCGACAGATTCGGAGATGTTCTGAAGAGTCAAGCAATGACCACTCTCCACTCCGTGGAGTCAGTAATCATTGCGACCGTAAATCGTGCGTTCTGAGCAGACGTAGCGAACCAAGGACGATAGCCTTCTGCATTCTGCCGGCTAAGATCTCTGCCGAATTTCGGCAAGCCGGTATGATCTTTAAGTCAGAAAGCAACGTATGTCTCATTCCACCCAGGACGCCTATAATTTGCACCAGAATCTTAACAGAGTGGTCTGGATACAGCCTGCGGAGCTCGGAGAGAAGATCTCGATACTTCCTCCGTTTCTCCTCCTCTTTTATTATTATTATCATATGTGTACGTGGCGTCCTGAATCCGTCCCTGGTTCTTACTTCATGTACGAACTTCGAGTTTGGTATTTGGGTGCGAAGTCAGTAGCTTAGCGAAGACAGTTAAAAATAATTATTTAAATTTTTCATTATCGACCACGTATATCAAAATACCAATAACACATACTGATCTGAACTAAAAAAATATATAAAAATAATTAGCACAGAAGCTGTAACAATAAAATATTCCTTTTGCAATTCAGCTGAAGCATATAGTTTTGCAAACATTTTATTAATATGAAGCATTACAATGTCAGTACAAAAAGAATTCAATGAATTAAATAATTTTATCCGCGACTACTATATTAAGAAGGTTTAATATGTTTATTTTCCGTACCATCCCTAATACCACGGTTAGGTTTTATATCATTTTATTTAGAATTGTTATTATTAACATTAACATTTATCTCGAGAAGGATGACATTTTGACCGGGATTATTTAAATTCAGTCGATTAGGAGTTTCTGAAGGATTGGAGGGGTCCCCAACGTTGCCAGGTAGGACCTGGAGTATTTCACTAAAAGGACACATTTCTACAGCATTGACTGAAAAAGCTTCTTCCATGATCGTGATCGTGGATAAAACGTTGAATTACATTCGGGAAATTAACCAGCCTTTAATCCTCTCGAAAAAATGTAACACTCGGCTGCGTCTCGTGTCCATTTCTTTCGTAGATTACGTGAACTAAAGGCTTGTTAATTGCCTTATATAATTCTATATATACAGATATTTTTAAATTTCATAAATAATAAATTTTTCTACACTATGCTTATAACTGTTAATTTATCACCTTGTAAGTTCTTCCCAATAACCATTTTCTCCGCTGTCATGCACCACTTAGCTCTGGAGGCTAATTTCGACACTCTTGTTGCATCCTTGCAATTTTCCCCAACTACCTCCAATAAACTTCCTAATGCTAGCTTCTAGTAACGCGTTATATCACTTTATTTCGGGTACTCGGAATAAATACGGCCATTTCCCCTTATATTAATGCTACGGTTGATTGTTATGCCCCGTCTCGGCTATACTTTAGGTTTTGCTAACGGAAAATTGCTAATTTTGGCACGTTTCACAAATTTACCCTTCCAGTGAACATTGACAATCATATTTACTCTGGTATTAACACAATAACAAATAAATCAAACTTGCTTGTTTACATCTTACTTACTAAGATGGAAACAACGAGTTTCTGACAAATGGGTCGTAAAGCAGACAAAGCGACCGACGGGTAAGTACAACAAAAGGTCATGGATTATACCCAATATTAAAATAAAACAATATATTTATTAATTGAACTTTAATCTTTATAGTTATCAAGTTTCCTTCAGCTACACAGGATGTCTTTAAAAGGTCAGTATAAGCACAAATTTCTAAGTGTAAAATATGAGGAAATAGTCCAATTTACCTTAGTCCAAAAGTTGATAGTTTCCGAAATGTGGCGTGTGAAAGTTATTATTTATTCAAACTTTTTTGTAAATTATGTATCTTAATAATAGCATGATTTGCGAGAAATTTGGTACTTAGGGATTTTTAGGAAATATCGAAATATGAAAATAGTTGTGGTGTACATTGTTGAGAGCGCCACCAGCAACAATTCTCCTACATCTAAAGATAGAGTCTGCTCTATAATATATTCCAAATATAAAAGCAACCTACTTCATCAAATGCATACCATCAAGAGTCTCCGTAGTAAACAGGAATGTAATGATTACACGTCACAAGAGACGTTACTCAACTGTTTTTATTGTCAACAAAAGATTTGTTCCCACAAGTCATGAATTGGTTTTAAACTCTTAGAAATATTTGACCAGTTAAGAGTGCTTTCCAGTAAGACTTAGGGATTGGTTTCAAACGGTTAGAAATATTCGTACAGTTAAGTGAATGACTTTTCAGTGCATGTAAATCAAGAAGTAGTTGGGTGAACATTTATGACAGTTTCAATACCGTCCTAGCCGCTTGTGGAAAAAAAAATTATTTCTGTAATTTATAATTTAAATATTTAGTGTAACGTACAAGGTGCTTCTAAAAGTACTATCATATATTTTTCTAGACCTCAAAATAAGACGAAAATTGGTGTGAGGACAGAAATGGTTCTCTTCTTAACGAAGAGGAAAATGGCGCCAATAAGGGCAAAAACTCTCCTAAACACTATCTTATGTACCTTTACATCGGATGTAAAATACCTTGGAGTCACACTTGACTA
Source organism: Monochamus alternatus (assembly GCA_037114965.1). Taxonomy (NCBI): domain Eukaryota; kingdom Metazoa; phylum Arthropoda; class Insecta; order Coleoptera; family Cerambycidae; genus Monochamus; species Monochamus alternatus. The sequence continues at coordinate 21,721,406 of CM073430.1, forward strand.
AAGACTAAAAAAGGCGTGCATAACCTATGACCAGTACCGCAGGTCTATTGGTAAAAACTAGAGAATGAAACCAAAAGAACTCATATAGATATACACTGTCATTGTGAGATCTATGTTAGCCTATGCGACTGTCGTTTAGTGGCCGAAAGTTCAACAGTTAAACCTGAGATTTAGGTTCAGGTACAAAAGATTGCCTGCTTGAGTATAACTGGAGCTATGCGAATTACGCCCACCATAGCAATGGAGGTAATGCTATGTATGCCACCTTTAGATATTTATCTAAAGGAAGTGGCTATGACAATTATGTTTTGCCTCTGGTACTATGCCAGATGTAGGATGTGGAGAGGTTAGAAGTCGCCTGTGGAATGGGGTCGTCAGAAGGATGCCCCTTCTCCACTGACAGTATTTCTCCTAAGTTTGCTTTTGATAGATCCCGCGAGGATATAATGAACATTCTCACGGACGGATCAAAAAGAAAAGAAGGTGAAGGCTGTAGAATCTATTCCAGATTGCTGCACATCCGACATCTGTGGACAATGGATAGGGATAACCATAGCCGCCAAGGAAATTGTCCGTAGGTAAAAACCATCAGAATCTACACATATAGTAGGCAATCACTACTGAACTTATGTAATCATAAGATAACAACTGGATCAGCATGAGAGTGTCACCAAGCCCTGGAAGTGACCACAACCGACAACACGAGCGGTGCTATGGAAATAAAACAGCTGATAAGCTGGTCAGGAGTGCATCGGGTCTCAGTATCTTTGGACCTGATCCCTCCAGTACGTTAAAATTATCAAGGAGAACACAGAATTAAGAAGACGGCGAGATGAAACAAATAGCTGTAAATTTGCTAAGTAGTTCCTTAGAGTACTCTAGCAAAGATACAGGCAAAAGATACCTGGCTACGACCAGGATAAATCTTCGTCTAGTGACAGGTATTCAAATTGGACACTAGGGAAGCATCTGTATTATGTGAGGAGGTGTGAAACACCTCTTTGTAGGGAATGCGAATAGGAAGACGATACCTTGCATCATGCATTCTGTCAGTGTATAGCAGCCTTATCAACAAGAGAATCCGTGTTGGGAGAACGATAGCCTTCTATGGCCTACATAAGAGAGGTCCCTCTGAGCAACGTCACCACCTTTTTCTCTTTATTGGGTTGGTTAGTGGTTTCAGGTGGATTGTTCTCTTAATGGCACAAAAAGCCCATTGGGGTTTAAGTGCTGTGGTTTTAAGGCTACCCTCTCACAATTCCAGAAGACGAAAAGTCTATATAAAAATGTATAACAAAACGTTTCGTTTTCAACGTACAGAATGTGAAAGGCTAGCTCTTGATAACGTTAGTTAGTATTTCCCAAACGCGTAGAGATAAATTAATGACATTTGAAATAATCCCATAACTTTGTATGCTCTTTCTGAAATCTAAAAAAGAATCAATACAGTTTACCCAGAGACGGGTAGAAGAAGAGAGGGTGGTATTTCCAAAGTATTCAAACTTTTTTGTATACATATTTTTTAAAATTTAATAGCAAAAATTAAAACTAAGGACTTTTACATCTTACAACAGTTAAATGATAGGAAAGAACAATGTTGACATCACTCAATACTTATATGTATGGAAATGTTTACTTCTAAACATTTTTTTCACTATTTATCATTATTTGTCCTCAGTTATATTTCCCAAGTTTATGCGTATAGGTTAGCAGTCACCCTGTATAGTTTTATTATTCTCAGTTGCAGTTTCTTATATATTTCAAAATATGGTGAATATATTAATTTGTTCGTATGGCGTTCAATCATGATGTCACGTTTTCTTTAGATAATACCATATCATTCTTAATCTCTTAGTTTATACTTTTATTTTCCAAAAATGTCAACTTATGACATGAGCTTATATATTACACCGATATTTTTACCTAAAAAAACAAACAAACTGTAATAATTATAAAAAGTAACAAAATGTTATGTATACAATATTCGCTACAATATCCTAATATCATCTTGACCTTATTAACAATAGTCATATTCTTTTCCGTGATTAACGTTTCACGGGAAATTGATTTTAATTGGCTTAAATACCTACCTTTACAATAAAGTAATTATTATGGAAGTTATTTTTATGTATTTGAAGATCTTATGTAGAAGTTTCCAAACTTTAAAATACTTGCCACAAGGCAGGAAGACGGTAGGAATCAAATATGGCAAATTCATTAATTTAATCCGTGACTATCCTCTTCAGAAAACTATCCCGATCTCCACCGGGTCCCCTTCTGCCCGTTTACCTTCCGTCCCGAGTGACAAGCAGTGTTTGTGTCAGGAATTGTTAGAGGCGCTAGTATAATTAATTAATAGTGTTATGTGGAGACAAGACAGGAGGCCCAGTTAGTGACGTAGACAATAGAATCGTCCCGCGACGTCCTCGAGCCGGCAGGACATACAAAGGACCCATCCTGGTCCTTTGTAGTGACCGCCGTAAGAGGACAACAGATACCACAGAGCTCCCAACAGATAGAAAACAGATGTGACGTGCTGTCGCCTCAAGCCACTCTCCCCGTGACAGCCAGTTTTGAGATAGGACTAGCGGCCACTACGAGTGGAGGGGCGCTGCGCCCCTCTACTGCGGGCTAAAGGAGACATTCTCCTGTTCGAGTACGCCAAGGAAGTTGTTGGTAGCTTCAGAAGTAGATTACTTAAGAATACAAGCAAAAATTGCAACAAAAACTTCTTGAGTACCTAGATCTGTCAACAAACACTAATGTGAGATAAAGTTCTATTTGAAGCACTAGTGTTGCGAATTTCATATCGTTCTCTAAATAAGTTGATACTCTGAAAAATAAGTTGTCTTATTTTTTTTACGGTTGCTTATACAGAAGTTTATTATATAATAAGAAGGGGGACATAAGTAAATTGACCAAACTTGGGGAAATGATGTAACTAATTAATAGGAATAATTTGTACCTCTGTGTAAAGCTGATATTAGTAGCGGATTCAGGGAACGAGCCACGGGCCTTTGCCTCAACGTCTCAACAACTGTGGTAAATTTTCAAAAAATCCTGGCAAATGTATAACTTGCTAACATCCATTTACAAATTTGATGTCTAATTCATTATCATACTGCTACTTATAAACAGCGGATTGAGATAGCTTTCAAGAAAATCCAGCGGATTCAGGTCAGAAGATTAGACGGTTCAAGAGTAGGATCCAATTCGTTCAATCCATAGGATGAAAAAAAAATTATTCAACCAGTTACTGGCAATTCTAGTGAAATGAGGTGGTGTTCCGTCGTGCATAACAAAACATTTCCTGTCTGGCTGCAATTGGAACATCTTCCAGGAGTTCATTCATCTGATTTCGTAACAATTTTCTGTAAGTGTCATCATTAAGCCTCAATGGTAAAGCTTGATTAGTTGAGTAATCAATCATCCATAATGCCATGGATCAAGTGATTGTTGTGATAATTTAAAACAAAATTTTACGATAAATTGCACTCTATGTAAACAAAAACTGGTTTAAAAAATACAGATTTTTGTTTAACATGCTTTGCATTCATCGGAATAATTCTATTCCGCGGCAAAATCACGAGTAAAAAGTATTAGTACCCGTTGCATATGAGAAGGATATAGAACTGGTCTCAGAATTTTCCAAACGTAATCTACTTCATCCATATCACGTTAAAAAGATGCAAGAGCTATTGGCTCAAAATTTGGATCGACAAGTGACCTTTTGTGAGTGTATCCATGCATCAGGATATTAATTTTTAAAATAAAATTCTTTCCACTCATGAGGCTTGTTTCACTCGTAGAGAAATTGCAAATGTCACAACTTTCATGAGTATTCCGATGTAAACTCACATAAAACAACTCCTAGATAATTTCAACGCCAGTTTAAGATAAATGTTTGGTCAGGTATTATTGATCGTTATTTGATTGGATCAGTTATTTTGCCAATTCGATTAAATGGCAAAAATTATTTGAAATTTCTGTGAAATACTGTACCTAATTTAATCGAAGATTTACCGTTGCAACTTAGACTAGAGTTTTGGTTTATGCATGATGGGACACCGCCTCATACTAATGCTATTGTTGGAGACTTTTTGAAATTTAAGTTTCCAAATAAATTGTTAGGATGAGGTAATTAAAATTGGCCACCGCGATCCCCAGATCTAAACAAATGTGATTATTTTCTTTGGAGAACATTGAAGGCTTTTGTTTATTCCTCGCCAATTGAATCCCGAGATCTGTGGAATCGTATTATGAATAAATGTAACGTTAAGAAACGATCATCATTTATTAGATGGAGTAAATTTTAATTTTTGGCGAACAGTAAATTTATGTTTCGAAGAAAATGCTGCTCATTTTGAAAAAATTTTTTAGTTTTATTTTTTATTTGTATTTTATTTTATAGTTTGTTGAAAAATTTAAAGTTTTCTTTTTAAATTTAAGAAGAGTCAAAAAAGTATTTTAAATTAAATTCTGCGCGGTATTTGTCATTCCTTTTACATTCGATCAATGGAAAAAAGTTTGGTATAATTTTACTTGACTCATTCTCAATGAACACATTGTAGTGTTTCAATTTATTTGAACACATAGTCAAAGTAGACCAATAATAAACCTAAATCACGTACTAAATTTGGTTATTTCAAGTTAAAGTAATTTAGATCTATTATTTTTTTTCGAAATATTTAGTCCGGCTTTGAAAGCCTGTAACTCTACCTGTGTGCAACTTTGTATACAGGGTTTTAAAAAAAGAGTGTAAAATATTTAAGGAGGTAATAGTATGAACCAAAATAGGCAGAAAAGTCTCAATAAAGATGGATCCGCAAAGTAACGGGTGCGGAGATATGGAATGTTTTATGTTTTTTAGCCCCTTTTTTTATTTTGCAAAAACGTTGTGTATTTTCTTATAACAGTTGGTTGATGTTTAGTGAAATAAACAGTACGTATTTTACAGTTGTTCTCAGTCCACAAGTTCTCTTTCGCTATGGCTGGTTACTCTAACGCAGAATTAACAGACATGCATTTTATGTATGGTTGTGCTAATGGGAACGCCACCGAAGCGCGACTTCTTTATAGGTAGGAATTAGTGGTCCTCTTGTTTGGAGAATCCTTCACGAGCAACTGCTTTATCCATACCATGTGCAACAAGTACAAGCCTTAAATCCAATAAATGATCATCAAGCACGTTTGGTTTTTTGCCGCTGGTTTCTACGGCATGATGCTGAAGACCCTCGTTTTCTTGCAAACATTCTTTTTACTGACGAGGCCGGGTTCACAAGAAATGGAGTGTTTAATTTTCACAATATGCATATTTGGGCCGACGAAAATTCTCATGTTCTAATAGAATCTGGACATCAGGCACGTTTTTCATTAAACATTTGGATGGGTATTGTAGGTGACAGTTTTCTAGGTCCTTTACCAAACCGATTAACAGGATCAACTTTCTGCAGAACACACTGTATGCGTTTTTGGAAGACATTCCTTTGAATCAGAGGCAACAAATGTGGTTTCAGCATGATGGTGCTCCAGCTCATTTTTCCATGGTCGTTAGAGAGCATTTACACCAAATTTTTCCACATAGATGGGTGGGAAGGGCCGGATCTGTTTTATGGCCTCCAAGATCGCCTGATCTGAACCCTCTAGATTTCTTTGTTTGGAGATATTTGAAGACATTAGTGTATAGTACTCCTGTAAATAGCCTGGAAGAGCTGCAGCTACGGATTAATCAAAAGTGTCAAGAAATCCGAACCAAGGAGGGTGATTTCGAAAGAGTTCGAATATCGTTGAGACGAAGATGTCGTGCCTGCTTGGAAATGGACGGAGGGCACTTTGAACATCTTCTGTAACTTTGTTTTTTGTTTGTTAAAAGCTTCCTTTGTCGGTTTATTCCTAATAAAATAAAATGTTTGAAAAACGAATAGTGGTCCATATCTCCGCAACCGTTACTTTGCTGACCCATGTGTATTAAGATTTTTCTGCTTATTTTGGTTCATAATTTTACCTCCTGAAATATTTTACACTTTTTTTTAATACCCTGTATAAATATGTTTAGTTAAATTGCAATATTTTGGGACTTTCTACATGGATCTTCTCTATGCGGAACAGCCTGTGTAGTCTAAAATATAATATTTAAAGGTAACACCCGCAGTACACAGGACTCTACAATTTTAAGATTTTTTCCTTTCCAAGTAACTAAAATTCATAAGTCCTTATTCTCATCATATTTTTTAAAATAACTAGTGGACTAGAGGATCTTCGAAAGAATTACAAATCTGTCTGGCCACAGAAAATATTTAAAAGTTAGATATGCTTTTTATTTTTTTTTCTCTGATTCAGTTTCCTTTGCGGTCATAAAGTCCCTTTGCGTTCAATACAGGCGAGGGCGCGCTCGTTTGCATATAAGACTGATCTTATTCGGTGGCGCAGATAAGTGTGCTTTATGTTAATGATTATATGCATGCTTTTAAAAGTTAAACTCGGAGCAGCTGTGTGGGCAAATTGGATTCATTCGCCATGTGCAGAGTAATTATTATTAGTGCCCTCTGGTGGCGCATCCTCCTCGGCGAGGATTTCCAAGTCTGCGGCGTTTCCTCGACTAAACGACATTTTTTATTTTGCTAATCAAAACTGAACGGGAAAATCGCGCGAAATTGGACTGCGGAGGGATTCTGGACCGTTAGTTGCCTTCTGGGCTCCGGCGGTTCGAATTTAAATACTTTCCTGTTTAACTAAATGCGGGTTTTGTTTTTTGTTCATGTTTTTTTAAGATTAATACTGCCATATACAAATAATTATTAAACTAGCTCTCCTATAAACCAATAAAAACTACTATTGTCAATTAGCTTACATTTTGCATTATATTTATCACTATCGATATTGTTCGTTTTTTAATCGGTCCAAACGGTCAATTCTTACATTTCAGAAATGTATATTAAAATATAGGTGGATATTGAGGTCGCGCGATTTTTCGAGCACGACGGCGAAGATCGAGTACTCAAAATAGAGCAAGTGTTTTAAAGACCAGTTATCAACGAATGCTTTACGCAATTTTTTTATTGGTACACTTTGAAAACATAAATACTGGTAATAATACTACAACAAAATGGAAATAAGAACTAATAATGTAAAATAGTTGAATTCGTGATGTGACATCAGTAAGTACCTTTGGCATGAAAATGAGAAAAATAAAAATTAACTAATTTGTAATCTGTCATATAAGATTAATTGTTGTAATGACAGTTGTTACTGGTTATATATTATTTAAAAGTGGGTTCTAACTATTGACTACTTAAATAGTAAAGCGGAATCGCAATTAATATCGCAAAAATCGGAAAACGCATATAAAAAAAGAATACAAGTTCATCAAACGGATGGAAGAGCAAAATATAACAGATACATATGAACGAGTTGTGCTTGCTTACCCTCGGAAAATGTCGGAGCTGTACAAGGCGTCGACAATGTGGGATATCTATTTGAAATTGTAAAGTGTGCTGAAGATAAACAAAGGTGTTGATTTAAACCTTTTGTGAAAGTGCATGCATTCATGAAGGCAATTAGCAAGAATGATGTAGCCAAGAAGGCACATGTATTCAATGAGGACGATTTGCTGAAGTTTTTCACAAATGCACCGGACATTACGTATTTATTTTTGATGATAGTAGCCATTTGCGGTATCATTAGCTCTTGCAGAAGACGTGAATTGTGCGTACATACGCTTACATGACATCAAGGAAAAAGGAAGCATATTGCTTATTACTATCCGACCATCTAAGACAGTGAAGGCTCGACGTTTTACTGTTCTCGACAGTGATGGAATTAGTTATGTGCGTTTGGTGACGCAGTATTTATCATTGCGTCGGCAAAATGTAAGTACAGACCGAGTTTTCTTACGGTATGATAAGGGGAAGTGCATCAATCAAGTGATTGGTATTAATACATTTGGATCATTGCACGTTACCTTAATCGTCATTTACTCGAAAATTTTCCTATGTAAGAGGGTAAAATTTTAGTACTGTCTGATAGAGAATTAAACGATCTTTCAGAATCAAGGAAAAAAATATGGTGTTGCCATTTAAAAAAAATCGATGACGTCATTACTCGAAAACAAATGTCATTTGACGTTAAAATATGTATTTTTTAAATTAAAAATCGACCTGTTCGAGGATTTTTCCCAAAAAATAATTATTTTGTTTTTATTGAATTTTTTCCATACTTTTGGCGCATACTGTATACCGGACATGCATTTCAACGTACGTCCGCTACCATTATGGCGAATAGTGGCATGACAATGGATCAAATCCAACGACAAATAGGTTAGAAATCAGCAGCTGTGGCGACTGTCAATAAGTGCAACCTCATTGACGTTTGAGAATGTTAGCAGTATTAATTTGAACAGCATTTCCTCCGATTTAAAAAACCGAATTATTAATATTTCAAATAATACCAAATGTACTTTTCACAGTCATTTAAAAAATTAAGGTTGTTGAACATTTGAATAAAACATTTGAAACATTTCTTAGTATTTAATTTGACGCTACAAGGTACTCCTGTCAGATCAATAATTAAAGAGGTGACATTTAGACTTCACTTCACTTTAAAACATGCGCGTTTTTACAGTTGGATTTAAAAACGCTGAGGCGTGCTTTAAAAACGGTACTAATAAAAAAAAATCATTATCCCTTAAAAAAATCAGAAGTTCGTCAACTGTCGATGTGTTGGCTACTATATTCTGTAATAATTATGAAAATTTTTTTGTAGATTTCTTCTATGATCAGAAACATGGAAACACAATATTACAGTCAACTTTTCTAAAAGTCGACTGCAGAAAAAAAACGACGCAGATTATTTAGTAAACGTGTAATTCTTCTACAGATAATGCCTTTTTAACAAAGAAACTCGGAAAAAATGATGAAAACGGCATTCGTGAGCTGCTTGAAAATCAGAACAAATGTATAATAAAAAATTCCAGATCTGTCTTTTGTTATTATTATTGCTATACAAAAATCCATGTCAAATCTATAAGTCCTTTATATAAAAACTACGAAATAAAAAAGTTACAGGCTAAACAAAAAGTTCTTGAAAGAGGCACTATTGGTCGTATTAAAATAATTTGGGAAAATTAAAGAGATCGTCAAAAAAAATAAGTACCATCTGTTACTAGTAAAAATTGTTAAAGTGTAGTGGGACAGCAATCAGAATATTGAAATCCAAGAATTTTAAGAGGGGATAGAGACAAATAAGAATTAACGAAATCGTCCATCAAAAAATTTATAAAGCGAAAGACATATTTTTCGATACTATGTTAATCCCTTATTTACCGCCGACTCTAACCACGAGGTTAGGTATATGCCACAAGTCAAATATGTCGTATGTACACAAATACATAAAAACACGATCACTGAACAGATGGTTAAAATTTTTGTACTTATTCATAGTTAAACAATATATGTGTGACAAAAATAGTAGTGTAATAATGGTTCAACTATTCTTAAATAATTTTTCGTTCATATAGTTAATGTAGCATATTGGTAAATCATTTATAGATTAATAAAAATGTTGTTTGATGAAATGATGTTTTTTATTTATCTCAATTCACTTTTTCGTTGATAAATGCTACAATTTATAAAATAAGTATAACTAAACTGACATTTGCTTGAAATAAGAGCAGCAACAGTCGCCCAGATGGCAAAGGAAACGCTAATGAAGACATTTGTAAGAAACTTGTGGTGGTGAAACCTCCTGCCAACTTCTTTAAAACTTTTCCTGCAGACCTTTTCCAGCCGACGTTCCAACTTACACTAGGTATATAATAAAATCTTAGTGGACAACTTATTTTGTAGGTAGTAGATGACACCTCGCACTTTCCTTAACGGACTCCTCCCAAACGGAAAAAGAAGTAAATGTATAACTATTTATTTCTCTAGGTACATACAACACGGAGTATCATGAAATGTATAAAAATATTCGGGAATTAGATGAAGTCAAAATAATGATTTTGTTTACTGTGTTGGCATTTAAAAAGTTGAATGAAACTAATTTTCAACATCCTTTTTCACCGAATTGAAATTAGAGTACACTTTTGTTATAAACATATTTTTATAACTGGAAGATCGTGATAGTCGTCTTTGTGGAATATGTGGATTATTAATAAAATGCACGTAAGGAAAAATGAAACAATTTCACCTCATTTAATCACTCATCCTAAATAATAAGAACAAGGGTGTCAGAGTTTAAAAAAAAATCAAAATTTGACAATATTTTCAAAGCCACTGCATTAATCAAGATGACAATTTCGACACTACAATTACACAATTTACAAGAACATTATTTTTATATATACACATATTTTATTTTTGTCGTGTTCATTCTGAAGTGTTTATATTATTCCCTTTTTTACTACCTGAAATATTACGTATTCGCGTTAATAAGGAAATAAAAAGTGGTAGTACATGCCTAAAATTTTATTTCTGATGGATACATATATATTTTATATTGGTCCATATAAAGACTGTAAAAGAAAATGTTGAATTAATATATTGTTCTATGTTACAAATTTTGACTAAAATTAAATTTAAGGCCAATTCTAAGCAATAAATTAACAAAAATATTTGGCTAAACTTAAGTTTGCAATAATTTATATTTAATAATATAATAAATAATATTATATGTACAAGAACCTTGTAGAGACCTTAGACATACAGATACTCAAGGTACTTAGTTATAGGATTGAAGATTGATTGATTGATCTTACCTGCCGAAGTGAAATATTAGGACAAAACTGAGAATATTAAAATGGTAAATGGTTGTTTAAAGTCCACTTTTCATGCTTGCGTTTGGGTCTGTAAAAAAATAACGTTTAACTAATATGTTTTAATCAGCACCGGATGCGATTAAGACTTTCGATTAATTCGGAAATTAATAAAAACAATTCGAATAATGGTAACTATCACTACAGGGATATATTTTGTTTAAAACAGTAGGAAGGTAGCCATGTATACCCAAGTTTGTACAATTTATTATGGAAACAATTTGATACTATTACGTTTTAGCGACAAATAATTATCTACTTACTAGACTGGCACAAGTAAAGATAGAATCGAGTATAGAATCCTCTGAGTAAATGTACAAATACTAATTTAGTAGGTATAAGGATGCTAATTACCAAATTTGAGTACGAATGTGATGGATAATAATCGGTGCAGTGACATTTTTCGGTTAGTAATCGGCATCGTCGGCAAATTGTTGTACTTGTTGTAATTGTTGTATCTATTATACTTCCCATTTTAATACTTAGTACAGCTTAGTTGGTGAATCGTTAGCCGTATCCTGAATAAATGCCAGAAAAATGTATAGTAAAGTTAACATTGATAATGGCTTTTCATATATGTTATTGTTGTTAAAGTGCGATATCATATCAATATGCGATATCAGCATATTGATGTTACTTAGAATATTGCAAAAATGTCGAGAAGTCAGCAGTATAAACTGAAAACAAAAGCGGCCCCAAAATGCTTCCCTGAGGTACCCCTCTGTATATTTCAGAAATATCAGAAAATGTCTCACCTAAACAAACTTTTTGGCGCCTCGCAGGAAGATAATTTTAAAAAAACGTAACAACTAAATCATTAGCGCCAAAATATTTAAGCTTTAAACATAATGTAGAAGTGTATCATGATTTACACGAAATCCAGATTGAGTTGGAGGCAAAATAGTGCTATTATTTAAAAAAAAAGAAAAGCTGTTCTTGAACTATCTTTTCAAACCACAAATTAATTCTATTAATAATTAATAACAATGGCGGCAAAAGCAGTTAAATTTACTGTATAAAAATAGATGTAAAATGTAATTTATTTCTTTAATTGGTAATTTCTTTCAATTTTTTCTCCGGTCGCCGATTATACTCCATATCAGGTTTTACAGTGGACCAGTTTCTAGTGCCGTGCGGAAGTGTATTTTGAAATCATTTTTGAACTGCCTTTTTTGATTTTATTTTTACAAAACTGTATTTGTATATTCAAAAAATTTTTTTAGAGTAGTTCTGAATTACTCTGTATACTCGTATTCTTATTTTATTATATTTACATGTGAGCCTCGACGAAGTAGCTGCTCAAAGTGGCCACTGCTATCAAGAGTAATACTCGCAAGAAATTCATTTGCAATTGCAGAATAAAATCTGAAACAAAATTATTTTATTTTAGTAACAGTTACTGAAAAGGTGCTCGTATTATTTTTTGCAAAATTTTTAAATATGCAATTGAACTGTAACTTAGTTTATTATGACTCATTTTGATAGTCTATTTGAATAAGCCATTGTGTCGACAAATTTTGTAAAATTCCACATAAGTATTATAATTATAAAAAAAACAACAAATTACCTGATTTGACTGATGATGTTTACAGCTGAATTCGCTTGCTACAATTTTCACTTTAAATGAAAAACGTTGAGTATTTATACAAAATGTAAAGCTATTAAAATTAAATTAAAATATATATGTTTACAAATGGTGACAATTAAAAAAGTAAAATACAAAATTATAGTAAAAATGAAATAAAAATAGACTCAAATCTATTAAGTTTTAAATTGCTTAAGTAATTGTCCATAAGTTTAAAACCCTTTTAGATAATATAGTTTTAATTCTGTAATAAAAAACTAAATAATTTCATAACAAAGTGGAAACTTAAGTTGAACGATAATGCAACTTTTTATAATTTTCACTCGAATAAAATAATAACTTTTAAAAAGAGTTGTTTGTAAGACATACATTACTTTGCTATTCTAACCCCACATTTTAACAATTATTTTCCCATATTTATAAACAAAAGTGAACAATCTTATATGCCGAACAAGACAATGTAAGTTGATGTTATAACAATATTTACATCTACAGCTAAATTTTTTTAAAAATCGTATTTTGAAAGATTTCTGTATCTAAAAATGAGTTGGTTAGAACGCTTTCTGTCGTTGTATATTCATTTTACTTCGGTACCTTTGAATATTTGAAGGTGGCATGAGAAACATTCTTGTTATTTGATCAATTCTACAGGGTGTTAAAAAAGAGTGCAAAATATTTAAGGAGGTAATAGTATGAAACAAAATAAGCAGAAAAGTCTCAATAAACATGGGTCCGCAAAGTAACGGTTGCGGAGATATGGAATGTTTTATGTTTTTTAGCCCCTTTTTTATTTTTCAAATACGTTGTGTATTTTCGTATGATAGTTGGTTGATGTTTAGTGAAATAAACATACGTATTTGACAGTTGTTCTCAGTGCACAAGCTTTCTTTCGCTATGGCTGGTTACTGTAACGCAGAATTAACAGACATGCATTTCATGTATGGTCGTGTTAATGGGAACGCCACCGAAGCGCGACGTCTTTATGTTGACGCTTATCCAAATCGCCAGATTTCTTCACAACGCATGTTTGGAAGAATTCACCAAAGATTGCGTGATACCGGTTCCTTGAGCAAACAGTGCCATTTATCCGGAAGACCAAGGTCGGTATCCACACCTAGAGCAGAAGAAGAAATTCTAGCACTGGTAGAGCAAAATCCAGGTACAAGTATGCGGAGAATATCAGCCGAGGTAGGAATTAGTGGTCCTCTTGTTTGGAAAATCCTTCACGAGCAACTGCTTTATCCATACCATGTGCAACGAGTAAAGGCCTTAACTTCAATAAATGATCATCAAGCACGTTTGGTTTTTTACCACTGGTTTCTACGTCATGATGCTGAAGACCCCCGTTTTCTTGCAAACATTCTTTTTACTGATGAAGGCGGGTTCACAAGAAATGGAGAGTTTAATTTTCACAATACTCATATTCGGGCCGACGAAAATCGTCATGCTCTAATAGAATCTGGATATCAGGTACGTTTTTCATTAAACATTTGGACGGGTAGGTGACAGGTTTCTAGGTCCTGTTGTTTTACCAATTTGATTAACAGGCGCTGCCTACCTCAACTTTCTGCAGAACACACTGTATGAGTTTTTGGAAGACATTCCTTTGAATCAGAGGCAACAAATGTGGTTCCAGCATGATGGTGCTCCAGCATTTACACCAAACTTTTCCACATAGATGGGTAGGAAGGGCCGGACCTGTTTTTCTTTGTTTGGGGATATTTGAAGACATTAGTGTATGGTACTCCTAAATAGCTGGAAGAGCTGCAGCTACAGATTAATCAGTGTCAAAAAATCCAAACCAAGGAAGGTGTTTTTGAAAGAGTTCGAATATAGTTGAGACGAAGATGTTGTGCCTGCTTGGAACATTGTTTTTTGTTTGTTAAAAGCTTCCTTTGTCGGTTTATTCCTAATAAAATAAAATGTTTGAAAAACGAATAGTGGTCCATATCTCCGCAACCGTTACTTTGCGGACCCATGTTTATTAAGACTTTTCTCCTTATTTTGGTTCATACTATTACCTCATGAAATATTTTACACTCTTTTTTTAACACCCTATATATTATTGAGCTCTTATATATTTGAATTATTTGTATTTGTAGAAAACACTGTTTAAGAATACGGGGTCCTTAAGCGGTTTATTTCTAATATTTTTATTAGTTTGAGAGTATTTGGAAAAGAAAAGGTGATAGGATATCAATAATTTGCAAAACACTTATCCTATTGCCCATTGCGGAAGTCCACATACTTTAGAACTATGGCAATATTTTAAAATACTCAAATCAAATTTCTGTCGTCTTAGATACATCTTGAAAAATACAGAACAAGTAAGCAAAAAAATTAATATTTAATTTATTCACAGTTAGTATTTAAATGTATTCTCAAATAAAATAATAACTTTTAAAAATCAAAAGCAAGACACACTTTTGTTAGTATCCTAAGGCCACATTTTAGCTATTATTTTTATATAGTATATACATTTATAAGAAAAAGTAAACGAGTATATATCTAGTACTAATAATTATAAGAATATTTACATCTACTTTTATAGGGCAATCCAACGAACTGTCAAATCACTTTAAAAATGGCGGCTGTAGGACAAACAACTCGATTATGACAAGCAGAAATTTGTGATTTTGTGTAGAACTTTTAGTTATTGGTCTGTGTGTAAAACTGTGTATTTTGCTGCTCATTATATTTTATACCTATTTCGGAATACCAAGTATAATTCAGAATCATAATGGTTTTGTTTTGTTGTTATGAATTGTTGGAATAGAGGACAGCGAGAAGATCAAGTTAGATTTTTTAGGATTCCTGCTACATTGAATTATAGACAGAACTGATCTCAATGAACTCTCATATATGACGGCAAAAGTGGCTTAGTGCAATAAAACCGCCAGACCTAACTCAAGAAAAAATTAAATACAGTGTACAAGTTTTAAATATATTATTTATAAATAGGTACCTAAGTTCTTTTTTCTCTCCAACTAGTAGCATAATTACACCCCCGCCAGCCCTAGCAATTCAGGGTCCTGGAGAATACTATATATAATATTAATAAAAAAATATATTGATAACAATATTGGCAGTTATATATAATTAATTAGTAAACTATTACAGAGGTACGTAATTTGATTTTAACAATTATTTATGCATAGATACATGGCAGAATTTATTTTCAGTTAAAGAAAAATTCTACGGGGGCTTGAAATTCTTAATAATGCCACTGTTTCCAATTCACATATATTTGACAAAAATTATAAATAATAAATAAAAGTCCATTTGATAGAAAAAATCTAAAATATATTTAATAAAAAATATTAAAAATAAGTTATATATACAATACTAAAAAAATTGGGTACATAGATAAATAGTACAAAATGTTTAATAATCAATTGGTTTTTTGATATTTTAAATAATTGCGGCATTGCAATAATAATTTAAAGTTTGTTACAGCACAAAAAAAACATTAGCAGCAGGGAAAATCAAAATTTAATGCACCAAGTTCATTTTTGATTAGTCAACTATTTCTTGCCTCGGCCAATTTGAAAGAAAATATTTGTAGATATAGTACCGAAGTGCAGTGAATAATGAGAATAATAATTTTACGAATATTCAGCAACTAGAACGTTTTACCTAAAATATAAGCCCACTTTTTCTTATTATAATGAAAATATATGAGAAATAGGCTCATATTACACTTTCTAATATGAGATATGAAAGAGTTGCTGATCTGGCAGGATCTAGGGGGCCCCACTAATCGCAGGGCCCTGCCCAGTGCCCAATGGAAAATAGGGGCCTGCATAGGTAGGTATATATTACTTTTACATATAAATATTGCAGATATTTAAAACTTCAGAAAACATTAGCACAACACAACATTTTCGTTTCTATCTACCCATCTTGGTCTCTGACAACGTTGCAGTGGTAATTTGATAACCCAAATGCAATGCAGGATTCCAATCAAGATGTAAGTTATCTGCTAAAGCAGCCGGTTTACATGAAATATATGCTTTTAAGTTGTTGTATATAACTTTTCATTAACTAACCCGATACAAAATGTTTTGAACAAACGACACTGTATTAAATTTTTTCTTGAGTTATGTCTTGCCGTTATATTGCACAAAGCCACTTTTGCCGTTTTATATGAGAGAGTTCATTGAAATCAGTTCTATGTCTATAATTCAATGTAGCAGGAACCCTAAAAAATCTAACTTGATCTTCTTGCTGTCCTCTACTTCAACAATTCATAACACAACAAAACAAAACCATTATGATAGTCTGAATTATCCTTGATATTCCGAATTAGGTATAAAATATAATGAGCCAAACACACAGTTCTACACAAAATCACAAATTTCTGCTTGTCATATGTCAAGTTGTTTGTCCTACAGTCGCCATTTTTAAAGTGATTTGACAGTTCGTTGGATTGCCCTATAGGTTTCGGTAAAAATCCGCTGCTTAGGTGTTTTTTTGGCGCATTTATTTATTTATTCGTTTACTTTCGTTATTCTTATAAATATGCATGTGCCACACTGTGATGAAAGATAATATTCTTGTTATTTACTAAGCCTTATATAACGATTAAATGTTAACAATCATTTGTCTTTACAAACTACACTATTTCAGGAATACATGACCAATAACTTGAACCTATAATATGTAAGCTGCTCTATCAGCATTTCTTCTAGTTTATCTTTAGACTGTTTGGGACTACACAAAATTGTACATAAATGATTTTAAAACTAATACTTTCTTAGGCACTTGTGGTATACCCCAAGGATCTAATATTGGACAATTATTTTATGTTGTTTGTTAACGATTTATCTGTATCACTTGTTTTTACTAAGGATTTTTAAATATATTTGTACATTCCACTAATGACTGCTTAAAATTACAGAAATGTAGATTTAGTTGAAGATTGATGGTCAAAGAATCAGTGTAAAAAATTGCAAAATTTTATTTAAGTATAGCCATAACTCTGAGACGTTGCAATAGTAGCAAAAACCTTGGAGTTACTCCAATTTTTTGTTAGAATTTGTTGTTATAAACTCGTCACATTTTAAGTGCTGGTCTAAAGTGCCTTTATTTTTCTTTAATGCGATAAAAACTTCGCGCAATTGTCGCTCTTGAAAGTGATATAATAAAAAGGAAATCCAGGAAACAACTAAGCTAATGCTCGGATCAGCATTGAATTATATCTGGAAAACCTATAGCAAACAACTAGTTAGTCAGCAGTTCACCAGACATATACCAGTTTCAAGCTCATTAACTCATCAATGCTGTCAATTTGTGGATTATTAAATAAAAATAAGAATTTCCCAGCGTAGGGGAAAATATTAAGTAAACACTCACCTTGCATAATAAGAACAAAGGTATCAAAGACTAAAAAGTGTTTTAACAATATTTCAAAAAATCTTTGCCGTATTCAGTTACACGAATTGGTGAAATAAATATGAGTAAAACTTTAATGTCCTTTACATGTGCATAAGTTGACTCAGAAATAATGAGTTAATTATTAAAGATGTGAGGAAAACAAAAGAGTTTTTGGTTACATTTGTTTCACCGGTGTAAGATGAACAAGCACCCTCTATGCTGCGACTAAACTGTGGGCTATTCAGTACATAATTTTACAAATATACCAGTTAAAGCAGGGAATACACATGCTTGTTACCTGCATAATGGCATGCAAGTAACTCACTGTTTACTGTGTGTTTACTAAAAGGCACACCAGTAGAACGGGTGCAGATCATTTAATGTCTTGCATGGAATGTGAGGGAGAAGAGTCTCGGAGGAGTTCAAGTTACACGTTGGAAGGTGTCCGTGTATTGCCATTTGCTAGCTACTGACATACCGTGGACATACCAATAAGCAACGTACTAACGAGGCATGCCATTTCCTAGCATACAAATTATTTACCTATTTTACTGGCATGTACATTCCCACTCTAAAGATCGCAGAAACTACGCCTGCATGGACCTGCACGGACCGGCATGGATTGGTTTCAAACGGTTAGAAATATTCGACAAGTTAAGTTCTGAATGTATTTTTGGTGCATGTAACTCAAAAAGTAGTTGTCCGAACATTTCTGACAATTTCAGACTAGTCCTTAACTATAGTGAGAACAGAACTTATGTGTGTGGCAGACGTTTTATGTTTCTAAGTAGTAATTGAGTATAGTTCGGCAGAAGACATTTTTATTTTAACAATGTTATATGAAGCGGAGGGAAAAACACCGAGAAACATGAGAAAGTTTTGGGTTCCCTCTATCAATAAAAAAGAAGGCAGTATGGTGAATTTTATAATTTATTTTCTGAACTGGAGAGAGGTCAACAAAATTTTTTTCAGTAATTCTAAGGCCACAAAAATAAAATTTGAGTTCTTGGATTGTTCTTGCCATCAAAACACAATATTTCGCAGCGCAATATCATCTGACGAACGACTTGCAGTTCGTTTAAAGGAAGTAAATAGAGGTTGTTGATAATACTTTAAAATCAATCCCTGACTTTTGTGGGAACAGAACTTACGTTGGCTTAGCGCGGCCAAGTATAGAAATTGCAGGCTGCAGTGACGGTCGTTGTAGGTGCCGGTCCATGCAAATTATGGTCTAGTGTGCGATGCCCCATTAAATACATGGAAATCTTCATGAGCAGGATTTGCTGGTCCGTGCTGTTCAGGTTAGTGCTGGTCTGTACAGGCATAAAATGCGCGATCTTTCATAATTCTTTAAAATTGTATACTTATCGTACTTATCTTTTGCGAAATACGATTCAAAGCACAAAAAATGCATAAGTTACAAGAAAATTGTAACCAAACTTATTTTTATATTATATGTACACATATTTTATTTTTTGCCGTAAGTCAATCTGAAGTTGATATAAGTTGATATTGGCTCTTCTTGACTACTTGGAATATTATTACGTATTATTATTAATGGGATAATAAAAAGTTGCAGTACATGCTTTTTTACAAGACTTTATTTCTGATGGATTCACATCAAATTTATATTTTGTAGGTCCATGTGAAGACTGTAAAAAAATGTTGAATTAGTATGTTTAATTACGTGCTAGAAATTTTGACTAAAATTAATTTAAATGTATTGCCAATTCTCGCAAAAAATTAACAAAAATATTTGACTAAAGTTTGAAATAACTTATATTTTAAAATATAATAAATAATATTATATAAGAATTAATTTAATATGAAGTTACAAACGAATGACACCTCAGAGATGGAGATTCATATATACTGAAAGTCGAAATTGATCTTACCTGCCAAATTGAAACAGGATAAAATTGAGAATAATAAAATGGTTGTTTAAAGTTTTTAGATGCTGGCGTTTGCTTCTGTAAAAAAAACATTTTATTAATGCTTAAATCAATACGAAGGGTGATTAAAATTTTCGATCAATTCCAAAATCAACATTTGAATGATCATATACATCGCTACAAAGATATGTTTTGTTTGTAATATTCAGGGGTAGTCATGTATATAGGGTGATTCAGTCATAATATATGATGGTTTTGAATTTATACAGGTTGGTTACTTTTATAACATCTTGGAAAGGGTAAGAAAAGCAAATTAAGAAAGAGTTGCACATTTTTAATATTTCAACTTTCTGAAAAGAAATATGAGATATTTTGTGTAGTTCCTGAAATACTGATTGAAAACAGTAGCATTTTCTTTTCCCTTGATATGCAAGTGGAAAAAATTCTACGTCCACTAAATTTTCATAGTCAACTTTTGATTTTCTTATGGTTAATTTTGATATTACCGAAGAAAGCGAAAACAGACAAATTTCCACCTCGTAACTAGAACGAATTTATTTATAAATTATTATAAATACAATATAAGTATGTGATACTCATATTGTGTATCACATACTTACATTCTGAATTATATAAATACGTTTTAATTGCAATAAAAAATTTACGGCATAAAATGATCTTGACTTTGTTTAAATAATCAACAGACATGTGTACCAATTAATATCTAGGTACGTTATTCTGGTAGTTCGTGAAAAATACTCTAGCCCAATATGATTCATTCATAAATTTATTTTTACAGGTGACGATATCTTTTTGAACTGAGCCAAGTAAAGGTCACACGTATCGTGAATTATGAATGAATACTTTGCCGATAATTTTGAGATATTTAGATGCTGGAGAAATTATGAATTAAACTATGATCAGCTTACTATTTAGAAGACAACGAAGTAAAATATAGCACAATTCCTTTTCTTTTTAAAATGCAAAAAACCTACATATTTAGAATATAATTTCTCATAAAAGAATAACATATCCGAAATTATTTTTACTTTGTTGTCTTTACCCATCATTTCAAATGTGGTACAAGCATTTTTTATTGTTTCCAATATTTTAAAAAGATATATTGGAATATAAAGAAGATCTGTTTAGGTAACCAACAATTATCGGTTTGCAACCTTAACAGCTTGTACTATGTACGGGTCTAGGTCGACAAGCGCGAGCTACCAGTAATTAGGAAACCTGCTTCCACTGTGTTTCTTCCCTAAGTGCATATTATAAGTTATTTTTTTCAATGTGTTTGTGCGTCTTCAGTGTCAAGTTTCTGTGATACTTTGCGCACAAATATGTATATAAATCAAGAGAGAGTGCATATAGTGTGTATTACAAACGGTAACTCACACATCCAGGTGATTGTTGAACCAGGTGTAAAAATTTATCAAACTCTAATTTTTTTATAAAACTTATAATAATTCTAAAATGTGTCGCGTAATATAAATATGAAAATAACTATATTCTTATAAATTTATTATGGATATTTACTTGGGAGGAAATCCAATCTACTAACAGCGGCAACGGCCATAGCTACCAAAAGGAGCACCTGCAATAATTGCATTTTCAAAAACTGGTTTGCAATTGAAAATTCAATCTGAAATAAAATTATTTAATTTTAGTAACAGCTACTGAAAATGCATGGTCGTATTCTTTCTTTGCAACCCAACTATAGTTTGGTTCTAAAGTTTTATAACTCATTTTGGATACTTGAAGTTTTGTAGAATACACATTAGAAAATATTATTATTAAAAAAAAACAAGTTACCTGATCTGACTGATGATGTTCACAACTGAATTCGCTTACTACGATTTTGACTTTATGGAACACGGTGAGTAGGTATTTATACAAAATGTAGAACTATTAAAATATATACGTAGAAGTATATCTATTTACAAAATAATTTCTTACTTAATAGGATAAATTAACCGATACCTAAGTAAATGGTAACAATTAAAAAAAGTAAAATGTAAAAATTTATCTAGTAAATATGAAATAAAAATACTATGAAAATGACATAATTGACTCAAATCTATTAAAATTTTCCATAACTTTTAAATATAGTTTTAATTACCTATGTAAGAAAAATAGTATTAGTAAAAATAATGTCCTGGTAAAGTGGAAACTTATTAAGCCGAACGATAATGCAACTTTGTATAATATTTAATGTTAAATTTAAGTTGAATTTTATTGGTATGTGAGTATTTGGATAAAAAAAATTATAAAAAATCAATAATTTTCAAAAAACTTATCCTAGTATACATTGCGGAAGTCCATTTCTTAAGATACCTAATTCGAAACTAAGGTAACTCTTTTATAGTATTCAAATCAAATTTCTAGTGCTTAAGTACAAAAATCTCTAAAAATAAAACATGTCGAACAAATCCAAGCACACAAATAAAATTATTAATGTTTTCTTTATTCATTGATACTATTTATTTTTTTCTAATAATAACATTAACGTTTTAAAAGTGTTTACAAGACACGCTTTTATTGCTATTCTAACGCCACATTTTAGCAACTACTTTCATTTAGAAAGAATATTTACATCTATAGTTAAATTTAAAAAAATATGTATTTTCATAGATTTCAGTACCTAAAACTTTGCTGGTTGGACCATTTTTTTGTTATTTATTCGTTTATTTTCGTTAACCTTGAAAATACGCAGAAAGATAAAATTTTTGTTAATGAAAACGATGAAAGATAGGTATAGAGTAGGTATGTTACATAAAAGATACCTAAAATTTCATGATAAGTTGAATAAAAATATAGAAAAAGGGAGGTTTCCATTTATGAAAGCTGACCATAATATTTTTTTTGCTTCACCCTATGTACATAAAAACTGGTTTACAACGTGCGCAACTATAAATAAAAATGGATATATGTACTGTGGCCATATAGACAACTCTTGTAGAAGGAAAACCTTTTTGTAGTTTACAGAAAAAACTTATGCAGCTCTCTCCAGGTATTTTCAGATTAACTTCTTTAATTTTTTTCCATAAATTAGATGACACAGGAGTTTAAAATTTTAAAAAGTAATGATTTTTATAGAATTTATACCATTTTGAATTTTTTTTTAATCAGCAATAATATAATAATAACTAGATCTCGGAACTTGTCCCGTCATTTGCGGTTTGTCAGGACCGTACTGGTAAAAATATGTTAAACATAGATACTTACATTGCATTGATGTTATGTCATTTCTAGTGACTAGCATCACCGGAATCTCATCGCGTATGCAATAATACGTCATTACAATAGGTTGGAAGCTGTAGTTTAGCATGTCTACCCTTTGTCTTCTGCATTCACATTACTTCCCTAAAAAAATCGTCCCTTTCACGTTTCACGGCCCCACAATTCTGCCAAACTATCAGTCACTATTTTTGGTATAGCTATTGCATTTGCGGGTTCTAGTACTTTTGATGCGATCAGATGACATCTTGTAGCAAAATTTCCTTTCAATGCGCCCGTTATACCATGTGCTATTTTCCATTAACCAGCAGTCGTCGAAACTTAGCCATAAATAACACTTGTCTTTTGAATCGTAGCGAATATTAGGTTTTACCGTTGTATTTAGGTTCGGTAAATATAATTTAGGAAATATCGATTCGTCGGACACATTCACACCGGAATATTTACCATTCACACAGTTTTCTACATAGTCTCGACATAGGATTAATTAATTGTTTCCATGGAATATTACATGAAATCATTACTTTCATTAAGGCTACATTAAAAGCGTTCTGTTTGTCCTTGACACTCACTTCACCACAGTTTAAGAAGTTATGTTTTTCTGTGGCAATAATGGCAATATGTTCTTTCAGTTATGTGATTTTCATTTGCAGTCAAGTAAAATATTACATAGAGTACATTGTAATTTAGTACCATTAAATACTAACCTGGCAAATCGTGAATCCATTTTTCTATGTTTTTTCCGCACGGTATCCGCCGTGGTTTTGTTTAAATTAAAAGAAATAACTTGTACTTGCGAACGTAATGTAAATAAATAACACATACGGCACTTCAAAGCTACGTATGTACTGAATTCTAAAATATCAGCTTCGGTCGCGCTGCGCTGCGTGAAATACTGCCGTGAAATGACGGGACATCTTCCGACGACTAAATTAATAACATAATAATAGCAAAGATAAAATTCAAATTCAAACCGCTGTGACTTTAATAAGTATTATAATTTTTCGATACAATTTGCAATTCCTCGATAAAATTACATCTAATTCGAAACAGAAAATCAATAAGAAAAATAGTTCGAGATGACTATACGACTGCACAAGCGGTACAATATTTTGAGAACCACCCGTGAAATTCAATAAGGCAAGCTAAATCACGAGCTAAATTTGAAAACATCTTCGATTCACCGGATATTAATGGTTACCATGATTTTAAAATACATAACTTGGAATATTTATCTGAAATTCATCTAGAAAAAAATTGAATTTGAGCAAAAATCACGGTAGCTGCTGACATTACTGATCGACGAATATTCCATCATATTCTTTGAAAGCCATTTTGTAAGTAATGACTTACCAAATAAAAAAATGAACATTATTGGTCCAGTGAGAATCCACACTTTGTTAACCCTATACAAAATCAAGGACATTTTGATGTAAATGTGTGGTGTCATTGGATGTCATCTCATAGGACCGTACGTTTATGAAGGTGTATTGAATAGTATAGGATACTTGCAAGAAGAACTCCCAGAACTTCTAGAAAATATCTCTTTGCAGTTGCGAAGGCGTTTGTGGTTCCAGCATGATGGAGCCCTACACCATAAAGCGTTTATTGTGCAGGATTATTTAAATACTGTGTTCGGGAAACAATGGATTGCAATAAATGGACCCGTAAAATGGGCAGGAAAATCTCCCGACGTTACCCTTTTGGACTTTTTTATGGCGTTTCCTTAAGAATAAAGTCTATAAAAGTATGTCACGTAATGTAGAATATTTAAAAGAAAAAATTCGAAATGCCTGTGAATGAGGAACGCAACTATAAAAGAAGTTAGGTGTCGGTTACATTTCTGTTTAGGTACAGGGGGTGGACATATAGAAAATATGTTATAATAATAAATTTGTAGTTACATATCTAAAATATTTGTTGTATTTCGTTCTACTTTTCTTTTGTGATTGATTAACATGTTTAGTATTTAATTATGCATTTGGTATTACTATTTTAAGTACTTCTGGTAACTTGCATCATTAACAGTGTTATAGCAAGCCTTGTATGAATGCTTTCAACGGCCCCCTATTATTAACGAAGCAATGAATTCTAAAATAATTATTATTTTAAATAAAAGTTTATCGAAAAAATATGTTTTTTTTAAATATGGAAAAATACAGGTATCTATGTTTCTGGAAAAAAAATATTTCATGACGTCATAAACACAATTTTCGGAATATCTAAAACTTTAATTTTTAGTACAAAATGCACCTCAATCCATGCCGTTTGAACTCCATTCTTCAAATTTTCAGTAACATTTTTCGTTACCCCGTAATATCATTTGGGCGTCGAGTGTGGAACACCATACTTTTGCCTTATCTAGATCTTTAAAAACCTTTAAAGAATATTGTTTTTTAATTATTGTGATAGAAGGTTAATTATCCTCTAAAAACATATAAACATAAGGTAACTTTTTATGCTATTGATTGTTAACATGAACCTAGGAGAGTTAAACTAATTTTATTTACTTTCTTTACATTTTTATTAGTCTTTATTAATATTTACAGTGTATTTAGGAAAAAGGAAATGAAAACAAAAATTTTCAAAAAACTGCTCATAACATCCAGTTCGGAAGTCCATATTTTACGTTACTCCAAAACTATCGCAGTAAATCAAGTTACCATGCCAGCGCCGCTCTTAAAAGTGATGACCAGTAAAGTTTACACTTTGAGGTTAGGAGGTTGATGGGCCATAATTCAAGCCCACGTCTGCCAACTTCATTATTAATCATTGATTTATCGGGATATTGCCCACTATGTTAAAAGTTGGCCGAGATGCCGGCGTCAAACTTCAACTTATGTGCGTTTCCGAACTGGAAATAAGAAATATGTCTTTCTGAGTCCTTCAAGATGGGGACGTACGTGACGCCCAGACGGACTGCTTCCGTTTCCGTTTGTTTATCCGGTCAAAATGATATTCCAGAAAAAAATAGTAAGTAGACGGTGGATTTATTGTGAGAAAGTCCTGCAGTTTTAGCAAATACTGAACTAAAGACTTCAAATCGTAATTTGAAATAATAATTAGTAAATATGTAATATATTTAATAACAATAGCAATAATAAAGGTAGAAATAGAAATAGGTAAAAGTATTATCTCATCATTTGGTATTTTAAACTATTCTTACTATGTTGTCCATGAGAATCAATAAGTTCAAAACCAATATACGTCAAGACTGATGCTACTACTGGTATTCATTTATTCAGATAACTTTTTTATTTCAAATGGAACACATTGTGTCACAGTTCAACTGTGAATGTTGACCTGATGCTACTACGTTGACAAATTGAAATATTTTCCTAGTACTAACTATTTTAGAATCTCATATTTTTTCTTGCTTAGTTCAGCCAATAATAATGTTAATATCCAATGAAATCAAACAATAGTAATCAAATAATTCTATTAAAAATTGCAAGTAACGCGATCCATTCAGGTTTTCCGGTAGAAAATACGGTCGAATCAAGCGATCCCCGTACACTCCTACCTATACGTTGACAACAAATCGCCTCTAAAAGCTAAATTTAAAACAATTTCTATCATACCGATAGACAGATGTCTTAAACGCAGCTACTTTTACCGCGCTAGTGCAACGCGGAGGTGACTAGAAAATTTGCAACTGAATCGTAGAGGAGATGGAGGTCCAAGGCGTACTGCAGAGAATCGCTTAAAAAGTACAAGAAATGTCTCAATCAACAGTGTGGCGTATCATACATGGGGTTCAATTATATGCGTACCATGTACAGCGTCTCCAAGGGATTATCCAATACGAATTAGATTTTATGAATGGTTTTGTGAACAAAATTCCAGATTTACAGATGTGTTAGTTACAGATGAAGCTATTTTCACACGGAATGAGATATATAACATCTTTTTTGCAAAAACGTTGTGTATTTTCTTATAATAGTTGGTTGATGTTTAGTGAAACAAACAGTACGTATTTGACAGTTGTTCTCAGTGCACAAATTTTCTTTCGCTATGGCTGGTTACTCTAACGCAGAATTAACAGACATGCATTTCATGTATGGTCGTGCTAATGGGAACGCCAAATCGCCAGATTCCTTCATATCGCATGTTTGGAAGAATTTGGAAGATTGCGTGATACCGGTTTCTTGAGCAAACAGTGCCATTTATCCGGAAGACCAAGATTGGTATCCACTCCTAGAGCAGAAGAAGAAATTCTAGCACTGGTAGAGCAGAATCCAGGTACGAGTGTGCGGAGAATATCAGCCGAGGTAGGAATTAGTGGTCCTCTTTTTTGGAGAATCCTTCACGAGCAACTGCTTTATCCATACCATGTGCAACGAGTAAAGGCCTTAAATCCAATAAATGATCATCAAGCACGTTTGGTTTTTTGCCGCTGGTTTCTACGTCATGATGCTGAAGACCCTCGTTATCTTGCAAACATTCTTTTTACTGATGAGAGCGGGTTCACAAGAAATGGAGTGTCTAATTTTCACAATACGCATATTTGGGCCGAGGAAAATCCTCATGCTCTAATAGAATCTAGACATCAGCACGTTTTTCATTAAACATTTGGATGGGTATTGTAAGTGACAGGATTCTAGGCCCTGTTGTTTTACCAAATCGATTAACAGGCGCTGCTTACCTCAACTTTCTGCAGAACACACTGTATGAGTTTTTGGAAGACATTCCTTTGAATCAGAGGCAACAAATGTGGTTCCAGCATGATGATGCTCCAGCTCATTTTTCCATGGCCGTTAGAGAGCATTTACACCCAGCTTTTCCACATAGATGGGTAGGAAGGGCCGGACCTGTTTTATGGCCTCCAAGATCGCCTGATATGAACCCTCTAGATTTCTTTGTTTGGGAATATTTGAAGACATTAGTGTATCGTACTCCTAAATAGCTGGAAGAGCTGCAGCTACGGATTAACCAGTGTCAAGAAATCTAAACCAAGGAAGGTGTTTTCGAAAGAGTTCGAATATCGTTAAGACGAAGATGTGCCTGCTTGGAAATGGACGGAGGGCACTTCTGTAACTTTGTTTTTTGTTTGTTAAAAGCTTCCTTTGTCGGTTTATTCCTAATAAAATAAAATGTTTGAAAAACGAATAGTGGTCCATATCTCCGCAACCGTTACTTTGCGGGCCCATGTTTATTAAGACTTTTCTGCTTATTTTGGTTCACACTGTTACCTCCTGAAATATTTTACACTCTTTTTTTAACACCCTGTATATTTGTGACAATGATTCCAGTCTATAATCAAAAACTACTTGAATTGCAAAAGAATATATAATATGCGACGTTATCCTTAAGTATTACCACTATTAAGCACCGGCAGCAGCAAGAAATTATTTTATGGTTTTATATTATTTATTATTAAAATTTCTGTTACATTATTCGTATAGGTTGTAAGGATATTTAGCATTAATTGTGCCGTGAATGTTAATACTCTTCATCCTTCAGAACGAGTATTATTCCAAGTTGTAACGGAGAAGAGAGAATGGGGTAAATTAATGATTTCAATGGTTCAACTTATAAATAATGATCTTGCGGAGCAACAATTGAAAATCCAGCGGCATCATTTGTCAGGAATATAAAGTGTTAAAAATGAGGGTGCCTGTAGGCAGCTATAAGTCCCTCCAAGGGTGCGAAATGTCTAATTGTTTCACTTGATCGTCGTTTTTAGATCAAATGTTCCACCATTTAACCCCTGTCCGGCATTTGTCACTGTCTCGGTTCGCGTTTCTTACGGAATTGCCGTAATTTTCTAATGATATATGTTTTCCATTACATAAATCTTTATAAGTAATTTATCGGTTAGGAGACGAGCCCCGGGGGTGGCGGGCTTTAACGAGTGGGGCTGGCGGCTGGTTATTATGCGTATAAATAGTGGCGGTTGTCAGAAATAAGTGGTTTGTGGCATCGCGGCATACTGTAATGGTGCTATTCCGTGACACAGTCAGTTTCTTCGCGTCCCCGCTTTGACAACCCTTCTCGATTCCACAAGTGCGTCTTCCCTCTTTCAAATTTAGCCCACCTTTCCTGCCCTACCGCCAACGCGTCGGTAGTCGTATTATTAGAATCACTTAAGACATTTATTAAATTATCATCCCAAAAGGTTATTATGGAAAACCATTCAAAATTGTCAACTCAAAGCTGTTATAACAGTTAAAACTTAGATACTTTGACCAAATATAAACATTTTCTGAAAAAAAAAACACATCGGTGCTTTTCCACACGCCGAGAAATAGTTACATTATTTTGTGGTATCCATAGAGAATACATTTTATATTTTAAGATATTTTTTTTGTACAGAAAATGATGGAACATTGTTTATAATTTTTTTATGGAAATTTAAGCTCGCCACAAACACGTTAATCCAACATCAGACCGACTACATCCATCGGTTTATTAATTATTATAATGCAATGTTAATAGATGATTATTAAGAGAGACGTTTCCGTTAAAATATATATTAAAATAAATATATATATCACAGGTATTTTTTTCCTCTATTAATGATCAACTATTAAAATTGCATTTTAATATAAAAAAATACATATAGACGTAGTAATCACGCGGCCGGATCTCAAAATACGTGTTCTAAGATAAAAAAGGCAATAATCGTTTAAATTTTGTCATAGATCAATACCGTAAACTTCTGTTACATACACCGAACTTTTCAAGTGACTCCACAGACGAAAATCGAAAGAATTTAAGTCAGACAACCTTGCAGGCTAGCTACAGACCCCTAGAACAGCTGTCTCAGATGTTCTACAGGGAATCCCTGCCAATCAGACTGCAGGTGTTCCATTTTGAACAAACCACATAAATGCTCATGTTGGACTCATCTTCAAACAATCATAGTAAGATCTATTCGACAAAGTTGCTGTAAACTTAGTGAGTTAAACGACCTAGCAAAATATGCAATAATACAGCACCATCGTGATAACTGTTGTTAATGAGCACCAGCGATAATACAACAATAACCCTTTAGTACATTATTTCACATTTATAACTGAATATCAGTGTGTAAAACATATAAATAATTAAGAATATACACATGTTAAAAAAACATATACCAAAGAGTTAATAAGTCAATTCAAATAATTTCATTTTGTTTAACCTGAATAGTGTAACAGAAACCAATTTAAAAATATATATATTAATAGCTACAAACAAAGTGTGTTCACAGTTAAAATTGAAACGAGGGATGGTTTTTACTTTTAATGTCATGAATGTTGGAATGTTTTAATGGTCATGTCTGTTTGGGTAAAAAAATTCTCTTTGTATTAAAATGTACAAAAATACAGGTTTAAGTGAGTCAATAATACACTATGCGAATTACGATATAAACAGCTACATTTTTATAAGAGAAACTTGTAAAGAGCAGAAAGAACTGTATAGGAAGATTTTTTTAATAGAATATATGTCCATCCATACTATTAATGTGTCTTCCCCATCTCTTTCTCTAAAAGTGTATCTATATTATTCGTCCAACATCTAGAAATGTACTGCAATGTACATATTTCATTCGCATTAGAAAATATGTTGACATGTATATTATATTGGTTACAATAAATTTAAAATTCATGTAACTACAACTAATATTAGTACCTGCTGTAAACTATTAATATTTGTACTGTCACTGCGGTAAATATGTTGGTTGAAATGAATGTTGTTGTATGGTACAACGAAACAGATAATGGCGCAGTTTTTTTATACAAACATCTAAACAGCGTACCTTTTCAGTTTTTATGTAAATATTATATTTATGAATTGTACAACATTTAAATTGGCATAAGCAGCAAGTGCACATGGTACAAAGCATCGTCACTCCAACGCCAAAACCACAAATGTGCAAATCAAATAGTTTTGAAATAATTACCTACATTTTAAATATTTGTAGAGCTGCTAAAAAAATAAAATATTCAAAAACATTTGCTGCTGTATTATTATGGATTATTATTAGTATTTTAAACTGTGTTTAAATTACATTTTGTAATAATTCGTATTTTTTGAAACAAAAACACAATCGCTGTTTTGGTCTTGCCAACTATTTAAGAAAGCCAAGCTGCATTATTCTTTTTAGACGGGAACTAAATTTTCTTAGATAAGACCACAACACTGCGGATACGCTAGAACTACTAGTGTGTACGTATGTCGAAAAACTAAGAATATTATTATAGGCATATTCATCAAATTGTTAAATTACAAAACACGAATATGGTACATTTATTGGAAGCAAACAAGTATTGGAGCAAATCAGAAATATCTAATCTCGTAAAATAATTTATTTGGCCTGGCGGGAGTATGCTTTCATATATACATTTATAATTTTGTTGATAAATTTCATAGTTAACAATGTAACCTGTGTACATTGACAAAATACAGAAATATTGCACATTCGTCATTTTGGCATTGGGAGTGACGATATACCTAATCTTATACTTACTCCTTTTCTTCAGATAGCAAATATTGACTTGTTTTTTTTTATTTATCTTCCTGTTGTTTACTAAATTTCGACACCACCGGTAAAATTCGGATTATCGATTCCCTCGCAAGCACCAGAACCCCCCCGGCATCGAAACCGGGCCCTAATTAATTCGCTTTCATCGTTCCTTTGTGAAGGTGGTGAGTGACAAAGCGGCAAGAAGTCGACGGCTGAAGGGTCTTTCTTATATCCTAATTAACCACCAGGGAAGCGGCCGCCGTAAGAGGGTTGAGGGATGATCTTGGCCGCGGGCAAAGACGCACAATGCCTTCAAGATACGGCCAGGCAAACAAGCCGGTGGGCTGCATGACGGCTGTCACTTACAAATGACCCCGGATAGTGACACTACTGATGGGCTTTGATATTTAGTCAGATGATACCAAGACACAGATAAGAAATTTCAACGCCAGAAAAATAATTAGAATCGAAATTTCGCTATAAGTATAGAACAATATTTTATGTGTATTTTTATTTATCTAATATCTTTTGAGCTAACTAGAGTACTCTAGAGTTCTCGTAGCTCTAAAACTCGACTTCTACACGCCACTGTGCTTCAATTACCTTATTAAAGGGGTTCAGTTACTACCCTTTAATTCAAAACTTTATTTTGTAAATCTAACAATAACCATAATAAAAGATGGCCAAGGGTGTTTCTTAAGTAAAGGGAAAAATCCAGGGGCATAGTCTGCGGTCAAAAATAAGGGTTTTTTGTTATAGAAATGTGGTCTTAAAAAAACTACAGCTTATCTTCACTTTTTGTTTATTTACACATTTTTGGCCAAAAAAATTGATTTATTTGATCAAGTGCATTTTTTACAGTTACTTAAATTACTTAACATATCTTAGAGAGGCCACGCAAAACACTAATAATAAGAAGCAATTTTTTTATTTAATATTTTGTATATATATATCAAATTAAGCTTATTTTATTCAAATGCTGAAATGACAAATATGGTTTATATTTATGGAGATGGAAATGATACTGAAGCTATAGGCGAATTTATAAGGAAAGATTTCCAAATCATCCAACACCAAATTCAAGAATGCTCATTTTAGAAACGGTCAATTCCTGGAAGACCTTTGGATGTTAAAACGCTTGATTTGGAAGAAGCTATTCTACATAAAATTGAAGTAGACCTAAATACTAGTACTAGAAAGATCGCTGCAAATCTGAATGTGAATCATAAATTAGTTTGGGTCGTTCTGAAGCATCAACAGTTATACCTGTATCATACAAAGAGTTCAAGCCTGGCGCAAGACTATCCTGCTCGTCTACAATGAATTTTGCAAAAAAATCAACATTATTTACTAACAAAGCTAATTTTTCCAGAGATATAATGAACTTCCACAATAAACACGTTTGGTCTGATGAAAACACTAATGCCATAATAGAATATCGATTTCAACAGCAGTTTTCTTTGAATTTATGGGTGGGTATTATTGGAAATTTTCTTGTTTCTCCTAAATACATTTTCTTGAAAACGTTTTACCTGAACTACTTGACGATGTTCAATGTACATGTTCTTGAAAACGTTTTACCTGAATTATTTGACGATGTTCCCTGTACGCCAAGACAAAGAATGTGGTTTATACACGACGAGGCTCTCCCACATCTTAGTTTGACAGCTTGTGAATGTTTAACTCAATGATTCCTAAAGTGATATATATCGATCCCTAGGGGTCGACTCCGAACTGCAAGAGGTCCATGTCAGCGAAAACAAAAATTGGGGAAACAGAATGGATCCTATTTAAGCAGGTCGTGACCGAAATTTTGGTTTTCCATAAATGATATAATACACATAATACAAATAGTATATATGTACTTAAATAATATTTATCTTATAAAAGACATAAATTATCTATGAAATAAAATTTATTTATTTTTTATTTATATAGAAACAGAAATGCTTATGAAGCATGATGAAGATCTGAGGCTAGATTTGGGGAACTTTATAATTCCATGCTTTAATCATGGGAAAATTCGAGATCGATAATGGGATCATTCTCCGTCGACGGAAGAAACGCAAAACTGAATTGCTTTGAATTATTAATTGTTAGAATATTCTACCGAGTTCAATCACTCTATTTCGGTTTACTTATAAAATGATTATTATACTTTCGTTATTGAAATATATGTTATTATTTTATTTATATTATCATATCTACATATATTTATCAAACATCAAACCACCCAAAACAGAAAAAAAAGGCACGTGGTTTACGAGACAAAAGAGTTTGGGTATCAATGGTTTAAATTAAAGATTTGGTAATAACGTAATTGAACGAGGTATAGAACCATACCAACATTGGCCAGCCAGATCACCCTATATGAACTCTATTGATTTTTTGTTTCTGATGTTATAAGAGCTACTTCTGGAATTTTGATACGTGTCCGAGCTGGTATTTCAAGAAGATCTGAAGTATGTATTTTGGCTGAAGGTGACCATTTCCAACATTTGTTATAATAAATCAGAGTAAAGGAATTCCATTGTTAATTAATAATTTGTTATTATTTTAAATAATGTAATAAAAATCGTAAAAATGCACTTGATCAAATAAATCAATTTTATTATTAAAAGGTTTGGAATACAGAAAAGTGTAAAGAAACAAAATGTGATGCATATGATGACCTATTTTTAACATTTTTTTTAGCAAAGATTCATGCTTCTTCCAGTGGTAGGTTTCTAAAGCTGTTTTTGTTTCATACCTACTGTCATACTAAATATGCACACTGAATTGGGTTAAGTTATCTCAAGCGGTTTAGAAATTAAAAATTTTTAAAAAATTGAAAACTAAAAAATAAAAATTTTATTTTCATTTTTGGCATGATGTAGCTCGGCAATGGCTATCCTAAGGCCACACACTTATATAACAAAAAACCCTTATTTTCGCCACAGAATACCCCTC
The DNA here is from genome assembly GCA_037114965.1 of Monochamus alternatus. NCBI lineage: Eukaryota > Metazoa > Arthropoda > Insecta > Coleoptera > Cerambycidae > Monochamus > Monochamus alternatus. The sequence goes on from CM073430.1 coordinate 21,755,710, forward strand.
TGAATTTTTGACCTTTATCAAGAAACATCCTGCATAATAAATCGAAGCTGATATCACATTTTGATTTCTCATTCTAAAATTCCCAAATTTCGTGGTCATCAAGCTGTTATTAAGATAAATATTTAGAAAAAAATATAAAAGTAATAACTTTGACACACTGTATTCTGCAAACTATCGATTTTTAGACTAAGTTCACCTTAGAATGGCTTCATATTTTAGCTTCAAAAATATGTACAGACCGTTTAGACACCCTATATAACAGATATCTCTTCTGACTGTGGCCTTACGTGAACTTCCAACTATTGCATTTTTACTACACTGTAAAAAAATAATTACACATTATAACACAAAAGAACACAATACTGTTTTTATATATTTTTAGGTATTAATAATATTGTGTGAAACTAACTACTCAGTGGACAAAAGCCCCAATCTGCAGAAATAGGTCAGATCTCATCTATTGTGGTTGATTTTGTCGTGTTCCCACTGCCAAAAAGTGATGTTAGATATTTATAGTAAATTAGTTTATTTTCTTTAGATAATTATTGAATAGAGCTTTGTCTGTGAAATTGTTCATTAGCATACCTAGATGTTTGGTATCAGAGAACATACATATGACTTCATTGATAGGAATTGTAGGAGATTTGATTTATATTAGCTTAAAATACCTTTTTAACAGTAAAAAAAACGCAATACTGTGTTAATCGAGTTCGAATTCTATATATTTTTACACATTTCTCTGTATGTAGCAGTGTGTTAAAGGTTTCCACTGTGTTAATATAACAAATGTCATGTGTAACTTTTACACATTTCTTTGTTATTTGTATCATTGAAGGTGTAGGCTTTACACATTAACATGTTAATTTTATTGTATAATTGATATGGAAGCCGCACCTATCTTGTTAATTTGTTAATTATGTTCTTGTTTACTTGTTATATTATATATATATATATATATATATATATATATATATATATATATATATATATATATATATAAAGCTGTTTACAAGCCTTTTAGGCCCAGATAAATAATTTTTAATAAATATAATTTTTTGAAATATTTTTGACATTTTCTAGAGTCGAGAATGCATTGAATAGCCTGAAATGTTCTATTAAACGGCAAAATATATGTATTAAAAATTATAATTTCAAAAACAAACAGGAACATAATTAACAAGGTAGGTGAGCTGCCGTATCAATATAAAGACTTTTCTGAATTATGGTGTAATTATAAAATAAAAGATGTTTTACTTTTTATGATTTTATTAAAAAAATAAAATTCTGTTAAAATGAACAACAACCAAGTCTGCTAACAAAATATGTATGTATTAAAATTAACAGTATAAAAGTACATATTCTAATTTTCTAAGGGACTAACAATGTTCTAGTAAATCATAAACAATGAAACAACAAACAAAGATGTATTTAGGCACTACATAATAGGAGTTTACGAAAATTAACTGGTAGTGATCTGAACATATAATTTTCGTTATCTAAAGTTACAAAAAAGTTAGATTACAGAGTAATCTAAAACGTCAGAGTAAACTCCTAATATTTTTAATAGTTATATTCTAATTAGTTTTAGCTTTATAACAATTATCAGTAATATTTGTTATAGTTAGATAAGTACTTACCATTTTCCTTAATTAAGCCTCAATTTAAATTTAAATATTCTCCATTTGACAACAGGGAACGAGAGGTCGCTACATGACTAATATGGCGTAGTGACGTGTGCTGGATCAGCTGATATACTGCAGCTGCTCAACCAGGCATATAGAATACAATTAAGTTGTGTGTGTGTTAAGTTTACACACTGTTGTAATGGTGTAGTTTTAACACACAACTGGTAAATATTTTAAAAATTCAGTATATTTTATTATAATACTAGTAATTTTAACACATTTGTGTAAAACGTACAAAGAAGACATAGTGTGTAAAACTATTAACACGGAAAATCTCACTTACACAGCAACTTTTTTACAGTGTAAAACATATCTCAGGAAGGACACGCACACCAATGGTAATAAGGAGCCGCCATCTTATTTAATATTTTGTATTGTCGAATTAAGCTTATCTTTTAAAAAGATTAAGTTTTAATTTATGCATATTTAAATGCTCAAATGGGCAATATGGTTTATATATTGCAGATGCAGATGCAGAAAAATTAAAAAGTAATAACTTTTGACATCTTATATTTCGGAAACTATAGACTTTTATACTAAGGTGAAGTGGCTACATACTTTAGCTCATGAATTTGTAGAGACCGTTTAGAGACATCCTGTATAACAGATCTTTCCTCTGACTGTGGTCTTACGTGAACTGCGAACTCTTGCATTTTTTGGTTTCCGAGGAATTCCGAGACCAATGCACTGTTAATCACCGCCCCACGACCATTATCCCTGGATTTATCCGATACATCCTCCGATACGCGTTCCTCCGGACAGAATCCGTAATGCCCTTCTTTGCGTGTGACGTACGGTGGCCACTTCGGGAGTTACGGCGCCCCGGACAATGCCTGTCACTTACCTTCTAATTAGGGCCCGTGCGTTGTCATGTAAGCCGTGTGATACCAGAAACCATACAGTCGATAGCGGCCGCTATCTAAAATATGCAGACGTTCCCGCCGGTTATTTATTCTTAAATTAAACCTGAAATAAAGTTCAGATCCCCGTGCTGATTTCTACGGAATGGGTAATATAAGGCAAGTGCGACGGTAGGCCGTACACGAGGTTTTGTTTCGCTGGAAATAAAAAAGGTTTACCAGAAAGCGCGCGTCAACGGTGATTTTGACTTTAATTTGGAAATATATGAATCGCTAAGTGAAGTACTAACTACTGCATTTGCGAAAAGAAAACCCCCTATTTTTACATTAAGGGCGCCGTATTCTTGAAATAGTGATTTCAACAAATACAAATAATTTTAGGCATTTAAGAGAGTTTAGGAAATAATGTTATCTCCTGCCACCTGCGAATATTCAAAGGTATCAAAGCAAAGCATTTTATATATTTATATAACAACAGAAAGCGGACTAACTAACAAATTTTTAGGTACACAAATGTTTCAAAATACGTGTTTCTTTAAATTTAATTGTAGATTTAAATATTGCTATAACATAGATTTACATAGTTCTGAATATAATATTGTTCACTTTCGTTTATAAGTATGTGAAAATAATTGTTAAAAGTATTAAAATAATGTGTGTTACAAACGCTTTTTAAAAGTTTTTATTTTATTTGACAAGATTTTAGTAAAGTACAGAAACAAAATATTAAGAATTTTGTTTTTAATATTACTTTTGTTCTCCGTGTTTCATTTTTCGAGATTTCTGTACTTAAAAAACACCACAAATTTCATCATTTGAGTTTGGATTTTACATGGCAGAAGGGATTAAAATTAAAGGGATTTAAAATATTTGACAGTGTGAAGGCAATAATTAGCTATCTAATAACTACTCAAATTTCAATGTAGAAGATAAATTGCAAAATGGTAAAAAAAGACAGGCTAAAGAAAATTGTCATATATCGTGTTAAAACTACAATTTTACTGTAGGTACCCTTTATAACATACCTACATAGAGTTGAGTATGAATAAATACAATTTTTTAAGAGAAAACAGAGAAAAATAAGAATGAAAGTGATCGTCCTTCAAAAAATTTCCAAAATTATTTATAAAGCAAACATTTTCTTTCCCTAAAGTACATTAAACCCTTACTTACCGACGTCCATGGCCGCTCGAATAACACGAATTTAAATTTCGCTATGCAACTATCAACACAATAGTGTCATATCTATGTCCTGCCAGTTGCAATAAAATATTTTTATTTTTTGTGGTGTCAAAATTATGAAACCATCGATAGAAATATATTTATTATGTTTCGTGACAAATATATTTTATTTATAAATAATAATATAAATCGAATTTAAAATTTAAATGGGAGCCGGTAAACCATATACCCTTCCCAACTATAACCACCGTTTGCTATCCAATACGCATGCGAGTTACAATCACGCAAAAAGTGAACACTTTTTGCAGTTGTTTACTACATTTCATACGTGAGTTGTAACTCATGTTCGTAGATTTAACGGGTAAGCCAAATTGTATAATTTATTATGTAATAGTAAATTTTGTGACCGTTGTATTTTTCTGTAGTGAGAAAACGGCCAATTAATAAATTTCAATTTTTTTTAGATGCATATATGCTTTTAAATATAACCTATACTGTTGTTCTTGATACAGTGACCTGATGACGTAGTTCTGGAGAATACTAGCTGGATTAAATGTGGATTTCTTTATAGAAATAAACGTTTAATTTATAGATACTAATAATGTTTTTGAAAACGTCCCTAATTTCCTGAAAATTTTCGTCATTATTTTCTCATTACTTCATTTTTTTATTACAAAGTGCTGAAAACAATTACATTTAATAATCACTATGACTCTTACTAAATAAAACCAACCGATGATCTTAATGTCATTGATTTAACGGTCATAGTATATAAATGACCTTATGAAGTTACACAGTATGTTAATTTAGTAGAATGATATACAGGGTGTCCGGAAATTATGCGTCAAGACTTTAGGAGGTGATTCCTCACAAAAAATTAGGGTCACGAAGTCCTATAACAATTTTTCGAAAACTCAATATTAACGGAGATACAGGGTGTAAAAAAAATCTTTTTTAGTTTTTCTTGGATAACTTTTTTTATTTGAGATTTGATTTTTTCCAAGTATTTCCTATGTATTACTAGTGCCCTTGTAGATTTATGTTCCAAATATGATGCAAATATTCCAGTGCGAAAGGGCATAACCTGATCTTAATCTTCGATCCATGGCCCACAACTTTTTTGTTTATAAATTTGAACAGCCATGTTAAAGATCAAAAATTATTTAAAAAAGTGTCTCTTGTTGCGATACAATAAAAGGAACCGTTTCTGAGAAAAACGACTTCAAACATTTTCATGCGTTAACGCCACTTTAAACTGATTTTTAAGATTTACAAAGGAGGCTTTGAAAACAATAACTTAATGTTACCTTAGCTACTTTTGACAGATAATATTTATGTGAATTCTTCTGTTGTGATCATTTGTGTGTAATAAGTATCGTGATTAAAACTGATAAAATGAATAATAATAATGACAGTAATAATTATAATAAATATTCGAATGAGGAGCTGCGCGACATGCATTATTATTATGGTTTAGCTGCGGGAAATGCATCAAGAGCAAAACGTTTGTATCGAGATGCATTTCCAAATAGAAGAATTCCACGACCGCAGTTATTCAGTACTCAAACTCTTGGGGCTGAAGTTCGTGTTTTGGATGTGGTTGATAATAATCCTGATATAAGCGTCAGGTTAATTGCATCGCAGGAAAATATTCCCAAAAGCTCAGTCCATGAAATTTTGCAGGAACAACTCCTGCGTCCATTACACTATCAAAAGATCCAAGCCCTATTCCCTAGAGATCCGATTCCACGACTGAATTTTTGCTGGACAATTATAAATCTCTATGATGGCAATAGAAATTCAATTCATCAATTCAATTCTTTTCATGGATGAAGCTGGATTCTCGAGCATGATGGTGTAATAAATCTACATAATAAACATTATTGGTGTGACGAGAATCCTCATTTAGTGGTGGAACGTGGGTTCCAGAATAAATTTTCTGTGAATTTATGGGCTGGCATCGTGGGAGATCATTTAGTTGAGCCACATTTCTTTCCTCAATTGCTTGGTGGTGAGGTTTACCTACATTTTCTACAAAATGATCTGCCAGTTTGTTGGAAAACGTTCCTATTGGAGTGCGACGTGCAATGTGGCTACTGCAGGCCGTGGTAGATTCATAGAGTGGGCTGCTAGATCGCCCGACTTGGACCCGATCGACTTTTTCCTTTGGGGCTATGTTAAGTCCCTGGTATACAGAAGGCCTGTGAATAACGTGGAAGAGCTGAAGCAACGAATTATTGACAGTTTTGCAATATTAAGAGCAAAAGAGGGCATATTCTTCAGGGTTCGTCGCAACTTTCTGAAAAGAATGAATTTGTGTGTCGAAATGAAAGGACAACATTTCGTGAACTTATTATAAGAGCATAGACTAAATAAAAATGTTACTTAATAATGTTGTTAGTGAATAAATTTTGTATTGACGAGTTGAAACAGTTTAAAACAGTGTTGTTAACACATGAAAATGTTTGAAGTCGTTTTTCTCAGAAACGGTTCATTTTATTGTTAAGAGATACTTGTTTAAATAATATTTGATACTCTTTAACAAGGTTCACATTTATAAAGCGGTGAAAACAAAAAAGTTGTGAGCCATATGTCGAATATTAAGGTCAGATTAGGCCCTTTGGCACTGGAGCATTTGCATCATATTTAGAACATAAATCTGCAAGGGCACTAGTAATACATAGGAAAGACTTGGAAAAAATCAAATCACAAATAAAAAAGTTATCTAAGAAAAATTTAAAAAAATGTCTTTTGACACCCTGTATCTCCGTTGATATTGAGTTTTAGTAAAATTGTTATAGGACTTTGCGACCCTAATTTTTTGAGAGGAATCACCTTCTGAAGTCTTAACGCATAATTTTCGGACGCCCTGTATAAATCCCAAACACACTTTTCTCAAATTAACATCAAACGGTGTGGTTTTTTAGCTTCTAGGTATAATTTGAAAATCTACATCACATTAATTGATTTACACCAGATTTTACATTTACATTGAGATTTACACTATTTCAAGTAAATTCTACTAAGTATGTTTAAATATATTACACAATCATCTTTTCCAAATAGCGATGAGGTAAATTTCACCCCATTTCCGTGCGGACTTACCTGGATTAAAAATGATGTAAATTTCACTTCTCCCTTAGATTTAATTTAAATTGGGTACTTAATTATAAGTACACATTACTCAGCATTGAGTGACAACTATAAGTACTTAGACACTTATATCTCGCATAGATTTAATTTACATTGGATAATTATAAATATATATTTAATAATGAAGGAAAGGATTTAATTCAACGAAACATTACGAACTTGTGCATAAGCCCAATACGTAGTCTAAGATACACCGTAGAACAAATGAAACCGGCCTGGTTCTCCTCCAGGGCTCATTCTTAGAGGGCAATACACAATATCCCCTTAGAAGGATATGAATACGATGCGAAGCGATAAACCGGAGATAATAATTCAGTGCGTCATTTACATTTTTTATCTGGGTGTATAATTCAGGAGTAACTGCATGGAATTCACTGTACAGAGACATAATTTCTAGTGGTTTACGATTGTCTACCGAAACGAGAAACAATACATGAATCACTTAGAACCGTGGCCGTGCTCAAGCTTACGGCCTTACGCCGTAATACATGAGTACTTTCTGGATTAAAACACACCATATTGAAATATTTTTGTCGGGCTCCCCTTCGCGGAACGGGGAACGAACAGTGGCGGGGAAGTGAAGAGATCGGGGAATGGGAACGGTTGGAAGGATTTTATAATGTAATGCTCTGAATATAATAAATTTATGAATGCTCGTATAATGTTAAAGAAAACTGTATTAGTAATAATACAACGTTTTATTAAAGTTGTTATGTACCTATTTTGTTATACTTACTAAATGGATTCTATAGTATAGGAGTTTGACTGCGATAAACTTAACAGGCGATATACATCAAAATAAATAAAAATAAACCTATATGGCTTGGGATCTAACTCCAAGCGTTTACGAAAGAAACATTAATAAATTTCCAATTTCATATGTAACAATTCAGTTAATTAAGGAATCTCTCCATAATTTTGTGTGTAATGACCAAAACTTTTTGTTGGCTATGATTATAATAAGTGTTTGTCAAAGGTCACTATATGTACTCGTTGTGCAGAGCACCATGCTGTTGCTGACTGTAAGTCTGATGTCTTACGTTGCATTAATTGTATTAACTTTAAAAAAGGTAACAAAGATATAGTTATTGATGTTAATCATGCCTCTTGGGACACCTGTTGTCATGTTTATAGTAACACATTAAAAAAGTTTAAAAATAATATACTGGGTTTGCAATAGCAATTACTATCTGATGGTTCTCTCACTTCTAAAATTGGTTTACAATGTTACTATCAAAATTGCCGCGGAGTTTGTATAAAAACAAATGAAGTATTTGTTGGCATCATTTTGAAATGGTATGATATGGTTGCTTTTAGTTTTTGGTTGCATAAGGGGATTAATGATTCCGAATTGTTTGATGCAGAATTATACAGTATGCGCCAAAAGTATAGAATAAATTCAATAAAAACGAAACAATTATTTTTTGGGAAAAATCCTCGAACAGGTCGATTTTTAATTTAAAAAATACATATTTTAGCGTAAAATGCGATTTTCAAATGTCATTTGTTTTCGAGTAATGACGTCATCGATTTTTATTTTAAATGGCAACACCATATTTTTTTCCTTGATTCTGAAAGATTGTTTAATTCTCTATCAGACAGTACTAAAATTTTGCCCTCTTACATAGGAAAGTTTTCGAGTAAATGACGATTGAATGTTAGAAAACGTAAATTTTATCCATAAAAAAGTAACAATTCTGAGGTATGTAAAATAAAATACAATTGATTAATTTTATACTTAAATTAAATGTTAGAATTGCCATCCACCAACTTCTTGACAATGCGCAAGTCTGTGAAGAAATTCTTCTTGCACATTATGAATGATTTCTGGGGTAACTCTGCGTATTTCGTCCCGAATGCGATTTTGAAGTTCTTCTAAATTACGTGGTTTATTAATGTACACTTTTGCCTTCAAGTATCCCCATAAAAAATAGTCAAGAGGTGTAAGATCTGGCGATCTTGCAGGCCATTCTATCGGTCCACGTCTGCCGATCCACCTCCCAGGAAAACAGTTGTCCAAAAAATCTCGTACAGGGCGCGCATAGTGCGAAGGTGCACCGTCTTGCTGAAACCATATGGTATCGTCAGGAATGTCAGGGTCATTATCGTTAGGAAAAATTACTGCAAGGGCTGGAACAAGGTCATTTTCTAGAAACTCTAAATATCTTTGTCCTGTAAGGGTTCCTTCAAAGAAGAAAGGCCCTACTATTCTGTCGTCAACTATTCCAGCCCACACATTTAATTTCTGAGGGTGTTGGGTATGTGCCTCTGCCATCCAATGAGGATTTTCCCGACTCCAATATCTGCAAGTTTGACGGTTTACTGTACCATTCAGACAAAATGTCGCCTCATCTGAAAAAAGTATTTGCCGGTGTAAATTTCTATTTCCTTGACATAAATCCATTAGAATTTTGCAAAAGTGTAAGCGGCGATCGGGATCATCTTCATTGAGTTCCTGCACAAGTTGAATTTTGTAGGGAAGATATTTTTCCTTCCTCAAGATACTTAGCACTGTGCTCTGACTAGTATCATTGTTTAATGCAACCAATCGTGAAGAATTATGAGGATTATCCACCATACTTATCAAAATGTTCTGTTTCTGATTTTCATTAATGCTTGGACGTCCAGGTTTCGGAATATTTACAACATTGCCAGTTTCTCTAAATTTAGACTCTACCTTACTGACTGTTGATTGGCTGATAGGGCTATCTGGATATTTTTCATTAAATAAATCGCAAACTTCCTGCTGAGTTCTAGTCATATTCCCGCATCCGATAAGAATTAAAATTTCAATTCTTTGAGTAACAGTTAAATGTGCCATAATACTTTAAATTGAATAATAATTTCTATGTCGCTTACAATACTTATTAGAAAGTCGGTGTGACAATGACACTGCAAAGATTTTCACCTACGTGATCCATAAAAGAACTATGGAATTCGAAAAACTAAACTTGATAACGTGTTTGCTTTATTTTAATTGATTTACGTTTTCTAACATTCAATCGGCATTTACTCGAAAATTTTCCTATGTAAGAGGGCAAAATTTTAGTACTGTCTGATAGAGAATTAAACGATCTTTCAGAATCAAGGAAAAAAATATGGTGTTGCCATTTAAAAAAAATTCGATGACGTCATTACTCGAAAACAAATGACATTTGAAAATCGCATTTTACGCTAAAATATGTATTTTTTAAATTAAAAATCGACCTGTTCGAGGATTTTTGCCAAAAAATAATTGTTTCGTTTTTATTGAATTTATTCCATACTTTTGGCGCATACTGTATAGTGTTTACCGTCAAGATCGCAATTTTGATGTGACTAGTAAGAAGAGGGGAGGCGGAGTCTTGCTGGCTATAAATAATAAAATAGAGTCTTCTCCATTTGATGTCCGTGGAGTTTGTGACATTCTGGTTGATATTAACAATATTGATATTGTCGCTGCCAAATCAAAATAGCAAATCAATTTTTCTATGTTATCAATGTATACGTACCTCCGCACAATAGCTTAGTTCATTACGAATGTCTATTTGATGCGTTTACATCCCTCTATCTTTTCTATGAATCCAATGTTCTCATTCTTGGAGATTTTAATATACCTGGTTTTTCCATTTTAAATAATTGTAATGATCAAGTCGTTCTGACTGTATAATTTTATAAATTAGTTTAATCTGTGTCAACATAATACTATTCCTAATAATAATAATAGATATTTGTATCTCGTTCTAAGTAATATTGACTGCACTGTTTACCGAGCTCTGGACATAACAGTATGAAGACATGCACCATCCTGTTCTTCTTATTGATATACATTCTTTATCCACCGAAAATTCTGATGCATTTCCTGTGAATAATAATTTATTAAGTCTAAATTATAGAAAAGCTGACTTCCAAAACTTATATCTTGAACTATCCTTAGTTGATTGGTCCATTTTATCGTCTCTGAATGATGTTGATAGCGCTGTTAACACATTTTATGGTATTCTGCATGGTATTTTGATAAAACATGTTCCAAAAAATTAATTTATTAATTACACTAGGAAATTTCCTAAACGGCTCTCAAAAGATATAATCTGCCAATGGAAATCAAAAAGCAAGGCTTATAAGAAATACAAATCTACGAAATCTCCCTGTGACTATGATGAATTCAAAAAACGTAGGTCCGCTTTTAAAACTAAAGTGAATAATGCTTATTGTTGTTTTATTTTAGATACTGAGACTTCTGTCAAGAGCAATCTTAATAATTTCTGGTCCTACATACATTCTAAGCGTGGTACAACATCTATTCCATCTACTATGGAGCATAACAATGTTAGCATAGATGATCTCCAACATATCGTAAATATTTTTGCAACTTTTATTTTTAGCGCTTTTGTTGCCTCGAATTATTTTGGAAGACAATCTGATTGCGTAAATATAAATGTTATGGGCAAATTGCATATTTCTGAGTCAGATACACTTACGGCAATAAAAAAAATTAAGGCCCATATGTGCATGAGTCCTGACTTAATTCCGGTTTTCTTATTAAAGACTGTGCAGATGTATTTTGTAAACCATTGATTGTTTTATTTAATCTTATATCGACCTCTGGATATTTTCCTACTCCTTGGAAGTTGTCAAGAGTTACCCCTATTCATAAAAATGAAGCAAAAAAAAAACGATTTTGCGAATTACAGACCGATTTCAATTCTGAGTAACTTCTGTAAGATTCTAAAAATAATACTTCATTCTTATATATTGCATCATGTTTCTCCTATGATTATTTCTGAGCAACATGGTTTCGTTCGACAACTACGAATCTTGTATGCAAGACGCAAATTATTTCTAATGTCCTTGATCAGGGGGGTCAGGTAGATGTTATCTACACTGACTTCTCTAAGGCATTCGATAGAATGGACCATATAATACTATTACAGAAACTTAATAATTTTGTATTATCTAACAAATCGCTACCAGTTCGTTCAGTATAGGGGTTTTAAATCTGACACTTTCCCCCAGACATTTAGTGTTCCCCAAGGATCTATTTTGGGCCCACTACTATTTATAATATTTATTAATGACATTGTGAAAGACCTAAATGTTCATTGCCTCCTGTATGCTGGCGATGTAAAATTGTACTGTGAAATTGCTTGTCTAACTGATTGTGAAAATTTACAAAGCAATTTTGTTACATTTAACAACTGGTGTATTGAAAATAATTTGCCTTTAAATGCTTCCAAGTCTATGGTTATGTCCTTTTGTCGCACAGCACAACTTCTAATATTCAATTACACACTTAGCAGTAATGTCCTTGAGAGGCCCGAATTTATTAGAGATTTTGGTATTCTATTTGATCCTTAATTTAGATTTTCGCGTCACATGGAGGTCTGCATATCTGAAGCATATAGAAACTTGGGGTTTACCATACGGAATTCCAAAGGTTTTTAGAGATGTTAGCACGCTTTGCCTGTTATATAATACCTTTGTTAGATCCAATCTCGAATATGGCTCTGTAATATGAAACCCCATATATGAAACTCAGATTTCTATATTTGAAAAGGTTCAGAGGAGATTTTTTAAATCTGCAACATTTATCCTAGATGGTTTTTATCCTGTTAGTTTTATCCACAAGACATATTTTATAATCATTTTAAATTACAAAGTCTTATTTCTAGGCATCTAATGCATTCCGTAATGTTCCTTTCGAAATTAATTCATTACATTATTAAATCTGATCCTTTGCTATATTATTTGAATTTTCGAGTGCCTACCGTTAATAGCCGACTAAACAGTTTATTTTTGATACCACAAACTCTAGATATATTATCGTGCACACTTCGTGATATAAAGCAGCATTTTATGTAACCTATTATTGCTCTGATCTTTTTCTGTCTTATGGATATATATATTTTTCTATTTTTCTTAAAATTGATTATATATTGTTTTTTTTAATTGTTCCCTTTTTATTACTTTTAACTGTAAATTCTGACTGTAACTTATCCTGTAATTGGGTTTTACCCGTTGGATATTTTATTGTAATAAATAAATAAAATACGCAATGTTTATCAGTTCGTTAAATTTACTTATGTTTAGTTAGCGGAATGTGGCAACAGCGCGAGAATATACTCAAGAACTGGCCGGGAGTATAGGTCAGTTGGTATCTGAACAAGCGGTGTCGCTTGTCGGAAGTGCTTTTTCATATCACTATTTCCTTAATTTTGCACTCGTCGCAATTCGTGACAGCACAACGTATTTATTTAGATTGTTTTCCCCAGTTTGCTTTGAATATATGGGTGGGTATTATTGCAATATTTCTTATTGGACCTTACTTTTTACCAAGAACTTTAACCGGTGCCTACTACAGACATTTTCTTGAAAACGTTTTACCTGAACTACTTGACAATGTTCCCTATGCTGTAAGACAAAGGATGTGTGCACGACGGAGCTTCCCCATATTTTAGTTTGACTGATTGTGAATTTTTAAATGAAATATTCCGTAATAACGTGATTGAACGAGACACTAAAAAACCAGATTAACCTTGGCCACCCAGATCAGCCGATATGAACTCTATCGATTTTTTTATTTGACAACTCAATACATTAGTTTACAAAGTTCACATTGAATCTGAAGAGAACCTACATCAACAATCCAATAAATCAATTTTGTTGTTTTTGGCGCATATGATGACCTATTTTATTTGTAATATTGTACAGGGCGATATATATTTTTTTGAAAAATAGCAATAATTTTCTAAAGCTGGCAATTTTTTGTTTCATACCTACTGTCATACTAAATATGAGCACCAAATTTAGTTAAATTATCTCAAACGGTTTAGAAATTATATTTTGTTAATTTTTGACACCCTGTAGCTGGACAATGTCTATTTTTGGCCCACATAATACACCCCTGGATTTTTGATCTCCCTGTATATAAAATGACACTATTAGAACTCAAATTTCTTTACCTAACGACTACTTGACGAGATATGAATAGGCGTAATAACGCGTATGATTTATATGTTTGATTAAATTTAACATCCGATTCCGCTCCAGTATGCCAGCATTTTCCTGGTATTTATTTCCAGAGCCTAATAACTTCCGTACGCCGCAGCCACGATCAAAAATATATCCATGTTTGAAGCAATAAACCCGGAATTTTATTCGATAAAACAACAAAGACCCAGTCCGGCTCATGTAACTTTCAACATAAATAGGTGGATTAGAAGTTGATATGTCGGGGCAAATCAGTAGATAGGATGCTGTGTCCTGCTGCAATATCGGTAAGTTGGTGGCCGTGCAACAACAGGGTCGTAACGTCCATTATTTTATGTGTGATAGTCCTGCGACACGGTCATATAGTGGATATATAATGCAAACAACTCCTAGAAAAATACCCCTCGGTGGTCGGCGGCAACTGACAAGGCCCCGCTCCCGCAGGAGCCGTACCTTCTGCGCGGACAATAATCGAAAAGCGAACGAAAGCCTCCTAGGACCGTATTAAAGGGACGTCCACCTAGCAAGGAGAGCGGGTTCTGCTCAAATTAATAATAATATATCTACCTCTCATTCTAATCACAAGGATTAGCGGCATATTCTTATTAAGTAAGACGCATTTGCGTCTTACCTTTGTAGGCCATAACGGTGGTTAGTGAAAACAAACTGAATGGTGATTCAGTGCAGGAATGAGGGAACCTGGATTAATTAGGGGGATAGTCAAATGTCGACCGGTGTCAATCTCTCACATTGACCCAAGTCAGTATTCTTCCACCCTACCATAGCCGCAGAGAGGGTGTCTGCGGGAATCGAACCCACAGCGGTTTAGTCACATCGATTCAAGTACTGATGCCTTAAATCGCGCGACCACTGACCGGTAAATTCACTTAGACACAGTTAGAGTGGTTGTAGTTTGGCAATTTTGTGACTTTGGCACTACGTGGTAAAACTATATATATAAAGGACGGTATTGTTTTCGAGTTACAAGGCCATTCTAAATTTTCGGCAAAATTTACTTTTTACACTAGATATCATAAAATAGTTTTACAGGTCTCTTTTGAAGTATCTACACCCCATGACAAAGTAGTCAATTTCATCAAACTGACTTATAAATAACACAATTATCCTTCTGCAAGAGTGCGGTATCAAAATTACCAGGAGTGGAATTTCTTTCAATATGTTGGTGCATTAGATTAATTAATTGACCGCAGTAAAGAATGTAGTATATCAGAGATGGGATGACATAACTATTACTATCATTGGACGTAATTTATTCTGTTTCATCCAGGGGCTAGAAACTACTCCAAAAATTTAATCACTTTGAAATTAAGGCAGATCTGCCAAACTGGCTCTCTGCATTCCTGTCTGAGAGGCAACTCTGAGTGAGTGTTTCCCAGGATAATTCTCAGTTCCTTCATGTTTACTCTATAGTGCGTCAAAAGTCTGTTCTAGGATTCAGAACTTTATACAGTTTTTACGACTAATAATAAAATATTTTCAAATCATTTAACAATCGCATCAACAGGATTTAAATAACAAATACATGGCAATCAGTCAAATTAAGATGTTATGTTCTCCATAGTGGAACTCACAATCCTCAACCCTACAATACTTATGGTGTTTTAGTGCAAGTAGTCCATCAGCAAAACCATCTTGAAGTAGTAATTACTGTCGATTTAATCTGTTCCAAACAAGTTAGCAATGTCGCTAAAAAAGCTAATTCGGCATGTTAGCTAAAAAAGTCTTAATTAATGTTCTTCAATAAAATATACAAGACCTGTTCGTCCAAAACTTGATTATGATGCGACAATTTGGTGTCTTTATCTTGTAATGTGGTTCTTCTTGAAAATGTTCAAAGAAGACTTACCAAATGAATACCCCAACTAACAATAGATGTTGTAAAGATAGATTGGATGTATAAAACTTACCAAATAGCCATGCTTCATCTAATCTGATCCGTTGCCCGGTCGCAGTGATTCACCGCACGTGACAGCACTCTTACAGTACATATGACGTAGTTGTCAATTGTTTGTATCAATAATTTGACAAACTTGAAATATACGAGTATGTTGAGGTGTACGTTACATTTTCCGTAATACTTATTCGATTAACTTATATTTATATTTTTTATAGAATGTTGAACGGTTTGGAGGTTGAGCATTTTACCTGTGGAACTAATTCCCTGATTCTATTGTTGTTACAACAACCCTCAATTGTTAAGAAGAAGAGTTCGTCAGTTTATTATTTTATGTGCGACTGTACCGATTTGGTGAAGTTTATACTGAAATTCTATAGGTATAAACTGATATTTTCAGTAATCTTTAAATTATAAAATCATCATCTTTAGACATTATAAATTTTGATAACTATTAACAGAATATATGTATTGTCAGTTACACATCTGAAAGACTGAAAATATTTTTAAGAAAATAAGTAGTGTTAGCTGAGACAAGAAATCTTGCAAAATTTAAGAGTCTAGTAAATTTATTGTCTTGCAAGAGATTTTTACAGACCAATGAGAAACATAACTGTATTAAGAAATTTTGTAACAGTGGTGGTTAGTCTCGGTCGGCTACGGTCCTGCTCTGAGCTCACACGAATCTATCGATATGGTCGATCGTCGAGAATGGTCGAATGATAGATGTTATAAAGTACAGAAACGGCCGGTTTTACGTAATAAATAAATAAGACGAAATAGGCGAAACAAAATTGGAGCTCTTTCAGTTAAGTGACAGTTAATTTGTTATTAGTTCTAGTTCAGAAGAACTGATCCTAGATTCAATAAACTTTGATTTTAAAAATAATTTTATATGTTAGATGTCCTTTAAATAAAGTACATGCTTACAATAGATATGTAATATTTATTTTTTCAGCTAATGTTCGCTTAAATATTATTCCTATATTTGCAAGATTTCTTGTCGCAGTAATATCTGTCCTGTGTTACAATTCGAGTTGTCAAGTAGTGTCTTGCTCTTTTCTTTTCTTGTGAGACCATGACAAGACAAAAGTAAAAGGGGAAAATAGAAGAGATATGAAAAATTCTTCAAGAAAGATACAGAAAAATTGACACTTAACATGCAAATATTAACGAAGAATTGCTAAATTAAATTGAAAACATTAAATTTCCTGTGTTCAAAAGTTTTAACGTCACTAGAAACTGAACTCAAAAATGGCTTAACATATCAGTAAATAAACCATATTTTTATCTAAAATTATAATTTCTAGTTACCCGCTACCCTTGTTACGCCGCCCCTGAAATCTCGCTCATGTCCAGGCAATATTGTATGGCCCAAGTCGCATAACTCTAAGAAACATGTCTCCAATGTGCTCCCATCACGATAAAGTTTTATTAAAGGCTTTATCTAAAAAAGGTCCCCCAAATAAAGTCGAGGTGTCTCTAGGCTTAAAGTCTGACAGGGTCCGTAGTTAAGAGGGCAAAAGAAACGTTATTTACATGCGAGGGGTATGTCATTTTATTAATTAGAAAATATTTCCATCAAGAAAATAGAAAATCGTTAGAATTTAAGCAAGCGAATATAACAGACATATAATTAGAAATCTTGATTGTTCCTCCTTAATAGTGAAAAAATAGTATAATTTTCTGATTGTTAATTAATTAACCTTACCTTGTATCATCCATTACGAGTATTTAGTGGCCAAAACAACGAATGAAAGGAAATATTTTCCGCCTTTTGAGCATTAGGTATTTTCATTGTTGTGGATGATTCGGATAATTCAAGGGTAAGCCCAGTTTTCATATGAGAGAAATAATCCCTCATATTTCCTTGGTTAATAGAGTCAGCTATGTCGAGAAGCAAACCCTTTTCCTATTATTAGCTGTAATATATCAAAATGTAGGAGCTCCCCAACGACGTTGTCTGCAATTGCGGGCCACTTCAGAACCGCGGGGCTTATGGTATTCATGTGGAGACTACTTTAAAGGCGCGGACACATTATTCTGGTGTCTAACTCTGTGCCATCCGATGTGATGCGTCAGTTCCATCATATCTGCATGTTGTTACACCACAGTGAGTAGTATTTATCAGAGAAAAATTTAATAGTTATTTATGCAACAAGTACAAAAAGTAAGTGTTTATTGCACGCGACGTGAAATTGTCCAACGAGGCTGTCAGGCCGAGTAGGACATTCTTTGTCTTAGCCAAATGGTTCAAGTAAAACGTTTTCAAGAAAATGTCTGTATGAGGCACCGGTTAAAGTTCTTGGTAAAAAGTACCCATCATGAAAATTTCCAATAATACCCACCCATACATTTAAAGAAAACTGATGTTGGCATTGAGATTCCATTATTCCATTAGGGTTTTTATCAGACCTAACGTGTTTATTGTGGAAGTTCATTAGAGCATCTCTTAAACAATTAGCTGCGTCATTAAACAATATGCCAGCGGTAGTCAACATTTTATTCAATTTGTTGCAAAATCCAGTGGCAAAATTGTAGGCGTTGTATGTGGTAAGTGTTGATGCTTCAAACTAATTCATGATTCACATTAAGATTTGCAGTGATCTTCCTAGTACTAGTATTTGGGTTTTCTTCAATTTCGTGTAGAATAGCTTCTTCCAACTTAGGCGTTCTAACACTCAAAGGAATTCGAGGAATTGGACCTTTCTGAAATGAGCCTGACTCGGAAAAACGTTGAAAAATATTTCTGGAAATTCTTGGATTTGGAGTTGGACGAATTGGAAATCTTTCCATATTAATTCGCCTAGCCTCGGTATCTTTTCCATCTGCAAGGCCATAAATGTAAAACAGATTGGCCATTTCTTCTTATTAAAACTTAATATTGAGCTTAATTTGACAATACATAATATTAAATAAGGTGACATCTTATTATTATTGTTTTGCAGGGCCTCTCTCGGATATGTTTAAAGTAACTGTAAAAATGCACTTCAAATCAAATAAATCGATTTTGTTTTTTGGAATAGAAAAAACTGTAAAGAAATAAAAAGTGAAGAAAATACAATGGTGTATGTGGTAAACTAATATTTGTAATATTAGTGATCTAAGTTTCTAAAGCTGGTAATTTTTTATGGCATATCTACTGTCATACTAAATATACATACCGAATTTGCTTAAATTATCTCTTGGTTTATAAATTAAAAACTGGTTTTTTTTTCATTTTTACATGTCTCCCTTATTTTGCCACAGAATACGCTCCTGGCTCCTTTTTTGACCTCTACTTAAGAAACACCCTGTATACATATGACTTCCAGTTTGCTTACTGTACATTTTTAATAACAATTTTTGTGGCTTTATTTGTATTTTTTTCCTGATTAGTTCAACACATTTATTTTACTCATTATAATCTACTTATCATTATAAAGAATTACATTATATCATTATACTTATTTTTTTTCGTAAAAACTCAACAATTATATTCCTATAAATTTGTTATTGGTTGATCGAAATGGCAGTGATTTTAACCAGAGTTCGCGTCGGTGCGGCATTGGCAGCGGCATAAATTCATGTGCAATTTGAGGATTTGATAAAAGAGAAAAGTATCTTTCTATGGATGCCGTAAATCACGCGTAATCGGTACAAATACAGTCATACCAACCTGCAATAAATTATATTTGTTCTTCAAAATGGGAATTCGCGTTCATTTTCACAAAATTATCGTAAATCAATAGTGACGCTGAGCTTCAAAATGTACATTTGCAAAAAACTTTTTAATTTATTACTGTTTGCAGGGCTATTTGTTTCGTTAGTTTATCATCCGATCCGAATAAAATGTTGTACGGGACGAATTTATAATTTTATTATTACATTTAAATTTGTTGCCCGTCACATTAAATTTATTTATGATTTATTCCTTCCGGGGCGGGGCCACGTCAATTATTAAAGCCATATATTGACGTTGCGTTTCAAACGAGACTATTTAGCCCGTTCGGAATATTTATTTATAAAATATATTATTATATATTAAAATCGTCAATCAATTAATTCTGCGAAATGCGATATTGAAATCATAAATTGGGAAACTACATCCATTTCAAATGTCCACAAAAAACACATTGTGTCCACACATTATATATGGCGAGATGGCGCAGAAAATTTTGAAAGTGAATTTTTTATTTTTGGTAAAAGATATAATAACTAATATTGGCTCACAAGACTCTATTGTATCCTTTACATACTGTATTTTGAAATAATATATTACAATATATTCAAAAAATAAAAAAAATATATCTTTTAAGCGGTCAACTCCTCCTTACCATACAGGACAGATGGCTTACTAAGTCAGGTGAGATGGCGTACTTATATATTATTTATATTTATAACAAAACAACCATTTTTCTGTTATTTTATAATGCTTTTAAGGTATATTAACATTACTTTTTGTTTTAGAGGTTACTTTTACCGCACTCCTGACAAAAATTTACAAATCTAGTAGGTACAACGCGATCCCCTTCATTGGCCTGCAAAATCCCCAGATTTTAACACTATAGAGTTTTATTTATGAGGTTAATCAAAGCAATTAGTTTATGCGGATCCGGTTAATACGAGCTACTATTGAGGAATCAGAAGAAGTAATTTTAAATTCAGAACTTACATATTAAAAAAATTGACTTATTTTGCATTGCTAGGCGTGTATCAATGTAAATGTTGGCATTCTTGAACATCTACTATACGTTTTTTACGCTGTAATAACTTTTACTGAAATTTATTTAGTTTATTGTCATTATTACAGTATTAAATAACATAATAAAATGTGTTTTCTTTATAACTGAACTAAGCCCGAACTGAAAAAAGTTACTCTGCATTATACTTGAAATTCGATTTTATATATATTTAATTTTGGCTGTACGGTTACCAAACACCCTGTATATGAGAGTCATTAATCAGTTTTAGTACAAAAATTTTCATAAATGAGAAATATAGTCAAAGTAATCAATGCTGAGTGAACACGTGTTTAATTTAACTTGAGTGGGTTCACCAATCATTTAGTGCAATCAGTCAGTCAGTGGTCGAGCGGTTTAAGGCGTCAATACTAGAATCGATGTGGTCAATCCGTTGTGGGATCGAATCCCGCGGCCGGTAAATCGTAGACCAGCTGTATTCGTGGAGAGGATTCTATCTGCGGGTATGGTAGAGTGGAAGAATGTTGGCTTGGGTCAATATAAGTGATTGATACCGGTCGACGTTTGACCACCCCTCTAATTAATGAGGTTTTCAAGGTTTTCCTCATTCCTGCACTGACCCTTCCCTCTCTCTCACGAGTCTCAAACTTCACGGCTAATCTTCGTGATTAGATTATGTTATTATTATTATTATTATTATTATCATTATTGTTATTGTTATTATTCTTATTATTATTATTATTATTATTATTATTATTATTATTATTATTATTATTATTATCAGTTTGAGACATTTATAAGTTCTAAATAATTTAAGGATTTCAAGGACCTCCGCCACCGGCGTCGTCGATGGCCTGGGCCAGAAAAGTGCAATATTTCCCGGTACCGGAAGGTAGGTTCCGGGGGGATCTGTAGATAGCATTGTATATGAGGTCCGTTAGACTGGACATAGTTTAAGCCGTCTCATAAACAAGCGGCTATCTGGACATCAGTCGGGAACAGTCCGGCCTCGCGCGCGCTGTGCCTGATCCCTGAGGTAAACATCGTAACTTGCCTCCTATCACACCGCCGCCGCCGCCGCCGCCGTTCAGATGCCGCCCCCGAGCCGCGGGCGCACAGGCGGCTTTCGGTGGACGATATAGTGCCGAATATAAAAGTTAATGATGTCATTACTAAAACGGCATTAATGAAAAACATGTTTACAAAATAAACAAGAAATCTGAGAAACGAAACCGTTAAAATAAATTTGGCAAATTTAAATTTGACAAATCATTGACATCACTGTTTAAAAATATTTTGTTCCTATTTTTGTATCAATTTGATTTGCATAAGGTGTTCTGCTTAAAATTCCTCGACTAGACATTTTCATAATAACAATTATAAAAAAATATATGACGTTAAAAAATAATTATTTCTTTCATTATTATTCGAATATAGAAACTTTGGCCCATCTAAAAAAAAATATAATATTTAACGTAAGTTTCGATTTTTTTCCCATGAACAATTGCTGCTTAAATAGAATTAAATATTTTATTTATTTAGGCTATGAGCATATTATCAAAAGCAACGACTTCTAAAATTTTGCAGATGAAGGATAGTAGCTAACAACAATAATCGAATATGAATCTTGACTACATTATTATATTATTTGAAAATCAACCTCAATAATAATTTTCACTGTGAATATGCTTCTGCATCAATTTTATGAACTGTAGCAATAATTGACTTGACATAGCTCATTGTCAATATTTTGTAGCAGCAGTTACAATTAGTTTAGTAGGCAATATTTTGTGGCCTCTCAGGTCAATCATAGCTAATGGTCACTAGATGTAGCTTTGCTACATTTCACATACGCAGTTTAGCAGACGTTCATGTTATTAGCATAGGTCATCTACAGTTATTTCGATGTCCCAGACAAAATCGGTGCGTCTCTCAAATTATTAAACATTTATTTATTTATTGGACTTACACTATTCTACTGGTTTTCTCCCAACTACAGAATGTAAAAATAACTACATCTATGTTAGTATACAATGATAAAATAAACAAAACTCATCTAACAGAAACTATTTAAATTGTATAAAATATCCATTTTAAAAAATGAATCAATAAAATATATATCTCATGGTAAAAACTTACAAACTTAATATGTAATATATTTTTAACTCTTCGTTGTTGCGTACTCTATGAAACTCTTACGCTAACTACATGTTGGTATAAACATATTCTTCACTTTCTTTTTTTTTAAAAAATACATGCTAAATAATATAGAGATTCAAAAGTTATCCAAAAAAAATTCTGAATGTACCGGCAACTCTTACAAATGCAATTTTGTTAAAAAACATCAAAAAGGGCAGTTCGAAAATGATTTAAAAATACACTTCTGCACGGCACTGGAAAACCTGATAAAGCGGCAAAGTATGCAATCGGCGACCGAACAAAAAATGGAAAGAACTTCCCAAGGAAAGAAATAAATAACATTTTATAACACATATTTTATACAGCAAATTCAACTGCTTTTGCCGCTATTGTTATTAATTTTTAATAGAATTAATCTGTGGTTTTAATTAATAAAACAGTTTGACATACTTGATGTTACAACAAAATGTTAGGCCCATCTTATCCAGTTTCTACAGACTAACACGCGTTTTTACTTCTTGTCCGTTTTGAACTCGTAAGTGATTGGCAGCAACTATGATACATTTGCGTAAATTATCAATAGGAAAAAAAAGTTCAAATGATTTAAAGTCTGGAAATTATGGTGGTCATGGTATCGGTCCTCCTCGTCCAATCCCTTGATATTAATGCTGGGACACGCTGTACATGGTACGGATATAATTGAGTCTTGTGTATGATACGCTATACTGCTACAATACGCCGTGGACGTCCGGGACTTCCTCTTCCACGATTCGGTTTCAAATTTTTCTAGCGTGGCACTACACTTGCACTCACTGTACACCGCGGTAAAAGTAGCTGCATTTGGCACATGTTTACCAGAAAATAGGTCTGCTAAAGCATTTTCACATCACGATAAATTAAAATTTCTGACACAATTTTTCATGACGCATCTATTCCCAAATTTTATTAGAACAGTTTTGAATCACCCTGAATATTTTATTTTCGATCATTTTATAACAATAAGATTAGAATATAACCTACCAATGGGATAAATAGGAAGCTTACTATTGATTTTATCTAAGTGAAACGGATTTCGACTGTTTTTAAAGCCAAACGGTTTCGTTTGACTTGTGGCCATAAATATATGCCCTCTCGCTGCATCCTGCAACTTCAATCTCGACTCGCGTACCACGCTTAAAATTCTGGCGAAGGCGCTGGTGAAAATGAGCCGGTCTCCACACTGTCGTTATTTATAGATTTATGTGACGTGCCGACGACTCCAGGGAGCTGTCATGAATCAACGTTTCCTGTCCAGGCCCTCAAGGGCCTGCCCGGAAACTTTACATAATAATGAGTAATGCGTCGCCTTCTTGGCGATACGTTAATTACAACAACTGGGTTATTAAGGTCGATGGTTATGAAGAATAATATCTACTATATGTATATATTCTTGAAGGTGCAATGCGATAACTGGGTTTTACATTACCATCTCGATTACGAAGAGTTTCACAGTGACGTTACGTCAGCAGTAAAGCGAGAAAATATGAATTTATTTATTAGAAATTATATCAATATATACAAAATACTCGTATTTTTCATCCTCCATAACTAATATATATCTATATTTTTGGATACATAAGGATATTAAATTATTTTATCGAACCAAATTACAACCATATTATTTACAATCAATTATGTGTCAATGTCCAAAACAATTAAAAGTGTCCAGTTGCAGTTACTAACAAACCAAACTATGTCTATACTTCTTACGCTCTCTAGAAACTAAGTGATAGACTTGCTGGCTGTTCCCATTATTTCGATATATATTATAATTTTGATGCACTTAGCATTTCTTGTGCGTATGCGTATGAATACTATTGAAACTAGGCTCATTAAAGCCAGTCCATAGTCAAAGCACGGCGGTCAGACCCCTCCCCCCCTATTGTAAGTATGGTTGTTGTTATGTTTGCTTTAATAAATTCGTATTTATATTAAAAGGTTGATTGATTTTCTTTAACTCTCACACGAGCCAAGCCAGTACCCTAATTATAAATCAGGTATTATTTTTATATGTTTAAAGGTGGATGTGACATATTCGGCGAAGCTGCCATACTGTCACCAATAAACACGGGATATTCAGTGCAGGACAGTCACGTGACAATATTACAATTACAAAAAGGAATATTTTTATTGCCAATGAACCAATGTAATTGTAGAAGCTACAAATACTTTGCTGCATGTGTTTTTTGCGATGCATAAATATTTCCTACATGCATAAAGCAGCATTAGTTTTAAAAAAACTCCCGTAATAATGATCCGATTTAGAAAAATCTAGATTCTACACCGAGAAGAAAATTTACTAATGATAGATAAAAATACACTTGACCCAGCAAAAATTTGAATAAAATAGAGGACAGATAAATAATTCAATTGTAGCAGCTAAATCAAGATCTCTGAAAACTAATCACAAGTGAACAAGTCATATAACTGTGGCTACCAATAACGCAATTTCTTGCTAGAGTAACTGAACCAAGTTGCTACAGTTATAAAAACTTTTCTGAATGTAGTTCTGATACATTAAAGAGCAAGTGAACTACATTAAAGGTTAAATGCAGTAATAATTGAAAAATCTATATTGTTACAGTAGCACAGTAGTACTCTTATAAGTTATAGTTATATTTTAGACAATAAATCATTTAACATACATAAAAACGATAATCAGGTCACATTTTCAAATAGTAGCATATTATGCAATGTATAATGCAAAATACAAGTAAGGTAGGTATAAGTTTCAATAATACTATTTTTATATACAGATTACATACATGAAACTTTTTTCCAGTTATACAGAGTGTCCGTAAATGATGAGCAAAAAATTCAGGAGGTAATTCTAAACCGAAAATAAATGGTACCTCTTTCTATAACATTTTTTTCCAAAACTGATTATTAACGGAGTTACAGGGTGTTAAAGTTAAAATTTTATTTTCGATATTTGTAAATAATAATAATAATAATAATATTGCCTTTATTATTCATACACAAGAGTACATACAAAATATAGTTGATATAAGGTTGGCGCCGTTCGGCAACATGCCGCTCTTCCACGTAACCAACCAGCCATAGAAAAAGTAGTAGACAAACCATAGAAACAATGTATACATATTGTACTTAACCTAACATACATAAAAATAACGCAACAGTTATCGATTAGAACAAATCCAGGCCTTGATTCGCTTCCGGAACAAATGAATATTAGACGAGGACTTAATAGAAATAGGAATGTCATTGAAAATTTTACCAGCGTTATAAGTAAAACATTTTTCAAATTGCGCAGTGTTATCTTTAGGTACGGTATACAGATCCCTTCCACGAGTAGGCAATTGATGCGTATCACAACCACGTATCAACTTCTCGTAAATATAAGTAGGTAAGTGAAAATAATTTATTTTAAAGACAAGACAGGATAAATGATAACAAAATCTTTCACTTAGATTAAGCCACTTGGAGCGTACAAAATCAGCCGATACGTGATCAAATTTCCGCAAATTAAAACAATATCGTAAGCAAGAATTTTGTATCTTTTTGAGCGTATTTTTATTTTTAACAGTCAACGCAGGCCAATATATAACATCACAGTAAGCTAATTGCGATAGAATTAGAGAGTCACACAACAGTAGCTTTGTGTTAGTATTAAGAAAATCTCTCTGCATATAAAGAACTTTTAATTTATTGTACGATTTTTGAACTAGACTGTTTATATGATTGTTAAATGTAAGACTACCATCAATAATAAGACCCAAACTTCTACAATGATCAGCTGGCTTTAAAAGTCCAACATTAATTTTTACCTCAAAATCAGGGTTATCCACCAACCGTAGCCTATTTTTGCCAAAAATTAACATTTCAGTCTTTTTCTTATTTAATACCAAACAATGTAAATTAGCAACATGCACTAACGTTTCTAAATCTCTATTAATATAGTTAGCAGCGACTGAAGCATCCGTCGAATCAAAAGAAAAGTAAAGTTGTGTGTCATTCGCAAATTGATGAATTTTACAGTGAGTGAAAAATGAGCGAAAGTCTGCAGTATAAATTGAAAAAAGTGTAGGCCCCAATATACTCCCTTGTGGAATCCCTTGCTTAATAAATCTATAAGACTAGCAGATGTTCCCTGAACAAGCTTTTTGACGACGGTTAGATAGATAACTAGAAAAAAATGAGTGCGTTGTTACCAAATCCGAAATATTTCATTTTGTTAAGCAAAATTGTGTGATCTATAGTATCAAAGGCTTTACTAAAATCTACCAAGATTAAGCAAGTATTATGATTTAGGTCATTAGCCTTGAAAATGTCATCTGTGATATGTAATAGAGCTGTAGTTGTACTATGAAACTCCCTAAAACCAGATTGGACAAGAGGTAATACATGGTTTTCAGACAAAAATGTATTAAGTTGTCCAGCAACAATTCTCTCTAGCACCTTGGATAATGTAGGCAAAATACTGATGGGACGGAAATCAGAATAAGCCTCCGGATTATTTTTTTTCGGACACGGTAAGACATGAGCATCTTTCCAGACCGCAGGAAATATACCTGAGGTTAAACACTCATTAATAATAAATGTAAAATGATTACTAAGAAAAGGGAAAACATATAGTAACATCTTTTGGTTAATGTTGTCACAACCTTTAGCTTGAGTTTTTATGTTGTAAATAATTTTTTGCACGTGGTCAGCAGTAACAGTATTAAACTTAAATTCTCCTCTCGTTCCTGGAAATCTGCCCATGTATTTATCTAATAAGCCTAAATCCAAAATATTAGGAGGCTGAGGCAACTCATCACACAGAAAGTTATTATACATATCGGGATTGATTTCAAAGGCACTATCATTAGATTCAGTGACATTTAGATATTTTAAGGTTTTCCAAAAGGTTTTAGGATTATTTTTAAACTGAAAAAGTAAAAATGCTTTTTTCTCCGCCCTGACACATCTGTTTACCAAATTGCATAAGTCTTTATACTCGTCATGAGATGAATCCGTTTTCAATCTTTTATATTTAGCAAACGCGCGCTTTTTAAGACTAATCATGAGCTTGAGATTGGGCGTAAGCCAAGGTGCCGGTTTCTTGGTAACTTTAAAGGTTCTGACTGGAGCATGAATATCAAAAACTGAAAGAAAAGATGTATTCCAAAAATGTAGCATTTCATCAACAGAGGCCAGTGAATATATATCATCCCAATTAACAAGGGCTAGATCCAACTTAAAATTATCAAAATCGAAATTAGAAAAGTCTCTAATTGTCACCATTTTTGGTTTTTGACAAATTTTCTTAATTTTTAAGTCACATTTTGTTAAAGAATGCTTTGACACCTGTCCCATGTCAATCACAACCGAGTCACTTACCAGGTTAATATCAGAAACAATTATCAAATCTATAAGGGTCTCTGAATTACCGTAATGCAATGATAAAAATATGTATTGTTTGAAACCATATAGCCAAAACCCGAAAAAAGAAGTGATAATTGAAAAAAAAAACAACATAGATAATTACAATACAAAAACCAATAAGTAGAATACAGCAAGATATGCGAACCACTATTAACCTCTACCGCATCGGTAAACCAGTAGGTCCTCTTCACATGTCACAACAAACTTCTTCCGCTTTTCCTCGGACCAAGCATAGATATTACCATCAATGGACCAAGCATTTTTAATTCCCATCTTCTTCTTCGCCACGTTAAGCAGATTGAAACGAATTTTAGTGAGGTCCTCAAAGATAAATACTGAGCCACCCTTTAATAATTTCCTCGCTAAAAATATTTCTTTGCGTTTAACTAAACTTGCAAACTTCACTAAAACTATACGGGGTTTGGCCTCTTTACTATCGTGTCTGTTAATACGATAAATACTAATAAAGTCGTCTGCAGAACAATTAACACCCAGTTTTTCCATAAAGAAATTTATAACATGTTCAACGACGGAGCATTGATCACCTTCTTCGATTAATCCACATATTCTCAAGCTGTTATTTTTATTAGCTTGCTCTAAAGCATCAAGCTTCTTGTTCAATTGAGAAATAACCTTATCATTATTAACCACTATAGTATTTAAGTTAGAAACGGAATTTGTCAGATCATTTAATTTATCATGGAAGACAGCAAACTTTTTGTCCATTGTACTATCAATTTTTTCCATAAATTCGTTGCACACTTTATAAATTAGATCTTCAGTAGAAAGATCACCATGTACCTTAGTAAATAACTTCCAAATCCAAATATTTGCATAAAATATGTAAATCGGGGGTTTTTGCGGACGAGAAATTCAAATATGTTTCTAATTTTGACGTCACTAGTAGAGGGCGCCACTTGTGGCACACCTAAGCAAGTCAGTAAACACAGTCAGTTCAATTTTGTTTTTAAAATAAAATCAGTCTGACTTTATTTACTGGCTTCTCTAGAGCTTATTTAAGAGATTTTGTACATATTATAGTTCCGCCATCTAGCCGACATAGTCCACAACTAAGGCCGGTTAACTAACTATACTTTATATAAACACTGCCTATACACAACACATACGCAACGACAATGATTAACAATTGACAAGCAGTCAATGCACTGAATGCAAAGCGGGGTGTAGTGTCAAGTGATCCGATCAGTTAGCTATCTGCCGTATTATGACTCTTAGGTTCCGTGTTCCAGGGTACTTCAGAGAGAAGATGACAATAATAATAGAGCATTTACATTAACTCAGTGTCATTAAATTCCAATAGGGGCGCTAGCGTCAAAGTTAGGTATTAATATTAATATTAAAGTTCTATGGTCACGCGTCTATGGTTCAATATTTTTTTATTTGAATTCGTGTAAGACAAATAGTGATTGTAAATCTAATTTGAGTACTTTTTATCAAAATAAAACTTGTACAAGTACAAAAAGTATTAAAATCTTATTTATGTTAACCTCACATAACGTTATTTATTTGCATTTTACATTAGCAATTTGGAAAGAGAAGTAAAACAGCGTTATTTGACACAGAAATTGTTAACGAGTGCCTAAAGAATTTCCTGGTAATTCTTAATTCAAATAATTAAAATTTTATAAATCACGAATCGATAAAAAAAGGGTTAGTTGTCGCTCAAATGCAAAAATATTGCATGTAATATGCCTAATAAATAAAAAAGTACATTAAATGTCCAGTTCCTGAAAAAATACGAATAATACATAAAAAAAATCAGTGTTTTTAATAATACATGTCACATCTAAATAATAAACATATGCAGTTTTTATTTGGTATTTTTATTAGAGTACAAGTACAATACAGAAAAAGTTGAAAACCCTGTTAGCTGTTTTAAATGGTTTTTATTTAAAGAGTTGAGTGATATTAGTTGTGCCCTTTTGTAACTAATAACATTTTGAATCGCCATATCGTAAAATAACTTGTTACTGCTAGATGCACTTGCTATACTCTCAGGATTACCGGCGTTATTATCATCTAAGTAATTTTCGTATCATCACATTTGATTCGTGTCACATTTCTACTTTTTCCATCTGCAAATTTGCTTACATTTTCATCTTGTTTTCGCCTTTTCATGTACCTTTTCATGCGTTCATTATTTTTACAGTATTGGTATAGTATTTTCGTGTACGGGTAAATATAATGTTGAAGCAGCTGTTTTTTTGAGAATTTTCCATTGTCCTAAAAATAAGAATGAAAACTTATCAAATAATGAAAAATATACACTGAAAATAGATAATGTATGCTTGTACTTACCCATACTAGTAATAGTATAACAATCTTCTGTGAAATATTTTCAGATCTTTGTGTACTGGGTTCGTTTCTTGCTGGACTCAATTGCTATTAACCATTTTTTTCAGCATTATTAGGGAACTTGCGAAACAGGAACTCTTTATTTTTATTAGCAACAGATAAACACTGCGGTACACAACAGTTATATGGCATGTTTTTTTATGCAAATTGAAACACAACAAAAATTAAATAACAAATATTTGTGAGGTTAGATTTAATACCTAACATTGATCGCAGCGCTGCCTACATGTAAATGTTCTATTATTATTAGTGATCCGTGTTCACACTTCACACTTTGACAGCCTTGGCATTGCTGTGACGACAGTACAAACCACAGTATACTAATCAATAGTGTGGTACAAACAATAATAATTACAACCTATAAATATACTTGTATCAACTATTATTACAAGTTGCAAACAATAGAAATACAAGAAAATGGCAGAATTAATTAAGATAAAGATTAAGTTAAATGCAACTAAGCAGTGGTGAAGGCTGTACAAAATGAACAAAATAGTTTAGGGAAACTATAAAAGCCAAACTGGTGAGTGCGAGCTACTATTAACAATATAATATGTTGTATGTATGTTACATGCAATTCTTAAGCAAAGGTAAAGGCTATACTAAACAATCAAAATATATTTCAGTTGAAAGCCATGCAGGTAGTGCAGCAAAGCAAATTGGCAAAGAAATGACTAAGCTAAGCTTATCTGAGATCCGAACTGCTCTTCGTTGGCTCATACTGTCAGAGGCTACCTGAAGCGCCTGGTCGGCTGTTAGGGTGCCCAAGTAGCGGGTTGTCGAGTCGGAGTGCAGTCAATCAGGTGCTAATCATGCAAGTCAATCGGTGGTAGTCGTGCAAGGAATGTTGGTATTGGTTACGCACTGTAGCAAGCTCGGTGGAAGAAGTATAAGACATAGAAAAAAAGTCATAAAAGAATACAGAGTACTAAGCACATGCTAGTTAGATTAAAATTGTATAATTACCTGGGTTGGCATGCGACCTTAAAAATATATGATTGTTTATAAGCCCTCTGGGTAGGGTAGAAGATCCAACGTAAGTTGAGTTCAACAACTAAGAAGATTACCCCAAATTTTGCCAGATAAATTCGCATAAGCGTATTTGAGTTCAAGGCTCCACAATAGCAAAAATCAGAAAAGAGAGAGGGCCAAGTAAACAAAAAACAATCAGGAACCAGTGTCAAAAACGTAGAACCTTTGAAATTTATGGCCAACCTGTTGAATACATATGACAATGACAGAGTACAGAACCTTGTCAACAAATGAAGATGCAATAAATATAACCATACATTTTTGAATATTTAGAAATGATAATAAAGGGCTATGTTTTAAAGTGGTTTTAGCTACCTTTTAACCTATGTCTATCATATGTGTGTTCCGAACAAAACAATAATATCGAGAAAAAGTAAACACGTAACAGGTGCGATACACTTCATTTTTTAAATATCCCCACAAAAAGAAGTCCAAAGCATTAAATATTAGCTTATTACCATGCAAATTTTGTTACAAAGGCATCTTATGGTATTATGTTTTGGGGCTCTTCAAGTCATTTTGTGAGGGTTTTTAAACTTAAAAAAAAAGCTATTCGTTACGTTATGGGTAAATCTCCAAGAACATCTTGTAGAAACTTGTTTAAAGACTTAAATGTGTCAACACTTGCCAGTATTTATATTTTAGAAGTAATAATGTATGTAAAAAATAATATTAGTGTTTTTTTAACGAATAACTTTAATCATAGTTATACCACTAGAACAGGAGATAATTTAACTGTTCCTTTGCATAAATCGTCTAAGTATGAAGAATGTCCAAATTATATAGGTATAAAACTATATAATAAGTTACCTGAGCATATTAAAAATATAGAAAACAAAAATAAATTTAAAAGGGAAATAAAGAATCATCTTGCATCAAAATGTTGCTATACGACATCTGAATTTTTAAATAACTAAATTGTTATCGACATTTTTCAGTGACATATAATGTATATGTTTTTATTGTAAGTTTTTTTTATTTTACATGATTGTTAGTTTTGTATTTTTGATTTTACTGATCTGTATATTTTTATTTGTTTATTATATTGTGCTAATTGTGACTAGTCCTATACTATAATTGTTATAGTCTTTGGGATAATAAATTATTATTATTATTATTATTATTATTATTAAAATGCTTGGACACGCTGTACGTAGTACGGATATAATTGAGCCTCGTGTATCATACGCCCGTGTTGCATTATATTTACACTCACTTCACACCGCGGTAAAAGTAGCTGCATTTGATACATGTTGCTAAAGCATTTTCACTTCACCATAAACGATATCCATCAGTTCCGAGTCGCAATACACGTAAGCCATTTTTAACACTTTAAAAACTAATGTAAACACTAGCATCACAAAAACATTAATACTATAAGTAATCGGATTTCAATATTCGCCCAGGAATGTAAAGGTATAGAAAATACTACAACTTGAATAATCTTTTTTCTCGGAAACTATAAGGACTCCATTATTCATAACGCATCCTGTTCCCAAATTTTTTAGATAAGTTGTGAATCCCCTGTATAATTAAATAACATTATTTTTACACATCTCAAAATTTCATGCAAATTATCAATTCTAAATAACATGTTCTGAGTTTACTAGAAAAAGATATACCTAGATAGTTTTTAAAATAAATTGTTAAAAACTGTTACTCTAGACTATTCTTTGGTTTCATTTCATTTTGCATTTATTTTCTCATCATACGCCGTGGCTGTGTTGCTCCTCTGCGTTCCAACACTGGCATTACTTACGTTTCACAGTCCTCCGAACTTGATTTTTTAAGAACCTAATTCCATTATTCTCCCGTATCTCGGCCCGGGGTACAAACGGCGTTTTAAAAGAATAACCCGAAAATAATAATTTCTGTTGCGCGCAAGAAAATGACAACTTTTATTTACATCAAGGGAAATTCGGGAGAGATTTCCTCCGCGGCGGGGACGGGGCCAATTGTTCGCGAATTCCTCGCGAAGCGCGGCTTAATACGGTTAAGGAATAAATAACCGGCGGCCGGGTATACAGGAAACAGGAAGGTGCTGATTATTTATGATACATTTTTCTCTAATTTACATTTTTCTTGGCTTAAGATGTAAGTAAGTGCCATTAAATTATATTAACGGTCACATTTTCCGCGGAACAGATGAGGAAATAATTCTCGCAAGACGACAATATTTATGGTCTAACAGTTAAAAAAGATGTTTGCCGCCTTATAGAATCCTTTTAATTTCCAAAAAAAAAATGAGTATATAATTCGGGATTTTGTTAAATGTGTGGTTTTTTATTTATAGATAAAAACGTAGTTTTTAGTAAGTGCTTGATGATATAATACAGGCCAGGAGCGCGTTCCGTCTCGCGTGCTTGGACTGTAGGCTTTAAACAATCATGTTTTAACATTTACACGCTTACTATTATACATATTTTCAACAAGTGATACATTTAATTTAGCTTTTATTAGTTTTTACGGAAATATACAAAATAATGTCCTGGTCGAAGGATAATTTAGAAAAGTTTATCGAACTCTGCAGAAACTTTCCACGATTATGGAAAATTGAAAGTGATCTAAAAAATCGAGCATATGAAAAATTAATAGGTGTTAGATATTAGGCACGTTTACACGCAAGTAGAAAATTTTAAAACTTGAAAAGACCTCCTAGTTATCAAGAACCATAAAGTTGATATTAATCGTTCTTCTGCCCGTATGCATTTTCTCATTACTGTGGCTTGGTTTAACATATATGTTCTAATTAAATTTAAAATGATATCAAAAGTTGTCCATTCGTATGAAATTTTGGAAATGTTCAGGATTATCTCTCGAAGTTCAAAAGTGGCATATGGCTATGATGATCTCTATTTTCCTGTCATTTTTCAACCCAAATTTTTCAAGTTTATTTTTTTTAATTAATAAAACCATAAGTACATGCACGACTTTATCTATTTCTTTTTCAAAATTTATGAAATTAGCAGAGACTAACTACAATACCGTATGGACATATAATATGGCTATGGATAACTGAAGAAAGGTAGGCGCGTCATTTCCGCCAAGTTGGATTACATTTGGAAAAAACATATTACCAGCTTCGCCAAGCAAATACAAAAAAGCAATAGATTTAACACAGGAATTTGAAAATGACAAGTTATTTCTTATAAAAAGTAAATATTCAGAAATTGCTGGAAATAGCGTTAATGGCATTAATTAAAACCAAATTGCTGCAAATATTTTAGAACCTGCTGTTAAACAAAATTTGTTAAGGGTCTCTGATTTAAAAAATGTGACATTTCTATATTTAACTGTTTTCCAGTTAAATATTGAAAATCGTATTCAAGTTATTTATTATACGACTAGAAATAACAAATATTAAAGTAGTGCACGAAAATGATAAGTGGTTGAGTACACAGTACAAGTTTCAATGTTTTGTATAGTTTTCTTGATAATTTATTTTCAATAATTTGAAAATGATTAAAAATATATGTAGCGGTCACCGACACTGGTCACCGACCTACATCTGTGATCCCTACAATTTACGACATTTTCACTAAGGCACCAAACAAATCAATGCCAACAAAACCATAAAACTAACCCTTAGATCTGAGCCCATTTATGAAAGTAAACACATGGCCAGACATTAGCCAGCCTTCCGAGACCTTCTTCGAAAGGTCCGGCGAGGACCACGCCAGTTAATTTTCGCTTGTCTTCAGCTGAACATCCGTCCAGACTTCTATATTGGTGGAACATTCTTTCCCAGCTGTTGTATCTTTATTAATATATTTAACGTGTTACAAACCGTGGACTTGTTATTTCTAATCTAACATCTCCACAATAGAAATGTCATATTTTTGAAATCAGTCCATTAAAAAATATATTATTGCTTGTTGTATCCTACAACGTCTCCACGCCACTGTGCTTGCATGAACTTATTAAAGAGGTTTATTTACAGCTCTACAACTTTTAATCGAAATTATATTAGACATATCCAATAATAGCAATAATAAAGGGTGGCCTAAATATAATGATTAACCTTGTACATAGATAAATCAATTTTATCAATCCGGGCGTAATTCGGTCAGAAAATTATCTGAATGTAAAATATTCAGATGCACTGCTAAAGTTATAGCTACATGTAGGTACTTAATTGTTAGCGTTAAATGGTAATTAGATGAAGTATTTATTTCTAATGAAGAAGACTTTTAAGTACTAATGTTTGCAACATTACTTCCACGTTTATTTTGATAATAACCTTTCAATAGGTAGGTTCAAAATTTAACTGAAATCAATCTTGAATCAAATTATCAAACATCATTCGGTAAATTAGTAATTTAACTCCAGGGTTATTATCAGTACAATAAATACCTAACTGGTGTATTTTACAAAGATCATTAAAAATGTAAACCCCTTATTGATCAACAGAACTGCCAAAAAAAGGTTTATAAAATTCGGTTTTCGAAGGCACTGTCATCAGACCTCCATGAGCTTTTGATTCAATTTATAATGAAAATTGGATTAAAAGAGATCTAAAAAAATAACTTTTTAACAATTCTAGTGTTAGGGCAAACAAAATGTCAGATATTGTCTTGCATATTATTTGTTCAACGGAAGGAGACACCTTCAACTTCATTGATCCAGAACTAGCTCTTGACATAGCTTCGACTATTGCCAAAACAACCATCCTAACTTGAACGAAGAACAAAGTGGTTGAACTCCCAAATTTATTCCAAGACGTTTATATTAGATCCATCGAAAAATTGAGCTAAAGACTTGACAGAGTTAAATAGATTACAACTGCTAACTCTAGTTGGTCACTGGGCAGTACCAGTTAAGATGTCATCCCAATAAGTTGGGCCTGGTCGAAAAGACCGAGTGCCAATATATGGAGAGTGAGGAATTGGTAGAACATATGTCACTGCCCTGCTGGAGAACGAACCAGATTGTCCTTATTTGCAAGGCGAGAGTGTCAGAAGAAGATCTGGATGATATTTCACCCAACGAGGTTAACTTAATAATGAGGCTAAACCTGTTAGGTGAAATAGAACTTTGTTGTGTGAACCACATTAAACCACATAGTTACAGTGGAGGGATAGTTTCTATCCTACTTACTTGATCTTAACCTAACCTCATCTAACCTAACCTAGCTTTATAGTAATCAGCAAAAAAGCAAAATCCATGAGAAGCTATGTTACAACGTGGGATACTGCATTAAACTGAAGATACTAATCGCCGGCTGATGAAATGATTTATTTTAACGCCTATTATCATCAGTTAAAATTAATATCAACATCATTGAATTTCTTACTTTGTAATTGACATTTTATCCTTTTGAGACAATAAACTGTATTGTTTCAAGCGCACAAATTTCATTTTCGTTTTCAATTTCCAATTTTTTTGTATTGTTTCAGAAAACTCTGCGTGTCGTAATATCAGGAACAGGCTATAGAGTAGCCGAGCCGGCGGGACACCCCGAGGAGAGGTGAGAGCTTAGTGGCCGCCGCCGCCCTGATCTACTCTTCCCCCAGGACGTGAAATTATGCCTCATATGAACGTATAGCCGCCATTATTCAAACTATACCCTTTAAATTTGTTGCTCAAGTTGCTAACTAAATTACATCATAAATTCTTGTTTATATTTATCGCACAACAATGTATTCTCTATTTATCACGGTCGTAATGCATTTCCTGCAGACCCAGATAGTTATTAAGTTGGTAAAAGTTTTTTTTTTTTGTATATCTAAGCTCGGAACGTAGTCCAGATTATTTTTTATCTAGATAATTTTTGTCTTGTAAAGTCAAAGTTGGAAAAATATTTTAAAACGTTTTCTTTTTACCTAATTTGAAATTGCGGTAACTAATTTAGAGGCCTGTTCACTTCAAATTAAACAAAAACAAGCGCAACATTTCTCCAGAATCAATTATGAAAGGATGAAATTAAACGCCTTAAGCCTTATCTTTTTTAGGAATACATTTTTCCATAATTTTAGGAAGAAACACATTCAAATTTGTCCCAACTAGCAAAATGGAACTTTAAAAGAAGCGAATTATTTTATAACTATCGAATTGCGTTGTTTAACGAACAGTTTGATTTTATAAAGCAAATAATTACCATAATTTTGTTCCTGAAGAAAATAATTGTGTAATATTGTTTTATAATAGTTTTTACAACGTGTTTTATAGAACAAATAATTTTCAGTTCTTTAAATTTTTTATAAAAGTATTATAATACGTTATGCAACATTTAAAAAAGTTATATTTAAGGTTTGTAAACATATTGTGAAAGAGTTGTGTACTTAGGCAAATGACTTCTAATTATAATCTTATAAAATAGTTGTATAAACGTGTTTTATTAAGGATATATAAGGAAAATAATAAAATTATTTTTTAGCCTCGAAATGCGCTTATTTATAAAATAGTTTTATAGTTGTGTTTAATCTATAAAAATATTCCTGTTTTATAAATATGTTATAGAATAAAGTTGTGACTTAAGAAAACAAAATTATTGTATATACCGCGTAATAAAATTCCAAACCTAACCTTAGTTTTTGAACTCCTAAGGTATTGTGTATTACCAAGCACTCATCAAGAAAGAATACAAACAAATTCTTGAATGTATGTTTCCAGTCAAACGTGCCGACGTTCAATTTTACTTACAGGTTTTATTATATAAATAATGATGGTGTCCATGTTCGAGAATTCAGATTAAAAACGCTTCATACGAGAAAGTAACTATGATTTAATTTTTTGGTAATGCTTATTGCATAGGTTAGGTTAGTTTTAAATTAAATACCTATTATTATAATTAACTAATAATACTTAACACCATTAGTATAGGTAATGAATGATAGTACATAATATTTTAAAATTGTAATTTTTTTTATAAAACTTGGCAACTTCTTTCGATACAAACATTATCTACTTGTGCACACACATTTTTAAATATATTTAAGACTATAAAAACATTTTATCGTATATAGTTCTAATTTACACTAAAATGTTTTGTTATGTTTTTATGTGGAATAAAATCATTGTATTGTAAGTCGCCATTTTTAAATGGAGATTTGTTGGATCGGCGACTGCCGCCATTATGGAAAATTAGTTGAAAGCCTTATTAAAATTATATCTAAAACATAATTTTGCTATTTTTGGAAGACTATTTTATAACAAGATCATTAAATATAATTACACAACGATATTATAAATTAAAGAAAGCATAATTTTAATATTTTTTAAATTTATTTTTTATAATTTTAAAGCAAATGTGGTCTAAACTAAAGCGCATAATTTTTTGTCACAAACATATCTATAGTTTATCAATAAAATTTGCGGCGCAATAAAATTTTCGTTGTTGAAACACTGATTGTTGACACGATAATATTGTAAGTATTAAACCTATCTACCATCTACACAAATGATCGCCATTGAGTGACCCCGTTTTTAAATATAAGTACAAATAATTATGAATCTGCGTTATACACCAATCTTAAAATGATTTTGTTCTAATATTCTTCACTAAAAAATAGAATGTTTCTTTAAATAATACCAAAATACAGACTACAAAACGTTTTTATAGTTGCTGTATAAAATTGTTTTAAAAGTGTTGTATACATTTTTTTATAGAACTGTTACATTACCAAAGTGTTTTATAAAAGTGGGCCCTTTTCGATTCTATAAATATCGTGTAAAGGCATTTAACTACGTTATATGAATTTGAAGCTCCTATAAGATTTATATTATAGCAATTTATACAACCTTTATAAAATTTATTTTGCTAGTTGGGCGTACATCTCTATATAAATAAATAAAACGCATCTTATTATTTTAAAATATATAATTTCAATCAAAGTAACCTGATAAATAAAAATGATGATTGCTATAACAATTATTAATATTTGTCTCATTTTGCTTATTCATTTGACACTTAGCGCTAAAGTGCTAAATAAAAAAAATAGATATTGTCTTTGCATATGTGTACTCCAATCGGAACACCAGACAAGAGCAGCCCGAGAATACCATCGAAGATAACTAAATAAACATTAACCTGCTCAGAGCTCGCACAGTCTTTAGTGCATCATTTTGACATTCCGAAGAAAGTAACTCCGCTTCAAAAAAGGCCATTCATCCTACTGGAGTTAATGCAGAAAGTGAAGAAGATGTGATAGATGCTACTATTGACAACTCTTCCATTGGTGTTCAGCGTATAACAAGTAATCTTAAGCGTTAAAAAATTCGCAT
Source organism: Monochamus alternatus (assembly GCA_037114965.1). Classification (NCBI taxonomy): domain Eukaryota; kingdom Metazoa; phylum Arthropoda; class Insecta; order Coleoptera; family Cerambycidae; genus Monochamus; species Monochamus alternatus. Next base: position 21,795,353 of record CM073430.1, read on the forward strand.
GCAATTATGAAGACAATTTCAACAACGTTTCGGTCTCAACGTTAAATGTAGTATTTTCGATAATAATTTACTACCTGTACATGTTTTAAATGAAAGTTTAAATGTAGATCTGTATGAAACTTTCTAGGAAAATATCGTTTTAATGTCATTGATCACGTAAACCATTAAAAATATTATAGGAACGTAAAATTTATTAAAAAAAGTTTATGAAATCCTACAAAACATTAAAAATATACACGTTCACATAAAATATAAAAATAATCTAAACGCTGTACATTCACAAGGAAAATTTCAAATTTTCTAATAATGTTGGAAGAAACAATGTATTATTATTTTAAAACTAGGTGACCTGGCAAACGTTGTTTTGCCATATGAATTATTTCTAGTGAATACTTTGGCAGTTAAATAAAAAATAACTAACTTATTGTAAGTGTGAGGAGACCGTCTTCGTTCTCATCCCTACCCCGTACTGTTTACTGAGTGAGAAGTGACACCGGTAGATGCCTGGCGGGGATAACTGATCTAGTGATAATCGATCAGTTAACGACCAGGGTTAAAAATGATTAAATTACTAAAATGGTTATTAAAAAATAGGGGCTTGTGATAGAAGGATGAAAATTAAGGGTTGTATGTATTTTTTATGCCACATCATAAAAAAATAAAAAGAAAAAATTTTGTCCAAAAAATAAAAAAAAAATTGTTTGTGGTGGACCACCCCTATCACTTAGGGGTATGAAAAATAGATTACAACCGATTCTCAGACCTACCGAATATACATATAAAAGTTCATAAAAATCGGTCAAGCCGTTTCCGAGGAGTATGGCGTCTAAAACTGTGACACGAGAATTTTATATATTAGATAGAGTAAATTCTTATTCTAACCTAAAATGTACTCCAACTCATCAACTAATTTTTCAAAATCTGTGATTGTTGGGTGAGAAGAGTGGAAAATATTGGGAGAATATGCATTAACTTGTATATTGCTTTCCTCTTTTGTGATGAGAATACTAATAGAGACTACTGATCTAAGATATTTTTTTTTCTATAGATGGACACAATGTAAAAGAAGTCCTGCATGGAAACAAGTAAAAATCGTTCATCTGAGACATAATTTCGTCGACAACTTGATTTTTGCATACCGATTTGAATGCAAGCCCTGTAATAATTGCAAACCATAATTTAATGACTAAAAATGCCGCCATTTGGCACGGATGGTTAATAAATGTCATACGATCCGCTCCATCGCTATCCTCCACAGACGCAATAAATAATTTACAAAATGAAGTAGTGGTACCGAAATAATGTGTTCGAATGTAGGACATTGGTTGCTACTAATGGGCATTAGCGGGGACCCATAAATTCCGGCGGTAATAATTGGAACTGGAGCCCGGACTGTTGTACTTAACTGCCCCCGTTTTAAATAAAACGTCGGGGGCGGCGGCAAGGACGGCAATTACCGCTGTATCTGCAACTCTCCGCCCGCCTGATGGACTGCACTGCACCAGGTGCCAGGAGTTCGTAAATATCGGCTGTCCTTAGGGCGGAAATAATGGCCAGTTGCATATGAAACTAATTTCCAGTCCTTTATAATTTATACCAAGCAGTACTTACCTTAGGCGTCGTTATCAGTTTGTAAAAATAATTGATTGTCAAAGATAACTAAAACAGATCAAGTAGGAAGCACTCCAAGGCTACGCTTTAGAAATTATACTGTTTAAGTTAAATACAGGGTTAACTATGACTTAGTACAAATATTTTAGGAGGGGATAGGGAAAAATAAGAATTAACGGAATAACCCTTCAAAAAAATTCCAAAATTATTTATAAAGCCAAAAAAATTTGTTTTCGATATTATTTTAAATCCTTATTTAACGCCGCCAATGTTAACTTGCTTGTTGGTTGCATACCTACTCTACAAGCATACAACAGTCGCTCGTCACTCAGTACCGCTGTCATGTCATAATTGAATTCCTGTGTTTACGTTGTAATTTTGTGTTTTTCTTCAGTTTGTAGTGCCTTATTTTAATTTTTAAATGTTTTATAGTTATTAAATAAAGACATTTGTGTTGGGTGCAGATACTTTCCCACAATATAGTTCGCCGGTTTGGTTTTCTAGGTTATGGGACAAGACTGCCGCGTGCCGCGGTTACATTAAAACGTCTATTATCTATTCCTCTCATTCGATTTTGTTATAATAAATAGGCATTTTATCAAATTGTACCTACGGGAAGTGTCTTTTATCGGTAGTGAGTGGCTGTAATGAGCGAATATGTAGTTCTACCAGTTTATAACGAAATAATGGAAAACGAATGCAAAATACTGGAGCTAAGTGGATTAACTGTTACCTATCTATCAGGTATTATTACTAATAAGAATGTTAATTTTCGTTTCTACATTTAGAAATGCTGCAGAAAACGCCGATGGTAGTAGATATTGTTGACAGATGTAAGTTTTATCTATGGATCTAAGCCATCTCAGTCGGTTCTTATCATAGGCGCCGACTTTCCGTAGGAAAAAAGGGTTTTTGCCCCATTTTTTAAATATCGAGCTAAAATTCTGGAATTTTTTTATTGTCTTTTAGGCTTCCTTGAGCACATGGTTAAATTTTTTGTACTTAGTCATAGTTAACCCTGTATAAAGTATAAATGATTTAATTCGTATTTACTTCGCCATATGTCGACACTTGTACCTTTTAATTGACTGGAAAATTGTAGCAATAGTAGCATATAGTAGTGTAGTAATGTTTGACTATTTAAAGCGATATTACATAATTAAAAATATCTTGGTATTATGTTCGATAATCACTTCAAATTAGATGAACATATTAAACAAGTTTCTAAGAAGATAAGATCTTTATTTCATAAGTTCAAAATGTAAAGACATATTACATGATTTCAATTCACTGAAAATAATGTATTCTTACAGCATTAAATTACACCTGGAAAATATATAGCAAACTTTCGGTCGGTTACCTCACCTATGGCATACTGACAAGAGTTCGAAACCGATATATATCTGGTGAGCTGTTGACGAGTGTCTTCAACTATTTGCTATAGGCTCTCCAGGCGTAATTCAATGTTGGTCGGACTATTAGCCCGCAGAGTAGTTGTTTCCTGAATTGTAACATATCGTTATCGCGATAGAGGCCGCTAGCTTTCAATGGTTTTCTACTGCGATGTAGAACGCTTCGTGTATGTGACTTGTTAGTTCGGCATGGAGTAGCGAAGGACCAGAGAGGTAGCTGTGCTACTCAGCATATTCTTCACTGGTTAAATCGTGGTTAATTTTTGAAATTGTGGCTTGAAAAACTGTAAGCAAGTATGTTTCAAGAAATCTAGATGTAGTACAAACATCTGCTAAAATCAAGTTTAAAAAAATATTTCTACTTGCTGAAATGTGCTTGATAGTCGCTACCGACAGTTCTTTTATTTTCTGTCTAGATATCGACACAATAATTTATTAATTCATAATCAACGAACACCATGAAACATGTAAAGGCTTTTAAGGCTTTTTTTAAAAAAGAGAACCAGAATTTTATTATGCCCATTTGTAGAAAAGACTCGTGACCCCAAAGAAATTAAAAGCAACTAATATTATTAGTACTTACATAACATATCTATATTGTTATATTTTAAGTATTATGGTATTAATCATTTCCTCAACTGTTGATCTCATATTATAGTTTATAATTTGTATATTATTTGATAGTTATTATTCATAATTTGAATATATTTATTTCACTGTCAACATGCCCAAGCTATATCGTTAGTGGATGTTATGTTTATAATTATACGTCACTGTCCTGTCCTGAATAAATATTATCATTACTATTGTGTGTAATTATTTATTCGTAGCATTTTATTGCTTGTTTTATTTAATAGTTATCCTGCCACTCTGAAACAAGAAAAAAAACGATAATACGCCGAATGGATCAGTTAAGAGATTGATTTTGTATATTTAGTTTTGGCTAGTCACTAATATTTCACACTAAGAAAATATACATAATTTTACTGTAACACCAACTCACATTACAATTTTGTCATTAATTTTGAAAGCAAAAATATATATTTTCTCTTTACGGTAATATAAAATTTAATAATGCAAGAAATCAACTAAAAGTATGAATAAAACAAAAATAGCGTAATAAATTTTAAGTAGTGCAGTCTTTTTATTTCACTAAAAATGACCAAATTTGATAGAATATATTAAGAGATATTAACTGACCTATATTTTAAAGGATATCTCACTATTTCCTCCTGTGCAGTAAAAAGGACTAACAAGGACCGTGTGGCCTAATGGATAAGGCGTCGGACTTCGGATCCGAAGATTGCAGGTTCAAGTCCTGTCACGGTCGGTTTCTTTTTTTCAGTTTTTTTTTTTAATAAAAGTTGTTAAAATATTTCAATGTGCTCCATCTATTTTATAAAATATTCAAAGTAATGTTTAAAAAAATATTTAAAATAAAATTAAAACAATTTTCCACATTACTTTTTTTAAACGTCGTTATATTTGTTCTTCCAATCTACAAGTAGAATATTAATAATAGATTGTGTAAGGCTAGAGGCACTCTAAACGTATTTAAAAAAAATAGCGACAGTTGCTAATAAAAGTAAACTAAACTAAAAAATTTGGAAGACATAGTTAGGCAGTTAAAGCCTACAGAAGTAGAAATAGAAGACCTTATATGTAATTTACTGTTAGGTTTACAAATCCAGGTGAGGTTGTAGTAACAGCAATTGAATATATGCCTAATGTAAATTATGAAGAAGTGAAAATCAAGTTTTCAGCAGAATAGAAAAAATAAAAACTATTTGGAACCAAGACAAGTTAGTTACAAATTTTTATAAAATCAATTAGCTTGTGTTTGCATCACAAAGAGGTTACAATTGCGGAGAAATTGGATATTTTAGGAGAGACTGTAAGAAGATGTACAACAACAAAAAATAGACGTTATTTAACAAATGCACCATTACCAGAATCGAAAAATGTAGGAAAAGAGAGACATAGCCAGGGTCCAGGATATAGATGAGAAGGAAACCAGGAAGTGTATCGACAAAGGTCAACCCATTTAATCAAGGATAATTTCAACGTGGGATTCAGTGTAATCATCAAAGAAAATCTTGCGAGTAAAGAAGTTCGAGATGAATATAATGCTTTTGAAACTAATAAAAACTACACAAATGTGTGCCTTATGGGTTAGGTAAGTCATTTGAGGGGAGGAATAATTGCATTTTTTGTTTGGATTCAGGTTATACAGATCAGCTAGTAAATGAAGAGATATTTTTCTGATTTTACTATATTAAAAGATCCTATAAAAATATCTGTTGACAAAAATGATAACCATTTATTAGCAGAAGGTGTTAGAAATATAGACATTTATAGTACAGTTAATAATGAGAAAATCAAATAAATGATAAATGTGAATGTTGTATATGAACCAGATTTAAAAACTGCAAGTTAAACGATTCTGGAATTGTGGGGAGGGTATTTAAAAAAGCTACAGAATTTAGTCCCCATTGGACCTCCTGCAACTTCTCCCATTAGGTGATAAATCCACCTGAGCTGCCAACCAGCCTATTAAAAAGAACAAGGTAGTAGTTCAAGAGGATCTACCGAATGTAAACCATAGAAGGCAATCGTTATATCAACACGGATTTTCTTTTTGACGAGGCGGCAGTGCATGAAATATCGCCTCGTCTTTCTATCTCCAACCTCAACAAAGAAGTGTTTCACACTTCGTCATGTAGTAAAGTGTTTTCTTAGCCAGCAGTGTCCAGTTTGAATACCTGTCACCAGGCAAAGATTTGTCCTAGACCTGGCCAGGTACAATTTGACTGTATCCTTGCAGGGGTACTCTAGAAAATCCTTGCCAAATTGACAGCTATTTGTTTCATCCCGCCGCTTCCTAATCTCTTTGTCTTCCTTGCTAATTTCAACAAATGCTGTCAACGGAAGCATACTGGAGGGATCAAGTCCGAAAATATGTTTGCTGTTGTCGGCTGAGGTTAATACCAGTACCTGGTGACGTTTCCATGCTGATCTAGTTATTATCTTATGATTACGTAAGATCAGTAGTGGCTTTCCACCATCTGTGTAGATACAGTTAAATGATTAGAAATGTCAAATATTTGTCATTTTTGAAGGCGTACAAGGTAAAGGAAGCTAAAATTAATTCAGAATACAAACAAATTAAAATAAACTTGTAAAGGATACGATTTATAAGAAATTTAATTTGTGTCTTTAAGTTCAGATTGTTTAAATACAGAAAATGAATGAAATAGAGACAGTGAATGTATGAAATGGCATACATTTGGGCATTTGTGCAGGCGCATTGCTCAGGCTTAAAAATTAACTTGTAGATTGAATTAACACCCAAAATACATAATAATTTACTATTCTAATAATTCCATTCTACTGGATTTTAGTAACATACAACAATATTCTACTCTATCTCGAGAAAATGTTGCTCATAAAATTTGAACCACCGTGTATCTGGAATTCTGGAATTGTGGAGAGTGCAGCAGAAAAGCTACACCACTTAGTGTCATTGGCCCCTTGTACCTCCTCCTATTAGGAGATCAATCCAACTGAACCGTCAACCAACTTAATAATCTAATATAGGCCACAGAAGGCCATCGTTCTCCCAACACGGATTCTGTTACTGACTAGATAGCAGTGCACTCACAGAATACATGGAGTATTGTCTTGTCTTTCTGTTCGCAACCCTTACAGAGAGGTGTTTCACACTTCCTCATGTAGTGTGTTTTCTTAGCCAACAGTGTACAGTTTGAATACCTGTGACCAGACAAAGATTCGTCCTAGACCTGCCAGGTACAATTTGACTGTATTCTTGCAGGGGGACTCTAAGAACTTCTTAGCAAGACCCGATGCGCTTCTAGCCAGCTTGTCAGCTACCCAACTAACATTTAAGCCTAATAAACTATTACACAAGAAAAATAATCCTAAATTGATCAAGATTTACTACTTTCCTCCATAAAAATAGTCTTCAATGTTACAAAAAAATAGTCTTCAATGTTACAAAATCTTATAATACCAAAATTTTAGTAATTTTTTAAATTATTACAATAGGTAAATATTTACATATTTATTACGAAATTGTAAAACTTATTTTGTCTTCAACTAGTAGTTAAAAATAAGGTAATAACTAGTTATTTTGCCCTGTTAATTCCTTCAATTGGTTAAGTTTTATTTTTATTACAATATCGACCTATTTTCAACTTTGTTGATAATTTTTAAAGAATATTTAACCATTTCAATTAACCTAATAGAAATATTGTTCTATATTATGGTACAAATTTACTTGTTAATAATACTTCGACGTAAGTGTGTCTTATAAAGTTTTTTTAGGAAACAAGCTTCTTGTTATATGTATTCCGACAGATCTTCATGTAATAGCGCGTAGAAATTGTTTTGTGTTTTGGCGATCTGCAGTGAAAACCAAGCCCTACACAATATTACAGAGTTGTAAAAAACGAATTTAAGCCAACACTGCATATTATGTAAATCAATTTAATGATAATATATCGATAAACACTTCATATATAAGTATTCTTATGACTGTTATCATGTCAGATGAATTCAGTAGTGCACGTGAATTGAAATTCGAATTAAATTCCGTTCGAAAATATTTATTTTGTTGTTGTTATTACGCATACATAATATTATTGGCTTTAATTTGAATTTTCAATCACAAATAAATCCAAGAGCAGAATTTTATATGTAGGTACCTAGTAATAATTTAATTGGTAATAAATTACTATAAAATATCTTCATTTGGAGGAAATTTCAACCACAAAGTTAATATTTTCCAGTGACGTCAACATTGGCATAGGCAATCTGCCCTATAGGTTAAAACTTACAGACAAATTGACTTCAAAGTTGATTTTATTTGAGCGGCCATGTTGTAATAAACACTAAATGTTTTGTTCATTATTTCTAATTGATTACTCATTAAAATTATGTTAATACAGATAATATTAGTTAATACATTTATGACGAAAGATTATTAAACACATTTTATCACGAAGTACATTCAGTTTTTATTTTAGGTTATTTTTCAGTATAGAAATAATATTAAAAAGCAATAGTAAAAACGTATATTTATAAGGTGCGTTATTTTTATGAAAGTTTGGTCATGATATTATACGAAAAAATTTCCTGGGTTGTACAATTTGATGAATGACAACCAAAAATACATACTTTATTATATTAAAATCTAAATATCTATAAATATACTAACTCCTACTGTACTTGTAGTTTAGTAGCCTGACTTATAGGTCTTTCTTTTTCTTCCTATCCCTGTTCGCTATTACAATGTATAAAATCAAACATATAATGTTGTCTCTCTCTGGCAAAAGTATGTCATATAAAGGGCATAATTAGGGTATATTTTGGCAATAATGTCTTTTATATTTTGAAATTTTAACATAAAATTGGTCCGTATGTCTTTTAAGTCCAATTATCTTATTGGAATAAAATTCTTGCCGACCAATTATTAACTTCCATATTTTTCCCGACATAAGGAAAAAGGCCAACGAATATAGGTAAACTTTCCTTATACGGAATTAGTCATGAAAAGTTTTTGACAATTCAGAGGTCAAGTTAACGTAATTTTAACTTTAATTGTTTGTTGGGTACTTTATTGCCATTGGATCGGTCGTGTCCCTTTACCCAGCATACAGGTACGCTGTTGTTGGTTGAAGACACTACCAGTGCCTGATGGCATTCCCATGTTGATATAGTTGTTATCTTATGATTACGTAAGATCAGTAGTGAAGATTCTAATGGTTTTGCCCGTTGTATATACACGGGCAAAATCATTGTCCTGTAATAGATACCATACTGTTAGGCCAATAAAGTTTTCTCCTTATTATTATTAAAACTAGTAGAAAATTGCCTTGTTCCTTCAAAACGCCCCTAAACTTCCACACACATAGCTGTTACCCAGGTAATTTCAGCGACAATTTATGTAGCCGCGAATAGACAAAGTCAGTAAAGAGAAGCTATTCCTTATTGGCGCCTAATGCCGGGTCCTGGAGGACCCATAACCTGTTATACGCCGCCTATAAGGTTTCTGACTCTACTGTCCGGAGTATTCCGTAAATACCTCCGGTTACCTGCTGGACAAAGTCCATTTTCCTCTCCCCGAACACTAAGCTACACGTATTTAGATGTCCACTTTATATTTACTGCCACTGAGAAATAATACTGTGGGGTACGTGCCATGAGACGCCATTAATTTACGGTTGTTGCTAACTTTCAAAGGATTATTAATAAGTATACTGGGGGCCGTGTGGTTAGGTAGTTATAATTTGTTAGTTTGCGCAGTTACACGTGTATTTTAGCAGCATTTTTTTAATAGTTTTGAAATATATTTTGTGGTACAAGTATATGTATTTGTGTAATTTATGCCCCCTTTATAACAATCGGAAGTTGTTATATATTTTTAGGTATTAATAATATTATGTGAAACTAACAACAAGTCTCAGTGGACAAAAGCCCCAACCTGCGTTGAATTACACCCACAATATCTACCCATATATTCCTTATTATTAGCTTTTGTAACATTTTTTTACTGTTTTAGAAAGGTATTTTAAGAGAACATACATATGACTTCATTGATAGTTGTAGGAGATTTGATTTATATTAGCTTAAAATACCTTTCTAAAACAGTACAAAAATCGGAAGTTGGTACACATGATCTCATCAGAAACCATAGGCGGAGAAAGAAAATTTTATAACGTGTCTGTATGCATTAGAGCATATACCGGGTGTTCCCTCTAAGATTTTCAGTGCGAATATCTCAGAAACCATCATAGCCAGTGCGACGAAATTTGGAATACAGACACTAGATGGCGCGTAGAATCTGATGATAACATCAATTTTTATACAGGATGTTCCAACGAGCCTACATGGATTTCACTTTCAGAAACCGAGATAGTAAAAACACATGGAAGGTGCTCAGAGCTATGGATATTGTAAAAAATAAAAATTGTCAAGTTGATATACCGGATTCTATAGGTAACGTTGATGAAATCAATTCGTACTTTATTACCAGTGCAAATATTAACGAAGAACTACGTCAGATTTCTGAAAATTAATATAAAAGTTCTCCTAATAATAAATCTTTTACTATTAAAAATATCGATAGTGTCGTCATTTTAAGATTTATTTATAAAATTAAAACAAATTCAGTAGGCCTTGACGGCATTTCAGTTAAAATGCTTATCATAGTAAGCTCATATTTAATCAATCATATGACACATATAATTAATACAGCAATTATTACTTCTACGTTTCCATCGGCTTGGAAGCATTCCACTATTTTACCGCTTGCAAAAACATCGAACCCTTCGGAATTTTTCCATTTACGTCCTATAAGTATATTGCCGGTTATGTCAAAGATCTTAGAAATGACTATACACCAATAGATTACTGAATATGTTTTTGCGCAAAATATTGTTCCTCCAATTCAATCAGGGTTTAGATCAAATCACAGCACTGTTACGGCTTTATCTCATGTAGTCGATGATATACTTCGTAATACTGATAATTGTAAAATCATCTGTTTAGTTTTATTAGACTTCAGCAAAGCGTTCGATACTTTGGACCATAAATTGTTATGCCAGAAATTAAACTTTTTTTGGGTTCAACTTACGTTCTGTTGCTCTCATTGAAAGTTATCTCCATCGTAAAACTCAAAGGGTGAGCTTAAAGTCTAAAATGTCTGACCCTTTACCTGTTCAGTACGGAGTGCCACAGGGATCCATCTTAGGCCCCTTGTTGTTTTCTATATATATTTCCGATTTTTATAATTCAGTCTCTCTTTGTAAAACACATCACTATGCGGACGATACTCAATTATATACAGGTTTTAATTTGGATGAACTCGTAGACGTTAATAGAAAAATTAATGAAGATTTAAGTTCGCTTCACGAGTTATCCCTCGAACATAGATTAAAGCTAAATCCGAACAAGTCACATGTTTTATTATTTGGGCCTAAACAAAGAAGATTAGTAGCGAAACAGTCCTTACAAATTATTTTAGACAACATTAATTTAGATGTAATTAGTGAACGCAAAAATTTAGGGCTTTGGTTCGATTCAGATCTGCGTTTTACCAAACATATAAATCAATTGTTAAAGTCATGTTATAATATTTTACGGCAATTGTACCCACACAGACACGTTTTAAATCAAAATCTGAAACTACAGTTATGCGAAGCTTTAATTATTTCTAAATTATCATATTGTGATGCCGTGTATGGTCCTAACTTATTGCAAAATGATATATCCAGACTCCAGAGATTGCAAAATTCATGTTTGCGCTTTTCTTATGACCACAGTCACAGGTATAAAGATGCTGAGTGGTTAAAAATTACTGATATGTTCAAATATCATTTTATATGTTTTACGCATAAGATACTTAGCAACGGTGTACCTAGTTACTTGTTTAAAAAAGTTATTAAACTTGGAAATATTAACTTTAGTTGATCTTCGAGCAACAAAAATATCCTGTTAGTTCCCAAACATAAAACTACCACCTTTACTCGTTTCTCATATTTAGCAAAGTTATATAGTCAGCTATCTAACGATATCAAAAATGTGACATTGGTTAATTTTAAGAAAAGGTTAAAACCACTTGTGGAAGAGTTACATTTTTAAGTACTTTTTATCTCCTTTGCTTGGAGGGACAGTGTATGATGAATAACACTTGTACAATTATATTAGGAAACCTAGAGACATAAAATAATTTGCAGTAGTATGTTAAGGTTAAGTTGAAAAACAGCTATTAGCTGAACTTCACCTTTCATTCCTATTATTTATAGTGTGTATCATACGTTGTAATTAATTGGTTTGTATGGAATGAATAAAGACGATTATTATTATTATTATTATATAACAGTTTTTGTCATGAAATGAGTTGCAAAGGAGATATTGTCAAAAAACTGCTTTTAGGCACCATTTTTCCAATATGGCGGCGCAAGCGGCAAAAATACGAGGTGGCAAAATCGAAATTCGGAATAGCACCTCAAAATCTATAAAATTACCAATTTTCAAAACTCCCGGAAAACTTTCCAGGTAACCACTATATTTCTCACCAAATGACTGTACTAAATGTAAAATCAGGGGATCGGGCAGGCCAATGTACTGGACCACCTCGTCCAGTCCACCGCTCAGGATAATCCCAGTCCAATATTGCACGTGATGTCCGTGCATAATGTGGCGAACAACCATCGTGCTAGTACCACATGTTCTGATACTCTCATAAATAACATTAGTCTTCCAGGGGTTTTCACTTATCTTTAGTATCTAGCCAATGTTTGTCCACTTTTCAGAAGTGTTCTGTACTTCTACGTTCAATACGTAATTACTCGTAAACACGAAAAGTCATAAAACAAAAGTTGTTAAGTTTTGTATAAACAATAAAAAAATTTAAAAAAGGGGTTCCTATTTAAAAAATCTATGTTACCCTTTAAATAACCTTTAAAAGCTGTTAAGTTTTGTATAAACAATACGAATCATTAAAAAAATAGGGGTTCCTATTTAATAAAATCTAAGTTGCCCTTCCAATAACCTTGAAATTCTAAACCAAACGAATCAAACGTATAACCATTAAATCCGGCCTATAAAATAATGATACTTTTGTCTGAAACATTTTTCTCTCAAATGCTTAATTTTCAAGATATTCACGCTTGCCAACTTAAATGGCGCATCCGGTATATGTCGTGTTTCGCTGTCCATTATAGAGCTGCTGTCCTGCTCAACTTAAATTAGTCGAATTCTAACACTTGATAAACTAAGATAAATATAAAAGGTTTCAGCATCAACTAGTCAATGTCAGAGCCCAAAGACACTGTAACAGTACTTTAACACGCCATAAACTCAGAAAACAAAATTATTTTAATACAAATATTTTCCATTGCAGTTACGCTCTCTGCCACTACTTTAGTTTCATATATGTAATTTAAAAAGGTACCAACGTTCAGTACTAGACAAAGATTTAAGTACAGTTATTAAAACACTAATTATAATTCAACTACTTGTATTTAATTCAAAAAAATATATTCAGATGACAGTCGAATCAATAAACTAGTAAAAAGTCCAAAAGTTCTAAAACTAGTGGTGGTGGACGGATCGGAATGCGGTTTTCTGCATTCTCTTCCAAAAATTATTTGTAAAAAAATGTGGCGACATGGAATTTCTGACAAATCGGAAATTGCATTGCTGCAGCGAAAAATGCATTGAAAAAATGCATTATTTGAGAGGCCTCTTGGAAGATGTCAAAACTTGGTAAATAAGTGTCAGACTGGCCCAGATTGGGTACTCGAGTTCGCGGATCACGAATATGATGTTCAAATTGACCCCCCGAATACCTGGAGCTCAGAACCGCCGATGAACGTCATCTCCGTGGGACTCTCCCACAAATCAAGCAGGAAAGAAGAGAAACTCGGCGCCCGGGATTTTTTTGGGTCGCTGAATCCAAATCTTGCATCGGCGAACACCCCACGGGCACCTGGCGCGCCGGAATCTAGACGCGGACGTCATCTCCGAGAATTTTCCTGAGAAGAGTGCCAAAAACCACCCGAAAATCATAATAGGGGCGTTTTGTGGGGCGTTGAATCCGAATTTCACGTCTGAAATGACCCCCGAACACCTAGGGCACCAGAACCTGACCCTAAACGTCATCTCCGTGGCTTTTCCTGACAAAATCAAAAAAGGCGAATCAAAAATCGTTATGGGTTTTTTTTGGGGTGCTGAATCCGAATTTCACGTTGATAACGACCCTCCGACCCCTGGCGCTCTGGAACCTGACCCAAAAAGTCATCTCCGTGGCTTTTCCTAACACAATCGAAAAAGGCGAACCGAAAATCGTTGTGGGTTTTTTTGTGGGGCGCTGAATCCGAATTTTACGTCGATAACAAACCCCTGGTGCACCGGAACCTCACCCTGAACATCTTATCCGTGGTTTTTCCAGACACAATCGAAAATCGTTATGGGGGGAGAATTTTCATGAGAAGAGTGCCAAAAACAACCGAAAAATTATTCTCGCCGTTCTTACAGGACTGGACAACTTTTTCGAAGGCCCTAGGCGAGAGTTACACATTAATGAATGTGTCAAATTATGAGACGGTTTTTGGTGAGTTTGTTGCGGTCGTGTCTGTAAAACTCTCCGAGACGACGTACAGGTCCATGTCCCGCGGTACACCAGGTGTCTGAATTAAGCGGCCCAAAACCGCGCCTGTAGTGATTTTTTGGGTCGTTTTTAGCGATCTTGGTGGGCAAATTCTCGGAGATGACGTGCACGTCCGGGTTCGGGGACACCAGGTGCCCGTAAGGTGTGCGCCGATTTCATATTTGGATTCAGCGACCAAAAAAACCCCCATAACGATTTTCGTTTCGTCTTTTTCGATCGTGTATGGAAACCCCTCGGAGAAGATGTTCCGAGTGAGGTTCCGGTGCACCAGGCGTTCGGGGGGTCGTTATCGACGTGAAATTCGGATTCAGCGCCCCAAAAAAAAACCCATAACGATTTTCGGTTCGCTTTTTTTGATTGTGTCAGGAAAAGCCACGGAGATGACGTTTAGGGTCAGGTTCGCCGATGCCAGATTTGGATTCAGCGACCCAAAAAAACCCCGGGCGCCGAGAGTTTCTCTTCTTTCCCGCGTGATTTGTGGGAGAGTCCCACGGAGATGACGTTCATCGACGGTCCTAAGCTCCAGGTGTTCGGGGAGTTAATTTGAACATCATATTCGTGATCAGCGACCTCGAAAACCCCCGAGTACCCGATCTGGGCCAGTTCTGACCCTTATTTACCAAGTTTTGACATCTTCCAAGACGCCTCTCAAATAATGCATTTTTTGAATGCATTTTTGGCTGCAGCAATTCAATTTCCGATTTGTCGGAAGAGAATGCAGAAAACAGCATTCTGATCCGTTCACCACAACTAGTTTTAGAACTTTTTTAGTTCATTGCCTCGACTATGAGTATTTTCTTCTGAAAAGCTGACCTCCATTTGAAGTTCCACTCTGTATAATTACCAATAAACAATTTCATAACGTGTATAATAATTGTGTAGCCATAACTAACACGGCAAAGGCGACTGTGCTAACCCGGGTTAGCAAAAGGGGCGACCGGGGGTGAGGAAGGGGTGGCATAATAGCGGCAGCGAGTGGTGAGGAACAACTGAATGCAAAGCCTGATTTACGTTTTTCCTGCGACAGATTTTAATGTTATTTCGAGTCACAAATTGCTTAAATTGCGTCGTGATTCAGGGAGCCGACGTTAACTGGCGCTCATTAGACTGAGCCGGGATTCACCTTATATTTATTCATATTATTGAAATGAATCCGGAGATTCTGGACCTTAACTCAGCCCGGGTGGTGCCCCCGACTCCGGTGTCTGGAGCGCTGCATTCGCCCCGTCTCATCATAGCCGATTTATTGGCAGGGATACCAACGAAGCTACGCTGTATAATATAACGATACCGTAAAATCAACGAATTTTAAAATTATTTAATGAATAATAGAACCAATTTATACTTATACAGGGTGCTAAAGCTAAGGTGACTTTGTTAAATAAGGGCATTCCATTGACGCAGTTTCCGAGATATGTATAAAGTTTTCAAAGTTAATAAAAAAGATCAATTTAAAATTCATAACGGTTGGTAGGTATAAAATATTAAATTTGCAGCTTACGTAAAGTACCAGTGGCGTACCCCTGTTAATGTCTCTAAACAGCTAGAGATACAAAAAAAATGTACAGAGAAAAAAAATTATAAGAATGCAATGGATCATATGAAAACAAATTTTGTTCGCATAATTAAACAGGGCAATTTTTGTTTCTTATGAAAAAAGTCGTGATCGTAACCATAACCCCGCCACTGGTACTTTACGTAAGCTGCAAATTTTATACCTACCAAAATTCTAAAAAATTTTGCCAAATTTGCCAAAACTATCTCAAGAGGTGAGGTTTAGAAGTTATGAATTTTAAATTGATTTTTTTTATCAACTTTGAACTCTCTATAACTCTTCTTGGGACCCTATGCTTATTTAACGAAACCCGAAACACCCTGTATATTAGATAAGCAAACTGACAAATTTGTAAGAGCGAAGCAAAATTCAAAGAAAGGCAAAAATCATTGATCGTCAAAATGTTTGTTAAATTTCAACAATAGTTTTATTTTTTTTAAATAAGTAATACTGTTTGTTGTTCCTGTATATTCCTCCTATAGTTCTGCATTTTTAGGATTGCTTCTTCAGGTGCATTTTATTATGGATTTATTATTATTATATACATACACTATATTATTTAACTTCATTATTCATATAGGAACTGAAATCGTAAAATTTGTCTAAATAGCATTGAAATAAAATTCAAATCTAAATACAAGTACAAATATGGATTATAAAAAAAGCTTTCCACACAGTTAAAACTAGAGAAAAACTGAGTAAAATCTCAATATGAAATATCACATATTGCACCCGGATGCATACCCAAGCGAAATGCGTACCTATATATTTTAATGCAAATTGAAAATCTGTCATCTGTCAATTCAATCGATTTTTGTTCTCAAATGTTCCATGATATTATGAAAGTTAATTTGTGTAAATGCCTGTTAATATATTCGGATATACTGGGTGTCAGGAATATGAGTGCCTTAATTTTGCTATAATATGATAAATTATACCAAACAAAACATATTTGACTTAATTTTTTTTCTGACCAACCGTAACAGAATTATGTCAGCAAACAGGTCTTGAATATGTGACAACGTCGCTTACATACCACGTTAAGATTGTTAGGTATTTATACATAATAATTACAAATAGGTACACCTAAAGATAGGTACTTACTTGTGAATGGTTTTATTAGAGCTCTTTTTACAACACAGAATAATAGTTACAAGTGTTGAAAATTACTTCTGTTGCTTGCAAGAAGCGTTTACCGTACAAACGTCTCGTAGCCAGAGAGTTTTGTCTAGATTCGCCATAAATTAACATGTCATGCAGCTGGTTATGGTTACTATAAACTGTCCCATTTGTTTATGTATACTCAGAAGTATAAAAGAAAAACTAGAACTAAATGAAACGCAGTAGCTACAATACTACTATGACTAATATTACTTTTAGGTTATCAGCAGCAGCCTGTCACTGTTGTCAAACGTTACAGTTTTAACTTGTTAAATTGTTTACTCCATTAATATTGATACAAAAACAAATTACGTTACAGGTGCTTTTACAAAACCTTAGTGTGTAATTTCGTAACATAGTTTTGAAATGTATTTGTAGACAAACTATCCATTTTAGACATTATTTATTGCTTTTGGTCAAACATATAAACTCTTAAAATTATGGCACTTATATTCCAGATATCCTGAATACTTATCAAAAATAACATGTTTTAAAGTTAAATTTGTACATACCTCCTATAGAAGAAACACCGCCAAACATCTAAGAAAAATGGCGTCACCTAGAAAACAATACAGCAAAAATAAGGCAAGTGAAAGACTGGAATGTTTCAATGTTCGTTCACACAAAATTGAGTGTTAAGCAAGCCATTCTGCAGGAAAAATTAATGCCATATAGGCATAAGTGACGCCTTGTAACTGTTTACGAAAATATGTTATCAGAGTTTTATGGCAATAATCTGTCATGTAAAATGTCCCCTTCGCATTTCCAGACCAATGTATAAAATATCAAAATATTCAAAATCAAAGAAAAATTTATTCTTAAATTTAGTTTTGTATCTACCTTTAATGTGCTAAGATACATTTAATTATTTATATTTTATTTAAGATACAGAAAAATGTAAAGTTATTTTATCTTTTGTTACCAACGGCAATACAACAATTTTGATAGAAATATATATCAAATTCTTCCACTTTAAAACGCGCTAGAGGTTTCACACGCTCGTCAATTTTTTTAACCATAGCCTCCTCGTCAGCCGTTGCCCAAAAGTTAGTTAATTAGCCCCGATTATTAGCGATCAATTGGGAGCAAATCAAGGACTGACGGCTGGCGTTTCTGGCAGTAATTAGTCGACGACGCGCGATCGAGAGGAAGCATCAGCATCACTTGGCATCGCATCTGGACCGTCGCCGGATCAGCTTCTCCGGCTTTTAATTAACATTCCTCACCTAACCTCTTCGCGTTGCCTGCGACTCGGAGGCAATAACTGCCAGTCGAGGAATCGTTACGGGGATGTGCACCGGCCGTTTTTGTTTGCTAATTGTTGAATTAATTCCCTGTCCCTCCATCAATTCGTAATTCGACTGGAAGACCGAGGGCGACGACTCCTCGACGCGGTGGGAAGTGTTCGACGTTCGATAGCTCGATCTGAAGAGGGAAGCGTCTAGTCCACCCGCAGCTGAACGAAGTACACTGAAAAACCTGTATAAATTGCTCGAGCTTACTTTAACATTGTCTTGTATAATAGATTTTTACACAGCCCCACAAGAAAAGAAATTCTCATATCTGGAGGTCAGACTATGTTTGCCGTATGTTTCTTGGGTCGCTGAATCCGAATCCGGGGTCAGTTTAACCCCATCACTTCAGGGTTTTGCCATAATCTCAAAAAATCCAATAATTTTGGCGTTTCAACACTATTAAAATTAAACTTTAAACACAAAACCCAAGCTGTTAACCCCCAAACTTATAAATCAATCACCCCATAACCAACAAACCCAATAACTACGTTACTTAGTACTTGAACTTATCTTACATCAAGCCATTTGTCAGAGCTCTTTAAACAAGACATATCCTAACCAAAAATTTATAACCCAATAACCCTACAACCCAAGAACCCCATAACCCAAGAAACCCGTTACCAAGGAGAGTGGGACGTGAATATCATGAGCTGATTTCTGTTGGATGCTAAAAAGATATATCAGTAGGAGAAAAAATTGTAAAATAATCCTCTGCGTAGATAATTCTAAGAAAACTTTAAAAAATAAAATGAAAAATAATAAGTATAAGGGCTACATAATGTACAAAATCCGCTCGCATAAAGTCCTCATCATGTACACTGGGTAACTCTAATGCCGACATTCCCACTTTTTTTTTTAATTTCGGAACAATTACAACTGTTATTGTTTATGGGGTTGTGGGATGGTTGGTTTTGGAGTTAAACGATTGAGTTTTGTGTTTAAAGTTGTATGCGTTTAATAGTTCTGAAAAGCGTAAATTATTTATTATATTTATTTATTTTATTTTATTTAGAGTACACTGTGTACAGGCAAACCCAACTAAAGACCAGGAGGGAAAGTAACAAAAATAAACACTAAATAAATACAGTAAATAATACGAGAAAAAATAGAAAAAGTTTAAAATAAATAGATTTAAGATCCTTAAGGCTGCAAGAGAAAATATGAAGCTGAAATCGCAGATCATTGCGGTTACTACACATTATATAAAGAGGCGAATGTTGCAAGATATTGGTACGAGGAATCTTTAAATAAAATGTTACATTTTCACGGGAATGTGTTCTAGGACAATGGAGACTAATCATCTCTATGGTAAAACCTTCACGTGATGGATCTGAGATTTTTTTTGGGGCTATGAAAACAGCGCTCTACAAAGTTATTCAGCAAAGCTGACGACTTTTTAAGACGTCAGGCCTGTCGTGTAAGCAAAGCGGTGCAAATTTCAAGAAATCAGTCTTGTTTCGAAGTCCAACATCGAAGACAGTCTGAAAGATAGATGTAGGGATTCTCTGTGGCGAAATCCAGTACTCTGAAATATATGGAGATAGGGTGACCTTAGTAGAACAAACCATTGTTTTATTAATACTATTACTATCGCAGGATGGAAGAAGAAACTTGAATAATAAAATCGAAATTAGATTAGATTAACTCATTCTACCACCATTTCCTTCGAAACTTTAGTAAAAAGTTCCAATGAGAGTAAATATGTTACTATATCAGAAGCTGGCCTTTTTGATGAAGACAACAAATTTTCTAGCAAGAAAATAATTTATCTGTAAATCTGGATGTCCAGGTAGATCGAAGCCACACCGTTATTTCGTGACAGTGCCAAAGCCTTCTGACTGCACTCTTGAGTTAGCAATATCCAAAATCTATCATAATAATTTCCCAAAAAAATCGCAATGTTATTTCTCGAAAAATTGGCCCTCTTTCTCGATCCGATGTGCGATGTCTATGACTAAATTAATATGCTTTTACCACTTAAATCGTTAGTGGCGTATATAAAAATATCACACATAGAAAAGTCAACATAATGAGATTTTTCCCATTATATTGAGAAAAAAGTCAAATATTGAGAATAATATAAGAGACAGGTGGATATTAACGGCTTGATGGATCCAGAGAAAAAAGATAGATGGAACAACGAAGCAACTGCGGACAACGTTGTTTCTGGGTTTTTACCCTTCATCAGCGCAGTGCAGCTTAAAAACAAAACAGGATGGAATAAGAAGGAAGGGCAAAGGAAACGAACACAAGAGAATGACAAGTAGCCTGCCTATCTCTATTTGCGGCTTTTCTCTGGATCCATCAAGCAGTTAAAATCCACCTGTCTCTTATAAGATTATGATCCATTAAGCTCCTTTCCTTCTTGTATATTTCCTGACTGAGACCCTGACAGTGGTTGATGGACTCTCTTCCGCGGCGACTGTTGCTCTTGGCCTCAATACCGAAGCTGTGTGACACGACGCCGCAAATAGAGATAGGCAGACTACTTGTCGTTCTCTTGTGTTCGTGTTCTTTGCCCTTCCTTCTTATTCCATTCTGTTTTTAAGCTGCACTACGCTGATGAAGGGCAAAAACCCAGAAACAACGTCGTCCGCAGTTGCTTCGTTGTTCCCTTAATCTTTTTTCTCTGGATCCATCAAGCCGTTAAAATCCACCTGTCTCTTATAAGATTATGATCCATTAAGCTACTTTCCTTCTTGTATTGAGAATAATTTCATTACATTAAGAAAAATGTGAAGATATTGAAATAATCTCAAGTTCTCTAACCTGGGTGCTTTCGTAGGTTTCCAGTTACCTCTAAAATTTGAAAATTTAATTTTCCAAGAACCACGCGTAGCTCTCATAGTGCAAGATCGAGAAATGTTCGGCAAGTAGTTTTTATCTCAGATCGGAAAGCAAGAGAGGGAGGCGTACCTGCGGCTGCCGTTTTAATAATATCGGAATGTGCGGAATAATAATTGGCCGAGAGCTGGCCCTGCTTAATCCCGTGGTCGCGGAAGAATAGGGCAGGATTTGCAATGCGGAGGCTTCCCAACGTCACAAATCACTTTTACTGCCGTCCGTGTACCGTTTTATATGAGTTTGTGACCGTGTGTAACAGCCATAGAGGTCCTTTGGCTAAAGCCCCGCCTTGAATATCTCAGATTTAATTTCCACTCTTTAATATAAATAGTCGGTATGAAGGGCAACATTAATGCCGAAACGGCTATTCGATGGTAATTTAAACCGTCTGTTTAACTGCTCCTTTTCTAATTAATTGCGCGGGTCCTGCTCGTAAATACACGAGCTTTATTTTATTAATGTTGTAGTTTATTATACGTTTTCACAATAAATCCGTCCTGTTATTTAATTCGTTTTACTCAGTGTCACGTGTCCGCTTTCTTCTGCTTCCCTAAAAACCCCGTAACTCGACCGTAACTCTCTTTTTCATCGCCATTGTCCGCTTGCTATGGGATATCTGATCGAATAAATTGATATTAGAAACATAGCAATTTATTCATATAACCCGAAATTATTTATATTTAGGGGGTTATGGCAGTATACAGATGAAATAAAAAGTGCAATCATAAAAGATAAATAAATAATAATAATAATTTTATTCATATTCATACAATTTAATAATTATAATTTACAGCTTACAGTAAGTATACACTTTTGAATACAAATTTCGCTTAAGTTTTATAAAAACTTCAGTGCGGTATCCGTATTAATAATACACGTATATGCAGTAAACACTTAACAATTTAATATGTACTATAAAGACAATGATTTTTAATCGAAAATGGGATCGCAAATATGTAATCTTTGATTTTTTATCCAAATTTTTATTGTTCTTTTAAACATTTTTATATATAGAACATGTCTAATTTCAGTTGGTAATGCGTTGTACAACCTTAATCCTATATTTTTTTACTGTTTTAGAAAGGTATTTTAAGCTAATATAAATCAAATCTCCTACAATTCCTATCAATGAAGTCATATGTATGTTCTCACACTCTATAAATATCTAACTTCACTTTTTGGCAGTGGGAAAACGACAAATTCAACCACAATAAATGAGATCTGACTTATTTCTGCATTTTTAGGATTGCTTCTTCAGGTCTCCTTTAAGTTGAATCAAATATCTAACTATAAAAATTATTATAAAAATTAAAATTATTTGAAGTTAAATATCGACAATGACAAAAAGTGACATCCTGTCAATGAATTAAATATGACAATACCTACTTGAAAAATGTTCACCTTTTATGTAAAAGTTTTTATATATTTTTAGGTATTAATAATATTGTGTGAAACTAACTACTCAGTGGACAAAAGCCCCAACCTGCGTTGAATTACACCCACAATATCTACCCATATATTCCTTATTATTAGCTTTTGTAACATTTTTTTACTGTTTTAGAAAGGTATTTTAAGCTAATATAAATCAAATCTCCTACAATTCCTGTCAATGAAGTCATATGTATGTTCTCTGATACCAAACATCTAGGTATGCTAATGAACAATTCCACTTTCCTTAATTATCAGAATTTTACTATCAAAATATGTTTTAATTTGTTTCAGATCTTGTTCGGCGATCAATTTTAATGATGCCCAATTTTCACTAGAATAGAGAATTGCCGTATCATCAGCAAAGGAGACTATTTTCCCTACAGTATTTTTTGTAAGTATATCATTCATATATATATATATAGTAAACAGTACCGGTCCCAACACCGTTCCCTGAGGCACTCCAAATTTAACAGATATTACCCTGCTTAATATATTAAATACTACTTTGATGTTTTTGATTATCAGTGATATTTTTAAGTCCTTCCCAAATTTTTTTACTATCAGTTTTACCTGTATCATAAATCATTCCTTTCATGTAAGAGTTTTTTGTTTTTTTAACTAAATTATTTATTTTATTTCTGCATGTAATGTATTCAGTTCTAATGTCACTATCTTCGATATTTTTTAAATGTTTTTGATATAGCTGGTCTCGTTTGTTCATAGATCTAATTATTCCTGTGGTAATCCATGACTTTCTTTTTCGTGTTTTATTGTTAAACATTTTTGATAATAGTACTTTGTTTTATTGCTTCCTTTATTATGTCATAGAAAATGTTGTAAGAAGTGTCAGGATTATCATGATAATATATATCACTCCATGTTTCATTTCTAATTAAGTCAAGTAATTTTGTTTTATCTATTATTTCATATATTTTATTTTCTTTTATACATTATTTTATCTTTTCTGTTCCTATATTCAAAATAGTAGTATAATGATCTGTTATGTTTGTTTTGATCATTGCTGCAACATCTCCATGACTTACACCTGATTTACACTTGAGAAACATGTGATCTAAACAAGATTTAGATTCATTTTGTTCCCTTGTGTATTTATTAATCTGCGAGATAAAGCCGTTTTCACTTAAAATGTCTAAATATTCATAGGAGTTAATATTTTCTGAAAGGATATCAATATTTACATCCCCTATAATCAAAGAATAATCTGTTTTTTTTATGTTTTTATGTATGATTTAAAGAAAACATTGAAATTTGCAATATTTATTTGAGGTGATTTATATATAGCTATTAATTGATAGGTATTATTATCATATACAATATTAACTTCTAATGCAGTTATTTCTGCTATATTAACTAATTGTTATTATGTTATTTTAAATATATATTGTTACTCCGTCGCATTCATTGTAACATCCTTCATTATATAACAGATTATAACCTTCAATTTGAAAGTTTGAAATGTTTGAGATATATCTTGTTTCACTGAAAACAATGCAATCGATTTTTTCTCTAAACTTAGACACTAATACTATGAATTCGTCAAAATTTTTTGCAATACTTCTTTAATTCTGATGTACTACTACAAATTTTGTTTTAACATTTTCTCTTCTTGACTGTACCAGCATTTGATAGTCATTTACAGTATTAATAACATGTGTATTTACTAAAGGGTTTGTGTATGTATATAATATTTAAGTGAACATGCATTAGCTGAAAAAATAAATATTGCCTCTCTGTTGTAGGTATATACTTTATTTAAAGGATATACGGCATACAAAATTATTTTTAAAATCAAAGCTTAATTAATCTAGGACCAGTCCTGCTGAACTAGAACTAATAAATTCTCTGTCACTTGACTGATAGAGCTTTGATTTTGTTCCGCCTCTTTCCTCCATTACTTACTACTTATGTAAAACTGGCCGTTAATAACTATCACTGTTACCAAACTCGTGATAACGTTTCATGTTTCTCGTTTGTATGCAAGATTCAGAAAGAGTTTTGTAAAATTGCGAGACAAGAAATTTGAAAGACTGTCGACAACAAAGGAGATGAACTCGGAAGATCAAGCAAAAACAAGACTTTAGAAAAACTGGGAGTAGAGTATTATAGAGCAACTATTATTAATGTTAGTTGAGACAAGAAATCTTTCAAAATTTGTCTTGTAAAACAAGAGAATAAGATTTAGGTATTATTTGTTTTTTTTTCTTTAGTCTTGCAGTACCTATAGTAGTCTTAGTAATTACACCTTCGATAATTCCACGCCAATGAAAGGAAAAATTTTTCAGTATAAAATTTAGATTAAGTAAATGATTTCTTACAAAAAAGATACTCCGGATAAGACTCGATTACTCTCGTGGTTTATCCGAAATTTGTTAATTTTAATCATTGGCAGCAATTTTAACATTAAAATTAAATTAGGAGAATATGAATGCAACAAAATAAAGATGTCACAGTAGTTGTTCTAAGTAGCCACCATTTACACACATACAAAGATTTACACGACGAAGAAAATTGAAACGTATTCTTTGCATAATTTTTTCGTCGCCTCTAAGAGTATTTGTTGCATCTTGAAGACGTTGCCATAGTTGCTCTTTGTTTTCTACCGTTGTCATATAAACCACGGAATTATGATGACCCCATAAAAATAATCTAATGGAGTTAAGTCTAGGGAACGTGGTGGCCAATTTACAAGAGCGTCATTACCTCTACCTATCCATTTGTTTAGGTACACTGAAAAAAAGCCACTAACTTTACAAATTTACTATGTAAGAATATCCTTATAATTGTCTTAAAATGATTCTAAGAATAATGATGACACTTCTAATTTTACAAGAAAACTGTCAATTACTGAACATACCAAATTTACTATATAATTGACTGTAAAAATATGCCTAATGTGTGTGTGAAGGTACTACTAATTTTAAAACGCACTATAACACTAACCGTTGAGAGCGTTGGGTGGTGACGCCTTCATTATTTCTTGCTTCATTTCGATGAATGCAGCGTGTATCTAAGACCTAGGTACTTACATAATTAATTTAGTGAGTAGTGACTAGCAATATAAACATATCTAGACTGACAAGTGACTGTTTTAGTACTATAAATAGTTTTGTCTAGTGATTGTTTAAACATAACCTCAATGAGATTAAGAAGTAATAGGTATGTAAGTTATACATAATTATTGAAACAAAGAAACATTGCATCTACAAAAATCGGGCACCCCACTGTTGATTTGTTCATCTTACATAATATATAAAAATATATTATTTTCTATTGGAATTATATTTTATATATATTTTAAGAACAGGGGCTTCTGGAGGTTTAGCATGATTTAAGTTCTGGGTACCTACTTATCTATGCACATTTATATAATTAATATTACTTTGTTATTAGTATAAGATCATAGATTTCGTTTGAATATTATAAAATGTTAACTTTAGTTCTATGAATATATTTTTACATTGTTATATGTTTTGAAAAACGTTAAGTGTTCTGTTTTGTACAAATAATCTAAATGTGCAGGTACCAAATTTTAATAAAAAATTGCCGGAAAACCATAATATTTTATTACTTCAGTACCTGTATGTACATGTATTTCTAAGATTAAAAAAAATAAGCAAAGGGCAGTTAATATATTGAAGATATAATAAAGCTGTAACTACTAATTAGCTAACTGAGCCGTAATCGGAGTCCAAAATAGCTATTTATATAATCAGTTAGGAAAAGTACAGTTTTGTGTAACAAATGTTTTTCACACAATTTGTCCAAAAATTTTAATTATAAATTTAAAAATATTCAGTATTACTATTAAGGGTGTTTGTTAACATTATAAGCAACTGACATTCATGTTAATTAGGTTACTTAATATGAGTACATTTTTCTTTTGAAATAACATTCTGATGCAGTGATGCTATTGAGAATGTCATGGAAAAACCCGATATGTTACTTAAGGTAAGTAACAATCATTAATTCCTTACGATATTTCAATTTTTCTCATGTAGGCATATTAATCTATTAGGTATAAATTAATTACTATTCAGATTTTTTTTTAGGCATTTATGTCAAAGCACTGTTAGTGAATTCGAATGTTGTAAACAAGCTGTCTTGTGTACGGGTTAGATCAGTTTCGACACTTTTAGGAGGTTTCTTTTATTCTCCGAATACATAGTCCAAATGTCACGGGAATATTTTTGAGAAAAATTGATTAACGGAAATTTCATTTCGATATCTTATCTTAGTTTTGATATAGCATTTTTTTAATTTTAGGCCTTTTCTATGATGCCCCATATTACGTACGTATGATGTTTCATTAATATATATATATATATATATATATATATATATATATATATATATATATATATATATATATATATATATATATATATGTTTGTTATAGCAGCGGAAAACTAGAAGTTATAAAAAATTATTCCCCAAGCCACTAGATACTACATATAGAGAAAAAATGTCTTTACAATGTATAAATATTAATATAATAACTAGAAAAAATACCACAGAAAACGACCAACATTTAAAAATATCATGTAGGCATCTCTTAAACAAATCAATATATCGAAATGTGATTCTCGCTATTCAACTTTTCTCTGTCTTTTCGGAAATAAAAGAAACCTTCTATAGTTAAGTGCTCAAATTGGACCATCCTGTACAATAAATAAAAAAATTACCTTGTAGTAATAATATAAAATGTATTATTACAATGTAACTATACAATTGCCTGTAAAGTTACTTTGCAATTTTACAAGTAATTGTAGAAGTTACATTGTAAAAATACTTTTTGTATTGTAAATTCACAAAGTAATATTACAATTGCAAATCGTAAAATTACACCACAAAATAAATTTACAACGTAATTTTACATTTTATTTGTAAAGTCACAATCGATAAGAAAATTACAGCAATAATGAGTGGTAAATAAATTGCCATCTATTTTAACTGTAATTATTTTTTTCAGTGTACTGTTGATTTAAGTGACTCTAGCTTTATTTATAGCCATTGAGTGAAGTTATTTATTATTAATAGTTCTTGCTATAAGTTTTCTAAACAAAAAATTTACTAAGTTTGTTAGTGTCATGTAATATTACTTAAAATTAATCAAGAAGAACTAAGCGAAATTTCAATCACTATTTGCTGTGGTCCACGTGTTTCGGATGTATCTTGTCGACTGTAGGTTAACTTACGCTGTTTTATATATATATATAAATAATAATTATTATTTCATCAAGAATTAGCAGATATGACGTGTATATGTACATACCGAAGGCCCATAGTCCACATCGCCGATTTTCAATCGTGTATTTTGCTCTAATGAAATTAGATAAATGCCTGATGGAAACGTATGCAATACTCGTAAAATTATCTAATACCTAATTATAGAAATTAGTTTATTTCTATTATTTTTAATGCTAATGGTATTTCAATACTTTTTAACATATAGGTAAGTATTTAAAAGTAAACATTTCGTCTGGCAAAAAACACTGGCAAGCGACATCCGTCAGATTACCACGTAAGTACAGTTTATTTTTTGATTTGACAGTATTTTTTAATTTGAAAATATTACTTGAGGAATGCACTATTCCAGAAACATGCTGTATATATATTTGAAATAGTCATCTTATTACTTATGGTTAAGATTATGCCCTTTCCAGATTAAATGGCCATACTTTGCGTTGTTTACTCGCTAAAAAGTTTCCGTTTCTTATACCTTCTACATCTAAATTATCATTTCCTTCCAAAAAATTGAACCAGTAAGCGTTTAGAATGCATAGATTTATTACTTAAATAAACTGAAGAGTAGAGGGGATAAATAAGTTATTAAAAAATAAGAAATATCAAAGATGGATAAAGAATTAAAAAAAAATCAGAATGAAAAAACAATACTATACATATATTTAATTCAGTGAATACAGAATCTTATACTGAAAAATAATACAATCAGATGGAATTAGTTTCAATATTGACACATAAATATTGTGGAAACAAAACAAATGTACATAAATGTAACATTTCCAAGAACGTAACATTTTCACAACATCGTTGCTAATCGTATTACGATCGCGAATGATTGTTATCATTAGAATAAAATTTATTCTTGGGCCTCTTGAACAAATTACATATCTGTGACATCGTGGATACAAAGTCTTGACTGCGGTCAAATCGTTGAATTGTAAATATTTACGTCGATATTACGGATTATCGAGAGAAATACCATAGCGAATAATTTTGAAACCGCGCATTTTCGAGAACATCGTGTGCGTTTTAAGTCGCTACCTGTAGTATATTTATACTATTTTATATATAATGTAAAAAGGGAGATAAGATTATGACAATTATACCAAAAATTAAGAATCGCCATGTAGGCCGAAAACGATAATAATAATATATCTACCCCTCATTCAAATCATGAGGATTAGCCCAGAAGTCGGAGACTTGTGCGACAGAGGGGGCGGCGTACTATTATTAAGCAGGCCGTATTTACGCCTAGGAACGACTTACGTTGGTAGGCCCTAACAACCATTCAGTTCAGGAATGAAGGAAACCTGGAAAACCTCATTAATTAGGGGAGTGGTCAAATGTCAACTGGTATCAATCGCTCACATTGACCCAAGCCAACATTCTTCCACCCTACCATACCCGCAGAGAGGGTGCCAATCTTTTCCACGAATACAGCTTATCTACGGTCTACCGGCCGCGAGATTTGATCCCACAGCGGACGGACCACATCGATTCAAGTGCTGACATCTTAAACCGCTCGACCACTGGCCGAGAAGTCAGTGTCAGTCAAAAAAAAAAAGGATAAAACGATAAACGATACCGTTTTGTATATGTTGCCACTACCTACCCCAAAATTACAGAACAACTTTGAAAATCTCCGAAAACGGTACAGCTCCTTTCATTGCACATTCTTATCGACATTCAACGTCAAGCTGACTATCAAGACATTATTATTCCAACTCAAAACTATAATATTGACTTCCCGTTATGCCTTGCAAAACTTCTAGTTCTCTTAGAGTGCACTGAAATTAACATCGACCGAGTTTTATAAAAATACCCAACAAACATTTAAAGTTAAAATTACGTTAACTTGACCGCTGAATTGGTCATAAACTTTTCATGACCAATTCCGCATAAGGAAAGTTTACCTACATTCGTTGACCTTTTTCCTTATGTGGGGAACAAAACTAAAGTAATATGGAAGTTAATAATTGGTCGGCAATAAGATAATTGGACCTAAAAGAAATACGGACCAGTTTTATGTTAAAATTTCAACACATTATCACCAAAATATACCCTAATTATGCCCTTTATATGACCTACTTTTGCTAGAGAGAGACAACATTATATGTTTGCTTATATACATTCTAATAGCGAACAGGGATAGGAAGAGAAAGAAAGAATATAAGTCAGGCTACAAAGCTACAAGTAGAGCAGGAGTTAGTATATGAGTATTTATAGATATTTAGATTTTAATATAATATAAAGTCTGTATTTTTGGTTTCTATTCAACAAATTGTACAACCCAGGAAATTTTTTCGTATAATGTGATGACCAAACTTTCATAAAAATAACGCGCTTCTTAATAATATTATTATCCTGAAAAATAACCTAAAATAAAAACTGGATGTATTTCGTGATAAAATGTGTTTAATACTTTTTCGTCATAAATGTATTAAATAATATTATCTCTATTAACGTAATTTTAATGAGTAATCAATTAGAAATAATAAACAAAACATCTAACGTTTGTTACAACATGACCGCTCAAATAAAATCAATTTTGAAGTCAATTTGTCTGAAGTTTAACCTATAGGGCAGATTGCCTATGCCAATCACAACAAAATATTAACTTTGTGGTTGAAATTTGCTCCAAATAAAGACATTTTATGGTAATTTATTACCAACTAAATTATTACTAGGTACCTACACATATAATATTCTACTCTTGTATTTATTTGTGATTGAAAATTCAAATTAAAGCCAATAATATTAGGTGTGTGTAATAACAAAAACAAAATAAATATTTTCGAACGGAATTCAATTCAAATTTCAATTCACATGCACTACTGAATTCATTTGAGACGATAACAGTGTTACCATATGGAATACTTATGATATTATCATTAGCTTGATTTATATAATCTGCAGTGTTGGCTTCGATTTTGGTAGGCGAAATATGAACCCAATAATTATTTTTTACAACTCTGAAATATTGTGTGGTAAGCCGCCTGTTGGGCTTTATCTTTTGATTTACTCGTACGACAACAAGTAGGTTTTTTATTGCAGATCATCAAAACACAAAACAACTTTAACACCCTATTGACATATATTTCGTTTTACTTGGAAGTCATTATATTACCCTTAGTTAACAAATTTCTGACTAAAATTTTGGTATTATTAAATTTTGTAACATTGAAGACTATTTTTATGGCGAAATGTAGTAAATCTCGATCAATTTAGGTTCATTTTTCTTGTGCAGTAATCTATTATGCTTAAATACTAGTTGGGTAGCCAATAACCTGAACATTACAAATTATATTTATTCCTCATCCTTTTTTAATACTTAATTCTTTTCTTCTCCATACTTTAATCCAAAAGTTACAAAATATGTATTCACCGACTCAAGAAATTTTTTCCTGCTGATGAGACGTCTGTTACAAAGTAAATACACATAAATATCACCCTAAACGAATGACGCCCTCCCGCCGCCCCTGGCGCCTAAACTCTCGACTTAATAACAAGTCCTTATGCAACGAGTGAGTCGAATTTTCGTTACTCTCGCGGAACAGATCCCCAAATTTATATTGGTGTAATTTTTATCCATCCAATTACCTTTCTGTTCTATTCAGCAATTCTGGAACAATATTTCAGGGGATTGAGGAACATAACGGGGGTGGCGGGGCGGCCACCGCCGCCGGCAGCGGCTCAGTTTGAGTAGGACCGAAAACGGTTTGATTTGTTGGCGCCGTTAATTGAAAACCGGGGCCAATTACATAGGCGTCTATGATGCCTTCTTCCTCCTGCGTTGTCGGTTTTTTTCTCGATGCGAGCGGCAGGTATAAAAATATATTTCCTGTAAGTGTTTTGCAATAGATATTTTTTTATTAAGTGCGCAAAATTAGTGTTTTTTTAATGGCGCGTGAGATTGTGAATTTTTGGTCGATACAAAAAATCGTTCGAAAGCTTCATAAAATACTGACAATATTTTGTATCCAAAGTATTTTCCACTATATATATTTATTATTTTTCAATGCATTTCCCAACTAGCAAAATAAATTTTATAAAGATTGTATAAATTGCTGTGAAATAAATATGAAGAACTTCAAATTTATATAACGTGGTTAAATACCTTTACAACGTTGGTAATGTAATACTTTTAAAACAATTTTATACAGCAACTATAAAAACGTTTTGTAGTCTATATTTTGGTATTATTTAAAGAAACATTATATTTTTTAATGAAAAATATTAAAACCAAATCATTTTAAGATTGGTGTATAATGCAGATTCACAATTATTTGTGCTTATATTTAAAAATGGGGTAGCCTATACTCATTGGCGATCATTTTTATGTAAATGGTAGATAGGTATAATACTTACAATATTATCATTTCAACAATCTCGTGTTTAAATTTGATAGTGCCGCAAATTTTATTGATAAACTATAAATATGTTTGTGAGAAAAAAATTATGCGCTATAGTTTAGAACACATTTCCTTTCAAATTATAAAAAATAAATTTAAAAAAATATTAAAATTATGCTTTCTTTAATTTATATTATCATTGTATAATTATATTTAATGATCTTGTTATAAAATAATCTTTCAAAAATAGTAAAATCATGTGTAATTTTTAAGCCTTTCAATAAATTTTACATAATGGCGTCTGTCGCTGATCCGTTCAATATTCATTTAAACATGGCCACTTATAATAAAACGATTTTATTCCACACATTATACTAAAATTAAAGTTAGGCAGAATAACGCATTATAATACTTTTATAATAATTTTAAAGAACTGAATCTTATTTGTTATGTAAAATACTGTAAAAACAATTTTACACAATTACTTTCTTCAGGAACAAACTTATCACAATTATTTGCTCTATAAAATCAAATTGTTCAACAACGTTATTCGATAGTTATAAAATATTCGCTTCTTTTAAAGTTAAAGTTTTGCTAGTTGGGTCATATAAGTTAGCTAGCGTCAATATCAAAAGGGACATGACCGTGAAAATAAGTAGGTAACAGAACTGAGGAAACAAAACTTTTTTCGAAAACTGCTATCAAAAGGCGACATTTTCGTTAAATTTTCAATTGACAAAGTGAGTCCTTTTTGAAACCTACCTGCGAAATACTTTTATGTTCTAGAACGCCAAAATGTTTTCCGTTTTAGATATTATAAAACAAATGTCAAAGTAATTTGCAATTTTTTGGAAACTTATTTATGATTTTATATGAATGAAATAATATACATTTTAAGTAATATAATATTTCAATACAAAACAGCAACTATTATAAACAGGACGATTACAATTTATTTTGCAGTACTCTGTAAATTGAAAATACCGATATTGCAGCGAGTTGAATCATTTTCTTTGGCATTCAGTGCACTTTTTAACACGGAATATTCTGACCATAACGTTTTCGGACATTTTTTGACACTTCACCCTACATCACCCTTTGAATTTGTTGTAGGCAATCTTGTACTGTGTCGACGATTTTTTGGGGATTAATTGTGAAACAGCACATTATGTCGCTTCCAATACTTCCTCTGGTAAATGCTCGACTTTATTTTCCGAGCACATCTTAGAATATGAATATATAATTCTGACACTACTTTTTCAAACAACTGATTTTTATTGTATATTAGGCTCCTATCGTTATGATAGTCACAGCGTCTAAATGGTCTTCATCCAAATGCTTTCAAATAAAAATTAAATTGTAACAACACAAGTGTCGTATTTTATTGCAGTTTTCGAAAAAATATTGTTTGTATTTCGAACGCGAAATGCTTTTGCGTTTTTGAATGGATATTTAATAAGTTCTAAATACAAAAATTACTATATTTCATGATCACGTGTTTTTGTTTCCATTTTTTCACGATAGCGTGTATCGCCGTTAGAAATGGCCAATTTTTGCGTATCAATAACGATTAAAAAAATAGTCATTTTTGACAGTTGGACAAAAAGACTTTTAAATCATTTAAAACAAATTTATAAAGAAATGCAAACCGTTTCTTTATTTTGCAAGTTATGGCGAAGGAGCCAGTTCTAAAAAACAATTTTTTAAAACACATAAAATACCTTCGAACCTATATAGAATGTTATCTAGTTTTTTAATAACTTATACAGGGTGATCACTTTTACGATGCTCAGTAAAGCAATTTCAGAAACTGTAATATATACAGGGTGGCTTAAATTAGGAAAAAGTTGAGCTTTTTAATGCCATTCAATTTTCTAAAAAGAAATAAGAGATATTTTGGTGGTTCCTGAAATATCGATTGAAAACTTTAAAAAGTGCATTTTCTGTTTCCTTTCATAACTTACATTTATTATTATTATTTTTAAAGTAAATGTTATGAAATTTGGAATGTTTGTATTGTCCGACATAAGCTTTCCAATGGAAGTGGGAAAAAAATGTCTAAGCTTACTAGATGCCCAATTCCTTTTTTTTTAATTTTCTTATGGCCGCCATATTTGACATCAAAAAGAGCGAAAAAAGGCGTGTAACACATGTATATTTGGACATTTCTTTCTATACTCGAGGCAATAATTGAGACGTCTTACGTCACGGCTGACGTTACGCAATTGTTTTTATTATCAACATAATTATCGATATTTGATCTCGTTAAAAATAATCATTTTTTGCAATTTAGTGCAATATATAACGCAAACATTTAGTGTATTATATAGTTTTATTACTATCAGTTGTAGTATCTTAAATATGTTGATAAAAATATAATGAATTATTCATTTGTTCGTATGACGTAAGTCGTCTGAATTCTTCACGCGACTATACTTTGTAATTTGTTGTTAATTTTTGTTTTTTTTGTAAATTAAAATGTGACTAAGATTGAATTTGTTTCTTATTTTTTTATACAAAAAAATTAAACAATCAAGCTTATTTACCAAAATAATTATCAAAATCTTTAAGCCCCTATTGGTGGTATTATCATCGCTCAGAAGTCAGCAAAATCTTTGGAAATTCTTTGAAATCGCCCTAAATTCCGTGAAATCTTTATTTTACAAAATCTTATAATTTTGCTTTTTAAATAAAATAGACAGATTGATTTACTGGTTCTGAAATAGAACCCAATATTTTGTTAGTTTGAATTAATACTCCAGTCAAAGAGTACCACATAATTGTTTTAACCAAATAGGCATAATGGCAATGGAAAACTTATGAAGCCAATGGGGGCTGGAATCTCTTTTGTCGAATTTTCTAGGTAAGTTTTAGATGACAAAATGTACCTGTAACACTGGAAAATATATATATATATATATATATATATATATATATATATATATATATATATATATATATATATATATATATATATATATATATATATATTAATGTAAACATTTCAATTACAGAAATAATATTTGATTGAAGAAAAGAAAAACAATTTTATTGATATATCTATTATTTAGGTACGTAAAATCATATTACATACAAACTTTCTACTTTTAATCTCTAATTAAATCAAGGTAGATTTTCTGTTTTTTGTTTTTATATGAGAAATATAATATATTTAATTTACTAATTATAAAAAGAAAGGAAATAATAGGCAAGTACATATAACCATAAAATTATACAGTGATTTAAAATTACATGGCAAAACGCAGACTACATATGGGGAATATTGTTCTTAATAAAAAATGTCTAACAAACATGTCTAGAAATGCTTAATGAAGAATCCTGCGGGTGCAAGTCGTGTCTTTATTTTCAATGGCTTCATTCAACATTCAATTTTAAACAAATAATGTATCTTATAAATTTTACAAGTAACATTTAGTTTTCTAATTAACAATAATACATAACATCTGACCAGTTTCACAGGTGAAAAGTGCATCTGAATAACCTATGAATTAAAATATTAAAAATGGACTTGTTACATTTGAGAGTGATTCAGTTTTCCTGTTTTTATTCGAAAATTAAACGTTCGGTGCAAAATTTGCAGATCGTCAACAACACCTTATTGCATGAAGATCTGTCTGAATACATATGACAAGAAGCTTGCTCTCTAAAAGACCTTATTAAAGGCACATTTAGGTCGAAGTATTATTAACAAGTAAATTTGTACCATTATAGGACAATATTTCTATTATGTTAATTAAAATGGTCAGATATTCCTTAGAAGTTATCAACGAAGTGTCAAATAAATGTAGAAATAAAAAGAGAACTTAGCAAATTGGATATAATAGGGCGAAACTAATTATTACCTTATTTTTAACTACTAGTTGAGG
Source organism: Monochamus alternatus (assembly GCA_037114965.1). NCBI lineage: Eukaryota > Metazoa > Arthropoda > Insecta > Coleoptera > Cerambycidae > Monochamus > Monochamus alternatus. Next base: position 21,831,360 of record CM073430.1, read on the forward strand.
AGAAATTTGATAATAAATATGTAATTATTTACCTATTGTAAGACATATTTCAAAGCGAAATTATAACTTCTTATGCGTTATTGAAATGTTATCATTTGAAAACACAGAAATTGTAATTTCGAACTATATAAATTGACATTTATTTTACTTGGAAGTCATTATATTACTCTTGGATAATAAATTTTTTACTAAAATTTTGGTAGGCATTATAAGATTTTGTAACATTGACTATTTTTATGAAAGTAGCAAATTTGGATCAATGTTAGTTGGGACAATGTTCTCGTAATGATGTTTACAATTATAATAAGAAATAAGCGGCATTTTTCAATGTGTATTTAGAAATCAACAGCAATAATCAATTGGTTAAAACTTATATTTTGTTGCGCTTATGTGACCAAATCATTTGGTTAATGGAATAAAAATGGCTTGATCAATAAGTTTTCTCTGTGTACTTTTCGAGATCCCAATGACCACCGCGTACAAGTCGTCTTGCAACGCCGGTCCGACGCTTCCCGAGATACGTCCACGGGAACCAGCGCCGGAGCGACACGGGCTGTAACGGCGTGAGATGCGAGGCAATTCCCCGTTACAGATCTTATTAGTCGGCGGTATTTAATAAGGAAATGTTGCTAAGTGCGCGGGGCGGATAACGCCGCACTTTACGACTGAGAGAGAACAGAAAAATCTCATCTGCATTATTTACATAAACTGCACACAGTCGCGCCGTTTTTGCGCCATGAATCCCGGCAAGGATGCGAGGATAACGGCGCGCTGCGGGGCTCAGATATCGCGGTAATAATGGAAATAATCGCGGCGAATTAAGAAGTTTTTTAACTCTTCCTCTCGTCCTCGCGGCCGGGCAAACATTAATCAACATTCTTAAATCAGTTTTATTAAAATATGTCGCTGGTAATTATAGATAAAAAGTTTCTAATGTTTATTAGGCCCGCGGCCGTGACTCGCGCGTTTTTAAATCTGCATTAATGGACGCGTTTAATTAATTTCTCGATCCGCTGGGCCGCGGGATGATTCTTGCGTCATTAATTTAGGAAAAAAATCGGAATCCTCTCCGGTATGCGTCGGCAACTCACCAAGCAGACGAGGGATCCAATAACGAACTCAAAGTGTTTCTATTTTATAACAGATACATTGAAATTGTATTAAAAGCAGTTACATGAAATAAGTAGTTAAGTAGAGTAAGTTAAAATCATTACCTTTGTAAATATAATAGACAGGGTTAACTATGACTAAGTACAAATAGGTACTTTAAGAAAGGTTAGAAAAAATAAGAAATAAGTTTATAAACCATTTTTTTTTTTAATTTTCAAAACCATATTAAACTCCTATTTATCGACGCTTCAACAAACAATTAAAGTTAAAATTACGTTAACTTGACCTCTGAATTGGTCAAAAACTTTTCATGACCAATTCCGTATAAGGAAAGTTTACCTATATTCGTTGGCCTTTTTCCTTATGTAGGGAAAAAAACTAAAGTAAGATGGAAGTTAATAATTGGTCGGCAAGAATTTTATTCCAATAATATAATTGGACCTAAAAGAAATACGGACCAATTTTATGTTAAAATTTCAAAATATAAAAGACATGTTTGATTTATACATTCTAACAGCGAACAGGGATAGGAAGAAAAAGAAAGACTATAAGTCAGGCTACTAAACTACAAGTACAGTAGAAGTAGATATACTCGCGTCAAGAATTCAGACGTCTTACGTCACGGCTGACGTTATACATTTGTTTTTACTGTCAACGTAATTTTCGATAGTTGGTCGTGTTAAAAATAATAATTTGTTGCAATTTAGTGCAATATATAATGCAAACTTTTAGTGTAGTATATAGTTTTATTACTATCAGTTGCAGTTTCTTAAATATTTTGATGAAAATATAATGAATTATTCATTTGTTCGTATGACGTAAGTCGTCTGAATTCTTGTCGCGAGTATAGTAGTATATTTATAGATATTTAGATTTTAATATAATAAAGTCTGTATTTTTGGTTTCCATTCATCAAATTATACAACCCAGGAAATTTTTTCGTATAATGTCATGACCAAACTTTCATAAAAATAACGCGCCTTATAAATATACATTTTTACTATTGCTTTTTAATAGTATTACTATACTGAAAAATAACCTAAAATAAAAACTGAATGTACTTCGAGATAAAATGTGTTTAATAATATTTCGTCATAAATGTATTAACTAATATTATCTGTATTAACATAATTTTAATGAGTAATCAATTAGAAATAATGAACAAAACATTTAGTATTTATTACAACATGGCCGCTCAAATAAAATCAACTTTGAAGTCAATTTGTCTGTAAGTTTTAACCTATAGGGCAGATTGCCTATGCCAATGTTGACGTCACAGGAAAATATTAACTTTGTAGTTGAGATTTCCTCCAAATGAAGATATTTTATGGTAATTTATTACCAATAAAATTATTACTAGGTACCTACATATAAAATTCTACTATTGGATTTATTTGCGATTTAAAATTCAAATTTAAGCCAATAATATTATGTATGCGTAATAACAAGAACAAAATAAATATTTTCGAACGGAATTCAATTCGAATTTCAATTCACGCGCACTACTGAATTCATCTGACACGATAACAGTCACAAGGATACTTATATATGAAGTGTTTATCGATATATTGTCATTAGATTGATGTACACAATATGCAGTGTTGGCTTAAATTCGTTTTTTTACAACTCTGTAATATTGTGTAGGGCTTGGTTTTCACTGCAGATCGCCAAAACACAAAATAATTTCTACGCGCTATTACATGAAGATCTGTCGGAATACATATAAGAAGCTTGTTTCCTAAAAAACCTTTATAAGACACACTTACGTCGAAGTATTATTATTAAGTAAATTTATACCATAATATAGAACAATATTTTTATTAGGTTAATTGGAATGATTAAATATTCTATAGAAATTATCAACCAAGTTGAAAATAGGTTGATATTGTAATAAAAATAGAACTTAACCAATTGAAGGATTTAATAGGGCAAAATAACTAGTTATTACCTTATTTTTATCTACTAGTTGAAGACAAAATAAGTTTTACAATTTTGTAATAAATATGTAAAAATTTACCTATTGTAATAATTTAAAAAAATCCTTGGTATGATATACTAATATTAATGTCACATACAGCAGATAATAAATTGTAATTAGATGTTATACACTGGAGATTTTAACATAAGGTTAATTTTGGGAAGTTCACAATAAATAAGACGGACGCAGTAATAAAATAAATAAATTGATAAAGTATATAAGGAGTCCAGAATATGAGTGCAAAGGGTTTCTATATCTGCCGATATACAACAAAAACTCTTATAAAAAAAATGTCTGAAAGGAATAGTTTTTTCTCGTTGAAAAAAAAAACGACACCTTCAGGGAATATATCAGTGCCGCATGTGTTTAAATCGTACCCTATATACACAATATGTACCTATTAATGACTATTTTAACAGTTCCACTAATAATTTAAGGTAATGCATACAACGATACGATTCAATTTGATCTTTTTCTTCTATTTGTTTATAGTGTAAATAAGGATGACATGGATTTTAAAAGAGTATCGCCATCTATCATTTTCACTCCTAAATTTGACTGGTTGACTAACTATGTTATATATATATAACATATATATATATAAAGAAGAGTATCATTTAATAAATAAATAATAAAATTTGTTATTATCATATTTACTGAAGAAGACAACGATATGTCTATCGAAACATCAAAAAAGGTAGTTCGGAACTTTATTATTATCCTTCTTTTTTCCATCTCTTCTTCTTTTTGTTATTCATTGATATACACAAACTAAATCAGTTAATTGTTATTGATATTATTAATAGTGGTGTTACCGATGGACATTTACCGACATATTGAAAATATTTCAAAGTTAGAGGTATTTAAGTATCGTATCGTCGGTTTCGGTAAATCTGGAATAGTCCACGCTCGAGGCAGGCGCTTATTGTACGCCCAGTAATCTGCTGATTAGGAAATGGGTAATAGATGTAAAGTGCCATCTTGCGCAAAGCAGAGCCTGGCTTATATCGTCAGCGGCCCTAACTCCTGATGCTTCCACATGCACGGGACGGCGTATACGCGGAGCTAAGCTCGCTGGAGATGCCGCCCTTTGATGTGGAACCGGGGATGAAGACCGGACAGCTGCGGTCACCTCATTTCTGAATTACAAACGGAATTATTGCAAGTGACTTACCTGCGATTGTCAAGTCTCATTACTATTTCCTCGCTCGGCAATTCCGGAATAGCGGCCCAAGCCCGCCGGCTTTGATGGTTTTCATCACTTATTCATACGAGCTTCAAGTGTGTTTGTTAGGAGTAAGTCGCCAGATCGGCCCTTTCAACGTTTATCTAATTAGACAGGTTAATTATTGAAGTCACATAATGTCTGTCCGTCGTGAAAGTTAACAAGAAGAATTATTTTTCTCTCAAAATGAAAAATATAACACTCATTTTATTTTGTTATAATACTACTAGCATTCAACAATGGCCGGAATCCAAGTAATCACAAACGTAGACAGCCAAACTTTTTCATATGTTGGCAATCCTGACTCAAAATGCAGTTAAACAAAGAGAATTATCCATTGCAGTATGTACCGGTTTTACATTTTTTACAAACATTGGGCTTGATAATTTTGTCAGCCAACAAAATACAGAATGAATATTTACAATTGATATTAATATCGCAATTTTTTAAAGCAGTGAAGTTGAGATTGATACAACTACCGACTGGAATAAATACTTGCTCCAAAACGTTAGAAATAATGTTTAATTATGTGAACTATTACCACCTTAGAACGCCCAAAATGTATCAAATGAAGCCCTTTTACCTAATATATTTTTTGAAGTTTCAATTTTATTTTTATTTGACTGCTCGATATAGCCTTCCACAGCACAGTCAGAGCGGTAATCACGATTTTTAATACTGACAAATCAGCACCTACTTCAGTAAGATCTTCAAAAACTGTATCCAGTATACTCGTGCATTTTCAATTCCAAGAAACTCTACTACCTTTTGTGGCAATTTAGATAATGTAATGAAACCTACAGGCTGCACTGTGACTTTTTTGGTTTATTATTTATTGCATTTATTATTTAGCATTCATTTATATTTTAAAAAGGCCTTCACCTGATGAAATTTAGAAAAAATAAACGTACCGTAGTAACGAAAATATTTTTTTTTGTTTTTCACATTTTCTTAAGCTGTGAATAATGAGACCATTATGATGAAACCTCGCACTGTTTTAATTTTTCACGTATGCCATGATTATTTTGTCATTTACCTTGCTCGTTTTTTGTTGCGCTATTTCCAGAAATTAATGTACTCTTTCTAATAAAGTAAATTAGACTTCTTCGCAGTTACTTTGCATAAAGCCCTTTGTGCTTGTAAAAATACATCGTCAGGTACATAATTTGATAATATTGAATCTTGTTATTTTCAGACACTTTTACTTTCAAACAACTCAAGACAAAAATATTGAAATAATTAGTTGTAGTGTATCCAAGCAACATTAATAGAATCTCACAGATCACTCAGTTGGCTCATTAGTTCTAAATTAGTTAGCGAGTATAAAATTACGTCAAATAATAATCTGCCACAGTTGTATAAAATATTGTATACGCCACGTGAATTAAATGGATATATTTAAAGTTATTTGATTTACGTCAAACAATTACATTATTTATTTGATTCCGAAGATGGTTACACTCATCAACATTAGAAATCGAAGAAAAAAGTCATTAGCATAGAATTTATGATAATTAAGGTAAATCTCAATGTCGCTGATATAAATAAAAATTAGAAGAGGTCACATATTACAACCCTGGGTTACTCCAGAAGTAATAAAGTACTGACTATCCTTAAATCCGTTAAATCGTCTAATGTAAACAGCTAGATAAAAATGTGTAAAAAAAAGCTTTAACAAATTGTCACAAAAACTGAATCCTTGAAGTTTATGTAAAACAACCTTAAGATCGATGTGACCAAAGGCCTTCCATAAATCGGTGTATATGAACGAGTGTATCTTCCTAACCTTGTTCATTAATAACTTTAGAAACCAACCGTGTGAAACATAAGATTTGTTGTACCTAGTTAATCTTTTTTCTATAACTCCTAGTTGACCTAATGATATAGGAAAATTTATCTCAAAAGCCTTTGTAAAATTACATAATAAGGTAATGTACATACCTATATTGTTTTATATCATATGGATCTCCATTCTTATGGACTGAGCAAACACTTTCCATGCCCTAGGAAAAAAATCCTTATTATGTCGAAGATTAAATACAATATCTAGTGGGTAAGCTAAAGTATGACAACAGCCTCGCAACAAAGCAAGTAGAAATTTAGAGTGGACGAGATGTTAACTTATTCATCGTAGAATATATATATTATATTTTCCACATCAAATAGTTCTGAAACAAGCCTAGGCATTGAAAAAAGTAGGTGGGATAGAGAATATCATCTCCCGTCGGACAAGAATCTCCTGCTACAAATCTAACTACTCGAGAAGATCCTCCAATCAATATACGATACGACGCTAGTGGCATGCATCATCCTCCAGATGATGTGCTTCGGGAACATGGTGAAGGAGAAGGAGGGGAAGGGGGACGAGCGGTCGCTGATGGCGCGGTGCCATATTTCCACTGACCTCTGAAACTGATGCCTTTAATCGAAACCTGCCGTCACAAATCAAGCAGAGCTTTGACAGTGTCATTAAGAATGGCCGGCCTGTCAGCCATACTTCATGCCGGCCAGACTTATCGGCTGGTATCAGTGGGTCCTTTACTTTTATGTCTTTGCAGAGACGGACTTGGCTGTGTTTGCCTCAACTCACAAGGAGTTTTTTTCCAGTAGGAACAACGTCACAGCTTTCCCTTAGAGTTTCATTTTAGTGAAAATCGTTTGACAGTTTTATTGGTCAATAAAACATGTACATTTTTAATCACATGTAAATAATTGGTCAATTATATCTTTGTCACACTGATAACATCTGAAAGTGCTGTAATCAGTTGCTAACTTACCGAGTACCTTTGGATTTAAAGTTTAATTTCAATTAAATTTTTAAATTGATACATTGGCGAAAAAAGTTTGACTATTGAAATTACAATCATTCCAAATTTGACTATTATTATGTGTGAAATAAATTTTCTGTAGTAGAATCAAATAATTTAATTTCAGCAATAATTGAAAGTGTGTTTACTAGCTATAACTTTAGTAAATAAGTGCATTTGAATGTCTGGGTTATATAGTGGGAAATGATACATATGTTTTCCTAAACAAAAAAAAATGGAGTTGATTTTTAGGAAAGCGCGTATTAAAAAAATTAATTGCAACAAAATCATACACTGCAATCCGTGCAAGTCAGGACCGTCCTTAGATTCTATTGAGGACAAATGTGAAATAGATAATCCCAAATTTGAAAAATAGATAAATATTGATAAAACTTTCTACTCTCATTTTTCATTTTTTAAATAAAAAGATATATAGTTATAATTTGTCATAAAAAAATAAGAAACTAAGATTACTAAGGACTTTCATCTATCCCCATCAATACTGCTGTAAAAATTTTTTGAAATAATATTGTTATCTTGGGCGAACACCGAGAAAAAAACTGTTAAATTTACTCACACTTACACTGTTAGATTAGCAGATTTTTACGGTTATATATGGCGAACTGAAAAACTAGTTCACTTAACCTTCAAAAAATGTCAACAAATATTTGTTAATTCAATATTCCATTATTATTTTAGTTTAACGTAAAAGTGTTGGTTAGGGTTACCTAAAAATGTATTTATTTAATAGACTATGTTGATTCGAAAAAGTTAAATTTTGTGTTGGTCTTAACAGTTCTTAAATGTTATAGTACGCACCAATATTTTTTGCACGATAAATGACGTTGGATGCGCGAGACGGACAGGGATTATCTTTCTTGAAGTCTTTACCATCATTTCGCTGTAGTATCGGACAGCCGGACGCCTTGTAGAGGTGAGCCGATGGGCCCCTTTCTCCACTCAGCCCCGACTGCGTTTGCGGCCAGTGCCGATGACTTTACTAGGAGCCGTCTTCCTATCTCCTATCCTGGCAAACCCCGTCGGCAAGAGTTTATCTTTAATGCTTTACAGGGTACGCGAAATCTAACAAGCTGTAGCTTGTTAGATTTTGCGGTCATTAGCTACTCAGATGTCAGACAGAGCACATGCAGTACAAATAACGCCAATGGCTTTCACTGGCCATCAAAAATTATTTTCAAGTAAAAGTCTAGATATCTAAATCAACATCTTATAGTGTTAAAGTAAAATAGTTTAGACTTCAAATAATTTTTTTTTTTTTTGGTTACAGAGAATTAATTAGAAATGTTTAATTTAATAATTTGACAGCGTTAGGTCAAACAAAATAACAGTTCATTTAATATCAGTGTAATTTTATGTCGAACAATAATGAAAATAAAAACAATAAAAAAAGAATAACACGTAGATGGAACAAATTATGAAGCTGATCAAACATAAGAAATCGTTCAATTAAGTAAAGTCAACTTTTTTTGTGTTAGTTTTAATAGTCAGCGTAATTTTATTTCAGTCATCTTTGTTTTATTTCAAGAAAAATGTTCTTGCGTCAACAATCAAAAAGTTGACATCAAGAAAAATCTAATGACAAAAATGTTATCGCAATTGACCATCTCCGTGATGAAATATGCTTGTATACTTTGTCGATGATGTCTGCATCTTTTTAGCATATTCTTATCTTAATCTTCTTATTTTTAATTCGGCAGAATGAGAGGAGAAGTATTATTTATAATAAATTTAATGTAGGTACCTCAAATCTCTTCAGTTTTTAAATAATTCAGTCAATTAAAATCATAAAATTATTAATTATTATTAATTAATAATTTGTTATAATTATTATTTGTTACCTATAACAATAAACAACTTTTTAAGGAACACGAATAAAATACAGTATTCTCGACTATAACCATTATAAAGGATGCAATTGTAAAAAAATTTAATAGTATGACCGTTGTTAGGTAGATACAAAGTATTGTTGGTAATATTATTAGATTAACTTGGAGTACTTCTAAAAGTATTCACTATGTTCTGATGATGTTCGGCACTAAGATGTAAATATGGTTTCATTGAGTTCCATGTCCAGTAATTTTCATAGCTTGTTGTTCACTTACGTCAGATTGTAGTAACTAACTAACTAACTGCAGTGGCACGATTAGAGTGATTTGTTATTTTTGGTGTCTAATCCTAACTTTTCTTCAGACAGTTTTGTACATTTTGATATTGTATTAATACCAATAGGGCAATTTTTATTTTTCCACTTGCCATTTACCGTCAGAAAAAGTCTGCCATTGGTAAAAATTCCCTGTTTAGATATAAGTTTCCGGTATAATCTCATAGGACACATTTCAGAATGCTAAACAGTCTTTGTTGTCATAGTCTCTTCCTTAAAAACATGTAACATAGAAAAAGATGCTTCGTTAATTCTCCAAGCTAGTTCTACTGCAGCTATGTGAAAAATCTTTTGTTGGAGTCCCTCTGGTGTGTCTTCATTCCACTGTAAGCACATATTTCTATATTCGTTTGAAGTCATAGTGACATAACTCATTTTCCTTTTCTTGGGTTTGTTTGCAACAATGTTCTCTTACTATCACGAGTCGCCCTCACGAACTTGAAGATTGTATCTTTGAAGGGATCAATATGTCTCTGATACTGACAAAAACATTTTTCTTGAACTAATTTTGCAATGTTCCATATGGTTTTAATAACACTCTCTACTATCAATACAATGAACTTTCCGCATATTGAATCTCCAGTCTTTTAGAATAAATGCTAGTTTTTTGTTACTATTTTCTATACTTATCTACTTTGTAGTTGCGTTCAATAAAAAACGTAATAAATTGTATCCATATATAAGATTTAATTTTTTTTGTTTTCTTGGGTATATCTTCATCAATACGACCCACTTTGACGTCTGCAGCAACAATTATTTTTTGTCAAACTGTCAAACTTTGCAATATATATCCATAGTTACGTCGTTGAAAACACAAACCTGATAGACCAATCGGAATTGAAAGAGAGCTGGTATGTCCGCGATAATACAAGCTGTCTTTGGTTTGTGATTACTCAGATTATGTGAAAATTTTAAGATGAGTGAAATAGTCAGTGCTATAACTTCCGCACAATATAGTATGTTTGTATGAACATTTCTTCATTAAATTGAACCTACTTATCTTGTCAAAGTTTGTAAACAGCATTTTTTTCAACGGCGCGAGACCGACAACAGTTCCAGTACGAATCTGTGCCTGTTAAGCGCGGGCCAAGAAATCATCCGTGTAAAAGATGGCTGGTAGAGCCGTAAATTTCCGTATTTCAGTCGGGCGAATGATTTTCAGCGGTGATGGACGACTGAAATTTAGCCAAACTCCAGCCGCCTCGGCCTGATAAGTGGCGTCAATATTAAACATGATTTCTTGTTTCTTACGTTGGCGCCTTATTGCGCCCATACATCACACTTATTTAGGCATCCCGCGAGTCGCGTTTATCTGGAAATATTGTAGAGAAAAGGCAAGGAATCCGGGGGGGAACTATTTATGGTCGTGCGCTCCCGTTCAGGTTCACAGAAAGTGAAAAAGATAAAGTTACTAAATGTATCCCCTTCTTCTGAAATATAAATTTATTTCGTGTTTTTATGCTACATTTTATATTGTAACAAGAATTAGTTTTTTTATAAATAAAATTTTACATAGTGTTTCCGAATTAAAATACACAATAATTGTCATTAAGGAAATACACAATAATTGTGGTATAAAATGTCATATTTTAACAAAATTAAGAAACAGAAAATTTCTTAACATTTTTAGACCCTGTTGTGTAACGTAGTAATTTCAAGGGTGCCGCCTAACGTATTTTACTCTTAAATAGAATCGGTTAGAAAGTGTTGAAATACGCTAGAAAGGTAACATAATTTCTAATAGGTTTTCTAAATAAGCCATAAAATACGTAATCATTCATGCATTTATTGTAATATATCTTCACATAATTTTTATACTGAGTATAAGTTGAAGTAAATATGGAAAATGAAAACTAACAAAGGGCAAATTTGCCCGTTAAAAAAATAGTATCCTCATTTCGGATAGGGTATCCGAAATTAGGTCAACCATTTAGACAAAAATCATGTTTTCCCTTTATCTGTGGGCATATTTCTCTATGTAATAAAATTATTATCTATTATAATTTAAAAAGTTTTAGGTTTCCTGATTTAGATATTGGGCGCATTTTGGTATCCGAAATTAGGAGCAAATCTAGTTTTAACTTAAATTACTTATTTTGTGAAACTATGGGAGAAATAACTATTCGTCATAAATATACAACTATTATATCCTATGCTTATGGAACAATCTATCCAATATTTTAAAATGTGAATAATATCAAAAACACCACTCACAAAATATCACACATAAAAATTTTTCTGTTACTCCGCTGCGCAAAAGAATTTGACAGTTCACTTATCGGAATACAACTATTTATCACATAATATTATTAATATGTAACTAAATATACACAACAGTAATGAAATTGCCTCTAATATAGCGATAATTTTCCAGATATATGGGTATCCGAAAATGGGAACCTGTCTGAAATTAGGCTAGTTTTCCCTAATAATAAAACAAAAAAACTGCTTACCAGAAACTGATATTAAATTACTATACTGAAACTGCACGAAATTATTTCCAGAAGTTAGTTAGCACGCTTCTAACCGACAGCAAAAATATCTCACATTCCTGGCATGCTTCACGCGTCTAATTTCATCTGCTGCAACAAATATGGGCGAAAATAATATGAAAATCGGCAACGTCAAAAATTAACGTTCGATTCACATAACACACACGATACCTGATACAGATAAATGTTAAATAAACCAACGCAAATCAATCTACGTTGGACGAGACACGTCCGCACTGACGCTGTTAAATACAATGAACACACATGCCAGAGATTGCCCATTGAAAAATGTTAATAACACGCTAATCAGAAACACTCTGTATTAATATACCTATTAACGGATGGTTTACAGTAGGCAATGGAACTCATAAAAGGAAATATTGTAAAATATTTATTAATGATTGTTATTAGTTTGACAAACATAATTTTTACTATTCAAATCTTTCTTCTAAATAATATCTGGCTGTAAACAGTTATCTCAAATTCAGCGGTTTGCGTTTGAAGCATATTCTTGTACACTCCACTTGAATTGACTTGAAAAGCAAATCTCGAGCATGCAAATCAGGGAACTTTACATGCCAGTGTATATCACCAAACCATGATATCAGATCAGGGAAAATACGCCGTAAGGTATTCATAGGCTGACTGAACATCAGTAGATATGTACAGTAACACCATCTTGTTGTGAAAAATATGTTGTGCAGATCAAGTTTTCTTGCTTTAAGCACAAAGAAGTTTGCCCTTATACTAACGTACAGACCGAGTGTATCACATCTTGATTTGGCATCAACTCCTAGAATTTTGTGGACTATATTATTATTTGATCAAACCTTTATCTAGCGAAGTACAAAAAAGTGACACTTACCAACGCTACCGCCTGCTATCTTGTACTTAAGAGTTAAGGGAAAAACCGGTCGCTAAGTTTACTAAAACCGTAATTTTTAAATGAATTCGCGTGGATATCAATTAAATTTTATAACATGACAACTAGCTTTTGATGACACAACAGCGTTTGGTAATTAACAGGGGAAAATAAGGTTTAACGACAATGCAAAATTTGGATATTAAAATATTAATTCTGTATCTATTAGCTCCTTGCTATGGTCATTAGTACGTGCACATCTACTGGATTTATCTCAGCATGGTATCTAAAGGTTTATTTATTCACATAACTGTCAAGACGAAAACAAGCCTCATTGGTCATGACAAAGTATACAGTACATTTTCATGGGCGTTAAACATTTCTAAACGCTGTTCAGGAAATTAAAATAGTACATTATACTATAAGGGAGAGAAATGCGTTATTTTGGCAGAGGTGCAATTTGAAGCCCGAGGGCTACAATGCACCGAGGACAAAATAGCATCTCTCCCGAATGTTATATACTATTTTTTCCACGGTCTCATTAACTTAGAAACACATATTTTGTCATTATGAAGTAAGTAGCACCAGAATTATTGTATTCGGATTTGGGCATTTATTTAGTAGTCGTTGAGTTAGTCATAACTACAAAACAAACAAACAAAAAGAATTGTCAAATTAAGGTGCTAGTTTGGTTTAGTTTAAAGTTTGTTTAGTGCACAATGAATAATTGTGAGTCGGAAGAGATTGTAGAGGCTGCAAATATTGCAATAAGCAATTTGCTGCTTACGAAGTCAAGATCTTTATACGATATAGCCTACAATCGGTTCAAAAAGTGGTGGGCCGAGAAAAATGTTCAAGTATACAGCGAAAATGTTTTGTTGGCATACTTCAGTGAAAATACAAAGAATTCCAAGTCTTCCACATTATGGGCGCAATATTCTATGGTTAAGTCATGCTTGCTAATTTACGACAACATAGATATAAGCAAATTCCCCAAGCTGATCGCATTTTTGAAAAGAACCGGTATTATTGACAAAGGGTGAAATCGACCATTTTCTATCAAGTGCAGATGACAAAGAATTCTTAATGATTAAGGTAAGATTAGTTTTGTTGTTAGGTATTTCAATTATTAAGTATTTTGATTTTTTATAGGTTGGATTAATTCTGGGGATTGTCGGAGCTTGTCGAACTGATGAACTAGTCAATTTAACTGTAGATGATATTGATGATGTAGACTCTTCCTTGATTGTAAAAATTCCAAACACTAAGACAAAGATTCCACGAACCTTTCTGGTTACAGATGTGGGAAATATGCTTGAATTGTTTCGAAAATACCTGTCCCTTCGTCCTCCCCACGTCAAGCATAAGCGCCTTTTTTTGTACTACAAAGCAGGAAAACGTAGTTCGTAGCCAGTTGGCAAGAATACCATGGGAAAAATTCCGAGTGTAGTAGCTTCGTATTTAAAATTACCTAATGCTGCATGTTATACTGGTCACTGCTTATGAAGATCTTCAGCGACATTACTGGCAGATGCTGGTGTGAATATCACGACAATAAAGCGTGATGCTGGTTGGAAATCAACGACAGTCGCTAAGGGTTATGTCGAGAACTCCATTGAAAATAAGATACCAAAATTGCTAATTAGGTTTTAGTAGGTACCACTACTAGCGCAATCACAAAAACTGTAAATGTAACCGAAAGTAATATTCCTTCTAATATTAATTTTGAAAATTGTACAAATGTAACATTTAATTTAAATGTCAAAAATTAATTTCAATGTTATATTTTTTTTGCATGTAAAACGTTCTCCATAATGTAAACTCCCTTAGGAGCATTATACTCCCTTGGGAATAAACGACTACTTCTGTTTTAATTTTGATGTCATAGAAACTGATTTCTACTCCCGACCGTGGAAAAACGTGCTTTTTTATACTGACTTTTTAGTTTTTGAGCGAGGTTGCTTAACTTTTATAAGGTCGTCAAAAATGTATTCGACGTGTTCGAAACTTAATATTGCATGTTCAATATTGTCAACAGTATAAATTGAAGGAGTAGTAACGTGATAACTCAAGGAAAGGCAATACTTAAAATCCAAAAAATACATACACTACAGAACATGTTTTTGATGATGACATGTCTATGTCACTTGCATCGCTATGTTAAACTACTGTTAGCAAGACATCTAACTGACTATATTAGCAATAATAAATATGTTTATCAGTCAACAATTTCACTGCAATTTCTTTATCTACTTACTTTCGACAAACCCGTGTCGTGTAAGTTTAACAATATGTGAATTACATGATTCGTTTAGCTGGCCAGGATCTTATGAGGAAGTAAAAACGTCTCCATTACGTCTCATTTGAGGGAAATCCGTATCAGCGTCACCTGAGCTCGTTGCTCGCTCCGTGCGTGTTAAGGAAAAAAGACGACCCGAGACAGTTGCAGTAACATCATATTTATGTTGTAATTAGAGGGTTGGTAGTACTGGCAGTTGTGTCGTGTGCTAAGAACAAACGACTCCGTGAAATAATTTCCTGAGCAATTCCAGCAGGGCTCTGCAGTGGCCGCTAACACTGGTAGTCGCAGGAGACGATCCGTTAGTTCGGTCGGTACAAAGTAATTTTCGGCTGGGCACAGTTTTCCTCAAGCGATATTTTTTAGCCGAAATTGCAAATAAAATTTGTAAAAAAGTAAAAATGAATTAAATTGCGGTAAATTTCAAAACTAACATATTTATAACTAAAATTTCTTCATGTTAGTACTTTCCTATGTTTACCTTACACATTTGTAATATATTGCCACATTCTTATTCAAATACTTATTACGATTCGTAGTTGAGCCGTTTTATTAATCATTTGAGTATTACAAAAGAAATATATATATATATATATATATATATATATATATATATATATATTTTGAGTCAATAAAGATATTTGAATTAATAACATTATCATAGTCGATTCCTACGTACATAATCATCCATATATTGGAATATGTTAAGCTGTTCTAAAGAATTGGCTTCCATTAAAATTGTCTCCATGTCCATTTTGTTAGAAAATGTAAACGTATAAAACTAACGCTAGCTAATTACTCTGATTTAAACAATACTTTGCAGCCTACTCTGAGTAGACTGAAATCAAACAAAATTTTGGCAACTTCTGGTGTCCCGCAGGGTTCTATACTGGATCCTTTTTTATTTAAATTCTTATTAATGATATTGCGAATAATCTGGATGTGCATTGTTTGCTATTTGTAAATGATATGAAATTTTATTAGCGAGTAGATACCTTAAATAATTGTCACAATCCAGAATAACTTAAATAAAATCCATAAATGATGTTTAAAAAATTACCTTCTGATAAATGTTGTATTACTTAATATCATCAAATGAATTCTGCCTTTGTCTCTTGCTCGTCCTAGTTACGTTTGTGATTTCGGTGTGTACTTTGACCACAACTTATCCTTTGCTGAACATGTTAAAACAGTAGTATAACTGCTTGTAAAAATCTAGGTTTCGTCATAAGAAATTCGCGATATTTCTAAGAAGAGCATAGTTTATTTACACTTTATAACTCGTTTGTAAAGTCTAAACACCAATATGCCAGTTTAATTTGATATCTAGGGTATATTACTTGCAAATGTGCAGATAAAGTTTCTAAAATTTATTTGTTACAAACAAGATAACAGTCGCCTTTATATAGGGATGGATGTCTCAGAATAATCTTCTTAAAAGATCTTTACTTAGCGTAATAGATTGTCGGAAGCAACCATCTATATTATTTTTATTCAAAATAATTCGATCTAGTAACACATTTTATCCGTTCCACGCACTAAATTATTAAAATAATTCCTATGTTTTGTTATGTGTACTAATCATACTCGTAACATGCAGAATAGTCTTGCCATATTTTCTGGTACTGAGAAAAATATTGTTTTAGTGATTATGTAATTTATTAGGTTTAAGTTCCATCCAAAACCATTACTTTCTAAATGTGCTTCCGTCCATTTGTATTTTTATTTGTTATGTATATGTTATTTTTGTGAGTTTTAATTACACTGTATTTTCTTCTGTAATTAGCCTTAAGACTATTGGTTATGTACTCAATAAATATATAAATAAAATAAATACACATAGTGTTCTTCTTCTTTAAATCGACGACATAACTATTTGAGAAAAACCACCCACCACATCTATCCATTATCTTAGTCATTTAATTGAACTTTTATTCACTTACAGCGACCAAATGTAAGATTAAGTTTATTTAGACAAATGCGTTTTCTGAAAGATACTCATCACATTTAACTGTTTATTATTCGTTCGTCAAATTTAGGTAGAGCGCCCGAACTACAACCGCCCCATGGTCCATTCGTAACAATTTAGTCCAGCTGGCACATGATATTACGGGGCATCACATATTTATGGGCCGACCGGGCACCACAGCTAGCCTATACTTTACCTTAGTTTTGGTCTGGTCAACTAAGTAATTATGCCCCGCAGCTCCCGAGACAACTGAGACTGTTTAGTTAACGGACGGATTTCTCTTTAATTCCGGATCAGGGTTGTTTGTAATGGTGAGACGGGACCGACATCTTGCCTGTCTCTTTTATTTCAAGCAACCTTTTAGGCTATCACTGCTTTCTAATTTATTTGTCCGCTACATGTACCATAAAAAATTAATTCACTTGTAAAGATATTGTTTATATGTGTTTCGGTAAGCTGAAGGTGTTATACATGTATAAAGATATATTAAATAGGGATGTTAAACTTAGACTTACGCATAGCTTGATTTTATCTATTTTAACTTATTGTGATATTGTTTTTTTGTCCACATTATTGGCACACGACAAGTATAGTATGCAGAAGTTGCAAAATGCCTGTATCAGATTTTGTTATAATTTAAGAAAGTTTGACCACATCTCTGAGGCTTTTAAAAATTCACTTTGAATGAACGTTTTCAAATTCATTTAGTTTGTCTTGTTTTTACAGTGTTAAAATTTGAAATGCCTGTATATATTTATAAAAAAATAATTAAAGGTTCCACAATTCATCATAGGCCTACTCGCCATCGTGATTTACTATCCATGCCAATACATCATTCTGCTATGTTTCAACGCAGCTTCAGCTACAATTCTGTTAAATTTTATAATTTGTTGCCTAGGAATATTAGGGACACCATCAGTCTTTTACCCATTTTTAACAACTCTGAATATTTACAAACTGAAAAGGATAAATTTATAAAGTAAACTAGTGGTATGATTATTATATCTAATACCTTCTTTATAATAAAATATGGCACATCATCATAACCAGAGGAATACTTGTTTTTAAGTTTTCTTATGAGAAAATTATAAATCTATTTATAAATTTCCTATTGTAGCTATTATTTGATTTAATTTGTGAAATTTGATTTATGATATTAATGGGTACATTTTTAAAATAAATGTTGGAATATTTACAACATTGCCAGTTTCTCTAAATTTAGATTCTACCTTGCTGACTGTTGATTGACTGATAGGGCGATCTGGATATTTTTCATTAAATAAATCGCAAACTTCCTGCTGAGTTCTAGTCATATTCCCGCATCCGAGAGGAATTAAAATTTCAATTCTTTGAGTAACAGTTAAATGTGCCATAATACTTTAAATTGAATAATAATTTCTATGTCGCTTAAGTAATAAGTATTGTACTTATTAGAAAGTCGGTGTGACAATGACACTTTGCAAAGATTTTCACCTACGTGATCCATAAAAGAACTATGGAATTCGAAAAACTAAACTTGATAACGTTTTTGCTTTATTTTAATTGATTTACGTTTTCTAACATTCAATCGTCATTTACTCGAAAACTTTCCTATGTAAGAGGGCAAAATTTTAGTACTGTCTGATAGAGAATTAAACGATCTTTCAGAATCAAGGAAAAAAATATGGTGTTGCCATTTAAAAAAAAATCGATGACGTCATTACTTCAAAACAAATGACATTTGAAAATCGCATTTTACGCTAAAATATGTATTTTTTAAATTAAAAATCGACCTGTTCGAGGATTTTTCCCAAAAAATAATTGTTTCGTTTTCCATACTTTTGGCGCATACTGTATACATGCAGAGAAGTCAACTTTAGTACTCCTTTGACTGTTGCAGATTCTTTATTACTTCCTACTATTGTCTTCCGTCTTCTTCTTGTGTTTTCAATTGTTATCCAGTCATTTTTATTTACTTAATTAATATTTTTATTCAATTTATTCTCAGTTTCCACGCGCATTACTCCCATGGCAACATCTTGTTTTGTAAACAACGGATTCTTTTGTTTACCTTTTTTAATAGAAGTAGCGTCACTGGTTTTATTAGGCCGGCTATCTACCTCCTTTTTATTTGTAAGTGAAAACTGTTTTTCAGTAACTGTACTTTTTATTTTATCTGATATCTGACCTTCACTAACTTTAGATTGATTTACGTTATTTAGTATCTGTATATGTTTATTCAACAATTCAATCTTCTCCCGCAATTCCTGGATAATTATATCCTTTTGTTTGATAACGTAACTAAAAATGTTATTCACATATACCTACCTACAGCTTCACACCAAACCATCTCACTGTTTGTAACAAACTTTACATTATTGCTTAGTTTCGCACGGTTTAAGTGATAGCTGTTGTCACAAATTTTGCACTTTATGCCACTTATTACATTTGGTTTGCAACGTTTACAGCTAGTAGTGCCAGAAGAACAACCTTTTGCGAATTAAGTATGTACCGAACGAGAACGTTGTAAATAACTTAATACATTTATAAAATCGAACGACGTTTATTCAAGTAAGCGGTACAGAGGTATAGTTCACACTAAAGCTAAGCTGAATCTGGAACTCTATATATATGGAAATAAATGCAAGTCTAAGCAGTAGATAAAATGACTAACATTGTAACTATATGTTACAGCAAAGAAATAGAATACAGGCAAAATATATATATGGTACAAAAAGGAGTATATGTATAATTCCTCCCGTCGTAGAGGGAGCTCACGGGGTGAAGCGACCAGGGTCCTAGTGGGCGGTAGTCACTTCTTCTGGGGTTGAGACATCTAGGGCGGCGAAGTCCTCATCTGAACGGCTCAGGGGTGCTTCTCTATTCTGATGCTCATCTTCACGGAGGGTAATAAGGAAACAGCAGGGAGTCGCTGTTCCTGGTGTGGTGACTGGAGATCATCGGAGTAATCGTGATTCCAGTCGTTGAATTTATAATATTCCTGGTGTTTCAGGGTTTTCCTGGGACGTCGTCCTCTCATTTGGGTTTGACCTTCGTAGGAAAATTCTAGGTATTGCTATTTTTGTAATTGAATCTCTTTTCTTGAAAATAATATATATTATTAATATTAAAATTATGAGTATGATAATATGGATGAAATAGTGTGGTTGTTGATATGGATCTCGGTCAAACAGTTCCAGGGGTTGGATCTTATATTTGGGATATACTCTACGCTAAACTACTCAGTTCATCTAGCTGTATATCACGGTGAGTTGTGAATTATATGAGTAACGAATTTTGAATTTGATATATGGAATTTCTTTAAATTTTGAATGTAGTACAGTCGATAGGATTCTGTCACTGCAGTGAATTCGGGCAGTTGTCTCTGTTCGTGTCCTTCCATGGGTACAGGCCTGGTATTTGGGTAAATTCCTCCTTTGAAGATATCTTGTTGATTCTTAAGTAAGTGGGTTGAGGTAGGAATATGTAGGTATTGATTCAAGGGTACAGGTAAAATTTGTAGGTAATTGAAACATGGGAATTTAAAAGTTGATATAAAGTTTATAATTTTGAACATATGTTTTGAATGATAAATGTATTATGAATTTTGATGAAAAAGGTTAAGTAACTTAATTGTTCCTTTAATTTAGTTTACTAGTTAAATTGATTTCTAAATTTTCTAATTTATTTTCTATTTGTTCTCTGTTTTGATTGTTCATGAGGCCAAAGAGTTTTATTATATCTTGTATTGATAAGATTTAGAATTCTTCTACAAGTCAGATTTCGAATAGTGTTTGATGAGTTTAAGTATTTCGGAAGAGACGTGCCAATGGAATATTGTCGTCACTATCAGTAAAATCTTCATCCTTTGACAGAGGAGAAGTGTCAGGGGGTTTTAATTTCTTAACATGTTTTTTATGAATTTTTCCTTGTTTTGTTTGAATAGTAGGGCCGTTATCTTCCATAACTATAGCTTTCTTAAATTTTGGTCTTGTTTTGTGTCTGTTTGCTAAATTGTCTTTTATAAGTATGTTTTGAAGAATTTTGACTTTTTGTGGTTCAGTTTTATTTTTATTTACCCGGTCTAAAGTTTTTTGTTTTGTCACTTCAATTTTGTTTTGTACTTCCTCGTATAATTTTGAATAAATTTGTTTTTGTTTTTCTATAAAATTTGTTGTAATTATTCTTTCATCTATTTCTATGTTCTGGGGTGAACCTAATATTATTTCTAAGGGTGTTTTTTGAGTTACAGAATGAACGGAATTATTATATCCAATGGTTGCTAATTTAATTAGAGTTTCTTGATTTAAAGTAGGGTTATCTAATTTCAAAGCTCTGATGGAGTCTAAAATTGTTGAGTGGAAACGTTCGACTGGACTATTAGAATTTGAATTACTGACGCTAGTGAAATGTAAAATTATTTTATGTAGTTGACAAAATTCTGAAAATATTTTATTATTAAATTCACTGCCTTGATCACAGATTATTTTGACTGGTTTTCCGTAATGGGAGATGTAATTTAGAATAGTATTAGTCGTCGTTATAGCATTTCTGCTAGGTATAGGATAGGCTTGTCCTAATTTTGAAAATGTGTCAAAAACAGTTAGGAATTGATTTTTATCAAAGAATAGTATGTCTATGTGTATAATGTCGAAAGGTTTAGTGGGCGTTTCCGTTTTTTGGATTGGTGGGTTTTGTGGGTGTCTATCGTATTTCGCTCGACTACATGTTTCACAATTATTTATATAGGTTGTTATAGTTTCTTTCATATTAGGCCAATAGTGGGTTTTTGCTAAAGAATTATAAACAGTGTCAATGCCTCTGTGTACTGTATTTACTTCATGTTGTTTCATTATTAATCTTATTTGGGATTCTAGTTTTTCTACATCTTGAGTTTTTAGTGTGGATATTCTAAATTTAATTGTATTATTAAAGAATTTTGGTATCAAACGTTCAAAACATTGTCTGGCTTTTTGATCATAAAAATATAAACAGTTTATTTCTTTTGGTTTTAGGAAATTTCGTAATATTTTAGCTTTATTTTGGTCTGAAAGTTGAGGATTAAATACTATAAAAATTGAATTTTTATCAAAAGGTCTGGTTAGTCTGTGCCAATAAGGTTGAACAAGATTTGGATTTAGAGCGATAGATATTTGATATTTAAATTGATTTATTGGTTGATCGGTTATAGGTAATTCTGCTACTGGATTTTCTATCGAGGTATGTATTGTTTCATTGTCGTCAGGTTCTGGAATATGTAATACTGGAGGAGAGGGTTCTGGAATGTGTAATACTGGTGGAGAAGGTTCTGGAAGTTCTCGCAAAATATCGTTAAGTAGTTCTTCGTCAATAGGTGTGTTAGGTCTATCCACATTTACTAACATGGAGAGAGTATCGTCATCTAGAATAGGTAAGTCTAAGGTTTGAGAAGTAGAGGGTTGAAGTTGGTGAATGTTAATGTCTGGGGGAAATCGGGATAATGCATCTGCGACATTGTTTTCTTTTCCTTTAATGTATTTTACTTCGTATTCAAATTCTTCTAATTTTAGTCTCCAACGGACTAATCTAGACTGAGGGTCTTTTAAGGAGAAAAGCCACTGAAGGGGTTTATGGTCTGTATTTATTATAAATTTTCTTCCATATAAATATGGTCTAAAATATTTAGTTGCCCAAACGATTGCTAATAATTCTTTTTCAATTGTTGAATAATTTATTTCTGCCGGATTTAAGGTTCTACTCGCGTATGAAATTGGGTGACCATTTTGGGATAAAACAGCTCCGATTGCAAAGTTAGATGCGTCGGTGGTTAATACAAAGGTTTTTGAAAAATCTGGGAAAGCTAAAAGGGGTTCATTAGATAGAATATTTTTACATAAATTTATTGATTCTAGAAATTCAGGGGAGTGTTCAATTTTATTTCCCTTTTTTAAACATCGAGTTAACGGTTTTGTTATTTTTGCAAAATTATTTATAAATTTTCGATAAAATCCTACAAGTCCAAGAAATGATTTTATATCTTTAGGTGTTTTAGGAATAGGAAATTTTTGAATGGCTTTTACTTTGTCTGGATTTGGTTTAATTCCTGAAGGGGTAATAATATGTCCCAAAAATGTTGTTTCTCTTTTTAAAAATTCGGATTTGTCTAATTGAATTTTCAGATTTGCTTTTCTTAAAGCTTCAAATACTAGCTTTAAATTTTGAATGTGCTCCTGAAGGGAAGTGCTAAAAATTACAATGTCGTCCATATATACGAGGCAAATTTTATTTTGTAAATCTCTAAGAACATTGTCCATGACTCTCTGAAAAGTGGCGGGGGCATTTTTTAGGCCAAAAGGAACCCTTAAAAATTCGTAATGTCCATTGTTAGTGTTAAAAGCAGTTTTTTGGATTGATTCTGGGGACATTTCTATTTGATGGAAACCGGATGCTAGGTCAAGGGTAGTAAAATATTGGGATCGTCCTAGTTTGTCTAATATGTCTGTAATATTCGGAATAGGATATCTGTCAGTAACTGTCTTTTCGTTAACTTTTCGATAGTCTACTACGAGTCGCCATTTTTTTATTTCCGGAAGCGTCTAATTTTTTTGGTACAATCCATATGGGACTGGACCATGGTGAATCTGAAGGTCTGATAATGTTATTTTGTAATAATGATTGGATTTGTGATTTCACTTCTTGTTTGTGTATTTCTGGATATCTATATGTTTTTGTATGAACAGGAATTTCGTCTTCAGTTTTTATTTGATGTTTAACTTGATTAGTAAAAGTCAAAGGATCGCCAGGAAAATAAAAAACATCGTGATAATTTTTGCAAAGGGGTATTAAATGTTGTTTTTCTTCTTTAGATAAATGTTCCGTTCTTAATAAATTTGGAATTTGTTCCTTTTTACATTTGCTTGCATTTGAAGAAATTTGGAAATTGTATAATTCAAAATTTTCTATATTTTGACAAGGAATTGGATTTTGAAAATAAAAAGTTTTTGTTTCACTAGAGGGGTTGAAAAGTTCTACCGGGGCATATCCGTCTTCGCTAGTTGTTAATGTTTCTCTAATTATTAAATTGTTTAAATTTTGAAAAGGTATTAAAATATCGCCAAAGTTTGCTTCTACAGGGATGGTCGTTTTTAAATATTCATTAGGGGCAAGTGTTACTCGTCTTGTTATGTCATAAGGATCACGTAAATAAAGGGGAATATTAAAATTTTGTCCTATAAGTCTGTTATTAGGTAAGTCAATTATCATGTTAAATTTTTTCATATCATGGTAACCAATAAGTCCGTCAAAATAGTTATGAAAATCATAAGATAATACTTCTAAATTTTGATTTGAATTAAATTCTGAAAATGCGGGTACATGAGCTTTTTGTTTGATAGTACATTTTCCTAAAATAGTTTTTACTTGAGTCGAAAAATTAAAAATTTGGTTTGGACAGATTTTTTCTATTATGTCAGGTCGTAACATAGAATATGAAGCGCCTGTATCTATTAAAAGTTTTAAAGGGGGATAAGGATGTTGAGAAATTTTTATATATGGTAACTGGGCAGCTAATTGAATATTACTTTCTACTACGTTTGGCTGTCTTGAGGAGGGATTAAAGGAAAATTTTGGTTATTTTCACAGTCATAAAAATTCTGATTACAATTTTGATTAAAATCTTCGTCATTATAATCTGTATCATAATTTTGTTCAAAAGGTAAATTGTCAGTTTGATATTCTTGACTAGGGTCAAAATTTGGATCAAAATTTTGTTCAAAGTTTTCTTCTTCAATATTAAAATGTTCATTAGTTCTAGGGAAATTTTGCCTATTCGGTTTTTGTCTAAAATTTTGTTGGTTTTGCCTGAAATGTTGATGATTACTTCTGGTATTATGTGTTTGATTCACAAATGATTGAACTCCTGACATCGGAGTGGGATGATTTGGTCTGTAATTTTGATAAGTTCCCGAAGCTTGTTGATTTCGGTTTTGATTATAATTTTGGTTGAAATTTTGATTAAAATTTGGATTTCTTGGTGGAAGAGGTGGTCTTACAAAATTTTGATTTTGGAAATTCGGTTTAAAATTTTGGTTAGTTCTAAAATTCATATTAGGATTATGGTTTCTTTGGGGAATTTTAGGTGGGACTGACGGCGATTGTGAATAAGACATGTTTTTCTTAAGTTGTTCTTTGTACTGATTAAATTGCAGTTCTCGGTTTACAAAAGATATCGCGTCTTCTAATGTAGTCTTGTCAGCTGTTCGTATCATTGACTGTAAGTTATCTGGTAAGTTCGCGACGTACGTGTCGAGTGCGAGTCTGGCGTAAATATCCTGATAAGCTTGTTTTTCAACAGCTGTGATATTCAAGTTCACTAGTTTCTGAGATAAAATTGACCTCAGGTGTTGAATTCTATTTGAGAATTCCTGCAAGGTTTCGTTTTTAGGGTTGTATCGCATATGAATTAAATCTTGCTGAAGGCATGGGAGATCTCTACAATCTCCGAAATTTTGTTGTAATAAATTTTTAATTTGTGTCCAAGTTTGAATTTCTAGACGTTGGTTCAAAATGATTTCGGCTTGGCCTGTAATTTTAGATCTAATTCCCGCAAGTAAATATACCATACGGTCAGTTCTTTCAGGGATATTAAATATTCTAATTAGTTCATCGCATAATTTGCAAAATGTTTGTAGTTTGGTTTGTGAACCATCAAAAACTGGTATCACATCAAGGAAAGCTTTGGCTTCGTTGATATTTGAATTAGTAGTCATATTTTCGTTATTAAAGGTACTAGATAACTGATTTACTAAACTATCTATCTCGTTTTGATTTACGGAGAGTCCAACACCGACAGGGACCTGGTATGGATTTTCTACTCGTAATCTAGCTTGAGAATTACTATCCTTTGGCATCTGAACAAACACTTCGTTTTCAGTCGAGTTAACTCATAAACAAATTGTTTTAATAGTCACTCAACAAAAGAAGTACTTGACAGAGAAAAAATATAAACAGGGTCTGAAAACAGTCACTCTAATCGTGGAAGAGTTGACTCACGAATTCAGAACAATTAAATTCACTTAATCACTTCTAAAAATTTTAATCTTAACTAATTTTGATTATACACAGACAAGTGTAAATCAAAATGTCTTTTCGCCGCACAAGTATATAAAAAATCAGTTTATATCAACTTAGCGAGGAAAGGAGTGGAAAAATACTTGAGGAACTTACTTTGAATCGTCGTTGACGGTCCAGGGATCTCGGCGTCAAGTTGACCAACCACTTGAAGTTCCGTATCCAATAAATTTCACCTGAGAGCTGGACAGGTTCTGGATCTTCAATAAAGTACAGGAGTACACCAAGGATCTCACTTACTCACTCACGAGAATTCAGAGACTTGTTTGTAGATCCTACCGACTGCGCCAATTAAGTATGTACCGAACGAGAACGTTGTAAATAACTTAATACATTTATAAAATCGAACGACGTTTATTCAAGTAAGCGGTACAGAGGTATAGTTCACACTAAAGCTAAGCTGAATCTGGAACTCTATATATATGGAAATAAATGCAAGTCTAAGCAGTAGATAAAATGACTAACATTGTAACTATATGTTACAGCAAAGAAATAGAATACAGGCAAAATATATATATGGTACAAAAAGGAGTATATGTATAATTTGCGTTGGCCATGACAAAACCTCAACTACTCCACATGACTTGAGTATGGCAATCAAAATCTCATAATTTATGGTGTCGAAAGCTTTGCTGAAGTCAGGTAATATAATTTTAATTTAATGGCTGGTTTCTTATGTATTACATGAAATAATACAAAAAAATGAGTTGTATATTCTTACAGGCGAAGTTAAGAGGAGTTGTAGATAGTATTGTCTGAATCAACGTATAATCGATATTGAATCAATTTCGAGAAATTTCCTGTTTTTTTGTTTACTAAACTCTAAATCAACGTCAAATTAACGTATACTCAATATTTTTTCGTTACTAGCGTTGCTCTCGATCAACATAGAACCAAAAATCTACTCGGTATTGAAATCATCTTCAAATCATTTTCGTAAGTAGTCAAATCAATAATTTTGTCAATATTCAACGCGGTATAGAATGAAAATGACTCATATTATCCTTCAAATGACTTTGCAAGAGACTCAAGGTTAAAGTCAGTATCTCGGCAGGTGCGAGTTATAAGTCTACTTATTCTCAGTTTTCAATTAAAATTATTTAAACGTTTATCAGCTCACTTCTAAATTGCTGTCGGGATGATTGTCCAGAAAATGAAGCTATTGCGGAAAACCAATTACTTATTTTTAGTTAGATAAAAATGTGATCTATTTAGGTAGGTTTGAGGACTTATTCAGGATTCTTTGCGATATATTTTCGTTATTTTGAAGATCCTTTTGTAAACTACTTTGTACAGTTCACTCTGTAGGCAATCTCATTAGATGGCGTATTCTTTCAAGGTACGACACCGTTCCCGGCGAGCTTCAGCGATATGGGCGAAGGCGGACAGCGTTAATGTCTGTGACGAGCCTTCCGCTGCGTCAACGGACGATATTAGTTCTCAGCGGTAACGAGGATGTGCGACTTGAACTGATTCCAAACGGTCACTTCCTGTCCCTCACAGGCACCACCTATACGAGGAGTTATGTAGGGGCTCAAATGCCACCTTGAATAGAGATGACCCAGGAAATCTGCCGGACTCCTGCGAGTTCTACGTGGAAATTGGAACCGTAAGGAATGTTTTTCTTATATGGGACGTTGTAAACTAAGTACCTTCGTACCTTCTCCGTGGAAAATTTTTGTCATTTTGCACCTACACAAAAAGGTTGGGACATCATTCCTTTGGTGAAAGTAAGATAATTTATGCTAGATATACCTATAGGGTATCCAGTAAAGAATGGTTCAAATTTCAAAGCTGAATTCTTCGGGTCAAAGTTTAACGATTAAACCCAACTTACTTCAGTTCAAAAATTTAAGGTTGCCGCTAATATTTCAAACAGCTTTCGAGACATTTGATTTAAAATAGACACTGGTGGTTTAAGATGACAACAATTATTTTGGCTGAAATTACGTTTTTTATTCTAGGGAGCGCTGCGTGCGGTCTTTCATGTGCTAATAATCGCCCCAAAATTTTTGTCAACCGAGGTGTGCAAATAACGGACTCCTAAAGGCATTATAATTAAAAAAGCTCCCTAGAGTCAACCGTTTACGAGAAAATTGCATTTTTAATTAGTGTTGTATGTTATAGAACGTAATAATAATTATTAATTATTAAGGTAAGTTGTGATATGATTGCGATCTACTCACAAAAGCATTTTATTGCACATGCAGTAGTTAGAACATACGCTATTTCATACCCAAATCGTAAACAACTATTTCTCGAAAACTCTTTGAAATATTAGCAGAAGACAAAATAATCTTTTTATTTTTGACATCCTGTAAGTGGGCAACCTTGAACTTTCAAACTCAGGTAAATTGGGTTAGATCACTATATTTTGGCCCGAATAATACAGCACTGAAATTTGAACCATTCTTCAATGGATACCCTGCATATACAAAAGACAAGACTACTGTTATTTTTATGTTTAAGTATAATCATTACTCAAAATATAAGAACGGAGTTTCCCAACACACTGTATTTCAGCACATGATTGACCGATGATTCCACTCGATTCGTAGCAAAACTTTATATGGCGAAAAACCTAAAAAAATAAAACTCTGAATGTTCTTACATTTTTAAGCATACATTACAAAATGTGTGTAGGTATCATAATCAAGAAGTGTATTTGAATATTTATTCAGGTGCTGACATCGACTATTTTTTCAACCTCTTATTGGAATATAGAAATTAAACGTTTTATAATGGTAAATACACACGCTTGTTGTAGTACGATAGTTCGCTCATTTTTTAAATATTATAGTGCATTTTGTCGAATCTTACTTACTTATTCCTCCTATTCTATCCCTTGTTTCCCCTTCGATAAGGAGAGGCACATGTATCAGCTTGGTAAGTCTTTCAATTTTTTAATATTTGTTTCCTTTGCATACTTAATAGATACAGTCCATTTCAAAAGCTTTTTAGGCCCCAACAATATCACATAATCAAAAAGTGTATCAAATAAAACTATGAATAAAATAGTTTTAGAGTTTTATTAAAACAGGTTGCTTAACAATATCACATTCAGTAACCGTATACTTTTCTACAGGGTAATTTCTAAGAAACAATGTCTAAATCTAAAATAAAGAATATATTTTTTCGTAAATATGTACCTACATTTGTTTGGGACATTTTCTCCCTGGTTTGCTAGAAAATGAACTTTTCAATATAAAACAAAGCATGTCATTGTGTTATTGCTTCGGCTCATTTTAAAAGCAAATAACGGCCACTTTTATAACAGCTTTTTAATCGGTAAATCGGTCGTGATGGAAATGTTGCGTGGCCACCAAGATCACCAGATTTTATGCTTTATAATGTTTTTTTTATGGAGGTAGATAAAAAGTTATGTGCTCAAAACCTCGGTTAAGAGAACAAATCGAAAATACAGCCAGAATAATTTGTAAAAAAACTCTTATCATTATTACGAGTATATTCAAAAGCATGAAAAAGAATCTTTGTCGCAACTAAATCTGAACCAGTTATGAATAGATCGCTTTCTGACATATATTGATTTTACTTCGGTACCTTTGAGTATTCGCAGGTGGCATGAGACAACATTCTTGTTATTTGCTAAACACTTTATTATTCAGTTCTCAAATGTCTAAAATTACTTGTGTTTGTATAAAACACTATTTCAAGAAGACGGCGCCTTTAATGATATGAGGTTCCGGTCGAGCAGTATTCCAACCTGGAACATTATTTTCCTCATTATTTTTTAACTGTATTGTATATAAAGGGTTAAGCAAATTAATTACTAGCAATCTAAAAAAAAGGTCAATTATCAAACTGCGTGGTTAGATTCAACACTAGTTAATTACTGGCAGCAGGTCAACTGAAAAGTAGATACAGGCGAAGGAATCGCAGGAATTAATTCTAATTAATTTTGTTTTCCCGATATCGAAAATTAATTACACCATGCATTATTAGTAAATTTATAACCTCTCGGCACTTCTCTCAAAAACATTGTCTTCCACATAAACTGTATTGATACACTGAGTGGTATCTATTGGCACCTAATTTAACCAGTTTAGTATTAATTCTACTTAAACAAAGATAACTGTAGTATTATACTGGAATAGAAAGTGTAAACATCAAAAAAGAAAGAAAGAAATTGTTGTATTAAGGTATAGTCAAACAAAGAAAAATACTTCCAACTTTGCCAAACTGTAGAAATGCGTGTTTGCTACATATTATTTCGCTATATCTCTTACATAAACCGAAATCAAACAAACTAGAATAGATATAGCTTTGGAATACAATTGGGAGTAAATAAACGTCTACTGTATGTATATATTCTGGTCTAATTCTAGTCGAAGTCGGTCCATTCATTGCATCAGTTTGAGTATCCTGCAATGAGTGTAGAAGGTTAGGTTTTATGGAGTAAGCATTTAAGATCCTCCTACTACAACAAACAATACTATGTAAATCGTGAATCCTTGCCAATATAACCGTCATTATCTATAGTACAGTGTCTATTGACTTTGACAAGAACTTCTCGAATCTTGTCAAAGACAATCTTTTTAGGGCCTGTATATGGAACAGTATCTATCACTTTGACTTTTATCATTCAACAAAACGTGTTATCAATTAAACACTTTGTATTTTTATTGCATTTACTCGACATTCCCCTTGCGTTTTCGTGGGGTACGCGTTTCGGGGGTCGGTTTTAACAGAAGACGTGACTCGACGCCTTTTCAATCGGGGTCATTTCTAAGCCGAACATGTCTTGGTTCAACACCGAACACTCTTGCCGAAGTGTCGGGCTCATTTGAATATTTTCATGATCGAGACAGACGAAGGGAGCCCAAATACAGGAATCCCGTTAATGTTTGGTGTTAAAACGGAATTGTTTCTTTCTTTCCAAACTGCGAATTGCAGAGGTAGGTTCAAGTTTCGTCGTAAATTTCCAAGAAAAAGAAAATCGTGGAGCTTTTAAGATTCTGCCGTCCTTGAAGTTTTTCTGTTTTGAACGACAGAAGTTTGGCACAACTCGCGGAGCACCTTTTTCAGACCAACACAGTCTTGGGCAATATAAATAGTTAAAAATTAAATAATGGACAAGGATTGTACGAATAACTGTAGGTCTGTTATCACAAAAGACTGATTTCATTCCCTTAATTTGTGCCACTGAATATATATATATACTGGTAAAAATGTGAAAAATACCAAATCTATACTGTATTACAAGAATCTCCAATACCGTACATTTACATTTTTCGTATAAAATTACATGATTTTTTCCAAAAATATATAATAACGTAGTAAACTTACATTTCATGTGTACAAAAGCACAGTTTTATTATGAAAAAATGCATATTCAAAAGTAACAATTTTCTATTACAGTTGAAACATTCTAATGTGTTATTTACAATATTTTTGAATTTCAATGACAAATGATATATCAACATTCTACATTTCACTTCATTTATTGCATTTTTTTAATATATGATTTTTCTTTAGGGTTAACCTAAAAATTATGAAACGATAGTTTATTTAATTTTACATATTTTTTTAAATATGGCGAAGGAGCCAGGCACAGGACCTGTTCATTTTTTTAACTACGAAACATCAGTAATTTAACTGCAATGTTATAAAATACAATACAATACAAGACTTATCTATTTTAAAACTTAGGTGGAGTTATTCAAATTTCTTGCGCTTAAACACTAGGTTATTATTGGTTAATTTGTCGCCAAGTTTACAAAGTCCCACATAATTTTATTGTCAATATTGTCAGCTACTAATCTCTAAAATGTCAGTTATATTAGACTAAGATTAACGTTGTAACTTCATAGATGTATTTTGTTTATTCTTGTTCATTTTTAATTCAAAAGTAAATAAAAAACTTAGTTATTCTCATAGTTCAGCAACGAAGTGTAATGCTTTTTATGTTCTTCATTCAAATTTACCGCTAAAATGATTTAGTGTATTTTTTAGTCACTTTTCCTTGTATATATATTCATTTATTCCTCTTATTAGTTTAAAAATAGAGCACAGTAGTATATCATCTAATAACTTTAGGAAAGAAAAAATGCCTTAAAGGTCGTTACTCTCTAATACGTTTGTTAGAGAGATATTTAAGCCAAAGACATAGTCATATCACGTCAATCTAGAAATCATTTGTATCATGAAGCATATGTATTAACAATAACCATTTTGCTCAATTTCAAGAATGATACAAAACATATAGCTGCCTTAGTAATACTTTGAAATGAAGACATTTAAGAGAAAAAATAAAAATAGCATGTTTCGTGTGAGCTGTCAATGGTGGAATAATGTCTGTGTTAGTTTACCATGACATTGCTTCTTAATGTTTCGATATGTCTATCGCTCTCTCCTTCAGAATAAACTATGCAACTATAAAAGAAGAAATCTTCAAGTTGGTATTGGCGTTGGCATCTTGTCTAGCCTTTTCTTGATCCTGTCTTGAGCTCACAAGACAGCTCGAATTGCAAAAGAAAACAACGTTTAAGAAAAAAAGTCTTGCGGGACAAGACAAGAAATATTGCTACGGCAAGAAATCTTGCAATAATAAATATTGCATTTCTATAAGTATATATTTTATTTAAAGGATATCCAGGATATAACATTTTTAAAATCAAAATTTATTCAGTCTAGGTCCGGTTCTGCTGAACTAGAACTAATTATAAATCACTGCAACTTAACTGAAAAAGCTCCGATTCTGCTTCGCCCATTTCGATCATAACTTCTACCAATAGATCACTGTTTATGATCGACCATATCGATGGATACGTGTGACCGAGGGTAACCACCACTGTTACCAAATTTCAAATAAAGACTTAATATAACATTATTAGAAAAGTCATAAGTAATAATTGAAGATATTAAGCGATCACGAATATATCTACGTCAAGTCAGCATATCATCTATACAAAACTGAACAAGGAAATAATAAAACGGAGTTTATTGTAGAATATAGTTTGAAATAAAAAATTTTAATGCTAGACCACATCAGGTAGATCAGTAGACCATTAATGTAAAATAAAATAAAAGCGGTCTTAAATTAGACCCTCGCGGCACACCTGAGAAGTCGAGAATGGAAGTTAAAATTTAATTATCAGTTTTAGTACAATTCAAAAAGATTTATTAGGAAATTAGAAAAGCTAAATCGAAGTAATTTTGTCGATTAAACATATTAACCTATCACTTGATCTAGTAGGGTCAAGCGATTTTCTAAAATCTGTAAATATTACGCCAACTCGTTCTCCAATATCTAGAAATCTTTAACACTTTATATAGACTAAAGTGAATCCTTTTCACCTAATTCTTAAGTTTATCAAGTATAACGACAGTAGATTTGTCCACAAAATTTTGTTATTAGTTGAAAAAGGTATAGGTCTATAAAAAACTATGAAGTTAGACACATGCTTGCTAAGGTAGCCGCGGGTGTTACCTTTTAGTTTGCAAAACTGAACTTTCCAGTATATTACAAGATACAGGCTGATTATATTAGTGACGAAATTAATGGTAGGCATAAAACACAATTGTATTCAAATAATCATCGTGCTAAAAAAAATAATATATATATGGAGCGTATATCTCATTCTAACGGAGCAAACAATTTCTTGCGTTCCTATTGCACATCCAATGGACTTTTTTCAAAAAATAAACTTCATATTTTGTTTATAATAGGTTTAAAGAAAAATTTTAACCAATTTTAATATAGTGCAAGCACGGAATTCTGCGGACTAATGCCCCGACTAGCATTGAACTACACCTGAAAAACCTATAGCAAACAGCTAAAATCACTCGTCAGCAGCCCACCAGACACATACCATTTCAAACTTATTAGCTTTCATCGGTATGTCATAGGTGAGGTAACCGACAAATAACCCTAGCTGTTTTAAGTCTGTCTAACCTAACAGAAGGGATCATGAGTATGCGGTGCGCTACATCTAGCAGCCATTCGGCAATTTTAATATAGTTATATTATTTCTTTGTGGACAGACTTATAAAAAAAAGTAAAAAACGGTGCCGCGACGCCACTGTTTTTACCGAGTTACATTTAGCGCCAGAAAACCGACTCCTGACGCTTCAAATGAACAGTGCCTTCATTTAAAACCATCGGCCATTCAAACGTCTGAAATTATATAAGTCCCGTCACCGAAATAAAGTAATTGTCATAAAGTAGGGACGGTATGGAGGCAATTCGCGCGAATAAATAGGACGGAGTTTGAAGAGTCGGACGAACGGCGGCAGGAGAGCGTTACACATAGTCATAACATTAGTTAGGGTCAAGCTGGTAAATGATTATTATTGCGGAGGAGAATACATTCGGTACAAAGTGGCGGACGATAAAACTTTATGTATATTACATGCTGCAGCCGCCCCAGAAAGGGGTTGTCCCAATGGCGTACAAGCGCGTTTTTCAGCAGTGAAAATTATCCTTCACCACCCAAATACACTCATTCCAGTTATTTGCGAATACTTCTCCAGTCACGATGACATCTTTTAGAGAAGAATGATAAAATATTATTTTTTGTTTTATTATGAACACACCATGAGAAAAATGATTTAATGTCCATTATTCCCAAAATTTTTGTAAAATGTAACCCAAATGTGGGCATCCCTTCAAATATTTAATTTTGCCAATGAAAAGTAGATTCCATTTAATAAATAAATGTTCTTATCTTTGTTCAGATGTTATATCACTTTTAAAATAATTCTCTCTTCGTACAGTAAAAATTAAAATATTAGTTATATTTATAATTTTTGTAATACCTTTATTTTGACGCCTTTTACAAAATTTCAGATTTCGATTTGCTTCTAGACGCGTTCTCGAGGCCCTAGGAAGCTTAAAAAACCTTATAAATATATACAGGGTATTTCGAAAAGTTGGTATAAAACTTAAGACGCTAAAAGTAGAGCCAAAAGAAGTAAAAAAAGTTCCTATAAACATTCGTCCTCTGGGTAACGTTACTGAGATATGGCCTTCCAAAAGGGTCTTATCATTTGAATATTTTTTAAAATAACTATATTTCTGATTCATGCAAGAGCGATGGAATCAAAAGCCCTAGCTCCAATATATTGTGAATGTGGCCGTCCAAGGTGGAATTTCAAGATTTTTTTAAAGAACTTTAGAATAAACAATGCTTTTGTATGGCAGTCACTGAAGGAAAACCTTTACCATTTTCAAAGGGTTCGTGGTATGTTTCAAGAAGATGCCACCCGTCTTTGTTATTGTCGCACAATTCTTGGTCGCCAACAAGGTAATTACATATTCGTTTCAAATATTTTATTTAACGATGAGACTTATATATTTTTAGGTATTAATAATATTGTGTGAAACTAATTACTCAGTGGACAAAAGCCCCAACCTG
The DNA here is from genome assembly GCA_037114965.1 of Monochamus alternatus. NCBI lineage: Eukaryota > Metazoa > Arthropoda > Insecta > Coleoptera > Cerambycidae > Monochamus > Monochamus alternatus. The sequence goes on from CM073430.1 coordinate 21,866,748, forward strand.
CGTTGAATTATACCCACAATATCTACCCATATATTCCTTATTATTAGCTTTTGTAACATTTTTTTACTGTTTTAGAAAGGTATTTTAAGCTAATATAAATCAAATCTCCTACAATTCCTATCAATGAAGTCATATGTATGTTCTCTGATACCAAACATCTAGGTATGCTAATGAACAATTCCACAGACAAAGCTCTAATCAATAATTATCTAAAGAAAATAATTTAATTTACTAACCTGCTAATGAAACACTCTATAAATATCTAATTTCACTTTTTGTCATTGTCGATATTTAACTTCAAATAATTTTAATTTTTATAATAATTTTTATAGTTAGATATTTGATTCAACTTACAGGAGACCACCTGAAGAAGCAATCCTAAAAATGCAGAAATAGATCAGATCTCATCTATTGTGATTGAATTTGTCGTGTTCCCACTGCTAAATAAAATTATTTTCTTTAGATAATTATTGATTAGAGCTTTGTCTGTGGAATTGTTCATTAGCATACCTAGATGTTTGGTATCAGAGAACATACATATGACTTCATTGATAGGAATTGTAGGAGATTTGATTTATATTAGCTTAAAATACCTTTCTAAAACAGTAAAAAAAGATGAGGCTTATATTATTCTCAAACTTTTTGTGTTCAGTCGTTTCATTTTTTCTGATACAATGTGGATGAAACTTGACTAAATGTTAGTCCTGCTCTAAACCCATACGATAGTTTCATCTTCGTTTGAGCTATCAGATTGATCTCGTCAAAATGTTACAAGTCACCTCTAAATTTCAAGTCTATTCAAAGCAAAATTGCCTAATTCAGTAAATTGCGCGAACCTGATTAACGTACGGGGAGGTTTACCCTCCAACGGGCTTTGGTTGTCCTTTGTGCGACATCTTTCAGCTCGAGGCCATATCCTAGTTAATTAAGAGGCGGTTTAGTGTCGGAGTTCGCTATTTTGACGACGTAAACACGTGGAAATGGCCGGACGCCGCCCCCGCAGCATCGGCATGTTCAGGAGCAGAAAATGGGCCATATAGATAATGAAAAAGTGTCTGTGAAGACCAATTTGCAACACAGTAGTTCGTAACTTTGTGCCGTGTGGGTATTGTTCCATGATTATGGGGTTGGAGGTATAAACGTATATTTTTAATCGAAAATTGGAGGATTAATCGGTTTTAGATTACTTCAAAGCTTATTATTTAAATAATAACATATTAACAAGCAGAGCATTAGTTAAAGCGACTTTTTGCCAAAATTATCTATTGCAATGTCTAGTTGCGCTAATTAAAAAATCTTGCAGATATTGCAGACAACTTGTCTGTATAGGATGGTTCAGAAATAATAGAAAAATAATGCGCTTCAAACACGCTGTAGAAAAGAAAACGTTTTTACGCATAACTAGTGCCCTACATGCCAAATTTTATTTTAAAATCGGGTAAGAAGTTTAAGAGATATATGCAAAAATCTATGGTTTGGTATTAATTTTAAAGGACCATAGAGTTACATAAAATAAAATTTGGGAAATAAAAAAATACGGGTAAATAATTTCTCAAGTCGATTATGACAAAATTGATTTTTTTCTGAATCACTTTATATATCGATATTTCAGAAAGTTTGTATAAATGTATAAATTATTTTTTAATAATTTGGCACCACAAATTATCAAAAAAATAGTAGCTTTTTCTTATGACAAATATGATGTTTAAATAAATCAAAATAGTAATTTAATCAACAACGTGATTCCTTGAATAATTTTGTTCAATTTTAAATCAATCGATTTTAAACCAATCACAGAAAAGCGGGTGGATCGCTCATTTGTCCAAATTCAGTAGAAGTTTCTAAACTTTTATTTAAAAATATCACGCTGCGTTCTTCTTACGTTATGCAATCATTTTTGTGCGTAAAATTCGCAATTGTGTAACATTATTTAATAGGAGTATTTTTAAATTTTGCAGTGAATTTAATTTTATATTATACAAATTTGTGTAATTTTTAAAAAACAAAGTATTTACATATGATTTTTAATTTATATGCACAAATAAATTGCGTTTAAAGCACAATTGTACAATGTTCACTTATTATTTTTAGCATCAGTGAATATTATTTTATTGAGAGGCTAGTGACGTAAACACTTACACATTATTATTAATTAAATCAAATAGTCAGATTGATTCTGAAGTAGAACCAAATATTTTGCTAGTTTGTATAAATACTCTAATCAAAAAGAACCATGTATAATTGTTTTAACTAAAAATGTATTTAAAAATCAACTTAAATATCAATTGACTGAAATATATATTTTGTTGTGTATAATATGACCAAATATTTGGTTAATGGAATCAAAACTGGGACTTGATCAACTAGTTTTCTTTGTGTATAAGTATAAAGTGAATAATTTCTTAAAATAGTCGCGTACAGGTAATGCATTTATTGTTATTAAACAATAATCAAAGTACAAAAGATACAAAACTAAACTGATAAATTAATATAAAAAAATGACAGATAACAATCTACATAGAGGAAATTAGTTGCAGCAGATATTTGACATATTTACATTTTCGTGAATATATATTTTTCTGAAACAAGAAACGTTGCTTTGGAATGTTTTGTCACACCTGGTAGGGCTCTATAGTCGATTTCTGAAGAAGGGGAGACACAATGTAAGAAAGGCGCCCCTATTTTCGCATCGCCCCGCAAAGAAATAAAACCCGTTCAGTTTTGGAGAGTTCGAAAAGTAATTCGGGCTGCCGGCTTATTTAGCTGCTCGGCTGCAATAAAACAAATAACGGGTTAGAATTAAACACTATGAAGTCTGGGAGGGAATTAAGTTTATCCATAAATTTGATTTAGCAGTGAAGTGAGCAGGAGAACCGTAGGTTACGGCCGGAGCCATTGATGCAATTAAACATGATTTGTACTTTCGCCCATTTGCACAATTCCGAGATGACGAATGGGTTGGAATTAGCGAACAAAGACTCTTATCTGAGCGATTGTTGACTTTATGGAGCCCAAGGAGTCGGGCTTCACCAATACCATCGCCTTATTATTCAACTTTCTGTTCAATCCGCGAACCATTAATTTTTAGGGTTATTGTTTTATGATTAACGCTCCATTTTGCGTCCCACCAAGTTATCCCACTTAATATTGGGGAGATGTGTATCCATTACGTCAGCAATATAATCGTACATCTCAACAGTAAAATGGTGATATATATATATATATATATATATATATATATATATATATATATATATATATATATATATATATATATATATATATATATAGATAGATAGCAACAATGAACTAAGTCGATCAGAATACGCTTCATTAGAAAAATACACCGAGAAAAAAACTGTTAGATTAACAGTTTTTCAGGGTTATATATGACGAATCGAAAAACTACTTCACTAATATTACTCCTTCAAGTATTTTCAATATTCCAACATTAATTCAATATTCCATACTTTATTACTTCGACTTCAATGTATTGGTTAGAGGAACCTAAATATGTATTTATTCAATCCACGATGTTGATTCTATTAACTGAAATAAAGATTTCAAATAACAATTACAAAACTATTCTATATAAACATCATAATGTTAATATAACGATTGAAAACATTGAATGTAGTACCTGTCTTAACAGTACATAACAGTCTTAAAATGTTATAATGCGCGCCAATATTGGCAGGGTATATGACTGGGCCTCCTTCACGGTCAACCTCGACCGCTCTTGCAGTTGATGCCCATGAGCTCTACTAGGAGCCTCCTCCTGTCCTAACAAACGCCGTCGATAAGAGTTTATCTTTTGACGCTCTAGGGGTCTTCTCTTTATTTGCTAACTGTTAATATAGTTTATTCAATATTTTTTTAAATAAATAAAAATAGCATACGTCGTATAGGGTAAGCTAAATGTAACAACTACATATCGCGGTCATTAGCTACTCCATGTCGAAGCACATATAGTACAAATAACAGCAATGGCTAACATTGGCTCAGTCGTAATCGCTCGTGTCTGCCTGTTCGTATATCGAGGAGGCCAGAGTCAACAAAAATTCTTTTCAAGTAGTGTAGTACACTTGGGTCAGGATAATAAATTAATAACTTAGGCACTCAAAATATATATATATTAACTAAAGGTTTCAAGAATAACACGTCTTAACGTTATGAAGCTAACATAGAGAATGAATTCTATACATTATATTATATCACATATTGATGAGTCGTCACTGGCTGACTCAGCAGGTCGAAGTAAGACGTAACACTGTTTTATGGCGGTCCACAGTAGAAGGCTAGATATTTAAATCAATATTTCATAGTGTTAAACCAAAATAGTTTACACTTTGAAATTAAAGTTTTTTTGATTGGGAGAAAATAATTAGAAATGTTTAATTTATTAATTTAACACTGGTAAATCAAAGAAAATAACAGTTCATTTAACATCGGTGTAATTTTATGCCAAACAATAATGAAATAAAAAACAATAAAGAAAAATAATTGAATTAATTAGAATTAGAAGTTGTGCCCAAATAAAAAAATAGTTCAAATAAACGACGAACATGTAGATGGAACAAATTGTGAGGGTGATTTAACATGAGAAATCGTTGAATTAAGCAGTAAGTCGTCAACAGTTTTTTTTTTGTTAGTTCAAATAGTCAGCGTAACTTGATTTTAATCTTCTTTGTTTTATTTCATGAAAAATGTTCTTTGCGGACAGATGATCCTCAATCTCTTCAAATTATTGATATATTGATTGTACAAATGCACACCTCAGTTATTGTGAAATTAAACAATTTCTGATCACACTTAGCATTTTCCATCGTTTTTAATTGAAGTATCTCTAGAAAGTTACAATCTCTTAGAAGGTTGTAAAATCTGGTTTTTCATTTTTCTGAAATATACACATATTTTGGCACGCACGTGTAATACTTACAAAATAACATCTTACTGGAATATTTCTCGTTCTGCTGGTTTGCTATAAGGTGAAAAAACACACCTTCCATGTTTACTTTCCAAACATTCTTACAAAAATTTCATAATATTCTTCATTTTCGAGAAAACAAAATTAGAACAATTCACAATCACAATACGATATCATCAACTTTTGAGCTTCTGTGCAATCTATTCTTAGTAGGCTGCTATCAGTAAAATTATTTTTCTGTAAATGTCAAACAAGTACAATAATACCAAGTTTTAAATACAATTCCCTAAGAATCATAAAATTTGAGAAAATCTGAAAAAACAGATTTTACCCCCCTACCTTAAGACGTGATAACACTCTAGGGGAGACATCAATTAAACAATTTTATATAGAAATTTTGCCAAGGAAGCTATTTATTTTTTTATACACTTATACAACACCCTGTATATTTTCATTTTTTTTCTTTATATTGCACCAATCGGTCTTTAATTCTGAAATACGCCTCTTAGTTCCTACGTTTCCAGCCTAACTACGTATTTGATAAAGTTCGCTTTCGGTGAGGAGCGAGTGTTCCACCGAATTTCCAGAAAACTGGAAAAGATCAGCTTTCGGTCCCCGACTGCATCCGCAGCAATAAAACACAACTTAGCAAGTTTCCGCGTAAAAGTAACATAACTCGTGATACACGATCCGTTCACAATTCAAACTGAGTTAGAGCGTAGAGGGCTCTGACGGCGCGAGTAGTGGGAATCACACGTGCTGCAGACACGTGTAGAAATCACAGGCAGCCAATAAACAAGCAGCGCGGGTGCGGCCGGATAAATTGAATAACACTTGCAAATAAGCACTGAGCGCAACATTACGACGGTGCGTGTTTCGAAGTCGGAAGACAGGCCCGCTAGATATATCGACGCACCAGCCGCTGGGAACGGTGCCTCTAATTACCGACTGCACTAAATCACAGGAGAATATCTCTGCTCCACGGCGCCGCTCTCATTATCATAGCGACCGGCTGTTGCTTGATATGTGATGCTGTACGGATGGGCCCATACGGGCATTGTTTTATTTTACCCGCTCATGAACAGGGTGGACCAATTTCGATACCCTCACTTCAGAAAAAAAATCTCACAAGTCCCAAAGCTGTCCAGCTAATACGCAGCGCAGGGTAGGAACGGGGGTTATATTTATATATAAGGACGCTCTCTGTGAACACCAGAACAGTACTTTGCTACACTGCCATTTTGAACTGAAATTTCATAATTAAATTGGAAAACTAACTGAATGCACAAATCATCGATATGCAATGATTCAATACTTCAAAAAATAAAAATTTGAATGTATAGATTTTGCAAAAAAAATTAAAAAAGCACTTCGCAAACGATATAAAAATAGACATCTGCACGACACTGGAAACTGATATACTTAAAAACCTTGCAGGCTATGCAAGAAGATTTATTTATTTATCTTTACATATTATTGATTTATAGTATGCTTTGTCCTGTAATTATTTTCACTGTTGGATAAATAAAACATATTATTATTACTTTTAATTAATAAAATAATTTGACATGTCTGATGTTACAAATGTTCAAAATTTTGTCCACCGACGTGTAAACACATTTGGACCCATCTTAGCCCGTTTCTACGAACTAATACAAGTGTTTCTGGTTCTTGTCCGTTCTGAACTCGTAAGTTATTGACAGCAGCTATGACACTTTCGCGTAAATCATCACTAGTGTCCACCTAGGTGTGATACACTTAATTTTTTAAATATTCCCACAAAAAGAAGTCCAAGTGGTTTCTGTCTGGAGATCGTGGCGGCCATGGTACCGGCCCTACTCGTTCAATCCATCGTACTCTTTCAACTTCATTAAGATACCCCCAAACATTTTTCGAAAATGAGGGGAAGCACCATCGTGCATCTTCCAGAAGAACAGGCAGATCATTTCTAAGACACTCGAGATATTGAACCCCATCTATTCGATTTGGTAATATGAATGGTTCAATCAAGCGATCACCGACAATCCCTGCCCAAACATTTAAGAAAATGTTGGAAATGATCCCGCTGAATCGTATGCGGTTTTTCTAAATCCCAAACATAAGTATTGCGAATGCTATACATCCTACTCCGTCAGATGTCCACGCGTCAGATGTAAATCTGGAATTTTAGGCATTTTTTTGTTGCAAAATCTAATTCGTAAGGGATAATCCCCTGGTATTCATGCATGGACACACCCTAAATGGTTCGGATATAATTGAGCCTCGTGACTGATGTTGATTGAAACATTCCTTGCCCTCGTTGATTTGCCTGGTACTTATTCGGAGATCTTCTTCAATAATCTCTAAAATGTATTCGTCAGCTGCTGCAATATGCCATGGACGCCCTAAACCTCCATCTCTTCAAATCTCGGTAAGCAGTAGCTGCTTTTGGCACATGCCTACTGGACAATGGTACAGACGAGAAGCTGCTAAAGAAAGCATTTTGCCTTTATTCACTATAAATTAAAACGATATCCATCAACTCCGAGCTGCTATAGGTACGTAAGATATTTTTGACACTTGATAAACTAAACATTATCGTAAAAACGTTAATACTACAATCTGATTTCAAAATTCGCAATAGCGATGTAAAAGTTAAAAATACTACAACTTCAATAATTTTTATCTCGGAAACTATAAATATTTTATAATTTTTTTACGATATGACTCCATTTTTCATGATGCATCTATTCCCATTTTTTTTATAATAAATTGTGATTCAGCCTGTAGAATTTAAAATACCTAATATGTAAAGGCATAAAAACATATTATTTTTATCAAATAAAAAAAAAAACAATTATAACTAGACTAATTATTTGATTTAATAAAAGACACATAACTTCAGATTAGTATTCTGGAGAACACGTATTATTGCTCTTAAAAAATGGCCCCTCCTAAAATTTGTACTCTTTATTAAACTAGAACCTAAAGAATAGGTCACAGTGACTTTCTATGATACATATAGCCATAGTCGGACACTGCTACCAGTCTTTGGTTTTATCGGCTATCAAGCTATGACTAGACATGTGCTTAACGGTGACAGGATAATTTAATTTCAGGTTGAGTGATCTTCGGTTATAAATATCGCAAAAATTAGACCCTTGACTAGGTTTCATAAAACCGGCCCTTAAAATTAATGTAACTTGTACAGACTGAAAATAAATAATTGTATTTCTGATATAAATAGAAGGGTAATAGGTTCGCAAAGGACTTTCTTTAACTACCTGCATAATCCGACAAAAATAGTTAGTTGCACATTTCTGGTCTTTTATTTCATTTTTAATTTAAATTTCTGATATATCGTATGACGTAAATAACAAAGATGGTATTGAGCAGATCGAATATAATTTACATTAAGTATAAAAATATATAACTTAAATTTCATCTTACCTTTAATTAAACTATTTTCTTCAGTATACATATAGCTGGCATTTTAGTTTACACAGTGATGACAAAGCATTTCATAGATCAGACGCCAGATTGAGCTGATACTAATAATATCAGTACATTTCAATATATATTTTTTAAATATTTTATAATTTTCTAAATATTTCTATCATTGTGTCAACGGAAACAAGAGAGCACAAATTTAACATATGCAGTATCTTGATTTTTTCATATATTTATTTCTGATGTCAATAGAGTACAGGCATGTAGGAGATTTAGTATCAAATAAAATTTTACTGAATATCTCAAAATGTATCACTACTATAATCCTATACCATATATACAATATAATTAGTTATTAGGCATTGTTAATTATTAAGTGTGTGAATATGGGAGACCACAATTTTGTAAAAGGATCCAGTGATAATTTGCCAAACGTGAATGCATTTACCCTCATGGAATTTATGCGATCATGAGACTGTTTTGACAGTAAAATTCGAAGAATAAAATTACAATCACAAATTTGTTATATTCTTTTACTTTGCGCCACAAAAAAAAATTATATCTTTTATGAAGTAAATTACTTCATAAGTATAAGTTAAGTTATAAAATATAATAATTTTCATATATTAATAAGTATACAAAATATGTTTAACACTAATAGTAGGTATATTTACTTCCTTATATAAGATTATTTATTTGTTTTTAGTTTTGTATTTATCCCTAATGGCAATTAAATAAATACATTCTCTTGATAGATGAAAATGATGTTTCCATCATTTCAAAATAAGAAACAGGAGACAAAAATCGTACAAACATTCTAAAATAAACGCCAAAATGCCATGCAAATATAATCCACACAGAATTTTATTACAATCTCTTTGTAAACAGATAATGTGGCGTCAATATGGCCGCCATGACGTCAAATGGTAACTTTAAAGCAGCTTTTTTAATAATAATAATAATAATAATAATAATACAAGGAAAAATAAACTATTAATGAATCACATAATTATTAGGTCAGTAAAAGTTAATTTCATAAACTGTTCCCAATTTTCAACAATAGATAATGTTAATGACCAAATGATATTTAACCATAATTATTTAAATAAATCAGGTTCGGTTGCTAAAAGACATTTGGTTGGTTGTTTCTGAGGATTTAATTGAAATCAACCTATATCTGATCTGACAAGATTAAATCAGAACACATATATTTAGCCTTAAAGGAGATGAACACTGTGTACTGTTACTCAATACCAATACGAAAAAATCAATAGTACTGTGAGATACTGACTGAGACTTGATTAGACCGAAATTAAGAAAATGATAGAAATAAACGACTTACCATAAATTAATATTAATATATTCTATTACTTTTACCTGTGCTTACTTCAAACCGAGCTTCAGATATCTGTTTAATTTCGTCATTTGCAGCAAAAATACGTCATTGACACACAGATGGTACAGACACACATTTACGCGATACCTGCTAATTCTTGACATGAATAAGATATTTTTAAATGAAAATTAAATCAATGTACAGTTGCTAAAATGAAGTCCGCACTACGTCGTTAAACAAAAACTAAATAAACTAGTGACCTATTCGGTTAATTGAAGAGGGACCGCCTAGATTTGGTATTTTCTGATTTTCGTTTGTGAACTTCCCCTTGAGATTTTAGATACATAAAGGTGTTGTCTTTTTTTGTGTAATGTCTATGTGTAGCACCAAAAATAAATGCATTTATTATTATTATTATTATTTATTTTCTGAAATACGTGACTTGAAACTACTGGTTGCTTAATTAAAATTGTTTATTTTCACATCCTTTATTACTGCCCTGAAGGAATTTAAAAAAAACCTTGTATTATTCGAAATCTAATGACTAACATGCTATTTGAAAACAAGTGAAAACCTAAACAAATCTATTTGGCTGCCACTAAACAGTTAACATCGACCAGCACTCTACTGTTCCTGATTGTGTAAGAAACTAACAACAGATTTAACAACACAGAATGTTCTACAGTTCGCAGATAATATCAACATTAGTCTGAATTTATGTGTCCACCCTGTGCACAGGCAATGTTGCACTCAATAAATCGGGCCAGTATGCATCATTAAGGGCAATTAGAACCGGGAAACATCTGCCAGGAATTGCTCCGGCGATCCTGGGTATTTACTGATGCGATCGGGCCGGATTTTAAAATCGGCTGAATTATGACGCGGGGCAACAGGCCGAATGGATGGAGCTAATTGAATAGCTTTCGGGCAATATAAATTTTAAATCGTTTAATAAAGCTTCGACTATAATTCCCCTATCTGGATATACCCCGTTCAAAAGTTAACCATGATAGCATATTCATCAAAAAATTATTTTTTCAGCAATATTATCAGAAATAAGTTTTTTTTATGATTTACCCTACATGTAGGTTTCAAACTTATTATTATTCTAATATTAATAACCATGTGTTAATCGCAAAGCAAATAAGAACAGCTTCCTGTTGGTTAGGGATCCATCAATTTCTATTTTTAGTTGAGCAGTTCTCATGTATACAAGGTGAAGTAAAAAAAAAATATATCATGGTCAACTGTTTTAAATGAACCCCCACCCCCTCTTTTTGGCTGATGGTCGAGAATCCAACAGACGACAGCTAAACAATAACAGCTCAGCCAGGCGCACAGGATTGCCTGACTAAGCCTAACTGGACCTATGTGTACGACACCCACCATAGCAATAGAGGTTATGCTATGTTTGCCACCTTTGGATATTTATCTAAAAGAAGTGACACCTATGCAACACCTATGCTTCGCCTCAAAAATACTGGTATTATACTTGATGTAGGATGTGGAGAAGTTAGGAGTAGCCTGTGAAATGAAGTCATCAGAAAGATGAAGAAAGGTGGAATTTATTCCAGATCCATATATACAGAATTATAGCCCAGAAGTCGAAGACTTGTGCGGCAGAGGGGGCGGCATATTATTATTAAGCAGGCCACATTTGCTCCCAGGAACGACTTACGTTGGTAGGCCCTAACCACCATTCAGTGCAGGAATGAGGGAAACCTGGAAAACCTCATTATTTAGGGGGGTAGTCAAATGTCAACCGGTATCAATCTCTCATATTGACCCAAGCCAACATTCTTCCACCCTACCATACCCGCAGAGAGGGTGCCAATCTCTCCACGAATATAGCTTATATACGGTCTACCGGCTACGGGGGTCGAACCCACAGCGATCTAGTCACCTCAATTCAAGTACTGACGCCTTAAACCGCGCGACCACTGATCGAATTAGAAGGTATAACCATAGCCGCCAAAGAAATTGCCCGTAGACATACAATAGGCAAAACCATTAGAATCTACACAGATAGTAGACAATCAGTAGTGATCTTACACAATCATAAGATAACAACTAGATCAGCATGGGAATACCATCAGACACTGGTAGTAGCCTCAATCAACAACAGCGTATCTGTACACGGAGTAAAAGGACACGACGGTGCAATGACAATAAAGTAATAATAATAATAAATACTTTATTTACCCTGGCAGAATTCCAGCGAGAAAACGCTGCAATTAACTTTAACCAGCAGTAGCTGACAAGCTGGCTAGGAGTGCATCGGGTCTCAAATATTTTTGGACCTGGCCCCTCCAGTATGCTTCCGTTGTCAGCATTTATTGAAATTGTCAAAGAGGACATCCGCAAACAGTTTAGGAAAAGTTAGGATGAAACAAATGGCTGTCGATTTGCTAAGCAGTTCCTAGAGTACCCTTGCAAGGATGCAGCCAAATTCTACTTTAACCGTTTCCGAAAAAATGGCATCTGAAAATCGAATATGATTTAAAATACGTGGCTCGTTGGCGGCTTCTGATCGTTAGGATGCAAAGGTTTAGTTTATGGTAAAAAGATGTGTATATATGTATTCAATCATGGTTAATTTAACTGTTTAATATATTTTGTTCTATGCCATTATTTAAATTATGATCCAGTAATTATAATTAAATAATTGGTCCTATTCCATGTTCCTTAAGTAACGTTCAGATAAACGTTAGTGCAATGGCACTGCAGTTGTACTGTTGTATTGTAATTGTATGGTGTTAAATATTATTTACTCTGTTTACATAAAATTACTGTAGACTTAAGAAGTTGGGGAATTTTTCCGCTGTAAGTTGGCGACATGCAAAAACTCAAGATTCTTGACCTTCAGAGAGGTTATGTTTATGTTTTGTCAACTACGTCCCTATCTACGGAAATTGTTGGTTTTTATCATTTGCCGAATAGTAATTAAAAGCCTACCCTAGATTAAATATAAGCCTACAATCTGCAGGAATAGATGGTCTATTTGAATGTTTGGTTAAATCACAGTATACTGTGGGTTAAATGAGGCCCCACTAATTTCAGCAAGTCATCAAACACTGCCACTGTCATTCGGGTGAAATGAAAATATAATCGGCATTCTCATTTCGCATTTTTTTATATGAATTATAGAAATCACCTTGCATGTGCTATCTGCGGCTAACAGGCCGCACCCACCATCTCCGAGTTCTTCTTTTCATTTTTTTTGCATGTATAGTTTTTATACATATTGACGTCGCTACGAATAAGAGCAGCAAAAGTAACTGTTTCTAAACCAAACAGTCCTCTTCATCCATTTTTTTAGAAACAAATCAATTCTAAACTAAATATCTAAATTAGAATCTAATTTAAAAACTTAACCTGCAAAAATGTGAATGTTCTGTTTACTGTCAAAAAAGCAGTTTTCTGATTGGTCCTTGTATGATTGTTGGAAAAGGATTGGTAAAAGCTAAGCTTCTGCCATACAACTGCAGTACAAAGGCGTTACTGTTAAGTTTATCTGAACGTTACAAAAGTCACCCGTATTTCTCGCCGTTTTACTTCAGTATCTTTGAATATTTGCAGGTGGGATGAGTTAACATTCCTATTATTTGCTAAACCTTAAATTATTCAGTTATTAAATGTCTAAAATTATTTGTATTTTGTAGAAAACACTATTTCAAGAATACGGCGCCCTTTTTAATAACTTTTCTGCAGTACCAATGCAACTGCACTAATCTTATGTGAATGAAGCTTTAGAATACACACTTACAAATCATTCAGAAAAACACAAATTGTTGCCGTTGCCAAACAACTAGATAACGTCGTCAGTTAGTTGGAATGGAAAATGGCTAAAGATAGGTATAGTATAAGTTACATAAAAAATACTTAGGATTTCATGACAAATCGAAAAAAAATACAAAAAAGTTGACCATGATAAGATTTTTTTTTGCTCCATCCTGTATACTGGTTTAAAAAATGTGCAACTAAAAATAAAAATTAGGTTTGATCGATTTTCCAAAAAACAAACACCTGATTTTCACTGTATAACAAATATATACAGGATGTCTCAGGTATTACTGGCATCCTTGCAAGGGCTGATTTTAGATTCAAAATAAATGAGATTGACCCAAATATATCTATATCCAAAAGTTGACTCCGAGATACCTACAAGGTGTCAAAAATTTCTAAATTTTTATTATACTTTTTATTTACTTGGAAACCCTTAGTGATAAAACAACGATAATTCTAGGCTGCAATAGGATACCTTTGAGTTCAAATATTCCCATTGTCACCAGTGGCCTGGAAACCCTGTGGCACTCATCTTTTATTTACATTAAAAATAGTAGGTCAAGATCTTAATGATAAAAAACGTAATATACTTATTATTTTGTCTATTAAGATATTAGAAAAAAAATAAAAAATAAAAAAACGATTAAAGACATAAAAAATCGCTGAAAAGGCCATAAAGAACTTCTGAAGTGACTACATCATTTGATTCTAATCGAATATGTTCTATTAATTCGAATTTTAAAGCTAAAATTATCAGGGGTCTGCAAAATAACGGAATCGAGCATTGGTTCCATCGAATTATCAACTTTTTGTGACCGTCCAGTGGAAAGCTTTTAGTTATGCATTAGGTAACGTTTTTACCTTCTTCTTGGACCCGCTAATGGGCAGCGGTTGCTAACAACATTAGCGGATTTTACTTTATCTTTACGACGACTCTCCTAAAATTGCATTCAAATTTAACCAAGTTAAACATATTTTTAGTGGTAGTCTTAATCTAGTTAATGCCAAAGGTTAATGTAGAAGCTTCCACACTATTTGGATAGATGTTTTCATATCGGATTTAATTACTTATCTCTTTACTCTGTCTCTTATTTATTTATTCTATACTACTACAAGCCACACCACCAAAATTTGACGTTGACTCAGACCAAATTATGAGTAGATTTTTTTAGAAACAATTATTTTGATGCTCTTAATATATCCTGAAATAGCTTTGAACCGTAAGCATCTATAATTTTTTTTGCAATAGAGATAATTGCAATATGCATGAATCTGTATTTTGTCACAAAATTCGCAATTCCTTGCACATTATAGCGGGAGTAGAGTACTCCTTTAGTCGCTGTAATCTATATTAAAATACAATAGAAAAATATAAATCTCAATTTTATTCGGTTTCTTCCTGCAGATCTGTTTCCATTAGAACTTTCATCTTCTTCAGTGACTTCATGAAATTCTGCGATTTATTGAACTAAGAAAGCCAACAGAACTATTTCTTCATCGATATTTGCATTGCTTTCTCCTTCTTCAGTTTCGGAGTTTAAACATGATCGTTAGCATGGCAATTTCCGCATACTGAAAAATAGTGAAAACCAATTTTTTTGCAACTGCAACTCGCATTACAGTGTGTAGTACCCACAGTTGCAAAATATATTATTTTAACAACTAACTTTGAATGGATTCAATAATTATTGTGATACAGAAAAAACAGAATTCAGTTCCTTCAACACCCTACAAAAATTTCACGTCTTAAAAATTCAACTTGGCGGAAATTATTTCGAACTTTTGTTCTTTTTGTGTCTTTTTTTATTGGGCTATACTTTCTTTGTAATGTTATAATTCCGTCTCCTTTAAGTTCATCAGAAACGTAGATCTTTTTAATTACAAGAAGCTAGGTCTCCATCTGTAAAACAGAATGGCTGGTCGTACGATTTATGTCACACAAAATATCCATCCTAATGTCTTTAATCACCCTTTCCGAAAGAATTAATTGGCCCGTACATCCATTAACCCTTACGTATCGGCTCCAATCTGGCCGGAGGGACGAAGAGGTGGACAACTAAGGACGACAAGTGTCCGAAATAAGCACTTCTTGCATCGGGGCACCTACCAGGATGCGTAATACCATTCTATGTTCTACATAAAGAAAATAAGTTGCAGCTGCACTTTGCCATCTAGAAACGGCCTGGGAATTTGGCAAACTATCATCTTTTATAAAACAACGAATTGGGATTGGGCAGATAAAAATAATATTAGAAGAAAACAAGAACATCCTGATCACTGCAATTCACTATAAACATACGTATTTTATACTTCGTATACGTTTAGATTTGTTAGAAGAAAATAATGTAATTTTAACTAGAATCGAATAATGTATAATACAAAAATAAATAATAATATTTTTACCCATCATTCTAATCATGAGGATTAGCCCAGCAGTCGGGAGGCTTGTGCAGAAAAGGGGGCGGCATATTATTATTGAGCAGGTCGCATTTGCGCCTAGGAACGACTTACGTTGATAGGCCCTAACTATCATTCAGTACAGAAATGATGTAAACCCGAAAAACTTCATTAATTAGGATGATGGTCAAACGACAACCGGTACTAATCCCTCACATTGATTCAAGCCAACTTTCTTCCATCCTACCATACCCGCAGAGAGGGTGCCAATCTTTTACACAAATTTGGCTGATCTAGGATTCAAACCTGCGGCGGGTAGCAAACATGATTCAAGTACTGACTCCTTAAACCCCTCGACCACCGACCGGTCAATGATGTTACGATATGCTAATTATTTAAATATATCAATTACGCATTAGGAGTTCCACAAGGAGCCGTTGCCAAACCAGTCATATTTATCAACGACATTTGTAAGCGAATCCGGTAACTGATTACTATAATATGCTGGTTATGCTGCTGGTATATGCATCAATTGGCTCAATCGAATCGATTATATTATATATTACCACTGAATATAAGCAATCGCTATGTAATGAGTTTTACTAAAATAATCAATCCATTTCATTCTATTTACACACGAAAAGGAAAGAGAGTGTATCTAGGTGGCTGAACAATTTCCGAGTTACTTTCCGAATCGACAGTTTAAGTAACAAATTTTGGAGAAACCTGTAGCTCAAAAGTAACTCTAAACCTAGAAAACTGAAGTTCTCTAATCGGTATTTATAAATTTGATATGTCCGTGACGTTCTGGTGCATGGCTTGAAGTCACAGACCTGTGACGTTCAGCTTCTTAGTTTTACGGATGAATCGTTTCCAATTTGAAGGTAGTTCTAAGTCCTCATATTGATTTTAATTATTTTGAGTTATTTGTAATTCTTTTGCCTCCTTCTCTTGGCCAGAATCTTCTGTCTCACTAGAATCTTGATTCCGCCCAGGTCTATAGAATACCCTGTATCCGCTCTATGCTCGGAAATGGCTGACTCCTTCGTATTATTTCTCACAAGGTACTTTTCTTCTATATCATGTGTTAATTGTTAAAATGACTGTCCTAAGATGATATACACAAGAGCATTAGGATATATTACTTTTGCAATTAGGCTTCGAAAAGACTATTTTGAGGTATTATATACAGTATTGATACCGTGATATCTTAGGAGACAGCCTATTTTGTACACATCCAAGTCTATAGAGGGTGATAGGTTGTTGCTATATAAAATATTCTTTCTTTTCCTTGATCTTAGAGGCTGTTCTTATGAATTGTTTAATGTTTTTGTTGGTACATCCATTTGCTCTGAGCACAAATGATTCATGCTCAATGTTTATTCTCTGTATAAACACTTATATGCTGGATTGTTCATGGAAAGGACAGCTCGCTAATGGAACTACGCGTGCCGATCGTATTGCAGGAGAGGAAATCTTTTACGAGCGTCCTCCTCGGCGTCCTGCGACGCGTAATCAGGCCGTAACGAGTGACCAGCAGCGCCATCTGCGAGGCCCGTCTTGTGTTTATGGCTTGTTGGACACCAGTATTAACACATCCAATATCCCGGTCGACAAGACATTATCCAGATATGAATGACGTGACCGGATAGCACTGCAGACCGCACTCCTTCCATTCGGACACGGATTTCTATCTAGAGGGCCGGCGGGGGCCGTTACAGACCGGAGGAAGGGGGGGTGTACGGGTCCAGATACGGCTTAACGGCGTTCTTCAATTATTATTTAGTTGTCGAGGCGCGATTAGATTTTGAATTCGTCTGTCAATATTAAATTTATGATATAAACGCCTTTTATCAGTGGCAGTTGTAAACAATGAAAATGCCCGTTTTTTATAATAAAGCATGAAACTCTCTTATTTAGATATAGTGAATTATTTCTATACCCACAAATAGAACTTTTGATACTTCAAACGAATTTTTTTCCCATCATTTGATAAATACAAATTGAAATTTTTATTTTTGAAAAAATTTCTTTTAAAGTTCTTTATTCGTAAAGTTATGTGCATTATGAAAAATGGAATCTTAGTTATGGAAAATAATGTTTTTTACATATATTCATGTGCAACCCGTTTCGAGATCTCAGAGGAAGCTACTCTTATTTAACTCTCACACTCTCACAAAAGTCCTTTTTGTGGGCACAGAAATCAGTTCCTAAAATAATCGTATAGGTTCCGTGATTCATTATCAAACAAATGGTCATTTTAATTTCTACAACCGTCACTTCTCCTATCTCCCTGTAACTATAGTTCTCCACCTCATACTTTTTTTATACAAAAAATGTCAAAAATCATCTGAAATAAATAAAACACAACAAATTATAATGACTGAAAAAAGTGAATTTATGAGTTCAAAAGTTATATATACATATTAGATAAAAAAATATAGGCATGAAAAGAAATCTATTGAGTGTATTGATTGGCAAGACGAAATAAATGCTGTTGACCAGGAGAGACCGGTATCAGTTTAACAAAATAAAGATTTTGATATTTATGCCGATTTTTAAACCGAATCTTATCTTACCTTACCTTTATGTATGATGTGGCTGAAAGATAATGTGTTATAGAAAGATATAAATAGAATACCTACATTTATTGCACAGAAATAGGGCTTTGTAACAAATCAAGCAAAATGTTTCTTTGTCAGACCATCCATCTGAATCTTCTTTTTTTGCAACCTTCCTTCCTTCGTTCTTCTCTTCGCGTGGCCTTTTAGTTGAATTGCATTTTATAACAGTTTTTTTTAGCTGGTTGTCTTCAATTTGGTAACAACTGCCCTCGGTAAGTGCCAAATATATTCTGGTGCCACTTTCGAGGGTGTTAACAAAAATGGTGATGTAGCTGACAAAACCAAACTCTGAGCTGCTATATTGCTTATATATCAGTGCACTATTACACTGAAGATAGCTGCTGCAGTATTTTATGTGAAGTACATTATGAGTTTTAAAATGTTGTTTGGTAAACACTTTACTATAGCGTTAAAACCAGTTTTTGGTGCTATATTATTCTTCACATCCTTTATAAATCGGTAATTTTAATAACAAATCTAATCCTCGTTCTAATCACAGGGATTAGTCTAAAAATAGGAGACTCGGTGAAGGAAAGTGGGCGACATATTATTATTAAGTAGGCCGCATGCGCTCAGAAACGACTTATGTTGGTAGACACTAACAACCACTCAGTGCAGGAATGAGGAAAACCTCATTGATTAGGAGGATAATCAAACACCGACCTGTATCAATCGCTCATACTGATACAACAAGCCAACATTCTTCCATCCTACCATACCTGCAGTGCTAAGTATCTCCACAAGTATAGCTGATTTACTATATATACGATACAGATGTATATGGTATATTCTGCATATTTTTACTGTTGCTCTTACTTGTTACTTACTCTGTAAGCAACTGCCTCAAAAAATTTTTCAGGAATTTCACATCTATTAGTTTTTGCTGGGTTAGATTTGACAATTTTTTTCCAATTTATAAGCAGGTGGATACAGCAGCTATCATCCAACATTACTATATAATAATAATTATTTTTATGTAATCAATGAGAATTATTAATAATTATATTTATAAACAATGGACGGTATTTAACGAGTATCAATTGTACCAAGTTACAAATAACACCTAACAACAGTGCAATTCCCCGTTTACAATAATTGATATCAATCAATCTTCTCTACTGCTATCTTTTCATTCTGTTACCTGGCAGATATGGATATAGGTAATAGCGTGCTTCTTAATATGTATAAAATGAAGTTGGAAATTGCATAAACACATAGGCAGCATTCTTTTCATGTACATTCTTCTCTATTATTTCTATATGTAATGCATATACATAGACCATAGAAAACATGTATCTAAACATTCAATTTAATAAACCTAATGTTTAAATGAACAAGTATTTTGTTTCGAAAATTTTTGAGTTCACTGGGGCTATCCTATCAAAAATCAGTATTACTATTAAGCATTATCTTTTGAAATAACATCCTGATGATGCTGCTATACAGAAAGAAACCCATGTAAAAGCCTGATATGTTGCTTAAGGTAATTAACAATTTATTATTAATTCCTCATGATATTCTCATTATGTTCATCTACTATAAGGGAATTACTGACCAGAAAATATTATTAAGTCAAAACACAGTTAGTAAATTCGGATGTTATGAATAAGATGACTAACGTATTACTCTTAAAATTGTTTGTATGAGTCAGGCCAATTTCGACATTTATAGGAGATTTCTTTTATCCCCCAAATATATAGAAAAAACAATAATCTAAATGTCACAGGAATAGTTTTTGAGAAAAGTTAAATGACGGAAATTACATTTCGATATTTTGAACGTGAAACATCGTCAGTACTTTTTTCTATCTTTACGAGAAATAGGAGAAACCCCCTATATCTAAGTAACCAAATTGGACCATCCTGTATAATAAATAAAAAAATACATTGTAATTATAGTATAAACTGTATTATTACAATGTAACTATACAATTGACTGTAAAGTTACTTTGGAATTTTACAGTAATTATGCAAGTTACATTATAAAAGTACTTTTTGTATTATAAAATCACAAAGTAATATTACAATTACAAAAACTAAAATTACCTCAAAATAATAAATTTACAATTTATTTTTACATTTTACTTGTAAAATCACAATCGTTAAGAAAATTACAGTAATAATCAAGGATAAATAAATTGTCATCTATTTTTACTGCAAACATTTTTTACACTGCACTTTATTATTCACCTACATTCATTACATAAACTTAAAAAACACCCTGTAGTCTAGTACTCGTGTAACTATTTAGTAGACTATCCAAGTAATTACATATTCATTGGGTTGGCCGGTCCCCCGAACCGTCAAGTCTCAGCGTTGACAGTCTCAATCTGCGTTCCCATCCACTAAACGTTATCCGGCCATATCGCCGCTAAGCGACGACGCTAACAAAACAGATGACGTATGTTTATAGTCACGGATAATTTGATTCGTGTAACCGTTGTCAAAGTGAACGGTTGGGGTACTGACGACAGGCGACATCGCCAATTCTATTAGAAATTCTGGATAGATGTGGATCCGTGTCTACCCACCAAGTCCCTCCCGTCGAGATATTTTGCAGTAGCATCAGAGACAAATCGTTACAGATTGCACTAAAACTACTTTTGTTAATAATCTCGCACAATAATTGAGTAAATTAAATTTTCGATTGTGTAACTGATGATGTGTTAAATTCCCGTGTTATTAGTTTAACACACTTTTGCTCTTTTACGTTTTACACAAAATGTGTTAAAATTACTGCTAATATAATAAGATACAGTAAACTACAATGAAAAATGTAAATGTACGTAAATTTACCATGATTATCATTTATGTAAAATTTTTATAGAGTATTCCAAAATTAAACGGCAATGACAAATTTGTATAGACAAACCGACCATTACTGGATCGGGAAGCTGTAGGCGTATGCGTTAGATTGTGCTTACCATAACTGACTATAAAAATACGTAATATTGGTCATTTTTATTAAATTTACATAACTTTACACGATTTACTGCTAAAATTACAAACTGAAAGAGCTCTATTACAATACAGGGAGTCCCGAAATAAATGCAACATAGAGCAAGAGTAGATCCCTGAATAATCAATCATATTTGAAATATTCAGTGCACCGGGTGGAAACTGTTTTGGTTTCAGGTAAAAAGCCTTTTCCGATGAAAATACAGCAAAATGTTACTTAAAATATCATGTAGCTTTAATACACCCACATCGTGATTGTGTGCAAGTATTTTTCAAATATCAAAAATTTCTTACATCTATAGCAACTCGTAGTTGATAGATATCGTTTTAATTTATGGTGAAGCGAAATTGCTTTAACAAAACGATTTCCCGACAAACATGTTCCAAATACAGCTACGCTTAACATTGTGTGCAGTTAGTGTAAGTGCAGTGCAAACGCTGGCGTGACACGAGAAATTTTCAACCGAATCGTGAAAGAGATGGAGGTCCAGGGCACCTACGGCGTGTTGCAACAGTGTGGTGTATCATACACGAAGCTCAATTATATCCATACCATGTACAGCGTGTTCAAGCATTAATACCAAATAATTGGACGAAGAAGACCGGTACCATGACTATGATCTTCTGATGTCAAACTATTTTACTAATTACAACCACAAATTAAATCTATTAATAATTATAAAAAAGAGGTGTTGTAAAATGTAATTGATTTCTTTCCTTTTTTCTGTCTGGTCGCTGATTATACGCCTTATCAGGTTTTATAGTGGACCAATTTCCAAGGCCGCGCGGATGTGTATTTTTAAATCATTTTTACAAAATTGTATTTGTAAGAGTCCCCTGTACATACAAACATTTTTTTTTAGATAAGTTCTGAATCATCCTGTATAAACACTATACCTTTAATGATGTCCACGAATAATATTTAAAGTGCTAAAGAATTGAACACTGAATACACTATAATGTTATAAAAAAACTTTTAAAAGCTACACAAAAAATTTGTTATATCACAAATCTTTAACACAATCCACACATAACCAAAAAAAC
This sequence comes from Monochamus alternatus, assembly GCA_037114965.1. Lineage (NCBI taxonomy): Eukaryota > Metazoa > Arthropoda > Insecta > Coleoptera > Cerambycidae > Monochamus > Monochamus alternatus. Next base: position 21,889,248 of record CM073430.1, read on the forward strand.
ACTTTCTCTTCCATAGATGTTTGTCTCTTCTACACCTTTAGGAGAGATAGACCAGCAAATGTAAGAAGAGATTATCAAAACTTTTTTGTTACAGAAAAATAGCAAATAAGTACAAACGAAAAACAAACCGAAAATCATACCACTAAAATTTCTGGATTAGATTTTACCTATATGTCAGGTAAGTAACTCAAACTGTATGAAAAGTCAGAGTTTATTTGGGAGTAGTTTTAACACACCGGGGTATTTTGAAAAAAGGAAAAGAGTAGAGACAGGAAAGAAGGAAACAACCACCGGTATAAGGTTAAAGAATGCCAAGACCTTGCAAAATATAACAAAATTCAGGTGCAATAGTCTTCTCCTTGATAATCGGTTTACATGGCTTTGAATTATTTATCCTATGGGATTAATATTTTAATTATTTTAAGAATTAATATGTAGCAAAAACTATTTCACATGAAAATAAGAGATGACTGGATTAAGTTTGTTTAATAGGATGGATGGAAAAATTTTGAGTTTCAGATTTTTAATATATATGTTTGTTTATCAATTTTACCAAAGTAATAGCTTGGAGTGTTATGTACATATCTTACACATTCCTATATATTTAAATACAGACAGTATTCTATATTTTGCAAAAGGTGATCCATCTGTTCTGGTTTTACCATAGACAACGTCACTTCGAAATAAATTCCGGTTGGTTTGCAGCTCCAAACACTTTTGATTTTGCTTGGTGGTGCGATGTAGAGAAATAGGAGGAATGACAGCATTTGAATCGGCATTTAATGGTGTTCCGCATGGATTTTAAGCCAATACAGCTAATGAAATATCACCGGAATTTCATTATAAATCCGCAGAGTGTAAAAAGCTAACTCTGTGGCGCGCTGTTAATGCGTTCCCAGTGAACGCCGAACAGCTATCCATTTTGATATAGTTGCTGCGAGAGATGGAATAATAACTCACGCCAATTGCAAACGCCATTTACTTTATTTATGTAGTGTGATTCATCATGCACTTTGATTAGTTTATGGCTTTTATGGCGTGGAATGCGAACGGTGCTGATGTAGACTTTCCGTACACCGCCACTGCCCAATAGGAAGCGACGCACTTATCGGCCTGGCCAATAATTGAATTAATCGGAACGGTCGCGGTAGGCTTTCTTTCACGCCGTTTTTCGTTGACAAGTGAGTGGACAGATTCCCGAAAATTTCCATAAAGAAACGACAACTTGAAGAAAATTACTTCTAGGTGTACCACTGGTTGGTACAATCAAAAACAAGTAATAAAAATATAAAACAAAATACGTACCTTTTTCAATTATTTTAAAAATAATTTCATACCAGTATTTCAAATTGGTAATATTTACGAATTTCTCTAAAATACCTTACTAAATTTTTTACCGTACAGTAAAAACACATACAAGATGTCCTACAACGAGCATGCACCAGAAATGAAAGAAATTTAAATTTTCGTTACCAGACTTTTTGGTACTGCTGAGTTGAAATAAAATATTTACAATGACGTGGCACCTCTGGCTTTACCAGAAGTAGACATCAACTCGCTTATGTAACATATTTTACATTTCATTTTCAGATTATTTAGCTAATTTTAAGTCAACTTTGCTAAATATATCATATGTCTAACCGCAACAGTTCATGAGTCTTTTGGTTTTTTTCATTTGTTTTGTTTTAACATAACTATGAATTATTTTTCAATCTAACTCAGTGATTTAAAATAATAATATATAATCGTTTACTATTTTTTATTGAGCTTTAATTAGAACATGTCCTGTTCTATTTTTGAAATTAATGAAATATGATTTTGCAAATTAAATTTATTTCTATATGCACCTCTCTGGTACTCTCCTATATTTTATTGTATATTACAATGTGTTATAGTAAAAATAAAACTTGTATAATACATCAATACTGGGTAAGTATTTATTTTGTTAGTATTCATTGATCTTGATTACTATAATTTGAAAAAGGGTTGCACCAGTTGATTTGATCAAAATATATAAATAACAGGGCTTATAGGTACATTAACATCAATGTCACTAAAAGTATTGAAACTATACAAAAATCTAAAATATTAGCAAACAAGGAAGTTATAAATCGAAAGCGTATGGATAAGTTTTATTTAGTTCTAAATGTTTAAAACACAGCAATATTATATATGAAAAAACCATAAACTCTCATCAAATACAAATTGGTGTAAGCCTGCTAGATATCGATGTTTCAATTAGATATTGGAATAAATGTGCGTGTAGGAAACTTTATTTTTTTTTTTTCGAAAACTATATTACTTATCTACTTATAAACACAAAAATCATTCCATATTCAACAGGAACTCCAAAAGTTTTTTTTTCAATCGAAATAGTTTACTACAAAAATGTAATGAATAATATACAGGGGGTATTTTATTTCAACGCCTTATGACAGTATCAAAAGAATAAAAAATACTCGTCACTTTCAGCCTAAATACCTTGCCAAATTTCACTTATAATTTTAGAGAGCTTTGAACCTATTAAATTCGAAAATGCCTTTTAGAAAACTTTCCACCTCGCCTATTGACTAATATTTTGTTAGGGACCGTATTTTAACCAGTGGATAACGCACTGCTGGGTTCAATCCGCATAGAAAACTGCAAAATGTAAATACATTTACACTCAATCAATATACATTTTAAAATCGTTGGATAAGTACTATCAAGATGAATTTTGTAAAAGTATGGTATTTAAGCTCAAACATTTTCAAGAGCTGTTCCCACAACAATTGGTTAGTCATTAACCCTCGCCCTCTGCATTCGCCCCTCCGCTTCCTCACCGACGAAATATGTATTGGGGGTGTAATTCTTGAACGCGAAGTAGCCCTGCAACAGTTGTTAAGTGCCTTAAGATTGTCTGAACTATTTGCGGAACTACAATTGCCAATACGGCGGTGAAATATCGAAGGCCTAAGCGATGGTAATTGTTTCACTTTACGGCATACATGCTATAAACACAATTAGATCCAGCAGGCGCCCAGACCCTTACCGAGGCCCGCTATGTTTCTATACTTACTACTGTAGTTAGCTATTGTTCGGAGATGACACATGATCCGCAGTTTGCCCAAGGCGGCATTCCTTTGGAGGCAGAAGCAATTTCTCGTTTGATTTGCACCAATTGGGGGAAGCGGAGGATTAGCGGTAGGATATACCCCATCTTTCGATTCTGACGTTATACTGTTCTGTACTGGCTCTTAACACTACTAATTGTAGTCACCTTGTATATTTAAATAACTACACAGGGTAAAATAGTAAACATATGCAGGTTGATCCTTAACCTATACGTATAAATTTAACTGCGTTTTCTAGAACTCAAAATAAAACGAGAAGTTTGCAGTGTGTGCAGTTTTAACACATTTGTAAATATGAGAGCAAGTCAATTTTTTTACAATAGAGAGTTATTGGAAATCTCTTTAATACTACCAAACAGTATTTAGTATATACGACTTTATTTAAATATTGCTTACCCCTATTTTGTTCAGAAAAATATAGTTATTAGTCAATAATTTGTTGGTAGGCATTGGGGGTGTGAAACGTTAGTTCTTGATGACGATTTTGTATTTCCCAAGCGCGTAGAGATAAATTAATGAAATTTGGCACAATCTCATAACATTTTACACCTTTTTGAAAATCTTAAAATAAATCAATACAGTTTGTCCAAGGACGCGTGCTTCAAAAATACCCAAACTTGTATGTGTAATTTTTTTGATAATTTCAAAGCAAAAATGAAAACTCTAAGGATTTTTTACATAAAAAATACTCTTGTTGAAATTCGATGTCGGCAACAGTTTTCGAGAAAAATGGATTTTAATAAATAAACATTAAAAATCGATGGATTTACATTTTTTTTTTCACCATTCGTTATTATTTGTTCTCAGCTATAATTTCTCAAGTTTATGCGTACAGGTTAAGAATCCCGTATAGAGAACCGTACAAATGCGTACTTTATCAGAATGAAAATGAAATTTATTTCTTCTGTTGTAAAATTTTGTTTTTTTTTAACTTTATAATGAAATATTCTAATGCTTGTGAACAAATTATAAATTCTTTTACAAAAGATATTGCATTGAAGATTTTTTATTTTCTTATTAACTTACAGACGCGTTTCTTGCTAGTAATATTCCATTATTTAAAGAAGAGCATATCAAGTTACATGATTTTTTTAGAAAATTATATTGACTGAATCATAAAATTCGTTAACACGAGTATCCGTAAATCAGATTTATAATAATGTAATCAAATCAATATGTGAGGATCTTGCGACAATTTTATTTACTTACATTATAAATGTAAATTAAAAATGTGGCAACCACTTATTGGCATCAAAAGAACTGAAGGAACCTACATAATCATGAAACAATTGAAATTTTTATTAATGACTCTTTTAATTCCATAAAAATGCCTCAAACAATATTTATGTCTAGTGACGTAGAGCCAAGTAGGTGTTAAAAGCAGTAGCAGCATAAAAATATACGACAATGGTACACTTCTCTTGCTCAGTCGTTCAATACGGTACCTAACTAAAAAAATAAAGGGTAATTTTCCTTTACTAAATACTTTTACACGTTGTTAAAGATATTTTACCCTCACATTTGTCTTCCGGATCATTTGTAACTAGATAGGGTGCTCGGGTAAAAGTCTCAGCTATGTTACTATACACAAATTGTAGAACTTACTGAAGAATCAAAGCATGCATTAATGTTATCTTATATTAATATACATAATGTTGTTTTAGGCAATAAACTATTGCTAAGTAAACATATCATTGAACCATGTAACAGAACTATATGAATATTGACAACACACATACATCCAAACCAGTACTGTCGTAGAAGAAAAAAATCCAAATCGTGTTGGGAAAAATCCAGGACATCACATTTTAGAAAATCTATGTAAAGTTTTAGCAGGCATATGTCAAGAGTTACCAACAAATATTTTAAAACTTATGTCCATGCTTCAAGAATTGCCAATGGTAAAGGTTCAGCGATCATGTTCAGTGAATAAGTTACTATTAAGCGAAAGATGTTGAAATTTTGCTACAAAAAAAAATGTAAAAGTATAATAGTGATTTGATTTTAACTTTTATATATTTTAGGTATTAATAATATTGTGTAAAACTAACTACTCAGTGGACAAAAGCCCCAACCTGCGTTGAATTACACCCACAATATCTACCCATATATTCCTTATTATTAGCTTCTGTAACATTTTTTTACTGTTTTAGAAAGGTATTTTAAGCTAATATAAATCAAATCTCCTACAATTCCTACCAATGAAGTCATATGTATGTTCTTTGATACCAAACATCTAGGTATGCTAATGAACAATTCCACAAATAAAGCTCTATTCAATAATTATGTAAAGAAAATAATCTAATTTACTGACCTGCTAATGAAACACTCTATAAATATCTAACTTCACTTTTTGGCAGTGGGAACACGACAAATTCAACCACAATAGATGAGATCTGACCTATTTCTGCATTTTTAGGATTGCTTCTTCAGGTGGTCTCCTTTAAATTGAATCAAATATCTAACTATAAAAATTATTATAAAAATTAAAATTATTTGAAGTTAAATATCGACAATGATAAAAAGTGACATCCTGTCAATGAATTAAATATGACAATACCTACTTGAAAAATGTTCACCTTTTATGTAATTGTTCATTAACATACCTAGATGTTTGGTATCAGAGAACATACATATGACTTCATTGATAGGCATTGTAGGAGATTTGATTTATATTAGCTTAAAATACCTTTCTAAAACAGTAAAAAAATAATTTTAACTCTTAACACCAGTAAGTGTTTTCACTTTTACATATTTTTACTATTTTTTCTACGTCGTATTGTAACATTTTCTGTGAACATTTACATCAGAGAACTTATATCGGTGCTGTTTACCGCCGTCAATAACCGATCTCCACTCATAACCAATAATAAATATTTATTAGGCATTATTTACTACCCAAATATTATGCCAAGTAGATAAAATTTATCCTCTATTTTCCATTAACATAGTTTAATATGAACGTCGTATCATTTCGCATATAAAAAGTACGTATATATTATAACAGAAGCCTTTAAATCACGGTCCTAATGGCCCTATACTATTCCACTGTTTTTATTTTCCGTATTATTGACATTTTTGGAAAAACAGTTCAATAGCGGTCTGATATATCGCCTGGCGTTGAGGGAGGAACAGGGCAATAACAACGGAGAACGGATCTATGGCTATCAGAACTTGAAACTACTTGAGGAACTCTGACAGTAATGATTATTGTTTATTGGATTGCACAAGTTGAGAAATATATTCCCCCCTGACTTCCATTCCCAGGCACCATATTGCTGAAGATATCACCCTAATAATGCTTTAGTAAGAGACTTAAAACGCTTGAACAAAGGACGCGACAATTTCACTGAACCGTTCCTGAAAAATTTCTTTGAAAATTATAGTAATATAGTTGAATACACATAAAAAAAAATATACGCTTTTCTAATAAAATACGCTGGTAGCTTTAAAATACGTCTACGCTAAACGCTAAATTTAAATCTGAATTTTGAAATACAGGGTGTTAAAAAAAGAGTGTAAAATATTTCAGGAGTTAATAGTATGAACCAAAATAAGCAGAAAAGTCTTACATGGGTCCGCAAAGTAACGGTTGCGGAGATATGGACCACTATTCGTTTTTCAAACATTTTATTTTATTAAGAATAAACCGACAAAGGAAGCTTTTAACAAACAAAAAACAAAGTTACAGAAGATGTTCAAAGTGCCCTCCGTCCATTTCCAAGCAGGCACGACATCTTCGTCTCAACGATATTCGAACTCTTTCGAAAACACCCTCCATGGTTTGGATTTCTTAACACTTTTGATTAATCCGTAGCTGCAGCTCTTCCAGGCTATTTACAGGGTACCATACACTAATGTCTTCATATCCCCAAACAAAGAAATTTAGAGGGTTCAGATCAGGCGATCTTGGAGGCCATAAAACAGGTCCCTCCCTTCCTACCCATCTATGTGGCACGTTTTTCATTAAACATTTGGATGGGTATTGTAGGTGACAGGTTTCTAGGTCCTGTTGTTTTACCAAACCGATTAACAGGCGCTGCTTACCTCAACTTTCTGCAGAACACACTGTATGAGTTTTTGAAAGACATTCCTTTGAATCAGAGACAACAAATGTGGTTGCTCCAGCTCATTTTGCCATGGCCGTTAGAGAGTATTTACACCAAACTTTTCCACATCATCTATTTATTTGATTTTCTACGCAGCAAACACTTGTGCACTTGAAAATTAAAATTGAAGGGCAAGAATGATACTTTACGCTTAGTTTATCAGCAAAATTCTCTGAAAGCAGCTGTAAAATACAAAGACATTTTAAACAAACATCTTACACTTTTAAATTAGAATAGGTGTCTCAAAATATTGACGTAAGGAGGCCAGATTTAGATTCAGCACCAAATTCCTTCGAGAAGTTCCATGCTATAACAAATACCCTTTTATTTGTACTTTGCACAGTACCATATATTCCAAGTAGAAAAATAAAAATATTGCGATTTATTACAATTTTTTAAACTGAGTAATAATACCTACATGTATTATTACAATAAAAACCAACAATTTTTCTTGGACATTATCAGTCATAATAATATTATATATTCCAATTTGTAACTAACATATGACTAAGTGCTTAATAAGAATATTATTGCCAAGGAACTTTATAAGACAAAATGTAATATGATAAGAAGATAGCTCATGTGAGAAAAAAACTAAGTTTACAATTTCTGATCTAAATCTTTCATCCAACCGTATAAAACCATTTCGGAAGATACAAATGGTGTGACATTAGTTTAACAAATATATATGACAGTTTCACAAGTAAAAATATTTAGATTCAGAAGGAAGGAATTCAGAAGACTTACGTCATACGAACAAATGAATAATTCATTATATTTTCATTAAAATATTTAAGAAACTTCAAACAAATATTGTTTTTAGCGCGATCAGATATCGAAAATTATGTTGTCAACAAAAACAAATGCGTAACGTCAGCCGTGACGTAAGACGCTTGAATTCGTGCCGCGACTATATAAGACTTAAACAAGGCAAATTATTCTTAGGGACTAATTAAAAAGAAAATCTCAAAAAGCTTGAAAATCACTGGACATCCACCTGCCGTTGCCGGTGAGTAATATTAGACATTATTCAGTAAAACAAATTAAAATCAGATTAGAGCAGTTATACAAAGTTGTAAGTCATTAAAAATGACTTTTAATTAAATATATCAATAATCGAGGTATTCACATTTAACGGAATTATGACCAATTGGAATATATATAGCATTGCATTCGAACTTGATATGTTAGTCTACGGTGAGTGACAGGAATATGCTGCAGAGGCATTCCATCGTTTTGTAGACGGTTTGCCGATTAGGTTCCATCCCACCCCCAACGTAGAACGAAACAGAGGTACTAGACAATTCCAAAATATACACTTAAATGTTCAACAAGATAAAAATTTCATTTGTAGTAGATTAACTACGTATTACTAGATTCAAGAGGAATTTTCTTGTTTTTCTGTTGTCCTATTAGAGTTATTGTTATTAATATCGAGGATACGTTCATTCATATACAGAATCGTTCATTTTTATCGGTGGCGTTATGGGATGAAAATGGAGTCATACAATCACAATATATCAGATCGGCCACGTTGTCATATTGGAGGAGAAAGGGTATTGTAATATTTGCGCGATGGTCACTGGGGATATCTTAGGAGAGAAATTCAACTTTATGGCGGCGTGCCCGGCTATTCCGCCACGGTAGGAAATGTAGAGATTAGGGGAGGGCCCTTTATATTCGCTGGGAGTCGTAAAGAACCTTTTTCTGGCGGAACCCGTCTCCCGGGGAAATAAAATTAGCCGGCTTATTGTTATCGAAACTGTATCAGGGCGAACTGAGTACGTTATTTTCAATATTTTCATTATTTTCAAATAAAAAAAGAACAACAATTGTATATTGAAACTCATAGTTTCCTATATTGCTGTTAAAATTAAAGGTTTTAACATTATACTACACTTACACTCATAACTTATCTAAAAAAAACTGGGAATAGATGCATTATGAAAAATGGAGTCAATACCATAAAAGAAATTGTAAAATTCTTATAGTTCCGAGAAAAAAATTATTGAAGTTGTAGTATTTTCAACCTCGCTGAACTAATATTTCGAATATTGAAATCCGATTACTTATAGCATTAACGTTTTTGTGTAGTTTTTCAAGTACCAAAAATGGCTTACGTGTATAGCAATTTGGAGTTGATGGATATCGTTTTAATTTATGATGAAGTAAAAATCCAGATTTCCCAGTAAACATGTGCCAAAATGCAGCTACTTTTATCGCGGTGTGCAGTGAGTGCAAGTGTAGTGCAATGCGGACGCGACACGAAAAATTTGCAATCGAAAGAGTTGAAAGTCTAGGGCGTCCACGGCGTATTGCAGCAGTGTGGCTATCACACACGCGGCTTAATTATATCCGTGCCATGTACAGCGTGTCCAAGTAATAATACTAAGGGATTGGACGAGGAAGAACGGTACCATGGCCGGCATGATCTTCTGGCTTTAAATCATTTGAACTTCCTTTTGTGGAAAAATATGTATGGCACTGAAGTGGACACTATTGATGATTTACGCAACCGTCTCATAGCTGCTGCCTGAAACTTACGAGTTCAAAACGGAGCAGAAAGCAGAAACATTTGTGTTAATTTGTAGAAACTAGGTAAGAAGGACCCAAAATTTTATTGTAACATTAGGTATGTCAAACTACTTTATTAATTAAAACCGCAAATTAATTATATTAATAAAATAACAATAGAGGCAAAAGCAGTTGATTTTGCTGTATAAACCAGCTTATTATACGTGTACACTACCATATATCAATTAATTAGCTCTAATTAAAATGTTTCTTTATTATATTTTACTATCTGCTAATAATTAAGTAAAAGCAGGTAATTCAACTTTGTTAAAGAATTGCATTTTTATATTCAAATTATATACTTAGTATACATAACAAATAGTATATTTGTAACCTCAGTATATGTAAACAAATTACAGAATTCCCTACTAAGTAAACTTGTGACACATTGGAGATAAACGTACGTAATCATAATAAAATATAACACCTCGACCCTTATATAAATTTAATTACATATTTATACATACACTACCAACTTTATGATGCCTTTTGTAAAAGGATAGAGATTTATGAATGACAATTTTTGTTTAAAATTGCATTGTTGCTCGAAAACGATAAAATAATAAAAGACATCATTTTATATAAATTTCCACTTTGAAAACCACAGAAAACGCTATAGCCACTTCAACTGCGCACCCTTATCAACATATCAACAACACCCTACAAAGCAATTGTTACAAAAAAATATTCCTATTGAAAACCATTTATTGATTTTTTGTCGATACACACAAGTTTGCCTTCCAACATATGTGTCTTGAAAAATGCTTCCGTTATAAAGCAATTAACATCAACAGAGTCCACAATATAGAGGATCACCATTTTCATACCCATTGCCATCTCATAATCGTGAAATATTCTATTGACTATTCGACACAGAATAGTCCAACACACAGATTCCAAAATTATTCCTTTCGGACTGTCCCTGCGCTCAGCGGTCGCGACCAAACTTTTATGTTTTGAAATATTTATATCTCCCAACACATCTAGCGACACGATGTTAATACAAATTTTTCGCTGATCATCAAAAGGACCCCGCAATAATCTTATGGAAATTGGGTTTCTGTCAGATTGTCTGAATTTTTGATATGTTGAAGATTTTGTCATCCTGAACAAAAGTCTCCATGGGCACAAAGTGCCAAAATGAACAAGCTCCTCTGACCCGTTGCAAAACTATTCATTTTCAATACTATTTACAGATGTCAAAAGCGTATTTTAATTATTCTAATATATAGGGTAATGTTTTTGAGGTCACTGGATTCAACCCTCATGCCAGATTGGCAAAATTGACAGTTGACAGCTGTCAATTGACTGTCAACGAGGAATATAAAAGTAAATATCCTCTTTTCACATTGAGAGTTTGGGTTTTTGAGGTCGCTGAACCGTTTGAAGGGGCGTGGCCAGACTAAAACTTTAAATACAGACTTTTGTTCAGGATGACAAAATCTACAACATATCAAAAATTCAGACAATGTGACAGAAACCCAATTTCCATAAGATTATTGCGGGGTCCTTTGATTCTTTGGGGGAGACGTGGCTGGCCCCTTGGTGGAATAACAGCGTTCCGTCGATTTCACTAGCCGTATCTGAGCTCCCGTGCAATTATAAGCTCGCCTAACGTGCGACGTTCGTAGTAAAATATAGCCGAGATAACTTCAATCAAACGGAGGCGGCGTTCTCCACTACGGAGCCATTATTGTAATCCCGCTCCCTAATATGTGTACGTGTTCCTTTGATTTATACATAATATTCGGCAGAGGGCCTTCGCTCCGCGTTATTATACATGTATACTTTACAGCTTAGCAAGGATAGCGGTCATCAATTCCGGGCCCTTCCATGCTCTCCTGGTGCCGGCCAGAGCCGCATTATCCGAAAGGCCAACAGGATTCACTTTAGAAAAGCAGATTCTAGTACAAGGAATTAATAATTTAATTACTGTACACTAGGACTCTATAGTGTGTGTAGCGAAAAGCTCTGGAAGTTTCTCGCTTTGGTATTAACAAGAAAGGGACAAACGTCTCTCTATTTCCTCTTTTAACATGATGAATAATAAAGGCCATATCAACATTTTTGCCACGTTATGTAAGCTTCGAATATTGTATGTACAGGAATTTGAAACGAGAATACGATATTGTAACAAGGATCACTGTAATGTCAGTATTCTCCATTAGATCCTCTTCTATTAGGTTGTGGTCATGGTAATTACACATAATATCACAACCATTGGTTGGTTTGCTCTAAACTTAGGTAAATCTTGAGATCAAACAAAACTGACCAGTTAATAGCAGGGAATATTTGAAGGTAACTATAATCAATCTAAAAGCGTTTGAGAGTTGAATGATATTAAAAAATAACACAGAGGTGCGCTTATTACTTTTTTGAAAAGGTAAATAATCAGTATATGGCAAATATATAGATGCCATCTTTTTGATTTATTATTGTTGTTGTTGTTGTATTCAGGTCTGAAGACACATTGTGCATGCTGCTGATTGTATGCGATATTGCTTAAGTCAATCCTATGTAGGTGCTTGCTGATATGTCTGTGGCCCGTTAGGAGACGTGACAATCCTAATGTTACTTATGTTAAGCATAACAAAATTTCCGTTTGCGTCAACCCATGCGCTGACTATAAGAAGCCTGGTCTGATGCAGACCAGATCCACTCGGCCAATCTTCCTTTGATCGCTTTTTCATCCAGTCATCAATGGACCTTGCGAGCTAGCATTGTAGTAACTACAATACTGATTCAAGTCCCACAAATCTGACCAATCAGCTCTCTCATTGCCTGTCATATCACTGTGACTCGGAACCCAGATCAGCTTAACATGATTAATGATTATCCTTTCCCAAGAAAGAAAACAACCCTGATACATTCCAAGGCCACACTTAAAACTTTTTGTTTTACTAAATATCACTACTAAACGTCTGTGCATCAAAGCACCTGTGAATAACCTACACCAACGACAGTGTATCCAAATTTCAAATGCCACTTTTCTTTTAATAGTAAAAACGTCTTCATTGTTTTACTATCAAATAAAACATAGAAAACAAACTACACATGATTCTTTTGTTTTTTATAGTACTTAGAAAATTTCTGAACTGAATAAGAAATTACTAGATCATTAAACTTTCAAAAACTATAGAACAATGTAATATACAATTTCATATTTATTACATTTCAATGAATATAATAAAATACAATATATTTGTAGTAGAAAACTTTTTACCACGATTTTTAAAATGTGGGCCTTTGGTGATGCCACCTTATTTATTACCTACTTTATTATGCATTGTGCTTACAATTCTAAATAGATAAAAACTAAATTATATACCACCGTGTATTTTATTACATACACTTCTAAAATTAATTCAGAATGTTAAGAAATATTTAGTGAAGTTAGGTTGACGTTCTAATTTCTAGTGCAAACTATAAAGAATAGTTTATTTTATTTTGTACATTGCACAAATCCAAAATAAAAGTAAATTTCGACACTATAAGGTAGGGAATAACAATATTTTATTTATGTAGAGATGACAAAATACATGTTCGAGTTGTAACAAAAAGTTGCGGGATTTTCTAATGGAGGCGATGTTAGATGCCGAATCTTACAAATTACGTTATTATGTGCTTATAATCATAAATAGAAACTGAATTGTATATATTCTCGTATTATTTTATTTTATGATATACACCGCCGACTGTATCTAAATCCAATGCAGAATATAAAGAAGTATTTATTCAGAGCAGGTTGACGGCCTGATTTGTCGCGCAATCTACAAACAAAAATGCAGCAAACTCAAAGAGAACGATTGTTATAGTCCGGTTAGAGTTCAAAAAAGTTTCTAGCTTACGTATTTAAATGTTTGCATTTATCGCAATTTGCTCGGAATCAACAATAAGATTTCAAGTCCTGCCCTGGATATTGGGATTCTCTGATGCCCAGAAATACATTTACGAAAACTGAAGGGCTTTTATTATTCTTTATAGCCATCCGGTTAAATTGTTTCAAGCAACATAACAACCTGAATTATTAATGAGCCTATAAAATAACCTAATCCCAAAATAAATACCCGAACACATTTTCCCTTGCTCTGGCTACACAATGCTCGCGATTTACCTGCGGATTTTATTTTACTTCTAATATTTCCCTTTAACGTCACGACTTAAATTTTTATCTATACCAAATATACACTGAATATCTGAATATTACTAGATATAAAATTGAACAGGAATATGTTAATTCGACTACCAGGTCTTCATTCATGATCAAAATTTTATGCATGAAATAAATTTTTCAAGCACGCAAAATTTCATCTATTTCATTCTTTTATATGCATAACAATACAGTCAAAAAATAATTCTTCTCTCTTCTGCTGAAAGCTGAACTGTATGTTGAAAATTTTTTTCTCTTTCTTGACAAACTTATTCGGCAGGGGCAACGTAAACCTTTCTTAAAGTATTTTTTACATCACTGTTAATTTTGTCAAATGGATACAATTTCCCTATAGAGTGTTCAATTATTATCTATCAAATTAATGTCTTGGAAAATGTTGATGAAATCAACCATTTTTAAATAACGTTTAAAACAATTATGTTGCTTCTATTTTATTTGCCCCGCCTCTCCATCACTGTTCTACGTAAAATATTGAGTATAGTACATCAAATAATTAGTCTTCAAGTGCTAACTGCACGTGGCAAATTTGAGATTGAAATGTTAAGACGGTTTGGAATTATCGAAGATAACGTATAGAAACTAACGCCCTGTATATCGTTAAGGAACCATCTGCAACCCCATATTTATTAACTTTTGATATACTTTCTGTCCTAGAATTCCGTCAGCGACTTTTTTAATCATCCTGCATATTTAGAGAATGGAACAATAAGAAAAATGTCTTTCTTAAACATAATTAAGTTTAGAAAACTGAAGAAAACGACCTTCTTTGTACATAAATTAGTCACTAATGCTGTTGATGCTCCTCAAATATTATCTAGCATTAATTCCAACGTTGCTCCTGTTTAGTATTTTCAAAAAACTATTCGAAAAAATTCACCTTCCTACAGAATGATCATACTGGCAAATCGTTACTTGGACTGGCCTGCCGCTACTGTTCAAATTTTGTCTTTTATACAACATATACACTGCTATTAACTGTATGTTAAAGAAAAACCTTATATAGTGCAAAGATCTGAATGTTTACGTTATTTATTAGTTTATTCCCCAGAGTATATTTTGCTTGAACAGACCTATTATGTCTGTTAACTTGCGATTGTACACTTGTTCCCCGTGTCTCATTTTTTCTTAATTTTTTGTTTACTTTTTTTGTATATTATACATTTATTTCATTAATTTTTTACTATAGCTTACTTTTTCTAATATTTTACACGTATCTACACGTGTTTTATATTGTTATTTGTTCATACTTTAGTATAAGATACTGTGTTTGTGCATGTTCTTAAGTATTTCAAATAAAGTAGAATAATTGAATTAATTTAAAACAAATAAATTTAAAATAAAGTAAAAGTTCCCCCCTTCCATTAAAGATTTAGTGTCCGACGAATCAAATATTAATTTCGTAATTAGCAGCGAAATTTGGATGGACGAAGATTTGATCTTATCAACTTAGACCTGACCTGGGAGCAATTTTCGCAGATTCCTTCGCCGGGGGGGCGTGCATCCAACCCCTGTAATTACACAGCAAATTGCACAAAATAATGTTTAATCTTTCGGCCGATATCCTGCGAGATGAAGCGGGAACGGTGCACGGCGAATGGCACTGCCGCGGTAGTCTTTCCGGCAGCAGGAGAGGTCCTGCGAGAAGATTTGCATAGAGATGAGCCTCGGCTGATGGAGCCGTGTCACAAGGTGGCCGTGAATCAGCGAGAATGGCCCGACATGCAGCCGGGCTATAATGGGACGGCGTTCCTTCCGGTCGTATGACACTATATCTGAGGTGGCGTTGCCTCCTGAGCTGCACTCTAGACAAAATACAATAAAAACAGAATTGGATTTTGATAAGAAGATTGATAAGGACGTGCCGATAGATTTTTAGCCAGATTATAATTTTAGAATGCTAAATTACAATACTCCGATTGAAATTAGATTTACAGAGTGTCCGTTTGTCGAGTCTCACCATGCGTATTTTGTCTCGAGGTGTACGTATTGTGTGAATTCAAAAAAAATCTATAAAATCATGTAAATCACTTAAAATCACATGAAATTATGCGAAATCTTGTGAAACCAGAAAAAATCGCGTAAATCAATTGAGCAACTAATTTCATTTGGTATTTATTTATTTAGAAGTACACCACCCAACCAAGGCCATTAATAAACATGCAAAATCACAGTAAAATGAAAAATACAACAAAAATATTAAATGAATTGCAAATATAAACTGCAGACCAAGCAAGTAAAAATATCAATGATGGCCTGTACGAGACTAAAATCATTTAAAATCTTATGCATTGGAGAAAAATCTAAAATTTTAGTATGTGCTAGCGGAGGAAAAACATTTCCTGCCTGGTAATCTCGGTACATTCAAATTAATAGGTGTAGTAGTTGGGGAGAATCAATTATATGATTCAAAATTTTATGTAAAAATAAGACTCCAAAATATTTTCGGCGCGTTTCTAACAACTGCCCATTAAACCTATTGTTTAGCACTTCCTAGTTCTAAAAGATTCTGAAACAATCTTATTAATGTGATAAGAGAACGTTAATTTACTATCAAATACTACTTCAAGCTCATTAAAGCTCTGGTATACTTGTCGTCTGCCAGAAAACTTTTAATTCCTTTAATGTTATGTTGATTTTGAGTTTTTTCTTAACTTAAATTGCTTTTATATGTCTTTATGGCATTAAAATATAATTGTAACTGTCAATGTTATATGTTTAGTGCAAATAAGTAGAACTGATGTTCAAGTTTAGCTTGATTTGATTACATTAAAATCGAAAATGGACAAAATTTCATTTAATCACCTATACTTATATCTTTACACGATCTACTAAATAATATTTCTAAAAAAGTGTGATAATTGAATAAACAAATTAAATATTAATTGAACTTAATTATTTAAAGCTAATAATAAAGAGTATATGGGTAAATATTGTGGGTGTAATTCAACGCTGGTCGGGGATTTAGTCCGCAAAGTAGTTAGTTTCACACAATATTGTTAATACCTAAAAATGTATCTTTATTTATTGGAACTTTTTGGTATTTTTCGGCATTTTTTCTCATTGGACTAGTCCATTTGGTTCCTAAGAGAAGTTAGAAAACGATATTCCTAACCAATACACAGTCTGTATGATATAGTATTGCACTTCACATAAAAATAATTTAGTAAGCATTTTACTAATATTTACTAGTAGTAGTATAATTAATAGGCAGTACATTCTAGTAATATCCTAGCAAGGTCTGACACAGTTTATAGTTGGAACTATATGAGCTACAATTGTTTGAATTTTCCAACTAAATCCGATTCAGTTAAATCGTTAAGTTTAATTTGATAAACTGGTCAAAAACAAAGCAATCATTGATTTAAAACTTGACTTGTATTTTGTTATTTATATTAAATTAACTTTTTTGAAGTTGGTGAATAAATTTACCAGTTAAAAAATTAGGTACTCTTTCTAGTCCAGTTAATCAGGTTTTATACAAATTTCTTGATAAAAATTAGATGTTAATTCATTTGGATCTAATGTATACAAACACGGAATGCAAACCAACTCTTTCTTACTTAATTCGATATATTATGCGCAATACTACTCCACGAAGCTGCACACAAAAAAAATGCAAATGAGTTTCAAACTGAGAGTGAGTTTCAGTATAACTTTTTTTCTTCTCGAGAGCATCAGCTAGCAAAAATATCGCCGGACTTCCAAACAACCGCAAGTTATGGTCCAGGCGAAGAAAAACATCGCCGGAATGGAAGGAATTCGATTTTACAGCGTGTCATAAAACACTTCAGCGAACCCTATCAAGCATTTTATCATTTGGCGAGAGATCCAGGCCATACATAAAAAGCAATAAATTAAACAAAACTATCCGGAGCACAAAGGCAGTATATTAAGATAGAAATCTTTATTTCGCGCCCTTATCGAGGCCCACATACCCGCTCCGTACGTACGTACGTACGCGCGTGTGTCGCTGCAGAGGAGGAAACGATCCCTCCAAGGCACATCGTAGGTGGCTGTGTTTAGCAGCATCTCGATGCGGGTAGCGACGCTCACATAAATTCTCTCTTTAATTACCTCCCAGCTGTCAAATCGGACGATCTGACGGTTTTATGACAATTTATTGGCGAATTGGAAGAAAGGGAGGCCGCCTAGCGCCGTAATGTCACCCTGACTGACGGACAGCTATGCATTCAAATGGGTTGTTTTACCCCGGCAGTAGCGGAGGCGCGCTATCGGGGATCAGTCAGCAGCGCGCTGCTGTATTTTACTACGAAACAAACCTTCGAGTCGATACCACTTTTGATTTTGGAATGGAAATCCATTAAATCTCACAAAAACATTCACTGGGAAAAGTTTAAAATAATAGTTGTTAATTACATAACGAAACTAACAAGGCTTTAATTTACATTTTTAGGATTAAAGGCTGGTTCATTTTCTGACTGCAATTCAACGTTTTATCCACAACCACGGCCAAACCCGGTCAATTAGCTAAAATCCATGTTGAAAGTGTACAAAGGTATTGATATTTTGAAGTGTGGTAAACAGAAGGCAAAGATACTGGAGAGAAACCAAACCGAAGACTTTTTGAAAAAAGCACCGCATGAGGAATATTTACAAATTAAGGTAGAAAATACACGATTTTAATATTTCAATTTATACACTGAGCGTTTTACTTTGAACTCTTTACAGGTAGCAACGATCATGGCGCAGTGCTTGTCGATGCAATGAATTATCCTCTTTGGATATCACCCATGTCCAAGACAAGTTACCTATAGGCACTCATTCCGGATACGAAAATAAATATTTCAAGAAGTATCACGATCGTGGAAGAAGCTTGCTCAGTCAATGCTATAGAAATGTGTCGAAAATACATCAATCTGCGACCTAAAAATGCCGGTGGGAAATTTTTCTTGCGATATGTGGCTGGAAAATGTACTATACAACATGTAGGCATCAACACAATTTTGAAAACGTTTTCAAAAGTGGCTGCATGTCTTGGGCCCTCTGATCCAGAGTTTTACCGGACATGGAATGAGCGTCATGGTGGTTAGAAATCGAAGGTAGGGAAAAGTTATATTGAAGATTCTCTGTCCAGTTAGATGGTAATTGCTGAAAAATCCAGGTCCTACCTGGTAAAATTGTGGGCCCCTCCAGCCCTTCAGAAACTCCTTGTCGAGTGAATTTAAATAATCCCCGTCGAAATGGCAAGATCGTTCATGAGATAAATGTTTATGTTAATAATAATAATTATAAATAAAATGTTATAAAATAGAAGCGTGATATTTACGAATTCTAATCCACCACTGTGTTAAAATGCCTTGAATCTCCGGAAAACAGTCAAATTAAACCTTCTTAATATAGTGGTCGTGGATAAATGTTCCTAAAGCTTCATTCACATAAGATTAGTGCGGTTGCATTGGTACTGCAGAAAAGTTATTAAAACGGGCGCCGTATTCTTGAAATAGTGGTTTCTACAAAATACAAATAATTTTAGACATTTAATAACTGAATAATCTAGGGTTTAGCAAATAATAGGAATGTTAACTCATCCCACCTGCAAATATTTAAAGAAACTGAAGTAAAACGGCGAGAAATACGGGTGATTTTTGTAACGTTCAGATAAACTTAACAGTAACGCCTTTGTACTGCAGTTGTATGGCAGAAGCTAAAAGCATTTTAGCTTTTACCAATCCTTTTCCAACAATCATACAAGGACCAATCAGAAAACTGATTTTTTGACAGTAAACAGAAGATTCACATTTTTGCAGGTTAAGTTTTTAAATTAGATTCTAATTTAGATATTTAGTTTAGAATTGATTTGTTTCTAAAAAAATGGATGAAGAGGACTGTTTGGTTTAGAAACAGTTACCTCTGCTGATCTTATTCGCAGCGATGTCAATATGTATAAAAACTATGCATGCAAAAAAAAATGAAAGGAAGAACTCGGAGATGGTGGGTGCGACCTATTAACCGCAGATAGCACATGCAAGGTGATTTCTATAATTTATATAAAGAAATGCGAAATGGGAATACCGATTATTTTTTCATTTCACCCGAATGACAGTGGCAGTGTTTGATGACTTGCTGAAATTAGTGGGGCCTCATTTAACCCACAGTATACTGTGATTTAACCAAACATTCAAATAGACCATCTATTCCTGCAGATTGTAGGCTTATATTTAATCTAGGGTAGGCTTTTAATTACTATTCGGCAAATGATAAAAACCAACAATTTCCGTAGATAGGGACGTAGTTGACAAAACATAAACATAACCTCTCTGAAGGTCAAGAATCTTGAGTTTTTGCATGTCGCCAACTTACAGCGGAAAAATTCCCCAACTTCTTAAGTCTACAGTAATTTTATGTAAACAGAGTAAATAATATTTAACACCATACAATTACAATACAACAGTACAACTGCAGTGTCACTGCACTAACGTTTATCTGAACGTTACTTTAGGGACTCGGTTTTAATGGTTAGAGTATAAAAATTCTGAAATAAAGTATGTTTGTTAACTCTTTCTTCTAACATTCAAAAAAGGAACGTAAGTAAAGACATTTAGATCTAAAAGGAAATTTAAAAAGTAGGTAGGTTTTGAGTGCATCGATTTCGAGGTTGGCAATTGCCATCCATGAATTTTCGTATTTATTTCAGAAGGAAACTGATATACGGTGAAACCAAAGTTATTTTGGACATTAAATCTTACGAATAGCTAAAAATATTTGTGACAAGGACATTTTTTACACGATTCTATTATTTTATTTATTGTTGAAAGAATAAACGATCTTCAACGCATGCACATAATCCAGAAACTTAATATCGGCTGAAAGGTTTGAAACATTTCAAACCTATAGTTACATCAGTACAACTTTTATTAAAATGTTGAATTAAGTTCATTTGACTGAAGAACATTTAACCAAATGTATAGTTTGACTAAAAAATGGCGAATTTAATTAAATGGAACCAAATCAGTCTATATAAACACAAACAAATAAGAGCCGCACATTTCTATCAGCATAAATAATGCTTAGATCCCTTACGCAATACATCACATTAGACCCAAGACTTCGCTGGAAGGTCCACGTAAAAAATTGTACTGGTTACTTGGTAGATACTCCAGCATTTCGACACACAACAAAATATTTGTATAAACAAGTCCTCAAACCAGTGTCCTCAAACCAGCTATGACATTCAGCTCTGGGGCTGTGCCAGTAAAATATCCTAATAATTCTGAGATTCCAAAGTAAACTGCCAAGAAGCATTGTAAATGCGTCCTGATACGAGAGTAACAGTGACCCCCATCGTAATCTTCAGATCAAACAATTACCAAATTTGCAAGAAATCATGAACAGCCGCTCCAACATGGGAACATGGACGTCATCTAGCTCCTCGATAACAATAAGATTCAAGTAAAGCCTTTTTGCGTTATGCCCTTGGATTTATGTCTTCGAAATAGTAATTTATGTTAGAGTAAAATTACTCATTAATCAAATTACCAATCAGATTGTAAAAAAGTGCAATGAACACAATTACATGGGCGTGTCATTTAAAAGCGTTTAAAAATTTATTATGTTGATTTCAGTAAAAAGTAGATTATCTTTACGAATTTACACTCGCCTTGGTAGGTAGTTATACTAAACATTTTTTTTTATTTAGGGACCTAGCTAACGTTTTCACTAAGTGAATAAGTGGCCTTTGCAAAAACTATACGTAATGTTGGCGACACAAAATCACTAAAATATGAAATTCAATCCATTATAAGTATTAGTAAAATCACTAATTACTGTGGTCTGTATCACTGCTTTCGCTTAAAGATAGACTAAGTGGCTCTACTATAACTTCTACTTTTGCTCCACATAAGGTATTATATTAACTCAGATTACTTCAATAGGATTCAGCTGACAATAGCCTTCAAAGTTCATTGAGACTGCTTTTGATATTTTGTTGCCATTTTGTAGACACCCACCATGCGTGGAAACACTTTTTGTGGGGCAAAAATTAATTTTCTACTTTCACAAATGACGTTCACGTAGGCATAATATTGAATATTTGAATAGAAAAAACGGTAAGCTCATTAAATACCCCCTTAAAGCAAATAAAATAAAAATTAGTAGGCTGGGTAAAGTGTCATAATTTTTGACGCTTCTTTTCGCAATAAAGTTGATGAAGTTGATTTTTCATTATTAAAAAATTATTATTAGAGTAGGAGGTAAAATTTCATAAAAAATGGTAAATTTTACAATCGGTGGATTAGCTGACATGCATTTTACTTATAGGGTTACCGACGGAAATGCATACAAAGCCAGGAGGGTATACCAAGAGCGGTATCCAAATCGCGTCCTACCCGATCCGAGAACATTTTCTAGGAATATTTGTTATATCCATATCACATTCATTGAGTCCAGTCATTACTCCCTAGATATATCCCGTTGCGCATTATTTTCTGTGAGTAGTTTCTTCAAAAGCTGCTGGAAAATCCGTTATTTGACAAGTACATTCTTTTTACCGATGAAGCTAGTTTCTCTCGAAACTCAATACGAAATTTCCATAATAACCATTTGTGGGCAGATGACAACCCTTTTGCAATTGTTGAATCAAATCATCAAGAACAGTTTTCATTAAATGTTTGGGCTGGTATTATTGACGATTATTTGATAGGCCCATTTTTTATACCAAGAAGATTAGATGGACAATCGTATTTACACTTTCTTGAAGATCTGCCGCCAATGCTTGAAGACCTTCCTCTTTTATTAAGAAATCAGATGTGGCTAATGCACGATGGTGCGCCTTCACATTTTAGCTTACGGGTTCGTGAATTTTTAAATCACTAACTATCGCGATCGGTGGATAGGTCGCGGAGGAACGCAGTCATGGCCGCCCAGATATCCCGACCTTAATAGTTTAAACTACTTTTGCTGGGGTTATCTGAAAAGCTTAGTGTACGCAATGCCGATTCAAGTCGAAGAAGAGTTACGAAATCGTATAATAGTATGCTGCCCAACCATAAGACACCCCAGGAATTTTTGAAAATGTACGTCAGTCTATCCGAAGAAGAGTAGATGCTTGTATAGGTGTGGGTGGAGGACACGTTGAACAACTACTGTAAATACATAATTTGGGTTCTTTATTTTGTTTGTATTTTCTTGTCTTGTCGTTTCGTTTTAGATTTAAGATTTTGAATTTATCGTTTTACTAAATAAATCGAGATTTTTTTAAATAAAATTTAAAAAAATCAGAGGCGGACCGTTTTTTTTCTATCCAAACATTTAATATTATGCCTACGTGAAGGTCACTGGTTGTAGAAAATTAATTTTTGTCCTAAAAAAAGTGTTTCCACGCATAGTGGGTGTCTATAATATGGCAACAAAATATCAAAAGCAGCCTCAATGAACTTGGGGAAAAAACTTTTTTGGTTTTATTTTTTTAAGTGAAAATGGTGCGTCGTACGAGAGTAAGTCTAGGGACCGACCATTTGCTGTTCTTCAAAAATGTTTAGTTCAAACCTCGTACGGACGTCATTGGCAAAGATTTTAAAACATTTTTTACATCAAACAATGCTCCTTAATGATTAATAGATGTGTACAAAATTTCATAAAAATATCTGGAGTGATAAGAAAATTATAATAAAAAAGTAAATTTTTTCTTAAAACTGTAACACCCTGTAGCTCAAAAATGAAGACGTTTAGGACATATATTAATATTAAGTTTTCTTCTTAAAATAACCGAAGGATTCACACCCTTAAATATCTGCATTCAGTTAATAAACACTCTGTATATACATCTGAAGAGCACACTATAATTAATACATAGGTACAGCTAATATATTTCTTTCTATACCGTGTCAATTTGTTTGGTTTTGATACAAAATCTGGCGCTTCAGAGAAATAAATACATAACTACATAAATACATTCTGTCACGAAAAATAACAGTTGCAGGTGGAATATAAAATTTAGAAAGACACGTTGCACGTTTCAAATATTTTTGCATAAATAACATCATTAAAGGTAACAACTCAGACCTTGGCTTCCTCCCTTGTTGGTATATCGAACATGAAAACGTTCATAGATTAGTGTAGCTTGGCACCGAGAAACCCTCTCAGATATAAGGCAAATAATAAAGAGATATTTAATGCAATCCCTACAACCGGGAAGGTTATTAGCGCGGAACGCAGCTGCTTATTGGTTTGGAAATGTAGATACTGAGGCAATAATCGCACCGGCGGATGAGTTAGAACTGGAAGGGTTAAGAACCGTAAATCGCCCGAGTGACATGCCTAGATTCTTAGCCGAGTTAGTGAAGATATCGCACTAATACAATCCCGGGCCGGGGCATCCGAGGAGGATGATATATTCGCGGACTTCTGCAATTATTGCCATCCACTGGCCTCCCGGTGCACAGCCACCGTAACTACTGTTCCAACTTACATAAACGGGGCCCATAACTCAGGCGCCATCTTTGGCCCAGCCGGCAGACTAGACCCTCTCAACAACTACCTCTGATCCTTTTTATAGCCGACGTGAAGAGTGAATGGAAATTTAACTGCGACTTAACCAAAGTCGAGGACAGAATAATAGTGATTCATTCGCAGCACTTAGATGAGTACGGGAGGTGAGGGTTGCAACGGACATTAATCCATAGGCGTGTCACTTGAAAAGGATCTAAAAAACACAACATTACCAAAAATAAGTTGACGTTGAGTGATCTACCTTAATAGTTCACTTTAAAAAGTTTATACTCTCCCGTAGAATACGACGATGGCCTACCACCATCCACTTCCACCTACCTGATGCGCACTCCGGGAATATCACACCTTTAACATATAATACACTGTCACTATAACGGTCATACGTTAACACATATCGTCAGCTATTAGAAACTGTATCTGTTGTACTAAGAGCAAAGCTATTATAAGTTATTATATTATATCCATACAACCACGATAGGTTCTATATGTGGCAAAACAGTTCCACACATTTATCATCGTATGATCTTTATTTATCCAAGTTTCGTCAGCGTTTCTATAAGTATATAAAATATATTTCTTGATCCAGACATCGACCTTCTAATATTTATTTAAAATAGTTTCTTCGCCATATCACTATCTCGTTTTTTTCTATCAGCATACTCTTTCTACTTCGTATACAGGCATCTGGTTTTTACTTTAAAATATCCAGGAGGTTAGTAGGGTAGTACATACAATACTACCGTCATATAGGGTGTTACAGTTGTTACTTTGAAGAGAGGTTTTCTTAATTATTTTTAAGTCGGTTAAAGGTAATTATGGCAAATTTGTGCATGAATAAATATAGACTATATCTTAAGAAAAACATACGAAACTTTTTATTTTCAATAACAGCAGCTGTTAAATATAATTCGACAACCAAAACAAGTTTTACTTATCACAAGATTGTATTCATAATCGTATATATGCCAGAAAAATTACAGTATAATGTTCGTATCTTGTAGTAATTAAAATCTATGTTGCGAATTTATACACTACATAATAACATACCTCATTTTAAATTTACTTATGCAGTTTTATGTGACCAATGGGCTTTACCTTTATTTTTATCGAATTTATTATCGATATCGAGTTTGTATTTAACAAATATGGAGTTTTAGTAAAATTTTACTTCAATTATACCCCTCAAACTACCCGCATTCACGTCAACGCTCTTGGAAATAAAATATATGTATAAGAAACATACTGTTACTAACATACAAAAAATGTATAAATTTATCTATATATAAACATATACAGGCATATGCCTAAATATATAAAGTAGTGTACATTCTGTTAACATTATATAGAAATAATTACGATTTAATGCACACGCAATTTATTGGCACTATTAATGATTTGGAAAATGGTACTGTAATATTGTCACAAGTGTCTGATATCATAATATATTGAAATTTCTATTCATGCCATACGGGAGATAAAAAGCATGTTGGTTCTATCTGCTGTGTTGTAAAAATCAATATTTTGATTTGATTGATTTTATTGAGTAATAGTAATAAACAGTCCACATTACACTCTCATGTGAGTGAACATAATCTCATGGGTAAAAATTTTCAACCTTTAAATAAGATAAACTTGTTGTAGGTACATAAGTACATTTTCGACGATGTACTTATGGCACAGTATAGGGAGACCAGTAGAATAATAAGTAGCGCATAGTCAGTCACCTCAGTTTACATCCAACTCTGGGAGTGTGAACATAGATTATACAGAGCTGTATTAAAACAATATTTTGAGTCTGAATCGAGGAACGAGTCACTGCGCAGCATTTAGATGTTTAAACACATCATCTAAGTAATTTAAATTTCCTAAAGACATAAATAAGTATACTGTGTAAAAACCATAAACTATATTTTACTGCTATTGCCTTACCTATTAATTTATTTTTTATGTATAACATTGGAATATAAATACTTCTCATGAAAGTGAAGTTTAAAATATACATATTTTTATTTTTGACAAATACAAATTTTTATTTTAGAACAAAGTTCTGTGCAGTGGCTTCTAATAGATAAGATTTATTAGAAAAACTGCTCAGGATTAGTAATAGTCCATACAAACTATGTCAAATACATTTTGAAAGCAATATGTTTTCTAACGATTCGCGCAATAGATTACACAAAGAGGCCGTTCCAAGGTATCCTGCACAAGACGACTCATCTTCAGATTAGTAGATGATCATATTTCTTGTATCACTGTAATGAAAGTAAATCTCAAAACAAAATAATAAAAAATATAAATATTTAGGTACTATTTTTTTCCAAATTTACATTTTACTGCACTCTCTCTTTATCTTCTCTCTCTTTTTCAGTTAAAAAACGTTACCATATGAGTGAAAAAAATAGAGTATCATCTTAAAATTGTCAGGGTAATAGAATCCCACCAGGAAGCACATTCATTTGCAAGGCTCTCAAGGGGTGTATTTTAGTCTTAAATTAAAAATAAATTTAAAAAACGTTATCATGTGAGTGAAGAAAACGGAGTATCATCTTAAAATTGTCAGGGTAGTTGCAGAATAGAGCAATAAAATCCCATCTGGAAGCACATTCTTTTGCAAGCTCCAAAGGAGCGAATTTTGACATGTAATTAAAAATAAATTTAAGTAAACATAATTTTTCTGTTCAAAAAAAAATACTTGTTTTCTGACTTACGCTTTTACGCACAAATTAAAAATTCTTATTCCGGTCCTGATCACCAATTCTGTAAATTCCATCGGATATCGCACTCGGATCGCACTCACATTTCGAGTTCATCGCAGAAAACTGAAGGTAGTTCAAAGTGCCCACAACGGAGTGAAATTGCTGGTCTACCTATGTTGTGCTTATGGTAGTATTCATAATGCGGATACCATACCCAAGCTTTGGCCATTTGAAAATTTTTCAGTTTCTAATGACAGAACTGAACATACTTTTTAATCAAGGTTTCAGTTCAATATTTTACGCATTTAGGGATTAACAAAAAACATCTCTTAACTTTTTTTTTGGTTTAAGACGTAGTTTTGGCAGAGTTAACTATTAAGAATAATCGTTAAAGCAGAATGAAAATAGTAGATACAAGTTTAATTGGAAATGTCTTACTTCAAGAGAATTTCCTTTCGCCAAACCATGCAAAACGTATTTGTGTTATTTTCTTGTCTGTAAGTTCAGCCACAATAAATAAATTTTTATTAACAACAAAAATACACTGAATGAAATAATAAACCAACACCGATGCAAACACTTATTAAAAGCTGTGTAGCTATTTGATAAGTAAGTAGTAACAAAGTGAGAGAATATTTCTGCTTAAACGTAAACTTATTACTTGGGCCACTACAATTTTTTTTTAAATTGCACATTTCAAAAGCTTTATTCAAATATTCAATAATCTTAATTTTTTAAATGAATGTTAGAAGTACAGTTGGTATTGAATGAAATAATAATACATCGGTTTTTTAAATCGGAAGAAATGCTGTTCAAATTAATACTGCTGACATTCTGGGAAGTCAATGAGGTTGCACTTACATTAATAGTACTCCCAATAATGTTTGAAATATTCTTCTTATTGCTAATAGTCTCTTCAACGTAACCAGTCGCCACAGCTGCCGATTTCCGTCCTACATTTCGTTGTATTTGATCTATTGTCATGCCACTATTCGCCATAAAGCGGGCCATTCATTAGGCGAAGTCAAACCCGACTTACGACTGCGACCAGACCTGGACCAATCCTTTCTGCTCCATACACTAAACGAGCAGTTGTTGTATTATCAGTATTTTTCAGTTGACGACGAACCACTGCAACGCGTAGATATCATGCCGCCGTTATCACGAAAAATCGAAATTGCTGTAATTGTCGGAGCAGTAATAATTTTTGCATAGAAAAAAAAAGAAACGAGTGAGGACAAAGGAATGGTTTTGCAAAAGGAATCAGTATACTCATTTACGTTTGCTACAAGATATCCAATCATATGAACCTTCCGATTTTGTAAACTATTTTCGAATGGAACTGTTTTCTCTATAAATATTAATAAATTCTTCCCAAAATTCACGATTATCTTGGAGACATTTTTAGAAAACAGTAAAGAGACTCCAGTCGCAGTCGTTGTTGCAAACTGCCCACACATAATGAATCAGCACGGATCAGTCCGAGTCGTGTCGTGAATCCGTTCGTTGATTCTGAGGACCTGCAACCATACCACGACATGTCGGTGCTATTACATTCACGACAGGATGGGTCGGCCGACTGGGTCCAACGGACTCGTCCGGCGGACCGGTCCGCCCGTGAATGGCAGGCATAATGAATCAGCACGGATCAGTTCGAGTCGTGTCGTGGGTCCGTTCGTTAATTCTGCGGACCTGCGACCAAACCACGACATGTTGGTGCTATTACATTCACGATAGGATGGGTCGGCAGCCTGGGTCCAACAGACTCATCCGGCGGACCAGTCCGCCTGTGAATGGCAGGCATAATGGTAGCGGACGTTCGTCGAAACGCATATCCAGTGGATCGTCCAATTTAAGACAACGTGCAATTTGGGACATGATCCAAATGTATATCAATCACTTGATTGATACACTTTCCCTTATTACACCCTAATAAAACTCGGTCTGTGCTTACATTGTAGGGATGCAATGATAAATACTGCATCACCAAACGCACATAACTAATTCCATCACTGTCGGCAACTCCTTTGTTTATCTTCAACATACTTTGCAATTTCGAATGAATAGCGCACATAGTGGACGCCTTGTACTGCTCCGACATTTTCTGAAGGTAAGCAAGCACAAGTAGTTCGTCTGTATCTGTTACCTTCTGCTCTTCTGTCCATTTGATGAACTTCGTATTCTATTTTAAGAGCGTTTTCCGATTCTTGCAGTATTAATCGCGATTCTGCTTTAAACAATGTACAACCAGTAATAATCGTGAAAGAAGTAATCTTATGTGACAGGTTACAAATTAATGTTTGTTTTTCTCATTTTCATGACAACAAGGGTATACTGATGTCACATCACAAATTCAACCATTTTACATTATTAGTTTTTATTTCCATTTTTTGTATTATTAATACCAGTATTTATGATTTCTAAGTATACCAATAAAAAAAGTAGCGTAAAACATTAATAGCCACCTACCATTAATATACTAGTTCCTACCTATTATCACATTTTTGGATTGTCCACTTTTTTCTCATTGCATTGATATAAACATATGAAGGGTTATATTTTACTGTTTGCGAGATATTGCTTATTTCATAATAATATTACCATTATAATTTAATAGTGTAATAATTAGACAAAGAAAAAACAAATTTAATATCAATATGTCTGTAGTACGCGCTCATTGAGTGTTTTTATAAAAAATAGAAATCTTTGTAAAAAATTGTCAAAAATGCAAGGTTCAGTTTTCCGACATCTCATAGGGTAGCAAAATTATAGTCGAATGTAACGTTTTTGCGTGATCACCCTATACATACCTTTTTATACAAATTTTGGGCAATGTATACGTATAGGTAGGTATACAGTGCTTTCGAAAATTAACGAATAAATTCATTATTTTTGAAATTGAGAAGTTTTCGAAAAAATCCCCTGGCACGTCGATTTTGTTTTTAAAAAAGGCACTTTTGGACATCGACTCACATTGGTGACGTCATCGTTATTCGAGATATGGCGTCATCGACAATTTTTTTAAACGGCAACCCCCAATTTTTACCATGCCATTTGAAAGATTTGGCTGGCCACTCAGTCGGCCCCCTTCTCGGATGAACATAATTTTCTTGAAATTTTTGTTATGTAACAACATAATTTTTCATGATGTGTATGTAGAATGGTCAAAATTGGGGGTTGCTATTTAAAAAAATTGTCGATGACATCATATCTTGAACAACGATGACGTCACAAATATGGGTCGTATGTCAAAGTGCCTTTTTTAAAAACAAAATCGACGTGTCAGGGGATTTTTTTCTAAAACTTCTCAATTTCAAAAATAATGAATTTATTTGTTACTTTTCGAAAGCACTGTAGAATTAACTAGAACGAATTCAGTTATAAATTATTATAAATATACACATTAATTGCCCAACAGATCTCTCCAATAATAGGACAATATTATTACACATATAGTTTGGAAGATATAATAATAATGTGAGTAACACAGGACATAACAGAAAAAAATATACTCCGTACAATACTACATACTAGGATGCATAGAATGGAATTGATAGTTACATACAAAAATTATTGTATATTACCAGAAATAGTAAACACAATATGTAACGATTGCTATAGTTACTGTACCGAAGCCACCTCATTACATTTAGAGTATCAATATTAATATCACATAAGTCAAATTCTATTAAAGTTAAGCAACATGTTATAAATGGGTTAATTAATTAGAAGGTTAGAATTTGTATGAGGCAGATAAAAAGTAAAATGACAAAGTTGCAATAGGTGCAAAATGAAAGGATATTTGTAATAAATTAGGTGAATCAATTTTATTATACATCAGGAAATAAAGAAATTTCAAAACTGCAGCCTAGAATAGAAATTAATTTTACGTTATGAAATTATCTTGATTTTGTTTAACTAATCGTCTATCGCATTTGCTTTGCAATTCAAAAATACAACCACTTTGGAAAAAACTGGATGTCATGCCTTATCCATGAAATAGCTTGAAGCAGCATCTTTTTCACTTTTTCAGATTACTTATGAGACACCTCGTATATATATCGCCTAGCTAGAACACTTTACTCAAGGCTAGAACATAAAGCGCTGAGCGACAGTAGCGAGAAGATGTACGTAAAATTTGCAGTAGTTATCCCAGAAGAAGCTAGTGCTATCTACGGCGACAGTATTAATAAATTCCCACAATCTGAGTCCCTAGGTAAGCCCCAAGAAGCAATTCTCGGTCTATCTCAAACACCCCATAAATCGGCATAAACTATTACAATAAAGCGGTCGGTTTTTCACATACGCCGGTAATTTTTACGACGCCGTAAAGTTCCGTCCTCCTGGTCGCCACCCCTTACCTCGGAGACTCATTCTCAGTCAGGCAATTAGACGGCAGTATTTTAAAGAAACGCAATTTCTATAAATTGTTATTACTTCTGAAATTGTTAGGCGAGCGCTACACTTAATGTCTCCCCGTTCAATGGAAAAGAAAAGGGCCCCTAATTGATGACTCAGTGAAAGAATAAATTTGGACTAATCTCACCTGAGGGTGTAATCCGGGTCTTTTTAAAAGCCCCGAGTCCGATATTTTAGTAAACTTTACTTTGGTTAATGAAGCATTTCTGTGTGTTGCCCGCCGCTCGTAAAAAATAAGTGTCAATTTATCCCTGGGTTGTTCCTCAATCACCCAGTAATCATTTTTTCATATAGCCAACTAAAAATTTGGTATGAATATCTAATTATATTTAATATTTTACATACATATTTAGAGTACCTATAGGAATAATTTTTCCAAATTACCTGATTTTTCCCTAATTTTCAGTCTACATGGTAAAAACAATTTGTTAATTCAAGGTATATTTACCTACTTTTCGTCAATTTTATTTTGTTTAATTAATCAACACATATTCAACTCTAATGATATCTAAATTTTTGTAAGAAACATTGGGGTTACAAACAATCAAATAATATAACTGTATATTTTATTTTTTAAAGGGCTTAACAGAATAAGTAGTATGTATAAGCCTCCTTACGGATTTACTTCAAATTTTTTGTAGAAGTTCTGTGGCTTGAGGCTTTCCTCAGTGACAGAACCTTTAGTGTGAGGGTTGGTGACTATCGGTCATCAGCACGTCCTGTCCTTAGTGGTGTACCCCAAGGATCTGTATTGGGTCTTCTGCTCTTCTTAGTATATACTTCCGACTTTCCGTATTACAAACATTCTAAATCTGCATTTTTTGCGGACGATACCAAGTTCTATGCCAATCCCTTGACAGACCATAACATCCTTCAGCGTGATCTTATCAACATTTCGAAATGGTGTCAGGACTGGATGATACCTCTGAATGCTGATAAATGTTCTGTTCTCCGTCTTGGCAGGAATAACCCCTTGCTTCAGTACTCACTATTAAACACGACATTAAAATCCGTTACCTCACAAAACGACCTTGGAGTATTAATTTCGCAGAACTTGTCGTGGTCTGAACACATACAATCCAGGTGCAAAAAGGCAAATTCATTGGTGTACCTTTTGAGGAAGTCGTTTACTGGAGCAAGTCTGGAAACTTTCGTGAAACTATATAAGTATTATGTCAGACCGCTGCTTGAATTCGCTGGTCCGGTGTGGAGTGCTGATCTAGTAAGGGATCAAAAATTATTGGAATCTGTGCAACGTCTTGTTACTCGTCTCGCTTATGGACGTATTCGACCATCCTGTGAGGAGAGACTACGTCTTGCCCATTTGTCTTCTTTCGCCGAAAGGAAGCTTCGCGGCGATTTAATATTTACATTTCGAGCGCTTAATGGTTTATTTATCAACACTTCTGTTGCTTCCTCGCTTTATACCCTGAGCCCGGATAGTCGCTTAAGAGGACATCACCTGAAACTGAGAAAAGAGAGCTTCAAGACATCTGTTCGCCAATCGTTTCTACCAAACCGCGTGTTCTCAGTATGGAATTCTCTTCCTCCTTCCGTAGTTACTGCACCCTCCATCAATGCTTTCAAGAATCGCCTGGATGCTTGGCGGAGCACCTTATACGATCGATGAACATTCTGTTATTTTAACATTCTATTATTTATCATTGTCTTTTTGCTGTTTTTTTTTTATTTTTGATCTTTTTATTTTTTTTCTTCACTTTAATTATTTGTATATTTGTCAGGGCTGTACAGGAATCTCCTTAGCCCGGAGCTTCATTGTAATAATAATAATAATAATAATAATAAAAAGTCAGCAATAATGTAAGTTTAATTTCCTACAGCAGCATGTTAGAATATTTTTTTATGGTAGTTATGAGTTTATGAAAATTTAAATTTTATATTTAAATATTATATTGTTATATTAGAATTAAAAGTGTAATTTTTGTGGCGAACAAATTTTGTATTTGCGAGGAGAAGCGTAGCATAGCCAAGCGGATGCAAAACTGCGAATAAAATTGTGTGTTAATTTGTGCTTTGAACAAAGCAAATTAGGTAAGTTAGATATATCGATGTATTATAGTTGTGGATACCTACTTTATCAAACATTAATCGCCGTATTGCAAATTCGTTTGTGATTATTTGTGGTTGACTTTGTTGAAAAGTCTATACAAATGAAAACTAATTAATAAGATTTAGGTGCGCCTGAGGAGATACTGAAGCGTCCGAAAAGAACTCTCGAGAAGTTATGAATGCGTCTACCAATGTTTTATAAATTGGTGCAAAGAAAAAAACATTAAGTTATATTCAGAAGACGTACTGATGGTGTATTTCTCAAACTTAACAAATAAAATGAAGCCATCCACGCTTTAAAAATAAAAGAACAATTTTTAAAAAAAGCTTCTTTATAGGTCGTCCTAATATTAGGGGTTGCAGATGCATGCCGTTCTGTTAAATTATTCAATTTAACAATTGATAATGTTGAAGATGTAAAATCCGCCTTAATTATAAAAATTCTCAATACTAAAATCAAGAGACCACGTTCTTTTACTGTGCTGGGAGACAATTATTTAAGTTTTTGTTTTACGGCCACTCGGATTGGTAGAACGTCGATTGTTTCTCAGATATGTTAGTGAAAAGTGTAATGGAATGGTGGTCGGTATTCATAAGTGCCGTCGTGCAAGAAGTGGCAACATTTTTTAAACTAGATAGAGTACAGTGGACACACATTAGGACGAACGTCTGCTACCCTTTTAATTGATGGTGGTGGTGGTCACTTGTCTTAAAAGACACGGATGATGTAGAGCACTATGGAGAAAAGCTACATTGAAGACTTACTTTTGAATAAAGAAAATATTGCGAAAAGATACTGAAAGTTTACAGTGGGAAGCACTGTTGTCATTTCTGATTTCACAACATCTGAAAATAATATAACTATTAATGAAAACGTGTTGTAATGCTTTGAGAATTGGTAAAAGAATGAGGGTAGTGGCAGTTTCAGTGGTTTATTTAATTTTAATACTTGTTCAAACTGTGTATTTAATATCAATGTGGATAAACAAAAATTATTGTAAATATTGTTGAATAAACTTGATTAACACTTTTAATCTAAGGGTTAAAACTACAAACCTAACGTACCGGCCAACAGTGAGTGTAGTCGTATCAGCCATCTATCCACTTGCCCGTGGTACACACAAAATTAAAAATCTAGTGGGAAAGACAACACCACATTAAGAATATTGGAGATCTCATCAAGATCAAGGAAATCCAACTGGACCAAGAAGATATCCCAATAAGTTTTGATATTCATTGTTCACAAAATAGACAAACTTCAACAACACAGAATAATTTTGAACCATATTCATGGAATACATTTACAGTATGGAGTTGGAAGAAAACTGTTTCCATCCGTTTCTTGATGTCATTGTGAAATAAACCAGATAGCATATTAGAACACAGTGTTTGCAGAAAGCTTCCTCACATTAACAGGTATTTGAAAGTTGAGTCTCAAAATAGCCTTTTCTAAAACCAACTTCAACAGTAATATACTCCAAGGCATACAAGCACCAAGACATATATCGTACAAATATTAGCACAAGGCTGAAAAAGCACAAATGTCAGCTAAGAAATAACAACAGTGAGAAATCAGTAGTCAAAACATAGAGGGATGCAGGATTCGATAGACCTGGATAAAACCGAGACATGTAACAGATGCAATATCCTAGCTTGGATTCTGAAAGATAGAAAAACCAAAATAATTTCAAACGACATAAAGGTTTACAACTGCTTGGAATTTGGAAACGATTCATACGTAAACCAATAACCAGTGACTTCAAACCATACACCGCCCAAAGGACTTTATCTCCAGATTCAACTTCTAACGAAGATAGGAATATGCTACTCGAAATGTCAAGAAACCTAAACCGATAACATGCCAATCATCCTGGAAATTGTTCAAGACCTCTTGTAAAATGCCTTTATGTAGCAAACATATAATTGCCTGATCTAAAGTTGCGACTTACAATAATTTTTGGTTACAAATTATTTATACACATCTCATATATTACATATTATCAAAATGAAAGCTGACTTCAAGCTATAACTAAAATTTCTTGAAGTTACATACTGTAAAAGTTATACTTCTGTATTTGAAATCATAAATAAGCAAGAAATAAAATCAGATCAAGCAAAAATTTCCCTTTCTACTTAGGTGGAAATAACATTTTTTTTTTCTGTCTCAGAAGGCCTTAATAACAGAACTTTGTGTACGTCAGGGCCACCTACGTATTATGGTGATTACGGCTGTTACTAATGACATTTTTTTGTCTCCCGGCCAGATATACCCGGCCAAATCATCGGCCGTAACGCTGTTGCCATGTTTCACAATGAACGCCAAGATTATTGGCCGTTGACGCCATAACGGGGCAAGTTGAGTGCGTATTTCGGATTAGCCGCGCGCGAATATTAAACATATTTACTTGTTAACTCCGCCGCAGTCCACGAGGCGGCACAATATAGTTTAATTAGAACTCGGACAAATGGCCCTTTCGGCCGTTACACTTGCCGGCAGCCGCTGCAAAATCTCAATTTCAATAAAAAATAATATATGCCCACGGCCGGCCGACCCCCCTCTTAATAACGGCGTCGGTTGTTGAGGTGTACCTTTTTTAATGACGCGTTTAATAAAAATATTAGACGTTTTACGCGTAACAGTCGACGAGCTAATTCGATGGACGAGGTTGGCGGTGATTTCAAATTAAACGTTGAAGAGAACGGCAACGGAGATTGTGTGTGTGTGTGTGTGTGTGTGTGTGTGTGTAGCAATGCAAACTGTGAATACAAATTTAATACCTCATCACTCGTTCATTCATTAATAATTATAGTAAAAATATTATTGGTTATTGATCGATCAATTCAGTATGAGAGGAATATAATACTAATGACGTCGATTTGTTATCTATAACACCGGTCAACAAAAAAATAATTTTTTTTTTGCGCCTGGGTTTTACCTAATATATTTTGATTATATAAGCAAATCTATATAAAAAATTGCGATTACAGAACGAAATTATTTGCTTTATAAGAAGTTATAGCATTTTTGATTTCCACGCCTGATTAATATCGGTCTTTGCGCGCTATCGTCACAGCTTAAATAACAATCAGCTCACAGACTCTACGGCGGCACCTTTGAAGTATTAAAACCTGAAAATTTGTCCTTGCAGCTTGTTGTCTCTCTCACGCGCGGATACACGTCAGGACCGGATTAAAAATAGTTGTCTTAATTTAGAAAGTGTCATACTAAAATTTGTTTTACTTGAAATTGTTCAAAAATAAAATAACATTACAGTATAAAATACAAGAAAATCAACAAACCACAGAATGCAGCATTCGTGCACCAATAACGCAGTCGTCGAACGGTATGGCCACGGTATGGCTATAAGGACATATTTTACAACCACACGTCCCTGCCGCTACCTATCCCCAAATGGCGGCATGCGCAAAGATCTGCGCGAGACGTTCCCGCTCATACGAATCTGTCTGTTATGGGCCCTCAAATAAAAAAAAATCATGGATTGTGATATTTTCCCGGACTTACTTAGCAATGAGGAGAAAAAAGCCTGGAACAGTTTTAAGGCAGTAGTTCATGGTTTCCTTGGAAACCATAGAGCTGAAAATTATGACGAGCTGATATGATTACAAATTTTTCCATTATCGGATGTAGAATGTCTCTAAAGATGCACATGTTACATTCTCATTTGGATAAATTTAAAAATAATATGGGAGCTTATTCGGAAGAGCAAGGGGAACGCTTCCATCAATATATAATGGAATTTGAGAGACGTTACCAAGGCCAGTATACCGAAAGCATGATGGGGGACTATATTTGGGGGTTAATAAGAGAAACTTCTACTGAACATGAAAGGAAAAGTAAAACTATTCATTTTTAAACGTTTGGACTTTATTTTGAAACTTCTATTGTAAGAATGAATCATAAATGGATGTTTGGTATCTTTTAATAAATCATCTCTATGTCGATTTTTTATGTATTTTCATTTATTTGAATTTTCCGTTTTTCACACATAAAAACAAATTTAGAACAATTTTTTGTTATTTTTCTTATTTCTAGCTATAAAAGGAATAAAAATTAGGTATGTATAACCCGTGCGCAAAAATGTTGTAGACCGGTGTAATACACCAAGACTCTTGATAATACCGAAAGAATGATGAAAACGTGTTTGCTAATTTAACCTTTAAATTGCCTTAAAACAACGCGCTTGAAATAATCTCAATGAAAAAATTTTGAGTATTTATCAATTAATTGTCAATCTGACATTTGTTGATTTTCAACTCGACATTTTAAAAAATCATATCATCTTTACTGAAAATACCCCATGGGATATTATCACCTATAATACGTCAAAGGCCTTGATAATATCGAGATAATTTTGTCACTGAAAATGCTGTAAGCGTGTTGCTTGGTAAATTACCTTAAAGCAACACGCTTGAAGCAATCTCTATGACAAAATTATGAGTATTTATCAAGAGTCGAGGTGTAATCGGTAAGATCATTTTTTACGTTTTTTAAATTTTTAATCAATCAAAGGAATATAACCAACTTTAATTTTTAAAATTACACTTATTAAAGGTACAATAGATGTATTTTCTATTATAATATTATCAATTGCGTCACTGGATACATTACCAAATCGTTGTGATATTTTTCTATATTATACAAAATAAATTAATTGTCAATCTGATATTTCTTGATTTTTAACTCGACATTTCAATAAATCATGTCATCTTTGATGAAAAGGCGGCATCTGTGGTCCTTTCGCTCTAATCATTCAATGATTGGATAAGTAGCTGTCACATGACTTGATATACAGAAATCTGATTGCGCTATTTGCGGTAAAAAAATTATCACCTATATAATACACCAAGGGTTTTAATAATATCGAGATAATTTTGTCATTTTGTTTGAGAATGCTGAAAGCGTGTTGCTTGGTAATTTCCCGAGGCCGTAGGCAGAGGGAAATTACCTCAAAATTACCACAAAATTTCGAGTATTTCTCAAGGGTCGAGGTGTATTTGGTAAGATAAAATTTTTTACATATGTTTATTTCGTCACTGGATACATTACCAAATCGTTGTGACATTTTTCTATACACAAAATAAATTAATTGTCAATCATTTCTTGATTTTTAACTCGACATTTCAATAAATCATGTCATCTTTGATGAAAAGGCGGCATCTGTGGTCCTTTCGCTCTAATCATTCAATGATTGGATAGTAGCTGTCACATGACTTGATATACAGAAATCTGATTGCGCTATTTGCGGTAAAAAAATTATCACCTATATAATACACCAAGGGTTTTAATAATATCGAGATAATTTTGTCATTTTTATTTGAGAATGCTGAAAGCGTGTTGCTTGGTAATTTCCCGAGGCCGTAGGCAGAGGGAAATTACCTCAAAATTACCACAAAATTTTGAGTATTTCTCAAGGGTCGAGGTGTATTTGGTAAGATAACATTTTTTACATATGTTTATTTCGTCACTGGATACATTACCAAATCGTTGTGACATTTTTCTATACACAAAATAAATTAATTGTCAATCATTTCTTGATTTTTAACTCGACATTTCAATAAATCATGTCATCTTTGATGAAAAGACGGCATGTGTGGTCTTTTCGCTGTAATCATTCAATGATTGGATAGTAGCTGCCACATGACTTGATATACAGAAATCTGATTGCGCTATTTGCGGTAAAAAAATTATCACCTATATAATACACCAAGGGTTTTAATAATATCGAGATAATTTTGTCATTTTTGTTTGAGAATGCTGAAAGCGTGTTGCTTGGTAATTTCCCGAGGCCGTAGGCAGAGGGAAATTACCTCAAAATTACCACAAAATTTTGAGTATTTCTCAAGGGTCGAGGTGTATTTGGTAAGATAACATTTTTTACATATGTTTATTTCGTCACTGGATACATTACCAAATCGTTGTGACATTTTTCTATACACAAAATAAATTAATTGTCAATCATTTCTTGATTTTTAACTCGACATTTCAATAAATCATGTCATCTTTGATGAAAAGACGGCATGTGTGGTCTTTTCGCTGTAATCATTCAATGATTGGATAGTAGCTGTCACATGACTTGATATACAGAAATCTGATTGCGCTATTTGCAGTAAAAAATTATCGCTGTAATCATTTCATGATTGGATGGATGTTGTGACATGATCTGAAATACAAGGGACTCTTACAAATACAATTTTGTAAAGAAATAATCGAAAATGATTTGAAAATACACTTCTGCGCGGCATTGGAACCTGGTCCACTGTAAAATCTGATAAAGCGGCAATCTGCGACCGGACAGAACATGGAAAGAAATGCTCAAGGAAATAAATAAATAACATTTTATAACACCGATTTTATTCAGCAAAATTAACTGCTTTTGCCGCTATTGTTATTAATAGATTTAATTCGTGGTTTTAATTAATAAAATAGTTTGACATACCTGATGTTACAACACTTTGGGCCCGTTTTACAACCTAAGACAAATGTTTATGTTTCTTCTCCGTAAATCATCAATAGTGTCGGTGCAATGGACCTCATTTTTTAAATATCCCCACAAAAAGAACTCCAAATGATTTAAATTTAGGTCCTCCTTGTCCAATCCCTTGATGTTAATGTTTGGATATGCTGTACATGGTACAGATATAATTGAGCCTCGTATACAGGGTGATTCATTAATAATGGGATAGAGCCTAAGGGCATGTTGCTGATCTCAAAATAGAGCGATTAAGCCAAATATGCCTTATTCGAATGTTGCTCCTTTT
Source organism: Monochamus alternatus (assembly GCA_037114965.1). Taxonomy (NCBI): domain Eukaryota; kingdom Metazoa; phylum Arthropoda; class Insecta; order Coleoptera; family Cerambycidae; genus Monochamus; species Monochamus alternatus. The sequence continues at coordinate 21,929,647 of CM073430.1, forward strand.
CGATCTACAGGGTGTCAAAGTTGAAAAAATAAATCACATTTTCTTTATTATTTTTCGATCGCATCGACTGTATTTTATGAAATTTAATATAGAGGGGTTGCTTGGGACTAGAAATTCAAATATGTCGACGATTTTGGTGTATCTGCTAGAGGGCGACGAATTCAGTATGAGAGGAATATAATACTAATGACGTCGATTTGTTATCTATAACACCGGTCAACAAAAAAATAATTTTTTTTTTGCGCCTGGGTTTTACCTAATATATTTTGATTATATAAGCAAATCTATATAAAAAATTGCGATTACAGAACGAAATTATTTGCTTTATAAGAAGTTATAGCATTTTTGATTTCCACGCCTGATTAATATCGGTCTTTGCGCGCTATCGTCACAGCTTAAATAACAATCAGCTCACAGACTCTACGGCGGCACCTTTGAAGTATTAAAACCTGAAAATTTGTCCTTGCAGCTTGTTGTCTCTCTCACGCGCGGATACACGTCAGGACCGGATTAAAAATAGTTGTCTTAATTTAGAAAGTGTCATACTAAAATTTGTTTTACTTGAAATTGTTCAAAAATAAAATAACATTACAGTATAAAATACAAGAAAATCAACAAACCACAGAATGCAGCATTCGTGCACCAATAACGCAGTCGTCGAACGGTATGGCCACGGTATGGCTATAAGGACATATTTTACAACCACACGTCCCTGCCGCTACCTATCCCCAAATGGCGGCATGCGCAAAGATCTGCGCGAGACGTTCCCGCTCATACGAATCTGTCTGTTATGGGCCCTCAAATAAAAAAAAATCATGGATTGTGATATTTTCCCGGACTTACTTAGCAATGAGGAGAAAAAAGCCTGGAACAGTTTTAAGGCAGTAGTTCATGGTTTCCTTGGAAACCATAGAGCTGAAAATTATGACGAGCTGATATGATTACAAATTTTTCCATTATCGGATGTAGAATGTCTCTAAAGATGCACATGTTACATTCTCATTTGGATAAATTTAAAAATAATATGGGAGCTTATTCGGAAGAGCAAGGGGAACGCTTCCATCAATATATAATGGAATTTGAGAGACGTTACCAAGGCCAGTATACCGAAAGCATGATGGGGGACTATATTTGGGGGTTAATAAGAGAAACTTCTACTGAACATGAAAGGAAAAGTAAAACTATTCATTTTTAAACGTTTGGACTTTATTTTGAAACTTCTATTGTAAGAATGAATCATAAATGGATGTTTGGTATCTTTTAATAAATCATCTCTATGTCGATTTTTTATGTATTTTCATTTATTTGAATTTTCCGTTTTTCACACATAAAAACAAATTTAGAACAATTTTTTGTTATTTTTCTTATTTCTAGCTATAAAAGGAATAAAAATTAGGTATGTATAACCCGTGCGCAAAAATGTTGTAGACCGGTGTAATACACCAAGACTCTTGATAATACCGAAAGAATGATGAAAACGTGTTTGCTAATTTAACCTTTAAATTGCCTTAAAACAACGCGCTTGAAATAATCTCAATGAAAAAATTTTGAGTATTTATCAATTAATTGTCAATCTGACATTTGTTGATTTTCAACTCGACATTTTAAAAAATCATATCATCTTTACTGAAAATACCCCATGGGATATTATCACCTATAATACGTCAAAGGCCTTGATAATATCGAGATAATTTTGTCACTGAAAATGCTGTAAGCGTGTTGCTTGGTAAATTACCTTAAAGCAACACGCTTGAAGCAATCTCTATGACAAAATTATGAGTATTTATCAAGAGTCGAGGTGTAATCGGTAAGATCATTTTTTACGTTTTTTAAATTTTTAATCAATCAAAGGAATATAACCAACTTTAATTTTTAAAATTACACTTATTAAAGGTACAATAGATGTATTTTCTATTATAATATTATCAATTGCGTCACTGGATACATTACCAAATCGTTGTGATATTTTTCTATATTATACAAAATAAATTAATTGTCAATCTGATATTTCTTGATTTTTAACTCGACATTTCAATAAATCATGTCATCTTTGATGAAAAGGCGGCATCTGTGGTCCTTTCGCTCTAATCATTCAATGATTGGATAAGTAGCTGTCACATGACTTGATATACAGAAATCTGATTGCGCTATTTGCGGTAAAAAAATTATCACCTATATAATACACCAAGGGTTTTAATAATATCGAGATAATTTTGTCATTTTGTTTGAGAATGCTGAAAGCGTGTTGCTTGGTAATTTCCCGAGGCCGTAGGCAGAGGGAAATTACCTCAAAATTACCACAAAATTTCGAGTATTTCTCAAGGGTCGAGGTGTATTTGGTAAGATAAAATTTTTTACATATGTTTATTTCGTCACTGGATACATTACCAAATCGTTGTGACATTTTTCTATACACAAAATAAATTAATTGTCAATCATTTCTTGATTTTTAACTCGACATTTCAATAAATCATGTCATCTTTGATGAAAAGGCGGCATCTGTGGTCCTTTCGCTCTAATCATTCAATGATTGGATAGTAGCTGTCACATGACTTGATATACAGAAATCTGATTGCGCTATTTGCGGTAAAAAAATTATCACCTATATAATACACCAAGGGTTTTAATAATATCGAGATAATTTTGTCATTTTTATTTGAGAATGCTGAAAGCGTGTTGCTTGGTAATTTCCCGAGGCCGTAGGCAGAGGGAAATTACCTCAAAATTACCACAAAATTTTGAGTATTTCTCAAGGGTCGAGGTGTATTTGGTAAGATAACATTTTTTACATATGTTTATTTCGTCACTGGATACATTACCAAATCGTTGTGACATTTTTCTATACACAAAATAAATTAATTGTCAATCATTTCTTGATTTTTAACTCGACATTTCAATAAATCATGTCATCTTTGATGAAAAGACGGCATGTGTGGTCTTTTCGCTGTAATCATTCAATGATTGGATAGTAGCTGCCACATGACTTGATATACAGAAATCTGATTGCGCTATTTGCGGTAAAAAAATTATCACCTATATAATACACCAAGGGTTTTAATAATATCGAGATAATTTTGTCATTTTTGTTTGAGAATGCTGAAAGCGTGTTGCTTGGTAATTTCCCGAGGCCGTAGGCAGAGGGAAATTACCTCAAAATTACCACAAAATTTTGAGTATTTCTCAAGGGTCGAGGTGTATTTGGTAAGATAACATTTTTTACATATGTTTATTTCGTCACTGGATACATTACCAAATCGTTGTGACATTTTTCTATACACAAAATAAATTAATTGTCAATCATTTCTTGATTTTTAACTCGACATTTCAATAAATCATGTCATCTTTGATGAAAAGACGGCATGTGTGGTCTTTTCGCTGTAATCATTCAATGATTGGATAGTAGCTGTCACATGACTTGATATACAGAAATCTGATTGCGCTATTTGCAGTAAAAAATTATCGCTGTAATCATTTCATGATTGGATGGATGTTGTGACATGATCTGAAATACAAGGGACTCTTACAAATACAATTTTGTAAAGAAATAATCGAAAATGATTTGAAAATACACTTCTGCGCGGCATTGGAACCTGGTCCACTGTAAAATCTGATAAAGCGGCAATCTGCGACCGGACAGAACATGGAAAGAAATGCTCAAGGAAATAAATAAATAACATTTTATAACACCGATTTTATTCAGCAAAATTAACTGCTTTTGCCGCTATTGTTATTAATAGATTTAATTCGTGGTTTTAATTAATAAAATAGTTTGACATACCTGATGTTACAACACTTTGGGCCCGTTTTACAACCTAAGACAAATGTTTATGTTTCTTCTCCGTAAATCATCAATAGTGTCGGTGCAATGGACCTCATTTTTTAAATATCCCCACAAAAAGAACTCCAAATGATTTAAATTTAGGTCCTCCTTGTCCAATCCCTTGATGTTAATGTTTGGATATGCTGTACATGGTACAGATATAATTGAGCCTCGTATACAGGGTGATTCATTAATAATGGGATAGAGCCTAAGGGCATGTTGCTGATCTCAAAATAGAGCGATTAAGCCAAATATGCCTTATTCGAATGTTGCTCCTTTTCGATCTACAGGGTGTCAAAGTTGAAAAAATAAATCACATTTTCTTTATTATTTTTCGATCGCATCGACTGTATTTTATGAAATTTAATATAGAGGGGTTGCTTGGGACTAGAAATTCAAATATGTCGACGATTTTGGTGTATCTGCTAGAGGACGCCACCAACGACGGTTTGGACCCCTTTAAATCGCTACGATTTTTTTTTGTTACACTTATTTTGGACTGGAAAAATTTTCTTCCCTTTCTTTTCTAGTTAAAAAAGATACACCTTGTTGATGTCGCAAGAAGCAATGGTTTCTGAGAAAAACGCATCTAAATCTCATAATGCATGCAATTTCTGTAAAAGTAAAGTCAAATTGTTGCGTAAGTAATGGGCCATACTGTAACAGCATAATACTGTGATTAAAATAAGCGAAATTTCGTGAAATTTGCTTCAAGCGATCGAAAGATAAGAAAGAAAATGTGATTTATTTCTTCAATATTGTCACCCTATATCTTTATTATTGATTTTGGTGGATTTTTCGATTTTTTTAGGATAACCTAAAGTAAATCGACTTATTTTGGTCGCAGTATTACGCTGTTACAGTATGGCTCATTACTTACGCAACAATTTGACTTTACTTTTAGATAAATTGCATGCATCATGATATTTAGATGTGTTTTTCTAAGAAACCATTGCTTCTAGCGACATCAACAAAGTCTACTTCTTTTAATTAGAAAAGATATGGAGGAAAATTTATCCAGTCCAAAATGAGATATAGTGCAGCACAAAAAGCGTAGCGATTTAAAGGGGTTCAAACCATCGTTGGCGTCGCCCTCTAGCAGATACACCAAAATCGTCGACATATTCGAATTTCTAGTCCGAAGAAACCCCCCCTATACCAAATTTCATAAAATACAGTCGATGCGATCGAAAAATTATAGAGAAAATGTGATTTATTTTTTCAACTTTAACACCCTGCAGATCGAAAAGGAGCAACATTCGGATAAGGCATCTTTGGCTTAATCGCTCTATTTTGAGGTCAGCAACATGCCCTTAAGCTCTGTCCCATTATTAATGAATCACCCTGTATAATACGTTACACTGCTGCAATAGGCCGTGGAAGTCCTGGACTTCCATCTTTTCCATGATTCGGTTTGAAATTTCCCTCGCGTTGCACTGCACTTGCACTCACTGCACACCGCGATAAAAGTAGTTGAATTTAGCACATGTTTACCGGGGAATCGTTCTGATAAAGCATTTTCACAGCATAATAAATTAAAACGACATCTATCTACTACGAGTTGCATATACTATACACGTAAGCCATTTTTATAACTTGAAAACTAATGTAAACACGGGTGTTACAAAAACTTTAGTGCCTACAAAAAGTAAGCGGCCCAGCGATGTAAAGGTTAAAAATACTACAACTTCAATAATGTTTTACTCGAAAACTATAATGGTTTTATAAAAATTTGTTTTACTATATCGATTCCATTTTTCATGACGCATCTATTCATAAATTCTTGTATATAAGTTCTGAATCACCCTGTATGCAGTAAAAAAAATATCTGTATATTTCATGATTGGATGAATGTTGTCATATGACTTAAAGTACAGAAATTTGATTACTAGCTATATACACTGAAAAATGATCAGGTCTTTGTAATTTGCACCAATAGGCAACTAGTAGATCTAGTAGAAAAACAATCATTAATGTCGTGAGTTATGTAAATGCTTTGGTCTAATGTAATTTGATTTGAAGAAAAAGTATATCGCAATAATCATACAAGACTGTGCTGACACAATACCGCCGCCTTTTACAAAACAAGGTGCCTATTGAACTACTTTGAAACTGTTGCCATCTGCAACGTCTCGAAGAAAAAGGTACAGGTTTCCCAATAGCAAGTTCAAGAACAATTTCCTCCAAAGCCCTGATGTATGCAGCATTATGCGCACATGTGGTAAGGTGAACTTTGAACAAACAAAGAGACACTTGAGAACAAGGTTGAAGAAGCACAAGTACAACCAAAGAAATGAGAAGCCAACAGTTGAGAAACACAGGGCGGGCACAGGGCATGCCACAGACCTGGACAAAGCCAAAATTCTAATAAAAGGGAAAATCGTTTTTTATATATTTTTAGGTATTAACAATATTGTGTGAAACTAACCACTCTGCAGACCAAAGCCCCGACCAGCGTTGAGTTACACTCATAATATATAAACATATATTCTTTATTATTAGTTTTTGTAACATTTTTTGCTGCATTAGAAAGGTATTTTAAGCCAATATATATCAAATCTCCTACAATTCCTATCAGAAGTAGGTCAGATCTCATCTACTGTGGTTGAATTCTCGAGTTCCCACAGTTTCAAAAGTGAACTTAGATATTTATAGAATATTTTCATTAAACCAGGTTAGTAAATTTAGCTTTTAGATAATTATTGAATAGAGTTTGTCTGTGGAATTGCTCAGCTGTAGGAGATTTGATATATATTAGCTTAAAATACCTTTCTACCTTTTCTACAAATACAGTAAAAAAAAGAGAGAATAGTGTAACAGAAATACGGAAGAATAGAAATTTTAACTGACACGAGAATCTAGAACCTGCAGTTTCGAAACGATTTATCCGTAAAAATAACCGGAACGTCACAAACTTCAAATCAAGCATCGGAACCTCATGGACCAATGCGCACAACAGAAAATACCGACCAGAAAATTTAATCTTCAGTCTTAAAGTTAATTCTAGGTTTATTACAAAAATTAAGTAGAGACTTATAGAAATAATAAATTGGTAATAATGGGAAATGCCTACTTAGTCAAATCTGAGGACGTCGCGTCGGCCGCAATGCCCTCAGATTCTGATTTAGACTTACTTCAAATTATCTCCTTGCAAAGCAGATACGATATTGCATCAACACTGTTTTTTCCTATCATTAAAACTAAATTTCTAAAAAGAACGTGAGAACATTCACATACTTACATGTAATATTGTTGAGATTTTGGTAGAATTAACATTGTAAATATTTAAGAAATCATTAGTACAAGGCTGGATGTAAAAGGTATCCTCACTACCAAAATGTAACAAATATTCGGTCGCGGCCGCTGGACTAAGAAATAGTCAGATTCGGAGTGATTTTTCGCGTCCAAGTGGTGCGGATATTCCATGGAGTCCTAATGGGGAGGAAAATGGTGAACTTCTATAGTTTGGATATGTTTGTAAACCTTCGTATATGTTTGCGCTATAAGTAAATTTAGCGTGAAGATTACAGCCACTTACCGTAGGGGGTGAATTTGTGCGTGGCAAATATAGCTAAAAAGGAAACATACGTAATAGTGACTTGGTACATTATCGTTATGGATGTACAGTTAGGATAGCCCCAACGTCTTCGTAGTTGTTTTGAGAATTTGGTGAAAATACGTATAGGATAACATCTATCATTTTATCGTTGCCGAACAGTGCAATTGTTACCTTTTGACAAAATTGACAAAACTCTAAATCTAAAGTTTAAATATTCTACATGCATTTTTTTAAATGCATGCCATGGTAAAGTGATGGTTGCGTGTCTCCAGAATTATCTGGAGCGGTATCCCTCTCGATATATAGGTGCAATTGATGGCATATTTACCTTCCAACGATCTGACCGCAGTCAAGACTTTGCAGAAGCGATATCACAGAAATGTCCATTGTGTATAATGTCGAAGGATTCGTTTTAATCATATGATGATAATTCTTCTTACGGTCGGAGTGTTGCAATTCGTACCTACGATTGGTAACGAAGATGAGAATGTATTATGTTACTAAAAATGATATCAAGTGCATCCCAACTAGCGCCAAAGCAACACTAATTAAGACTGAAACAATCAAAGAATAACTATTACGTAACCGCTACCAAATTTGTTACTTTGTAAATAACTTCATACAACAAAGTTACAGTCACTGCTAAGTATTTTCAACTAATCCTGGTTACTGGACTTTTAAGTGGTTATCCTAGTTTTGAAGATGTCGCAATTACAAGTGGGACGACCTTTAAGTTTTCAGAACTAGAAAGTCACAAATGATCGTAGCAACGATTAACTCATATTACTAAATTATAACTTCAAACATGCAATCACTTCCAAGTCGCGACGCTCAGGAAACCTTAATCGTTTGTTTAAAGTTGTAGAACTTGTAACTACAATTTATTAGTAACAACGTTCTCGCTACTTGTAGAATTATTTAGAATCATCATGCAACAAAGTGCGCATTACCTCCTAAAATTCGCCATGAAATAAATTTTACCATGTAGTTTCTCAAAGTTGAAAACCTTCATGCTACTCGTCATCGTGTAATGTCTCTACCTATTCGATCACGTCTAGTGTGGATTGTACTTTCTGTCTTTTTCATATTTTTTATAACTATTAACTTAGTGCTAAGTATGGACAAAATCCCATATAATACTATAATTATAGTAAACTATAAACTTTGACCCTGATTAAATATCTGGGAAAACACCACAAACAATCCAAAGGACAAAACATGTAACAGGAGTAACCAGCAACGCCACAAAGAAATGTAATACAAGTAATAACGCAGAAATAAACATTCCACTACTACTGGAAGATAAAATTCAAGGATGTGTTCAGAGTAAACGTCGGATGTACCGTGTTCAGAACGAACAACAGAAAAAATGTTGCTAATGAGTGGCAGAGACAACTTTACCGCTTCTTTAAAACAACGCTACAGTCTCGTTCGATACTTTGTAGTAAATATTACTTGAAAGTTACATATTAGCAGTTCTCGTTACGGGCGCTAATGTGTCAATTACTTTCAATTTGTGTTTTTTCAGAGCAAATGACTTAAAAGTAAGGTTTGCGAAATGAGCCATTTTAACAGGCAATATTTAGGTCAACATTATTGCAAGATATTGGTCTTAACTTCACAAATTTGACATTATTTCACTTTTATTAATAAATTGATGCATAAAAATTAATGTCATTTCGAACGAACACTAAAAAATAGCTTTCAGCTTCTAGACATTTTAAAGGATTGTGCTGGATTTGAAAATTTCATCACTATGTTAATCAATATAGTCAATATTTGTTTTGACGTACCTACATGTTTCACTTGCGTAAGTAATACGTACTGCACTTATAAATATTTGCCCAATAGCTACTTGATTCAGAGTTAAGGAAATGGAGATAAAATATGTAGAAAGAAATTATATGTAACATTAGCAAGCAACGTGGTTGCCGCGACATCATCTCTACGGAACCACAACGTCTCTGAAACGTAGCCAGAAACACCGCCGGAACGTAGCAAGTACTAAAAAATCATAGTTGGGATGTATATTATTTTGTGACGTCTATTTGTACCAAACGTTTTCAGTTAGGTTGTCGTTTGTCACCGTATAAATATATTAGATGTTAATTTGCAATGTGTCAGTAGTTTATTTTTTTTTTTAAATTATGATTTTTTTTCTACTTTCAAAGTTTTATAAATTAATTTTGTAAAAATGAGTGTTATGGCTTTAATGTATGATGTAATGGAGTTTTTTTTTTAAACTGATCGGCAAAATCTGCAGTTGCATCCCCGACTGTCAATTGACTGACGCTGTGCATGAACCGGGGCAGTCCGGCGTCAGTCTCGGGGCGAATCAACCCCACAAGCGGAGTATTGATTGTGTATCAGGGCTGAATTTAATGCAGCACACGTAGGACAGTTGTCCATCACGGGTAGATTTGACAGTTTGTATCGCAACAAAACCCATAGCGTCCCACGGTAATGGCCGCGCCGCCGTAAACTCTCATTCCGGGCTGGATATAAAGTCCATAGGCGGCGGACGTGTCGATGGAGGCATCCTCTATCGCCAGGACCCGCGGGGTGACAGACACCCTTCCATTATCATTTCCTATTATGCTGTCATGTGCAATAAACTCACGTTTACCTATACGGCTTTATTGGGCACCTTCGCCGCCGTTCTGTAGATCCTGCTCGTTCAATAAAAAGGATGTCGGCCTGTGCGGGCACATCACGTTAAAGATAAACGTGCGACGTTACAGTCTGCCTGCGATAGTGCCTCTAATACGCCTTTTATTTAGCAAGCAACCTGGAATGTTAATTCCGGCATGTTTCATAACGGGCACAAACATTTTTCACTTAATGATTTTTTTCTAATCAGAAATCATTTTTAATCCGTAAAAACAAGACGTATCATTTCCCAAAAATAATAAAATTTAAAATTAACAACTCTAGAGAAGCATATTCTGTGACTAGCGGCGTTTAGTTAGTTATACAGTGCGATACTTAAATAACTACAAATATTTTAACTGCAGGTGAAGTTCGTCATGTAGATGCGTCAATTGAAAGTAATTTTTAAAAATTCCAAATATTTACGGATATTAATTAAAAAAAAAATACCAACATTTTGAGGTCCACTGACCAGATAAACCACTGCCGTAGTCTAATAAACCATATGATTTACTGAAGGCGAGGTTGCCATATCGTCCGTAAGATAAATAATTTTTTAACGTAAACTCAATTTTTGCAGTTGATTCTAATTTAAAAATACTTATTTTTGGCAATAAGTAAGGTAAAATTGGGTAGGTAACATGCTACGCAATAATATTAATCCAAACTGTAACTTCTTAACTGACCTTACCATAAGCGATTAAAAAATGAATTTCCGCAAGTTCGATACTACCAATTAAAGTATTTAGGAAGTTACTTTCAATGATTTCAAAAATTATTTTGCACACGCCGTGTGCTAAACATTTTGCACACGGTTATGTCATCTTTGCACACGCCTCTCCAGACTGTTTGTTGTTGTCACCCAAATTATGCCGGACACAATCTTAGTCAATTTTGGCTCAAATCTGCTTGCCTTCAAACGCCATGGAGGGTGGAAATCCAGTATAGTTGCCGAAGGCTACGTTGATGACTGTTTGAGAAATAAAATGGATGTTTAGAAAAAGATAGAGTCTTCAGTGTCTTCTGCTGCCACAGAACCAGAACAACGATCGTATACTGGAATACAACAAGAAAACAACGACCGCAGGCTGGAAAACTACATTGAAAACACGACATCAAAAATATTCTCTATTACCGAAAACAAGGTGCACAGTAATACTGCTTTTCCCAGCGTAACCTTGAAGGAATGTTCAAATGTTACCATAAATATTAAATATTAGTTGCTTTTGTTAATGCGTTAGCAATTTTCTTAATAAAAACGAGTTAAATTAAAAGTTGTATTTAATTTATTTTGTTAATGCGTTGGCAATTTTAGTAATAAAAACGATTTAAATTAAACTTTGATTTTTGTGGTCTCTGCTTGCAGTCGTATAAAAAGTATCGCAAAAAACTCGTTTGAAAACCTCCCTTCGGCTCGGTCCACCAATATGTCTCGCTCGTGTACAAAGAGTCGTTTTCAAACCTTGTTGTTTAATATACTATTAAAATATACCACTATTAAATAGTTTTTACAGATGTAACTTGACGTGTTACATTCGACATAGGTCAGGTGTCATTTCTAATAAATGACAACAGGAGTATTTTTTTAACTGTCAAATTTAGATTTGATTTGGCTATATCTAATAAAATTTATAAGAAAATACTTCAAAACACTTTAGACTCAAATCATTAGCATAATTATTATTGTTGTTAAAAAATACCTATGCCATTATACTATTTTTTATAAGAAAACTTACCATTGATCCGCCGTCAATATATCCAACTCCGTGAAAGAATCCAAACCATTTTCTGATGCACTCACTCGCGGAACACAAAATTGGTGTTTCTATTGCTTCCTTAGAGGTTTTAACCTACCTGGGGGGTCTACAATTAATACCACAGTTGACAAACTTAGGTGTCTCTCCTCTAAGAAAGCAATTAAAGCAAATCTTAGTAACTCAAAGAATACTCTGATAACGTGAATTACTGAATATTATACGAGGTACTTGCCCTTTGAAACACCAATTACCGGATATAAATGAGTAGTTATTAAGTCAGTCACACACAATTTCACTATATTATAGCAGTTATTATATCGTCACTCGCGGTAAAGTTCAGCACTACTACCTGCATTATCAAGCTGCACCCCTGAAATAAAAATATTATGTTAGTCGTTTACGAATAAAAAATATATTCTTGAAAGTTTGGCGAATTATTATCACAAAATACTGGAATATAGTAATTTCAATACTAAACATTTGGAAGGCTTTAAAGTTATAAATACTAATTATACATTGCATTATTATTTACTATACTGTTATAAGTTGATATTTTGTACTAAGAAAAAATATGCAAACTGTCGTTATACATGCAGGCTGTCTTACGGTGACAAAGACTACTTCGATTGATTTCAATTTTGAAAATTTAGGCTTTAGGGTTTTGAAAGGTGCTCTCATTAAATAAAATAATGACATTCTTGTAAAACTTCCAGTTATACCGGAAGTCGCCATCTACTTATATATTTCAAATTACGCGCAATTCTAGAGGGCCTTATATCAAGCTTCTATCTCTAATAGTCTTCGAGATATTTCAATTCTATCTAAAAAAGTTGCTTTGCTATTTTTACATTACATCATTTCTAACAGATAATTTAAAAGCTGATTAATTTTACATATGGCGGTGACAATTTATTGTCGAATTTGCTTAACTTCGAACAGTTAAAATTTGGTTTTTCTATACAAAACACCCTGTATATTTAATTAAAAACTGTTGTAAAATTTCAATCTCTATCTATCCATATTACACTTCCCTATACCTATTTATATTCTATTTTTTCTGTTATTGACAGTCTTAGTGCTAAGTAATTAAAATAATTCATTTCTTGAACGGATGGCTGTAAAATTGCTAGCAAACTTAAAACTAAAATAACCAATCAATATGTCATAAGTCACCATCTGCTTGGTTATTAAATGTTTAAATCTTTGATCTATCGCAAAGAATTCTTAGATACCTAAAAACGTACCTAAATTAAAGGCGAAGAAATCATTAACGTTCAATGATGTGATATGTATAATATAAGGTCTGCTGGAGAATACAATACTGAATATACTAAGTTAACTTTCTTGAAAAAATCTCTCTTTAATGAAGGATTACATTTATATAATGCTTTGTCTGAGGAAATAAAAAGATCTGTGAATGTGAAAATATTTGTAATGATAGAGCATGGTAAACATTGTCTTTTGTTGGTATGTTTTTGTGTATGTATAGTAATGTAAATAGCATTTGTTGTTGCTAAATAAATGAATATTCTATTCTATTCTATAATAAAAACAATGTTTATAATATTTCTTCCCAATAACAATAATTCTTTATTATTCTCTAGACCTCAATTCTAGATCTCATTATCTTGATGGCCAATTTATCAAAACCTATTCATTGAAATCTGAAATTAAAATAGACACTTATAAACCTCTTCAAGATACCCACATTGACCCTGCTGGGAACATACCACGGTCAGGATGGACCATTGCATCTGGAACATCTACGTGATTCAAAGACTCATCAGACTAATTGATGGGTGGCCGTTTGCACCTTAATAACTGCTTCCCGGATTAGTTGGCGGGATACTGCATGCTAATCGTATAACTCACCAGTATCTCATATTGCTATTGGTTCATATTAGATCCCAATCTGCACATCTCCGCAGTGCTACCGAAGGACCATATATATAGAACTGCAGCAAACGAAGGGTTTCTTACAGGTTTTTATTTACAGACTGACTACTGATTGGGAGTAAATATATAGAACAAAAAATACTAGACCAGAAGAGCCCTTATCTTTTTTTAAATTACCTAATTTAAAGTAGTTGCACCAACAAAGATTTTATCAAGTTTTAAAAAATAATAATTAATTTTGGCATAACCAACATTGAGTTTTTTAGATTTAGATAATTAAAAATCAATAGGTCATCACTGAAGATGCTAACCGGTAAAAGCTAAAACTACAACTATGGGATGTCTCAGAGACCACCGTTGTCTGAGAATCGTTTCCATTGTAACAATCGTAATGTCAACAGGAATTGATCATTTTCACACATAAGCTAGTCGGAAGACAACAAGCAAAAGTCAAAGATTCTCAAAAAACATTGCCATACAAATCAACCACTGCAACCACCTTTGGCAAAAAAGTGTTATAACCTTTCTGGAGCTTATTTAACACAGATATTTTGCTGGGGACAACCATCTTTCAATTTCATCTAATAACTACAAGAAATTTCCCTGAGTGCATGATAGAAAAATAACGTATTTATATCTTTAAATCCATACATACATTTCATTTCAATTACTAATTTATTTTTTTTATCGTCTTACTTTTGGAATGCGCCTAGTACAGTGAATTATTTCATTTATTTTGATGGAAGTAAATCCTAATTTGAAATTTTGGAAGTTCGTGGCTCCGTGGTACCTACATAAGCGCCCCGGATATTTTCAAGAATACCAAAGAAACACAAATTACAACAATAAGCAGTCTAACAAACAAGTGTTAAGCGCCAAAATATATGAAAATATATATTTTTAAAATTTAATTGTAGATTTAGTTATTTAACACTAGTTATAAAATTGTTTACTTTTATTTATAGATATGTAAATAATTTTGGGTTTTCAAAAACGCAAGTTTTTTTGACGACTAGTTTCGGAGTCTAATACTTCCACCCTCCATCATCATAAGGAAAGGATATTAGTTTACAAGAAAAATAGTCAAATTTATGCCAAACATAACCGTCTAATGAAATGTTTACATACTTATATCACTTTTCAAATTGACACAATAACATTAACTTAAGAGAAAATACAACGTCACAAATACAAATGGTACATTATTTTGTACTCGTGACGTTGTCAGATACAATGTATTTAATTAATTTTTTCTACAAAACTGTTAAAAGTGGGCTTTTTAATTGTCATTTTTGATGTTAAAAATGTCATTTTTTGACACGCGTGTTAAAAGTAAGTTACTTTTAACACTAGTGTTAAAAGTAACTTATTTAAATTTTGTTTTGAAAATTAATGAAACGTTTTAACAAACACATGAACAACTTTTTATTTTAAATAAGTACAAACCAACATTTTAACTAGTTATTACTATTAACATTTATAGTAAAATTAGAACAATTTGAAATTGCAATTCCCTGCGGAGTCATCATACTTAAGTTGGTTTTACTGTCAACATGTGTGACACATCTATTTTCTGTAGAAATACTACTGGTAGTACTGGTGGTCTTGCTAGTAGTTGCAGCAGTAGGAAGTATTTGGCACGCAATTTCCTTCTTCTGTTCCAGTGATTTTTCAATGTAGCCTTCAACTACCGTCGAAGATTTCCATCCTCCATGTCTCTTGATGGTAGTAAGATTTGCACCAGAATCTGCTAACAATGTCGCCGATGAACGACGAAAACAGTGTCCGGTGTAGAGTTGAGGATTTGGTAGATTCAAGAACTCTGCAATGTCGCAGGCATTTTACCAAACATGTTAATTCCGACTGGATTCCTCACACATTTATTCTTCATATATTTAAGAAAAAGTCGTCTTTGGTCAGCGTTGGGTGGCCGGAGTGCCATATACTTTCTAAAAAAATTTAAATAGCATTCACCAACAACACTGAAAGTCCGAGGCACTTTCGTTTTAGTATCTGGTATGGTCACAACAACCGAAGTGCCCAAGTGTCGATGGTCATCTGACACTATTCCTCCCGGCGACACGCCCCGAAGACACCCACTATTGCTGTGACTTTCATCATCAGATACTTTTCGCTTCTGCTTCTGTGAGAAATTTGTCGATATGCGTCTTCGTCAAAACTTTTGACTTTTTTGCTTGATATCCTTCACCCTTCCGTTTTAAAAAAAGCAATAAGTTTATAATGTTTGCTTATATCTTGATCTTGCTTTATTTTTAACATAGTTTTGATCATGGAATAATTTGACCGCAGCGTTGACGATTTCCATATCTTGGCTTTTTCCTCAAAATATGCCAGTAAAACACTTTCGTTACATTTCCCATTGACCTTTTTAAGGTTGCACCATTCCGAAAAGCGTCTATAAACGATTTCGTACTGTTCCTTTGATTTCGCCGGCAATAATTCCAATGTTGCTCGACTGGCGGCTTCTTCGATTTCAGCAGGGATGAAACCCCAACCACAAAAACGCGAGAAATACAAGTGGCGATTATGTGACGTCACAGTATATGAACACGTCATGTTGTTTTATGTGTGGTGACATCAATGTCAAAATCGAACTGTCAAAGTCAAATTATTATTTGTTTTGTTGGTGTGCATTGTGTATAATATCCGTATAATTATAGTAAATAATGGCAACAAAGAGTGGATTTGTTGAAAGACAATCAGATAACCTGCCCAAAATTGTGAAAAATGACTTACGGTGATCCTCGCAACAATATAACGCCGTTATGTTTGATAGTGTTGCATTCTCTTTTCGTCTCTATCCATTGAAATGCACCATTTCTCACGCATTTTCTCATTTTAAGGAACCGAGAAGAATATTTTTTCCCAGGTGGTTACCGTAGTGTTTTTGCACTTTGGTACCACACAATACATAGGTACTTATAAAATTTGTTTTATCGGTTCCATCTCCTTCGGCAATCCAAAACTTTTGTTATAATGCTGGACTGGACACCACACAAAGACCACAAAGTTTGACGCAAACCACAGATTACGGAACGAGTTCGCTAACCGACTTAACTAAACTTACGTCGATTTGACAATTTGACATGTGTCACCATGGACGTTTCCATATACTGTGACGTGGACCAATTAGAATGTTGTTTCCGAACCCGTGACTATATTTGAATAAATTGCTATATAAAATAATTAATTATGAAAAATATAAGAACAATTTTACAGAATTAGCAAAATATTCTTGTTAAGTACTTAATCTATAATAAAATAAAAATATTTTTAAGCACTTAAAAATTTCATGCAAATTGCCTATTTATGGCAGTACCTAACTGTAGTGGGAAGAGATCATTTTCAATTTTAGAAGAGAAAAAAATCATAAGCAACATTATGCGATGAAAAAACTAAAACCCACTGTACAGTCCGCAATTCTTTTTGCAATAGATTGCAGCAAGCTCTTGCATCTGCAACACTACTCCTAAAATTCTTGCCGTTGACTTGCAGTTCGTTTTACAGTCGTCAATTCGCAATTGCAATAAAAGTGATATCAACACTTCAACTCGAATGCACACTAAAAACTAAACTGTATATTAAAATTTGACAAATTACAATAAAAAATAACATATAACATATAAAATAAAGGTTTCAGTTAACATACAGTATGCACCAAAAGTATGGAATAAATTCAATAAAATCGAAACAATTATTTTTTGGGAAAAATCCTCGAACAGGTCGATTTTTAATTTAAAAAATACATATTTTAGCGTAAATTGCGATTTTCAAATGTCATTTGTTTTCATTACTCGAACGTCATCGTTTTTTTTTTAATGGCAACATCATATTTTTTTCCTTGATTCTGAAAGATCGTTTAATTCTTTATCAGACAGTACTAAAATTTTGCCCTCTTACATAGGAAAGTTTTCGAGTAAATGACGATTGAATGTTAGAAAACGTAAATCAATTAAAATAAAGCAAAATCTCGTTATCAAGTTTAGTTTTTCGAATTCCATAGTTCTTTTATGGATCACGTAGGTGAAAATCTTAAATCTCAATTTAAAGTATTATGGCACATTTAACTGTTACTCAAAGAATTGAAATTTTAATTCTTATCGGATGCGGGAATATGACTAGAACTCAGCAGGAAGTTTGCGATTTATTTAATGAAAAATATCCAGATCGCCCTATCAGCCAATCAACAGTCAGTAAGGTAGAGTCTAAATTTAGAGAAACTGGCAATGTTGTAAATATTCCAAAACCTGGACGTCCAAGTATTAATGAAAATCAGAAACAGAACATTTTGATAAGTATGGTGGATAATCCTCATAATTCTTCACTATTGGTGACATTAAACAATGACACTAGTCAGAGCACAGTGCTACGTATCTTGAGGAAGGAAAAATATCATCCCTACAAAATTCAACTTGTGCAGGAACTCAATGAAGATGATCCCGATCGCCGCTTACACTTTTGCGAAATTCTAATGGATTTATGTCAAGGAAATAGAAATTTACACCGGCAAATACTTTTTTTAGATGAGGCCACATTTTATCTGAATGGTACAGTAAACCGTCAAACTTGCAGATATTGGAGTCGGGAAAATCCTCATTGGATGGCAGAGGCACATACCCAACACCCTCAGAAATTAAATGTGTGGGCTGGAATAGCTGACGACAGAATAGTAGGACCTTTCTTCTACCCTTACAGGACAAAGATATTTAGAGTTTCTAGAAAATGACCTTGTTCCAGCCCTTGCAGTAATTTTTCCTAACGATAATGACCCTGACATTCCTGACGATACCATATGGTTTCAGCAAGACGGTGCACCTCCGCACTATGCGCGCCCTGTACGAGATTTTTTGGACAACTGTTTTCCTGGGAGGTGGATCGGCAGACGCGGACCGATAGAATGGCCTGCAAGATCGCGCCAGATCTTACACCTCTTGACTATGTTTTATGGGGATACTTGAAGTCAAAAGTGTACATAAATAAACCACATAATTTAGAAGAACTTCAAAATCGCATTCGGGACGAAATACGCAGAGTTACCCCAGAAATCATTCATAATGTGCAAGAAGAGTTTCTTTACAGTCTTGCGCATTGTCAAAAAGTTGGTGGATGGCAATTCGAACATTTAATTTAAGTATAAAATTTAATCAATTGTATTTTATTTTACATACCTCAGAATTGTTACTTTTTTATGGATAAAATTTACGTTTTCTAACATTCAATCGTCATTTAATCGAAAACTTTCCTATGTAAGAGGGCAAAATTTTAGTACTGTCTGATAGAGAATTAAACGATCTTTCAGAATCAAGGAAAAAAATATGATGTTGCCATTAAAAAAAATCGATGACGTTCGAGTAATGAAAACAAATGACATTTGAAAATCGCATTTTACGCTAAAATATATATTTTTTAAATTAAAAATCGACCTGTTCGAGGACTTTTCCCAAAAAATAATTGTTTCGTTTTTACTGAATTTATTCCATACAGTATATGTTTGCAAGCTCAACAATCAAATAATAATCAAGTATAGAGGCGAAAGAAGGCAATTTGAATTTGAATGTGCAACCTAAACATTTTTGAGTATGGTAGTAACCATACAAATCCTATATTTTGAAAGTGCAAGAGTCTTTCAGATGTGACGGTTTTTGCAATACGCTACTATTCGGAGCGCATGCCTACGTGCAAGAGACTTGTAAATTACAGAAAGAATTTCACATTGTAAAGTGGGTTTAACAAATCTTTCTTTGGGACACTTAATAAAATCCCTACCAAAAAAATATTGAAAGTTTTAACACAGACACAGCCATTTAATTCAATAGGGTACCAAGAACTACTTACTATATCGTAGTTTTTGTTTTTTTTTTCAATGTAAATTAATAATGTTTTCTCTCATTCCTTGACGTAATGAATGAATTTTTTTTGTTTCAAATTCTATAAAAAAATATACCTACTAATACTATATAGGGTGAGCCTTAAATGAGTACAAATATTTTAACCAGCAGTATAGTTCACTGTGTAGAACACATAATTAATAGTTTTTTTACAAAAAAAATCAGAAATAAAGAAGTGAAATTTTAAATAAATTTTGTAATTTTTCTGTAGAATACTTGTTGAGGACCGCTGACTTTCATACATTTATGAGTCATAGCACTGCAGATTGAACGTGTGGTTCACAGTGTTGCCAGTGTTACACAAATGTCTTTGCTTTTCTTGATATTAAACGCATACGTCAAGCTGCTATTTTGTTATTTAATATTGTGCGTACCTTTATTTTTTAAATTTGTTTCACTGATTAAAGTGCGAAGTCACTTTACGGTTCTGGATTCGAAATGGTTAATACTGACTCATTTGGAGTTATGTGGCGAAAATTAAATTTAATATGTTATGTGAAAATCATAGTTGTTCGTTATTCTTCATAAAATAATAAGAAAATTATGTCTTGTGTCTCTTTCTAACAGTGTACAATGACATTTAACTTGTGAAATGTGGATTACTGATTAAATAATTATAGTAATAGTACTCTTTTAACAAACAGATAAGCTGGTGTGCACGTTTATGTATAATTTTTGAACATTGAACATAGTAATATCACGTAATATCTTCCTAAATACTTTATGGTAGTATGTATTTAACTTGCGGAAATTCATTTTTAATCGTTTATAGTAAGGTCAGTTAAGCAGTTAAAATTTATGTTAATAATACTGGGTATCATACTACATACCCAACTTTACTGTACTTATGCTTCAAACAAGTATTTTTAAAATAGAATTTAACCGTATTACTTTACTATTACGTTAAAGGGAACTTAATATTTATATTAGAGGAGATATGGCAACCTCGCAACAAATCATATGGTTCATTAGGTTGGTTATAAGAGCGGTCCTCAGAATGTGGGTATTTAAAAAAAAATAATATCTCCGTAAATATTAGAAATTTTTAATAATGCCTTTCACTAAACTGATCTATATGACGAACTACACCAGCAGTTAAAATATTTGTACTTATTTAAGGTTCACCCTGTATATATACTTACTAATTAGTCTGAACAGGAGACTATGTCAATTTTAGCTTACAGTTCAATATATAGTTTATCCGGCCCTGGTCTTAACCGCGACTGCATAAAAATATGATGTTAAAAATCCTTTTAGATGAATTGGAAATATATTTATTGCAACATAGCCACCACGGCATAAAAGCGCCTCTTGTTAAAGACCAATCGACGTTTAAAATAACAAATAATGTCCTACTACCAGGTCCTTCCCTTACACTACCAGGCCCTGCATTGGGATTGATAGGTAATGCGTTTATATTACTGGGTCCTGTCTTAGTACTGTCATCGGCCTAGACACTGTCAGGTACTACCTTATATAATGCTATTATGTTATACACCTGCTTCTGTAATAAGTGAGAGGACCCTCGGTAATAATATACAGTGTGATTGGGGAGAACTCCCAATATTCGACAAAAGTGTTCAGGGGGCAAAAGTGAACAAAAAACCCTAATAAACATTTGGTCGAATATCAACGGTTACTGAGATAGCAATGAAAATATTTTTACACGAGTTAATTATTGTAATGCATCAGTAGAGCAAAGTGTTTATTCTGTATGTATTATAAATTATAACATTGATTAAAGATCTAATAAACCGAAACTAATGAATGAAATTTTCAAATATACTACCGTCCGACTCGATGCATGCATCAGATCGTTTGTTTATTGCACGGATAGCTCATTGAAGTGCACGGTGATTGTCTCTTATGAGTGCTGCACAATTCACAATCCGATCGAATAGCGCATCTTTTGTGTTCACTTTTGTTACATATATTAAGGATTTAAACCATCCCCAAAGGCAGTGATCAAGAAGAATCAAATCTGGTGACCTTGGTGACCTATTTTGGAAACCATCTCGGCTAATCCAGCGTTCTGGAAAGCGATTGTTAAGATGATTGATCACAACACGACTAAAATGGGCATGCTGAAAGTAGGTACATGTTTTGCTTAATATCCAATGGAACATCGTTCAGTAGATCTGTCAAATTATTTTCTAAAGATTCTACATATCTAGCTCCAGTAAGACGACCATCCAGCACAACTAGGCCAAGTAATTGATTAGTAATCGTACCACACCACCGATTAATGATTAACCAATGCTGAAAGTTACTTTCCATCGTGGCCTACTGATTTTCATCTAACCAACGATGTTCATTGTAACAGTTATTTACTCCTTCACCAAGTGTATGGTTTGCGTTTATCTAATTGCAAAAATGCAGCCGCAAATCATTATCGCCGTCCTGCAAATTCTGGACGCGCTCAATATGGAAAGATTTAACCATTTTTGCGAATGTCGGGTTGCAATGTGCCTTGTACTCACACCCGGGCTATGATCTACCATATTTAGAATTTCTTCTTCCACTGCTAGACCAGGACCAGCTTGCCTCTCAAATGTAATTCTCACACTGGAGAATATTCCACTTTCACGCGCATTGTTGAAGACTGTGGATACATTTCTATCTGGCACTCTTCTGTCCGGGAGGCGACGTCGTTATTCAGCAACTGCACGATTAGAGCTACCGTTTCAATACCCACAAATAAAAATGATATCAGCATATTCCCGATGATTAAATGTGGCACAGGCATTACGAAATTATGTGTGTACAATACCGACTAAACAAACGCACATGTAAAAATAAATGCGACACTTATAAAATAAGCGTTTAAACCACAAACGTCAACAATTAGTGATCACTAATGTGAATTTGGTTTAGAATGCAAGGCCTACTTAAAATAAAATATCAAATAATAACAACTTTCGCAAAAATAGCAATAAATAGCTATTTATGATATACGTGTTAAAAGTAAGATTTTATTTTGTGAGTGAAAAAAAAAATAAAATCACTTTTAACACGTATATCATACACTATTTTTTATACAAAACAATCGGAAGAACTTTAAACTCAATAAAAATAAGAAATCAAAAAATACCACACAGATCGCAATGTTTATGTACCAAAATTATCGTAGCAACCAGTGCTGTTGTTAGTTACGGAAAAAACGCAAAAATATTGACAGCATTTTCTAGTAATATTATAAGTATAATGAATAATCTCGATAATGAGCGTAACGAATCCATCCCTGCTGAAATCGAAGAAGCCGCCAGTCAAGCAACATTGGAATTATTGCCGACGAAATCAAAGGAACAGTACGAAATCGCTTATAGACGCTTTTCGGAATGGTGCAACAGTAAAAAGGTCCCTGGAAAATGTAACGAAAGTGTTTTACTGGCATATTTTGAGGAAAAAGCCAAGATATGGAAATCGTCAACGCTGTGGTCAAATTATTCCATGATCAAAACTATGTTAAAAATAAAGCAAGAATAAGATATAAGCAACTTATTGCTTTTTTAAAACGGAAGAGTGAAGGATATCAAGCAAAAAAGTCAAAAGTTTTGACGAAGACGCATATCGACAAATTTCTCACAGAAGCAGAAGACGAAAAGTATCTGATGATGATGGAATATTTGGGCACTTCGGTTGTTGTGACCATACCAGATACTAAAACGAAAGTGTCTCGGACTTTCAGTGTTGTTGGTGAATTCTATTTAAACTTTTTTAGAAAGTATATGGCACTCCGGCCACCCAACGCTGACCATAGACGACTTTTTCTTAAATATATGAAGAATAAATGTGTGAAGAATCCAGTCGGAGTTAACATGTTTGGTAAAACGTCTGCCCACATTGCAGAGTTCTTGAATCTACCAAATCCTCAACTCTACACCGGACACTGTTTTCGTCGTTCATCGGCGACATTGTTAGCAGATTCTGGTGCAAATCTTACTACCATCAAGAGACATGGAGGATGGAAATCTTCGACGGTAGCTGAAGGCTACATTGAAAATTCACTGCAACACTACTAGCAAGACCACCAATACTACCAGTAGTATTTCTACAGAAAATAGATGTGTCACACATGTTGACAGTAAAACCAACTTAAGTATGATGACTTCGCAGGGAATTACAATTTCAAATTGTTCTAATTTTACTATAAATGTTGGTTTGTACTTATTTAAAATAAAAAGTTGATGTGTTTGTTAAAACGTTTTATTAATTTTCAAAACAAAATTTAAATAAACTTTGATTTACTTTTAACACTAGTGTTAAAAGTAACACTAACACTAGTGTTACTTTTAACACGCGTGTCAAAAAATGACATTTTTAACATCAAAAATGACAATTAAAAAGCCCACTTTTAACAGTTTTGTAAAAAAAATAATTTATTTGCTATCTCAGTAACCATTGATATTCGACCACATGTTTATTATTTTTTTTTTTGTTCACTCTCACACCTCTTTCGAATATTCATCCTATATTTAATCATTTTGTGACGAGAAATGTGAAGGTGTTAACAGACTTCCTAAAAAAAAGAACACATATTTCTGATATATTTTTTTAATATAAACTTCGAAAAGGCGCTGACGAAATGCAAATATCCGGTCTCCCAATCCATTTAACCGAATTGGTAGTATTCGGAGCGGCATCGAATAAATCACAACAAATTCGGCGGGGCCCGAACGCCGCGATCGCAATCGCGAACTAATTATCATGATGCATGGCATTAGTTGGAGACGATTTCTGCTGGCGGTTCGTCATAAATAATAAATCCGCCGCCGCCGCCGCCCCCGGCCGCCGTTCACCTCCAGCCGTGCGGTCCGCGTAAGCCCCCGGTTTACGGCGGGCTCGGATGGTTTCTGGATCTCAAACGTGCTCATGTGCTGCTCGCGGCTCCTGCAGATTTGCTCGGAGAGATTTAGGGAGGTTTATAAGTTGGGAGTAGATACCGAGCGGTATGATAAGTTATTGGTTTGGGCGGAGGACAGGTCCGTGCGAGCGGCGGACACGTGAAGGTGAAATCCTAACAAGAATTGTGTTTTTATAGATTTTTAGTAGAAGCCAAAAGAAAAAATAACGTCATCAAATAACCTAAAACACTGCATTCACATGAACCGTTTCCGAAAAAAGGAAGAATGGGCCCGCTTAGGAAATGTGGAAACACCCTATTTGGAGAGAAATGCTGTAAATACCAAATTAAAAGGGGTTTAATCCAAATTCAAAGCAATGCAAGTGGTCCAGACTTTTGTACAATTATGATTTTTGAGATCGCTGAATCCGAATCTAGAGTCCATTTAACCCCATCACCGTAGGTTCAAGGTCATTCCAAAGTCAAGGCGAAAGACAGATATGCAAGTGGAACAGACTATCGTACATTTATATTTTTGGGGTCACTTAATCTGAATCCCGGTGACTGATTCACCTGGATTCAATGGACCCCAGATTCGGACTCAGCATGTGAAAATAGATAACAATATAAAGGTCTACACGTAGTCCGTTGGACAGACCATCAAATAAATTAGATAACATAGAGTGTGCTGTAACACAGAACCCAATCAACTTTGGTTCAGAATCAGTAATCTGTTACGTTAAAAATTGTTCATTAATTGATTCTAAACTGCTGTCGAATTCCTTGTTGGAATAAACCCATATTTGTAATAAGCAAGCTGCTCCCACCTTCACATATTTATAGTAAGTAGTAGTAGTCAAAATAAGTGTCAGAAATATTATGTATTTATCTGTCATAAAAAGTTAAGTTAGGTTGCCGTGTGAGCTTAATCATCTATTATATCATGTCTGACAGCTGCTTTTCCACGGATTAGTAATATTACCAGAAGTGTATCGTAAATGCTAAAAGTCGATCAGAGCATTGTTATTAGCTGAATTTGATCACTACAGCATTTTGTACATATTATAAATAATTTTGTATGCAGTATCAGAGTTCATGTAGTTTATAGCTTTAACGAAAGAGGGACAGAGTCAAACGACATCTGTGCGATAGATAATTACGGCTACAGTTGCGATGCGGAAATGGTTCAGGATTTAAGTAATTATGCCTATTTGTAGTAAAGACAATTCAGTCTACATAAAATTAAGTAAACAGACATTTTCAAAGGCAACCATGGTAATTTCAATTCCTCTGTCTCACAACCTTAGCACAAGAACTTATTTCTTTCTTATTGTAAACAAGAGGAAACCTGTATAATGCTGGATTTGTGTACAATCTCACGCAATTTAAAAACAATATATTTTTTAAAAACTGTTTTTTATAACCACTTCATATTTGCTAATCGCAGGATTCAAATTGTAAGTAATTTCGACGACAGCGCATATGACGTTACTGAGTAACTGCATCCAACGTTCTCAGTACTAATAACTAAATTATATATCTTTATACAATTATGTAGTTTAATGTGTAATATTTTATTTCTAGATATTGGCAGCACTGAAGGATTATAATATGCTTCGATATCATATATCAAAGTCAATGATCATATTTAGCCGCTAAATGAGAATCCAGCTAAATGCATGCATTTGATTAGCCTGGATTTCTTAGCGACCAAATAATATGGCCAATGCTTCTAAATGGAAGGAAACTCTATAGGTACTAGTATACTGGTTTTAGAATGGAATGGTATCTACATAGTACTAGTAACGATAGAAAATGATTATGCCGTACTGTAAAAGTAAGTAAACAAACATAAATAACGTTCTTGCTAATGAGAAAACATCTAATAATATTTCTTCCTGTCAAGTTAAGCTATATGTAGAACACAATTTGATTAGTATACTGTGATGCAGAATATCGAATTATATATAACATTTAGATCAAATGAACTAAAATTGTGTTGTTAGATTAATGTTGTGATAACTGAGGCGGATCAGATTCCATCTCCACCATTCAAGTTGGAAGATTCCACCAATCTATTTTTTCGATAGATGTGCGGAGTGAGTAGATAATTAAATTAATTTAGCAGATCTAAGAGTCAATTTGCTACTAAATCCTTAACATTTAGTGCTGGGGTTTCGTATCACTAACCACCACAAACCAGAACTGTTAAAAATCAAAACAGAAACAATAGCAATCTAAGATTATGTCACAAGAAGAAGAAAGCCGACAGCAGACGTTTTTAAAATAATATTTTGAAGAATCACCCACGATTCATTTAATATCAAGTCAATTACTCTTATCAATTAATGTTATCAATCAGCTTCCATGAATGATAGAGCAATTAGTTGAATAGAATATGTCTTTTCTGTTAGTTTTTCGTTCGTAGCTAAATATGTAGCATGTATGTACTTTAGTTACGGGATAATGCATTATATACTTACTGTATTTTATGCAAAGTAGTGCTTCTTTACTTGGTACTCACTCCACAAGTACTCTATTTGGAATGTACTTGTATTTGAGTACATTTTCAGCCAAGTACTTGTACTCACTACTCAAGAACTTTTTACATGTACTCGGAACAGCTTTGATTGTATGTGACATAACTGTTATCTCTAAAATGACGTTTTGTGTGAAGCGGTGAGACTTTCTAGGTGATAGGTAATTGTTACCAGTGGATCCGGAGCAATCCGGTCCTGGCTCCATCTGTATATTCTCCGATGATTTGCTGTTTACAGTGCCTCCGGCGGTGAGGACACCCCGATTTAGCGCCTTAAGAAGATTATCAGATTAGGTCTACACTTGGCGCTCGACGCTCAATGACTGTTATAATGTGCCCCCGTTAAATTACGCAAAACTATTACTATACATCATCCACATAGGCCATCAGATTGCGTGCATGACCGAATTATAATTACTAATCTGTGCCTCATTTGTATTATCTCTCGAATTTGAATGGATGGGTTTTGAAGCCATTTTATGTTACGTACCTACGTTGTCGGCGAATCTAAGTTTATAAATGGCTGTTACACTTCAATTTACAATGCTAAAATGTAGTTTTCAATAGTACTTTCCATCAATTTTTGCATTTTGGCTGTATATGTAGTGTTAGACGATCTTTACATGAAATTTTTATTTGGAAAAATTGTGGTCAATGTTGACTTTTAATGAAGATTTATTTTAATGGGGATACTTAATTAGGTAAGTAGGTTATATCCACGGTTATCGCCACTATGGGCAAACTATTTCAGTGAATTTTTCAAGCAACAAATGACACCGGAAATAATCACAACGTTTTTTTTTTCATAATGTGGTATTCAAGAAAGGAAGAAGATATTTGGAAAATGTTTTCTATTAATTTTAATTAATAATCACTTGTTTGTTTTTTCACATATTTAATAAAATTAAGTGGCATTAATTATAATACTTAAGTTTCTATTACAAAATATCAACGTGAGAGCCGGCTCTACAGATACATTACAGTTCAATTAATTTTTTGCTCACAAATCGTTAATTTTACGAAAATGTCTTAGGGGTAGCTTTTTGTACCCCTTATGACCGTGGGGAAAAACAACAGATTGTTTACTGAGAGCCGTCTCGATAGCAGAAAATGTCTACTTAATTTTAAAAATTGTTTTATAGATTACCATTTCAACAATCTGTAATTTTAAAACGAAGTAACTCTGGAATAAGGTATGTTTCGCCAATCGTTATATTTTAGCACCAAAAATTTCAGTGTTCGGTTCTATTTGTTCTCCTTCATTTTACACTCCGTAAATGAATTCCAAATGTGTATTTCTGTTTGTATTACACGTATACTGCCTCAGTAACTAAACATTTAACGAAAGTTCAATGTAAAAAAGGAATCTCAATTGCAGCGTCATCTCCAGTTTCCTATCAGGTCGAATGATCCTTAGGAATGGCTGCATCTCTCCGGGCCACTATTTAGGATGTTTTAGAACGAGCAATAACGTTAAAATTACAACATTTGGAATCTACGTGTTCGCCTGCTAAATGAACGTTTGCGCCACGGAGAAACAATTAAAACAATCGACTTTCTGCATTTCGAATACCAATCAGAATACAGAATGCATGCACACACACAGCCAGCCGTAACTATATTCTTCTTATCTCTGATTTGGTCTTATTTATGCCTTTTAATGGCTTTTCTAGGAGGTAATTGCATCGGCGTTGTAAATATAATGAAACGGTAACGCTTTGTCACACTCTGAACGTGAAAATTGTCTTTATTATTCCATAAAAAAATGTATTTTAAGTTTTGTATAGTCGTACTCAACTTCAACAATTCAATTAAAACTATTAAAGCATCGTGTATGGCAATGATGGTTCCACATGATGGAAAAGAGAACGTACTTGCCATGATACTACCAAACAAAAACTAAAATTCCTACATTGACCATCTAGGGACTAACCAAATCGTAATTTACGAGCTACGACTCCGAACTGTGACTGTAATTAACGCCATCTATAAACTATCAATGTCATTTTGATTAGATACTATCCATTTACTATTATTCCATTGTGTTTAAAAACAACGCCACCAGATAATTTAAACTAAGGCCAATGTTGCTCACAAATCTTGACGTTTGGCATGTGATGGATCTTTTGTTGCTATTTTGTAGCTAATTTGTGCCACCAGTTTCAATTTTATACGTTATGCCGTTTTCGAGAAAAATAATGGCTGCTAGTATAATATTAAGCTAATAGCGGAGCGATTTTAGCATCATATTTTATTACTCTTCGGGTACTTTCAGAAGGTGTTTCAAAAATAAAAGAAATCAGTATTTAACTCATATATTCCATTAAAAAGTTGTTGCTGCCTTGCGCGTTAAAAATTAAGAATCAAATACGGCAACTTAAAACAGTGGTGGATAATTTGTTTCTAATTGCTAATTTGCGCCACTATAGTTTCAATTTTGTAGATTGTGTCGTTTCTAATCTAATTGAACGGTAATTAGATATGTCGCTACGCTAAAAAAATCGATCAGTTTAAACCTATTTAAAACTATTAATATATTAAATTGCATTTTTTATTAAAAATTATTTTATGGGAGAAAATGTGTAACAAGAGAAAATAGATGACGCGTTTATTAAGTTTTACTTACAATTTTGCAGTTTTTAGTAACAAGAAAGTGGTATAAATACAACAAAGTTACAGTCACTGCTACGTATTTACTTCAAAGTTTCAATCACTTTCAAGTAGTTTTGATAGTTACTGCGACGTCCAGAGAACCTTAATTATTTGTTTAAAGTTTTGGAACTTGCAAATATTAATTATTAGTGCAAAAAACGTTATTGCTACTTGCAGAAACTTTAAGCATCATCACACACAGCAACTACAAAGTACGTGTCACTTTATAGACCATCACCATGAAGTAAATTTTACTATGTAGTTTCCCAAAACTGAAAACCTTCATTGTCGTTCGTCATTGCCTATTCGATCATGTCACGTGTGGAGTGTACTTTTTGTATTTGTTAATATATCATAACTTTGTATAACTATTGACTTAGTTCTGGACATGGACAAGTATGGACATTAAAACTCCATATAAAACTATATCTATACTAAATTATACACAAAAAAATCCAAAGAACAAAACATACAACATACAAGCAGAGACACAAAGAAAAAAAAGAGATGTAATAAATATAATAATGCAGAGATAAGTATTCAGTTACTACTAGAAGTTAAAAACTAAGGAGTGGGTTCAATGTAAACATTGGACGTACCGCGTTCAGAATGAACAATAAGAATTTTACTAAAAAGTGACAGTGGGACTGCTACTTTAAACAACTTTACAACCTCGTTCCATATCTTGTTGTAAATATTACTTGAAAGTTACTATTATTAGCAGTTCCCATTACGGGTGCTAAAGTATCAATTTTTCGAGTTGCGTTTCTTATAGCAAACGACTTCAAAGTAAGATTTGCGAAATGTGCCATTTTAACACACAAGACTTTGTTGTTTTGTTGTATAAAAATGTTTGTCAATAAAATAACATTCGTTTTAGCTTTGAGGTTCAGACCAACGCACAATAATATTTATTTTGAAGTACCTACATGTTTGGTTTGCGTAAGTAATACGTACCTTCTGCATTTATATGCCTGATACCTACTTGATTCAGAGTTAAGGGAATGGGGGTGGAATATGTAGAAAGAAATGAAATGTAAAAATATTAGCTGCTTAACAAAGCAAACAACATACTAATATGCAAGAGTGGTGGCAGTGTTGAAGAGATGAGATTCCTTAAAAGTTGTGGTTCCTACGCCACGACGTCACCTCCACGAAACCACAACGTCACTGAAACGTGGCCGTACAGGTTCCGAAAACGTCGCCTAAATGTAGCTTATTCCAGATTTTCGTCGTAGGCACGTACTGGGAACGTTTTTATTACGTACCCATGACTACTCACAAAACACTTTAAAGTACCTACAATTGTCACAGGTATATTCCAACGACTAATTGTGCTAGTTGGGATATTTCTTTTTTATTAACACGCTTTTATTAGCTTGTCCTGTATGTATGTATGTATATAATGTAACGATTTTTTGTGAATTATTAATCGTATCATATTTACAATAAATAAATAAATAAAATAAATAAATGTATGTAACGGAATCTTTCAGCGTAATTTTTATTAATTTCGAAAAATCTGATCAGCTTGAAAATTTGCACAGGAGTCAAGGACTGATGACAATACAATTATTTAACTACCAATTTTCAATTAAAAAATTTGAAAATTAAAAAATTTTGGAAACATTTTGAAAAAAATTGAATTTAAAAATTTTAAAAAACATGTAGATAAATTTTCAAATTCAAAGAAATTTTAATTTGAAAATTTTGGCAAAAGTTTTGAATATAAAATCTTACAAAATTATAAAGTAAAAAATCCAAAAATTTTATAATTCGGAAAAAGATTTTGATACGAGAACGTTGAGAACAATTTTAATTTGAATATTTTATAGAAACAGATTTTTTAACGCTATCAATATTATACTATCAATCATTTTTATTTTGGTCTACCAGCTACCTACTTCGCAACGTATGAAAGTGATTGCACGTATTGTGTCAGTAGTTAGTTGAAGTGTTATGCCCATATACCTATGCGCATGAAGTACACACATGCGCAATGGCCTGCGCAGAAATCTGTACCGTGAAATGAGACTATAAATTAAAAAAATAAATTATAGTTTAAAAAAACTGAAAAACACGCTTTAATAGCAAACCGAACTAAAAAGTACAAAATAATTTTGAAGTGTCAAGGGTTTGTATTACAGCAATAGAAAATTCCGACAATCAATTACGACTAATTAATTGGGAATAAGATTAAATTAGAAATTAAATTATTAATAAAATAATTCAATTATAGTAAAAAATGCGTAGGGTGCAATTTACTATATTTTCATGACTCATTAAATATTTGTCGATCAAATTTGGTATATGGATATTTTGACGAGTGCAATTTACTATATTTTCATTATGACTATTTTATTAATATCTTGCTGCATCCTGCGCGCGTTGCTACGCGACCAACCATCTGTCGAAAATTGGTCGTACCAACTTAGAAACCTTTGTGGACTCATGAACAACAACTTTGCTAAAGATCATCACATGATCAAATGCATAGTTTACGATTCTATAAAGGACATACATTCATTTTTATATTGTATATAGATTTAATTTCTAATTTAATTATTCCCAATTAATTAGTCGTAATTGATTGTCGGAATTTTCTATTGCTGTAATACAAACTCTTGATACTTCAAAATTATTTTGTACTTTTTAGTTCGGTTTGCTATTAAAGCGTGTTTTTTTAGTTTTTTTAAACTATTATTTAGTATGATTAAATACTACTAGAAATCTATAAATTAAATTACGCATTTCATTTCTGTCACAAGTTCGCTCTGTTCTCTAGTGTCATAAAGTATAACGATTGTGTACACAGTATCGTTGGAGAGTACATCCTTTTGTTATTTTTGTTAGTTCCACGTTAATTTGTCGTCGCCGGCGTACAATTTGGACTTTGTAGTGGGGAATATGACGGTGATATTGTAAAGCAGCGGGCATTAGCTTAAACTCAGGTCCGGGAGACGTGTCTCTTTAAGAGCGCCCTAAATTGTAGTAAAGGTGTCAAGATAGCGCCAATTTAGTGGGCAATTGGATGGGAGTAATGCGTCCTTTAAAGGATTGGCCAAGTTGGAACGACTTTCATGACATTATCCTGGAAACGAGCGGACAGGCCGGCCATCAGCTCTGTCGCAGGATGCGGCGCGGCGGCGGCGGCCGTCCCTACTCCGCAGGAAATGAGTCGTGCTACTCGCTCGGCCAGAGGACTAATTAAAACCTATATAACTAACCTAACAGGACCTGGTCCAGATACGATTTGGACATAATTTATCGGCGTTATCAGCCTGAGGCTGGAGCTACCTCCTAGTTTATGAGAGCTCTTCCAGCCAACGGCTTCAGATATTTGCAACGGACCCTGAAATTACTATGTACGGGGCGTCCATTCTCTACCCCGACCTTAGATTATAATCTTATCTTTGCACACACAACAATCACACTTAAAAGCGCTATTCTCATTAAGGAAAATTTTCTACAATAACAAAAAAATGAACTATAGAAAGTATTTATTAAAGAATAGTAGTAGCAAGTTGCATTTAAAAAAAATTAAATATCGCGAAAAAGGGTGAAAGTATGCAACCAGATGTACATATTTGAAACTACATGGTTGTAATAATTAAATAGTCAGCTGAATAATGTTTTTGTTTAATAGTCACATAACTGTATTTGTTGCAGGAGACACTGTAGAAAATAAAATAAAAATAAAATTCAGTTGTTATGAAAATGTAAACATATCAAAAAATTAGTATCAAAATATATCTTTTGTACATCCCATCAATTAACATAATTGTAATTACAGTTCACTTAGATAAAAGCAATATACATATTAAAGTATAACCATTGAGGTTTCAATTCAAGAAATCAATCATCAAGAGAAAACAAGCAGTAACTTCATACCGGGTCAAATATCTAGTAGAAAGGGGAGTTATTCGCAACAATAGTCCATACTCTAAGGCTAGCTTCCTTGAACGAAGGTAAGGTGATTAATTTACGTTTGCTTCCTTAACATTAGTCTTTTCGAACCTAATATTTTTTGGTGTAACGAACGCTTTTGTGTCAAAAATAATTTGATTCATTTGGTAAGAAAAAAAATTTTGACGAGTATTTGTTTAAATGAAACGAATAGTTATTCCATTTGATGAATCTTATAAAAACTTAATTTTAAAGAATGATTTTCAAATAAATATTTTTTTTTTCGTTTCCCTAAACAATTTGTTCAAATCTGTATCAAAATAACGTTTTAAAATAAACACAAAAAATTAATTGAAATGGATGTTCATTTTGAATCAAATAATACGATTATTTAATTCAAAAATCTCAATAATAAAATCGTATCGTTGAAAAAAGTACCTATTTGGTTGAAAGGAAAAATTAGAAATAATTGTCAATAGGTGGCTATTAGATGTAGATGCGCTTTATTTCGCGTACACAATTATGTCCGGGAAGAAAGCCGACGTGATCTTCATCCCTAATCTAGATAAGAACTTAACGTTTCCCTCCAGTTACAGGCCCATCAGTCTCTTGCCCATTATAAGTAAAGTAGCTGAGAGGTTAATCCTGGCCAGACTGCACGAAACCACGGCAGAACTGCAAGTCCTTTAGTTCGCGTACCGCCGCGGCCACTCGACGGAGCAGCAAATTTTCAGGTTAATAGAACTTGTTTCCGCAGGTTTCAACATCAGAGAGTCGACCGAAGCAGTTCTTGCCAAGGTCTTCGATAGGATCTGGCATGATGAGCTTCTTACTAAGATGCTCAACTTTGGCTACCCTGTCGGCCTCGTCAAACTGATGACGTCCTTCCTACGAGGCAAAGAATTGCGAGCGAAGGTGGACGGAGCCTTATTCACTATCGACCCATCGAGGCAGACGTCCCCCAAGGCGCCGTGCTGTCACCTCACCTGTTTAACATCTTCACCGCGGACTTGCTCAGGACTGACCGCATGACCATATGGCTCCGTCGATGACACTGCCATCGTGGCCCGTTCGCTGAACCCTGAGATGACGACGAGGTACCTCCAGAAAGCTGTCAGCCAACTGGAGGACTGATGGAAGTAGCCATCAACCCGGAGAAGAATACAGGTATTATGTTTTCCTGTAGATACTGGTCACAACTGAGAGGACACGTGCAGTTCAATGGAGAAGATATCCAGTGGGCGACCACAGTGAAATATCTGGGGGTGACCCTAGATAGGACTTGGAAGCCGCACGTCGACTACGTGCTCTACCCGCTTCTAAACCCCCGAAGTTGTCTTAGCCTTGGGAACAAGGTAAGATTGATTAACACCATCTTAGAGCCACAGTTGACGTACGCTGGAGCAGTATGGGGATACGCAGCAAAGACGTACCTTGCACGAGTGCAAGCCGTCGAGATTGGCGCCCTGCATTGCGTGACGGGTACTCATGGTTTGTCTGCAACATCGACATTCGCCGGGATCTGGGATTCACGCTTGCCCTGGAAGCAGTGAAAGCGCGAGCGGAAGCCTTCTTCGCATGCGCAGAAGTCCACAGCAACCAGCTGATCCAGACGGCGGTGGACTACCAACCTGATGCGACCGCCAGGTACAAGCGCCCAAGGTTTCAACTCCTGGATGCGGGGTAAGTTGAGACATTTCTTCTGTTTCAAGATCGCCAGGGTCAAGAATAGGACCAAGAAGAGACATGAACTTTCCTTGACCTACCTCGCTATCCTATCCTAGTACGTCTTTACCCAAACCCTTAACAAATATGGCTATCTCCGGGGATTATACGAGTTGGCGAAGAAAGAAGAGAAGACAGAAGAGCGGCAGACGATAAGCTTTGCCAGCGGGGCTTACCAGGACAGGAGGAGGTTCCCCAAGCCGCCGGCATCGGCCTCAACAGCAGTCGAGGTTGACTGGAGAAAGGAATTCATCTCTACGAGGCGTCCAGGCCTGCAGCGATGATATGGGTAAAGAAAGATAATCCCTCTCAACCCCGCACATCCGAGGTCATTTATCCAGCCAAGGATATTGGCGCGAGTCGTCTGTCAGTTAACTCACCATTCACCTGTGACGTAGTGATGACAGCTAATAAGCTGGAAACTGGAATATCCTATAGATTTTTCAGGTGCAATTCAAGGAAAGTGGGGCGTAAATATGACGGCTGATTTTTGATAGATGATGGAAAGCGATATATCAGAAAGAGAAAAAATCGTCAACGCAGATAATTCGAAGAAAAGGAAACTCATTACAACTATAAAAAAAGAAGACGAATAAACAATAAGTATAAATATGTCCGTAATTCATCTATCCTTATCAAACAGCCTTTTAAGAGCACCTCGCGCAACGTCCTCGTGGTGTACATTGGGTAACTCTAATGCCGCCGGTCCCATTCCGTTTTTCGGGAAAAATATAACTGTATTGTTTATAGGGTTATGGGATTATGTTATGGGGTTCTTGTATTGTGTTAAAATATAAGTTTGTGGGGTAGGATATGTTTAAAGAGCACTGAAAAATTGCGTTAAGTTCAAGTACTCGAGTAACGCGGTTATTGGGTTTATTGGTTTAGGGATCGTGGGATAATTGGTTTATGGGTCTGGGGGTTAACAGCTTGAGTGTTATGTTTAAAGTTTGAGTTATTCACTACAAAAAAAAAACTACAAACGATTTTGTATAAGAAACAACCTTCAGATTTTAGTGCTGTAAAAGTCGGAAGACGAGTTTTTCAAGGTCATGTAACTTTCTTCTGAAATTGCTACAAACGCATTTTTTTTTACATCAAACTGGATAAATTATTTATCCACCGGTTTAGTTGAGTAGTGTTCGTATTGTTTTTCTTAAATTTTTATATTTCTTTTAAATTTAAAGCATTTAGAATCCCAAGTGTTCAAAACTGACTAAATAACGCCAAAATATTCCTCAGCATTACCTAAGTAATGGGAAATGTTAGATAGTGTTTAGTTAAAAACTACTACTCTGTAGTGAACGACCATAAAAGATTTTTAAATGTATTTTAAAGTTGCTAGGTGCATCGCGAAAGACATTTGCTGTAACACGACTGAAAAAAATCAAATTAAAATCAGTCCCGGGGGTGGATTTTTGCCCGCGCGGCCGGATAATGTAAATATTTGTATACTTCGGAGAGTAATCGAGTGTGGAAGGGTAGTTTTTAGTGGTGCATTCGAGTACATCAATCGGCGTGTCGCGGGCTGATATGCGAATATCTACTTTATGGGCCACCTGTTGCTCCCGGCAGCCACCCCCAGGCCCCCGGCCCGGCCGCCGCCGCCACGATTTAACCCTGCACTTGACGAAAACCACCGCAGAAAAAGTTCCGACACGAAAAGTGCTTCTTGCCAGCCAGGGGCGCAGACACCCGTATATTTTAGGGGTGCTAATATTTACCAAATATTTATTTCTTTGGGCTTCTTTTAGAAAAAATTTAAGTTATTTTATATTCGTACAATTTGAAAACATAATTATAAGGTATCAATGGGGCGACTGCAACAAAAAACACGTTCTATCACTGAATATTAATTATTGCGAATATCTCTAGATATAAATTTTTATTTGATTTTTTTCGATAGTAGGTAGATATGCTCTCATCAAACTTATATATAATAGAATATGGCACGTTGTTTATACAGGGTGTGTTTTTTTTCGATTTGAGCTTACCCTGCAGAGATATTCGCGTTGGTGAGGTAAACCTAAAATTCGGTTTTCATTTTTTTTTTATCAAAAATGGCTGAACCTAAAATTTTGAAATTTGGTACGCGTGTTCTGCCGATGGAACTACGTTTTAGCAATAAATTTTTATTTTCACCCTTCACTTCGAAGTGGTTAAAACAAACAACCCTTCCTGATGTTTTGGCCTGAACTTTTTTCTAGATGGCTATGGATCAAAATTAAAATTACGATTTTATGGACCAATGAATTTAGAATTTTTTTTTGCTCATTCAATTTTTCCAAAAAATTAATACTTTTTGACTAGTAAATATTTGCCCATAAACTAGAAAAATATACACGCTAGCCATAAAATTATATAGACATACGCAAAATACACAATACTATCCAAAACACAAACAAACACTTGGCAAGTTACACTTTTAGTAAGTAGTTGACAAGAGGTTAGACAAATGCGTTAAATGAAAGGAATTAAGTAGGCAATACTTGGATGTATAGAGGAGTATCGGTTTTATAAGTGTGTTTATCTATATCTAATAAAAGCAAGAGGGTCCGATGAATTGCTGAGATTCCCCACAATTTTTTATGTTTGTAGTCTGTCAGTATCCAAGGTTAAATTAACACTACCAGATTAATAATATATATATAATTAATAATTATATAACCAATTTTAATTTTAGGAAAGCGAATTTCCAGGAATTGTATAGCACCTTACTAAATACTGACTAGTCTTTCTTGAGTCAATATAATAATGCTGATTTAGCTTGCAAGGACTTTTATGTTGTATTGAATAACATTTTTAATAACATGTGCCTAAAACTACTTTTAGATCTTCTAAATATCCCGTCTGGTTCACACCAAATATCATTAAGGACTTAAAAGAAAAGATTACCTAAGCTTTGTCGTAGTTACAAAAACACTGGTAATTTAGTCTCTCTCGAGCGGTACAATGCTTTGCGTGCTAAAACAAAAAAGGCTCTT
Organism: Monochamus alternatus; assembly: GCA_037114965.1. Classification (NCBI taxonomy): domain Eukaryota; kingdom Metazoa; phylum Arthropoda; class Insecta; order Coleoptera; family Cerambycidae; genus Monochamus; species Monochamus alternatus. Next base: position 21,967,886 of record CM073430.1, read on the forward strand.
TCTATTTGTCACTCTAATTATATTAAAAATGCTGAGAGTAATCTCAGTCGTGATCCGTCTAAGTTTTGGGCCTATATAAACACTTTACGCAATAATTGTTCTTTGCCTAGCTCTCTTACATTTAAAGGTTCTCCATTAATCGAACCTAAGTCCATAGTGAATGCGTTTGGGTCATTCTTCGAATCTGTATTTATCGACTCCACAGAATTTGACAAGATCTCCTTTTCCCGAAATTGTAATGTACCTCTCCTTGCTGTCCCTTCGATATCTGAAGACGATGTTCTCAAAGTATTGAAAAAATGTAAATCTAAAATGACTACGAATCCAGACGGAATTCCTTCTTTTTTGTTAAAAGACTGCGTCTATTTTTGCTGCTCCGCTTTCGACTATTTTCAATATAGCACTCAGAACGCTGTCTTTTCCAGAGATCTGGAAAAAAGCAAAGTTCTGCCCTGTTTTCAAAAAGGGGGACAGAAGTATAATTGAAAATTATCGACCAATTGTTATTCTGTGCAATTTTAGCACGGTTTTTGAAATAGTATTGCATGATTGGGTTGACTCTCATGTTAAATCACAGAAAAAACCAGCATGGCTTCTTTAAGGGAGTCCGTTTAGATGTATCATCCCTGGTAGACGTCGTTTACACTGATTTTTCTAAAGCTTTTGACAGACTTGACCATGGTCTGCTTTCTTGGAAAACTTTCGAGCTTTGATTTATCGAACAACTTTGTTTTATTTTTTCAACATATCTCTTCAAGAGGTCATTATTTGTTCAATAGCACGGTTTCAAGTCTGCCACTTTTATTGCTAAGTCTGGGGCACCGCAAGGATCTGTCCTAGATCCCCTTCTTTTTAACTTGTTTGTGAATGACCTTTGCCTTGGGATGAATTCAGAAGTTCTTTTATATGTCGTTTCGCGAAGTCACCTCCTTAGATGACTGCTTAATCCTTCAAGAGATATTAATTTGCTAAATCTTAACATTTCTAAATGTAATATTTTATCTTTTACCCGCAAAAAAACAACTAATTTTGCCTATACTATTGATGACATTAACATGAACAGGTGTTCCCAATTTAATGACCTCGGAGTAGTGTGTTTTGTCCTCCGCTGGCACATACTAACATTTTAGATGTTTCTCCGATGCATAAGGTTTTAAATGATTTTAGTCTCGTACAGGCTAGCATTGACATTTTTGCATGTAGATCTGGTGATATTAAGAAGCCATTCCTTGGCCCTCCAATGTATTAATAATGTTTTTTTTTAACATATTTATTGATTGATTTTGTAGATCATTCATTTTGGTATGCAGTTTATATTCGCAATTCATTTAATATTTTTGTTGTACTTTTGATGTTATTAGTTAATGCGATTTTGTATTTGTTTGTCTTTTTGTATTGTCGTGTTAATGGCCTAGGCTGTTGGGTGGTGTACTTCTAAATAAATAAATTAATTAATTAATTAAATATCCTGTGCCACGAAAAAGGCAATTTGCTATGTACACTGTTATGAAAAAGTATAATGCATAATAATGTAGATAAATAATGTTCAAGATGCCAAGCCTAAGATGTCAGCTGCAATACCCTCTGGATCCTGACGATACACAAACGACAAAATTTGTGGTCCAAAGTCAGCCTCACTTTAACTTATTTGATGACGAATCAATGTGGGCAACACTATAAAATAAAATAAAGCAAGGCTTAGGTATCCTCTGTTTTGATACCATTTTGATTCTTATTCAATTATTCATAAATCCTATAATGCAGCCACATTCATTATGCATACATTTTATGTGTACTTTGTCCAAAATTAAAATTTCGCAGTAGAATTAAGAACCTGAAATGACTACTATTGCAGATACCCTTTATACAGAGCATCAGATTCAAACATATTGCAAAAGACAAATATTTTTTTATATATGCTTTTGGTTTGGTTCGAGGGGTGTGCCGCTTCCAAGAATTTTGTACACCTGATGTCCTACTTTAAAGGAAATCAGCGAATTCACTCGACTTTACCGATTTCACTTGATTTCGCTGATTCCACTGATTTTGAATGATTTCGTTGATTTGCTTGATTCCACTTGATTTTCTTAGATTTCATTTGAATTTGATGATTTTAAAGTATTAACTTTGCAACTAGCTGGAAAATGTCATGTTATGTTGAGTTTGATTAATTAATTGTATTGTTATAATGACATTTTTTAGTATTTAAAGAAAAAAACAAATTTTTAGAACTTAGATAACAGTATATCTTCTCAATAATTGGATATTTTTTCTGAATGTTTCAAGATAAGACTTTTTTTAAACAAAGATGGAATTTGAGATGGAAGTTTAAATTTGCACTAGCTGTAAGCAACCAGCGTTACAAGTGCTATAATAAAATTGAGGCTAAAATTAATACGTAATATTCGACCTTATAGAAAAGTGACTTAGTCAAAAATAAAATCAATACGATAATAATTACTTAATATTTTCTTTTTTTATTCAATTACCATACTTATTTAACAAATATTTTTTATTAGATCGTGTATGCGAGAATATAAGTATAGGAGAATATTTTTAATGTAAGTAATTAAATCAAGTTAAACTTGAACATCAGCTCTACTTATTTGCACTGAACATATAACATTGACAGTTGCAACTATACTGTAATACCATGAAGTACAAATATAAATTTACTGAAATAAGTTTTAAGGAAAAACGCAAAATCAACAGATTAAAAAAATTAAAAGTTTTCTGACATGACAAATATAACAAATGAAATTAGTTTGTCAATTCATTTACGTGATTTTACTGATTTCACAGATTTCACTGATTTCACAAGATTTCATGATTTCATGTGATTTTAAGTGATTTACAGGATTTTACAGATTTCATTGATTTTACACAAAACGTACACATGAATTCAGGAGTATCACTCCTCGGTTTGTGTTGTAGCCAAAACAGTATTCACATACTATACGAACTTGCTGAATCTAAGACTAGTGAGACACCCAATATTTCCAAAAAAATTGTAGTGTTTTCCAGTAGAACTGTCAACTATATATAAATATTTCCATTCCTTGTGCACGAGAATTACTCATAATAAGAATTTACAAGAGTAATAGTACGCACCTTAAAATACAAAGCATAATTATTGAAAAAGTAAAGTCAAATGAAACTGAATTATAGTTTAGCATATAGTAAATAATATACTTATTTACATATCATTGCATACTTCACCAATTAGTATACATATTTATCATTGACGATGCAGGCATTTATTGACAGACTAGCACCAAGCTTTTAGAGAATGGCATAACTGTGCATAATTTTTGTATAAAAGTGCAGTAAATACGTGAAAAGAAACTCACTATTTACTTCACTAATTTCCCTTAAAAATTCAAAATCCCGAATATGAAATACTCTAGACTAGGATATCCCGTCTCTCCGCCCCTGAGGCCCCTAAAACGCCGACTCCTCCGTGCCACTACGCTTTTAAAATACACTTTGTACGTCTTTATTTTCCTGTCTTGTTTAACGCTGGATTCTTATGTAGTCTGCCTTGTCGGAGTTATCTTTCAATAAAGATACTTAGTATGACTAATGTTGCTTTCTGTTAACACCAGAATTTTTTCTACAATGGTATCTGCTCTTCATATAACTCTGTCTACGTATAATTACTTTGATTAGTAAATATATTGGTAAGATAATTCAGCTTTCCTTGAACCACAAATATTAAACTACAGAGAATTAAAACAGACATAATACAAAAAGAAACTAACTGCTATAAACAACTGATACAAAAAAACTTTTCAAATACGTGACAATACAGCCTCATGAGGTCATTCAGTTTTTTTTATTGCATTTTCTGAGCGATTTTGTTATTTTAGTGCGATTTGCCTCTAAAGCCTTTAAAACAATTTGGAAACATAGACTCGCGTCACTGCCTCCTATAGCATGCCGGGTTGCGCTCGCTACCGTTTACTTGCTTTTAGAATACGAAGCGTAGAAAGACCGTCGATGTCATTAGAATTGCCGTATTTATTTGATTTACGAAAAAAGTGTTATTAGAGACACTAAAGGAAAATATCAAAATTTGGATACTATATTGCACCCCAATATCCCAGTACAACGATGAAATGGTCAGATAAACTATTTATTAAAAGTAACAGGACTTTTATAATATCTAGGGTTGCGTTAATCCGATTAGTCCGATATTTTCGTTGTTGTGTTGGTAAACATGTTTGAAAAGTATCTACATATTATTAGTGAAAATCACAAAGTGGCTGACATCTGTTGTTAGATTTCGGAACTGCGAAGTTTTGTGTTTTTTACTAATTTCCTATAATTTTTTGGGCTTAAATAGTACCAGAACAGTTTGAAAATAGAATAATTTTAACTTGAATGTAGAAAAGAACAAAATCTGCAGACAATTTGTAAGTCGGGTGTACAAGTCAACAACAATTCAACAAATCGTTTTTGTATGTATAGGTGTAGTGGAAATGTTCTATATTCTTTTAAAACTTAGCAAACGTTATTGATATTTAGTTATAAAAGTGTACAAAAATACAAAACATATGCAAGAATATTTGTACAAAATTTCGGAAAATCTGTGCTGTTTTCCAGTCCTCTTATTGTATTTTTGATATTTCCCTGCATAAATTTCCCGTAGACCCGAAACTCTAACTTTCTAAATTGAAAATCGTAAAACCGATAAGAAAACACATGAGAGTATGTAGCGAACCTTTTTTCATAGAGGATTTTATGCCAGGTAATTATAACAAGGTTATGTTGTGAATTATCTAAGAGTGTCTTTAAATCTGTATTACACATTATACTGCCAATTTTCTCCACTATTTAATAAAGTAGTAATGGAGTGGCTAGTGAATTAATGAACTAAAGCAGACGTCTGTAATCACATTTTTTGACAACTTGGGGCTCATCACGGTTTTTCCCACAGAAAATTATGTACCCACCTAAAAAGCCCTCACCTTCTTTCAGGAGTCGCTCAGGATCCCCCAAGTAGTCCAAGATATCTTATTGTATCTCGAACCGAACCATTATATCGGAATCGGGAAGGTTACGAGGTTACGAGTATACTAGGAAATCACGATATGCACCCTAGGAATTTGATTTAAGTTAAAATAATCCTGTTGATAAGTCCTAAAATACACTTTCTCCTAAAATTACACCATAAAGCAACATCCCTGGCAATTGAAAGCTTCATAATCTTTAGCGGTATTTATAAACAAATTGTTGGTCACCCCTATTTTCGACATTTTGAATTTTACAGCGCCATCTAGTTGAAAATTTTGCGAATTAGCCATATCGGATGTTTAGTCCATTGTCCGATCGGCGATTATTTTCTTTCTTTAAGTGGACCTGAGAATTTGTATTTTGATACAAGAATGGAATAAAGTGCACCAATGTTTTAGAAATGTTAAATATTGCTTTCTGCCATAATCAAACCAAGAGTTTAAATGGTACGAGCGTTTCCAAATAGGCCGTGGAAACGTTGAAGAGGATGAGCACTCTAGACGCCTCAGCACATCAGCAACTAATGAAAATGTGAATAGTGACAGAAATGATTATGAAAGATCGCCGAATTACAATCAGGAAAGTTTCAGACGATGTTGGCATATACATTGGCTCATTAATTTTTTTCGAATGGTTTGGGTACGAAACGAGTGACAACAAAATTTGTTCCAAAATTGTTGAATTTCGACCAAAAACAGCGGCCAATGAAATCAAAAACGATGTCGAACTACTGAAAGGTGTTATAACAGGTGCATAACCTGTCATAACACTTGATTCCATTTTTATTATAAAATTTAATGCAAATTTTCTGATTTTTATTTAAAGAAATAAATATTCATCGATCATACAAAACACATGTAATCTTTGTGACAAAATATCGGATAAATCGGACAAATACAACCCGAGATATTACAAAATTCCCGTTATTTTTAGATCACACTTCGTACTACGTATTAGGTAAGTAGGTATGTACTTTATTAGTCTTTTTAATATCGACTTTATACATTGCTTTTTTATTTTATAAGGTGGCTCAATAAATTAAATCAAACAAGTTAATTATAATAAAGCTTCAGAAATTAATAAGTAATTAAAATTTGAGTAATAAGATAAAGGTTATTTATAGCTAAATACCAGTCTACTTAATTATTGTTTCAGTTATTGCCTGAAATTGGCGCTTTCTTTTAGTTAGAAGACACTTGCAATTTTTCGTGAAGATAAATAGAACATTTTTTAGGTATTTTATATTTTCATATAAAATTTTAAATATTTAAAGGCAGAAGTAATACATTTGAAGGTCTGTTTACACATATAGCTATTATTAACGATTTCCTTTTAAAACTTACCGTTGCATTTTACACCTCTCATTGCAGCACTTGCAAATTGGTGATTTCTATTAAAATAGACGCCCAAATTAAATTTACCATTGATGAACATGCTTTTAAATTTCACGTTGTGAATGACGAGTAACAAGAAGTTGTAGGAGGCACTGACGTGAAGCTTTACGATCCGATTACTTCCATTTGACTTCGTACATTTCAAAACTACTTATCACATCAAATTTTCTGCGTTGACCATACATCATATATGCTTTATAAAAATTAGGCAAATAGTGTAATTTGAGGTTTGATCAAATGACCCTAGAAAATCACATTTTGAAATATTCTCCGAGCAGCAATAATTTATCCACATTTTCGATTGTTCAAATGAAGCAATCGCAAAAATTTACGAGGGCATATACCAAAGATATCTGCCCCCAGATCCCGAAGAATGCTCGCCTCATAAGTTTAACAGCTTTATTAACTTAATTAGCCGTATTTCTTACAAACCCCGGCACTTTTGATGATTCATGTGGCGGTGCAAATAAGACATTTAAAATTACAGGTGGCATAAGTTATCTCACCTCCTGATAATAAGACCCCTGCAATTACGATCGTACGGTGGTACTTAATTTGGGCTAATTGCCATCTTAATGAGAGTAGAAGAACTTTTTCTCCGACATATGAAGCATGAATGCTTATTTATTGCGATAAACGATTAGATAATGAAGCATATTAAAATCTACCTATTAAAATTTTTCGACAAATATGATTAATAGTACTTATCCAATACTTTATATGTGTCGACTTAAAAATACGTTATTTTTCTTCATAATAAATAAATTATTATCAATACTACATCTATGCGAATAAAGTCAATGAGTATCTCCTCTACTCTATACCTATACTCCTATACTCTAATCGAGGATGGATGGAAAGATTTGGGCAGGGATATCATAAACATATATGTGACAGCCCAAGAACCTTCCGGAACTCCAGCGCTGAATACAGGTACAGGTTCAACTATAGATCATAGATCCATTCATATTCCATCTGCAAGGCCATAAATGTAAACCATATTGGTCATTTCAACATTTGAATATGCATAAGCCATTATTAAAACTTAATTTGAAAAAATAAACTTAATTTGACAATACACAATGTATGTATTATTTTTTTCCTGGCCTCCCTAAAAGTGTAAAAATGCACATGATCAAATAAATTAATTTTGTTATTAATTGGTTTGAAATACAAAAAAAATGCAAAGAAAAAAAAAGTGAAGATAATACAATGGCGCATATGATGACCTATTTTATTTGTAATATTATACATCTATTTTTTTTTTGGCAAATAATGGTCGATGATACCCACATCTCCGCCACTGGTAGAATTCTAAAGCACACAGAATTTGGTTAAATTATCTCAAGCGGTTTAGAAATTAAAAACTGATTTTTTTTTAATTTTACACACGCTTTAACTGGACAACAGCTGTCCCAAGATCCCAGAACAAAAAACCCTTATTTTTGACCACAGAACACGCCACAGGATTTTTGACCTCTACTTAAGAAGCACCCTGTACATTATATTAAAAACTGTTATTTATATCAATTATTCTCTGAATTAATAATAACTTTATTTTGTAAATACACTAGTCACGCCACAGTGCTCCCGAGGTATTTTATGAGACCCAAACGACCTCCGTAGCATCCAGTTTATATATACATCGAAGTAACAAACTATACAGGTACTTACTGTATTGCTAAGTTGGCACTGTCGGATCTTACTGTAAACTGTATATTGTAAACTGGAATTGTTTTACGTTTGTCGAAGTATTAGAAACGATAATGTATTTTTTCTACAAAACTGTTAAAAGTGGGCTTTTTAATTGTCATTTTTGATGTTACAAATGTAATTTTTTGACACGCGTGTTAAAAGTAAATCAAAGTTTATTTAAATTTTGTTTTGAAAATTAATAAAACGTTTTAACAAAAACATGAACAACTTTTTATTTTAAATAAGTACAAACCAACATTTTAACTAGTTATTACTATTAACATTTATAGTAAAATTAGAACAATTTGAAATTGTAATTCCCTGCGGAGTCATCATACTTAAGTTGGTTTTACTGTCAACATGTGTGACACATCTATTTTCTGTAGAAATACTACTGGTACTACTGGTGGTCTTGCTAGTAGTTGCAGCAGTAGGAAGTATTTGGCACGCAATTTCCTTCTGTTCCAGTGAATTTTCAATGTAGCCTTCAGCTACCGTCGAAGATTTCCATCCTCCATGTCCTCCAGAATCTGCTAACAATGTCGCCTATGAACGACGAAAACAGTGTCCGGTGTAGAGTTGAGGATTTGGTAGATTCAAGAACTCTGCAATGTCGACAGGCATTTTACCAAACATGTTAATTCCGACTGAATTCTTCACACATTTATTCTTCATATATTTAAGAAAAAGTCGTCTATGGTCAGAGTTGGGTGGCCGGAGTGCCATATACTTTCTAAAAAAGTTTAAATAGAATTCACCAACAACACTGAAAGTCCGAGGCACTTTCGTTTTAGTATCTGGTATGGTCACAATAACCGAAGTGCCCAAATATTCGATATTGTCGATGGTCATCTGACATAATTACTCCCGGCGACACGCCCCGAAGACACCCACTATTACTGCGACTTTCATCATCAGATACTTTTCGTCTTCTGCTTCTGTGAGAAATTTGTCGATATGCGTCTTCGTCAAAACTTTTGACTTTTTTGCTTGATATCCTTCACCCTTCCGTTTTAAAAAAGCAATAAGTTTATAATGTTTGCTTATATCTTGATCGTGAAGTTAAAATCATCTTCACTCACAAAATAAAATCTTACTTTTAACACGTATATCATAAATAGCTATTTCATATATGTTTATATGCAATAGAAAAATATTAGACACAAATACGCAAACTTCCATAGATTACGTCATCCTGCCGAGGGGGTAACCACTGAAATCAAAATTGTGACAAGATTTCGCAACATAGAAATTTCCAAAGAATTTCGCGGAATTCTGGGCAATTTCAAGAAATTTCCAAGAATTTCGCGTTTAAAAAAAATTTATTACTATAATTATACATGGTATCTGAAAAAAGTTGAAAAAAAACCCACATCTTTCGGGGCTAAAATATGATAGCCTAAATCAAGTTACCTTAGGCTTAGGCCTTACTTTTTTAGTTTTTTTTTTTCAATAACTTTATTATAAATTGTAGTAAATACATAAAACTTGGTAATGCTGAGTTTTCTGGCACGAGAAATTGGAATATGGCTCCGAATACTGTCAATTGTAGAGGGCGTCGCCTACAGTACTTCACATGCATTTAAATCGTCATATTTTTTTTTGTGCACTGGTGTATTGATTTTTTAATCAATAATTCTTATTCTTTGATTTTTTTTCTTAAAAAAAATGCCTTGAACAACCGTTCTTTGGGTAGGATTTTATGGTTTTATTTCATTTCAAACATAAACCCGTCATCTTCTTTCATACTTTATTTTCAAATAAATACTATCATATTTTGAAGTAAAGTAAATTTGGTTAGGTCATCATACCTTGCCTCCAGGAACTACTAGAATTTATATGAAGTTATTGAGGAAAATCTAAAATAAAATTGTAATTTGAACACCCTATATCTCGGAAACTAAAAATTTTTTTACTAAAGTAACTTAATTTAGATCATCACATTTAGGAATATGTGGGTCAACCTTTTACAGACACGATGTATACGTGATATCTAAAAAATTTAAAAAATATCCCGATATATTAACAACAAAAAACTTTTTTAGCTCAAAATTGTGACATTCTTGGTAAAAACACTGATTTTTGTACGATGCTAGTCACATACTGTACAAAAATAAAACCGTAAAAAATGTATGCCAGTGGCGAAGATGCGAAAGATGGCGTTTTACGACACTGGCTGAAACTCAGACTGACAATAAATTTTATTCTAAATTGTGAAACGCCGAAGTTAACTATTGAGTTAACTCTCGACTTCCCCCCGCCCTTCAGCTACAGTGTGTCCGGTTTTACTGTTTACATTTTGATCAACTAGTGGATAGAGGCACTATTTGAAAAATTGACGTTGAAGTTCAGTCAATAAAAAAACAAAACAAACAAAACAAAAACAAAATATATTAAATAAACTGCCTTCCGGTAGTTCGAAATTAACGTTGCCAGTTTTTATGGGTAAATTTGCCTCAAGATTACACGGAATTTTGCGTGAATTCGCTCGATTTCTCAGGATTTCGCGCGATTTCTTGAGATTTCGCACAATTTCTCGGCATTTTGCAATGATTTCGCAAGATTGAAATTGATAAAAAAATAACGCAAATCTTTTGAACAAAATGGAAAACTTGACAAACTACTCTAACGTTTCAAACGTTTTAAAGTTTCTTGACGCAGTTATCCCTTCCCGATTTGGCAGGGTAATGCAATTAACTCCATAAATGAACTACTACAAAGTGCCCTTTTTACAAATCGTGATACCCCTCGAACAAAGGCCCTGACAAAGGCCCACGGGTTTAAAGTGAGCTTTTTGCGTTATCTGCCGGCTTCTGCGGGGGATGATGGTCGTTGTGAGTGACAGATCTTGGCGTGTTTAGATGGAAGGTTGTTCCCGTGCATAGGAATAGCCTACTTGTAGCGATGCCCTGTCGGGGTTCGGTATTTATGGGACCATTCGCCACCGCCTCCGCCCCGCCACGACCCGCGCCCTCCCCGAGACCGTCTTCCAGCTTTATGCAGATAAGCCGCTTTAATTGCCTCGCTGGCTGTGCCATGGAGAAGGTACCTACTTTCTTTCTTTGTCTCGAAGCTGTTTCCTAAATCCATGTCATAATTATAGAACGTTGTTCCTTTAGATCAAAAGGCGTTAATGAACATTGTCTAAAGTTGAAATTTAAGAAAAATATTACAGTTACTCAGAAATATGTTTGACAAAGGTACAGAGTGTCCGTTAAAAACTAACCAGTTTAAAGCTGGTTACAGAGCATGCGTGTGTCGATGCTTCGTGAGAAATTTGTCAATAGTGCCAGTTTTTATAGTCAGCGGTCGAAAATCAAGAAAGTGACTAATCGTTAGTTTGTAGACAAGCGCGACTGGCGAAGCGTGCGAGGAGCATCATTTCATAGGCGTACTTTTGAAGGCGATGAGATATAAAAAATATACAAAAATGACAAAAAATAATTGCATTTCATAACATTTTTTTTTAACAGAAACAGTGATAGAAATGTTTTTGCCAATTTCGATGCGTTAGATAATAAAAATGATAAGAATTAATAACGTTATCTTGTATTATCAATTGAGATGAGTACGGAAGGTGAGGATGGCATAATTACCTAAGCGTCCACTTGAAAAGAGTTGAAAGCACACAAAATTATCAAAAATAAGTTGATGTCGACTGACAGATACTGAACCTAGCACATTAACAATTTACTTTAAATGTGCCCCCTGTGCCATCCTCTCTAAAAATTAGAAAGCCATTCTTTTGGACGGCGATTGCCCACCACCAACCACTTACATCTATCTGATGCGCACTCCGCGAATATCACACTTAAGCCTTGTCCTCATGAACGAGAAATTTACGGATTTTTGCACGAATTTTGCATCTTCTATTTTAATTATATTATGGCAGGAAAATCTCAATTCTTGGCAAATTTTGTAAAACAGTGACACTACAAATATCATTGCTACTTTCATTATTATGTGGTATTAATAAATTTTTTTTTGAGCTTCTGACAATCTACCATGGCAGTTTCATAATGAAAATGATAGAAAATGTTATAGCTGACAAAATTTGTTACAGGCTGAGATTTTCCCACCATTAAATAAATCGCGCAAATATTTGCGAATTCCTCATTGAAAAGCACAGAAGGCTTTAGAATACATACACACTATTTACTATTAGTTAGTAGCACTGTCACTATAACGGTCGCACATTAACACTTACTATTTTTTTATACCTAAATCATATCATACCGCTTTCCGGATGACCTTCATGCATCCATGTTTCGTAAAAATTTAATATATTCTTCGATCGAGATTCTGACCTTTTAATATTTATTTTATCACTATTTCGTCTTTTTCTATCAATATACTCTTTTGTATTTCATTTATACGGAAATTTACCTACTATAATTCATGTCACGCATATTTCGCAAAAACACCCTTGTATATATTCTAGGTTATTTACAAGTTAAAACTGATTTAACAGCTATTTGTTAATTTTTCAATTTTCAAGCTTACGTGTGTATGCTTCTGGAAAGTGACACCTTCCGCCATCTTTTTGACGCTCTTTTATTTATTTATTTTAGTAACAAATAAATATTATTATTTACATCTAATTTAGGGGAGGAGGGAGATTCAAATTGCCACGATAACAAAGTGCCTTCCAAAAAAATGTCTTCAGTACGGTATTGCAGTAGTAAAAGAATAAAAATATTTAGACAAGACTCTTAACGGTCTTCCAGTTTGTTTGCTACTTTACAGAATGACAATGATTTCAATTTGAGAGTGCTATTTTTGATTTTGGGTAGCACTATTCCCTATTTTGGGGTGCTACTTTTTATTTTCGGTGTGCTTAGCACCACCGGGCACCCCCTATTGTGCCTATAATTATAAAAAAAGCAACTTCTGCATCCATGTTTACAAACAAATGTAACCAAATATTTGAAGTTCCCGATTTTTATATATACGTTGGCAAATCGACACGTGTGTAGATCTAAGTTCAAGACTTTACGAATAGCTGGACAAATAGTTTATCAATAGCCAAACATTCAGCATTTGTCAAACTTCACATGTATGTGACCCGTTTTATGTATTAGTCCATTGAAAAGTTACATTTGGGGTTGCATTTTTTAGAGGACGCAATTTTATTGTTTAGATGTGAGGGAGGGTGAAAAAAGCTTAACTTGAAGTTTGTGGGGTCGCAACGCTCCAACTTCGGCCGCCATCTTGGAAAAGGGGGTTAAATAGTTTTTAGCTTTTATCAGGTAGACTATTGGTCATACAAAATTTTTTAAAAAACATTTTTTATTGCAAATTGAATCCTCTACAATTTTAGTCCAGTAACTTTTTGTTGTAAAATCAAAAATAACAAAGATATTAATCAACAAAGAAAAATCATCAACATTTTTGGACAAATTTTCTTTCGAACGCCATAATTTATTTATTATTTTATTTAGAAAAAAATGACATCAAAGCATTTTTGTAAAGTGGTTTTCAACGAAGAATTTTTTTTATATACTTTTTTTATTATATTCATTAGTTTGGGTTTTTAAATTTTAGTGTTCACTTCACAGCGCTGTAAAACCCAAACTAATGAACATAATAAAAAAAGTATATAATAAAAATTCTTCGTTGAAAACCACTCTTCAAAAATACTCTGATGTCAATTTTTTTAAATAAAAAAAAATAAATAAATTATGGCTTCCAAAAGAATATTTGTCCGAAAATTTTGATTGTTTTTCTTTAATATCTTTGTTATTTTCGATTTTACAACAAAAAGTTACTAAACTAAAATTGTAGAGGATAAATGCTAAAAACAATTAACCCCCTTTTTCCAAGATGGCGGCCGAAGTTGGAGGGTTGCGACCCCACACACTTCAAGTTAAGCTTTTTTTGACTCCCTCCTCACATCTAATGACTATAGGAAAAATTAGTGTTCACTTCACAGCGCTGTAAAACCCAAACTAATGAATATAATAAAAATTATGGCGTCCAAAAGAAAATTTGTCCAATAATTTTGATGGTTTTTCTTTAATATCTTTGTTATTTTTGATTTTACAACAAAAAGTTACTGGACTAAAATTGTAGAGGATTCAATTTGCAATAAAAAATGTTTTTAAAAAAATTTTGTATGATCAATAGTTTATGATATTGTCTGAAGCTATTTATTTGTGGCATAAAACTAAAGAAAAACCAATAGTTTACCTGATAAATGTTAAAAACAATTTAACCCCCTTTTCCAAGATGGCGGCCAAAGCTGGAGGGTTGTGACCCCACAAACTTCAACAATAAAATTGCGTCCTCTAAAAAATACACGCTAAGGCCAAAATAATGTAACATGCAATGGGCTATATATGACTAAAAACTTCATCTCTTAAATGCATCGTTTTGCAGGTAAAAGATGTTATAGTATAACTGTTGGAAAAAGAAAACACACTGAAATTCTCAGACTAGTCAGCTTCAGAAAGTCTATAAAAAATATGGTTATGTTTTGAATAACATCGAAGGAGCGGAAGAATCTTTTTGTATCACACTTATACCAATTTTTGCTAAAAAAAAAAACTCTACAAAGGTAGGTACGAGAGTAGATACATCAAATATCACAAGAATTTTAGAAAGGTTATTGAATTTAACATTTCTTTGTCTGTTGCGTTTTTTGTGTACAATGTTTAGTCTTCTTGCAAATTTACAAAATACAGAGGAAACATGGTCACCACTAGGTGTTAAATTTGACGTAGCGACACATACGCATTTTAGTGTTCTTATCGAACAATATCTACACCTGGGTTGGAAAAGGATATATTTTTTATCTATGAGGCACGCGAAATCTCTAGAGCGACCCCTATTTTATTTATTTGTAGTGTTCTCGTAACTAATGTCTATATACTCGCATCTAATTATTTGCTTACAAAGGAAATGAAATTGGCACCGTAATATTTATATACAAATTCTTATTATAATTTAACCTTCAACCTTCAATTTTCAAAACTGAATGTAGATGTATAAATTAGCAACATATGTCCATACAGAAATTATTAAAACGACTGCAAATTCAAATATAACTAATGAGAGTTGGATGACGAAAATCAAATTAAATACCATCGACGTCATCCTATCTCAAAAATACTGCAATGCTATTAGACGAAGGTTTGTAGGTTAACATTCTCTTTTTCAAAATCTTGTGATGATCAGAGGTCATTTAATTTGTTTAAGTTATAAATCATATACTTAAATGAAAATATTTTTAAGACGTGCTAAGGAAAATATCTACGTTTACTTGCTATAATTAACGATGAATACCAAAAATATGTATTATAAATTTCATTTGTTACAGTCAAAAATGCAAATTTTGAATCCATTTCAGAATAATATTTATACTTACTGATTCATCATACAAATGTGCAGGGAAATCACACTAGGCACTGTATTTATAACAAGTAAGCAATCCCGGCACCTCGACTTTGGCTGCAATTTACATATGCGACTTAAAACAACGAAATGATTTATAATAAAAACTTAGGGCGGTATATAAAGTAGATTCTGCAATCTAATTCAACTTAAAATTGCTACCGAAATTAATAAATTACTCTGACCGAAATGCACGCCTCGGTTTCATACCTATCAATCGCGAATGATACTGTCTCGTCAAACTGCAGACAATTGTTTATCTTTTTGTTGGTGCTTGTATTTCCATAGCCAACCTATGATCGATCCAATTTTAAAATGAAAACGACAATATTTTTAAGAAATACGTATACTTACGTCTGCAATTCTGCAAGTAAGTTGACGAGTCCCAAATCCGAGTCTCTTGATGTAACGAACGAATTAGAGTTTGAAGTGGACAAAGTCAGGCCTTATGTAAAATCCACCCTTTAAACACATTGAAATATTAAATTAGAATTTATTTCATTTTCATATGTATACTTACTGAAGTATTTCCATCAAACAAAAGTGTAGAGCACGTGAACAATACTTGCATTTATGTACTGGCACCTCGACTTTTAAAGTAAAACAATTTATATCCGATATAACAACGATCAAATTCGTAATAAAGCGTATCGCGGTGTATGAAATCACTAAAATCGCATTTTGTAATGTAATAAGCTAATAATTACTACCGAAATTAATAAATTTCTCTAACAATGCAAGCGTCGGTTTTCTGTCATTTGTGGATGAGACTGATTGTGACGACACACGAGTGCTCAATTGTTTATGTTTTTATTGGCCAGCTAAACGTATCTGTCTACATTTAAAATAATAACCTTAAAATTATTTCAGTATCTTTTTATGAAACACATTTACTTTACTATAAGTAAGTAATATCCGTGGTTCTTAAATACATATGTATACTTATGTTGTCTGTGTCTGAGGTCTAACATCTAATCTTGGGCTCTGGATAAAATAAATTACACGTTTCAGAAGTCATATCTTAACTATACTTGAATTTTTAAAATGAAAATATAATTTTCTAATGTAATTTTTTTGGTCTATTTGGCTATATAGGGTGGTCCTAAATTTTCTCTTTATATTTTCAGAATTTATAAAAATGAAAAAATATATTTTCATATCCAAAAAATGGATCATAAGAGAGATATTCTCATTAGGGTTACATTATCATTAGACTTATCACGATTCTAAACTCAGACCTGGAACGTTTGACCACTTGCAGATTTAATCAGATCCCTCGTCTTACATAAGTGGTAATTTTAAAAGGTAACTGTGTCTATATTTCATTTGCATCAAAATATTTTGAAAAATATTATTTCCATCAAAAATGCGATTAAAATGTATTGATACATCATTTCCAAAATTCTCTGAAGTTTGATTGTTCAAAGTCCATTAAAACATACATTAATACATACATTAATAAACTTAATCATTCCAGCTTACTTGATTAATAATATTACATGCAGCACCATCTATACCAGAGATTCAAAATAGTACAGATTGACTAATTTAAAGGAGGTGAGGACTGTAGGAGACAAGATTCCATAGGTGTACCACTTGAGCAGGGTTCAAAGAAAATACAAATAATTGATGTTAAATGAATCTAGCTTTAAAAGCTTACTTTAAGTAAAAAATGTATGAACTCACCCATAATATCATCCTCTCCATAATTGTAGAATGCCGTTCTTTTGGACGGTGAAAGCCCATTCAGTGGCGGCTGGTGAGATTTCAGGTATATCATATCTCAATAACCAGAAATGGGACCCAAAAATAATATTTCACTAAAATTAAAGAAGCCAATCTAGAAATTCCTAGATGAAGCAGCGATTTTTTTTTAACTTTTTTTCACAAACTGCAAAAAGGTTCTCCTTCTACAAAAGTTGTCTATACAGCTACAGTACATATGTCCTAAAGTTTGGTTTTGGGTCCCATTCCTGATTATTGAGATATGACATACCAGAAATCTTGTGTTAGTTTCTTTACCATGTCACTATTTGATTTTTTTCTATTAACATACTCTTTCAATTTCATTTTATCAAATGGAAATTTATGTGACACATAATTTGCAAAAGCATCCTTTTAGACATTCTAAACACAGTTTCATCCGGTGAGATAGCAACTTGAATTTTTTTTTTTCAGAACCTCATTTTTAAAATGCCACACATGAATTATTAGCTTTATTCATAGAGCAGTACACAACCATTTCAAATCAGACAACGCATGCGTAGATAGATCCATTTTAGTGTTTGTAGACCAGTAATTTTTAATCACTGGCCGTCCGTTTAAATTATTCTTAAAATTCACAAGAGATCGAGGAAATTTTTAGTGCATGTGCACTGAAACTTAAGGACTTTAACTTTTTTTACCACATCACAGATAACTTATAATAATAATAATAATATCTCTACCCTTCATTCTAATCACGAGGATTAGCCCAGAAGTCAAAAACTTGTGCGGGAGAGAGGGCGACATATTATTATTAAGCAGGCCGCATTTGCGCCCAGGAACGATACGTTGGTAGGCCCTAATCACCATTCAGTGCAGGAATGAGGGAAACCTGGAAAACCTCATTAATTAGGGGGGTAATCAAATGTCAACCGGTATCAATCTCTCATATTGACCCAAGCAAACATTCTTCCACCCTACCATACCCGCAGAGAGGGTGCCAATCCTCCAATATAGCTTATATACGGTCTAACGGCTGCTAGGGTCAAACCCACAGCAATCTAGTCACCTCGATTCAAGTACTGAAAAGGCTTTTTTATTAGCCTAGGTTTATTCGACTTTTTTAATTACATTTTGTTATCTGTGTAAGTTAGATAATCATAAGTTTATTGGATATTTTATTTGTTTTACCACAATGTCACGGAAGCCTGTCTACATCAAGGGATGAAGAACTTCGAAATCAAGACAAAGAATTAATCAAGGAATCAAAAACAAAAAAATCGAAATTATATTGAGACTGTGAACGCTTACAGTGATACTGAATTTTTTGAACATTTTCGTGTCAGTCGTGACGTTATGGACAATATTGTGAATAACAATTTTTTGGCATTTATTTATACATATACCTAATGTATACTATATTATTAATTATTAAATTTTTAAGCTTACAAGATTTTAGTTTACTTCGTAGAAAATTTAAATTAAAATGTCTATGCTTTAGTACTTTAGAATGCTTTAGAGTCCATCGCTTTTAGCGCCCGGCTAAATTTTTTATTGTTGCAATAGATGGCAGTTGACTCTAACAAGACTGATCGTAGAGCACATGATTCAGGACCGATTCGTGGTTTACGATGTGAGCGCCATATTAGTTGGCAACTAGTTCTAAACTACCTCTACGAACAAAGCATTGTTCTACAAATCACATATTTTGTGTCGTCATCAACCTCTATCTTTTTCCTTCCGCGAGTTTTCACTATTTCACGTTTTGCCATTGTGTGTTCTGTGCCACTCTTTATTGCACGATATACACTACTCATACACACTCTTGTTAATGAACTACACATTTCAACTGCATCACTTACACTCACATTTTGGTCTCTCGCCCTTATCCTTTCATACCCGTTTTTCACCTGGCAATATTCCTCACGTTATATTAGGAGGTTAACGATTTTGAAAACACTCTGTAGAAATTGAATTATTTTCCATTCTTAAGAACATAAAATTACTAATAAATTAATTACAACCACATTTAAATGAAATAGCCGTATCTGAATTAAGGCAACCTAACTGGCATCACGTGACATGCGTATTGGCTCCAACAGAAAAACTGGCTTCTAAAAAACGAAACCACAGCGAAGTATAATCAGGTATGCCCTGCGAGGTATGCGGAACATAATTTTATATGAACAATGGCTCGTATTTCTCTTTGTATTGACTGCTATAAATTATGAGTGGTTTTATAAAATGAGTACAATAATTTCCAAATAATTAATACTTCAAGTATGAAACCAAGGATTTGACTTTATTTCATTAATATGCCGCCCCCTCTCCCGCACAAGTTCTAACTTCTGGACTACTTGTCACAATTAGAATGAGGGGTAGATATATTATTATTATTATGTATTTATCTGACTGAAATTCGGGTCAATAATACACCTTTTTATCTTAACAAATTTATTCACAATCAGTCCATAAATAATAAAATACTTTTCACTTAAACCTATTTGTAATAAATACAGGTAATAAAAGTCTATAAATACATAATAACTAGCAACAATAGACTTACTTATGCAATTTTCTTGAACGTGAACAGATTATTAAGCAACGGATCGTCGATACTCTCCGACGTTAAGTCAAAGTTCACGTCCAATAAAGCGCTTGTAGTTGTTTTCGTAGCGTTTGAATGTTGGTGCATCCTGAAACGAAAAAAAAAATGGCTAAGAATTAAATTCACAATATTTTAATGCTTATATGCAACGAAAGTAACTTCAAATCAATTTCAAATCTTTTTATTTTTTATGCACAGAAAGTGACAAGTGGAAATAAGTTAACAAATCATGGACATCGTCATATTGGAGGCTAGTTTTAAATGTCAAATATCTTAGAAACCTTAAAACCTTGTCCTCATGGACACGAAATTCGTGAAAATTCTCACAAATTTAATGGCAGGAAAAATCTCAACTTTTAGCGAATTTGGCAGCTGTCATTAACTGTCATGGTAGACTGTCAGAAGCTCAACTTAAACCTACTAACCCTACATAATGATGAAAATAGCGATATGCCTGTTTTACAAAATTCGTTAAAAGTTGACACTTAAATCAAAATCTGCGAAATTCACTAGAATTTTTGCGAATTTCGCGTTGTCAGATCATCTGCAAACAGTAAGAATTTACAATAGGAAAAACACTCATAAATGTCATTTGCAAAGATATTAAAGAACAGAAGCCCCAAGTGAGAACCTTGGGGCACACCAGACTCCACTGCAATTTCACTGGACATGAAGTTTCCAAATCTAACCATTTGAAGTATCTCTGAAAGACAGCTCTTTATCCACTTAAGGGAACCACAAATTAAAATATTGTGGTTTAATTTGTTCAAATTTTTGTAAATATAATAGACTTAAAGGCATGGTAAGTAAAGACCATAAACCAGCAAATTTAACTCTGTCACTGTTTAGATATAAACCCAAATTGTTGATGAATTACAACAGAAGTTAAATAATCACAAATTAAACCCAAAAACTTTCTGTATAACACTGATACTAAACTGGACAGTAATTATTAATAAGGGATCTACTGCGGGGCTTAAAAATCGAAGATATAAAAATGCCCAAACATAAAGACAGATTATATCCATATTATATTTTACAAGCACGTTTCTGGAATACGTGCCATAACAAAGTAGTCAATTGGCAGCACTTGTTCTAACAGGCTTTACGTGTACACAATGATGCTCTTGAGAATTTATTTCACTCATTATGTCTGATTTGAATGGTGGTTAGGGCCTACTAACATAAGTCGTTCCTGGACGCAAATGGGCTAATCCTCGTGATTAGAATGAGGGGTAAAGATATTAATAATAATAAATGTTTTTTATTGAATGAAACCAATTGGCCATTGTCAACAATAGTTATTTAGCTTATACATACATAAATAAACATATAGGAATATCGCATTGAATGTACAAACATAGAGATATTATTATATAGGGTTATCCAAGTGCACCTTGAGAAAAAAAATTAAAAAAAAACACTTAAAATTGAGATTGCGATAAAAGTTTTATTTCATTTTAAAGTGTGGGTAATGCCATTATGTGTGAAATATAATATTATTTAAATGTCCTCCACGGGACCCTCTGCAGGACTCAATCTTCTTGAGGTAATTTTGTATCACTTTTTGGCACATTTCAGGCAATATTTCGGCCATAACTTGACGAATATTGTCTTTCAATGCGTCAATCGTTAGAGGATTGTTGGCATAAACGCGATCTTTTGCATAGCCCCACAAGAAGAAGTCCAACGGTGTCAGGTCACAGGACCTTGGTGGCCAATGCAAATCAGCCAATCTCGAAATTACTTGTTCTGGAAACTTTTCTTGTAACAAAGCCCGATTAGCTTGTGTTGTGTGACTTGTGGCTCCGTCTTGTTGGAACCATTTATCGGCCAGATCCATACCTTCAATTTCATGCCAAAAAAAGTCGGTTAACATACGGCCATATCGTTCGGAATTGATGGTAGCGGGTGCTCCTTGATCGTCCTCAAAAAAATAAGAGCCAATGACACCACCAGACCATAGTGCACACCAGACCGTCACTTTTTGCGGGTGTAACGGCACTTCAACAATTGAATGTGGATTTTCGGAGATATGACAGTTTTGTTTATTAACATAACCATCGAGCGAGAAATGGGCCTCATCGCTGAAGAAAATGTTGTTTGAAAAATCCTCATTTAAAGCTTGTTGTTCCAGCACCCAATTGGCATATGTTCGACGCTGTCCGTGGTCTGCAGGCTTCAGTTCTTATGCGACTTGGATTTTGTACGGATGGAGATGCAAATCCCAATGCAAAATATGCCATGCCGAGCCGTAAGATAAACCCAACTGCTGCGCGTGCCGTGGAATTGACAAATTTGGGTCTGCAGTCACACTTGCACTAACAGCAGCGATATTTTCGAGAAAGTGTGCATTCCGACGGTGCACTAGCCTTCGAATATCTGTCACCAAACCATTCTATTCAAATTTATTCACTACATTTAAAATCGTTTGCTGGGAAGGACGATTATGCCGACCATAGTCTAGTCGTAAAGCACGATATGTGGCCACGGCAGAATCACCATTTTTTGTAGAACATTTTAACAATTTTTACCCGTTTTGACCACTCTCAATTGTCACGCGTTTATTTTCTCATGGTGCACTTGGACAACCCTTTATTATTATTATTATAAACCAAATTTCATTTTAATCATTTTATTAACACTTTTCCGTTATAACCAATTATTGATATATTTTCAAAAACTTTGGCACATTTTTGCATATAACACCCTGTATATACACATTTTATATTGAACCTTATCTTGTGTGAAACAAAAATACGGGACCTAACAAAAATTGCATAAAATTGAAACTGCGCTGAATGTAACTGACATTTTTTTTTTGTATAAGGCCATACATACCTTTTCATATGAATTTTGAGTCCAGACTCCTCCGTAAAACTATTAGCGCAATAAACACAAGAGAATGCTCGGTACCCAGCATGCCACTTGTTGTGCTTACTAAGCTCATCCTGGGTGTCGAAAGCCCTATCGCACTTAATGCATGGATACTTCTTATTCACCCCATGAACCTTCTTCCTGTGTTTCCTAAGTACGTCTTTGGAGGCGTACATCTTGTGGCAGATATCGCACTCTAAATTCCTAACCTTCTCAGTCTTAACGGCTGCGGTACTGCCGACATTCACCGCATCTTGCGCTTCCACGGGCTGTAATGACAGTTCGGGGATGTTGTCTTTCGTTCCGTCAACATTGAGAATGGTGCCATCGTCTAACAGTAATGTGGAAACAGGCTCGTTATTCTCGTTGGTGAGGATGAGGCCAGACATTTGGAGTTGTTGGAGGAGCAGGACCGGATCGATCGGTATCTGATCGTCCTGAAGTGTCGACAGCAAGTTTTCTGTGGTTATTGATGTGTTTTCTTGAGGAGGAAGATCTTCAGACACAATTTTCTGAAAAGTAAATATGCAAATAATTTTTCTGAAATCATTCGGAAATGTGTATTCTAGTAAAACAATACGAGAAAGTATAATACATATTATTCGATACTGGTTTCAAGTTGTTCATTTGACAAAACAATAAATTAAATTTAGTAATCCATTTATTTGCTATTTATGGTGAGTTTTTGTTTTGAATGCATATACAGGGTTAACTATGAGTAAGTACAAATATTTTAAGAGGGGATAGAAAAAATTAATTAACGGAATCTCCTTTCTTTCAAAAAAATTCCACTTCTTTATAAAGCGAAAAAAAATGTTTTCGATATTATATTAAATCCTTATTTAACGCTGCCAATGCGAGAATCAGAGTAGGCAACCAGCAAGCATCGATCATGCAACAGTCGGTGTCGCTGTCATGTCATAGTTCAATTCCTGTGTTTACGTTGTAGTTTTGTGTTTTTCTTCAGTTTTTGGTGCCTTATTTTAATTTTAAACGTTTTATAGTCAATAAATAAAGGAATATGTGTCGGGTACAGATATTTTTCTTCAATATAGTTTGCCAGTTTGTTTTTCTAGGTTATGGGACAAGTCTGCCGCGAGTGCATTAGAAGTTTTCTATTACCCACTTATTAGTACCACCCATTCCTTTCGTCTGATTTTCTTATAAAAAATAGGTATTTTATCTAACTGTACCTACGGGAAGTGTGTTTTATCGGTAGTGAGTGAAAATGTAGTTTTACCAGTTTGTAACGAAATAATGAAAAACGAATACAAAATACTGGAGCTAACTAGATTAACTGTTACCTACCTATCAGGTATTATTACTAATAAGAATGTTAATTTTTGTCGTTTCTGCATTTAGAAACACTGCAAACAACTGCATGGTAGTAGTACATTGTTGACAGATGTAAAGTTAACTATGGATCTAAGCCATCTCATTCGATGCTTATCATAGGCACCGACTTTCTGTAGGAAAAAGGGTTTTGCCCCATTTTTTAAATATCGAGCTAAAATTTTAGAATTTTTTTTTTTGTTTTTTACGCCTCCCTGAGCTTGTGGTTAAAATTTTTTAACTTAGTCATAGTTAACCCAGTATAGTGCAGTTACTATTATATGTATTTTATGTATTAGCTAAACCAAATAATTAAAGATTATTATTATTAAAACTTTTGGATTCACGGAAACACGTATTTTCTAATATTTTGGTCAATGTCTTCTTTTGTGCAAAGTGTTGTTCTCAACATGGAGTAATTTGACGATAACATAGATGCCTTCAATTTTATAGATGAATTGGAAAGTACGCAATTATAAATTTTCAGTTCAGGATGTCATATTTTTTCAAGGCAATAAGTCTTGAAATATTTGTAAGTGAATTCGTACTTTTCCCTAGATTAATTTGGGAATAAATTTAAAGTTAAATTTTTTGCAGTTGCTACTAACTCTGATGGTGTCCCGGACACCTAACCATCATCATCATCCTGTCCATTTTAAATATTTTTTAAATATATTTTAGCATTTATAGGTATTAAAACAAATTTGACTTTTATCACAATAGTAGTAATCGTAGTAAAGGCACTCAATGCAATTTGCATTGTCGTCCAGGAATGTATTGCTTTTACTAATCGATACACAATATAATATGCCAATATTTTGCTCTTCTGAATATTATTATTGTTATTTATTTCACTTACCACCGATGTACTTTCAGCCTCATTATTTTGAAACGGACCGTTCTGATTCGGCTGGTTCTCATTTAAATTGTTAACAATTCCAGAAGCTACGGATTCCAGTACATTTTTAACGCTAGCATGTTTGCTTTGCCCGGATTTCTTGGACTTTGAGAGATGCATGAGAGCCTCGTGAGATTTTCTGTTGCCAACGGTCCTAAATTTTTGATTGCAGAACGAACAACTGTGGGGTCTTTGACCTAAGAAACAATGACATATAAATACTACTTGGAAAATAGTAAAACTTGGAAAATACCTGTGTGGATAGTCATGTGAACTTTAAGACTCGACTTTGACGAGAAGAATGAGTTGCAAACGTTACAGCTGAACTGTTTAGGAGTCGGATCGTGCGTTTTTATATGCGACTCAAGAGTTGACTTCAGAGTAAATGTTTTCCCACAAAGATGACAACCAAACGGCTTTTCTCCAGTATGTGTCCTGAGATGTCGATTCTGATAAAATAAAAACATCATAAACATACCATGTCCAAGATAAGAATATGTACAGAGTGATTCAGTCATAATGTCACTAATTTTAAGGGAGGGAATGAGCGAGGGTGCGGATACAAATACGCGATTAAAAAAAATTTTAAATGCTTATTTACACTAAAAGAAAAAATCTTTTCAATTCATTATTTAACCCCTTTTTAGACGGTTACTAACCGCTGGTGGTCTTGATTCATTCACAGCTCCTAAATCAAAGTGGTGTCTTCTTGCTGCAACGCTCGAACATACCAGGAACGTAGGAATTATGAGTTAATTTACTTCTCTTTACAAAGGTTGAGGAAACATTTTTTTTTTTTTAATTTTCTGTCTTTATTAGGTTTTATGACTAAATCATATTGTATCATGATAATATCGAAAATGGTGAGAAATAGTGTAGCTTAATTTGACATAATGGTATCTAAATTCCCTAGATTAACCAAATGCCATAACCGATTGTTCTCGTATTTGTTAGAAAAAACGAAAAAAAAAATGTAAATTATTAAAAATTTTGTTAACATGTAACATCTAATGTCATCTGTCAATTGACTACTGTCAAATGTTCAGTCATATCCATTGTGTAATTAGATGGACATCCCAGTAAACAATAATTTTTAGGTTATTATATCATGTACCTGAAGTGTCCGCTAAATTATTTGGGTATAATTCAGGGACACTTACAGTGGTATTCATAGTGTGTCTCCGATCTCCATCCCGAAAATACACTCACCGGCAAAAACAACCGGCCACTAAAAACTAGCCCCAATTTTAAAGTTGACTTCCTCGCAAACCGCTAATTTGATTTTGATGATCTTTTTTTTAAATTGTACATCGTTTTCTCAGGAACGGATGCTATGTCAGAAATTTTTATTTGGAATTTTGAGCATATACGGGGCGCAACAAAAAGATGAAGGTTTTTTCCCGAAATTTGTAATACCCTGTGGAGTGCAGCAGCTACAGTCGCTGTTGCTAACTGGTATCACACTGTAGCCTCATCTTTTGTGAACATTTTGTTTTTTTAATCACGACATTATCTCTGTTTTTATTATATGTAGATACACTGTTTTAAATCAAACGCCTTGGAAAAAGGCTTCGCAGGCTAAAATTTGTACGTCAGCATAGGCAGAAACGGATTAATTGTTGAAATATTACAATTAAGAATTTGTCAACGGTGGTCAAATTAAAAAATTCCATAATCTGTGACGGATGTTGTTGATTTTCAAATTGCACTTCAGGAAGAACAAGCCTTTTTGATTCGATGTCACATCGATTGAATGAAGAAATTTTGAAGCGAGGAGGCCACACTAAATATTAGTTCCTCAAAATTTGTTTTTCTAATTTCAATTATTTTCACATTAAATCTACGTTTTGATGTTTAATTGACTTGTTTTCTGTTTTTTCCGAGGCGTTCGTTTTAAAACAGTGTATCTCCAATAAAAACAGAGATAATGTCGTGATTAAAAAAATAAAATGTTCACAAAAGATGAGGCTACAGTGTGACTTCAGTTAGCAACAGCGACTGTAGCTGCTGTACCCCAAGGGTGTTACAAATTTTGGGAAAAAAACTTGTATTTGTTGTGGCGCCCCGTATATACTCAAATTAAATTTCGAATAAAAATTTCTGACATAGCATCCGTTCCTGAGAAATCAATGCGGTTCGCGAGGAAGCCAACTTTAAAATTGGGGCTAGTTTTTAGTGGCTGTTTTTTTTTAACGGTGAGTTTATATGAATTTCGTTATTAAATTCACATAATTTCAGATTGCCTATAAATACAGTCTACTATATCTATATATCTTCTCAAAATTATGCAAATTTCATAACGAAATTCATATAATTTCGAGAAGGAGACTGCTCTCCGGCGATCAGAGACGGATTATAAATACCACTGTTAGTGTAGTTTTGGTACACATGTACGATCTAATTGGAATACGAGACACGTATCCTTTATATGCACCGTGTCTATCTGGAATACGGCCTATATTGATTACTTGGAAAAAGGATAAACAATATTATTGTCGTTATTAGACCAAATGATCGAAGAATTCAAGAAAAAACGTCTACATTTAGTTAAGAAAATGATTTCTTTTCCAATGACAAGAATTGTCGAATTAAAGTTCGAATTGCTGCCGCATCCACCGTATTCATCAAATTAGACTATATTGATTATTTGCAAAAAGGACTAACAATATTATCATCATTATTAGACCGAATGATCAAAGAAATCAAGAAAAAACTAACAAAAAAAATAAAAAAGAAAAAATTATCTTGATGATAAACAATTTGAATTGCTGCTGCATCCACCGTATGACCAGAATTGGCTCCCAGCAAATTTTTCCTATTTCCAAACAAGAAATAGCTCACCAGAAAGAATGCACATCGAACGAGGAGACTATCACCTACTTTTTAGACGACTTGAAAAAATTATAGAAATGCTGGGCAATGTGTGAAGTTAAAAAGAGATTATGCTGAAGTATAAAAATAAATAATCCCAAAATAATGTGTTTTTTATTGTTTTGACCCACCCTGGTATTAACAACTTACCAGATCGGAGGGCTTCTTGAACTCCTTAAAGCAAAACTTGCAGCTCCTCATCAATGTGGCCTTAGGGCCCTTATGCGTCGCTAAGTGCTTGAGGTAGTGGGTTCTTCCGCTCACCACAGCCTTGCACACACTGCACACAATGTTCGACTTGACGGAATGAGTCCTTAAATGCCGATCGAAGGAAGACTTCTGAGAAAACACTTTACTGCACACCTCACATTTAAAAATCTCCCTCTGACTCTCTTCCGGGTTCTCATTCGCCACTTTGTTATTACAGTTGGGATCTTCGTCAGGCTGTTGAATATTTTCGACATCCACGGGTTCTTCATTTAAAGAAATGCAGGTGTGCACCTGAAAGGTATCCAGATTTGTAAACATTCCGCTGCAACTTATACATATTATGTTTGTGGTCTCGTAGATGTCGTCCACCCGACTTAGGTCTGCGACGGTTGTCGGCTGGAACACTGTACTCGAGCTGTTCGAGTCAAAAACAGCGCCTCCTTCTCCTATAGTTAACGGTAAATTTAAATAGTTGTTCAAGCCAACGTTTGTGTATAAATTCGTGTTGTTACTCAACAGCAAGCTTAATTTTCCAGATTTATCGTTTACGTTTTCTTCGGAGAAGCCGCTGAATTTTATGGGTTTTGTGGGGATTTCAGTTATACCTGGCAAAGCGTTTGAGACCTGACTCTCACTACTTTCACTACGAGAAGTCTCAAAAATTTCGTCAGGAGGTAAATTTAAGCCAGGTTTCATGGGGTCTATGTTGAAAATGATATCGTTTACTTGCATATTTTCCTGTTGATTTATTAACGAAGCGTCAACATTCTGAAAAAGAATAAAAAATATAACGTTGCAATAATTGTGACTTAGTACTTAACGCTTACCTGTAACTTTAACTGAGACTCGTTTGTAATACCCAAATTCAAGTTTGAAGGGTCGAGAAATTGTAAATCATTCATGTTGACATAGATGGTGGGGTAACTGTTAAGGTCTGTAGCAGCGCCATCTGAATTCATTATTTGGATACAGTTACCCCCTTCTGGAAGCATCTGTTCAATTACTACGTTCTCGTTGTCAGAAGTAGGTGACAAATTCTAAAGGTAACAAATCATGAGATTATGTTAAAATTAAACAAATAAAAAAAATACCTGAAGTACATTTTCTGAAGTGATTGGCAATGTCTCCATTGTCACACTCAGTTTATATCCTGGATTAGATTCCATTGTGGTTAGGAGACTTTCCGGTTCCAAATTTAACTAAAACAATATGATTTTAAAATTCTGAAAAATTATAATTTATACTGTGTGTTTCGGTATCCCCTGTACATGGAAGGAACTATCAAAAAATCACTATTCATCTACATTCGCAACTACTCATACAAAATTACTTCATTTTCCTTCTAGATAGTGTCAAAAATTTACAAAAAATGTAGTTTTTTCTCAAACAACTTTGAAACACTACCTGATTTAAATGATTTTGGGTTTGTTTGATACTTGTATACAGACACACTAACGGTGATAGCGATTTACAACCTTGGTTCATATTTTATCAGAAAGGTATGTAATTTTAATAACTTTTCTCCTTTTTTCCATTTCTAATAATTTTCATCTAATTATCTGATTAAACTGAATGAACTGATTTTGGTAACATGAAGTGATTTAACATGATAATTTGTTTTTTTGTTTACAGTCAATTCCTCTATTTTAAATCAAAAAGTGATTGAGATGCGTTGTTGGCTATAATGAAGCTTTTTAAAATTGACGTTTATTTATTGATTGTCAATAATGGCGATATGAAATACATAATATGATGCCGAAGCCGAAAGGCAGTTTGTCTTCTTACTTACAATCGAGAAACTGAATGCAAAATGGACATATTTTAAAGGCATATTCTTGAAGAAGACAGTTATTAAAATTATTTTGAAGACATTGTTCTGTCATATTCTGAGGGCGATTTTACAATATCTTGAAGTTCAGTAGTGAAATTGTCCTATTCGATAAAATTGGAAAAAAAATGCAGTGATTTTGATATCTTGCTTCCTTGTAATCACAAAATATAAAACTCGTGTGCAATTTACATGTGTAGACTACATAACGTTAATGTCAAATGTAATCTTTTGCATCGCTCTTCCACCACTTAATTGACTGCAATGGATTTTATCAAATAAACCACAATACTTTCATTAAATCAAGGTACATCGTTTAAATGAAAAAAAAAACAGGTAATATCATCAAATATTGAATGTGCTGACAACAAAAATCCCATTTTAAAACTTGTTAACAAAGAGTATTTCTTAAAATTGTTGAAAATGAATGAAGATTTCATTAATTTTCAGTAACACAATTCAGTAAAAAAATACACAATTTCAAATTTTTACCATTTTAAACAGTAATTTCAAACTGTTACTCAATTAAAAATCCCAAGAAAATCAAAAGTAATAAATGGCAATGGACAATGTCACTGCCATAAGCCAATAGAGATACATACAATATAATAATGTTTCATAATCTAAATATACTGCCATTTGTAGTGGGGGCACCACAAATCCCTACTCGATCAAATCAAATCTTCCACTCCTACTGTGGGATACTGAACTTTAGGCACAAAATGGAGAGTGGTCTACATGCACACATCTTATGGGGGAATAGACTCACTTGCTGTGACAAATGCCGCATATATCTGTCTTATTTTGTTTTATTTCTGTTTATGTGAATAACAAAGATGAAGCAAACTAATATAAAATCAAACAAACAACAATTTGCACAGTGTGGCAAGTTTGGAAATGTTGTTTTCTGTTTTAACACCAGCGGTGGCTGATGAGATTTCAGGTATGTCATATCTCAATAACCAGATATGGGACCTAAACCAAACTTTAGGATATATGTTCTGTGGCTATATAGACAACTTTTGTAGGAGAACCTTTTTGCAGTTTGCGAAAAAAGTGTTTATTGTTTCTTAAGACTATACGGTACATTAAAATTTAAAAAAATCTGTTTTAATAAATGCAATACGAGGTGTGGCAATTAAGTTCCTTTTAGTTTCAGTCCAAGGTTGAAGTCGATAGCACGTTTGGTTTGTGATTTATGTGTATTTTTTGGAAGTAACTTTTTTAGCGGTGTCTTGAAAATGAGTGACTCAAATTACAAGCAACGTGTTGTGATTCAATTTTTAGTAAAACCTGGCGAAAAACTCGGAAATCCTTCAAAAATTGCAGGTGATGTATGGAGACGAGTGCATGTCGAAAACACACGTGTTTGAATGGGCAAAATGGTTCAAGGAGGGGCGTGAATCGGTAGAAGACGATCCACGTGAAGGAGCTTCCGTTACCTCTCGTACTGACGTGAATGTTGACTGTTTGCATGTGTTTCACTGTAGTCACTGGAGATGAAACCTGAATATTGGAGTATGACCCCGAAACCCGTAAACAAGATTAACAGTGAGTGGAAAAAGGTGGAGAGCGGCCAACAAAAGCGAGTATGTCCAAGTCACGAGTGAGGACAATGTTGATCGTTTTTTTCGATATCCACAACGTCATTCATCGTGAATATGTTCCTGCCGGCCAGACAGTGACTGGACAGTTCTATGTTGGCATACTGGAACAGCTGCGGGTCCGCGTTTTCCGTGTGCGACCCAAACTCGCCGAGAACGGCTGGATCTTGCACCACAAAGCGCCAGCCCATTCCTCGTTCATTGTGCAAGAGTTTTTGGCAAAAAAAGGGCTTTCCAACGTCATCGCACCCTTCCTATAGCCCCCATATTGCCTCCTGCGATTTTTTTTTATTCCCCAAGATAAAGTCGCACTTCAAGGGAACTCATCATGGCGGCGTACAAGAAGCTTTAACCGTGGTGTTGAACGGGTTAACCGCGGAGGATGACCAAGGGTGCTTCCAATCGTGGGAGCAACGTTGGAATCATTGTGTAGAGTTAGAGGAAGACTATTGTGAAGGTCGATAATAAAATTTTGTCGAAATTTAATTTGTTTGTTTTTTCATTGACAAATTCCCGGAAGTTAATTGCCACACCTCGTATGACGGTTACTTATCAGAAAGTGACATCTATAATACATATAATTGTATTGAAATGAATTTCTTTTTAAATGTAATAAAATGTATTAAAATGAAACATGAATCAGTTGATTTAAATGCATGAAATAATAAAAAAATGTATACCTAAATTTTAAAAATTGGAAATTATCAGTATCTTGCAAAAATTCCCTAATTATATATTTCAATAAATTTACAGAAATTATGTACGTATTTTTTAACGTAATTTCACAATAAAAAATTGTAATTAATCCTTACAACCACTGAATGTTAAAAAGAATAAAGTTTCAGATTAATTCTTTTACATTTTACGATTTCTAAAACTAAAATCAAATAAAACAATTTTATGTTGTTTGAAAAAAAAACTATTTTTTTTTTCTCTAATCTTGACTTCATTAATACCTAAATGAAGTAACTATGACTAGAGGTAAGTTCGGTTAAATTGTATTATTCAGACTCTAAGAATCTGGTGCTAGTTCCATATACACAGCATATTGTATCACCCCTAGGTAAATATGATATTAAACACGAACCTTGCTAACCACTTCCTTTTTATGTACTTTCCTGATGTGAGTCCTGCACAAGAGCAACGTCTTAAAAGTTTTCGTACAATATGGACACTGGTAAGGCTTGTGACTATTGTGGATGATAACGTGTCTCTTCAAGAGTGTTGAAGTGACAAACCTCTTATCGCACTGCTTACAGGCATAGTTCTTTACGTTGTTGTGGAAATTTAAATGTTCTTTCAATCTGTATGAAGCTATAAAAGTCCTAAAAATGAAACAGTTTGTTATAATTATCATTGATTTCAAACGTATTTTCACTTACTTAGGGCATAAATTACATTTGAAATTTCTGTCCCCATTGTGGAACTGAATGTGTCGTTTGAGATTGATTCTTCTCGTAAATCTGGCGTCACATATTGTACAATGAAACGGTCGGAGGGTGGGCGATTCGGATCCTGTATTAGGTAATCTTGTTTTTGGAGGCTTAAATGCTAAAGAACCTATAAGAGAAAGAAAGTTGGTTACACACCAATTTTAAGGAAAACACAGGATATGCTACACTGACCGTAAGTGGTTTGGTACAACGGCTGTTTCAAAATATGATTGATGAATGGCTGCACGACGTGGGGTTTCTCCCTTCCCATCTTGTCTCTGTGTTTAATTCCCTGTTCCAATTCGTCAAAAAGAAAGCCACAAGTTATACACTGCCATTTCGGTAGGGATTCAAAATCATGTTTCCTAAGAACCAAACAAGATCACAAAGAGCGCGTAAACAGAAATATCCAAGAAAACTAAACCTACCTGAGGTGAGCGTTTAGTACCCTCAAAGACATAAAAGAAGAGTTGCACACTTTACAGGTGTAATTCATTTTGTCGGTGTGGGTCTTGATGTGAGACAGCAGAGTCGATTTTAACGTGAACTCAGAGCTACACTGCTGGCACTGAAAGACAGATGTTTTATCCAAAAGTCCTTAAAAATCAAACCCAAAAAATGATTTAGCCCAATTAAAAGATAAGTTACAGAGTAAAACCAGAATTACTGTAATTTTCAAACAAATATGAAAATATTTATTTTATTGGGTTTTTGACACACTTCTGAAAAAAAATAAAGATTAATTAAATAAGCCCTTGCGCCAACGGATCACTATCGCGATAGTGATGTGATTTTTGTTATTTTTTACTTATCTGCTTTTTTCAGTGTGAGATTTTTTGGTTAGGCAAACTTAGTTTCAAAAATAACCCTTGACTGATCCATTTGGCGCAAAAGTTTATTTAATTAATATTTATTTTTTTCAGGAGTGTGGCAAAAACCCAATAAAACTAAAGAAAAAATATGAAAATATTTAGAATCGACAAAATGCGTGTATATATTAATTAAAAAATAATACGGGTAAAATTGAAAAAAAAAACAACTAATGAGGAAAATTTAAAACAGTCATATGAATAAGCTAGAAAAAAAACAAAAATGTGCTCATGTATAATAATAAAATAATCTCGAAAATAGCCATAATAAAAAGGAGAAAAGAGGTCACTGAAGACGCTGAAAATATTTTGAAATGTTCATGATTATTAATTATACAGGGTGCAATTTTAAGCGGGAATCAGTTTTTTATAGGTAATAGTGTATGAAAACTGAAGATTATTGCATTAAATTTATTTCACTATTAATATATCCTGAATGGAAATCAAGTGTTAGCAAAAAAAAAAGTTCCCTACTGCTGAAAACGATTTTTTAAATAATTCAACAACTTTTGAAGATTCAATAGTTCATAAACCATCTACTATACCAGACTTACAAAATTGTAGAGAGTGACTAATTTTATAAACCTGCTCGCAGTTTATAGCAGTCAACACAAAGAAATATACATGCAGCCCTTATATTTTTCTTACAAAATCGTGTGCCGCATATCTCTGAGAGCATACCCGATTACACAGCTTCTGCTACACATGCGCTGCTGGCATTTCATTGGCTGCGACGAATTGTCGGATCCAATTTTTTCATTTCCAACGCTATCAGGGGCGGGCAAAATTTTGGGTATATCTTTACATTAATTTAATTATGAATGTAATAAATTTTATTAGTGATTTGATCGAAATGAGGAATATCGGATGATGACATGTATGAAGAGTTTAGTGCGCGAGGTCAAAATATGAGTGTAAGTGATGTTGAAATATATATTTTATTAACAAAATTGTACGTGAATAGCATATGTGTGCAAATAAAAAAGTGGTAAAGAAGTACAATTGTGAAACGGAAAGTGATGGAAACTTGCGGAAGGAAGATTGTATTTTTAAAATGAGTTTTCCAAAAAAAAAATTCTATTGCTGTATCTTACAACATAAAACTTAGTCGAAAAGAGTATACTGATAGAAAGGACGAAATAGTGATATGGTGAAGAAACTATTTAAAATAAATATTAAAAAATAAGAATCTGGATCAAAGAATATATTAAATTTTGACAAAACATGGGCGTATGAAGGTCATACGGAAAGTGGTACGATATGATATAATACGTGTTAATGTGTGACCGTTATAGTGACAGTGCTAGTAACCAATAGTAAATAGTGTGTATGTATTCTAAAGCCTCTTGTCCTTTTGAATGCAGAATTCGAAAATATTTGCGCGATTTATTTAAAGGTGGAAAAATCTCTATTTGTAACAAATTTTGTCAACTACCTATAACAGAGAGAGAGAATAATATTTATTGGAGATAATCCAAAAGGTCAGCGACCGAAGTCTTTCAGCCTATTTTACAATTCATTGTTGTATTACATAAAATTATTTTAAAAATAAAATACATATTTAGATGCAAAAAAAAAAAAAAAATGTACATTATCTTATATTTTGTCTATTGTTCTTCAGATAGTACTTCTAGCAGTGTTCTTTCAGGATGTGTTCTTCTTCTAGTAACATCTTCTGGTATTTGGATTGTAAACGGTTGAATCGTAGAATGAAATTCTTCTGATTGCGCATACTTTTTTGAAAGTTTTCTGAAGCGAATGAGTATGGGTTCAATACCAGTCCGTTCATACAGCAAATTATTGCGTATATTGTGAAGGGAGTTGTGTGGATGTCTAATTTTTGTTATTCTCCGTATACTACTTCTCTCTGCTACCTCAATATTATTTAGTGCCGGTTTTCTACATGTACTGAATAGAATGGAGCCATATTCAATGATTGGTCGACATATCATTTTGTATATTTTTGTTGCGGTGGTCATACTAATACCTTCATTTTTATAGGTGAGGGATCTAAAATGTTTCGCTCTACTTATCATTTTCCTTTTCATGTCCTTGGTGTGGCTATTAAAGTTTAATTTATTATCTAATTTAATTCCGAGATATTTAACTGTTGCCGATGGTGATAATATATTGTTAATTATTTGTATTGTAGGAGTGGCTTCTGAAATTCTGTTATTAAATATAATCAATTGAGATTTGTCGGGGTTTATTTTTAGTCTCCAATTATTGCACCATCGGATGGTATTGTTTGTTGAGTGTTGTAATGCTTCCATTGTTTGCCGCAACGTTTTCCCATGGGCTACCCAAGCTATATCATCCGCAAACTGAAGAAGGTAAGATTTGTTATGGTTTGCTGGTCTCTCATTAGGTAATATATCATAACAGAAGATATTAAATAGGAAGGGTGAGAGTGGCGAGCCTTGTGGAACTCCTTGTTCATTTGTGAATGTGTCGGAAACAGATGTGTTTATTTTGATCCTTGTTTTTCTTCCCTCTAAGAACTCTTTGAGTAGCCATAGCATATAGATGGGGCAATTTGCGTGGTGTAATTTATATAGAAGCCCTCTGTGCCAGACTGAGTCGAACGCTTTTGTTAAATCAATAAAAATTGCTGCCGATTTTGAGCCGATTATACTACTGGCTTGTACATTTGATGTTATTATTACTAGAGGGTGGATTGTAGATGATTTTTGTCTAAAGCCAAATTGGTTCTGGGGTATATGTTGGTCTATTTCGTTGGATAACCTCTTTTTTAAAATTTTTTCCAGATTTTTACCTATTACTGGTAGCAAGGTTATTGGTCTATAGTTTTGGGGATGCGAATGGTCTTGATTTGGCTTTGGGATTGTGATTATGATGCCAGTTTTCCATTCTGTTGGGAAGTGATGATTTTTTAAACAGTAATTATATATATTGATAATTTCAAGGTGTATACTGTGTTTCAGTTTTCTTAGAGTATTCCTGCTGATAAAATCGTGGCCGGGAGCTGTGTTTTTGCCTGAACTTAGTGTGTTATAATATTCCTCTTCTGTGATATTGGTATTATTGTCGTCGTCGTCGTTTATGAGCGGGTCTGTATTAAAGAAATTATCATACCATTCATTAATTAAATTCAAATTGGTATTATCAAAATTATCGTTTATGGTAAATTTATAGGTTTCCTCAAAATAGTCCTTAAATGTACTAGATTTTTCTTGGTCAGTGTAATATATGTTGTTGTTGTATACCATTTCGGGGGTACTAGATATGTTCGACTTGTATTTAGACAATTTTTTAATTTCACTCCAATATGTTCTTCCTCTAGCCTCATTTATATTTTTGCATGCGTTTAACCATTTGTCCTGTTTATACTGTTGGATTAATGTATGTATATCTTTCGTAAGTTCATTATATTTTGTTTTTATTTCATGGTCTTCATTTCGTTTAATTTGACGATATAATATTCTTTTTTGTTTTATTAGGTTTAAGATGAATGGAGGTAGTTTATAGTTAAAAAAATGTTTCCTTTGTGTTGGTGAATTTTCTAGGATTAGTTTGGTTAGTTCTTCGTTGAACTGAGTGATGTATAAAGGCGTAATAGCCTCATGTCTGTTTTCTATAAATTCAAGCATTTTTTCATTGACAACATCAATATTACATTTACTTATGTTTGGTATCGTCTCAATTGGATGCGGGGTGGGATTATTCTGAAGATAGAGTTTAAATTGGATGGCTAAGTGGTCACTGCCAAGGTCCGAGATTAGTTCTACATCGGTTATATTGTTTCTGATATTTTCCGTGCACATAAATACATCTGGTGTCGAGTTGGGATTATTTGGCATAATAAAAGTAGGAGGTGTGTGGATCTGCATAAAGTTTGAATTGTTTAAAAAATGCCGAAGCTGATTTTTTTTCCTTGCTGTATTTGGGTTAAAGTCACCAATAATAATGGAATATTCATAAAGACAGGCCTTGGTGAAAATGGTTTCTTCTATTGTTGAGTTGTTGTCGATATAAACTAAGAATATGTGAAGCTTAGAGTTGTGGTATGGAAACGTAAAGTGT
This sequence comes from Monochamus alternatus, assembly GCA_037114965.1. NCBI lineage: Eukaryota > Metazoa > Arthropoda > Insecta > Coleoptera > Cerambycidae > Monochamus > Monochamus alternatus. The sequence continues at coordinate 22,005,661 of CM073430.1, forward strand.
AAGCAATTATTTTTCAGGTTGTTAATTCTTGGAGGGTTTTCTTTTCCCATTTGAAGATTCTTTTTGGCCTGTGTTAAGCACCCCCCTCTAATATTGACATTAGCTATGTTACCTTTCAACTGTATTATATTCCAATCTCTATAGGCTCTTATATATTCCTTGTTTTTTGTTTCGACACACATAAGACAGTCTATATTGGTATTTTGGAGATAATGGTTGATTAGATGGTTTTTTGGAGAATAACTATTTATGTTGGCATATAACATTTTAATATTAGTACCCATTGCTATGAATTACTAAGCCTTCAGTTGGTTCTGTTGGTGACGTGGTATTCGGTTTGTCTAGGTCAAACATTAATATGAACATGTGGTTACCGCTGAATACGACTGTTGTATCTATGTTGTATAGATTAATAAATCGTTTTTTTAATTGAACTATCAGCTCTTGTCTGTTGGTGTATTTGGGTTTATTGAACTTATTGGTATACGTTTCGATAATATGATCATGAAGTGTCATAGGTGTGTGTATCTTGTTGTTTTTTGTTATTTTTTTATCGATTTCGCAAGATTTTTTGTTCAAAGATTTTATTCGTGTATTTGGAATACCCTCAATAGGTTTTACAGGTCGTTTTGGACATTTTACCGACCATGCTTGGTGCTCCTCTGAATTACATGCCGTACATTTTTCAGGCAAAGGTGATGTGCAATTACTGGTACTATGTTTTCCTTTACATTTTCTACATGTTAATGGTAAATTGCAAAGTTCTGTTGTGTGTGTGTAAAGTGAGCATTTTGCACATGGAGAGGGTACAGGTTCTGGCGGTGTACTTGGGTGAACCGGATAATGTTTATTTTTGTAAAATACTCCTTCGTTAAGCAGTTTTTGAAACGATGGAAAGTCTCCGGTTATAATTCTTATCAGTTGGGTTAATTTTCCTGTGGCTCTAGAAGTTATTCGTTTGCAGTACCTTAGTTTTATGCTGTTTGCTTCTAAAAATTCTCTCATTTCTAAGTCTTCGATGTCCTGCTCAACTGAAGCAATTACGCAAGCAAACGTGGCATTTATGGTTTTATTGGCTGTTTGTCGATTTGGGTTAGTTTCTTGGAAATCTTGTAATACTTCGCTCTGCTTAAGCGTTGTAAGATAATTTGAAGCCACATTTTTTTCTAAATTAGTTTTAAGTAGGAATCCTTTGCTTGTTTTTATTATGACATCTCGAGATTGGGGGTTCTTTGAATTCCAGAAATCCGCAATTTGTGTCCTGGTGAATTCTCTATTGGTCATTAGGTAATACATGTTTTTGTACTGTTGGTTAAGGATGTTTTGCATTTGCAGTGAATAATTGTTTGTTGATGTGTTTTTGTTAATGTTTTGTGATGTGTTTTTCTGAATAGTTGAAGAACTTGTAGTAGCTTTTTGTGTAGTGTTTATCTGTTGTGTTTTTTTGGCAGGTCCTAAAATGATATTATTAACTTCTTCTTGAGAATAATCTTTTGTTCTTTTCCTTTTGGCTTTCCTGTTCTCTCTTGCTTCGGTCCAGTTTTCATCATCCTCCACTAATTCCATATCACTATTGCCGTCACTATCTGAAGACATCTTAAAACTATTCACCGAAATAATAAAACTCAGATCAATTAACAGCTGTACCTATAACATTTTCTATCATTTTCATCATGAAACTGCCATAGTATTATCAGAAGTTCAAAACAAATGTATTAACCAAATAATAATGAAAGGGGCAATAATATATGTAGTGTTTGACTGTTCCGCAAATTGCAATTGTCAAAAGTTGAGATTTTCCCGCTATAAAGAATTAAAACAGAAGTTACAAAATTCGTGCAAAAATCCCTGAATTTCGCGTCCATGAGGACCAGGCTTAAGTGTGATATCTGCGGAGTGCGCATCAGGTAAGTGTAAGTGGGTGGTCCATCGCCGTCCATAAGGACAGTGGCACATTTAAAGTAATGTGCTAGGTTCAGCCGATGTCAACTTATTTTTGATAATTTTATGTGCTTTAACTATTCTCAAGTGGCACGCTTAGGTAATCATGCCACTCTCACCTTCCGTACTCATCCGTACTGTGTTGTGAATTAGTCACTCTCTATTATTTTTGACCATAGGTAATTGATAATACAAGATAAAAACTTTAAATTTGGAAATAATTCTTATGATTTGTATTATCTAACGCCTCGAAATAGGTAAAAACTGTCATATCACTGTTTCTACTCTAAAAATAACGGATGTTATGTAATGCAATTATTTTTGTCATTTTTGTAATTTTTTATATCTGATCGCATTCAAATTTAGTACACCTATGAAATGTTGCTACCAGCACGCTTCGCCGTCGCGCTAGTCAACAAGCTAGCGATTAGTCACTGTCCACAATTTGGACCGCTGACTATAGTGAAAACACTTCAACCTACATAGACGAAGCAAATGTTTCAAAATAAACAGGACAAGAAATATCCCTTTCACGCTGTTCTAATTTCACTATAAATATTTAGGTACAATAAATAAAATTACCTACTTTCGTTAAAGAACAAATTTTAATTTTTAATTTAGCAGCAGTAAAAAAGATTCTATTGCCTAGGCAGTAAATGTGACACTTTAGTGTGTGACAGCTGTCATTAACACTAGGCTTTTAATGACGATCGATGAAAAAATACATTATGAAAAATTATATAACTTAACAGGGCAATCCAACGAACTGTCAAATCACTTTAAAAATGGCGGCTGTAGGACAAACAACTCGACATATGACAAACAGAAATTTGTAATTTTGTGTAGAACTGTGTGTTTGGCTCATTATATTTTATACCTATTTCGGAATACCAAGGATAATTCAGACTATCATAATGATTTTGTTTTGTTGTGTTATGAATTGTTGGAGTAGAGGACAGCGAGAAGATCAAGTTAGATTTTTTAAGATTCCTTAAGCATTAAATTATAGACATAGAACTGATTTCAATGAACTCTCTCATATAAAACGGCAAAAGTGGCTTTATGCAATATAACGGTAAGACCTATAAGAGAGTTCATTGAGATCAGTTCTGTCTATAATTCAATGCAGCAGGAATCCTAAAAAATCTAACTTGATCTTCTCGCTGTCCTCTACTCCAACAATTCATAACACAACAAAACAAAACCATTATGATAGTCTGAATTATACTTGGTATTCCGAAATAGGTATAAAATATAATGAGCAAAACACACAGTTCTACACACAGACCAATAACTAAAAGTTCTACACAAAAGCACAAATTTCTGCTTGTCATATGTCGAGTTGTTTGTCCTACAGCCGTCATTTTTAAAGTGATTTGACAGTTTGTTGGATTGCCCTACAGTTATCGAAATTAATTGAAACACGTTATGAATCCTTGTAACTACGTCAGAAATTTTTGGAATTATTAAATTGTAACCACAATTTATAAAAATTAGGTAAGTAGTTAATACATAATTTGAAATAACTGGTACATAAAGAATCACATATGACTTTTATTGCCTGCAAATAAGGGCACAGTATTTCTCTTACATTGCTGTTTACATATTCAGATACTGTATCTGAATTTGTCACGTTTTAGCACTGGCCAAAATAGTCACAGCTCCTATTTTTTATGGTGTACTGATATTGAAGAAGATTCAAATTTGATTGCAATTCTCAAAATAACATATTTAATGGCCTCAACTTCAAAAGATAGTTCAATTCATGTTATGATATTGGCTTTTAAATGAAAAAAAAAGATAAAAACTAAATCGGGCATATGTTGTTGAGTTAAAGTTAAAATTGCGTTTTTGGAAACAATCACCAATATCCGATGAGCACATAAAATAGAAATTAAACATCCTTCTTACCTTAAACGGTTTTTCTTTGGTATGAACCCTCATATGCCTAATCAAATCTGAAGGTTTTTTGAACTGCTTCGAGCAGTAGTTGCAAAAATACCACCGAACATCCCCAACTTTTTTCTGCCTTACTAAATATTTCTTTACAGTACCATCATTAGTGGACTCCGTCAAATTGATGAAATTTTTCTTTTCAAATTCAGGCACTTGCACAGTTCTATTTTCAATCACGATATGTTCTTTCGGTTCATTTTCTTTGTTCTTTTCGATACATCTGTTCTGGGGGTTCCCCGAAGTCTGTCTTTCAAGCTCTTTCAATTTAGACAAGACGTCCTCGATAAGACTATCGTCCAGTTTGGAAGTATCTCTTGTATTTAGATGAGCTTTCGTGACGTGACCGTTTAGGGTAGCAATTTTCTTGAAGATACATGAGCACTGTGAACATTTATACATTTTTTGGTCTTTTTCTGTCGGGAATGTATGGGTTTTTTTCACATGTACCTGTAAATTACCTACAAAAAATTGTAGTTTGCCAGTGGAACAGGAATTGAAAAAAATATGAAATTCTCACCTTTCTGATTGAATCTGGCAGGACACAAAGTGCAAGCATAGGGTTTGACACCTGTGTGTCTGCTTAGATGAATTTGTAAAGTTCCTTTTTGGGTAAAGCTTCGATCACAATACTGGCACTAAAATAAAAATAGATTGAATGTATACTATGATTTAATACAGAATAAAATCTATTGTACAAATAAAATTATTTCAAATATAAAAAAAGGTAGGTAATATATCAGTTCCGTAAAATTCAAACAGAAATAAGACAGCATTAGTAACACTATTTCCTTTTCTCTTTTCCTGTTTTACACTATTATTTTTTCGCCTCATAATTCTATGTCTATAGATTGATTTTAAAGTATAGCAAAACATCTTACATATGTATCAAAAGCAAAAAAAAATTCTCTCTGTTGTATCCAATACTGCTATAGAAGTTGAGTAATAATTTTGATGGTTGATTCGACGCTGCAAAAATTATTATTTTTAACTTTACAACGAAATAAATCTACTGCATGTATGCCAATATTTATAACTTTATCATATTTGAAAATTTTACAAAAAAATGTTTAAATTTTTATTATTTTAAATTGGAGTTTGAGAGAAGTGTTTGGAAGAGAAGTGTCGGAAGTTAATGGTTAAGTAAAGTGAAAAATGGGGTTAAAATTCTAATCTCATTCCAGCACATAACATTCACGTAAGAAAAGGATAGGGAAAAATAAAAAAGAGATAGATAAAATTACTTCGCTTCACGTATTTTCATCCATATTCAATCGCAAAAAAAAGTATTGCACCTAGTTGTGAGTGTTATTAATATTAATAAATTTTATTTTCCAACAAAATACTCTAATAGTATGACAAAATACAATAAAATTATAATAGAGACATAAATACGTAGTCAAATTGTTAAAATAACAAACAGTAATCTTAAAATAATGTATTTCATGATTGAAAAACAAAAGTTTATTATATTCTAAAGTATCACAAAAATCATTAATAAACAAATTAAATAGTAACGGACCCAAATTTAAAACTTGAGGTACCTACTCCTGAAGCAGTAACGAATGTATAGGATTTGAGCTGTTATGCTGCACATATTGTAATTTGTTGATGACGTATGACTGAAAATATTAATTAGTAATTTCCAGAAACCAAGGCAATTTAATTGTGATTTAAACCGCCAAAGAGCTTTAAGAAATCGGTATATATATGAACCTGACCTCTTTTGTCAAGTGGTTCTGATATATTCTGAGTGAAACATACTAGATTTGTAATAGCAGAGAATTTTTCGAAGCACCTCACGCATTCGAAGTCCTGAGTATTCGAAGCGCTATGTGACCGAAAGCCTATGAGCCCGAATACCTGCCTGTTCGAATGGAGATGTGCGCGCTCCCGGCTGACTGGCGGAGAGAGAAGACCACGACGCAATTCGCCTGGATGATTCGTTCTCGCGGTAAGAAGATAACGCAACGGTGTTCACAGTAATGTATCACTTCCCACAGAATTTTAGAAACATTATTAATTAATTACCGTAATGCAGCCTTTTGTTAAGATGTTTCCACATGTTTAATTATTACATGATGAGTGTGAAAGTAGCCATGGACATTAATCCATGGTTTTCAAATTAAATTTATATGCATAATCGTTGATTCCAATACATCTATCACAATTTCTATGAAAATAATTATTAAAAACAGAGGCTGCTAATAAAAATATTTAAAGAAACTTTTGTGGAAAATTCTGTGGAATGTTCATACTTTTTTACAACTGATTTATATAAATCATCAGTTGCTATCAAAGTATTGGCAAAGTAGATATGAACCTCAAAATATAATATGAATTAAATAATTGGGATATACAAACAACAATAAATGGAAGTTTTTGCATAGAATAGGCTAGATATTGCAAAAGGTTAAGACATCGTCAGCTAAATCGCAGCAGCTGTGATTTATCTAGTCTGTTCCATTGCCCGTTTACACTGACTCACCACGCATGGCAGCACACTACAACACAAATAACATAGTCAGACATAGTCGTCAATTGTTTTCATCAGTAATTTGACATTTCATAGAAATTATGACATACCTATGTTAAATATCTGGTAAGGTGTACATTCTATCATTTTTAAATTTATAAATTGACTTAAAATAATAAGTATTGTGTTTTTATGGTGAAAGTGCAGGAGTATCAGTCCATTATTAATAGGTATATACCCAGTTTTATCAAAAATGTAAAATATTTAGATACAAAAGCTTCATGTGAAGTATAAGAATGCTATCAGTACTGCATATATTAATGTTTTAAAATAGTAGATAAAAAACATGTATATTTTTGCAAACCAAATTAAATGAATAGGTTCTATTAGGAGATAAGCTATTACAATGTCAAATTCTGATATTTATGGCCCGATGTTTATGTTTCCAAATACTATACTCGCGTCAAGAATTCAGACGTCTTACATCACGGCTGATGTTACACATTTTCTTTTATTATCAAAGTAATTTTCCGCATTTGGTCGCGTTAAAAACAATTTTTTTTTACAATTTAGTGCAATATATAATGCTAACTTTTAGTGTAGTATATAGTTTCATTACTATCATTAAACATTTTGATGAAAATATAATCAATTATTCATTTGTTCGTATGACGTAAGTCGTCTGAATTCTTGTCGCGAGTATAACATTGGTGTCACCACATTACAGAATTCTAGATTGAAATTCAGCTAATAATTCAACAGACAAGTATTACAAAGGCGACATGATTTAGCAGACGATGATTAAGGTAACAGCACAAAACAATAAGTAAATATCCACAAAACCATGTGTGTAAAGTAGGTACTTGGAAACCGTTTCCAACTATCAGACGCATATGCACCTGTGTATTTATACTATGCGTGGATGTCAATTTTATTTATTCTTAATTCATATTTTACCTTGAAAGGTTTCTCCCCACTGTGAATCCTCAAATGTCGTTCAAGTAAAGAGTTCTTGATAAAACTTTTATTGCATATAAGGCACACATGGTTGGATTCCTCCCTTCTACCCCCAGGTTTCCTGGGTCTCCTATTCCTCATGAACGTTTTTCGAAGCTTTACATGGTCTGCAACATGTGCTCTGAATTCCTTAGGTTCCTTAAATTCTAATTTACAGTGGGAACATGTTAAAGGTTTCAAACTGGCTTTTTTCTTTATAGTGTGTGTTTCAACGTGTTTAAGAAAATCAGCCTAAAATAAAAACAATAAATTTGCTTATTTATATCAAAATGGTTCACTTACTTCTTTTTCGTATTCTGCACCACATTCGTCGCATGAATAAAATTCCTCTACATGATGCATCATTAAATGGGATCTCAAACTAGCAACTCTTTGAAATGTTAAACTAACTTGACATACTGGGCACTGCATGTTGCGCTCCTCAGAATGCATTAGGACCATATGAATCTTTAGGTTATTTTCGACATTATAACCAGAAGCACACTTTTCGCATTTGAATTTCTTCTGGCATTTGTGCCATTTTATATGATGACGATACTGTATAACTGAATCAAAAGAATTGTCGCACTTTATACATAAATACTTTTGATTTGAAGGTTTCGGTTCTAACTTTTTCAGTGGTTTTTTATCTTGAAGAAACTTATCGTGAGTTTGTTTTCGTGAAGGAGGTTGTAGCATAATTGTACGATTTCTAGAATAATGAGTACTACTAGTTAAATATATACCTAAATAATTTGCAACTTAAAAGAAAATAAAATGTTACCTAATGTGCGGTTTCTCTGTTGTATCACTGATTAGTTTTAAAGGAATAGCTTCCGTCAGCTGAAACGGTTCCTGAGTAAAATTCTGCTTTTCCTACAAGTTATAAAATTGAAAGTACTTAACTGCACTACTATTTTAAAATATTACCTCAAATGCTTCTGCGAGGCATATCGTCCCGTCTGGTAACTGTTTAATAACAATATTTTGGACCACTCTTAAATTATCATATTCTGTAGGGTTCTTTAAGGAATCAACAGGTATGGCTACAAACGTAGTCAAATCTTCTTTATCATTGCTTGTTGGTATTAATTGTGTATTAGCCAACATTTTAATAGTTCTGAAATATGTTGGAAAATGTAAAATAAGCGAAATAGGTTAAGTATGTTATGCTTCAATTTTGTTCACTATTTCATAAAATATTGGATGTAAAACACTAATAGGATAAAGTTATTAATGATATATATAATTAAAACGCATCAATTATGCTACAAAGCCAAATTAAAATAAAAATCACAATTATTATCACATCGGATAGCCCCAAATAGCCCAGTAATCACAGAAAACCACAACAGAACAGAAAATGCAGGACAGGAAACACAATCACAAGACAACAAAAACGGTGGTAGACAAACCACAGAATACTACAATAAAACATAGAACCCAATCACAGATTACTGAACTACTAAAACCACAAACCTAGAAAAAATATAGACTGTGCCAGTGTCATATTTCCGGCGACGGCTAATTCATGGCTGCCCTAAAAGGTCCAGAATCGCTAAAACTTGGTTTTTATGCCAATTTATGTTGATTGTATTGTAGTGTGAAGCTCATTTGTTAACTGTGATTGGTCACATATACGTCATATTATTTAATGACATTTAAAATGACAGCAAGTTAGTTAATTTCATATTGCAATGCAGCCATAATATTTGCATAACTGCCAAAATAAAGCAAATAAAATATCCATCTTCTGGACCGTAAGACCCTAGGAAACGCGGGACCTGTCACGTGACCTATATCATGAACCGACGCTGTCTATATTTTTTCTAGGTTTGTAACTGAAATTCAATCATTTGGACAACAATCATAGATAATAAAGGACAACAATTTCTGACAGTTTCAAATTAGTCCCTGACTGCTGTTGGAACAAGTCCAAGAGTAATAAAGTTGTCCTGTTTATGGAACAAATATATAGCTGTCTTTAAACAGTCCTATATACCAAACGCAGATAATAATAAATCAATTAATAAGTAATCCTAATACAAATGCTTTTACCAGAAAATGTAAATTTCTCTTTGTCACATGCACTATGCACATAATAATCAAGTAAATAATTTTATGTTTTACGGCAAAGCTTTATAGGTAGTTTTCTTAATACTTTTTGCTATATAACGTAGCTTATAACCAATGGCAATACATGACATAGCTTATATAACCAAATATACATGCAGATCTATTAAAATGTGTAATATGAATATAGTAGTAAAATAGTAAGAGACAAGACACAAATAAACAGTCAATTAATTGACTAATATCTGCTCTTTATAAAGCTTTAGGTCTATGATCTTTTTGTAGTTAGTAGAGTACGTTCAAAACGACTACGAATTTTGGGTGATCTAACTGAAATAACTGATCTTTAATGTGGTTTTAATTTCAAAATGATAAAAGTTTATAAAGTCCAGAAAAAAACCAATAAATACCTATATAGCTTGAAAAGTAAAACGATATAAACAATTCGTAAATTGATCTATGATTTTTTTTTTACTAGGCAACACACATTACAACTACGAATTTTGTGTGAGCTAACTCTACCAGCTAAAATTTCAATCTACAGTAAAAGGATATTTGTATGTATACAAGTAAACAATTCGGAAATTAACTGATATATCTACACTTTATAAGGCTCTAGGTCCTAGACTTTTCTAGAAACTAAGCAGCACTTATAACAGTTACGAATTTTGGGTGAGCTAAATGTACCAGCTTGAATTTTAACTGTGGCAAAGTATACGGAATGATCAACAATGATCGATCGGTTTCTGAACGCATCCTATCTCAATTGCTATCAAACTGAATTTACCAAGCGGAAATAAATTTTGATAGCAATTCAACAAACAGTTCAGAACAATTCAAAAACCAGTCAATCATTCTCGATCACCCTGTATCACTGAGGTATAAGTATGCGATATGTAACTGATATTCGAATTGAGGATATTTTATAAAGAATTGATTATGGGATTGAAATCTACTGAGCATGGACTATTTTTAAATAAAAACAATCTGTTTGTTTTTTCCCAAATTTCTGGACTATCAATTAATATTTATAAAAACAATATGCACTGCATGGTTCATTAGTAAAATAAATTGATATCTCATGTAACAATTTTACATCGGCGCTTGAACTTTACTTTTTTTATTTTATACATTTATGTAAAATACGAAATAATAGTTATCTAATGCAAAAATATGAATAAAACGATAGACCGTCGTTCCAGCGTTTAATTTTCTTAAGTAAACTAAAACACGAATGCAATAGGTTTTATCCACAATTCTAAACTCAAGTTAGTCCAATTCAATGAACGACATCAATATGGATATTTCTTTAGAAACTCGGTGGGAAAAGGAGGGTCGTGATGATACGATGCGCTGGTTGCTGTTGGAGTGATGTATTTGTTAGTGGTGTTTTTTCTTATCAGAAGAAATTTTCAAAAATATAACCAAAGTATATAAATGAACTTTCTTACAGATTGATGTAACTGACAGTCGGCAACCATATATACATGTACAATGTACGTTAGAGTTTATAACAAATAAATAGCAAGACAGTTGAAACAATGGATTTTAGTAACAGTGAAATAGAACTTCTTTATTTCATTAAAATAAAACCAGATTTATTTCTCTAGTATAGGTTTTTACGACTCCAAAGAGTGAATAAAACTTCAATTATAGTCGCGGCAAGAATTCAGACGACTTACGTCATACAAACAAATGAATAATTCATTATATTTTCATCAAAATATTTAAGAAACTGCAACTGAGAATAATAGAACTATATACTACAAAATGTACTATATATTACTCTAAATTCCAAAAAATGATTGTTTTCACACGACAAAATATCGAAAATTATGTTGACAATACAAACCATCGCGTAACATGAGCCATGACGTAAGTCGTCTGAATTCTTGCCGCGATTTTATATAGTGTGTTAATAAAATATATATTTCTGAGATAACAAATTTCACAATTTTATGACTTGTCTTCACTGTGGCTATGCGTTTTCTGTTTAAGACATATCTCGTCTGATATTTTAATTGGTTCGAGTCCTGGCATAATTAGATGCTGATAGACAGGAATCTAAAAATCACAGAAATATATTTTTTATGCTATATCAATCAATAATTAAATTAAATGAACAAGCACTGGGCGTTGCAAAACAAATAATATAGAGCTCGTCAGAGGTACCTAATTTGCTATACGTGTAAATTTAGAAATAAATTTAATACAACGTTTCACTTACATAAGGAAATGACATATCAAATGTTATATCCTTTGGATTCACCGTTCTCTCTGGAAGTGTATAATAGTTCCCTAAAAGTGGGGCGTCAAGCGGCTTTCCATAAATCTTGGTTTGATCCACTTGAACCAAATTATGCTCTGCTCGTTTTTGTAGTTGTTTTATAGTAAGTCTTTTTTCAAATGAACCCCCGGAGAGTACCTGAGCACATAAATTTAAGTACTTAACATTATTTCAGATAACAGTTTTATTTACCACTATATATGGGTGTATATTGTTTCATTTTTAGATCTAACTTTATATCAAACTTGTTTCTGAATTGTATAGTAATAAATTTAGCTGTTACCCTCAAAGTGGTCGAACTGGCGACTTTCTTTATGTCTGGAGGAATACTAAAATCAAAATTAGGTGGTACTGGTTTTCCCTCTCGAATAGTTTTCCAAGACTTAAAAGTGCCAATGGTCTGTAAATATCGACCTCCTAATGTCCACATTCTTACGCTAAAATCTGCACTGCAACTAAAAATATAACAATTTTGTAAAGAAATGTCTTGTATCAGTTGCATTAGAGAAGAAGATAATAAGATCCTTGCAATACAAGTATTGCAAAAATAAATCTATTTTTAATGGAAAACATGTAATCAAAAGATTTCCAACATAAAAGGTTTAAGCAGATCTAGACGCAAAAATGACAAAATTATATAATACTGTTTTATAAAAGACCTAAAAAACTGTGGAGGTAGGAAACTTTTCCTTTTTCCTTGCCCACAGCTGCCATGGATATATAAAATAATGATGATATTTTAGAGTAGTGAACATACAGTTAGTAGTTTGACTGGATCAATTTGAAATATGTATATATATATATATATATATATATATATATATTTATTTTTTGAAATATGTTCGCATATTTCAAATCAATCCATGGCTCTTAAACTTTCTGCTTTAAATAGAATGGATATATAAGAATATACATAGATACCTTAACAGAATTTGGCACTCATCTATATAAGTCAGTCCCGAAACAGGCATAAAATGTCCCTTAAAGCTGTTAAGTAATACAGGTTTTGCCTGATCTGCCGCCATTCTTGCCGCTCTTCCCATAAATGTATTGCCCCACATGAAGGGAAACATCAGTCTATACTTTGGCATACATATATGCTCTTCATCTGCAGGCGATACGCAAAAGTTTTTCAGTAGCCAAGTTTTAATATAACCCACTGTTGTTCCTATGAATCAATATAGAAGTTAATCAAAATGATGGCATAGTTTTAGGTTGTCCACTTAAAGTTATATATGCTGTTTTTAAAAAAAAATGTAAGTTTAATTTATATTAGAAAGAGTATTAGAAAATTGTATGTTCAAGATTTAAGGTTTGCAATATTTTTGTCTGGACTGCACTGTTTAAAGTTACGAGTGTAATACCAGTAAAGAGAAATTCGTTCTTTTCGTCCGATGTCATCGATATAACATAGTCACCAGCCTTGTGAATAACAGAAAAAGAAGTTATGAAAGATCCCTGCACATGATGATTCCATACTTGAACTACTCCATTCTCTAGAGCTATCAGAAGGGTGCCAACATCTGGATCACTCTTTCGAGCATTCAGAAAAAGCATGCAATGCACCGCCAACTTCCTCAAATGGAAACATTCGTCTGGTACCGCTACGGTAGACACTTTTCGTCTCTTGTCTTGCCGACGAACTAAAAATTTTTTGGATAAAAATTAAAAAAATAAACTGGTCCATCCATAAAATGTTATAACATCACTTTAAATTATTATTTTTTGTAAAGTGCATATAAGCAAAGCATACTTTGGTGGGAAAATCTCTTATTATCCTTATAAATACTACTGACGACTGCTGCTATAGATTTCCTCTTATGGTGGATAAACTCTTCTTTTACAGCCTTCTCCGTCTTTGCTAACTGATAATGGATTTTGATTCTAGCAGTAGGGTTCGACACGTTGAACTTTTTATACGGTTGACCTGTCTCCAGGCGCCACAAGATCAGTTCTCCGGCATAGGAACTGGTAGCCACAGTTTCGGGTACTCTGACAGCTGCCGCACTTATGTCTTCAGTATGCCGCAGGTCCCAATTTTTACTAAAATTAGAATTCAAGTCGGATATCAAAAAGATACGGTATAGTCTAAGATCCCACTATAAAACGACCTTCACCGAGCTGGTTAATGGATGAAAAGTATTTTGTATCCAATTAAATACGTTAATAAATTTATTGGAAATGGGTTGTCTAAAAAAATTCAGTCCAGAATATGGAACCGCCCCCCAACCGATCGAATCGAAATTTTAAAGACACGTACTCTTTGAGACGCGGAATCGAAAAAATTAGTCCGTCTTCGCGTTAGGGGATCCTAGGGGCAGATTAATAATAATACCGCCGCCCTCGGACTTTATTCGATTTTTTGGAGAAACGGATAGTCTTCATTTTCGGTATGGACGAACTACACACAGCTGCAATGCTGTGTACTCTTCTATCGCATGGTTCGCTGGAGAATATTTCAGTTTTTAAAACTCGACAACCGGAATTCAGTACTGATTTTTCGCAGACAACCCTATACCACTGTGTTGGTAATGAAATAATCTTTATTTTAATTTAACTTTAATTTATTAACCACACCGGTGCAAGTTACTAGTATCGAGTTACCTGTTTATACCTGCCTACCCAAGAGTTGTGACGGGGGAAAAAAATAGTCAACCTAACATTTGCATATTCTATAGGTTTCATACTTTCGATTGGTATGGAATTTGTCTATTAACCAAACCAGTGAAATGTTTAAAAAAATAATAATTTTTAATTGTTAATTAATCATATTCTGGACTGAAATTTTTTAAACAACCCATTTGCAATGTATTTATTGACATATTTAATTGGATATAAAATAGTTTTCATCCATTAACCAGCTCGGTGAAGGTCGTTTTATAGTGGGATCCTATACTAATATGATCACGAAACCGATCATCGATACTGTCAATAGAAAAAATCGTCTTTGTTCTGATACTGCTGCATTTTGTCGTTGGGTACCTATAAGCTCCTCCTGGACCAACTGCTTCGCCTGTATCAGCAAACTCGATGATGCGTCTATTCCATCCAGTCGCCATAATTCTGTTATTCACCCAAATGACAGATTTTATTTCCGACCACTTCCAGGTTTTCATGTTGCGCAAACAGGTGCCCGAATTGAAACTCCAAATTTTCAGAGTGCCGTCATGGGCTCCAGTGAGCAAACGTTGATAACCTGGGTCGAAGGTAGCCGCTGTAATTTCTACAGGTTTTATTGCGCCGTGCACCAGAACTGTGTGGGCCTCCCTGATGATTAAAAGACGTCTTCCGTCAAACGGATTCCAGACTATTATAAAACTGTCTAAGCCACAAGTTACTAATTTCTGAAATGCAAACATAAGTTTGATGTATTAGTTAACGCATTGAAGAAGTCCTACAACTAATAGCAAGTATTAGTTTGCTGGTTGTTGTCAGCACATAGCAGATATAGCTTTTACTCTGTGGTTGTCAATGGTTGGACAATTTCTGGGCTAAGTGTCACAACGTCGGTTTAGGATTATTTATGTGCTTATTTATTTCAGACATTTTTGGGGCATGTCGCTCTTTCTCAAGGAACTTTGAAGCTGGAGGATAAATCTTCTGGTCGGTATTTACTTAAGCCGGCTCCATACATTCGGATATTCGGATATTTGGCATATAAACGAATATGTGTATTGGGTGTTTAATGACAAATATTCGCACCAAAGGATATATTTGGCAAATATAAATATTTCCCGCTCAAAGTCGGTAAATGACCACAAATCAAAGGCTCAAATATTTGCAAAACAAGCAAAGACCTGTCTGATCCACATATTCGACGCGAAGTCGACAGCAGACAGTAGCAGTGTGCACAGGGTTGTTCTGTTGGCAGTGGTCTGGCAGTGTGTTGTAGTTATTTACGTTTCGTGTTTTAGTGTTTAATTAAAAATGGAGTGGTCGAACGAAACCATAATGGAATTTTTAGATTTGTATGAAAATGAACCTGTCATTTGGAATGCGTCTCATCCGCAGAATATCAAAATCTTCGGCAGACATTCTACAGAAATTGTTAAACAAACCAGAAAGCTCCTTTACCAAATCAGCAAGCAGGTGAGTGGCATTATATCTAAAAAAAAAAAAAATGTTTTAAAAGATCTGTGCTAGTCTTCTGAGTGTCAAGGAAAATATCCAAAAGAGATTCATATTTTCCCGTCGGTTGGAAGGATAGGCAAGGCCCTTTTTTAAATATTTTGTTTCTTTTTTCCTGCTTCTGTTGAGGAATAACATCCACCATCTTCTGTTATTAGGTTTCTTTTCGAATGTCTTTTTCTTTTTTTTAATAACAGTAAAAAGGCTGAAGCCTGTACCAAAAATGCCGCTGCAGCTACCACTGAAACGACTTCACTTTCCACTTCCATCTTGGAAAGTAATCTAGAATATTTGTTGGGCTTCCCGCTTCAAATATCCAATAACATTATTTGGCAAATGTTAGGTTGCTTTTTGTGCCGCAAAGCAAATATTTGAACAAATATACAAATATTCGTGTATTTGTCAAATATAATGTTGAAATAATTTTTCTGAATTTTTATTGCCGCCTTTCATGGTTAGAATATCTCAACAAAATCTTACTTTTATCAGGGTCTATTGAAAGCCCTTTATTCTCAAGCTGCTAATTTCTAACTGTTGCTATTCCTTGGGTATCCTTTCCATCTCGTCCTAATGTGTCTCTCTGTTTGCCAATGTAGTATACCTTACTGCATGTACATGGAATACTGTGTATACGATAGTCTTGGAAATAATACGGTTGGAATTGATCTGAAGAAAGTACTGTTTTTTACTTCAGAGGTGACCTATATTGTAGATTACTATTTTTTTTTCATCTTAGGGTTTTTTTTGTGGCTTCTGCAATATTTCTATTTCCATTTCTTACCGTAGTTTTTTCTGTGAAATATTGTGGCTCATAAGTAGTATATGCTCTATACTTCGTTTTCGGGTTGGATGGTGATGAGTCCAAAAGTACTCCATTAATATAGTTTGTAAATATTTCCATTCTGTTAAATCAATGACGCCATATAATAAATGTATTGGCAACACTTTGATTTTTGAAGTGCCAGTTTGCTTCTTGAAGGCTTCCATGCAAACGTTTGCCAAAGCTGGGAACAAAAGTTAGCTCATAGCTAGGTACTTTTTTCGTTTATTCATAGCTGAATAAGAAAAAACTGACGACGTGGTAGCAAGCCCAAAAACTGTCCAGCCAACAGATGTGTTAGTTAAAAGCTAATTAATACTGAAAATATATAATTCTATAATGAAGTATATTACTATAGCAAAACACTCATCTATCAAGTAAGAGTGTTTAAGTAAGCTGAAGATTCACTGCTATGATATTTTCCAAAACACTACCTTATATAATTTATTGTAGAGAACAACCGACACTCCACCAATATGAGTGTTTCCGTCTGTATGTTCAGAACTTGGATTGGGACTTAAAGATAGAACAGCGATCATATTGCTGCCTAAGATCCACTGCCTACTCTCCGGATTGTAGAGTGTAGTTATCTCACTGGAATCACCCAACTGTGCCGGCAACTCCAAATAAGTCTGCACCAAAGCTTGCATCCCGATATCCCAAACTTTTATGCATTTATCTTTCGACAGACTGTATAGTCTTTTACCATTATCTTGAAATACCAATTGCACTACACCGGTATGGTGTCCGTAGAAGGTACAAGTTGCTCTACGAGGAATGAATGGGTTCCAAACGCGAACTAAACAGTCTGGACCTCCGGTCGCTATCATGTGTGCGTTTTCTTCCATAGCAAAGCACCAAGCCCCAGCGAAAATTTTGTAGACATAATTCTTTTGGCTATCTGATATGTCAGTCATAATGAGAGCTTTATTACTCTGAGAGCAGGAAATTAAACAGTGCATAGATGAGAAGTATGACACTTGCCTTATGAAATCGGTGTGAACATACGGAAATTCTATAATTGTTAGGTTAGGTATAGTATGCTTAAGAACACTCTCGTAACGGACACATAACAGTGGTATCCCTGGTTGGCTTTTAAAAGGTCCTCTTGCTTCGGACTGAAACTGAATAACTCGTATGCTCCCTCCCATATCTCCCATGATCAGTTTGGAAGGGACGTTAATATCAGTGTCAAATTTGTAGTACATGGTTGTTACTGCATCAGGAAGGGAAGTGATCATTACACGTAACTCAAATTTCCTCGCAGATGTGTCGTAAAACCTTAAATCTCGTTCTGAACTGGATGTACAAATCACACTCACATCTGGCAGCACTGCCATGTCAGTAACCCAAGTAGTTTGTACTTTTAATAATGGGCATGTTGATTGCGCAGACCTTTCCAACTGCATATCCAAGGACCAATAATTTACAACTCCATCTTGACTGCAAGT
The DNA here is from genome assembly GCA_037114965.1 of Monochamus alternatus. NCBI lineage: Eukaryota > Metazoa > Arthropoda > Insecta > Coleoptera > Cerambycidae > Monochamus > Monochamus alternatus. The sequence continues at coordinate 22,023,786 of CM073430.1, forward strand.
AATAATACTTCCATCATGCCAATTGCATGTCCGATCTAACTTCACCGTAGGATAAAAAGCTATCCTGTTGACTCGATGACGATGATTGCTTTTCATCATCAGCGGAGAAGTGGGTATAGGAGCATCTAAAGTTTTATACTCCAGACCGATTTCCTGTTCTTGAAAACCAAGGATAAGATAAGATATGAATTCATTCCAAGTCACGTAGCCATCGCTGAAAGAAATGACATTGTGTAGGTTGGTATACGCTAATAAATTTGACAAATATCTTTTTCTAAGTGTAAAGTAAACTATTCCTGCATGAAACCGAGGAAATATAATTATTCTCCTATTGAAAAATATCCAATGAATAAGTATGGCAGTACCTGAGTACAAACTTTAATATTAAATATTATATTCATGTTTTTAGCAACCATCAATTTAGTTTAAAAAGTCACAAGACGCCACTGATAATATCGGTAAGCTATCTATTGTTTATAACTCGAAATATGCAAGGCAACCAGTAAAACAACTATTCCCTTTTCTAGAATTCAATTCAATCATTATACATCATGACATGTACGTAACTTATCAAAAATTATGTAAAAAATGTACACAAATTTTATATTTTTTGAATGATCATGATAATCACTTGGTTAATTAAAAGTTTCCTAGTATTACATTACATAGAGAAACTCATATTGTACTCTTTAATACCAAAAATCTAGGTAGACATGACCTTATATGAAAAAAATTGCAAGAAAATTGATTTCAATTATGTCCAACCGCAGAACATCTCGAGAGTGACTCATGTTATAAACCCGCTCACAATTCATAGCAGCCGATACAACGAAACATACATGCAGCCGTATATGTTTCCTATAAAATCGTGTGCCGCATATCTTTGAGAGTATACCCGATTACGTAACTTCTGCTGCAGCAAATACGCATGCACCAGATTGAAATGTTAGATTTCTATTGGTTGTGACGAATTGATGGATCCATTGTTCCATCTCCAGAGGTATCATGGGCGGGTATATCTTTCCACTAAATTAATTATGAATGTAATTATATTAGTTGTGACTTTGTGTCCGTAAACGCCCTAATTAGGGTGCGGGATCAAAATATGAGTGTAAAATACACCGTTCACATTGACATCACTCGAGCGCTTCATGGCTAAGATAACAACCGTTTTGACACAGGGTGTATCACGTCTTTTTGGAAAATAGTGGAAACTCACGGAAGGTTTTAAAAATCAGCTTTCGACAACAAACACATTTCGACAAAAAAAAATGAGTTGCTATATCTTACAATATGTAAGATGTAGAATATATAGAATTATGCGTGACAAATAAATTATTGTATGTGAATTTCCTTATAAAATGAAAGCGAAGAGTATACTTATAGAAAAAGACGAAATAGTAATATGGCGAAAAAACTATTTAAAATAAATATTAAAAGGTCGGAATCTGAATCGAAGATTATATTAAATTTTGACGAAACGTGGATACATGAAGGTCGTTAGGAAAACGGTACGATATGAATAAATAATAAATGTTAATGTGTGACCATTGTAGTGCTAGAAACCAATAGTGAATAGCATGTATGTATTGTGCAAGATCTTTTAAAGCCTTTTGTCCTTATGGATGCGAAATTAAAGAATATTTGCCCAATTTGTCACAAGCTTAAAACAAACTTATTAACAGCACATAACAATGAGCTCAATAATACTTGTCCTGTTTTACTATTTTGTAAAATTTGTTAAAAGTTCAGATTTTCCCGCCATAAATATTTAAAAATAATTGCGAAATTCGTGCATAAATCCGTCAATTTCGCGTCCATGAGAACACGACTTAAATGTTAAAATCTGATATCCGCGGAGTGCGTATTGAAATTTGTGGAGAGTATGGCACGGGCAGGGGGGGCATTTTTATCATTATTATTACCTAACACCTTCAAATTGGCAAAAAATTGTTATATCACTGTTTGTATTAGAAATAATGGATGTTATGTAATATAATTATTTTTGTCATTTTTGAATATTTTTCAAATAAATATACAATAAATAAATTCAAATTTAGTACAGTTAAAATCGTTACAATGAACGAAAAAACGACTATAAAAGTTGAACTAATATAAAAAAATATATGGGTAAATTATTAGTCATCATTAGTCCTCAGAGTAGTTGCGTTAGACAGTATCATTAACACCGAATAATATATTGAATAAAAAGATTATGTTAATATTGGCGTGTAAATATCCAGTTTTTACCAAGCAGCATTCATTTGCCTGAACATAGTTTCATAAGTATTGGTATCATATTTAATACTGGCATATTCATCTAAAACTTCCATCAGTTCATCCTTATCCATTCTCCTGCCTTCTTTCATATCAAATAATTCATGTAAATCCGTTATTTCCGTTTCATCCAGCAACTGATGGAGTTTCAGTTTCATAAATTTACATTTCTTTTCCCTTTTCGGGGGCTGGACCGTCTTAGGCGGTTTTTTCTTATTTTTAACGTCTTTAGAAGTTGACATGTTGTGACAAAACTTATAACCAACAGGTTGAAAAATTATATTAATCAATAATTCCGTTCCCATAGTTTCAAATACAAACAGATATCCGTGAGTTACTTTGTTTCTTAATATTTTGTGCTGATAATTCATGGATCCTTTTTATTTAGCTTTAAGTTTATTTAGAAGGCGGAAGTATGATAAATGTATTGACGCGTGTACAAGTGTCTTAGAAAAGCAGCCTTTGGATCAGGCGGCATGGTGTTTAAAAATGCGTGCAATGACTCAAAGGATATACGTAGATGATATTGAAAGTGAGGAAATTCCCGAAAATGATTTTTTAGATGAAAATGTCGTGGCCTCAGCTCCTCGGCCTGGAACATCCATGAAGACTGCCGAACCGCCAAAAACCAGTGCTCTAGGGTGAGTCAAGACCATTAAAATGATATTTAGTGAATCTTCCACTATCGTGTTTTTTTATATAACTCTGTTTAATACAGTATTTTTTATCACATATGTACTTATACAAAATGGCAAGTAATGGACCATAAAGACATTAAGATTTTACATATTAAAATTTAGACTTCGAAATATTAGGATCTGATAATAAAAAAGATAAAGAGTCTCAAAGCTTGAATTTAAAAACTGAGTTTTTGTAATAATTATATTTTTGAAAGTACGAAAATAATAATGTGAAATTAGACGTTGCTGTATACAAAAAATAATAAACTGATATTTATTTCGATATAAAGCCATATTTACGATGTCTCTTTTGCCCGTGACAATAATGCTTTTATTAAAAAAAATTAAACCTAGGTACCTACCTACTCCTTTTCCCACGTTCTTTTGTCATTTGAACTCTATACATTTGAAATTATTTACATAATTATTACAGAAAAAATGTATGCAGTATGGCGTCAATATGAAGAAAATGTTATCAATCATTAAATATTAATTGGTGAATGTGAAGTATTAGGAAAATTCTAATTAGATATAACTACGATTTAGTGAAGAATAAAATAAGTAAAGAACTGGATTGGTAGGGAAAAATAAAATATTATACTAGAATGCGAATTGTAAACATTTGGATCTAAAATCAGTATTTTGCGTTTCTGGTCAAGTGTAATAATTTTCAGTTTACGTAAATTTAGTATGAAAGAGTTCCACCCAAATTCATGAACAGATTTTGAAACAGTCGATTACTAAATGTTATTATTATTATTATTTCAAATGGGACAGAGGTTTTTAAAAATCTAAATAGAGCATAAAAAGGTAAATGTGGTAGAAGTTTTCTAGAATCTAGCAAATAAGTTAGTAACAAAAAATCACAGCAGTTAGATTTCTTCTATCATACAGAATAATGAATAATGAAATGCATAGTTTTTATATGTACAACGGTAAGGGAAACATTATAAGTAAGTACGAAAATATAAATAAGGCAAGAATTTATTTTGTACCTTTTCTATACTATTAACATATAGAAGTGGTTACGCAAACCATATTATATAACCGTAATCTAGTTTAGGTCTCATTAGCGCATGATTTTCTTATGACTTACATATTACTAAAATATTTACTTTGTCTAATACTCGTAATAAAACCTAATATCCTATGTGTCTTGAACAGTTTTGTGAATCTGTGAATTCTTAAAGCTTTTCCAATAATATAATATTCAAAATTGATTTTATGTATATTTTTCGTTAAGGTACAATACTTTTTTTATATTTAAAGGTAGATAGTTGCGATGTCTAAATATTAGCTCGTCAATATCATTTTGCAATATGTTACAGTCGGCTTGTGTTACGATTGGCCTATAAAATTTGAAGTCATTAGCAAAAAGTTGGCAATTACTGATTAAATTATCTAGTAAATCATTTATAAACAGTATAAATAACAGGGGGCCTAAATTCGAACCTTGTGGAAAGCCTGAGACAGTCTTGAATTTATTAGTAGTTTTATTCTTATACTTAACTGTACACTGAGGATTACAAAGATACGAACCAAAAAACTGCTATGTATTTCTAGCTAATGCAAAAGCGAACTTTATCTAATGCTTTTCTGAAATCTGTGTAAATTGTGTCGACTTGAATACTCTTCTAAAATGCATTTATATCAGTATTGATTTCCATTTCATTATTATAATAAATAAACTTTAGTCTGTTTTTAAACATTTGCAGATGGTGCGGTAACTATCGATACTGGTAAATTGCCTCAGACGGTAAATATTCTAGTTGTTAGAAAAAACTGTCTCAAAATTTTAAAAGTTATAATTAAATCACCATGACGTACATAGTGTTAAAAATTGATAAACTTGACCATTCACAAATGTTCTAATCTAATAAATTTTTATCATGGCATGGATCGAGGCATCATACCAGACCGGCATATTCAAGAATGGGTCGCACGTAACTAATGTATAATTTACGAGAGGTTTCAAAAGATATATGGGAAAAAGTCTTACGAAGTAAATATAATTTGGTACTAGCGCGTTTACACACTGAGCTTATATGGTCTGACAATTTACTGTTAACACTGTGCTAGGCAGTTGACCATTTAAATGATTGGAGAGGGTTGTTCTTACCAACATAAAGCACCAGATATTTAGAGATATTTAATGGAAGAATCCAATCATTGCAGCAGTTAATCAGTTAATGATGGATGGTCATGTTGAAGTGACTGATGGTAAATGATGAGGTTAGTGTATATCTTGGTATCATCCACGTAAAAAGATTTGCTTCTGATGAGATGTTGGATGACACTGAATGAGGAAAAGCAGTGAACTTAGTGCAAAACTTTGCGAGACACCGCAAGGTTGGAATCTATTTGGAAATTTTCACGTATATCACAAGATTTTCTTAAAATTTCACACCAAAACCTGATATTTTAAATTAATATAACTTTCTTAACTGTCAAAAAATTATCGCCTCGCCATACAAAAGTTTCCGGAAATTTTGCTACATGCCATGGTCACGAGTCAAAAATTTTCAGTATAATTCAAGTTTCTTCCTCCTCCATTAAAATGTTGCTGATTGGCAATAAATAACAATCATATCTGAATTCGAAAAAATGATGTCTAACTGATTTTTATCAAAAACGGGCAAATAAAGTTAGAAATTATTATTAAGTGCCACAGAGATGGATTTTCTCTAATTCTCTTGGCATTTTAAAGTAGTGTGCGCCAATATGCCACAATATAATTTCTTATAATTAATTTGTCGATTGTTGAAATACGACTTTATCGAAAATTGTCAATTTCTAAAGGATAATTATACCTTTTTCATGACAATAAAGTAGTTTTAAGGTTTTTTAATAAGAAAGCCATAACGTTATGAGTAAAAGCTATGACTTATGCGGAGCCTTTTAGAAAATGTATCCAATTAGGTAAACGTATTATCATATTCAAAAACTTCATGCACGTTTATTTTTGTATATTCAAAAACTTAATTACCTATTAAGAAAATTCAATTTATAAATTACAGCTTTTCTATAATCAACATTTTCTTAAGGCATATCGTGTCCATGGGCCATTACTTACAGATCACCTTGTATAATTGATACTGAAAATAATTGGTTTAAAACATATTTATTGAAAAAACAGATGTGCACTGAAATAATTGAAATTAAAAATTGTGTAACGAAAAAGATTCATTTGAAATATGCCGTGGCTGAAAGTGGAGTTCCACAAGGATCTATTTTGGGGCCACTATTATTTTTGTTGTACATTAATGATATCGTACCAAATTTTCCAGAAGCCACATTTTCGTTATTCGCTGACGACACCAGCTTATTGATAAGGGAGGCTAATAGAAATAATTTAATAACCAAAGCACAAAATATCGTAGAAGGTGTTTCTGATTGGTTCCTTGCTAATGGGCTGGTACTTAATTGTAGCAAAACCAATAATATTACATTTCAATTGCGTGGGGTAACAGATATTATTTTAAAAGTAAGCGATGATGAAATACACCCGGTAGACTCAACGAAATTTCTTGGCATTCATATTGACTCTCAACTGAACTGGACTGATCACATAACAAATTTAAAAACGAAGTTAGGAAAAGCTATATATGCATTATTAACCATCAAAAAAAATATTGATTTTTCCACAGCAAAGTTGGTCTATTATGCATATTTTCAGAGTTTCTTGCAATATGGGATAGAACTTTGGGGAGGATCTTGTGAATCTGAAGATGTATTCTTGATACAAAAAAAAAGCAATCAGAATCTTATGTGACTTACCTCATAGAAAATCTTGCAGAGGTTATTTTAAGAAAATTGGAATATTTACTGTAACTAATTTATATATATATACAGACTGGCTATTCTAATACATAAAAATCAACATTTCATAGATACTCCTAACGACTATCATCGCTATCCCACACGGCATCAAAATCTCGTTTTACCAAAATATGACTATAATAGAACGCGTAGAGGTGCGTTGTATTCAGGGATAAAAATTTATAATAAATTACCATCTCATTTAAAAACATTAAGTCACGGAGTTTTTACGCGCAAACTAAAAATTTTTTTGAGACAGTACGAATTTTATACCCTAAATGACTATTTCTCAAGTACATACTAACGCAGCAAAGAATTATCACGTCCGAAATACAAAAAATATATTTATGTGTTCGCCGTCTATGTCCATGATTGTTACATTCATAGTATATTGCTCAGTTATAGTCTATTTTTTCATATTTATAAATATTGTTTTTTGTTTATCTCTTTTTATGTGTCTGCGTATATTATATGTATACTGATTCTTGGGGCCAATACGTAAATGTCTATAGTATGTATATGGATAATAATATAGATATATGTAATTATGTGAAAATTGTCAACAACAACACTTTCCTTACACCTTTAATTAGGTTTTCTGTTATTTATAATTTACTTGTTTTCACTTATTGTAAAACTATTATTGTAAAAAATTCACATTGGTATAACGAAGGGAAATAAATGTTTACTTACTTACTTACTATATAGTTCTCTAAAATAATTTTTAATGCATTTTAAATGCATTTATAGCACAAGACCACGAACGGCGACCGGGCGCCCCATCTCAGGAGTAGCGCGACCAGGCACTCAAAATCGACCCGGTTCAGCTCTGGATCGCGTGAGGACCGCTAGGCTAGTAACAGGACAATCAGCCAGGGCCATACGTTTGGGAACGGCTGCCATGTTGTCCCAGAAAGACGGACCATTCATCCAAGTTTCCAGATTGAACATTGGAAAGTACTCAAAAGATACCAACTTAGCGAAACCTCTGTTCGAGTATCTTTTTTATCATGAGGGAGATGTGAGAAACGCTATGGAACTTGCCGTTCAAGCTACGCAATTTTGTGAATTTAAAGACTGGTGGTGGAAGGTCCAACTGGCAAAATGCTACATAGCCTTGAATTTAATAAGAGAAGCTGAACAGCAACTTAGGAGTGCTCTGAAGCAACATCACCATGTAGAAACGTTTGTTAGACTTACTAGAATATACATCAGATTAGGTAGGTTTGCTGTTTTTTTTTTGACGAATTGATGTACTGCGACAATAAATTGAATAAAACAAATTTATGTTTGATCTACCCTTATATTACCTGTTGATTAGGTATACAGGGTTCCGTTATTTTTTAAAATAGCTTAGCGATCAAGGTATCATTTCGTAGGTCTTAATGACCTTCTAAACCAACTACTTAATTTTAAAAAACATTATTTTTACAAAATGGCCGCCTCTGAAAATTTGTTAGTCGAGATAAATTTTCCTTAATGTACTGTATAAAAAATGATTATACCATCGAATAGACCATGAAGAGAGCACCTTCTAAGTACACAAGTACAATGAATTGTACTTAGAAGGTGCACTTATTTCTGGTCTTGAAATTGGCAGTGATTCTTGTTCGTATTTTCCTAGGTCATCAACGTTATTACGTCACAATTGTCCACTCAGTATAATATTTTGTACAAAACACATGTATCATAAATGGGCAATTGTGCGTGAAGTATTTATTGACCTTAACATTAGTAAAGGACGAGGTAAAGGACATGTTTCTGGTCCTAGTAATGGGCCAACAGGTATGAGGCAAAAATGTGCTTAAAATATGTTATTTATCTTAGGACAAAGACTAGATATTTTTTACTTTAGAATATCTTAAACAAAAAAAATCCATATTTTACAAAACATGCTAATTATTCAGAGTGATTCAGAACTTTAGTGCCAAGCCAGGCGATTCCGAATATTGATTTCCGATTACTTTTTGTAGGTATAAGGCTTTTGTGATGTGTCTTTACATTTTATGCATGCTACAGACTATTCGTGAATTCGCGATGCGTGATTTGTAAGGAACATAGTACGTAAGGTTTTTCGGAATGGATTTTTAACGAACAAGACCCTGCACACTACTAATCGCAAATACACGCATAGTCTGTAGCAAGCCTTACGTGTACTGCAACTCGGAGTTGCTGGATATCGTTTTAATTAAGTATAGAAATTGGAGATGAGCCTAAAATTGGATGCTTTCCGCCTTATCAGGTTTTACAGTGGACCAGTTTCCACCAGTTGGCGTATTAGAAAACATTTATGGTTATAATTAGATGGTGCACCTAGTCATAGTTCTGTAATTGTAACAAATTGATTGAACCAGCACTTTCTAAATCGTAAAATAGGACCTAATAGTCCAATACAGTGGCCACCCAGATCGTCAGACTTAACCCCTTTGGATTATTTTCTGTAGGGTGCGCTTAAGAACATTGTCAATAGTCAAGTATTTTTCAATGAAACCCATAAATAAATATGTCTCTAACAGAAAAATTACAAAATTAGGCACAAACAAAGCTTAGGTTTATGCCTAAAAGACATTGTCACTTGTTTCCGCCTACTAAAAATGTTTCTTCGAGAAACATGCATGGGGAGAGAAAATGGGGGCACCTTGTACACGCGCTCCTAATTTTCACTCTTATTAGAAGGAGTTAAAAGTCAAATAGGACAAGGTCTGGAACTCGGTCAAAGACTAGGCCGATTACTTGAGTGTAAAACTGTCAAAAATGTTCGTCCGACTATACCCCTTGTAGTGTTGCAGCTTAGGTTTACTGAAAACACATTTATCACTTAACTGGTCGAATATTTCTAACAGTTTGAAACCAGTCCGTAACCTTTGATTGCACAAGCCTAATATTGTTTCGTTTAGATCAACCTCTGTCGGCGATGGAAATTTGCAAGTCCGGTTTGGAGATTTTTCCAAAAGATGTATCCATAATGACCGAACTGGCACGTTTATCGGAGGCGTTGAATGATACTCCAACCTCCGTGAAATATTATCGAAGCATTGTGATCGAGGACGCTATGAATACTGAGGCTATAGCATGCATAGGGATGTACCATTTTTATAACAGCCAACCAGAGCTAGCTCTGAGATATTACAGGTAACAATATTTTGTTAACGGTTAGGAAACTATGTGACGGACTGTAATTTAAAATGAATTGCTAGATATAAAATACGTTTGTTCAACAACCATCACCCTATTTTTAGTGACAAATGTACGTGCAATGTAGATTTATTAGTGAAGGAAGAGTAATTATTTAAAGGTCTTACAGGTATAATTCAATGCTAATTGGGATATTAGCTTGTAGAATATTGTTTCTTGAAATTTCGCTTTTGCAACATCGTTATCGCCGACAGCGATAGAAGTCAGACTCTCAGTGATAGCTGTAGTATGGCAGGACACTTTTTGTTGTGGCCTGCAGGTACAGCATGAAGTAGAGTGATGTTGCTACGTGCTCCATCATGTGTACTCGCAGATGTAATTCTTTACATCTCGTAGTATTTTTATTTTATTTTTTTGTAAGCTAATCTATTTATTTCTAGGGCAATCGTATCCAAAAATTGTATAAGGTTTTTTTGTATGATGCACACGAATATCTGATTGATGTTTGTGTTAAAGGTACAGGGCGTTCTTAGCGCCTGGGTTACTGTATTTTTCCTTTGAGATTTGTTTTGGGAGGGAGATTTTTGGATGATTAGTTATTTTGAAACAGCATCCTATTAGTTTTAATAAAGCTATACGCCCTACATTAAAGAAAATTTCATTTAAAGTTTGTTGCAAATACAAGAATTGCGCTACAATCTCGGGTATGCATTAGACAGACTATACTTTAAGTCTAGCTTCCTTGGATGATAATAAGGTGATTTACTTTTCTTTCTTAAGGTGTTTATACGTTTAAGATTTTTTTTTAAATACATTCAAATTTTCACGTTCTCTCCCTCTCCCTCTCTAATTTTTTGTACATATAAACATTTTTTTATGACATATTGAATAAAAGTTAACGAATGAGTTGTCGAATTGGAAAGAAAATAGTTATTTACCTAACAAGTGCTGAAAGTCAGGCAAAACAGTTTATTATAACACTAACAAGTAATTATTAAGTAGTTATTTAAACTAATAGAATATGTTAACGAAAAACATTGAAATTACATGTATAATTTGTGGCATTTTCTAAATTCAGTGCTGAGACAATAGCGACTTGAGGATGTTCTCAGTCGTGGAGTTCACTGTTGAGAGAGTATGTGCTTCAGGATTAGTTTATAACTTCAGTGATAAGGGAATAGCTACTAGATGCTGTTCTTCAGTCACAGAGCATATTGTTACTGTAGATGTACTACGTCCTTCAGCACGGTACTCTTGAAGTTCTGCTGAAGCGTTTGATGCTTTGGGACTGCACTGAAACAATCCTGAATGTATTATTCAGCTACCGCGGTGAACTGCCACCCACCATGCCATTTTTGGTTTGTTATTGGATCCGGAGTTGGCTAATAATGTGGCAGAAGAGAAACTCCACTGATTTTGGGTAGTTTACACGAAGAGAAGTAAAAAATAAATCAATCTCAACCTTCAAACTGAACTGATTGAAAATTTTAAAGCTTATGTCAAAAAATATTAACAACCAAAACTGCACGTAGTTATGGAAACGACAGGAATTTTTATCGGTGATTGCTTGTGTCCAGAGTAATTCAGCGTAGTAGCAGCTTTACTGCTATTTAATGTTACACGGTAAGCTGCAACGAGCGGTACTCATAAGCACCTTGAGAAAAATCTAACTTTTTCACTTAATGCTGCCTGCATTCTCAGAATTATGTTGGACATAAACATTGTCACAATAATACGATAGGCCTACTGTATAATGTAACAAAAATCGTCTGGAAAAGTGTACTTGACTGACAAAAGTGCCACTTTCGCCACGACAAATCTTTCAGAAAAGTGCATTTTTCAGCATGATCGTAACAAAAGAGTTATAGCACTTTTAAAAATTTAAATTGAGAAAACATAATGCCAGTGATTAAACTCAAAAATAATGAAAATAATCACCTATAACCGGACCTGACTATGATATTTTCATTTTTCAGGCGTGTCTTGGCTATGGGCGCCCACTCTGCGGAATTATATAACAACTTGGGCCTCTGTTGCCTGTACTCCCAGCAATTGGACCTCACTCTACCATGCTTTCAGCGAGCTCTAAACCTAGCGACGGAGCCTTCGATTAGAGCTGAGGTGTGGTACAATTTGTCGCACCTAGCTATAGTAAGTACATATTTAAATACTCGCATTTAAACTCTGTAAATGGGAACGCTAAGTTTGAATGGAGAAATGGTTAGTCAATATCAAACACGTTTCAAATTCTGCTGCTGAAGCAAAGTAATAACATTTTAGTAAAGATAGTTAAAAAGATTTTGAGTAAGTTTTCGTTTGCTCTACGAAGAATAATTGGGAAGTTGCATGAATTTTATATTGGTTGTTAGCTACAGGGTAATCTTTCAAACATATTGAAGATGTGTCTGGCGACAATAATCACATAATAATAAAAATATTAACATTAATAAATTGCCATACAATGTAAACAAAACCACGTGACCGAACACGCGATAGCATTGGTGTGACGTTACTCGCCGTTCAGCGCAGTTTGCTTCTGTGGATACAGGTGTAGGTTACGGTGTTGGTGATGTAGGCACGCGTTTGTTTCCTGTATTTTTACATTTTTGTGGAATTTGTGGGTCACAGATACGTAGTGTAAATAATAAGTAGGTAATGCCCTAATTATTAGTGGTGATGTGGTGACCTTACAGTATTGTTAAACGTAACTTTAAAATATAGATTCGCTTGTGACAATTATGGCAAGAATGTTGTTCGAGTAAGTATCAGATAGATGGTTTTACTTGAGGTATTTATTTTTATAAATATCATCTGATTTCACATTAAAATACTTGTTTTATTTTGAAAAATAATAAGTAAAATTAAACAACTTTTTTTTTAATTAATTTAATAAATTTTTGATATTTACTACTGATTTCATTTCTCCTTAAACATTTAAAAAAAATCCTTATTTAGTACTTTTGTTTATTATGTTTTTAGAATAAAACAGGTAATTTAATGCAGTGAAGTCCGATGGCAAAATTTTATAAATGTCTCAAAAACATTCTAAATCACGTAAATCGTAAGAGCAAATACAGAACATGTTATTTGGAATTAGAATGAAGCGCTAAGTGCAATAAATGAGAAAAAATATAAGTTTGCTTTACCATTAATTTTCTAAACACCCTGTATACATTCTGGTAGCTTAATAGAAGAGTTTAATTGATTCTATAGAATTATTATAGAGTATTATTTTTTTCGATGAGTTTTGAATCTACCTGTATTTTTAATTAAACTTACATTAAAACAATGTTGCATTGCTTTCTTTCGTCGCGCTTCATCGCCCTACACGACATTTGGAACGTATTTGGAAAAATCATGCAATTTCCCCATTACAACTTGACTCAGTGCATACCAGGACAATCTGATTGGTAGAGTCAGATCGATCTGGTTTAAACTGATTTCTCTACAGCATTTAACAAATTGGTTAATATATTGTTACGGAAGCTCACCTACCTTTTAGTTTATTAATTATGTGACAAACGTCAAAGCAAAGCGTTGACAGTTGTGAAATTTGTTTGAAGGATATTTCTTGTATAATCAAAGTTTGTTTGTCTACGTGAGGTGTTTCCACGCTAGCCCAATTTAGAGGTTACAATATTTTTATTGAACGCATTTGATTTACCCATTGCTATTGTAAATGTACAAAACAATGCTAGTACATAACCTGTAACGTAGAAGGAATGCTTTGTCCATTATACTTGTATGATGATGCATTGAAAGAAATAAATATGTGCGTGAAACTAGCAAATTATTTTTAAATACAAAGAAGTGCAATGTCTTGATAGTCACCTATACTTCCAAATATTTTTGTTGCAAAGAACACAATATTTTAAATATTTTGGCATTTCGTTTGATATTAAATTAACTTTGTAGATACATATCAAAGCAGTTATATCAGCTTATGAAACTTTAGGTACTATTATTATTTCCTCTAAGGGATTTAACAAAATGTATAGTCTGACATTACCTTATGAATCTCTTGTTACGTCCATTTAAAAGTTATAGAAAGTTGAGTGACCTCTGAAAGTGATAGAATCATTCTTATACATAAGTGTGCGGGTACATTTTTTGAAAAAGTTGCAAATAAAATAGAATTTTTTGTTTTGATAAAGTTTCAGTAGCATTAATTTATTGATTCATATTCAACAACAACAAAAACGCTTGTTTTATGTGTATTCATACATTCCCAGACGTCTGTGGTTAATAAAACACGCAAATAATCTAGACGGACGCCAGTGTGTCAAATGTCAAACAGAACACCCTGCGTGAAAGAGGCTTAGTGTGGCAATTAAGTTCCGGGAATTTAGTTATAACTCGGAAACTGGCAACACTGCATCATTCCTTTTAGTTTCAGTCCAAGGTTGAAGTCGATAGCACGTTTGGTTTGTGTTTTATGTGTATTTATTTAGAAGTAGAACTTTTTTAGCGGCGTCGTGAAAATGAGTGACTCAAATTTCGATCAACGTATTGTAATTCAATTTTAAATGAAGTCTGGCGAAAAACCCTTGGAAATCCTTCGAAAATTGCAGGTGGTGTACGAGTGTTTGAATGGGCAAATCGGTTCAAGGAGGGGCGTGAATCGGTAGAAGCCGATCCACGTGAAGGAGCTCCCGTCACCTCTCGTACTGACGCGAATGTTGGCCGTTTGCGTGCACTGATGACGTCTGTGAAACCGTTCGCAAGATGTTATACGAAAATTTGAATATGCGAAAGATTTGCGCAAAGATGATGTCAAAAGTTCTCATCCGTAAACAGAAAGACATGCGAAAAGGGTCTGCGAGGATTTGTTATCCCGCATTCGGAGTGATGGTAGAGACTGGATGAGTCGGGTAGTCACTGGAGATGAAACTTGTATATTTGAGCATGACCCCAAGACCCGTAAACAAAGTCAGCAGTGGGTGGGAAAGGGTGGAGAGCGGCCAACAAAAGCGAGGATGTCCAAGTCACGACTGAAGGCAATGTTGATCATTTTTTTTGATATCCACGGCATCATTCATCGTGAATATGTTCCTGCCTGTCAGACAGTGACTGGACAGTTCTATCACAGTATACTCTACCTATGCTGTGGTTCTATGTTGGCGTCCAGGAACAACTGCGGGCCCGCGTTTTCCGTGTGCGACCCGAACTCGCCGAGACGGCCGGATCTTGCACCACGACAACGCGAGTTATCTTACCAACAATGTGCTGATAGTGCAACCCTTGCACATTCCTTATTCATAGTCTATATATATGGGTCAAGTTTATTGTTTAAGCAGTTATCGTCAGAGGTAAATACAGTATTCATGCCTTTGAAACTATTGTACGCTTCTCTTTAACTCAAACGATACTTTTGTGTGTTTTTTAAGAATAAAAATTTGTTTTTAAAAACCAAACCCGCTCGGCACAAAAGTTATCTGGCGCAGTCGGTAGGATCTTTTTTTTGGAGCTTTTCCAAGGGAATATTGGAAATCTCGTCGTACCTTCGACTAACCAAAGAAGAACCTACACAGCTGAACCGTCGCCATATCTTTGGTGAACCCCTAGGCTAAGAAAAACGAAGAATCAAGCAAAGAAGTTCAAAGTTATTCAAGAAAGAAATTAGAATCAGCAAGTAAGAAAACAACAGTGATTAGGCTGTGGAGAAATTATAGTCCAGTCAAAATTTCCACTTTTGCGAAATTACTGGCTGTAATCGCTGTATCCACCCTATCCGAAGCAACCAAGACATCGTGAGGCTTTGCACTTGTATTTTTAGGTGTCGAAGTGCCTAATTATACATAAGCCCTAGAAGCAACCAAGATCGTGTACTCTCTTTCCCAAGACTGCATGTAATCTAAATCGTGCATAGGAAAGATTGACCCAAGCAAGAAGCCATCTTTAAAGAAACCATCTCTAAAAGCACGTAGCCTTGAGCTACTTAAAGTATTTCAAGTTAGGGAATTTAGGGAAACTGACAAAGACTTTGACCTGACAAAAAGCCCTCCTGCTCGAGAAGCATATATAATCAATCAAATATAATACTGCTTATATCTTGTAATCGATTATATACACCAGAGCCTTCATGTTTTCTGCCATCAAAATTTTTCTCTTGTAAGTAATTTTCATGACTGACAATTATTCTGACGACGACACATTAGCTAATCTTTTTTCTAGAGTTTTTTCCCCAAATCAATTTTTAATAGAACCCGCTGTTAACGAACCAAATTTAAACATGGCTCAAGCCAATATTACCATTCGCGATTATTTAGATTTAATTCCATTCTTCGACGGTGATGTTTCAAAATTACCGAATTTTATAGATTCATGTGAAAAAGTTTACGGTATGCTTATCGTAGATAATAATGCCGCGAGAATTCAATTTTTAATGTTACATTTTCGGAATAAAATAGTTGGTAAAGCCGCAGAAATATTAGCTGCCCGCGAAATTACAACTTTTCCTGAATTAAAAACACTTTTATTAAATACTTTTGGAGACCAAAGAAATGAAGAATCACTATTAAATGATTTAATGATGCTGGTACAAAACAATAATGAAACTGCCACACAATTCGCAGATAGAGTAATCTCCCTGAGAAGCCTTTTACTTTCAAAAATTCAAATGTCAACATTGTCAGCAGCACTACGTCAAGAAAAAATCACTCTGTATAATAAAATGGCTCTAAGAACATATCTATCAGGACTCAACTCACATTTAAGTCATCTACTACGATGCAAACAACCACAATCTCTTGAGGATGCCATAAATAAAGTGGTCGAAGAAGAAAATATGTCATACAATCGTCAACAAAAATTAGGACCAAAAAATAATTTCCAAAAAAATAATTCACCACATATAAGGACCGTACAAGGAAATTTTAAACCTGTTCAATCGCATTCCCAAAGGCCTCCACAATTCAATAGACCTATTCAGAATGTCAATTCAACTTTTCCACATCGAATTCCTAATTTTTCTAGTTCGAGATCTTCTCAACAGAGACAATTTCCAGGACCCTTTCAACGTCCCAATTTTTCAAATTTTCCTCAAAGACAAAATTTTCCACAACAATCGCATTTCCAAAATCAACCATTCCCCTCAAATAATCAAAATTCTAATCGTACCAATGTTCAAATGCCCCAGCGTCCTAGACAAACATATCCTCAACCTATGGATACTTCATCGGGAAATACCAGGCAAACAAGACCACAGCAACAACCACCACCAAGATTTACGTTCCAAGAGTTACACTTCCAAGATAATTCCCCATGTGCAGATACTGAACCTGAATATTACGAAGAAGAGCCCTACTGTGAAGAAGAATGCTTCTATCCTGAAGAATATGCTGAATATCAAGGAAACTATACAGAGGACGAAAATTTTCCTATGCCAGCCTCGGAGAACAATATGAAGAATACGAATTCCCCAAATACGACGAACCTTACCAGTTCCAAGAACCAATAGTAGACTTAGAGATCAACATCGCATCCAATAGTAAACTTCCATATATAATTATCCCAGAACTTCAGGCAAGATTTATGATAGATACAGGATCAACGAAATCATTAATTACAGAATATATGGCACATGTACATTTCGAGGATAAAATGTACTTTAACCCTTTCAAAATTAAAACACCCCATACTACATCTATACATGAATGGGCTGCAGACATTCCAATTTCAAAAATATTTAAAAATCCTGAATTAATACACACTCACTTTGTATTTAATTTCAGCGATGCATATGATGGTCTAATCGGCTTAGATCTCTTACAAAAGATTGGAGCCACCCTTGACTTCAAAAATGGCTACTTAACCACAGACAGGACAAAAATTCCTTTATTTAGTGAAGGAAAAAGACTAATTCACCCCGACGCTGACGACTATAAAAAAGAAAATAAAAAATATACATATAGTATTCCAGCAAAAACTGAAATCATAGCAAAAGTACCAATAATGGAAGAAAGTGGAGAAGCAATAATTAACTCCCTGGTAATTAAAGAAAAAATAGAAATTCCGGCTGGAATAGTTAATATAGAAAACAGAGAAGCAACAGTTTTGCTTGTAAACAACACGGATGAGCAAGTAAATTTTCAGTTAGGAGAACCCCTTGCATGCATAAATGGATGTAATTTAAATAATTTCGAACCAGAACCAATGAACACTGATGAATATTTCCAAAATTCGTTAACTGACTATGATACTTTACAAAAGAAAAATTTAGAAAATTTAGATTTGCGACATTGTAATCAAGAAGAATATGAAGCTGTAAGAAAAGTTTGTTATGACTACAGAGACATCTTTTATTGTGAAGGAATTCCATTGACATTCACAAATCAAGTCAAACATGAAATAAGAACAACAGACAATATTCCAGTATATACAAAGTCATACAGATTTCCTCAAATTTACAAAGAAGAAGTTAAAAATCAGATATCTTCCATGCTAGGAAGGAATATAATCCGTGACTCAGTTTCACCATGGTCCTCTCCTATATGGATTGTACCTAAAAAAATGGACAATAGTGGAAAAAGAAAATTTAGAATTGTTATCGACTACCGAAAATTGAATGAAAAAACAGTTCCAGATAAATTTCCCATACCAAATATAAATGATGTGCTTGATAAGCTAGGAAGAAGTCAATATTTTACAACATTAGATTTGGCTAGTGGATACCATCAAATAGAAATGGATCCTAAAGACATTGAGAAGACAGCATTCTCAACAGACGACGGACATTACGAATTCCTAAGAATGCCCTTTGGCCTCAAAAATGCCCCCTCCACATTCCAAAGAACAATGAACCATGTACTATCAGGTTTACATAATAAATGTCTAGTTTATATGGATGACATACTGATATTTTCAACATCATTGCAAGAACACATAGAAAGTATAAGATTAATATTTGACAGATTTAGACAGACAAATCTAAAAATACAGCTAGATAAATCAGAATTTCTGAAACAGACTGTAAAATTTTTAGGACATATTATAACACCTGAAGGAATATTACCAAATCCTGACAAAATTCAAGCAATTTTAAAATTTCCAATTCCAAAAACAAAGAAAGAAATTCAATCATTTCTCGGATTAATTGGTTACTACAGAAAATTTATTAAAGATTGTTCCAAATTGACGAAACCTTTGACCTTATGCTTAAAAAAAAGGCGCAAAAATAGAACATACCGAAGAATTTATCAGAGCATTCGAAATATGTAAAAGAATTCTGACAAATAGCCCACTATTACAACATCCAGATTTTTCAAAACCGTTTATCTTAACAACAGATGCTTCACAATATGCATTAGGAGCAGTACTATCCCAAGGTGAAGTAGGCAATGATAAACCTATAGCCTATGCCTCAAGAACATTGAGTGAATCTGAGAAGAATTACTCAGTGATTGAAAAAGAACTACTCGGTTTAGTTTGGGCAACCCAGTATTTTAGACCATACCTATATGGACGAAGGTTTACAGTTTACACTGACCATAGACCATTAAGATGGTTATTCTCTCTAAAAGATGTACAAAATTCAAAATTTGCAAGATGGAGAACAAAATTACAAGATTATGATTTTACTATTGAGTATAAAAAAGGAAAACTTAATACAAACGCAGATGCATTATCCAGAATCCAAATTCATCCTATAGACACCGAATCTATGCAAGTAAACATTGATGACCCTGAATTAGATCAAATTATTCAAGACCTCGAAAGAGAATCAAACTTGAGAACACCTACTGAAGATGAAGTAGAGAGAATCCTGAATCCACCGGAAAATCTTGAAGATATACCACAAGAACATGTAGAAATGTCCACTGTTCACTCAAACAGAGATGATGAACCACGCAATACTATTCAAATTCTAGACGATATAATAAACTCAAAACCAAAACAAATAATAATAAAATCTGTTCTTATGAATCCACAAAAGACAAAAACTTTAAAAACAGATAACAAAGTTATAGTATATGCGGAGATAACAAAAGAAGATAATGAAGATCAAATTGTCACCCTTTTGAGAGAATATACAACAGAAAACGTAACTTTCTATATGTATTTTGACACAGATAAAATGTATCAGGACTTTTGTCGAATATATGAAACATATTTTAATAATAATGGACCAAAATTAGTAAGATGCACACAACAGAGAATAGTTTTGAGAAAAAGGGATGAAATTAATGAAACTATAAAAACTTACCACGAAGGAAAAACTAATCATAGAGGATCACAAGAAACATTTGAAAAACTTAAACAAAGATATTATTGGAATAATATGTTAACAACTATACAAGAATACATTAACAATTGTAATGTATGTCAAAAAGGCAAATATGACAGACATCCTCCTCAAATTCCAATGAACTTAACACCCACTCAAAAGAAACCTTTTGAACTAATATATATGGACACATTTACATTAGAACAAAAAAATTATCTGACTCTTGTTGATAGTTTTTCAAAATTCGGACAAGCTATCCCTATTAAATGCAAAGAAGCATGTGAAGTAACAAGAGCTCTAATAGAATATTTTGAACATTATGGAACATGTTCAGCCATAATAACGGACAATGGAAAAGAATTTATAAATAATCAAGTAAAAAATTTGTTAGCTTTTCATAAAATTGACATTCACTTTACTACACCCTTTCACCCAGAGTCGAACGGAACTGTTGAAAGATTCCATTCAACAATAATTGAACATTTTAGAATATTCCGACAAAATCCAGAATTAAATAAAAAGACAGATGAAGAACTTATGAAATTGGCTATAATTGCTTATAACCATACAAACCACTCTACAACAGGACACACGCCCTTTGAGATTATTTTCGGACATACATCCAGTAAAGATATTATGGATACAAAATCTAACCAAATAATATTCGATTATTCCTTAGACGAGCATAGAAAGTCGTTATCTCATATGTATAACAATATACAAGGAAGAACAGAAAGTCGGAAAAAGACAAACGTTGAGAGAGTTAATAAAAATGTAAAAAATCCCCAAGAAAAATTCAAAATTGGTCAACAAGTGTATATAAAAGCACCGAAAAAACGTGGATCAAAAACCGTAACTAAATTTAATGGCCCTTTCAAAATTATTCGTTTAAATGATGATAACACATGTGTCGTTAAATTACAAAATAATAAAGAAAAACGAGTACATCTATCAAACTTAAAATCTAATGTTATAGGTCCCTCTGTGGAACCCTCACCTTTACCATCACCACAACCAGGAACATCGAATTAAAAGAGATAAATGACAATCCAGGCCTTCTACCAGTACATTTAGGAGAAGCAAACAATGTCATATCAGAATGGGAATTAATCAATGTTTTCGACTTACAACCCCTATACGAAGTATTTATACAAGAAAAAGATGAAATTCTTAAAATTCTTTCAGAGATAAGCAAATCCATTTATCCAAAAATGCCCTGTAAAATAGAAGGAGTTGAACTGTCTATAATTGCAGATATATTACACCAGTTAAATAAAACTTTAATATATGAAATTCAGAGAGCCACTCTGTTATTTAATCAAGTATCACCCACACATACTAGAAGACCTAGAGGACTTTTCAACTTCATTGGAACCTTTCAAAAAGCCATCACTGGATCTTTAGATGCTAACGACGGAGAAAGATACGAAGAAAATTTTAAAAGATTATATAACAATGAGGCACAATTAAAAGTTGATGTAGAAAAACATTTATCTTTGACTAAAGAAGTCATTGAAACAACAAAAAAAATCAATTGCCACACTAGTCCAAAATCAAGAAAAATTAAATGACAGAATTACTGAGCTTGGAGAGAAAATTAAAAATTTGGGTTTCTGCATTCACATTGTCACAACCCAATCATTTCTAACTGAATTGTCACATTCCATATCATTAATTGTTGACGTTTTGGAAGAAATATCGACGGCAATCTCCTTTGCCCAAATGAGAAAAATTCACCAAACCATAATTAGACCAGAAAACTTAAAAGAAGAATTAGAAAATATTCAAAAATACCTAAAAGATGAAAAACTTCCTTTCACACCAAATTTGGAGAATATTTTAAAATATGAAAGAATATGCAAAACATCTGTTTTCCAAAAAGATTTCAAAATCTACTTTATTATAGCAGTGCCCTTAATGGAAATGAACTCCTATGATTACTACAAGTTGTATCCTCTACCAGTGAGCAACAATGCTCTGTTATATACAATTATTCCAAATAGAAATTATTTGATACTAAACACAAATTGGTACTCTTTTGCTGATATACCCTGTATAGAGATAGAACTTAATAATTTTTTATGCACATATAATCCTGTGTTAAAAAGAAATACTAATGACCCGTGTGAAATACAACTTATCAGTTTTACTTCAAACCAAAATAATTGTCAACACACACAATTATACAGTGACAGCCCACAAATACAAAGAATCGAAAATTCAAATTCTTGGATAATATCAACGATATCGACTATTTTAATTGAAATGGAATGTAAAGGAAAGAAAAAGAAACTACTACAAGGAAATTACCTTATTACAATTCCAGAAACATGTTCCTGTGTGATCGACACTTACAAATTAACTCCAAATAAAAATTTTCAAGAAAATATAGAAACTGTTAATGTGCCAACTATAAATGTACCAAATAATATTACATTTTCAAATTATCAACAAAAATTGACCCTATCAAACAAGGTCAATTTAGAAGAATTATCAGAATTATCAAGACGTACAGAGAATTTACAAAAAGACATTAAAATCAAAATCTTAACACTATGATAAATGAACCAATTCATTGGATTACATACATTTTAATTTTATTGATTGCGATAATTATCCTAGTTCTTTTTTGGAAGAACATAAAAAGAATTATTCGAAGAAGAAGATCCAGATTCCAGGTTCAACCCCAAGAAGAAGTGGATGTCCAACAAAGTGCATATACTCCAGAAGTGGTAGAAGTTTCGAACTTTGGCATTTTTTGAGAAAACCCCCAAGTTCTCATCCCAGGGTGGACGAGTTATCTTACCAACAATGTGCTGATAGTGCAACCCTTGCACATTCCTTATTCATAGTCTATATATATGGGTCAAGTTTATTGTTTAAGCAGTTATCGTCAGAGGTAAATACAGTATTCATGCCTTTGAAACTATTGTACGCTTCTCTTTAACTCAAACGATACTTTTGTGTGTTTTTTAAGAATAAAAATTTGTTTTTAAAAACCAAACCCGCTCGGCACAAAAGTTATCTCGCGCCAGCCCATTCCTCGTTCATTGTTCAAGAGTTTTTGGCAAAAAAGGCATTCCAACGTTGCCGCACCAACCCTATAGCCCTGATATTGCCCACTGCGATTTTGTTTTATTCCCCACTTGCACCTCAAGGGAACTCATCATGGCGGCGTACAGGAGATCAAAGATGCTGTAACCGTGGTGCTGAACGGGTTAACTGCGGAGGATTACCAAGGGCGCTTTCAATCGTGGGAGCAACGTTGGAATCGTTGTGTAGAGTTAGAGGGAGACTATTGCGATGGTCGATAATAAAACTTTGGCGAAATTTAATTTGTTTGTTTGTTCATTGACAAATTGTAGGGACATAATTGTCACACCGTATAAGTTTGCATTTGTAAAATAAGAATAGACAATGCATCTTCGAGGTTCTCCTACAGAAATTATTATATTTCTCTCGACAGAAAAATATCTACAATATTGTATTAGTCTTGTACATACAACAGTTGGAAACTCATTCTGGTATTGTGCAAAGAAAGCTGTTGTATTCTGTTCAACAAATCTAATAAAAAACAAACCCGATATGAAACATTTTATATTATTGCACTATTTACGTAAGTAAACTCGAAATTGACAATAAAATTTACACATTTCCTAATTAATGAAAAATTCCTGAATTAAATGTAACAACCCAGTTTACGGGTAAGTCATTCAACTCTCTATAATTGTTGTACTATAGATCATTTTTTTATTATTTTCATCTCAGTATATCCAATAATTATTGTTTCTGCAACATTAGTTAATAAAAAAAAATCTCTACTATTCAGCTTTCCATATTTCCACTTTATTTTGAAAAATATCTCTAAACTCAAGTTAACTAAGATATTTCTTTATTTCATTCGTACAACTTAGCAATGCAATGTGTATGAATAAATGATTACTGTTTCGGTGTGAATTCCAATATTTATCACAGAAATACACATACTTCGTAGTAAAACTTAAAATGAATACATTTATAAGAAACGTAATATTTATTCAGATTTTAACTGAAGGATAATTTTACTACGGAATGTTTTCAATCAAAATGTTTTCTAGTAACGCGACTGAGTAGTAAGATGGAAAACATGCACAGCCATACAACACACATTCTTTTATTTCTACAAGCCACACTGCGAGGAGTGCCTGTAATATTCAGCATATATTTAAATTCACAAAAGAAACTATTTAATCTAGTCATGACATGTATTTCATATTTATAAGTCTTATAGCTATCGCTGTCTATATATTTCGCAGTCATAATTGTAATATTAATGGAGTTCTGTCCTGTATATTTAATGATTTTCTAAAGCCTAACCTACATTCAATCTACACGTATTTTTGGCGCGCTTGGAATTTTTTGTAAGCAATATTGTAATCATCAGGTTTGAAAATTTGCATTTGGTAATCTACATAATTCAAAATCTTTTATTATAGGATCTTTGTTGGATTCCCTACTAGAATTCGTCTTTTGTTAAAGTTTGAAGGGTATGAGATATGTGTATCTTTTTTTATATATTTGTGTTTCATTAGCAGGTTAGTAAATTAGATTATTTTCTTTAGATAATTATTAATTAGAGCTTTGTCTGCGGAATTGTTCATTAGCATACCTAGATGTTTGGTATCAGAGAACATACATATGACTTCATTGATAGGAATTGTAGGAGATTTGATTTATATTAGCTTAAAATACCTTTCTAAAACAGTAAAAAAATGTGTATCTTTATCATAGGACGAGAACTGCTAGATCTAAGGGCAATCAGTGGCTAAATTTCTAATTCATTGCACCGGATATATGGTACGAAAGCGAAATGTCATCAGAAATTTTAAATTACATTATTTATGAAACTAATTTATTTTCTTCATTTGCTAATGTTGCAATTATTGTTATAAGATTGTTTTTAGCTTTTCATCTAACCGTGGCATCTAGAGAGCGTAGTTTTCCAAACTGAAGTGAATAAAAAGGTATTTGGGCTCGACTATGTCGCAGGACAGGTTAAGTAGTTTTGCTACAACTACAATTGAGCAAGATATAAGTGAAAAAATAGATCACAAGGATATAATGATTTTGTTTGGGAAAAGCAAGAAAAGCAATATTTCAGTATATTCTATTGTTTATATTTTTTTAAATGTTTCGTTTTTGGTTTATTAGAATTTATTAATTTATTTCGTGTCTAACCCTGCTGCTTTCTATAAGTATTTATACAGTAAATCGAAGTTTTTGATACAGTATTTGTTTATAGTATATATAATTGTTATTTTATTTTTTTTTTAATATTTGTTACATTGTTACACTCCAATTAGAGTGATTTATATTATGGAGTTTTTAAAAGCTCTTTTTTGTCATCATGTTATCAAGAAATCTGACAGTTTATTTTTTGTTTTTACGCATTTTTGTATAAGAACAGTACAAAAATTTTTGCGAAATCTAGTTTTTTGGTGCTGTTTTTGGGGACGAATGATATCCAGGAGCTCATAAAATTTACTTTGTAACATTCGAAAATACTGAAAGAATTTTCGATAATTTCTATGCACAGGTTATAAATAATAAAAGTTATTATATTGCTTCTAGTTTTCACTAACAGGGTGAACCCAAAATCTTCTTTATTAAAAATTATGTTTTGTTATTGTTTCATTTTTGACTGTATTGAGCAAAAATGAGGTTTCAAATGTAGGGTAACGTATGTAATCTGTTATTACTTATTACTTAGTTGCAGTTTCTAATTCGGAGATATTTGCGTTGACGTTTTCTTTACTACTATATGCTGCTTAACCGACTACTAGCTAGCACTATAACAATATAGTTACATTATTATTTTATTAGAAAATATATAACAAGCATTTTACATATAGGAAAAAAATAACAGTGGTAGATATGAAAATTTAAAATAATGAAAAAAATTCGGATATAAGTAATCAATTATAATTATATAAATACCAAAAGTCTTCTCTTTATTATAAATGTTGACATAATCTGATTGAGGAGAGGGGTGGCATTTACCCCCATTATTCCTCTCTCAAAGGAATACGCCTCTGATTCTATCGCTTTAGTATTTTGATATCAATTATTTTACAAGTATTTTAAGTTTACACAATATTTCATATAGAATTTAACATAAGAGAAAGTCCTTTATTATTTATTTAGTCTGCGTAAAAAACCTTCTGTTTTTAATTTCTTGATATTACTAAACTGATTCTACAAAAGTTTTCAGCGGGTATATACGTGTATTTGGATGTGGTTATTTCAATTTTGGAGAGCTTCATATTTTCCTTATTTTCTGAAAAAGAAATTTCCTAAACTAATTTCCAATATCGGTTGTTCTACTAAATTTCGAGAAGATACATTGTTTTATTAGAAAATATTGTTCCTATAGGTACACTTTATAAAATTTGAATTAACAGGCTTGTTTTGGTTCTTCATTTGAATAGTCCTCATTATTCCAGATTATTTCTTAATAATCTTGCTAAATAGTCACTCAAATTAATTCTAAATTTATTGTGCCTTGGTAATTTTTATTAATTATTGCTGTTATGAGAACGTGAATGTTTTTGGATATAGATACTAGTTCACAGAATTCTAAAATAAATAATACCCATGTTAACCTGTTTACTTAAAGAATTTTGCTTTGATTGATTTTCTCTTTTTTCAGGCCGCAGGGGACTTGGAACTGGCAATACGCTGTTTGACATTATGCTTATCTTTGGACTCTACACACGCCTCAGCTTATAACAATCTAGCTGTTTTACATCACAAAACAGGCAAGACCAACCTGGCTAAAGCGTATCTAACATCTGCAATGGAAATAGAACCCAGCCTGGTGGAGCCTCACACTAATTTGGAACTTTTACAGACAGAGTAGTTGTATACAATATATTATTGTTAAATTTAATTTGAAAATTACTTGAATCATTTATATTATAAATAGAAACAACTTTGCAAAAGACTACATGATTTTTGACTTAAATGCAGAGATGGAACATTGCCAAACCACTACTGAGTAGGAAATTCAACAGGAAATGGTTAGTAAGATCATTAGATGTTTCATTGAGAATAACAGTGAATTCAAGGCTTCAAGAAGACTTCAAAAAACCTATCGTTGAAGGGTCTCACAATAATTATCAATATCAAAATACAGGGCGTTTAACAGATTTTGGCTATTTCTTTAACTTGTCATAAAAACTGAACAACTGTATAATCAAATGACATTCAGTAGGGGTACTCTTTTTACTTCAGCCAATAACGTCATCAAAGTGAAACAAAAATGCAGGTCTGGTGTTTTTTTTTATTTTATTGATTCACGAAAAAAAACGCCCAAGCATTTGAGTAGAACAGAAATAGTAGAGTTTATGGGTAATCTGCTGTAGTCGCGAATTAAGACTTGGTTGTTCGATTAAATATCTGTCTGCAGTAATAAAATTATTTGCGATATTACTCGGTGGATTGTTGGTTATTTACTGCCTAGGTCAATAGTTTAAAATAATACACTAAAATGTGTAAAGAAAAATTACTGCTTACGAATATGGATTTCGTTATAGTAAAACCGTGTTTTTGTGCACATATTTTTAGGAAAACATGTGATTTAACATGAAAGATGAAAATCTATGGTAATCACATGAAGATTTTAGTAATATGGAGTATGGATTTGGTAGTTTGACAAATTTTCAAACATGTGCATAGGTTAGGGTGAGCCTATTGCCTTTAAGGACGCCAGACATCACTCTTGTTCATTATTACATGTGAAGCCATTTAAAATCGAAGGTAAATAGAATTAAAATTATTAATCTGTAGTAACTGATTGAGCGAATTGCAAATATTTGCAATCATGTATGAAAGAATCATCATATAATACGAACATCTGTAAAAGCTATTATAAAAAAAGCATGGAATTATGTTCAACATAATATTGTAGACCCTTTAATCATTTATTGTAGTGATTCATAAAATCGTTTTTTCTTGTCCGTTTTTATTGCCATACTGTTTTATTTTTCTCTTTAAAAATAATATTAGTTGGTTATTGACTGAATTAGACAATTTAAAAAGCTACAAAAACTTTACAATAAAACAATAATTTTTTTAGTGTTAATTTTACTCATAAAATTCTTATTACTTTATAACTATTTCAGATTTGACAAACAAACTTTAATGCTCTGGCAGTAGGATTCAATCAATAATCAACACAGGAAATAAAATAAATTAAAGACTTAAATGCGCATAACAGCAAATTCACCATAAACTCTACAATTTCAAATAAAATACCTAAATAGATTTTTTAAAATCCTACAAACAGGGTATTAATGTGAATAAACAAAATAAAAAATTGTTATGCCACTACATTTCTGTTTCTCTTATAATTTTAGTGGATTAACTGAAGTAAGTATAGAATACTACTACTGAAATTCACTTGTTTATACAATCGAAATCGGTAAAATGCCCTGCATTTCGGTAATGACAATATTAGACCCGCCAACAATTGATGTTTTGAGGGCTCCCAGATGTCCTGTATTCACTGTTAACATATGTACTTTTCCCTGTATAGGAACACAAGGGTGCGTTCTATTGTTATTGTAAAACGATCTCCCTCTCTACTAGATACAGTCAAAATCTCAAAACCCATTGCTATCTGAAGTTTACAATATATATATATATATATATATATATATATATATATATATATATATATATATATATATATACAGGGTGAATCTTAAATAAGTACAAATATTTTAACCAGCAGTATAGTTTTGTGTGTAGAACACATAATTAATAGTTTTTTTACAAAAAAATCAGAAATAAAAAAGTGAAATTTTAAATAAATTTCGTAATTTTTCAGTAGAAAACTTGTTGAGGACCGCTGGCCTAGACCGACCCTTCATACTTTTATGAGTCATAGTGCTACAGACTGAACGTGTGGTTCACAGTGTTGCCAGTATTACACAAATGTCTTTGCTTCAAGGAAGAAAAAATCTCAACTTTTAGCGAATTTTGTCAAGTGTAACATTTTATATTATTTTTTATTATCAAACTGTCATTGACTGTCATGACAGATTATCGGAAGCCCAAGTCAAACTTGTTAACCCCACATAATGCATGAAAATAGCAATAAAATTTGCTAAAAGTTGACATTTTTTCCATTTTAAATAAAAAACGCGTGCATAGTTTTTCGTTATTCTTCATAAAATAACTTAAGGAAATTGTGTTTTGTGTCCCTTTCTAACAGTGTACAATGACATTTAACTTGTGAAATGTGGATTACTGATTAAATAGTTAATTTTTTAACAAACAGGTAAGCTTGTGTGCACGTTTATGTATAATTTTTGAACATTGGACATAGTAATATCACGTAATATCTTCCTAAATATTTTACGGTAGTATTGAACTTGCGGAAATTCATTTTTAATCGTTGAAGTATAGTAAGGTTAGTTCAGATGTTAAAATTTATGTTAATATTGCTGCGTATCATACTACATACCCAATTTTACTGTACTTATGCTTAAAACAAGTATTTTTAAAATAGAACTATTACGTTAAAGGAAACGTAATATTTATATTGGAGGAGATATGGCAACCTCGCAACAAATCATATGTTTCATTATGTTGTTGGATGAAAAATCAGCCAGCGGTCCTCAAAATGTGGGTATTTTTTTAAAAAATTAATATCTCCGTAAATATTAGAAATTTTTAAAAATGGCTTTCACTAGACTGATTTAAATGACGAACTACACCAGCAGTTAAAATATTTGTACTTATTTAAGATTCACCCTGTATATATATATATATATATATATATATATATATATATATATATATATATATATATATATACAGGGTGAGTTAGTCATAATGCCATTAATTTTAAGAGGAGAGAGGGAATAATGAGTATAATGCGAACACGCGATTAAAAAAAAATCTAAATGCATATTTACACCGAAAAAAAATATTTTCAAATCAATATTTAAACCCCCTTTTCAGACTGTCACTGACCGCTCAAAGCCTTCGTCGTTTACAGCTCACAGTTCAACTCGATGTCGACCTGATGCAATGTTGCCAAGTTGAAATATTTTTCTAGTACCTACCTACCTAGGTTTTAGACATCACAAATAAATGGATGTACTGACTATTTTAGAATATCATTTTTTCTTGCTCAGTTCAACTTTAGCCTATAATAATAAAAAATGTTAATATCCAATAAAATCAGATAATAATAATAATCAAATAATTCTATTAAAAATTGCAAGTAACGCGGTCCACTCAGGTTTTCCGGTAGAAAATACGATGCACTCAAACGATACCCGTACACTCCTGCCCATACGTTGACAACACATCGCCTCTGAAAGCTAAACCTACGAGTAGCATGTGGATTTTCATCTGAGCACATGTAGCTGTTATGACTGAAATTAGCTTAGTTACATTGAAATCACAAAACTCCAGCGTATCTAATAATAAACCGAGTAATAAACCATTTACGTACATTACATAAGAAACCTATACCCAATGGGTAAATTATTAAGAGAAGCTGAAAAGTGTTTCGTGTTTAAATACTAAGTAATAAAAAACCATCGTGTTGTCGACAGAAAACTGTCCAAGACCGAAATGGCACGCCTCTGATCTGATGCTCAAAAAAGTTATCGAGAGTGAATCTTGACCTAATGTATTATTAGCTCAATAACCTAGTTACCTAGTTTTTGTACTGTTATTTAACGACAAGGAGTAAAACTATTTTTTTAAATATAGATACATGAATGAATTTTCCTTAAATATTGATTTATTTGTTAATAAAAACAAATGTAGATAATAAATAAATGTTTTCAAATGTTAGGTTATTACAGTTTAATAATTTTGATATTATGTTTTCACTACGTTTTACAAATAAATATGAATTTTTAGTAATACTCGTAAGTACAATTAATTATTCAGTTTGTAGTTACGCACATCTAGCCTAGAAATTTATTGTTTTTTAAGTAGTATGGTACTAACCTGTTTAAAATTCCAGTTTGAGTAAAACTGCACTCATCCGTCCATAGCACTTTATTAATAAAATTAGGGTCACCCGATGCAGTTTCACAGAACCCGTATCGCAAAGGCACAAAGTTCGCGCACATTCTCCGTATAACACTACCATTTATAATCAGCTAATTAATCTTAGAAACGTCAAACATTAAAAAAAAAATCAAAATTGATACATTAAAATATTAAATCACTGTAAGAAGTGCTTTTGTAATTTTACTATCAGACATCTTTAGAATAACTTAGAGCTCCTAAAAATATATTGACTAAAATTAACGCATTTTTCTGGAGCAAAAACGGTGTACTTGTGATACTCTGTTAATATAGGGACCATAAGCAATAATAGTCCCCTTATATGTGAAGGAAATCTATCATGTATCGTCGTTGAACGCAATGTTCTATGAACTCAAACAGCCTACAAGCGTCAAAATTTACACTAAAAGTGAAACCTTTCTTTGACTTACCTGATAATGAAGCTTGTATAACCAGTGGTAAAATTTAAAATGTAATAGTCCCTAATTAAGAAATTTAAAAATTCAACAGAATAACTAATATTACTTCAGCAGATGGCAGTATTTTTCACCAATTAAATATCCTGAATCCGTATCTTAATTAAATATAATAATACTAAAACTATATATTCTAATTATAATGCACTTGAATGTTTATAATATATATTCCCTCAACAGATGATGCTGTACCACATCTCACTATTAAAATGTTATTAGCCCCTAACTTATACCAGACGCAGAGAGT
This sequence comes from Monochamus alternatus, assembly GCA_037114965.1. Lineage (NCBI taxonomy): Eukaryota > Metazoa > Arthropoda > Insecta > Coleoptera > Cerambycidae > Monochamus > Monochamus alternatus. The sequence goes on from CM073430.1 coordinate 22,055,721, forward strand.
TATCAAGTATCGCTTCTCGGCCTCTGGCTAAGATCAAAGTGTAGTATCTGTTCTTATCAGCTTAATATCTGATACGCCCCGCATGCGGGGCCAGTATATTAATCTGATTTTTGGAAACTGATGGAGGTTAGGGACTTGCTCCACCTCCGTCGCGGGTTGGCCCGGTATTGCAGTACCGCCGGGATCGGCCCACTTTAATGTAATCAAACAAAGAAATTTTTAAAGTACTAAGAAGAACGAACCATCTTGAATTATTGTACCGTGTTTTGCTGCTTTTCAAATTTCAGTTATAACAGAAATGGACAAGGTAACTCTTTTTATTGATTGAAGTTACTTAGTGTTGCCAACCGTAGCATAATTTTGATGTTGGTAGCAGCGTAGCAGCATACTAGTCTAGTATATATAATCTGACTGAAATATGTTTTCTATAATCTGCTGGTCGAGTCAACGATTAATATGGTTACTGATTTAGTTAGTCTATTATCAATGGTTAGAAAACAGGACAAAGATAAAAGATGTAGCTCAAACGCAGAGGAACAGAATTCAACAACCTAATTCGGTCTGAGACGATAATGCAAATTATACATATAATATGAAAATGTATAATTTTATGAATAAAGTTGAAGATATAAATCAGACGACGATTAATAGTGTTCACTAATGACCTGCGTTTTACTTATGTTATGTGTGTATTTTTTCATCATTGTTTATTTCTGAGAACCAATAACGAAATTCTCATCATATAGCGAAGAGATTTTCCATCAGTCAATACAGATTGGGTATTAACTAAAAATAAATAAAATAGAAGAAGCTCTCCATATCGGATTCCATAAGTTCAAACAGCCACCAATAGTTGTACATTACTAAATGTGATTATTATTCTAACAAGCCATTTTAAGTAGAAATCTTTTGTTTTATGTTTAAATTAACCGATCGAAACAATACAAATTTACAACAATATGAAACTTAAGTAACTTTTTTTATTGATACTGAGTTAACTTATCAATATCAACAGTGACTCATCTAATGAGTTAACTCACTGAGGTAGTGAGTTGACTAGAAATATACAAAAGAGTGCATTACGTTGGGTTAACTCAGAGCCAGCCAGATGTAAACTTTGAAACACAGAAACACTAAGCAGAATCCAGAACTACGACCAAAGTCTACAAATTACATATTATTATGTTTAAATAAATTAATTTGACAATTAACTGCAAAATTCAAGTTCAATTAGCAAAACAGTCTATACTTTCATGTATAAATGCATATAGTTTTTATGAGAAATATGGATTTAATTAACCAATAAATTAGGAGGAGGAAAAATCCACCCCTAAATTGTTAATAAAATCCGAAAGTATTTTTCACCAATTAAAATCCTGAATCCGTATATTAATTAAATATAATAATACAAAAACTATATATTCTCATTACAGTGCATTTGAATCTTTATAATATATTTTCCCTCAACAGATGGCGCTATACCACATCTCACTATTAAAATGTTATTAACCCCTAACTTATACCAGACGTAAAGATTTATCAGGTATCGCTTCTCGGCCTCTGGCTAAGATCAAAGTGTAGTATCTGTTCTTATCAGCTTAATATCTGATACGCCCCGCATGCGGGGCCAGTATATTAATCTGATTTTTGGAAACTGATGGAGGTTAGGGGCTTGCTCCACCTCCACCGCGGGTTGGCCCGGTATTGCAGTACCACCGGGATCGGCCCACTTTTAAACAAAGAAACAATAATTATTGAAATCTTTTGTACGAAGATGAAGCCCGTACTTAAACCATCCATGTAGCTTTTAGCTTAAAGCTTACTGCAAATGGACAAAGTATTCAAAACTATTTCTACTAATACATACTCAGATAACTTATTATAAACACTGACTCTTGTAATTGAGTTAATTCATTGAATTAGTGAGTTGACTAGAAAAATAGAAAAGAGCACGTTACGTTGGGCTATCAACTCGGTATCAACCAGATGTGAGCTTTGAATTGGTTACCCAAGAACAATAATTCATATCTAAAATGAAAATTCAACCATTAAAAAAAATGGGCTAGCTCCACTGACTCTTAACCAGTGTTTATTTACAATTGTAACCATATGCATAAGTCTATTACGTTGTTACCTTACACGATCCACACATTATACGATTTGTCGTACTACAGGTTGTACAACACGAAATTGATTCGACCGTTGGAACAACGGTTGGATAGTTAGTGGCGTTATAGTATAACCTGCAGTACGACGCGGTCGTATCGTACGACAGTACAGCATGCAGAAAATCTGTAGTACAACGCGGTAGTACATACGACCAGATTGGATAGTTTGTGTGCAAGCGCTACTTGTCGAAACCATATCGCTCGTTGCAAATATACAAAATTTATAAAAATGGGAAATAATGAGAAGTTTTGGTCAGAATTTATTGAAATATATCGTAATCATACATTTTAAATATTCCTTTTTTAAACATTCGTAAATTGCCCAGCATGTTTCTGGAATTATTTGACCAATAGATTGGGGTGATATAGCCGTACGAAATTTAAGGTCTTCATAAGAATTTCCAGTTGCCACATACCTTGTATAACAACTAATCTCTCTTCAGGGCTAATCGCGTCTCTAAACTTTGTATTTTGTTTGATGATTTTAGGGCGCACCAATTCTAATAATGAGTTATAAGAATCTTCATCCATTCGTAAGTAATTCTTGAAATCCGCTGGTTCATTGGCACTTAGTTCACGTAATAAGTTCATATGGTTGCCGTTGTTGCAACCAATTTTTGCAGCATTTTCCTCTTGTTTTTTTGGGTGGTTCTTCATCTTCAGTTAACAATACTACCACAATTGCAGCTACTGCTTCTTTTGGCAAGCTTGATGCCATCGCGAAGACGATAAAATAATAACTGCAAAACGATTTGTTATACAACACACACCAAACAGTAGTTTTAGTGGGCAAAAGTGAATCCAATGTGTCATACCAACGGTCGATTCAACTTGGTGTTGTACAACCTGTAGTACGATGAATCGTATGTGTGGCCCGTTTTACCTACTAACTAAATCTATTTCTAATTTAGTTATTTAGGTAAAAGAGTGTTTTGTGGTAAAAATATGTAATAGTGTTGATTAGGGCTTAGGGAATTACAGTGAATGAACTTCACATTAAACATACAGGCATTATTTTTATCGGTGTCAATTTTGGAAAATGTTTTCAAGAGCAAGACTTGTATTATGTTAATACAGAAACATTAAGCAGAATCCAGAACTATGGCCAAAGTCTTCAAATTACATATTATGATGCTTAAATAAATTAATTTGGTAATTAAATGAAAAATACAGGTGTTCAATTAGCAAAACAGTCTATACTGTCATTTATAAATGCATACAGCTTTTATGAGAAATATATATTTAATTAAAAAATAAATTTATTAGGAGAAAAAAACCACTTATAAACTGTCAATAAAATCTGAAAGTATTTTTCACCAATTAAAAATACTGATTCCGTATCTTAATTAAATATAATAAAACGAAAACTATACAAAGTGTTAAAAAAAGTGTTAAAATATTTCAGGAGGTATGAACCAAAATAAGCAGAAAAGTCTTAATAAACATGGGTCCGCAAAGTAACGGTTGCGAAGATATGGACGCGTGGAAAAGTTTGGTGTAAATGGTCTCTAACGGCCATGGAAAAATGAGCTGGAACCACATTTGTTGCCTCTGATTCAAAGGAAATGTCTTCCAAAAACTCATACAGTGTAAAGTTGAGGTAAGCAGCGCCTTTTAATCGGTTTGGTAAAACAACAGGACCTAGAAACCTGTCACCTACAATACCCATCCAAATGTTTAATGAAAAACGTGCCTGATGTCCAGATTCTATTAGAGCATGGCCGTTAAAGAGCATTTAGACCAAACTTTTCCATATAGATGAGTAGGAAGGGCCGGACCTGTTTTATGTCATCCAAGATCACCTGATCTGAGCCCTCTAGATTTCTTTGTTTGGGGATATTTGAAGACATTAGTGTATGGTACTCCTGTAAAGAGCCTGTAAGAGCTGCAGCTACGGATTAATCAAAAGTGTCAAGAAATCCAAACCAACGGGGGTGTTTTCGAATATCGTTGAGACAAATATGTCGTGCCTGCTTGGAAACGGACGGAGGGCAGTTTGAACATCTTCTGTAACTTTGTTTTTTATTTGTTAAAAGTTTCCTTTGTCGGTTTATTCCTAATAAAATAAAATGTTTGAAAAATTAATAGTGGTCCATATCTCCGCAACCGTTACTTTGCGGACCCATGTTTATTAAGACTTTTCTGCTTATTTTGGTTCATACTATTACCTCCTGAAATATTTTACACTCTTTCTTTAACACCTTGTATATTCTCATTACAATATACTTCAATCTTATAATATATTTTCCCTCGACAGATGGCGCTGTCTACATCTTACTATTAAAACGTTACTCACCCCTAATTTGTAACAGATTTTGAAAATTTAGAAGTATCGCTTCTCGGCCTCTGGCTAAGATCAAAGTGTAGTATCTGTTCTTATCAGCTTAATATCTGATACGCCCCGCATGCGGGGCCAGTATATTAATCTGATTTTTGGAAACTGATGGAGGTTAGGGGCTTGCTCCACCTCCGTCGCGGGTTGACCCGGTATTGCAGTACCGCCGGGATCGGCCCACTTTAAAGTAATCAAATATAGAACTTGAAATTTTTAAATATGAAGTAACCATTTCGATTTATTGTGCCGTGTTTCGTGTTTTCCTGCATTTCAAAGTTATAGCAGAGCTGGGCAAAATAACTCTTTTTATTGATCCTGAGCACAGTATAATAATCAAATAGTATACTGTGATCCTGACTAGGGATGGGCGATATTCTTTAAAGTATCGATACTGAATATCGATACGTATTGTTTAAAATATATCGATTCGAAAAAATATTGATAAAAAAGTATCGATATTTACAATATCGATACTATAGAAGCAAGTCACGTTGGCCATTTTTTCCAAATTAACTATTCTATAAAATGTAAAATACATATTAGGTATGTGTTTTCTTCAATAATAATAAAGTCCATTATTCACTAATATAATACTGAAATCATTATTCACTGCTTTCAAAGTATGTAGGGATTGGGGAATAAACTAACAAAACAAAAATTTTATGGTGTCGGCTATTAAAGCTGAACCTCCATCTGAATGCCAAATGCTACCCAATATACCAGTTGCAGCAATGTTAACATTTTTACAAATGATGGTAGAAGTTTACTATTATAGTTTTGTTTTGTTTTTTTTTTTTAATTTATCAAGTGAACGACAAATGTGAAATTGAATGTAAGGTGTATAACATTTCTTAATTTTATGTTATGTTATGCTCATATTATGAGTGCCAAATATTGAGTAGTTTTCAAAATGTTTGCTAAAATATTGTTAACAGTCATGGACATAGTATTTTACTTGCATATAATAGCTGAAATACACTCGGCTAATTGACTTTCACTCTCCTAAATTACAGCCATCATTATATGCCCGTTGAATAATGTATTATTCACTTTTAAGTTGCATTTAATAAATCTTATAAAACACATAGTCTAGTCTCTCTTCATAACATAATTAATCTATCTCTATATTTTTGTTTCAATTTACTAATAAAATAGAATTCTTTGATTGCATAGAAAACTACAAAATATGTGTCTGTAGAAAAATTTATATTTATTTTGACCAAGTCAAGATGGCGCTGTCAATATTTTGGAGAACAACTAAGCGATACAATATCTATATAAAAATATCGATACTCTGAAATACTTTTAAGTCTAGTATCGATACAAAATATCGAATATCGAAACCTCAAGTATCGATACTTCAATATATCGATACGTATCGCCCATCCCTAATCCTGACTTAACATCAATATCAACACAGAGTCTTCTAATGAATTATATCATTGAGTTAATGAGTTGAATAGAAAAATTTTAAAAAGTACGTTACGTTGGGTTAACTCAGTATCAGCCCGATGTGAGTTTTGAATTAGTTACCCCAGAACAATAATTAATTTCTAAAATGAAAATTAAAGTTCAACCATTAAAACGAAATGGGTTAGCTCCATTGACTTTTAACCAATGTTACTAGTCTATAGATCTGTTATAATTGTAACAGATCTCTCTTACCATTTGCATAAATCCATTATATTGTAACCATACCTACTAAATTTATTTCTGTCTTAGTTATTTAGGTAAAAGAGTATTCTAGTAGAAGTATGTAATAGTGTTGATTAGGTATTAGGAAATTACAATGAATGAAGTTCACATTAAATAAACAACGATTTTTTATCGGTCTCAATTTTCAAAAATGTTTTTCAGAGGAAGGCAAAGGTCAATATAGAAACACTAAATATAATCTAGAACTATGGCCAAAGTTTTCAAATTACATATTATTATGCTTAAATAAATTAATTTGGTACTTAAATGAAAAATATAGGTATTCAATTAGCAAAACAATATATACTGTCATTTATAAATGCATACAGTTTTTATGAGAAATATAGATTGAATTAAAAAAAATATATCAGGAGGAGGAAAAACCCACCCTTAAATTGTCATTAAAATCCGAAGTATTTTTCACCAATTAAATATAATGATTCCGTATTCAAAACTATATATTTATTACAATATACTTCAATCTTTATAATATATTTTGGTCTCAATAGATGGCGCTGTACTACATCTCACTATTAAAATGATACTCACCCCTAACTTGTAACAGACTTTGGGAATTCAAAAGTATCGCTTCTCGGCCTCTGGCTAAGATCAAAGTGTAGTATCTGTTCTTATCAGCTTAATATCTGATACGCCCCGCATGCGGGGCCAGTATATTAATCTGATTTTTGGAAACTGATGGAGGTTAGGGGCTTGCTCCACCTCCATCGCGGGTTGGCCCGGTATTGCAGTACCATCGGGATCCGGCCCACTTTTAAACAAAGAAGCATAGTATTTATTCACATCACTTGTATGAAGATGAAGCGCGTACGTAACCCATACATGTAGCTTACTGTAGATGTTGACTTTGACTTGACCAGCCATTAATTTTTGGTGTCTTTGGTGGTATCAATAAACAACTTTTTACTTTTTGGAATATTGAGAGAGAACAAGAGTTCAAGCTTTATCATTAATGCCATTAGTTATTAATTAGATAAGGGAATTAACAAGACTTTAATCCACGAAATTTCGAAAGGATTAAACGCTGGTTAATTTCCCGAATACAATTCAACGTTTTATCCACGACCGCGGCCAATACCGGTCAATTAGGAGAGTGAAAGCCGTGTAAGAGCAGGTGAAAAATTATGGTTTGAAAAACGTCATATTTGATAAATTTATTTTAATCAAGAATATTGATTGCCATGTTAATACTAGAAAATCTAGGTCCTACCTGGCGAAGTTTTTGGCTCCTCCAGCCCTTCAGAAATTCCTTATCCAGTGAATTTAAATAATCCCGGTCAAAATGACAAGATCGTTCTTGATATCAATATTAATGATAATAATAATAATAATTCTAAATAAAATGCTATAAAATCGAAGCGTGGTATTATGAATTCTAATCCACTAGTGTGTTAGAAGGCCTTTAATCCACGTGGACAGAACTATTAACGTATAGTTTGGACAGATAAGTCGTTTGGATACATATTTCTAAGCGATGTGATTAGTTAGGTAAATTACTGGGAAAATCAATGTTGGCAAATAGTGTTCATACATTAGTTTAGGATTACAGTAGGTAATAATAAGGTTAATTCTTATTATTAATCACACACAAGCGGTATTTGTAACCATTTCAGTGATTCACTAGTTTATTTACTTGTTCGATGTTTTTATCTATATTATGTTATTGTTGTAAATAAACTTATATTATATTATTATTATTATTACGAGACTGAGAGGACACAGATCTTAAAATTGAATTACATTGTGTGTATAATTTTGGTAACATAAATTGGGAATTGTTAAGTTTGCCTGAAATATTTTTTATTTTTGATTTTTAAACATGAACTAACAAACAATCTTTCACCTTATGTAACGCAGGTATTCAATTTTCCAGTATTCTGCATGAATGCTGGAAGATTTGAAGATTTTAGACACTAACTAGAGCAAGTTAGGAGGAATCACGTTTCCAGAAGTGCAAGAACGTTATTAAAAGCTGTCTGCAATAGCTTCATATTTTTGGCATTGGCGCATTCGCCAAAAGTGCATTAACTATTCATTTTGTCTGATACTGCTCTAGCGTAGATCTACAACTCAGGAAAGAATGAAAAGATTTATTTCTTATTTCTAGACAAAATACTTGTAAAGATCTCTTTAATAGGATAAAACATATATGTATCCATCATCTTATGAGCATAAGTATCTTTTTTCTTTTCTGTTGGTTTCATATATGAGATCTTGATTTCATGAGATACGGTCGCTCAATTTGTTCTTACTTGCATTATTACTATTTTATTATGTTTAATATAACCAAATGTATACCAACTTTTATATAATCTATATCGACGATCGTATTTTAGTAGCGATAACTATATAGATAATTCTGAAAAATTTGTGAAATAAGCACAAATTATTTCCAATGTTATTAAAAAGGAAAAAATGATCTTATGATGTGGGTTAATCGTTCTAAGTTTGTGGTTAGTATCTCTACAGCGTAACATGAAGCTCCAAGTCTCGGATTATAGCACGCTGATTACCTTTGGCGCGCTTATCCCCGATTGGTCAGAGCTCAGCCTCTGGAATGCAGTACCACTATTTTTTATATCTCAGTAATTTTTATTCATCGTATATTACGTCGAAATATATCCAGCACCCAGCCATTTTATCGGCTTAAATCATGAAGATGGGGAGCTACGGCGATATCTTTTAATTGGCGACTTCCAAATACTAAATTAATTAATAAAACAAAAAAAAATGGTGCATCCAACGTGTATACGTACACGCGAGCAGACTTGCAGCGAGGCTATTCTGATTTTCTCCCCACGGAATGCCGCGTTAGCTGAGGAATGTAACCTCTAAACAGGTATCAAACACACCTGAGTTTAGTACACTCCCCAGCATCAAATTACTACGCTGGGAGCACGTTTTTAAGGCTCAGGCATCCAATAAATTTGGTATTCGGAGTGTACCTTTCAATCGCACAGCAGTCGAGTGTACGCTGTTGGAAGTTCCAGTCAAAATGATCTGCGAGACTTGCCTGGTCGGCTGCATTCCAATGATATTTTGCTTCAGAATGTACCTGACCGCTTCAGAGTTAAAATAGGGAATTTAGTTGAAGAGTACCTTTGCCGGCTGACGGAAGATACTTCTTTTAGTTTTCAAAACACGTGGAGGTTGTGCCCTTAGTGCCGAGTGTGGTGTGCAGTGTTTTTGTTTTGCATTGTTAAAGTGAACGGCTCTTGGATTTTTTATATATTATGGGCACGGAACTTGGCGGCACTCTGGATATTTATTTAAACACATGGTAGGTCATTTAAAATTTTTGCGCATACACTAGCTGTATCAGTATTTTTGACCGATGTAGGTGCCTTCTTAATATTTCCGTTCTGGCGTTGAGGAATTCCTTTTCAATGATACCATCATGAATAAATTAAGACCGTGTTGTCTATAATTTTGTTTAATTAAACTTGTTTTCTAGGAAACTCGTCTTTCAAATCATTTCATTGCGCCTTTGGGCTTAAATTCTTCACGATGCTAGGCAATTATTTTAGTGAGTCAACTATTGGCAATAGGCAGCAATTGTTGTACCAGCAAAATATTGGACACATTGTTCAAAACTCTGGGTTCAAACTTTTAATACTTCTTATTTATAATTTTATCACATATTTAAGCTCCGTAGTGCTTATGTTTGAAGAAGAAACGTTACGCAATTAGTCTATTGAAAAAAAAAGATTACAAAAAATTTAATGGAATAATTTTATTTATTGTTGGTTGGTTGGTTAACCACAAAATAATGTTGGCAATTAAAATAATTAGATACAGCAGATAAATATGTGAAAAAATATCTCGAGTTTTGGGCACTCGTGCGTCTTGGCAATATAGAGGAGTTTGAAGAGATGATAAAATAGAGCAATGTAGATGCATTTCTATATATTTAATTTAAATATTTCAGGAAAAATTGCAGTGGCATAGATTTGTTACTAGAATGGATATATTACATGTGTAAGTTTATTTGCTTTATCCATTGATAACATTAGACATCAGTTACGTGCAATGCTGAAACCTATGTCAAACATTTTGAGGTAAATTGGTAATGTATTTAGTATCTGAATAAACTTGAATTTGACTAATTTTCATATATTGTTGTGATTCATTTATATTCTAGGTTTGAAATATTAAAAAGTTAAATATATTTCGTTAGAATCATTGTTTAAAATTAAAATATTTTCATTATTTCTGCTTTTTATAATAGAAAAAGAATTATGAATTGAAAATATTTTTTGCAATACTGGATGAAAATGATTTGAGTCATTATTGCATCTTTCCTATTTACATGTGATATTAAAAAAGTAAAATACACATAATTTTTAAGATTCACCAAGACATCACTTTGCATTTATAACAATTTTAGTTGAGGTACCTACTCAAATGTCATATATGTGTGTTTTTAAGAATACAAAATGGCAAATTCCAGATGCAATTTAAGTGCTATCTTCTACTTATCATTGTTGGACTGAATTGATAAACTGAGTTTTCTCTATGCTGATGTCATACATACCTAAACGTATTAGGGTTATTGATATAATAAAAATTATTTTGCACAACTCTGTCTCGTTAATGAGTATACATACCAAGAGATTTAATTGAAATGTACCTACATACCCACTATATGTGTTTAACCTTGAAATAACTAAGCATTTGGTTACACCGCGCCGATGTATGATGTACATGTACTTGCTAAAATTTAATATCGTTTTACATAGATATTCTACAAGCTAAAACGTACTTCAGCTTTGATGTCACTATAGAAAGTAAGCGCAAACTAATTGGCCCGAATAAACAGAACATTATTTATTGTAACTTTAATTATATATACAGGGTGTCTTGCAAGTCGTTACAATAATTTTAGGAAGTGATAGAATACTTGATTTTGAGTCGACTGAAACAAACATATCTAAATACCAAGTGTTACAATATTTCTGATAACATACTAGATAACATTGAAAATACCTAGATATATTTACGGAAAACAAAATTATGTTCTTTATTTTGCTAAACTATCGTAACATAACCTTCAACCACATATGTATTACCCTTGACTATATATTCAGGGATATTACTAATACAGTAATTTTCGGACGGATTTTCAATAGAAACGTATCTAGCGTTACTGCCATCTCATTAGAAAATTTTAAATTCAATAAAATAAAGGTGGAGCAAAACTTCAGCCACTATTACATGTTGTGACATTGTTTTTTATTCTTACGTATTTCTCAAAACTGTTGCTCTCTGAACGTACAATAGTGAATAAGTAAGTGTATAAAATAATATACATGGCATTTTCAAAAGAAGTAGCACAAATGGTACCGGCGAATCTAGATCTATAAAGAACGCGTTTGCATAAAAATGACCCTAGTAAAATGTTCACCCCTTAGGAGATACAGTCCTTCAAAGTTTCCCAAAAAATATGGAATAACGGCTGTAATTTGGAAAACAAAAAAGGTATAATAGTAAAATTTTACACAAAATTGATTGAAATAAGCAGCCTCTAAGTTTACTTATTTATTTGACAAAAATTGAGATTTCAAAAATACGTATTAGATAGCCTGGTTTATTTTAAAACTTTTACATCTCTTACTTTGTTGCTTCAAAACTAGGCGGCTATTAATAAAAAAATAAAATTCATATCATTCGCGTTACAATTCACACGATTGCAACTGAGAAATATTTAAGTAGGCGGTTATCATGCTAATTTTTGACATTAGATCTTTTGTGACATTTCTTCTTGCTGCGGCACAGTATTTTCGATATTCAAAAAATATTCGCAGCCGTCAACATATTCATCACTAGGAAAATTATTTACACATTCTTTCAAAGTTACTGTAAAAGGGGTAAATTTTTGAAGTATTGTTAAAAACTTGCACGTACATTAGTAGAAAATTTGTGTAAAATTTGACTATACCTTTATTAGTTTTCAAATTACAGCTGCAATTCCATTTTCTTTTTGGAAATTTTGGATGACTGTTTCTCTTAAGGGTGCCGTATTCTTGAAATAGTGTTTTCTACAAACATAAATAATTTTAGACATTTAAGAACTGAATAATATAGAGTTTAGCAAATAACAAGAATGTTATCTCATGCCACCTGCGAATATTCGAAGTTACCGACGTAAAATCAATATATAACGTCAGAAAGCGCTGTATCCATCAAATTTTTAGGTATTGAAATCTTTCAAAATACGTATTTCTTTCAATTCAACTATAGATGTAAACATTTTTATAACATAAACTTACATAGTTCTACATATAAGATTGTTCACTTTTGTTTATAAGTATGTGAAAATAATTATTAAAATGTGGGGTTAGAATAGCAAAATAGTGTGTGTCATACAAATACATTTTAAAAGTTATTATACTATTTGTGGAGACTTTAAATAGTAAAAGTGAATAAACAAAACATCAGTAATTTTATTTTTTATGTTACTGTTGCTCTATGTATTTTTTTTGTACCTACAAAACAACACAAATTTGATCATTTTATGGCGAGAAATACGGCGACCTTAAAGGGTGAACATTTTTAGGTCATTTTTATGCAAATGTGTTCTTCTTGCCTGTAGATTCACCGGTACCATTTGGGCTACTTCTTTTGAAAACAACCTATAGGTACACACTGATAAGTAGGAACCCATGCAGCTAAAATCCGAATACGTCAATGTAATTTTTAAAATAAGCTAATTTAAATTTGATATGCATTTAGCAAAACATTTAGCTAATAATGGGTAATTATAAAATTTAGCAACCAAACCTGTTAAACTGCGATGTAAAAAATGACATTCGCAGTATAGACTGTTGATGAGTCACGGCTCTTCTTTGAATTACATATTCACATTAACGTGATATGACCATTAGTATTTTTTTTTCAAATCGTCTTTTCCGTATACGCCAAATCAAGTATAGTAGTGATTACTTAACCGCATATATTTATTATATTTGATAATGAATAATATATTGCTATAAAAGTTCCATCGAATTGAATCAACGACTTGCTTGCCACCCAATTAATTTAAATTTTTAATGAAATTAGTTAAGAATCAATTTAATCAAGAGAGTCAGTGGCGTATTTAGAATGTCTTCTTGGGAGAAATGCCGCCCCTTCTTCAGTTTCACAACCCCCAAAAAAAAGGTGGCAACTAAGCCTAACTTTTTTTTAATTCTTTTCCTAAATACGCCACTGAAGAAGTTGCAACTATTAGTTTATCGTATGTATCAGGAGGGAGCTCATTAATTATTATAAAAAAATTAAATACCTAAAGCGATTTCGGAATGTAATGGCTGGTAATAATTTTGTATTTAAAGACTTTATTATATATTTTTATGATCACTTTTTAATCTCCCCGTAGCTAAAGTTATGTAATATTATTATCGCTTTATAAAAAATGTGTGTACTCTGCACATCCAGTTTCTATAATACAGGGTTAACTATGATTTAGTACAAAAATTGTAACCAGGGAGGTCTAAAAGACAATAAAAAATGTATTTCGGAATTCTAGATGGATGCTTAAAATATGGGGCAAAACCCTCTTTTCCTTCGGAAAGTCGGCGCCTATGACAATCAGTCGTTTTTTCAACTGGATGCGCTGAACAGCTAGACCGATTTTATATGTAGCCTGAATAAACTCGCGTATATTCTGAGTGGTATCTTTATTTTTAAAATCTCAAAAGGGCCTAATACATTTAACATTCATATTTCAAAATTACGGATAAAGTAAATATTTGATACAAATATAGCACGTGTCTCAGTCAACTAACAATTTAGTAGGCGACATTGTTAGCTGTATATATTCAACTCTTGATGAACTACCTTTACAAAAAAAACTGGTGGGTGTGGAGACGTCTGTCTAGGCATAAGGAGCGGCCAAACAAAGAAATATTTATTCATTTTCACAAAACGTAGTGACATTGTTCTTGCCTAATTTACTCGTATTAGAATAAATGTTACTATTTCTAATTTGAATACTCTGGTGGAACAATAAATACTTACGTAATATTATACACCTTTACCCACCACAATAAAATGCAAGCATGTAGCTATAGACTGTATGTAATAGTACTATATATCTGCGATAGTGTTATAGGAAAAGGTACCTAATGTCAATGTTGAATGGTTCCGTATTGAAAAAGTCATTGTCGGGGTCAGTGTGCACCGCACATCTATACTTAGTTTAAGTCGTAATTTTCTTAAAACCTAAGAAAAAAAGAAAATATAATTTATAAAAAAATATGAAATTTGAATTTTAATAGAACAGCAAAAATAAACAAAAATTATTTAAATCGCCAAAATAATATATCTCACCTGCACTCGATTTGTATGTGAAGATACATATGAAGGAACGGCCAGTTCAATTGTCGGTTATCTACAGCATACTAATGAGGGCCAACAAGCCCAAAACCGGTCTATGTCTGGTGCGGTGGCCGACAAGGATTCTTGGCTATTCACACAGTGGCCGTAGGTGTAATTCAATGCCGGTCGGGGCATTAGCTCGCGAAGTAGTTGTCTCCTGCAGTATCATTTATAGATTGAATATATTTCAGTTTTTAGTTAACCGTATTTATTGCACTATACTTCGACTATCACTTTGTTTCAGTAAATATCATTGAAATATATCAAAAGGTACCTACCTACCCACATTGAAAATATTTTTTTTGTGATTTTAATTGCAAAATATTGGGTAATAATAGGTTTGTTTTTGCAGCAGTTCGAAACGATTTGAAACTATCAGAAATGCCCATCCAACTATGTATTGCTTTAAATTCAATGGTAACGGGTTCTCAACTTAACTGGTCGAATATTTTTGACAGTTTCAAACCGTTTCCAACTTCTGCAAAAGCAAACTTAATATATTTACCCCTTTTTTTATAAGTAATATCACAAAAATCTTGTAGATTACAATTTTATTGTAAGGATGGCTTTAATTGCTAAATTTCTATATTTGTATAATACTTACTTACTTAAATTAGCAGTATAAATTTTATGTTAAGTATTCTAACATTTGCATATTTCCATCTTAAATAAAAAATAGATAATGTTGCACAGACATATTTTTAATTTTCAATAAAATATTAGATGATATTTATATTTGAAAATATCTAAAAAGTATAATATTATATATTATAAAAAATAAAAACTAGTTATTTAAACAGACATATAAAAACTTCTATAATATCTTTTATCTTTGTCATTTCAGTTTATAACTTTTTAGTGCACTGGACAGATATTTTAATAACAAATTTGCCAAAATTATAGAACACAGCACGCACGCTCAGCATATTCAAGATTAAAAACAAAGTAAAACGTAAAATGGTCATTTGAAAAGCTTCTTTGAAATTTTAGCACTGAAGAACTTCCTCCTTCTCAAAGTATAAACAACACTGTTCTTCTATAACCATGAAAATGACTAGACGAGGTATACCTAGCGCATCCAGCACATGATAGATAATTGCTCTAACGTCTGTTGGATAACTTTTACATAATGTTTGGTAAATCTACACATAAATCACATTTTCTATTGTAATTTCAGGTTTCTATTGACAATTTACAAATATTCAGTGTTTTTGCATTGACATTGTAAAAATATTATCATTATTTATAAAAAGAATGCATTACAGAAAACCGAGAAACAAAAAAAAGTAATAAAAATGCAAAAAAATCGTTTTTATTATTTTTAAGTAATTTTTGTATTTGTGATAATACACCATTTTTGGTAAACTTTTAATAATTTCACATACCATTTTTTTCAGTGTAACATATATGCATGTTTTTGCAATAATGACACCCCTTCAAAACAATTTTTGAAATTATGGAAGTTCCGAGTAAAAATTTAAATAAATCTCTGTTGGTGAGTGAAACAACTAAGAACTAGTGTTAAAAGTTGAAAGTAGATTCCATTACAAATACGTCAAAGTTCAAAAGAAAATCGCAAAATTTATTTTAATAATTTTTAGTAATAATAACACTAATAACGTCTATTGATTCAGTTTTAGGTACATGTGTTTCATAAATATACATATATATATATATATATATATATATATATATATATATATATATATATATATATATATATACAGGGTGAATCTTAAATAAGTACAAATATTTTAACTGCTGGTGTAGTTCGTCATTTAAATCAGTCTAGTGAAAGCCATTTTTAAAAATTTCTAATATTTACGGAGATATTAATTTTTTTTTAAAATACCCACATTTTGAGGACCGCTGGCTGATTTTTCATCCAACAACGTAATGAAACATATGATTTGTTGCGAGGTTGCCATATCTCCTCCAATATAAATATTACGTTTCCTTTAACGTAATAGTTCTATTTTAAAAATACTTGTTTTAAGCATAAGTACAGTAAAATTGGGTATGTAGTATGATACGCAGCAATATTAACATAAATTTTAACATCTGAACTAACCTTACTATACTTCAACGATTAAAAATGAATTTCCGCAAGTTCAATACTACCGTAAAATATTTAGGAAGATATTACGTGATATTACTATGTCCAATGTTCAAAAATTATACATAAACGTGCACACAAGCTTACCTGTTTGTTAAAAAATTAACTATTTAATCAGTAATCCACATTTCACAAGTTAAATGTCATTGTACACTGTTAGAAAGGGACACAAAACACAATTTCCTTAAGTTATTTTATGAAGAATAACGAAAAACTATGCACGCGTTTTTTATTTAAAATGGAAAAAATGTCAACTTTTACCAAATTTTATTGCTATTTTCATGCATTATGTGGGGTTAACAAGTTTGACTTGGGCTTCCGATAATCTGTCATGACAGTCAATGACAGTTTGATAATAAAAAATAATATAAAATGTTACACTTGACAAAATTCGCTAAATGTTGAGATTTTTTCTTCCTTGAAGCAAAGACATTTGTGTGTTTTGGTAACACCGTGAACCACACGTTCAGTCTGCAGCACTATGACTCATAAAAGTATGAAGGGTCGGTCTAGGCCAGCGGTCCTCAACAAGTTTTCTACTGAAAAATTACGAAATTTATTTAAAATTTAACTTTTTTATTTCTGATTTTTTTGTAAAAAAACTATTAATTATGTGTTCTACACACAAAACTATACTGCTGGTTAAAATATTTGTACTTATTTAAGATTCACCCTGTATATATATATATATATATATATATATATATATATATATATATATATATATATATATATTATTGTAATTTCACCTATTTATTAACAATTTACAAAAAAAAGTAGATAGTAAAAAAAAAATACGTTTTTATTATTTTTTAAATAATCTTGATAATACGCCATTTTTTTAATGGCAAAATTACAATACATTCACATAATTTTTTTTACAGTGTACTATTTAACAACATAAAAAACTGTTATCATTGGCCTTCCTATTAGGTATATAAACTAGTTACCATTATCTGCATCCATTATTAAATGCATCAACAATAATTATAAAACACACTAAAAATTCCTAGTCATAAATAATATATAAAATTGTAATTACAAAAAGATAGTTAATTATTTTATTAATTACACATGTTCTGTTCATTTAAAAATTCCAAGAAAAAATTCCTTTAATAAAAATACCAGAGTTATCCATGTTAAACGAGACAGTCTATAACAGCAGTATAAATTAACATTTGTTTGGTTTAATGGGATTTTAATAATATTGGATTAGGTACCTGGAAAGCAATAAAAATATTTTTAAACATCCCTAGGGAAAATGAGAAGTAGTAACTTAAAATCGAGCTTAAAATAGAACATTTTCATGTATGGTAAACATCACACGCAATTTCTTAAATTTTAGTACTGTTTATATTACTACTGTTATTATTTTTACTATTATGTTATTGACATTATTATGACTGGTATTATGCTATCTTCATAACACACATTTAAGCAATCCCACGCAGTTAAATTTAATAGCTAACCGAGTTAAGAAAGGAAGGATAATTTTAAACTTGTGTACTAATATTTTTTAGGTAAAATTTTCATGTCTTAAATTTTCTAAGGTGTATCATGATAATAATTATGGTACTTAATAATTATTATAAGTGTTAGTGGTGGTATGGTCATCATTATACTCGAAAATGGCGGTAATATTACGGAATAAAAAAATAGATTAAGACGATTTGTCTCTAAAACGCATTATTATTTTGATCGTTAGATGAAAAATGAAAAAAAAGCATTTGTACAAGGTGTCCAGTAAAGAATAGTCTAAATCTTTGGGCCAAAGTCTATTTTGGCCCAATTTGCTTCAGTATAAAAATTCAAGATTCCGACTTACAGGGTGTCAACATTAAATTTTGTCTTTTATTAATATTTCAAAAAGTTTTAAAGATATTTGCCGCAAAATTGGCACGTTCTTTTTTAAATGCAAACATTATTTTATCCGAAATTATATTCTATCTTCTAGTGGTGCGTGTGTCTGAAATATTAGCAAAAGACCAAATTTAATTTTGAATTTTGACATCCAGTAAGTCGGCAACATTGAACTTTTGAATTTCGGTAAGAAAATTGCTATATTTTGACCTGAAGAATACAGCCCTAAAATTTGAACCATTCTTTACTGGACACCCTGTATATTGCGACTATAAGACTAAATTTTGGTGAATCAAAAACATGTTGAAGGAGACTGCTCTGCTTATTATATTAGAACAGTTAAAAAATCCAAGTTTGGGGCCTCCCAAGCAGGTGGGCTATAGGGTAAAAAATACCTTAACCTTTTTCTTTGTTAGTATTTCAATTATGATTCAATATCGTGATAGATACGTTCAACCTCGCGTTCAGCTAAAGACTACGTCCTCGTGGCGGCAAAATTTAAACTATATCCAAAAGAGTCGTTGGTGTCAAATGTTTGCAATATAATTCACTAGGATTGTATACTGCTTCTTCAGTTCGTTTTTATGAAAGCGATATTTTATAGTTTTCGATTGTACACTAAAATAAATCGGGTCATCAGGTTTCAAATTATTAGTTAGAAAGAAAGAAATTAATTTCGTAAAGGGTTAAAAATCGAACAGATATGTGTCGACAGTGGTATTACTGTTAACACAATAATTATATTTATACGTACAAAATTAACTAACTACCATTACAAATTCTAACTTTAGGAGTAACCGTATACTTCAAAAAGGCCAAGATTCAAACATACCCTAGGGGCCAAAATATGATGGCCTATATCAAATCACCTTAAACCAAAATTAGTTTCCGAGATATAGAATGTTGAACTTTTTTAGTTTTTTTTCTCAATAACTTTTTTATAAATTGTAGTAAATACATAAAACTTGATAATGGTGACTTTACTGGCATGAAATATTGAAATATAGCATCGAATTTGCTGTCGATCGTAGAGGGCGCCACTACAGCGCTATACATAAATCGTCATAAATTTGTTGTGCATTAGTATATTGATTATTTAATGAATAAATCTTAAACAACCGTTTTTAGATAGGATTTTAAGGTTTCATTTAATATTTTATTCAATTAAGTGCTATCACGATTTGGGCTAAGGTAAATTGGACTAGATCGTCATATCTTAACTCTAGGAATATGTGGTAGCATTTTACCCAGATCTTTTAGACACTCTGTACTGGATGTACAAGCACAAAAATGTTATGACTATTTTAATTCATGTGAAGTACTGTAGGTGGCGTCTTCTACAATTGACAGCAAACCTGCGGACATATTTCAATTTCCCGTGCCCGAAAATTATTTTGTACCAAGTTTGATGTATTTACTACAATATATATGAAAGTATTGGAAAACAAAAATAAAATTGCAATTTCAACATTTTGTATCTCGGAAACTATAAAATTTTGGATTATAGTAACTTGATTTAATAATAGATCATGATATTTTGGCCCTCGCAATATGCGGTAGTATGTTTTTCCAATCTTTTACAGACACCCTATATACGTATGTGAGTTATCGAAAAAAATTCAAAAACATTTCGATGTATTTACAAAAAAGAATTTTGCTAAGGTTTCTCAAAATTGTGACATTCTTGTGATCTTTTAAGGCATAATTCCGTTCTGCATTGAGGTTTCCTTAAGTTAATAAGTTATAAACAATGGCCTACATGATGTTCGCCTAGAATATCGATCAATCTGTCGAACTACATTTTTTTGGGCAACGAAGACAGAGGTAGCAGATGCGGCATTTCCCCAGCAAACTACACCGTGTAGTAATGTGGAAACACTAATTAGAGACCAGAGTTGTATAAAGATATAAGAAAAGGAATTGATGTTTTTACAAATGCTAGTTATGTGTACATTCTAGGAGAGCTTTGGTTCAAGTTGTAAACCAAAACATTTGCTTTCATTTACAAGTGGTGCAGATTTACCACCATTAAATCTAATAAGAGGACAAGTATACTGAGTCTTATTTCTTGCAATAAAGTACATTAATTGAGAATTGTTAAAATTTAGATTTAGTAGACTTGTATTGGTCTATTTAGATATGTTTTGAAATGGATTCTCTATACAGCTATTGCTTTCTTACATCTAAATATAAAGTTATCAGCATATAATACAGGTAAAGTGTTATTCTCGGCAATTTTTGGTAAGTCATTAGCCCTTATTACAAATAAAATAGGGCTCAACAAACTGCCTTGCGGTACATCATGATTATTAGATAAAAAAATGTGATTATTATTGCTAAGAGCAACGCATTGAATTCTATAGCGCACACATGATTCTATCCAGTTAAGGGCAATGCCCCTCACTCAAATTTCTCAAGTTTTTTAAATAAAATGAAATGATCGACAGTATCAAATGCTGAAGAGAAATAAAAAAACATTCCATACGTATCACATTTACCATCCAATGACTTCTTTATATATTTGACACATTCGTATAGAGCAGATTTGGTATTTTTATTTTTTACAAAACCATGCTCAAATATATTTACCTAAGAATTAATTCATCTGGTTGTAAAATGCTCTCTCAAAAATGTTGGCAAACTGATTTTGAACAGCAATTGGTCAATAGTTTGATTATAACTATTGCAAATAGCCTTATATCTTCTATGCCTATGTAGGATCGATGTGATATATAATTTCTTATTCATCTTCAAACTAATGTATCTGTGTTAGCCTCCTCTATTAAAATCAGTAAAGTAGCTTGAAGAAAAGAGTACTAGCACAGTATCAGTAGAAACAGTCGGGCCGAAATAATAAGTCGCGCATAGCAGCTCGCGCATCCATTTCAAGCTGCAGAGACCTCAGTTTACATCCAACTCTGGGAGTGCGAACATCGGTTATACAGAGCGAGTCGCTGCGCAGCAGTTAGATGTTTAAATATATCATCCATAAATAGTAATTTAAGTTTCTTTAAATTTCCTATATAAAGACATAAATAAGTAATAAGTAATCTAAAATATACTGTACAAACCATAAATGATATTTTACTGCTATTGCCTTACCTATTAAAAGTATAACATTGGAATATAAACATTCTCTCATTAAAGTGAAGTTTAAAATATACATATTTATATTTTTCACAAATACAAATTTTTATTTTAGAGCAAAGTTCTGTGCAGAGGCTTCTAATAGAGAAGATTTATTAGAAAAGCTGCTCAGGATTAGTAATAGTTCATTCAAACTATGTCAAATACATTTTTTAAATAATATGTTTTCTAACGATTCGCGCAACAGATTACGCAAAGAGGCCGTTCCAACGTTTTCTGCACAAGACGGCTCATCTTCAAATTATGTAGATAATCTTATTTTTTGTAGTCACTATAATGAGAGTGTCTCAAAACAAAATAATAAAAAATATTTTTTTTCTAAATTTACATTTTACTGCACTTTTATCTCCAATTTAACAAATTTCAAAGTTAAGTAAACATAATTTTTCTATTCTGAAAAATACTTATCTTCTGGTTTACGTATATCATTTAAGATAAAAAAAATCATAATAAATTATTTGTCCACTAAACTTCAAACGTCCAATTTTAAATTTAAAAAACTCCCAAACAAATGTAATTATCATTAATAACAAAAAAAGTAAGTAAATAAATAAAAATGTTTTGTAGTGCAATAATATATATTTTAAACTCTTTTTCTAAAGAGTCCAAAGAAGTATATCGAAGTTTCACACTGTATGTTAGTAGCAGTAAATGATAGTATATAATACATGTTGAATTACCCATTTATAACTGTATAATGAATTATTACATAATGTGGATAGATATAACGTAAACTTTCATGTAGAATAACTACTCTTTCACGCGCAAATAAAAAATTCTTATTCCGGCCCTGATCACCGATTCTGTAAATTCTATCGGATGCGCTATCGCACTCTCATTTCGAGGTCACCGCAGAAAACTGAAAGCAGTTCAAAGTGCCGACAACGGAGTGAAACTGCTGGTCTACCTATGCTGTGGTACTAGTGTACTCCACACTTAATCTACCGGTGTAAACCGGCCTTAGGAGCAACATCTTCCCTGTCCCCTCCTTCTGCTGGCCTTGCTCCGGTCCTGGCACTAATGATGCAATGCAATCTGATGCAGACTGCTACCTTTTCTCATAAATAATTATTCGAAGCTGAGAAGCATTCTGTAATTATTGGCTAATTTATATGTCTCGTTTGATTAATATTTGTAGACATTATAATTACAGATAGTTTCTAACGAAATATGCGATACCATTTAAAATACCTGTTCCGATGAACAGAAGCAGGAATAATTAATTGATTGACATCAAAAAAGGTATAAGTGGAGGACACAACTTTGTTCGGTGGAAGCAGGCACTGGGAAATTATACCTGCAACCTGAGACGTTTGTGGCCGGTCAGCAATGATTTACGTCGCTTTATAGGTATTTGTCTCTCGAGAAATATTACCATATTTCAATTTCAATTAAAGTGGTAGGTAGTTTTCTAATTTCTAATGATCTGTTAGGTTCTGATCTTAATTTATAATTTCATGTACGTCAGTCTCTTATTTGAAGAGGAAGATCTACAGGGTCTCTTCAAAATGTGACAAAATCAGGGACTGATATAAAATAATTCGATTTCTATGAAACATAGAACATGATCTTTTGCTTTTGAGATGGAAACTCTCAAAAATTATTTTTTTAAAAACAAATAGGTGACTATATCTTTCTCAAACAACTTGTATGGAAAGCACAAACAAGGTTAAGAAATAAATGAATTAATTAATTTTCATAGTTTTCGACTATCATGTCGCTAGTCACGTTCCATTCCAATCACATCTTATAATTTAACTTTTTAGAAATTAGGTTAGGGTATGTTAGGTTTATAGGGCAATCCAACGAACTGTCAAATCACTTTAAAAATGGAGGCTATAGGACAAACAACTCGACATATGACAAGCAGAAATTTGTGCTTTTGTGTAGAACTGTGTGTTTAGCTCATTATATTTTATACCTATTTCGGAATACCAAGGATAATTTAGACTATCATAATGGTTTTGTTTTGTTGTATTATGAATTGTTGGCGAGAAGATCAAGTTAGATTTTTTAGGATTCCTGCTGCATTGAATTATAGACAGAACTGATCTCAATGAACTCTCATATAAGACGGCAAAAGTGGCTTAGTGCAATAAAACAGCAAGACCTAACTCAAGAAAAAATTAAATACAGTGTACAAGTTTTAAATATATTATTTATAAATAGGTACCTAAGTCCTTTTTTTCTCTCCAACTAGTAGCATAATTACACCCCCGCCAGCCCTAGCAATTCAGGGTCCTGGAGAATACTATATATAATATTAATAAAAAAATATATTGATAACAATATTGGCAGTTATATATAATTAATTAGTAAACTATTACAGGGTACGTAATTTGATTTTAACATTTATTTATGCATAAATATATGGCAGAATTTATTTTCAGTTAAAGAAAAATTCTGAGTACTCTGTCACCTGAATTGGATAATATCGAAGATATGGAAGATTTATGTAAACTATGGCACCATAGAAGTAAATTACATTAACTAAAAACTTCAAATTGCAAAAATTTTGCTATTTTAAAATTATGCTTTAATAAATCATATTGAAGTTTTATTCCCCATGGTTTCAGAAGTATTTCAATGTTTTAAAAATAGAAATAAAAGATGCACTGACATTCTTCCATTAAATATTTTAATGATGATTATGGAGGCTGCACTGATAATCTGTGACTAACATTAGATTAAGAACTGAGCTTTTTGTGCACGAAAATGGATGTACTTGTGCATGATTTGTAGAATATTTGTGTATTTTATTTGGTTTTGTATTGAATTTTGGTTTACGTCCAAAAACAGTTAAGCATTTTATTTAAATTATTATATTTTTTAAATTACATATGGGCTAACCTACAAATAAAATAGTTGTGTGCATATTGAAGTGGTTACAATTTTATTATACATCTGTTATTGTCAAGATCTAATATGGCACACTTAATAAATTAAATGCTGCATAACCGAAACTAGTGGTTTTTACCAAATTTCAACTCTTTCTGTTGAAAAATAGTGACCCTAGACGCATTTTCTAAAATCGCTATATTCAGTTGTTTCACAATATTTCAGCAACGGAAGCAGATATCTTGGATCTCTTTATCTCAATGGTCTTCTAAAGCCGTAACTTTTTCCGATTTGACCCACCCCTTACATTTTACAGTTCCCGAGATACCAATGTGGTGAGCGATAAAAAACGGGCCACTATAATATATATAGTGGCCCGTTTTTTATCGCGGAAGAGATTCACCTGACTGGTGCGTTAAGGAATAGACTAAAATTAATTAACCCGGTATTGCAGTCACTAGGCAAGAAACAAGAAAACTCCTTATTTCTATTCAAGTTTTCGAAGCCTTTATTGCTTCTTCATCAGGAAACTACAAAAATGTAACCTAATTATCAAAATGTAAAAAAGGATAAGTACAAGGGACTTACGAATTTGTTATTTGTTATTCAGGGTTGCTATTTTTGCTAACAAATTGTTAGGTTGGCAATAGTATATTTTTCTATTGTTCTATGTTTAGGTAGGTCAGCCTTCAGCTGATATGACTATCTTCATAGGCTTAGGAGTTTTTTGTTTATTCTAACCTATCTTACTTCCTTGACCACCTGTTGTTGGCTCAAGAAAGGTTTTTCTCAAAATTTTTCTAATATGTTCGAGTAATCGGTGTTCATCCTGGTTTTATACCAGGGTTTTTAATGTTTTCTTTTAATATTGCACATGATAAGTTGTGACATTGTGATAATGTTTTTTTGAAGTTTTCTGTTCTGATGGATGGTTCCATTGCACTTTTATTAATCTCAATCTTTTCCGTAAGTCCCTTTTACTTATCCTTTTTACATTTTGATAATTAGTATATATTTTTGTAGTTTCCTGATGAAGAAGCAATAAAGGCTTCGAAAGCTTGAATAGAAATAAGGAGTTTTCTTTTTTCTTGCCTAGTCACTGCTATACCTGGTTAATTAATTTTACAAGTCTATATATATATATTTGATACATCTCTTAGTTGCGCATGCACAAAATTTAAAAAAATCAATGTATGTGAATGCGAATTTCCCACGAAATATTTAAATCCTGTGAAACACGTTTTGCGTGTTATTCTTTGATGTACCACCGATCTAATGATAGATATCTCTACACCGCGACGTTTTGTATTCTGTATTTGTAATTTCTTTTTTTTTCAGAACTGTGAATAAATGAATAAACAATGAACTAAATAAATGTCTAGACGATACCGACAACAAGCAGTCAAACACAAATGAAGATAAATCTTCAAAGGATTGTTCAGTAGCATCAATAAAAGTTAATTAATTCTAATACGAATTTTAAACAATATAATTAACAATTTGTGGCACAAGGTACTAACAACTTTCTTTATTTACCGCATAAATTTTGGGGAGATAAAGGGCAGTGAAATATAATGTTTCCGGTTGAATTAGACGATGCCTATTTAGCTTTACGCCTCAAAAAACTTCACAGTCTAATGCTCAAGGAATGCGGTTTACAATTATTTACTTATCGTACGGGTTTTACAATGGTAATTTCATTAATCAATGATTTTATGTGGTTTCTGTTGCATTCCTGATGGCATGTATATTATTTACACATAGCATCGTAAATATTTTTTTAACTATTTTCACTTCAGGTGAAACCTCGCGATGAAATCGAACTTGTTCTAGTAACAGTCGCGTAATAAGTGTACCGCAATTTAAATTATTTGTCAAAACACCACAATTACAAAAAAGTAATAAACTTAACCGTAACAGGACAAAAAGTGGACTAGTTAATTGTCCACTGAAATGGTTCAAGTTTAAAAAAAGATTACGAGTTTTTATACGAATTGTTTAATAAAGTTCAGTTAAATATCTCACAAAAACCTTTGAATATAGCGATTCCTCATTTAAATAAAGTATCTGAATTAAAGATAAAACCTGTGCACATTTTTAAATATTTATTTTATAACATAGTTAAAAATATACAGGATGATTCAGAACTTATAAAAATAAACTTTTAAATGTATAAGGGGCTCTTACAAATATAATTTGGAAAAAAAATCGAAAAGGGCAGTTCAAAAATGACTTAAAAATACACTTCTGCACGGCACTGGAAACTGGTCCACTATAAAACCTGCCCTTGCGGAACGCAAAGCATGCAATCGGCGACTGGCACGGCGGCAAAGTGTAATAAAAAATGAGCGGAGAAAAAAAGAATTTTCCAAGGTAATAAATAAATAAAATTTTATTTTATAGCACCTATTTCATATCGGCAAATTCAACTGCTTTTGTCGCTATTGTTATTATTAATTAATACAATTAATTTGTGGGTTTAATTAATAAAATAATTAGACATACCTGTTGCAACAACTGTTTAAAACTTTGTACATCGACGTGTAAACACATTTGGGCTCGTCCTACCCAGTTTCTACGAACTAACACAAATATTTCTGGTTTTTTGTCCATTTTGAAATCGTACGTTATTGGCACTAGTGAATTTCGGTACAATACACCTGATTTTTTAAATATCCCCACAAAAAGAAGTCCAAAGGATTTGAGTCAGGAGATCGTAGCGGCCATGGGACTGGTCCTTCTCGTCCAATCCATCGTACCCCTTAAATTTTATTAAAGTACTCCCGAACATTGTGTCGAAAATAAGGAGGAAATCCATCGTGCAAGAACCACATTCGGAGTCGGACAGCTAACGGCATATTTTCCAAAAGTTCAGGCAGATCGTTTCGAAAGAACTTGAGATACTGAATGAGCGATCATCGACAATCCCTGCCCAAACAATTAAAGAAAAACGTTATTGGAAATGATCCCTTTGAGTCGCATGCGGATTATGAAAACCCCAAGTATTATCAATGTCGTACATCCTATTTCGCCTAAAAATAGCTTAATCTGCAACTAACACGACAGCTGGAACTTTGAGCATTTTGTTGCAGCTACTATTCACAAAATCTATTTCGTAAGAGATGATTCCTGTACATTATACAGATATAGTTGAAACTCACATATGAGATGGATTGGAAGATTCCTTGTTACTTATTGAGAGATTTGCCTGGTACTTATTCGGGGATTCTCCTCAACAATCTCTAAACTGTGTCCTGAACTGCTGCAATACGTCCTGCCCTGGACCTCGATCTCTTCCACGAATCCATTGCAAATTTCCCATGTCACGCCCGCGTTGCACTACCGCGGTAAAAGTATCTGCATTTGGCACATGCCTACCGGGAAATTAGTCTGCGTACAGACGAGAAGCTGGCAAAGCCTTTTGTCTAACTTCACAGTAAATTAAAACGATATCCATCAACTTCGAGTTGCTACTGTACACGTAAGCCATTTTCGACACTTGAAAAACTGATATAAACACTATCGCAAAAATGTTAATACAATCAACGTCAAAGTATTGCCAATAATTTAAAATACGGCAGCTAGAGTTACTAGACTTTTTCATAGTACGACTATGTTTAAGTTTTACAATATTATTGATGTGATTAAGTCCATTACGCATCCTTTTGACTCTACGGAAACAAAGTTAAAGCGAATCCCTTAGCATTTTCTTCAAATTAATTATTTCTGCAATGGGCAACAAATTTTTATAGTTAGCATATTATCTTTGTACTACCAGCACATTATATTCGACACAGTTTCGTGAATTCATTAAAAGGATACTAAGTAATATTTAAACATGTATTTGTTTTATCATTTGTCCTTAAAACTTATCAATAGTTGCTTAACTAGGTAAATTGTTGAAACAGTGATGAAAACAAATTATTAATCGAGGCCTAACGTTCCACCCATATTGGCGCTTTATGTTTTACAGAAGTTACCTTATTACACGAAATTATGTAAAAGGCGGCTAGGTGACAATAAAAAACGATTATATATTTTTTCTACAATCTTGAATTGGAAATTATGTGTACCTATTTGAAATTCTCATATTCGTATCACAACGCTAATTAAATATTTGTTGTGCTGCATGGTGCCTGGCAGACTAAGAAAGGTATTATGATAATTGTCTGCTTAGCGAAAATGTAAAGAATCTCATTATGAACAACAGCGTTTTTCCATTATTGTAGAATAATTTTATTCAAACAAATCGTGGTGACCTAGAATAGCTCGGGTATTTAGATTAGATTCTCTTTTTTGGGTATGTTGGACGTCATATTATATAAATAAAAACCTGCAAATTGAATGACTTCGCAAGTCTCAATTGAATCATAATATCATAAAATTTAACCATTTCAACAATATCGGTTTTATTAACGACTTTAATAAGTTTGTATTTATTGAATAAAATTAATGGCTTAAAAGTGAAATGCGATAGAAGTTTGTATAGCTATGCTATTGTATACTTACATAAATTGATATAATTGTTCCTTTACAGGCACATCTTAAATTAAAAAAAGTTAAACTTGATCAAAATGTAATTTGTTTCTTTTTAAGAAATTTCAGTTTATAATACAAGCTTTTATTTTTATGAAAAATAATCTAAAAAATGGCGAAGGTGCCAATATTAGAATACCACCTGGATTTTACAATAAGTTCTAATAACTGTCTTACTAAATTGAAATTAATCCTATATTTTAAATATAAATATTAATCAACTAGTTTTAAAGGATACCTAGATGGAAAAAATCTAATCTGTAGTTAAATATAGTTAGGTATTTAAAATTTTAAACTTCATTCAATGCATGGATTTATTAATATAATAAAGTATATTTGATAGATTTTCCTGAACATTGGAGAGATGCTTTGATTATACCAATCTTAAAAAAGGGAGATGCAACAGACTGCAGAAACTATAGGGGTATATCATTGTTAGATGTAGGGTATAAAATTATGGCAACGTTAACAAAACAGAGAATAGAACCTATAGCAGAACTACAAATAGGGGAGTATCAAGCAGATTTTAGAAAAGGAAGGTCAACAACGGACCAAATCTTCATGGTGAAGGAAATTCTGACTACATGCTATGAGTATGGGATCAAAGCAATGGTTCTATTTGTGGACTTCAAGAAAGCATATGATTCGATCAAAAGGAATAAACTAAGTAAAATTTTGAAACAATTTGGGATACCAACCAAATTGATTAGGCTATTGAAAATGACCTTAGAAAATACCAAATCCAAAGTACGAATAAAAGGTGAATGTTCAGAAGGGTTTACTATTGATACAGGACTGAGATAAGGAGACCCACTATCAACGCTTCTTTTTAATTTAGTACTAGAAAAGATCATAAGAGATAGTCAGTTGAACAGAGAAGGGACACATATTGTTTAAAAGTCATCAAATTGTAAGTTATGCAGATGACGTGGCTATTATTGCTAGAGATAGTAGGGAATTAAGTAACGAGAAGTAACGAGAAAACTTGCAGATAAATCAAGAGAAAAGTAAGCTTTTGAGAATAGGAGAACAAAAAAAGGATACCAATTTTAAATTGATAACAGAGCATGGAGAGATGGAGTTTGAGGAAGTTCAAGAATATGTATATTTGGGGGCGCTAATAGCAGCTAACTGTGATGAGGAACAAGAAATAAATAGGAGAATAATAAAAGCAAACAGAAGTTCGGCAGCATTCAACCACTTATTGAAATCAAAAAATTTGTCCAGAGGAGTAAAATTTAGAATGTATAGAACAATTTTGAGACCGACAGCGCTGTATGGTAGTGAAACCTGGGTTCTCAATAAGAAGTCAAGAGAAAACCTTTTAAGGTGGGAAAGAAAAATCTTAAGGAGAATGCTAGGGGGTAAGAAGACGGAGGAAGGCTATGTAAGGAGAAATAATGAGGAAATATATGCAATGTACCAGGCACCAACAATAGACGAAATTGTAAAAGCCAGAAGAGTGCAGTGGCTGGGGCATCTAGAACGTATGGAAGATGAAAGGGCAGTTAAGAAAATAGTAGGGAGTAAACCTAACTACAAGAAAAAAAGAGGTAGACCGAGGAAGCGGAGAGAGGCAGTTGCAATAGATCTAAGGGAGAAAAATGTAACGGATTGGAAAAGAAAGGCGAAGAACAGAATGGAATGGAGGAGAATAACACAGCTCTGACCTGTAAACAGCTATATATATATATTTATTTGATAGAAATATTTACAAATCTCCAAGTATTCTCATACTTAACTATAAAGACACACAAATTATAAAGTTGTGTGTGTAGGTGGACCGTCAGGTTCAGCATGTGGCCAAAATGGTGTGACCATGTTGCACCACGTCTACTAAGGTTCCCGTCAGTCTAATAAGTCGCGGTTGTCTTGCTTTCTATGGCATACTGAGGAGAGCTAACAAGCTCAAAAGCGGTATATGTCTGGTGTACCGCTAATTAATGACTTTGACAGTTTGTTGCTTATAGCCTTTCTTTCCTTATATATAATAATTAAATACTACTGAGTGAGCAGTTTCCTTATATAAATAATTAAATACTGCTCTCTCAGTAGTATTTAATTATTATATATTATATAAGGTGAGTAGAGTAGTAACTACTCTAGAAAGGAATACAATGTATCAAGAATACTGAAATACTAAATATGTACTTCAGTGTTACTTTTTTCTTAATAAGATGTTATTTTTACTTTATTCATAATTATTTAATATTATTTCAAATATTTGCAGTAATTCTTTCAAGTAACTTAAACTTCATATAAAGAAAACATAACTTTATTAATTTTTTTTTTACAGAAACATAACTTTATCTCACATTAAGTATGGTAGTTTTCTTGATTTCAATTTATTTCTATTTTTAAATAAAGAATATATAATCTTATTATACAAGAATAAGTCAATTTTTCAATAAAATGTTACTATACTTGGGCAATACTGAAACTAAGCTATCGTTGGAATAAGTGTATTAATCTTGATATTAGTATAGCTTCCTTTCAGTGTATAACTGTTTTAAGAGTTTAATTTTTCTTCCAACCTAAATGCAATAAAGTCTAACTATCTTAAAAATATGTCCTAGTTTAATATTTGTAACACTATAGTTACTATGTATCTGAGTAATAATAGATTCACAAAGTTACACTAAATGTTTGATCAATAGTTCGTACTAATTTGACAATGAGGCACAGAACTATATTTAGGTAGGGCAGACTGTGGTACAGAAGACCAGCGTGGCGAATGACAATGAATTTTATTATTTTGTTAATAAACGATTAGTTTTAAAGCAATAAGATAAGAGACGTCAATTTTTTAAAATAAACCAGGCTATATGATACGTATTTTTGAATACTCAATTATTGTCAAACAAATAAGTTGCAGCAAAGAATATCTTGGGGGATGCTTATTTCAACCCCTTCCAAGAAATTTTCGAAAAATTGTTGAGAATTTGCATATGCGTTAGTTGAAAATTTATGTAAAATTTGAGTACTATACTTCTCTTTTTTGGTTTTAAAATTACAGCCGTTATTCCATATTTTTGTATGTTTTACTAAGGTCATTTTTATGCAAAAATATTATTTTTACCTGTAGATTCGTCGGTCCATTTGTGCTAGGTACTTCTTTTGAAGAAACCCTGTATAAAAGCGATATGTGTTTCAACGAATTTGAGATAATGCAATATTTTGTCAAAATAAAGATAACTGTTATTCACATATATAACTTTATACAATCGGCTGTAACCTTCTTGTTTAAAAAAGAAAAAGTGTATCCCTTAAAGAAAATTGGAAATTTCTATGAATTGAATAACGTTTAAATCATTATCATTAACCTTCAAATTACCTTCAATCAGCTTTACACATCACTGAAATCCCTGTCAAAACAGTGGATTAAAAATTACATAATTAATAGAAATAATTCATTTTTTGTGTTTATAATTAAAACTATGTCTGTTTGATGACTTCCTTGCTTATCGGTTAATTTACGATTTGAAAATATAATAATTGCAATATTCAATTACTACAACAAGAAAATAAACTCTCGTAAAGCTTTTAAAATCCGTTAATGTAATTATCCTTTGTTTACTAGAATAAATGACATCATAGGTAGGTATGTAATTTAATCCCTATTAAATTTTATTCTAATTTTTACTATGCCAACCATTTAAATATTTGTAAGATAATATTAAGTGTACCATTCGTGTTTATGTATCACAGTCATTAACATTTTTGTTTAACAACTTTATATAACGCAGAATGTGACTAAGGAGTTATGACTTCGCGGTTATAAAAAATTTAGCCCACGTCGTTCGATAAATATGTGAATAAAACTAAATGAGATATTAGATGCTGGAATACCTACTCAAGGGGCTCCATTTATGTACACACGCCACATTCTTCTGAGAATTATAAATGAAATGCAGGTGTTTGGCAGACCTATCTGAATGTACATAGTGCTTAAATTAAATAGCCATCAAAGCAAAGCCTTCTTAGTTGTAATATTTAGAAGTTCCAACTATACTTTTTCAAGTGTATTTAGAAGCCTAATTTAATATCAAAGAGTGAAAGCATTAAAATTTTTGGTACTCCTTCATAAAAAAAATCCATAATGGTCAAATCGGAACTCTGGAATCGCCAAGACCTATAACTTCATACCAAACGTATAACCCAATTAAATACATCATTTGAAAACCAATTTTGAATGAATTTGTGTGCGAAGGGAACTAAACTTAGCTACTTTACACTACGTTAGGTTTTTATTCAACTACTTTTATTAATAATATCTATTTATTGACAAATATTGTCAATAAATAGATATGGTGGTATTTGCAATGATGCCAAATTTTAAATTTGTTCCTATTTCTTTATTCGCAAACTTTTTAATAACATAACAAGCTCGAATGATATCTAGGTACTTTCTTCGAAAAGAAAAATCCATGGACATACTACAGATATACATGTTTTCTTTTGGTACATCATATTTTACAGGCACTGTTAAAACATTTTTCTTTTTCAGGATTACGTAGATATGATCTCTAGGACTTATTATTAAGATACACCAGTAGAATGTCGCATATGTATAACAGAAAGAGAAAAGAAATGTACCTGTATCTAATAAAATTTTAATTTAAAGGTTTGAAGCTAATAATAAAAAAAATCCTAAAATATTAGTCGCATGAAATCATACAAGTATGTTTTTTATACCAAACATCTAGATATGTTAAAAAGTAACTCCACAGACAAAGGTAAAATGCAAGTAATTAATAATTGTCTAAAATAAAAATGAAAGATGAAATACTACTAATCTCAGTAATAATGACAAAATATATCTACCTGGTATGTTGACAATCTGTCTAGATTAATACAATAAGTTATAATTATTTACCTGTTCAATTGTAACATATTTATCACCTTGATTAAATCATTTATTAAAAAGTACACTATTTTATTATTACACATTACATATACCTACATTAACTTCAATTATATTTCAGTCTAAAAATTTTTTTGATAAGACATGTCTAGGTATGTTAATGGGCGTATTCAGACGAGTTCAGCCGCTAACTAAAAGCTGCTAGAATACTAACAGGGCTGTTAATCAGCCGCTTAAACAACACCGAATAGTGTGCTGATTCAGCTGATTGTTCTTTGCGGAGCTGAGAAAAAAATATATGTAACATAACCTTACTGTCATACTAAAAAGTCATAATCAATTTTATCTAGGGTGATAATATCTATTACACAGAATAATAAATTTGTTATGTATTCATCAAATGTTCCATATAATAAAACGCCGAAATAAGTAAAAATAACTGTTTTTATTGATAACAACATTCAGCCAAATAATTGAAATTGGACCATTATTAAGTATAGGTCTTATGGAGGTGACTTGGTTTCAAGTAGGTCACACTTTATGTACTTATAGTGTTCTAATATTCCATGTACATGTAACTATCACATATTCTTGTTCTTTTTTAAAAATAAAATATGAGAAAATATTGTCAACTTTATGGTACAACAAAAATTAAAATTTTCTATCTACGTTGGTAATTTTATCTTAACATTTTTATTTTGATTCCAAGAATCTATAATAATCAATGTCAGTGGTGAAATTATGACTTTTTAGAGCTTGATTCAGATGCCCCTTGCATATTTTCTGTTGGTTGTCTAGGGATGAGGGCGAATTATAAAAAAAATTATGTAATAGGAAATAAACAAATTGATTTATATTCTATAAGAGACAAACCCAGAGCAAAACATTTATTGAAATTCCAAAGTGTAACACTTGAAAAATTGTAAATACTTAGAATAACAACAAGGTAAATAAATAACATAACCTCACAAATACGTCAGCGCTTCGCTTACAAAGTAAGCGCAAATTTTCTTGGCTTACAAAAATACTCAGCGGCTAACAGTAAGCGTTTTATTCAGTCTGAATTCCTTACTTAGCGGCTCAGCGGCTGACCTCGTCTGAATACGCCCAATGAAATAACTACATAGAAAAAGACAAGTTGACAATTTGAAATAAAAAAATAATCTAGAAAATACTACTAATCTCAAGAATAATGGCAAAACACTTATCCACCTGACATGTTAATAATAAATTAGTAATAATCAAAAATAAAATAAATAATCTAAAGGGTCTTCCAATAAGGTTGTTCTATTTTCATCTACCATATTTGCAGTGATATGGTATCAGTGCGTTCAAATTGTATTATGAAGATGCTCTAACTGTCGTGTTATGATCCTTACGAAAATTGTATGGAAGTTTCATAATTTCGTGTGGTGGTGATATTAGCTTATCTCCAAGGTCTACGTCATTGCATCTCAAACAGTTTTCATTTTATATATAATTAAAAATGAATTAATATAAGCAACTGAAATACACATAACTAGTCTGAAATTTAAATTACATTTTCTGAAATACAATCTATCAATCGGAGGTAAAACTGACACTTTATGAAAAACATCTGAAAGAAGTGTAGGTAACTCAGGATATAATTAAGACTTGAACTTCAATTTGTTCGGATAAGAAAGAAAATAAAAAACGCCGTTTTTAAGGTCATCAGCATCTTTAAATTAACTAGATATCCCGTTGATATTTTGAATAATCTTTTACAATTTTTTGGCAAAAGTTAAATTGTTGGTAATACTCAGCCAAAGTAGATTTCAGTGAAAATGTATCTTTAATTCTGAGGAAAACGAAGAAATGAATATGATATTCTCACAGAGCCTATCCCAAGAACAACAAGGGCAGGTGAAAGAATCCCAGATATGGTTAGGGATGTGCATTACAATTTTGTTATTGGTAGAGACCAGTTACTGAGGTCACTGCATAACAACCCGAAATAATCACTATATATAAAATAATAGCAAGAACCGTGTAGGCCTTAGAACCACAGTAATTTTATTTTATTCTTTCATATTTAACAAAAAATTACTAAAAAATCTGTTTAATTGTCAAGCCATTGCTTAAACTTGCTGCTAAATTTTGGCGAAGAAAAAAGTTATGCAATGATTTTCCTAAATTTTAATTTTTTAAAATGCAAAACATTAATAAACAAAAATCTTGTCATTTCTTGGGCAACACTAACAGATTTTCCACCCCTCTTCTTCCAAAATTAATTTTCATCAAAACTAAATTATTTGTTTGAGCAGATTTTATTGTAAAAACTAAAAATACAGAAAAAAAATGTTAAAATAAAAATATATAAATGTAAAAAGGTCTTTTATACAGTGTCTTAGATTACCAGACAAAAAAACACTTTTGGTAAATTTAATCTTTAGCCCCCAAAAATTAAATGCTAGTTGCGCCTATGCATTAGACTTAATTTGATGGCATTGTTCGGAATTTTAATTTATAAACTGTGAAAATGTGAAACTATTCTGGAAATATTAATACATTTGAGTTAAATTTTTATTTGTCACCAGCAAATTATATATAATTTCCTATATCCGGCTTACTAAGGCAATTTAAATGTTTTATTCAAATTATCTAGCATCTTCCCATAATGATAAGCTCCTGATTAGTCGTTGCTACTCTGGAATTCCACTCCTACAGAAATTAACATATCTCGGTACAGTACTGTTAGAAACCCGGTCGTAAACTTTATTAATGCCAGTGCTGCATCGCTTGATAGATTTTACACCGTCTGCTTTTATGTCTTTCGAAACCGTATATAATGACAAATAGGTATTTATGTGAATAAGGCTACCGCTTGTATTTTAATAAAATATAACAGTTTTGAAACATACTAAGTATGAAAAATTATTATTTTATTAATATTTTGTGTAGGTATAAATATTAATAATAGGTAGGTGCTGTTCTATGTGTTGGGAACAGTAGTATCTAAAAAAAAATTTAATTCCCAGTAAAATAAAGGATTCAGTACTTTTCTAATACTCATTTTGAATGTTATTCTTAATTACAACCCTATGTTCGAAGATATCTTAATAGCAGTAATTAGTAGGTATTTGCGTATTCCATCTAGGGGCAACCCATTGGTTCAAGTTGTGTACACTAATGCCTTTTTGGAATTAATAACTTTACATTTCTTTTCATACGTTATAATACACAGCAATACTTGCTTAATTTAAAAATGCTTGTCCATACTAATGCTTACAGGATGTTTATAATGATGTAGTATTCCATGTGATGTCAAACCATAATGCTCTGCTAGGTATATTTATTTATTTAGAAGTACACCACCCAACAACCTAGGCCATTAATAGGGTGGGAAAATACAATACAAAAAGACAAACATATACAAAATCACAGTAACTAATACATAAAACATTGAAAATACTACATAAAATATTAAATGAATTGCGAAAACATATTGCAAACCAAATGAATGATCTACAAAACCAATGAATAAATATGTTTAAAAAAAAACAATATACCAAGCCAAGGAAAGCTTTCTTAATATCACCAGATCTGCAAGCAAAAATGTCAATGATAGCCTGTACGAGACTAAAATCTTATGCATCGGTGAAAAATCCAAAATGTTAGTATGTGCTAGAGGATGATAAAAAACATTTAAGTTCCTGCCTGGTAATCTCGGTACATGCAAATTAATAAATGATTAAAGCTGGGAAGAATCAATTAATCAGTCAATCAACATTATTTAAAATTTTATATAAAAATAAGACTCCAAGATATTTTCCGCGTGTTTCTAATAACTGTACATTAAATTAAACCTATTGTTTAGCACCGTCAGCTGAGAACCACAAGTATTTCACAAAACGTCTTTGAACGGACTCAATATTATTTACATATCACATATAGCCAAGGATCTGTCCTAGGTCCTAGGACAGATCCTTGCGGAACCCCCGACTTAATTAAACTGACAGACTTGAAACCATGACACTGAACAAATAATTACCCCTTAAAGAGACACGTTTGATAAAATAAAACAAAGTTGTTAGATATACCAAAGCTCGAAAGTTTTCCAAGAAGTAAACCATAGTCCAGTCTATCAAAAGCTTTAGAAAAATCAGTGCGAATGACGTTTACCTGGGATGATACATCTAAACGATGAGAAATATATTGTGTGATACAAGCTATTAGAATTAGTTGATCTTCCTTTAAAGAAGCCATGTTGTTTCAACAATCTGATTTAACATGAGAGTAAACCAAATCATGCAACACCCCTTCAAACACCTTGCTAAAATTGTACAAAATAACAATTGGTTGATAATTCTCAATTGCACTTCTGCCCTC
The DNA here is from genome assembly GCA_037114965.1 of Monochamus alternatus. Taxonomy (NCBI): domain Eukaryota; kingdom Metazoa; phylum Arthropoda; class Insecta; order Coleoptera; family Cerambycidae; genus Monochamus; species Monochamus alternatus. Next base: position 22,094,024 of record CM073430.1, read on the forward strand.
CTTTTTGAAAACAGGGCAGACCTTTGCTTTTTTCCAGATCTGGAAAAGAGAGCGTCCTAAGTGCTGTATTAAATATAGTCCAAATCGGGGCAGCAAACATTGACGCACAGCCTTTTAACAAAAAAAAAAAAGGAATTCCGTCTGGACTAATACCTTTCTAAACAGTACATACTTGAATTTTACTTCACAGTGTCCTAGTAGCTTTCGTTGTGTTTTATAAAAGTGTTTACACATTATAAAAATTGTAGAAATTAATGAAGAAATTTTTATCCTATAAATGACAATTTTGTTTATTATTATTAATACAGCCACCGATTTCAAAATGTGTTGCATCGGGAAAAAAATGGCAACTGCATTATGCATGAATGATCAAACACCTTTAGTTCCTGTGATATTTGAATATCATATATTTAGGGCAAAATTCTTGCGTAAAAAATGCGATGTTGTGAATTAACTATTAAGTCCAACATTGACTATTGAACATTCTTAGCAGTCTTCAGCAACACTTTCACGACCAAACTAATATGCTCTTGAGAACAATCGCTACGACTATATTTTTGTCTTCTTTTAGTTGCCACCAAATCAGTGTCTTGAAATTTTTAAACAATTTGACTGATAGAGCTTTCAGGCGGACTATTTCCATTTTCGTAAAACAATTTGAATGTGTTGTGTACGACTTCACTTTTATAAATGTCATATGCACATTACATACAAATTCGGTCAATTTGGAAAATCTCTTATAATATTAGTGAACGGAGTGAGTCTTTGTTGTGAAAATAAGTGATCATTTTACTTATACATAAACCTACGCAAGTAACGCTACCAATAGTAATTGCTTTGAAGCAGTAAATAAGTCAGCCAGTCACAATTTGTATCTATAGTAGTCATACAACTAATAAAATCAGCATATGTACAATACTGGTTTTACATGGATAAAGGATACTTAACTATAAAATCAAAATTAATGTTAATATTTCAGAATAGTATTTGCAAGTATATAGGATTGTATGTATTAACTCTGTCATAATGTAAAGAATTTACTACGTAATTCAAGACAATTTATCTCAATGCGTATACATATTATTTTTTACGTGCAGTTTCACTTTTATAATGTACACACTTACGTAGGTTTTTAATATGTGTGTGGGAGTGTCATTCCCTTTATTCTGGTATCGAATCTACTCATTGAGACTAAAGCACGTGTAGGTTGAATTTATTATTATTTTTAGTGCCACTTAGCATCTCTAATGGGGTTTTCAATAAAGCGGCTCAAGTTTGTATCGCTTGATTTCTGTGAGTGTGTGTGCAGTTGAGTAAGGCTACGATAATTTCGGAATTTAGAGAATGCGGACAAAGCGATTAACGTGAATATCCGGCGCTAAAAGGAAATTAATTGTGTTGCAGTTAATATCGAATTTCAGATTACCTTAATTGAAATCTAATGTTATAGACATTTTTAGCAACAGAAAATAATTATAGACATAAATTTCCCTTCACATGGTTAGAGCAAGAAAGGTTCTCCTTTCTACGATACAAAACCAGGATTAGATATTATACGTTCCAATGATCCATGTGCAACAAAGTATCCTCCTAACTTAATTTATATTATCACTCAGTATAATCCACATAAATTTCTGTAAAATTAATTCTGATTATCAAACCATACAATTGGGTATCTAAAGGAACCGTTTCCAATTAAAAAATATATTTATTTTATTGAAAAATAATTATTTCTGATTTTATTATTAACGAAATTGTCTATCAAAAATATTCGCGAAAAAATGTTTATTTCAAAATCATGTTTGTTAAACCCATATTTATCGACGACTCTGGCCGTCCATAAGCCGCGGGGTTATATTCCCCATAAGTCAAAGATAGTGACATTGACGCTGCTTTTAAAGAAAAAAAAATATTTACAAAAGATAGATGATTATTTAATGAAAAACACGATATGACAGCACTTACCTTAAAGACATTTTATTTCCGGGATTGATAATTTGGAGAGATTTCAAGAATCGTTTTCTGTTTTTTAGTTGTTTACTTTACACCTGTCATTGCAAAGATTTTTGTACTTGCTGGGAACCTTCTCTCGACCATTCTTTTTGTAGGCAGGGTACCCGGCCCGAGGTACAAAGAGGATTCAGCACAATATTTTGTTCAAAGTTCATCTTTGTTTTGTTTATTCGGAAAACATTTTTGGTATTACACTGCCACAAGATAATATGCACCATAAATCAGCACCATAACCGTCACCTCGGCGTTAGAATACGATATGTTTGTAAATAACGCGAAAATTTAAATACGTGAAGAACAAATAGCAAACTAAACACCATTGTCTTTGACAGAATCTGATACAGTTACCATCTGTATGCCACAAACGTAAGCTACACTTCATACCGATAAACTTTTAAAATTCGTTCTCATAATTGAAACCCTGCGTGTTTACGTTGTGATTCAACTTGTAGTGACTAATTTTTAATTTTAAATATTTTATAGAAATTACCTAAATAAAGAATTTTATGTCGGGATATTTCTCTATATGAACCACCCTATGCCATAGCCTGCTTATTTTTCTAGAGTTGAGGGTAAATCCAGAATAGCTACGGTAATCGTATAAGATTTTATAATTGAAGACTGTAGTCGAGTGTATAGCGATTATTAGTGGATATTCCTTTCATTATATTTCGATTTTCTTGGAATAAATGTGTATTTTATTTAAAAATACGATTGTCGAGTCTATTAGAGGGGTAGGTAATTCTGACTGACCCGTAATAAATGAAAATGTAGTTTTGGAAGTTTGTAACGAAGGAAAGTATAACATATTCAAAATACTGCAGCTAACCGAATTAATTGTTTTCTATCAGGTATTATTATTAATAAAAATGTTTACTTTTGTCGCTTCTACAATTGACAATGCTGTAAAAAACGAGTACATGGTAGTTAACAGATCTGTCATCTCCGACGATGATTGTCATAGGTTCCGATTTTCCGGAGGAAAGATGATTTTGTCTCATTTTTTAAACATGTAGCAAGAATTCCGAAAGTTTTTATTGTAATTTAGGCCCCCCTGAGCACGTGATTAACATTTTTGTACCTAGTGGCAGGTAACCGTGTATAGTGGAAATTCTTATAAATAAGTTAAATATACATATATTAACTAATTAGTAGAAAATCCTTACATTCAAAAGTGGAGCAAAGAATATAAACGAAAATTAGACTATTTAAAGTTAAGCATTCAATTTGCCAAAGGTGCAAGTTGTGTAATGAAACAGCGCTCCGAATGAAGCCTAATACAATAGACCAATTCTACTTGTTTTCTCCCGCCAACTTATGCGTAAGATGACACATGTTACTGTTATTTAATTAACGTTAAAATTAAGGTCAATAAACGGGTTATTAGTTTTATCCATAGTTTTATTTACTACTTCCACTTGTTTACCTTCTCGTGGTGAGACTCAGAACGCATCGTGCGCACAAAAATAAACCAATTATTTATTTTGGGACTGACATTCACTTCCACAGTCATTGATGTTTTTTTATCAAGCACTATTATAGATTGAATTACTATATAGAGATTAGTTAATACCGATATATTCCAGCCCCGTCTCCTGTACCCGTCCGTATCAGACCGATTTCATAAGATGCCTCTTCTAAAGTTAGTTTTGGTTTCAAATTTGAATTATTCTAGAATAAATGTTATTAGTAAACGTTCAGTTATTTTAATTCCTTTTTGTACTGTATTAGAAAGGTATTTTAAGCCAGATTAATTTTTTTAGATAATTATTGAATAGAGCTTTGTCTGTGGAATTGTTCATTAGTATACCTAGATGTTTGGTATCAGAGAGCATACATATGACTTCATTGATAGGAATTGTAGGAAATTTGATTTATATTAGCTTACAATACCTTTCTAATATAGTAAAAAATGTGCTAATAATAAATAGGTAGATATTGTGGGTGTAATTCAACGCTGGTCGGAGCTTAGTCCGCAGAGTAGTTAGTTTCACACAATATTGTTAATACCTAAAAATATATATATAAAAAAATAATTCCTCTGGAACAGTTCACTGTCAGAACCAAAACAAGCCTCTAGTACTTTTTATATTTTTGAAATTCTTGTAAAAACTGTACTTTGCTTGAAAAACAAAGCTAGAAATGGATAGAAAAGAGATACGGTAGAATTCAGTTGTATAGGATAGAAAGTCCTTCTTATATTTTTCATTTTGCGTTCAACAGATTAAACAACTCAATTTTTATCGGAAGTTGTCCTAAATATTTCTAGAAATTTTTCCCAATAAACACATTTTTAGAAGTTGACAATAGTACCTATGCAATATATTATGTAGCCAGTTGTCGTTTCATACAAGACGATAATCGACTGATATCGGTGTCGGTATCGGTATCAGATACATTGTTTACACATACCGACAATAATCACTTTGTTTATAGTCGATCTTGCAGATTTAACACATTTTCTAAAGTTTAGTCAGTGGCGTACAACTACTTCGCCAACGGATTTTAGACATTGTATTATAAATAATAATAATTAAGAAAAATGCTTATTGTATCTACTGTACCCCCAGCAGGGTTTGCAGAAACAGCAAAGGTGGAAACAAAGATACTAGATGCATCCATTGTTATTACACATCTGATACGTCATTGAATTTTGTGCACGAAAAATTGAGGTCACACAGACACTTGATTATAATTTGGTCACTGCACTGACCTCTACTGACATTTTGAATAGCCATCTAAAACTCAACCATATATTAATCGTCCAATCCTACAGAACTATTCGACATGCACAAAGATATCGTTGACGGCCACCAATATTTCTGTTGAATCAGAAACTATATTTGTAGCCATGAATTTCTAAATCAATCTAACACCCAGTATCGACACCGATAATATCGTCGCTGATACTTTTGATTTACAACAATTTGTTAGGCATTTCATAGATACACGAAAAAACTGCCATGGAAATTCACACAATTGTAGCTCATACCCGGTGCCCATAAGAAAAAAAGATGCTGATGATGGTATTTTGCAACCGAAAAGTCAAAATGAAAATCTAAATATATAGTAAAATCTCTTGAAAAAACTTGTTGTGAAAAAGTGATTTCTGATTTTACAAATACCTCTAAATAAAAAAGTTACAGACAATTTTCGAAAACATCACATTAACTTTTTTTCGAAATAACTCAAAAATGTAAAGAGCTAGGACCAGTCTACAAGCACCATTAAGTTAGCAATAGAACTGTCTAAAACTTTTCCTATTTATCCGTTCCTATATCTTATAGTTTCCAAGATACCAATACATTAATCACCAAAATGGTCCGCATGGTATAACCTTTTCTGTGTGTATTTCATTAAATCTACAGTTTGTTATGTATCTGCATTTTAAACTTATTCAACGTAAAATACTGCTGCAGTGGATATATGTTCCGGTTGAACTTCACTTTCAATTTACTTCCATATTTGGAATTGGAAGGAGCGCTCAATTTTTTTAATTAATACATCTATGAATCGGACTGTTTATAAGAATGCTTCATTGATCAGTTGGGCTACAACCATTGTTTCGGAGATGCAGCAAACTGCTCGAATAAAATAAAACGAGTCTCGGAACGAGAATCAAGTATGGACACGCCATCCCACGTTAGACTTGTTAAGGTATTGCCTTTTACAGACACAAGTCGTGCTGCCAGCTGAAAAAAGATAAAAATGAAATTTGCCTTCCAAATGGAATTTCTAATTTTATACGTATATAGACGGTGGACAGGAAATATGAAACGGTTTTTAATCAACCATCCTCTGCAAATTTATGTTTATAGGTTAATTCGTTGGATATTAATGTAAATCAAACGTAATATAAATAACACAGCACATGTTGGACTCGTTGTTTTTATCTAGTAGTTCGTAAATGATTTTCTATAGAATTTATTATGAATGGCGCATACTATAGACTGAAAAACAGATCTCGCGAGCTAGACGACAAAAAAGTAGGTTATTCGCTAACCGACATTTCGTTAAGTGACATTAAAATATCTTCAAACGAGATGTAAACAACTGCAATGCACATTTAACACTTGAAACTATAAATATTTAGTAGCTTATAGGAGTATTAACAGTGTTTATAAAAGTATAGTTAGTCAACCTAGGATTTAATGAGTTGACAAGAGATGGCAGCATTATGTACTATTTTCAAGATATTCGTCTCAAGGGTTGTCCAAAGTGGACATTTAAACCAAATTTAATATGTTTGGATATTTAGTTCACTTGATTTAACATAGATGTCATAGATAATTTATGAATAAACGTTGAGCTATTTTTCGCCAACAAACAACACTATTATGGTTAGTTTCACATACTAATTTTAATGCGAATCTTGTCATACATAACTTGAATTACAAACATACTTCTTAGGATTAAGCCAGAAGTCAAAAATTTAAGTTAAGAGTTCAGTCGTATTTGTTACAATTATACAACACCAAGTTACAAACTTGTACAATACAATTTTTAGTAAACACTAGCTATGTATATTGATTTGATATGTAAAAAATATTAATAGTTTTAATTAAAGGAAATGATTTAGTTGAAAGAAAAAACATATCTATAAACTAACCATTAATTATTATTAATTTTGGTAAAATAATATTTAATAGTTTATAATTACCTATGTATATAGCAAGCAGATAATTTAGTTCAGGAGATAAAACGACGATAAAATATTAATGAAAACTTTTGAATGCCTAAGTTTCTTCTATTTTTTAAGTTCACAAACAATGGAATATTACATATACGAAAATTCATACTTAAATCTATATAAAAACTCTTAAATCAAATCAATTAGCATGTTCATCGGCTAGTGTTGTATTATTAAAACTTCTATAAATTATTGCATTGACGACGGTCAACTTTGTTAGCATGCTCTATTAATTTTCACATTTTTGTATAGCTCTATTTTTAATTTAAAAAATATATATAAAAGTAACGCAACCACCCCTAACGGAGCTATAGCTCCTTAAAATGAGACCCCAAAATTTATTTACTTTTTTAAATATTTTCAAAACGAATCGATTTACAGTAAACAAATTTGAAATTGAGAATCACCATTGGATTGCGAATCTAATTTTTCAAAAATAATTCTGCATAATTAGTGATAAGCGTACCAAACCTGGGGGTTATAGGGTAAATATTGCTCTAACTTTCTCTCTCAAGATTTTGGCTGTTAGATAAAAAAAAATAATTATTTTTTATAACTCCTACTCTTGTTTCTTTCGATCAGTTTTCAAATAATATTAATTTAAAAATTTTGTGACAGTACAAAAATATTAGATCTTACGCAAGCGGTCAAATTGTCCCTATCAGGATTTGAGAAGGCATTTGTTAGTTTATATTACGTATGTTTTTAAGATTATTTGACATATTAATAGGCTATATAAAAATTTACAAATAATCACCTACCATTATACTGATGTACAATTTTATGGTATTTAATACTTCATCTTTATACAGTATGCGCCAAAAGTATGGAATAAATTCAATAAAAACGAAACAATTATTTTTTGGGAAAAATCCTCGAACAGGTCGATTTTTAATTTAAAAAATACCTATTTTAGCGTAAAATGCGATTTTCAAATGTCACTTGTTTTCGAGTAATGACGTCATCGATTTTTTTTAAATAGCAACACCATATTTTTTTCCTTGATTCTGAAAGATCGTTTAATTCTCTATCAGACAGTACTAAAATTTTGCCCTCTTACATAGGAAAGTTTTCGAGTAAATGACGATTGAATGTTAGAAAACGTAAATTTTATCCATAAAAAAGTAACAATTCTGAGGTATGTAAAATAAAATACAATTGATTAAATTTTATAATTAAATTAAATGTTCGAATTGCCATCCACCAACTTCTTGACAATGCGCAAGTCTGTGAAGAAATTCTTCTTGCACATTATGAATGATTTCTGGGGTAACTCTGCGTATTTCGTCCCGACTACGATTTTTAAGTTCTTCTAAATTACGTGGTTCATTAATGTACACTTTTGACTTCAAGTATCCCCATAAAAAATAGTCAAGAGGTGTAAGATCTGGCGATCTTGCAGGCTATTCTATCGGTCCGCGTCTGCCGATCCACCTCCCAGGAAAACAGTTGTACAAAAAATCTCGTACAGATGCATAGTGCGAAGGTGCACCGTCTTGCTGAAACCATATGGTATCGTCAGGAATGTCAAGGTCATTATCGTTAGGAAAAATTACTGCAAGGGCTGGAACAAGGTCATTTTCTAGAAACTCTAAATATCTTTGTCCTGTAAGGGTTCCTTCAAAGAAGAAAGGCCCTACTATTCTGTCGTCAACTATTCCAGCCCACACATTTAATTTCTGAGGGTGTTGGGTATGTGCCTCTGCCATCCAATGGGGATTTTCCCGACTCCAATATCTGCAAGTTTGACGGTTTACTGTATCATTCAGATAAAATGTGGCCTCATATGAAAAAAGTATTTGCCGGTGTAAATTTCTATTCCCTTGACATAAATCCATTAGAATTTCGCAAAAGTGTAAGCGGCGATCGGGATCATCTTCATTGCGTTCCTGCACAAGTTGAATTTTGTAGGGATGATATTTTTCTTTCCTCAAGATACGTAGCACTGTGCTCTGACTAGTGTCATTATTTAATGCAACCAATCGTGAAGAATTATGAGGATTATCCACCATATTTATCAAAATGTTATGTTTCTGATTTTCATTAATGCTTGGACGTCCAGGTTTTGGAATATTTACAACATTGCCAGTTTCTCTAAATTTAGATTCTACCTTACTGACTGTTGATTGGCTGATAGGGCGATCTGGATATTTTTCATTAAATAAATCGCAAACTTCCTGCTGAGTTCTAGTCATATTCCCGCATCCGATAAGAATTAAAATTCAATTCTTCAATTCAATTCTTTGAGTAACAGTTAAATGTGCCATAATACTTTAAATTGAATAATAATTTCTATGTCGCTTACAATACTTATTAGAAAGTCGGTGTGACAATGACACTTTGCAAAGATTTTCACCTACGTGATCCATAAAAGAACTATGGAATTCGAAAACTAAACTTGATCGTCATTTACTCGAAAACTTTCCTATGTAAGAGGGCAAATTTTAGTACTGTCTGATAGAGAATTAAACGATCTTTCAGAATCAAGGAAAAAAATATGGTGTTGCCATTTAAAAAAAAATCGATGACGTCATTACTCGAAAACAAATGACATTTGAAAATCGCATTTTACGCTAAAATATGTATTTTTTAAATTAAAAATCGACTTGTTCGAGAACTTTTCCCAAAAAATAATTGTTTCGTTTTTATTGAATTTATTCCATACTTTTGGCGGATACTGTATATTCGTTTTACTTCGGTACCTTGAGTATTCGCAAGTGGCATGAGATAACATTCCTGTTATATGCTAAACTTATATGATTCATTTGTTTAATGTCTAAAATTGCTTAAATACTGTTTTGTCTGTTGTGTTTTAAATTAAGCTTACTTATATTTGTAGAAAATACCATATTAAGAATACGGCTTGTTTAACTTTTAGAATTGCCAACAAATTTGCTTCCTTTAACTTTACACCTCATTCCCAATAATATTACTGAGAATCCTGTAATAATAATAAAATTATGTCCACCGGTTGCAAAAACTAATCTCAAAATAAACACAGTTAAGTAGCAAAATTCTTACGTGTGTAAATACACACACATTCATGTATTTGTACACAAATACACGCCCAGGTCGACTATTGAAGGTCATCAGGTAACATTCTTGAATACCACGACTGGCGCCCATCTCCGACGATCGCATTTACCAAATTATTGTTATTATCCTTCCAATTAAAAATGTAAGCATCCCTTCGTTGATTGGCGATTGTTTGGGAAGCTTGTGGGCATTATTTGTTACACAAGCCGTCTGTTGTGCGCTCAACCATGAATGGAATGCTGAATAATATCACATCGGCCTGCTATAAGACGGGGAAACTCTGTATTATTTGGTCAATTTGCATAAAAAACCCATTCAGCCGCTTGTGTACATACAACGCTTTACGAATGGGTTTTTATAAGGATTACATTGTTTTATATTTCTTGTTAACTCGGTTCTCCACTCTGGAGCAGGGTAACTATAACGATTTGTCATGCTATCCGTAGCTCGAACACCCGATAATAATAGTATTTTGTGATTCGTTTCGCTTATTTTCATTGTCTATTTGAATAATTAAGAACTAATTTCTTCTAAAGACTCCCTAGCACTAGGATTACGTTGCTCTTACGAAAAAAAAAACATTAACCGCAGAACTACTTAAGAACAGTCTATTAGGTACAGAAAGAAAAAACAAATACTTATAGTTCATCATTTTAAAACAAATTTATATATGTTTGGCCTTCCTATAAAGTCATATAACATTTAATTGTACTATTCACTCTTGGATATGTGTTTTATTAAATAAATTGTATCTCTTAATTAAAGAAATATATTGAGGTTTTGCACTAAAAGAAATTTAGTCCAGTTCAATCAGCAAATACACTATGAATTTTCCTACAAATTATAAAAACGCATTCAAATTAGACTACGTGTAAAAAATGTATCAAACATCAAACTTGATGAAAAATTAGGATGGATTGAATTTTATTCCGATTATGTTAAAAGGCTGTTACAATATTGTTTGAAAACGTAAGATCTACAATACAAAAAATGTAAAAATAACTAAAAAATAAATGTTGCATAATACATATTTTTCAATAAAGTTAGTGTACTTCAGCTTAAATGTACTTTTTATTATATTTTAAATGTATAAAAGGGATGACACACACATAACGATTTTCGCCATGTCAGCAGCAAAGTCGGTTGCTGTTTACCAAGCCTTAAGGTGGCCATACACGTCAATTTGTATTCTTTCGTTTTAATTAAACGATAATAATTACTTGAGGCAACAATTGTTATTCTGAAAGTAAAATTATGTTTTCTTTATTTAAACTTTTAAGTGATTTCAATGAATTACTGCAAATGTTTGAAATAAGATTAAATAATTTTGAATAACGATAAAGTAAATAATATTGCATTAAAATAAAACTGGAGTACATTATTAGTATGTTTGCTTTATTCCTTTGTATTGTTTTGTATTGATTTCTAAAGTACTATTTATTTATACGATATATTGCTAATATCCTTGTACGTGTATTTAGGAAGGAATAATCGGAAAACAGGACAAGATTTTCTGACTAAGCCAACGTTTCGATTTTATTTTAAATCTTTCTCAGGGCTAGTGAGACAAAACCAGAGTAAAAGACATAGCAAACTGCTAAAGTCATGCATTAGCGGCATACCAGACATATACCGCTTTCCAGCAAGTTAGCTCTCCTCAGTATGCCATAGGTGAGACAACCGACGACTTATCCGCCAGAAGAGAACCTAACTAAATGTGATGCAGCTACATCATGTGGCCACATGCTGAACTTGGACGATCCCACAAAAAAGCACATTTTATTTTTGCATGGGACCATCTGCACGCGCTATTTTAATACAATTTGTAGTAAATATGAATATAATTTAATGACGGAATTGATAAATATACAAGTACACATAGTGGCAAGAAAATCATTTAGTAGTGGCTAAAAAATCATTTATTTGGAGTAAAAAGATATATTTGCTGGAATTGCTATAGAACTATTCATCCTAGGATAATAGTTTAATAGCTGCAATACAAATTTCTGTTATTTTCAAACATATCCAGAACAACTCAAGAGTCATTATTTTCGGGTTCTTATGACAACAGCGTTAACTAAATTATCACAAAATTATCATGAAATATAAATACATTTATATATCTTGTATCATAAATTTATTTATATTTCACTTCCTTATAATTTAGTTATAATACCTAGGATACGAGAATATATACATACCCATATCACCCCGGACATTCAAAATCTTCTCACTCCCGCTCCTATGAGAACTCGAAAATAATGATGCTTCAGTATGTTTAAAAATATCTATCATCAGTCATAACCACGATTCAATAAAAGTCAAAGCTATGACCCATAGTTTTACGCATGCACCACGGAATGAACTAAGATGATTATGTCCGCAGACAACTTGCTTTCTGCAACTTGTCGCCTGCGGGCACAATCATCCCTGTATCTCCCTTGGTACATAAATAACTATTACAGGCAGCGGCCGAAATTGTGGACAGTGACTAATAGATAATATAAAAACACGATTACTATTAAACGTATAATAATTTTATAAGAGATGACAATATTATTTACCTCATTATTACTGTGCCGCTTTCTATGCACAACGATACTATATTCATATTTACGGTACCACGATAAAGACTCAGGCAAACTAGCCCGAGGTATTCAATTTCTCTGTTTATTGCATTGTAGAAAACAATATTATGGTGTGTGTAAACCGTGAGCGTTAGTGCATGGCTTTGCCGAGGTTAGAACGCCATTAGGATATGCGTACGTTGGGGGATTTGCTGCTATTCGCGGGGTGTTATTTATATAGTTATATTAAATTATAAAAATAAATTATTGCAACCGTGAAGTTAACAAATAACAGTTAAAAATGGATCAAGGTGCCAGTTCTAGTAAAAGGTCTGTTAGTAATCGACATAACCTATCTAACGGACAATTGATAATAATAAAAAACGTATACGAAGGAATTCGAGCGCAAAACTCTAACATAAATCCAAAGAAAAAAAAATAGAAACACGAGGAAGGAAAAAAACAGAAGTCGATGATGACGTAAAATACGCCATTCGCAGGAAAATTCATGGATTCTTCTTCAGAAATGAAATAACGACGATAAAAAAATTCAAGCTACGATAGCTGAAGATGAGGACATGCCTCAATTATCTCAACTACTAACAATGCATGACATGAATTTTCGGTTTTTAAAACGAAATCGTAAAAGTATGCTCGTTGAAAAAGATGAAATTGTAGTATGACGAAGAGAATATTTAGAAAAACTAAGAGAATTTCGTGCATTGGGCAAAAAGATATATTACATGGATGAAACATGGGTAAACGAAGGTTATACGGTATCAAAAGTTTGGCAGGATGGTAACGTTCGAAATAAAAGAGAAGCATTTTAAATGGATTTTCTACAGGATTAAAGGCACCTTCTGGAAAAGGACGTAGGTTAATAATAACACGTATTGGAAGCGATTCGGGATTTTTAGAAAATGGTTTGCATGTATTTGAACCACGTAGGATGGGAGATTGCCATGAAGATATGAACAGTGAAGTATTTGAAAAATGATTTGAATCTATTTTATCATATGTAGAACCAGGAGCAGTTGTTGTGATGGATAACGCAAGTTATCATAGCAGAAGAGTCGAAAAGTTATAGTTATTTTAATAAACAGTGAACATACAGTGATAGTGAAGTTTGTTATGATTCTGACGTAATGCGTACTAATTTAGTGATAATGATAATATTCGTGTAAAACAATTACCTATATGAAATGTATAAATATTCAACATCTTGTGGCGGCATGAGCCGGGAGGTGGTGGGTCATCGACGCACAAGAGGACATCGTTTTATAGGATATATTTACAATGTTGGTAAGAATATTTTCAGTTTGTCTTGATAAAGTTTCTAAGTTAACTTGGGTACACCGATATACAATTTTTTTACTGTTTTAGAAAGGTGTATATATCAAATCTCCTACAGTTCCTATCAATGAAGTCATATGTATGTTCTCTGATACCACTTTAAATTTTGAAATATCCTTATTATTTTTATCATCTAACGCCTCAAATTGGTAAAAACCGTTATATCACTGTTTCTACTCTAAAAATAATGGATATTATGTAATGCAATTATTTTTGTATATTTTATCTGATCGCATGCAAATTTAGTACGCCTATGAAATGATGCTCCCCGCACGCTGCGCCCGTCGCACCTGTCCACAAACTAGTGATTAGTCACTGTCCACAATTTCGGCCGCTGCCTATAGTGCACATATTTTGCTGGGGACCATCAGTTTCTATTAACGGTTAATAACTATTTACTTCAATGTACGAATTTGCCCAATATCAGCTAAATTACCCCTGGTTTTTTGATTTCGCAGGTGAGCGGCCGGCCTCCCTGAAGAGATGAGCGGGTCATGCGCGCCGGCCTGTGCACGGTGAGCGCCCCTCTGGCCGCGTGCAGCCCGGCAGCAGCGCTTCCCCCGTCGGCCCGCTTTCTGGCGCTCCACCTGCTGCACCAACAGACCCTCTACTTCATAGTGCAGGCCAAGTCCAGGGTCAGGGAGCTCTACCACCAGACATGCCGCCATTTCGCCCAGCAGGGCATGCTGGATACCGACCTCTTCGGATTGGCTCTGATATGCGGTAAGTTCCCTAAGCATCATAAAATGGGCCGTTTTCAAATTATGGGTTAAATATTCTCGAATCCCTATCGGTATCAAGTCGTATAGAACTTTCTAAGATTGAGGTGTATTTAAACGGATAAAAAGCAAAAAAAGTATCAACATGTTTAATTCACACCGTGTCACTTTTCGATTTATTGTTTAAACCGTTTTCAGCACTAAAACATAATAACAAAGGAAGCATACGTAAAACTATAACATATTATAAAACATTTAAAATCCTTAAAAATAGGCATAAATGTTATTCATAAAAAACAAACATTTTTGTTCAGGGTTGTAAAATGAAGTGTCTTCTATTATCCTATACCCTTAGGATGGCATCTCCGGGTACAAGAAGGTCAGTAGAAATTTTATTATTGCAGCCAAGTGTGTGGATAATATATAGTGATTTTCCTTGTTGTTATGCCCTGACCAGCATTAAAGTGTATCCCTAGTTTAGCTGGGATTTTTGACTTGTGCTGGTTGTTCTTGGGCTAGGCTATGTGAGGAAAGATCCGCTATTGGATATATACTATCTCTGGTCCCACCGCAAAACCTATCATTACCACTGAACATGCCGACAGTGAAGAGCGGCGAAACATTTGGAAGCATAGGATGCGACCTGTTATAGAAGATCATTGTTATCAGAGGAAAGGACCTAAGCAACCGTAATACCAACAATATGAGCCGAAATCAATATATGGGCGGACCCAGAGATACCGATAGCGGGTTTGTCTCCACAAAGCCTAGCCCGAAAACAACCAGGGCAGATCAAATAATTCCGGCTAAAGATAAGGATGTACACTTTAATTATGTTACTGGCAGCGACCAGTTACCGAGATCACGGCATAACAACCTGGAAAATCACTATATACCAAATAATAGCACCGGCCCTAAAAGCCTAAAAACCACTATCAGTGTGTGGATGGTCCACTTTAAAAGTTTTTGGAAAATTTTTTGTTAAAGTGTATAAAATGAAATAACTTCTATCATTCTATGTCCTTAGAACGGTCATTTAGGTCTACTCCAGATCCGGTAACAGATCAAATCTTTTTTTGTTTTGTTAAATATATATTTTAGTTGCTAAAGGGAAGAGCCTTTTGTTACTATAAACTGATAAAATGTTGTGTGGGTGATTTTTGTGTTTTATGGATAACTTTTATAGCTAACTTTATCCAAGTATCTCATTCAACTTTACTAAATGCAGCTTCAGTTGAACATATTTACGAAAATATTAATAAAGCATAAAGTTAATCATATGAAATTGTAAGAACTATAGGAAAATCGAGTACTATACAAAAACGCATAAAAACCATATAAAAAATCACGGAACAAGAATATAGCAAGGCTATATATATCCTATATAAAAAAATACGAACATTTTAGAAATTCTTTTTAACAGTTTTCTTTTTGAACAAATTCAGCAATTTTGTTACACTGTTGCCCTATCACATGTTTTTGGGCATCAGTTCTAGAGACAAAAATATTTTTAATTTTTCATAAAACCCCCATAACTCCCATAAGCAATCTTTTTGAATCATAACCTTCTGGCAAATTTGAGCTTACATTATTGCTAGAGAAAATTTGAAGTAAATCCATACACATATATTTATCCTGCTAAGCTCTTTATGTTGACGTTGAGGAAGAAGTCAATAGTTCACTGTTGAAGGTTTTTGTTCTAGAAAATTATTTACTTGTTTATCTTGTCCAAAATAAACAAATCTTAAATTTTTTTATATTTTTTTGCCATTAATTTATTTGCTTGCGTATAATGTGCTCATAAAAGATGTGCGAATAAATTATTTATTTGTAATGTGTAACATTTGTTATACATTTCCATAATAATCTTAAATAAGTGTTTGCAAATAAACACAAACATGAAAAATAATTATTACAAAATGCCGCGGTTAGATGCTAATTTAATTAGTATAGATGTGATACTGTGTATAAGTTAGAATTCAACCTATATTGCAATTAGCAACATTTTCTGCATGCATATATCTTGAAAGTGAAATTTAAAAAAATTGTAAAAATTATAGTCCTTGAAATTTATATTTAGATATCTCTTATCTTTAGATAATCTAAATCTGAAATATAAAAAATTTCATTGAATTTTGTGGCAAGTAGCTATATTTTTTCGAAATGCAGTGGATGCATAATGCTTGATTAATAAATTATTTATAACTATGTAAATTCTATTGAAGCTGCTTAAATCAAATGTCATGTATCTATTATTTTGTATTTAAAGTGCCTTGAAGTTGAATCAAGCAAAATAGTGTAAATTCTTGCCCTAGGATAAAACATTGAAAAATGAAATTGATGTTAATAGAGAAATCTTGTAAAATGCAAACTAAATTTTTTGTGACTCATTTCTAATAATATAATTAGATTATCTTCTTTATTATAAAAAATAATCGGTTGTACGTAATATCTCTATAGAAAAATAAATAAAAAAATAATTTAAAAAATATATTTAACTAATAACAAAATCCAGTCTTATTTTTTAAGTAAATAATAATAATTATATTGTTGTCATTTGACGGATAAAGAAATTCCGATATGTATATTTTCTAGTTTGAATATTAATTTGTTCTTTTTCTCAATATTGTTAACTTTATTTTATTCTGTTATTTTTATATGAATTTGGAGATTCTTCCTTCTATCCTCCAGCAGTACTTATTTCTTTAATTTTTTAATAATTTTAGGATATTTCATATCTGAGACACTCGTTTAGCAATGTTTATTAGTTTGTCATGTAGAGTTGGTATTCAAAGCATTTTTCTATAGAATTTCATTAGAATTATCCCTATTAATTTTCACTCTAGGATTTATTGGTATCGTTTGTATGTTTATTAGTTTAAGTTCATGGTAAAATGATCAAATTGGTGGTGATTTTTAGATACAGAAATATCAAAACATGTAGAGTAAAACTAATATCAAAAATAAAATTAATGATGTCTTGTTTATCCATTTTTACTACTTAAATTCCCTTCAAATAGCATAATAACTTCTAAAATGCATTTTTGTGGCACACATTATTTTGTTATTGGTATCTAAACCTACATTTTTACAATTATTTTCACTTACTTATAAATACAAGTAAAGAATCTTATATGCAGAACTATGTAAGTTTATTTTTTACTGTATTAGAAATGTATTTTAATATAAATCAAATCTGCTACAATTCCTATGAATGAAATCATATGCTTGCTCTCTGATACTAAAGATCTAGGTATGCTAATGAACAATACCACAGACAAAGTTCTATTCAATAATTATCTAAAAAAAATAACCTAGTTAAATTTACCTGGTTTAATGAAAACACAATAAATATCTAAGTTCACTTTTAAAACTGTGGGAACTCGAAAATTCAATCGCAATAGATAAGATCTGACCTATTTCTGCATTTTTAGGATTGCTTCTTCAGGTGGCCTCCTTTAAGTTGAGTCAAATATCTAGCTATAAAAATTATTATACCGATAAGTCAAAATTATATGGAATTAAATATCGGCAATGTCAAAAGTAACTTTAACCTATCAATTAATTATAAATTAAACATGACAACCACCTACTTAAACAATAACAAATTGTACCCTTTATGTAATCATTAACTAACTACTCTACGGAATAAAGCCCCGACCAGCGTTGAATTACACCCACAATATAATATATTCCTTATTATATGGGCTTCATTGGCTTCCAAGATGAGTCTAGAATTAACTTTAATGAAAATTACACACCCTATTTTCTTTGGATAGAGGATATGCATCTTAAAATATATATGTAATGAGTTATCCCGTAAAATTCTATATACAATTTTCTCGTCTTCAAATGAACATTTAAATAACCTAATCCTCATTATATCTGAGTAATTGAAGTGCTGCAGTATGTAATTTTGAACGTGATAGAACGCAAGTCATTAGGTACTGCAATTAGACATAAATTATATCTACGTATACACGAATGCGTCCGTATAATTTTAGATTTGGGTTAGAGAATTATCTTTGTACAATTCCACTTCTAGGATCTTTTAATGAATAGCCTTCTAAAAATGAATAGGAATTTAACTGAAAAAATCACAACCAGTTCTTCCTGTAGCACAAAAGCTTTATGGGTACAGTTTTTAGAAGCGTCGCGTCTGGCAGCAACACGAGACAGGTTTAATATTCCCTATACCCATTTATAATTAAATTACATGCCGTTAATGGGGTAACGACAAAAAAATCTTGAAAACCGTGTAGTAATTTAATACGCATTAGAATTTCAAGGTTAGGAGGTGCATTATTTTCCGCTTTTTTTAACCTACCGACGAACCACAATGGTTGAATTTAAAAAGCCATAATATTATTGCGTTCCACCGGTGTTACACTTATTGTTCGCTCGGCCATCTGGCTGACTGTAGTCAGGTCGAGCCGCAGCAGAGGATCATGGTAAACTGTCCATCCATTGAACCCTAAACTGAAAGCAACAGTCAACTAGAACTTGACAAATTGACAAATTGACAAATTTTGATAGAATTTGAATTGATTAGAATTTCAAAAATTGAAACTTTCAAAACAACAATTCCTTATTTGGTGTATCTTTCTGACCTACGATTCTTTTGCTATTTCGTTTTTCTTTTCAATAGAATTTTCGATATAACCCTAGACAACTGAACTTGATCGCCATCCTCCATGTCGCTTTAAAAGTGTCATATCCGTTCTAGAATATGCCAAAATTGTTGCAGAGCTGCTCCGGAAGCAATGGCCAGTGTATTCATTGGTGTTGGAGGGTCCAAGGAATTCTGCTACCTTTTTTTGGCATACCTATCTCCAATTGTATTGATTCTAGCTAGCAGAGTACAGTATTTATTACTTCGACATGTCAAGAAAAATCCCTGATTTGTCGTATTGAGTGGACGAAGTTATGCATACTTACTATCTTATGATCCCTCAGTAATCGTAAACATTCTTGGAACATGAGTTTTTGTGTTCGGAATTTTGACACTAATAAATGACTGACAAGCTCTTATGGCATCTACAGTCAAACATGTGATTTATTCCACCTACATGCTCCAAATACCCCAACGATTAAAACAGCTTTGTCTAATAGGAATTCCTTATCCTCGGCATGTTTCATAAAGCGTTCTATTTCCAGTTTCGTAAATATTTCTGATTTCTTTGACTGATATCTGAAAACTCTCTTTTTTAAATTATATCTATTTTCATCAAATATCAAATTACAGCCACTATTCCATTTTTCATTAAACTTTGAAGGGCTGTATCTCCTAAGGGGTGAACATTTTACTAAAGTAATTTTAACGTGTTTTTATTAGCTGTAGATTCACCGGTATTAGCGCTACATTTTTTGAAAACACCCTGTATCAGCTAACCACCTATTTCTCAGTTTTCCCTAGTAAATTTCATAAACATGATTTGGAAATTTTCTGTTTTATTAAATATAAAAACCAGTGTAAGAAAATATAAGCATATATTTTTATAGAAATAAAAAAGTGTTGTTTTCTATGTACCTTTAGCATTACTAATGAGGCACTGTGTATATTATAAAAGTTAAATTATTATTGAGTTTTTGTGTCACTTTATAACATTATTATGTGAGTATAATGAAAATAGTTGTATTTGTTGGCAGTTAACTAGAAAATAATTCGTAGCATTTGTTGCAGTTATTAACTATTCCGAAATGTGTAGCACCAGTTTTGTTACATTTGTTTTCATAACACTCAGTATTCCAAATCGCGTTTGGTTGAAGTCAAACATATAAAACATAACTACAGTAATTTAAATTCTTTACTAACTAATCATTTTGCAGAGAAAGTTTTATCATTTCTGTAATTAAAAATGCAAAGGTATCAGATAATTTCAAGCGATTTTTCAATTTTTTCAAATTTTTTTCCCTAACGCCCCAATTTTTATACCTAACAAATGTAGCACTTTCATTGGATTTTTTTTAATTTTTATAATACCTATCATCTATTATTGTAATAAAATACAATAACATTGTTCTAGATCCGATAGTGTTCTTTAGTTTTGTACTTAACATAGGTACTTGATATTTAAATATTCTGCAAAATTATATCGCTATTCTTATATCATTATGTAGGGTTATGTAAGTTTATATTGATCTTCTGACACTCTGACAGGACAACCAACAACAGTTTTATAGTGGAAATGGAAAAAAGAAAAAATGTTATAGTTGTGTAGTCAATTTAATATCTATTACAGATTTTATCTATTGCTATTATTATTACAGGTTTTTTTTTGAGTTTCAGAGTTCTGTGATAATATTATGTCCATGTTGAAACAAGTTATTAAAATGTGCCTGTTCTTTTATCTGCATAAATTTTTCACACACTACCTCTTATTCATAATTTTCTAGCTTTTTTAAATTTCAGTGCAGTGTTTTAAGCAATATATAGCCATATATAATACACACATAAATTAATATTCGTTTTATTCCTTAATACACTTAAAAAAAGTAAAGTTTTCACAAAAGGACAGAATACAACAACTTAAAACTCAAAAAATCACGAAAAAAAATTAATTAAAATTTCCATTATACATCCTATCTGAAATTGGCTTTTTGCGAAATTCACTGTGTGAATATTAATAAACTGGGGGATAATAATAGTGTTACGGAAGCTCAGCTACCTAATTAGTGTAATTATGTTTGCTTTTCGTTTTATAATTTTGAAGAGAATATGCTAGGTAATACGTATTCGATTTAGTTCTAGATGCGTTCTCGAGGACGTTAAAAATTTCAGTCGATGTTTTTGAATTCTATCATATTAATATATTCCCAAAGCGTCAACTGAATTATATATAAATATATTTTTTTAAATTCCGAGTCTAATTTTCGTTTCGACTGACGTTGAGTCTAGAATGGAGATGAGGGGGCTCAGCTCTGGGATGGTGCCTTAACCAATGAAAGCATTTGGTAGTACCACAAGTTGAGGACGCTGGCCAGGTCAATAAAAAATGAAGGCGGCCGCAGGCTAAAAAATGCGATCAAAAAAACAATGCACTGCCGCGGTTAAGACAGGTAGCCGTGCTCGCGGGGGACCCAGGGAGGGGGGATTAGGATCATTTGTATAACCGGGGAATGCGCCCGACCCGGTACAATCCGAGCCAAAACGCGGGGGTCGTATCTTCAAATGCCTGCCTCACATAGGCGTACTTCTTGTGGGCGCTGCACTGATAAAAATTTGTCTGTAATTTCACATAACTTTACGTTGGTAATTTGTGACCAGCGTAAGTTTATGTAAAATTACATAATAGTTTTGTAAACGACATAAGTACATTGTAGTATTACAGAAACAAATGATAAAATTACGTTATGTGATTTTACAATTATTATGCTAAATCCCAACGTAAATTTCCGGCACTATTATTTATATCGATTTATACATTATAATTTTTAGGATGAAATATACAGTAATTTAAATATTTTTATACTTACCATTATAACTACAGTTGAAATATATGCACAGAGAAAACTTATTCAATAACTAATATTATTTCATAAACATGACTGAATATTAATGTGTAAAAAATATAACAATATACACATATTAAAACATGTATATACCAAAGAGTTCATCAATCAGTTCTAATATTCATTTTGTTTAACCTGAATAGTGCACCAGAAGCTAATTTAAAAATGTATTGTATTATTTTTGTAGCCATATGAAGAGTGAAAAGAGAGAATCGTTTTTACTTTTAATACCGTGGAAAAAAGTCTACTTGTTAAAATGTACAAAAATACAGGTTTAAACTAGTCAATATAATATTAAGATGTCTCTTACTAACAAATTATTAGAAATACAGTAGATTTTATTATTAGAATTCAATAATAAATACACTATGCGAGTCACATTTTTATTTCTAAATAGTTAAGATGGCCTTGTCAAGAGCAGAAATAATAGATAAGATTTTCTTAGTGGAATTTGTCCATAAATCCTCTAAATATGAATTATCCATCCCTTTCTGCAAAAGTGTATTGTTCAGCCATCATCTAAAAATGTATTGCAATGTAGGTATTTCATTCGCATTAAAAAATGTATTGAATATTTTTTCTGAAAACATTACATAATTATTCTGAAAACATCATTATATAAATATTTGTAGATAATAATATACGTATATCTGTGTTCAAATAAATATATTTAGCTGGAATTTTAGTTACAGTAATTTTATAATTAACATAATAGTTTGTAGTTAGTAGTTTGAAATTACTGTTGTATGGTTTAGCGACACAGGTAATGGCATAATTTTGATGAAAACGTACTGTTTAAGTTTCTATTACATTTAAGTTGGCATAAACTGCAAGTGCACACGTAATAAAATATAATTTTATACTTACTATTTTACGAATATCCCACAAAATGTTTTTATTAATGAACCGTACATGTTTATCTACCACACATTAACAACACAACTAAAACGTATTAGGTTAGAGGTTAGATTGATGTGCCTTTGCGCATGTGCAACAGAAATCAGAGGAAAACTTTGTAAAGTTTCATAATAAATTGAGTAAAAGTAAATAGTTGTATTGCCACACCATTTCTGAAATTTCCTAATTTTATTACGTAAAATTACATACACTTGATTATTCCTTTATATAAAATGTAAATTAAAATTTTCCAGCATATATTATGTGAAAATAGCATAACAAAACATGGAAATTTACACCTATTTTTATCAGTGTGGGTTACCCAAGGTATCTTTACGCACAAAATTCGAATTTCTTGAAGTGTTCCATATTTTTTTCAAATTTTGATCCTGCATTTACTTTATTTCTAAATTGTAATACCACATACTGAAAATTCTGAAAATTAAGTCAATCTTGATGAATGTCAATATATTTTATGAGGTATGAACAAATAACGTTTGGGAAAACAGTTACCTAGTTGCCACATTTTGTGCTGTGAATTAAAAAAAAATTAAATTAAAAAAAAAGTTTTGTTAAAACCGCATATTTAGATATATTAATTCACTTGCTATAGATTATTAATAAAAAATAAAAAAAAATAGAAATTATGCCCAACCTCCAAAAATATTTAAGAATAAAGCAACTGTTAGCTATATAATCCTACCCTCTGTTATGAATGTATTCTAATCTCATACTGGAAAAAAAAACAAATGTATAAATCATTAAATATTTATGTTTATTTTAGTTAACCTTGTTTAAATGCATTATGTTTTTCGTTGTTTTCCAACTTATTTGTTGCATTTTTTTTAAATTTAAGGCATGGAAATGAGTTATTTACCGATAACTTAATAAACATGTCCTATATACATACCTTTGATATGATATTTTAAGTAGGTCGATCCAATCTTTACTTTCCGCTTAGGTTTTCTTCAGTCGACGCCGTTCTTCCTGCCTACCAACTCAATATTGACGATCGGCGATTTGTTGCGTCAATAAGTGTTTCCCTCACTAAAAATAGTCAGTATTATGGTATACATTTTTAGATCGTGTATCTATAGACTTGTTTTCTCCGCCTTACATAAAAGCAATGGAACGTTACGAATATGTATAACTAAGCGAAAATTTACTAAGAATCTATAACGTATTTTCAGCACGTTCTGCAATATAACTAGACATTTTTCTTTCAATAGTAAAATGTCGAATTTGATGTAATGCCAATTATCTGTACATATTAATTTTAATTAATTACGCTTATCCAAATCGTAGTACGTTAGTTACCTTAAAGATCACGTACTTACGTAAGTTACCTTAAAGATCACGTACTTACGTAAGTTACCTATTACATATACAATTTTACATGATGGGGCAGTCAGGAATGTCTCTTTGAATTAATATAGAGTGGAAATCATCGTATGTCAAAATGTTTTCGAATTATAGCCTCCGCATATTTGGTCGTGTGTGTCTAACCCAGTTGGACTTCTTTCTAAATCACATACGAGTACTATGTACAGCCGAAACGTGTTGAGAAAACAAATTTTATTTGTGATCTAACATAATAGACGAAGATTACTTAAATATATGGCTTTGGAATATATAATTGGAATTGTTTTAGTTCATGGCTGCTCGTTGCATTTGCCTGGAGGTATGCGGGCTGTAGAAATCAAGCGTTTGGAAAATTAGATAATGCACAGTTTTGAAACTAAATTAAATTTACAATTAAATACTGTAATTATTTATATACTTGATACGTATTTATATCTAGTCTTTCCAAAATACACTTACAAACCAGCATATTTTATTTTAGGTCTTTTTAATTTTTTCTTCTCATACTTTTGCAACTTATATTGCCAAACTAGATTGTTTTACGTAGGTATATGCTTTTGCAATAATAATGACACTCCCTCAAAACAGTTTTTGAGTTTTACTGAAAAATTTCATTAAATCTCTATTGCTGAAATAACTAAAAACTAATGTTAAAAGTTGAAAGTAGATTTCATTACGAATACGTTAGCAGTTAAAGAAAATCGAAAAATTCATTTTAAAAAGTGCCACTATTATTGCAAACAATTGTACTATATAGTAACAGGACCGTAGTCACTTTACAAATGAACACATTAATCTGTTCGCAGAAAAGATGTCGCAACATAGTACTATTCCCAAATAGTCAGGTTAAGGCAAGAATAAAATATCTATATAAATTAAGATAACACGTAAAAATGACAAAACTTACCCAACAAAGCTTAATGTTGAGACAAGGTTTCCGTGGCTTACTGGAAGTGGTTATGTGCTGTTTTAAGTTTTCTGTTATGAAACAGCGACGTTTATCACTTAATATTACCTTGCGTAAGGAAAATGTCCGTTCAACTGTTGACAACGTACAGTATGAAAAATTGTTGAGGCATCAACTATACAGGGTGTTAAAAAAAGAGTAAAATATTTCAGGAGGTAATAGTATGAACCAAAATAAGCAGAAAAGTATTAATAAAATGGGTCCGCAAAGTAACGGTTGCGGAGATATGGACCACTATTCGTTTTTCAAACATTTTATTTTATTAAGAATAAACTGACAAAGGACGCTTTTAACAAACAAAAAACGAAGTTACAGAAGATGTTCAAATTGCCCTCCGTCCATTTCCAAGCAGGCACGACATCTTCGTCTCAACGATATTTGAACTATTTCGAAGACACCTTCCTTGGTTTGGATTTCTTGACACTTTTGATTAATCCGTAACTGCAGCTCTTCCAGGCTATTTACAGGAGTACCATACACTAATGTCTTCAAATATCCCCAAACAAAGAAATCTAGAGGGTTCAGATCAGGCGATGTTGGAAGCCATAAAACAAGTCCGGCCCTTCCTACCCATCTATGTGGAAAAGTTTGGTGTAAATGCTCTCTAACGGCCATGGAAAAATGAGCTGGAGTACCATCATGCTGGAACCACATGTGTTACCTCTGATTCAAAGGAATGTCTTCCAAAAACTCATACAATGTGTTCTGCAGAAAGTTGAAGTAAGCAGCGCCTGTTAATCGGTTTGGTAAAACAACAACACCTAGAAACCTGTCACATACAATACCCATACAAATGTTTAATGAACCTTTACCTTTACCTGATATCCAGATTCTATTAGAGCATGAGGATTTTCGTCGGCCTAAATATGCGTATTGTGAAAATTAAACACTCCATTTCTTGTGAACCCGTCCTCATCAGTAAAAAGAATGTTTGCAAGAAAACGAGGGTCTTCAGCATCATGACGGAGAAACCAGCGGCAAAAAACCAAACGTGCTTAATGATCATTTATTGGATTTAAGGCCTGTACTCGTTGCACTTGGTATGGATAAAGCAGTTGCTCGTGAAGGCTTCTCCAATCAAGAGGACCACTAATTCCTACCTCGGTTGATATTCTCCACACACTCGTACCTGGATTCTGCTCTACCAGTGCTAGAATTTCTTCTTCTGCTCTAGGAGTGGATACCGACCTTAGTCTTCCGGATAAATGGCACTGTTTGCTCAAGGAACCGGTATCACGTAATCTTTGGTGAATTCTTCCAAACATGCGTTGTGAAGGAATCTGGCGATTTGGATAAGCGTCAACATAAAGGCGTCGGACTTCGGTGGCGTTCCCATTAGCACGACCATACATGAAATGCATGTCTGTTAATTCTGCGTTAGAGTAATCAGCCGTAGCAAATACGTACTGTTTATTTCACTAAACATCAACCAACTATCATAAGAAAATACACAACGTTTTTGCAAAATAAAAAAAGGGGTTAAAAAACATAAAACATTCCCTATCTCCGCAACCGTTACTTTGCGGACCCATGTTTATTGAGACTTTTCTGCTTATTTTAATATATTTGCTGGTAACTCCTAAGATGTACCAGCTAAACTTACAAATGATTTCCAAAATGGTGTATTCTGGATTTTTTTTTTCAAAACGCTTTGCATTTTTTCTTTTATCATACTACTGACTGGGCGTATATTATCGGCATAGTGTACCTATGTTTTTTGTACATTATGGCAAATTGTTCATTTAGTCCATGTGATTCCAATTTTCTTATTGCGCTAACAAAGAAGCCATCGTATATATTAATGTAACATATGCCATCGCGAATATTTTGGCCCTTAAGTCCTGGAGTGTGTGTATAGCGTTGCTGTCATTATTATTAAATTCACAAATAACCATTCTATGCCATCAAAATGTTTATCACAAGACGCTACGACTTTTAACCATTAATATTACTTGCGAGAAAGACGTCTGTAAGTTTATAAATAAATAGTCTTCAGCGCTGGACGAGGCATGGCTCTTCAAATGTCTTGTTACTTTAGTTTTGTCAGAAGAATTTATAATGCGTTCACACACAGTACAAAACAGGTAATTTATACGTATCTCCCTATAATCTTCGGGATCACAGTCAAACCACATTTGAAATAATTCCTGTCTAATTCTTCTCTCCGTTCGGATGGTACTTCACTTCAATCACTTCTCCCCTCAACTAATAGTCGTTAATATAAATTATTTTACTATTTATAAATAGTTATTCAAATACACACAGCTGATACATCTTACATCAGACGTAAAAAAGAAACGTATCGACGCGACACCGCCTATTACAGCGTCCCGTAAATAACTAAAACTAAAAGCGCAGTTCGAAATGCGAGTCAACTGTGAAGGCCAACGACCCGCACGTCCGACTCTATTACACTCCGCACTAGCACTAACTCTAGTCATAATTTACATACTGATGCTTTACAACGTAGTTAGTTTACAAGTTACTAAAATAGTCTAATTTTGGAACGAGTCACAATAACGACAATATAACAGTACTTTAAAACAACACAAAAATTTAGTACGTAGTATTACCTGCTCTAAAGACAATTTTTATCCTTCTAGGCACACTTGCGAAATTCCATTATATTCTTCCTGTGCAACAATTCTTAATTTTGCTATTCAGTGTGGATCTGACTGTATATATATATTTTAAGGATGTATCATAGATGTTCTATGGGATTTGCATCCTGACTGAGTGATGGCCACTCAAGAGTTTCAATTTCAACATTTCCAACATACTATTACTGTTCTGGCTGTGTATCATACCCAATAAAGCCGACATAAGGCAAAACACGTTCTTCAAGGATGTTGCGTTGTCCGTATCATTCATAAATTTATCTCAATGAGCTTCGTGCCCCCAACTAATGCTACCTTATATAATAATGGAACCACACCAAAACTAGGATTATAAGAAGATTACATTCTAAGTGCTGCTCACAGATATTTGTGTATTTAAACCCTTACAGCGGCAGAGGGTGTGTATGCATAACCTGCACTTAATTAATTAATATTTAGCTTTATGTCTTACGATAATGCTGCTTCTATAAAGCGAAATGTTCTAATCTAATTTGCGTCAGATCATTAGCAGCTTGGTTTCTTGCAATATCGGATATGCTAGATCATTCTTGCGTTAATTTATTGTTTTTTTTTATCCAATTATCAATAAATCTTGTTCAATAACATTGGGACTTCTCAAGTACCTACTGGCTTTCGTCCCATAAATCGATGACTTTAGAATTTCGCAGCAGATGGTCTTGTGGGACAAAAGCCTCCTGGCCATCTGCGTATTTGAATATGCTGATTTAGATATCTTCTGAGGGTTTCTTCTGCACAGGTCAAAATTATCGAATACATACTTGAGTAGACATTTGTGTACATTTCTCCAGAAAATAACAGTCTGAGTTAAGCGTCCCTATCCAGCATTTCCATTTGAAGTTTCTTGGAAAAATGTACCTACTAGTTCTATGATAAACACAGTATGCGCTTCAGTTGAATCTTTGTCCTTGCGCTATTCTCACTATTTTAGTCGATATGATACTGTTCTTCATTCTCCTGCGACCACGAGGTGTTGGAAGTGTCGAGACAGGCACTATAAATAAATTTATTCATTTTTCGAGCTATAAAATAGGTCCTTCATATTATAAGATTTACGTTTGAACCTCTTCACTGTTATGAGTCCATTAACCAATGTAAATGTTACATGGGATTAAATTATTGGCAACTACTACGAATATATTATGAACACTCATACATCCGTCTTGGCGTATTTCGAATGATGTCTTCATGTTAAGACACATTTTCTGTTTATTTAAATGCTCAGTGTGTTCAACTAAGGCCAGTCAGTGACTCCAGGAAACTATACTTCCAAATACATATGTTCACGCATAAGTTAAATCCATTGTTTGCTGACAAATTATTTAGTTTCAATATAGGCTATATATATAAACATAAGTACTTTGATTCTCTTAACTTTTGAATATACAACTTATATTTAAATAAATGTACTGTGTGTTAGTTACAGTGACAAATGCAATAAAAATTTCACTTTTCACACAATTTCAAGTTACAAATTCAATAAAAAAAGTATTTAGATGATTCTTTAACCAAAAATGAGAAAATATCGTTCATACGACTTTATATTAGCGGACATTATATTAGAATGTTCGGAGAATAACAAACACATCTTTTGTTTGCCTAATTTCTTTAAATGGTCAGGACCTTTCCGTGCAAAATACCAAGCCTTTAAGAATTGAAATTTCTAACCTAACTTTGCATTATATTAAAGTGTAAGGACTGTCGAGCTAATAATTTGATATCTGACGACCTGATTTCAATGCCTAATCGAAGATTATAAAATAGATAAAAAATAATGATAATAAAATAATCGGTCTTTCTAAAAAATATGAACAAACAACACACATAATCGTTAGTCGTGCAACCTGAAATTAATATCGTAATATGTTAGAACCCGAATAGCAATATCATCAAGGGAGTTATTGAGAACTAAGAATATATTCCATAATAGATAAGTTTACCTTATAGAATACGTTTGATTGTTTAAATCTTTTTTATTCATTTTGCAGTCCAGACGCTTAATATAATTTGGTATTATTTGCAATTTATATATGTATTTGTATACAATGAGGAAGATATTGTTTTATATGTGTTTAGAATATTTTAACATATCGTGGCAGATAATATATACACTAGATTAGTTGTTTTCAGATATAATGAATCAGGTTACAACTTAATAGATGTACTATGTTTGCAAAGCAAGCAATTCCCAGAATTTAATGTATTTGTCATTCTGGCTGTCTCTCGACATCGTTATACAATATGCAGGATCTGGAGAATTTTAAGCGATTCGAAGCACATTACCCATAATTATTTCAAAGTAATATCCAGAGAGTAACAGTCACATTGATACAAACTTTCAGGACTGATCCCTCTTCTAAAAACGCACGGAGTTTATGATCTTGCCAAGATTTGGTATTTTTTGATCACTCAGTTCCTTTTTAGTAGCTATTTTCATGTACAATTTGTACAAAACCTGATCAGTGAGTGAAAATTTTCCAACAGTTTCTCATTGTCACTTAAAACCCTGTTAAAAAATAGTAGACAACTTTACTTCTTCCAACAACCTCTAGTGTCGAGAAATTATCAATTATCGTCTTTAATTAAGATAATTTAATTGAATATAAATCAGAACTTTCTATTTGAAAACTGCTGAAAGAAAATGCTTTTTTACTTTATTTACTATTACACAGTTTAAATATACTAACAGTTGGACTTCTCTCCATTCTCGCCAGACCATGATTCAACGAATAACAGACATGATACTGCGCATAGCCGCAGCCATGTTTTGACGTCATGTGTTAATTTAATTCCTTAATGTTTTTCTGTTACTTCTACAAAATTCCAATTCACCTATTGTATATTTCAGCAATAATAAATAAATTTGTATAATATTATATAACTAACAATAATATTTAAAATATGCAAAACTTTATAAATTAATATACGTATCAAGGGATTCTAATGCATCTATTATCACAATGTTAAAATTTGTATTAATAGAGCTTTTAATATCTAGCAATATTATAAATAACCCTCGTAATGCTTCGCCGTAGCTAATATGATGTACAACTTGTTGGTATCTCTCGTAACGCACCTGTCGAGTTGATTTACGACTTCAGGTAAAAAACCGTGTCTGCTCTGATCACATAAAAAGAATGATTCAATTGCTTATATGTATATAAACTGTGCTGGTGCTATAGAGATACGAGTGCATACTCGTATAATGGTAATAGCTAATGCAATAGAGAAAATACGAAACTTTAAATGTTTTTTTCCTTTAGTATGCAATATTATTCTGTTACATTGGACATACAGAAAGTTATGCTGAACCTTACAACTCCGAGATATGAATTAAGTAATTCTTTTTTTTTCACATTTTGCGGCATTTATATTTAATAATGCGTAAATAGGTTGTGATAAAAGCTTGTTTGCTTCTGGAATTTGACGCGATGTTTGTCCTCGATGTAAGTCACAGTAATTTGTTTTTAATGCCATTAGTGAGAGTTTGTCATTAACTCAATTAAAGCCAATTAAAACCTTATTCTAATTGGCCGTAAAAAGTGACAATGGGAAAATAAACTGTAAACGGTTTTTAATATTCCGCGATCGGTGCAATTTCCAATTAAACGTTTCAAACATATCTATAGGGTGAAATCAAACCGCCTCCTCTTCAAATGTGTGCCGGTTTGGCAATAAATATAAAACTAATTTTAAAGTATGGGGCGAGAAAATAATGATTATTAATGATAGTATTTCGCACTATATTAACAACTTCTGACAAATCTCTAGTAATGCATATTTGCGAAATTTATATGAATCATTGTTAAGGAGACCTTAACTTCATTACTCTTATAGTGGACTCTGTTAAAGAACAAAATATTGGCTAAGTTAAGTTTATTGGAGATGTACGATTATTTAATAACAATATAAAGAGTAAATATAACTATTTTCATATCTAATCTAGTTTAGCATTAATTGCCAACATTAAGAGGACTGTACTGTAAGGCAAAAATTATCAAACCTTTTCTCAAGCAAGGGACAAAAAATATGAGACACCCAATGCTACCGGCTCTATCATGAAGAACAAAATAAGGGAGGGAAAAAAGGAAATTTCTGTTATCCAATTGAAGTTTCGGCTGATAGGCATTCTTGGTTCTCGCTAGTTTTTTCAAATATATGTTATTCCCGAGGGGTAAACAACTGCTTGAAATTTTTACAATGAAATACCATTTTTTTTAAATATTACCCGTAAATACCTTATTTTCCCAAAAAAAAATACCTCATCAAATAAGCAAATACCTCAAAAATACCCAAAAACCACGAATTATCCTTAAGTGCCCAAAAAATACCTATGATTATTACCCAATAATACCTTTAAGTACCTAAAATCCCGTTAAGTACCCACAAATACCGAATAGTACCCAAAAATACCCTTAAATACCCAGATATCTAAGAAACGAAAAATACATTAAGTCACCCACGATTTTACTTAATATACGTTTAATTTTCCAAAACTGTCTTTCATTTCCCTAGAAGTTATTCCAGTTACAGATCTACGTAGATAATATAGATTTTTTAAGGGCTCCTTTAACTCGATCTGAATACATCTAGAAAGAACATTTTGGATTACATAAAATGTATCATAAACTCATTGGCGCACCCAAGAAGGGTGCCAATACCTACACCATGCCCCCTTCAAGCTAAATTAAAACAAATTTTTTCCTCGTCTATGAAATCATAGTGTTCGGTCTATAGAGGGTGTTCCTAAAATTATTGTCCGGATCCTAAATACTCATCGGGTACCATCAGTGTCTCCAGTACAATCAAAATCTTTCATTAGCAAGTGTAAATACATGGGTATCGAGGGAGAATTCAATTTTAGCCCCAGCTTGCTTTCCGTCATGTATGATTAGAATTAGATAATTGGCAGTTGTTTACATAAAAAATCTTTTTTGTTAAATAGAATATGAATGTGATAGGAAAACCTAATTTAGCCTAATATTTTAATTTTTATTATAGACCTTCATTCTCTTTATATTACATATTTTTCATCTATAGAATATATCGGAGAAGTTTGACCAAACTTATCGTTAACACGTGGTAATATGTAATTGATTGATTGATATTGATTTAATTTAAAGTTTAAGAAATTATGCCATACTAAAATTTGTTAACAGAAGAGGGGAATGTGCTAGTATGCGAGTGGACATATTCAGCGTAAATGCCTTATAAAATATTCATATGATACTTGTTTATATGGCACTGTGCTGTACAATCTATTGCAGTAATAATGGCACTGTTTAGTTGAATTCGGCTATTTATTTCGAACTGCTGACATATTCGTAATGAAATCTACTTTCAATTTTAAACATTAGTTCTTAGTTATTCCACTCACCCACAGAAATCTATTGAAATTTCTACACAGAACATTCAGTAGTAAAAAAACTGATTTTTGCAATAGAATGTATTTAATTCGAATCACCCTATATCATTTTCTAAACTAAAGGCTTACGAAGACAATAAAAGGCCACAGTGGTTTAACAGTGCCAACGAAAAATTTTACAGAAAATATTTTTGTATCTATTTTTAATAATTTTTATATTTGCCATTGCGTCGGTCAGTTGTTTACTTATATTTAAACTGTGCCATCGGCATAACGCATGCGCGATCGCCATTGTCTTTAAAAATTCGCGGGAAAATACTAGTTTTCTCTTAAAATACCCATTAATTTCTTAATACCCAGTAAATACCCATTATTACTTTGATAATACCCAAAAATACACAAAATACCTAAAAATACCGAAAAATACCT
This sequence comes from Monochamus alternatus, assembly GCA_037114965.1. NCBI lineage: Eukaryota > Metazoa > Arthropoda > Insecta > Coleoptera > Cerambycidae > Monochamus > Monochamus alternatus. The sequence goes on from CM073430.1 coordinate 22,127,570, forward strand.
ATAAATACACACAAATACCCCAAAAATGCAAAAAGTACCTTTAATTACCTATAGCTTGTACAGCAAAATACCTCAGTGGTTTCCCCCTCGGTTATTTCTTATCACTTAACCACTTGCACTGAAGAAATTGTACTTAAGTTTAAACTTGGAATATTCTAATAAAACTAATTCGGCCAGTGTTGACTGACACAACAACACAAAATTAGATAACTGCCTTTCAACTAGGCTCGACTACAACGATTATCTATGACTACTCGACGACTCAATTTTGAAAAACTTAGGTATGGAATATCAATAACTGGTACCTACTAGCTCCACGCTATGGTCAAGAGTACTACAAACTATATGAATAGGGAAACCTATAATATCATAAACAATAGCTTTTACTTCGTATACCTTGTGATGGATTCGGTATTCTCTTCTGTTCTTGTGAAGAGGAGACCAAAGGCACAGATAAATTAGCTAATTGCGTAGCTAATTTATCTGTGCCAGAGGGTACACTAAAACGTAGTCTACATAAAACATACTCATATTGATACGTATTTGAAGGGTGTTATTACTTGCCAAATACAAGAACGCATTAGCAAGATAGAACACCTCTTAAGAAAATAATACCGACTGCAAGACCTCAAGAAAAATTTGGGCACAAAATAGAAGTGTAAGACCAATTGTAAGAGCTATATACTTCAATAACAACATTTGGCACGTATACATTCCGCATGGTTACACTGGACAAACAGGTTAACATGACTTTGAAGGAACCAAAGGAACAACAGCTGTGAGAAGTTGGAAATCAAAATATTAATAAGAGCGAAGATTCTGATCAATACTCCGGGCATTTAAAAAAAATAACAATTTATCCGTAAAAATCAAGGACTAGAACGTTACAGACCAGTGACCATCAAACCATGCACTACATCGTCATGGACTGGTGTCCATGTTTAAATACCTATAGACCAGCGGATTTACCCTTCAGTTGCTTCAGAAGAAGGGAGTGATATATCGTCCTTTGAAACATCAATAAACCTAAACTGACGACATGGCAACCAACTCAGAAATTGTTCAGTCATTGACAACTACAACATAAGCGTCGAAATCGCCAATAAATATAACTAAAGAATATTTATCCTATTCAAACAAATCTTACTCGTAATATGGAAATGAACATAGTTGAATAAGTTATTAATTTGAACTTTCTGTTGCAACTTAGTGGTTAAAAATATATGTAGAATTACCGGATTTTTTCATATTTTACAGTCTGATAAATACATAAACAATTGCTATTATTGTTATTGCGAAGAAAGAAATATTTGGGTTACGTATATTTATTTGTGGGTATATTGTTGACGGATAATTTTAGATTCGTTTGGCGTCATTCCCTATAGCTTAGAGTTATAAGTTTTGTGATATTATTTAAAAAATTGACCTTGTAGTTATTTATTTCAGGAATTTTTTGTTAGTTTTTTTTTTGTTTAACTGGGTATTCCAACCACTGATATATATATAAATATTAACAAATAACATCTTGCTTGTGACAGATCATTCAAGGGGTTGGGTTTACAAATATTGTTTCACCTAAAAAACAAAATATATCACACTGAGACAGTGGATAATTAGATAACACATTAGTTAAAAATTCGAATATCCATTATTCACAAGAAGTTATATATATAAATCGTATGTTATGGTGTGGGGTCTCTTCAACTTTTTCCTGGAAATTGTGTAGAGTTGATTTTTGGTATGCATAAAGGACTTAAATGACGCTAAATTATGGTATAAAAGTAGGCTATCAGTACTAGGATGTCAGATCATAGGGTAAATAGATTATGATTTGTGATGTGTGTTTATAAAAGTTATTTTGAAAACTAAAGCAAGTAAGGATAGTTATGTTATCTTCTGTACAGAACAAAAGTGAATTTTCCAAGAGCAAACTTAAGAAACTCGCAATATTACCTGTGTGAGAATCCGTAAAGACTAAGAACTCACCAGATTTTTAATAATATTCCGACTTATCTATTTTACCACACAACCCCCAATATTTTAAAAAATAACATATTATAAATATTTATTTACAGATCATGATCTATCTGTTTGTCAAATTTCATCCAAAATTTATGTGTGGTGGAGTAACAAACACACAAACTTTCGCTTTTATAATATTAATATTAGTTTATTTGTTCAATGGTAATAATAATAATATATTTACAACTCATTCTAATCACGATTAGCTCAGAAGTCAGAGACATGTACGGGAGAGGGGGCGACATATTATTATTAAGCAGGCCGCATTTGCTCCCAGGAACGACTTACGTTGGTAGGCCCTAACCACCATTCAGTGCAGGAATTAGGAAAACCTGGAAAATCTCATTATTTAGGTGGGCGGTCAAAGGTCAACCGGTATCAATTTCTCACATTGATCCAAGCCAACATTCTTCCACTCTACCATACCCGCAGAGACGGTTCCAACAAATACATCAATTTACTAATAAAAATAAACAGTTAATATGACTAGTCAACATTAATTGTTTCTATACATTTCTTCTTATTTATATGTTTATTCATTTAATATTATCAATGTTATCAGAATTCTTGACAGGCACATGACAGTCCTGACGGCTTATAAATTTGTGAACGCTACGCGGCGCTACCGCTACCGAATATCCGTTAAAGAAGCAATAATATACAGGGTGCCCCATTTAAATTAACGAAGTTAGTTTCGCCTTTCGGTATAACCGAAAGTGCTAGAGAGTTCTAGATATTTTAGTTGTCTTCTCCGGGGACTTTGCATTTTATTAAATTTTCAAATTTCTTGGATAAGAATCAGTGAATATACGTACATGTATTCTACATGTTGGCAGATTGTGGAACACATTTTTTAAATAATTTTAGCTACAAGCACACCAAAATTCAAACACTTTTGATAGGAGTAAATGATGAAATATTAAAGAAATTATTAGTGTGTGGTCGAAAAATAATCGTCTTAAAACATAGCAATAATAAAGTATCTTTACTACGACATAAAACTATAAATTATTTTACTTTTTCAGTGATTTAATACTATCTAACCGTATAATTACAATTGCCTCCCTATCAATTAAAGTTTGTGGTTTGTATTAATTGTTGAGGTTGTCTATACAATTTTTTTCTCGAACGTAAAAATGGCGACCCATTTACATTTCTGTAAACAATTTATTTTAGTAAAACAACTACAACAACTTGGTTTTGTTTAATTTATGTTAAATAATTAGTTTCGTATATATTAAGAGAAACAAAAACGTTCATTGATAAAAAGTAATTGTTTCCATTCTGATTCTTTTCTACACGAATTATGGCCAGTTACTTTCAACGATCAGTGGTGTGCAATCTTTGCAAAGAAAAAATAAATAATAATAGGGTTGATTGTTTAAAGTAAAATATATCAAAATAAAAATGTAATAAATTTCAGAAAGAATATAGATAGAAAATGTATGGTGGATTCAAATTTATTTGCTGTAGGTATATACTATTAAAATAAGAGTAAACGATTATAAGAGGTCTAAAACTAAATATATTTTTTGCAGTATTCGTTTAAACGAGCACTAAATATTTAGGTATAAACAAAATAGCTGCAGATATCTGATTACTAGATAATTTAAGACATTCCATGACAAAAACATACATCAAGCGACATTCCTAGAAATAACGATTATTTATAAAATTACTGTCTCCTTATCTCTAGATTTCAAAAGGACAACAAATTATTGTTGAAACCTCATTGCCAAAGTGCTTTGTGACTAAACTAAAGTTATAAATAGCTGGGCTAGTTATGTATTCTTCGTCAGTAAAGTTATAATGTTTTATCGCCAGTTGTGCAAACCTTAAGAACAGCTAAGAAGACTTCTTTGACTGCTATGTATTGAAAGATGATCCAATCGTCCAAAGAGAGAATATCTTTAAAATGTTATATGGTGATACCTAATTTTTTATGCGACACCTTATATGATATACAGAATGTACTTACATGTAACGTAAACGTATAAATTACAGGGTGTACCAATTTCTAATTGCAGGGTATCTCTTACAAGAGATAGAAGGGTGCAGTTTTCGCAACATTGGGCTATTTATTTTTAAGATACAGGGCAAAATTAAAAAAAAAACTACTTTTAAAGGATTGTTTACGTTGAATTCAGTGGTGTATTTGTATTTCCTCTATAGGGCGTCTCTTTTAAAATATGTCCTAAACATATAATTTTTGAAGTGGAACACCCTATATATTTTTATGCCATTCAATTGCATTATTTTTTTCCTTCATAATGATATTTGTTACTTTATATCTTGGAAATTGTAAAAAAATGTTAAATTGATAAAACAGATGATTCATAAATTAATTCCCTTTAATAATTCAAAAAATAATTTTCACAAGATAATTATAATTGTCAATTAAGTAATTGAATATTTGAAAATAAATAAAAACAATCATAAAAAAAATAATAAGAAGAAAGTTACTCGACAATGTCTTTTATAAAATGTTGAAAATTATTTAATATTGAAAAAATATTTACAAACTGTTTAAATTTTCCATCTAGTGATGATTTTAAATATAACCACGAACATAGTAGGGATAAATAGAAGTTTTGGGTTTTATTTTTTTAAATATTAATAAATATTATTCTTAAAACATATCGCATTATTATAAAAGTTTCAAAGCCGCAAGTAGTTTCTTCCCAATTGGGAAATATTTATATACGAGGGATATTCCAAAAGTGTGATGTAAGGTTGTTTATTGTATAAATAAAATATTTATAATGTAATAAATATAAATATTATAACGATTATAGGTAAATGTATAAAGTTGTGTTAATCTTGGAAGTCGTATATATTGATGGTAAATTTTTAAATAAAATATATACGTACTCTACTATATATAAAATAATGTAACCATGAGGAAAATTTGCAATAAAATGTTTATTTAACTATTTAAAAAAACAATATACATTATCTTAAAACTAAAATAGGAAATAATATAATCTGTATTGTTTACAAGTTATAAATGCTGCACTATAGATTTTAACTTGCTCTTTTAATGTAGCTTTTCTTGGACTCCTACACGAAAGTGTTTGTGACATTTGGCAGTCTTGATCTGAAATATAATAAAAATGCATTATATTCTTGTTTTGTAATTTGATAAACTATATATACTTTTCAGTAAAAAAATTACTCAAATGAAAACCCAATGTGTAAGTACGAGCCCCTTCCCATTTCAGTTGGCCCACCATAGGATTTGGCAGAAATTTTGTTTTTATGAAGCAAAAATAAAAGTACAACATTAACCTGTAAATTTATTTATCTCTTAAACAGTATTTTAAACATAATAAATAAATATGAAGCAACGAAAACCAATATCTAACAGAAAATAAAGACAAATAGAGAAAATAAGAACAAGTAGCGTAAAACTAACAAAACAATTTTAAAATTCACCACTGGGTAACATCGCCTTTATTTTTTATTACAGCCGCAATTCGTTGGGGCATAGTATTAACCAAGCCTTGACATAATTCCGGTGTAAAAGAATCCCATATTTCCTGAAGTCTTTGCTTCAGCTCAGGGATATTTCTAGCAGGATGTTTTCGTAGCACCTTTTTCATCTCATGCCACAAAGTTTCTATTGGTGATAGATCCGGACTGCTAGAAACCCATTCTAAAAGTGCAATACCATTATCCTTTATCCACTTTAATGCTTTCTTTGAGGTGTGACATGCTGCACCATCTTGCTGAAACACAAATTCTTGGCGGGATGTCAAGCATTCTTCCATGATCGGTAAGAGCGATTCTTCCAAAATGGCTAAATATTTGTCCGTATTCACAATGCCGTCAATAAAATGAAGTTTTCCCACTCCTTTAGCTGACATGCTACCCCAGATCATGAATGATGCAGGAAATTTCACCACCAACGCCTCATTTTTTTTTCGAATAACTCGACTGCGACTGTCTCCAACACACACTTCAAATCTGGCCTCATCACTCCATTGTATTGCACGCCATTGCTGAGTTGTCCAATCCTTATGTTGTCTTGCCCACCTTACTCTATTTTTCTTCTGCTGCAGTGTTAAAAGCGGCTTTTCTTTGGCCTAAAGCAAAATATTGTCATTTCTTATTTTCCTACCGCAATTTTGCTTATTAAAAAATTTACCTTATAAGTGCCAAAACCCATTTTATGAGCCTCCCTGTGCGTTGTGGATCTCGAAATTCGTCTCCCAACAGCGTCACTCCATAGAGCACTTAGCTCTAAGTAATTAGCTCGCCTATTTTTCTGGATAATCCTCTTCAACGAACGTCTATCCACATTTGCAATTTTGCTTTTTTTAATATATTGGGGCCTTGCAGCAACTGAGCCGGTATTTTTATACAGTCTAACTATGTTTCTTACACTATACCGCGATAACTCTAATAAATTTGCAATTTCCGAATTTGATTTGCCGGAATTGAAAAATTTAATAATAAGTGAACGAATTTTCTCATAACCTTTCCTCTACCCATTTTAAAAAAACACAACTACTTAAGTACTTGAAGCTATACTAAATGCGTACTGACAGCTATATGAATATTAGCAACTGTCACGGTGTCAGTTTTCCACAGCAATCTTTGAATTATAGGCATCCTTTGTACCAGAACAAACATAGGTTGATTTGCTGTATTTACAAAATTTTTGCTTTTCCTTGCAAATTTAAATAGAGAGCAAGGACTTTGGTATTTTTTACTGGACATTATTTAATATACTCTGCTAATTACTTTGGGGCCTGAAAACAACCTGTAGTATTTGTTATGCTTTGGTGCTGGCCAAAAAACTAATATTTCAGTAGGTGGGCCAACTGAAATGGGAAGGGGCTCGTATGTTCAGGTATTTTTTTAGTCTTAATATTATTTAAGGGATTTGGGTATTTCTATACGTATATTAATTAATTTGACACAAATTATTTTAATTTATTTAAAGATATTACTATACATACCATTTTTATAATATACTGTTTCTGCACAGGTATCACTTACAATCGGTGTATCAGTTTGAGCTTCAACATCTTAAAATTTTGTCGCCAACATACTTTTGGTATTATCAAAAACTCTGCTTGAACCAAATATGCTTGAGTTTAAAATTTACATGACACAATTAAGTACCTACTTACATAATTATTGCACATTACAGTTTTTTTAATAGATACGAGTACAAGGAACTTACTTGTTGATTCATACAAAAACAATGCTTGATGTTTCACTTGAAAAATATTTGCTTCAAATTCTAATTTTTTATAGCATTGATCTGGACAATCTTTCAAATGAATATTATAATTTTTAACGGCGTACCGCGTAAAATTTTATATCTTGACCTATTTCTTTATATTAGTTGATGAAATATAAAATATATACCTTGGACAATGGAAAAAGGAAAAACCACGTCTTGAGGGACAATTATTCATAGTATAATATATCACGGGCATTTTTAGAAGAAAAATAAAATAAAATAAACACTAACAGATATTCAATTTGTTTTGTCTCACACTATATCGATCGCATAGAACACGTTACATTTCTAGAGTCGGCCACCGTGTAGGATCCTGGGTACCCAACGGTCCCCGAGACGGTGAGGTGAGCGGAATTGGTAGGGCGCGGCATGTTCGAGAGTGATACGACTTATATATTTATTCTGTAAACTTTGTTATTATATAGTATTATTAATTGTGACGCTGAAGATCTGCTAGATATAGCATAAAAGCTACTAACTATAACTTATAGTCTGTTTAGAAATGAAAGAGAGTAATAAAAGCTTATTATGTATGCAAATCGTAAATAAATGTAGTACTGGTGCTTATATTCAATATTTTTATGTTATGTATTATCGGTATAGATGAGGTGTACTTTCAAAAAAACTTTGTGTGATCGAACCGTACTAAATTGTAGAAGGTAGCTAAAATTTAATCCCCGAAAATCCGTCTTTGTCTATGCCGCTTCAATTTTTCTGTCCATTTCAAAACAAGAAGCTACTTTAAGCATCATAACCGGGTTAAGAGGGTTTTTAGTAATTCAAATAGAATTATTCAATATTATTATCAAAATATTTATTTAAATTTAATTAATAGAATTTTATTCCACACAAAAATATATGTATTTTGAAAATTCAAATTATGGTGAGTAAATGTAGTGTTGTATAAATGTATAATAAAGAAAATAAAAAAGTAGGTATATTAAAATTCATTCTCTGAATATTCTGATAAATTATCTTCGTCTCCTAGATTGATAACGATAGGTGTGGAACCTAACGTCAATTAAATTATCGAGTTCACATTTTCTCCTCTTCTTTTTGTACATGATGTATACATCTTTACCAGTTATCTGCAGTTACTCGTTCCAAGGAATTTTTTAACCAAATTTTCACATCACTTAATTTAAGCGTCGTATCTTCATCCAAGATCCAACATCTGTGTACTCTTCGAAAACATCTGCGTTCATGTATTCGTGAGAGTCACCTGTATTTTTAGATTCAAATAAAAGTAAACCGCCATCTACAAAACCACTGGCACTATCTACATGTATCACTATTAATTTTCGCCCTTTACCTGAAGGTGCCTTGAACCCTGTTGAAAGTCCATCCAAAAATGCTTGTCAAAAACTTTTTACATTTTTATCTTACCATACTTTTGTTACAGTATATCCCTCGTTGATCCAAGTTTCGTCTAGATAATAAACATTCCTCCCTTCGTCACGGAATTTTCTGATCTAAAGTAGGATATTCGCCAACAAATAATTTCATCTTTATCGATAAGAACTGAGTTCCTGCTCTGCTTTTCCCAGCAAAAATTCAACTCTCGTAAGACGGCCCATAATTTGCTTCTACTGATTTTTGGCAAATCGTTGTCCTCTGAAAGTTTACTTAAAATTTTGTTTAGCGTTGGTATTTCTTTTTTAAAATAAAATGAGTGTACTTTTCTGCGAATGACATTTTTGAAGAAATCATCTAAAACGACTTTTGACCTCCATGTAGGTGATTTTGGAGGATTTACAGTATCTTGTTCATTTTTTGTTTCCTTTAAAAGTCTGTAGATAGTCGATTTTCCAATCCCTGTCATTTTGGAACACGTTTCCACGATGTCGTCAACACTGTTGGTAGGATTTTGGTATTTCAATGCATTAAATACATTTAATATAATAATCAACTTATTCTGAGACAGCGCACCTCTTTTCACGTGTTTAGCAGGTACGTAATCTGATAAGTTCGACATTTTACCCAAACAATATTATATCCACTGGCACAATAGTCACTAAACACGAATTTTACTCTACTGCACTAGCACGTCTTCGCATATTCAGCTCTAAGACTGGATGATCTGTCACAATACATTGGCACCTGCCCTATAATGTATCCAGTAAAATATACTAATGTACACCCATTAGTGTTACCCGATAATTACCTGATATTACCACGCCCATGACCGGTTCATATCTCTGGGTTTTATTGCTCTCTTTCGTTTCCAAACAGACTATAACTGATTTTTTTGTATATATCGTTCTTTAAGTAACTAAGGTAGAGTTCATGACCCAATTTTGTATAATTATATAAAAATGCATGGCCAACTATTCACCACGTAACATCAGTTTTATACATTCAACGTTTTTTGACAATTTCCAAAATATAGAGTAGCAACTATCATATATAATTATGAAGGTAAAAATAATGCGTTTGATTGGCATACAAATATACAGAATGTTCCATTTAAAATAATGTATGTTTGTGTCATATTTGGAAAGACACACCCTGTAGAGAAATTACAAGTACGCTGCTGAATGCTACGTAAATAAGTCTATCAGAATCAGTTGTCACCAGTCCGATATCTCGGCTATTCTCTGAGATACGAAGATTTCCTTAAAAATAGTTTTTTAAATTACGCCCCGCATTTTAAAAATTAATATGTCTATGAAATTCGTGATTATGGCATTTTAAGTTTCTCAAAAAATTAGTCCTGTGTTGCGAACACCGTATCCTTCTATCTCTTGTAGTTTCCAAGATACCCTGCAATTATAACGAAATTGGGACATCCTGTAGATTCAGTTAATTATTTTATTATCACAGACGTTGTTTCTACACAAATGTCGTACAATACTCCAATGGTATAATTTTTGCTACTTCATTTAAAACATTTCGTACGTTCGACTAACTATTACACTTTTGTAGTCAGGTTCAGGAAAAATATGTAAGAATAGTATGCAACAATATAATTTGATAAATATATAAACAAATAATTTACTGAAGTTTTGAATTGTATATTGTGAGGACAGGTTATATCTACCTCAGTAGCCCTGATCTAGTTCCCCCGTTGATATTCCTTCATTGGAACGGCATTGAAGATATTTCCGGTGTTATCACAGCTGCTGTAAAATTTTGTAAATAATATGCTAGTATAATACTTAAGTGCTTAGTCTTATCAAAGCATGGGATGGTAAAAGCAGGGGACAAACTAATCTCGAACACATGAAGGTTAAAGGTCATCAGCAGCATCAGCGTTTTTTATTTTGGAAATTAATAAAATGCCTGAATGTATCATGAATTGTACATACTCCAAGACAATAGTCACATCTTGAAATGTAGTAGTATCCCTGCGAAAAAGAAACTGCGTCCATTTATGTTTGCAACGTGTTTTCGACTTGTAGCATAGTTAAATCCTGGCCACATTTTATGAATGACACGTTATTTCTATTTTGCGAAATTTAAAACGCAAGTTTTTATATAATTATAGCGTATCCGACTTGAAACCTGTTTATAGTTATTTTTACCTTCGATATATGCAAATAGTGTCTCCATGTTAAAGGTGTACGATACTTAATTCTAGCAGAAAATTCTGTATGGCGCACGATAAATTACTTTTTGCCGGACGTTTAATTAAAATTAATTTAGAAATTTGTAAACATGAGACAATAAAATGCTGAATTTTGTCTGTATGGTACGCTAAAAAGCTATATAGTCGTCTGAATTTTTTCTACTAAACTAAAAAATATTGCTTCCAAAAGTTAATAAACATAAACAATTTATAAGATTACATCAAGTGAAAGAAATTTTTTTAAATATATCTTAACGAATTCCTTATAGGTATAAATACTCATAGAGCATTTGTAATAAAAATTAAAACGTTAAAAATTATTTAAACTAGTTGTTCTATATGCCAAACAGATTATTTCAATATTCAATGCTATTGTATCTAAATAAAAAAAAGAATTAATTTAAGTAAAGTATCTCTAGAAATTAAATGGACACTAAATGAAAACAAACAAAAACCACATTTTTTCTTTTATCTTTATCTCTTTAAATTTCAAACTACCTATACAGGGTAAGTAAGTCTAGTATGTCTAGATTTTTCACTACAAAATATTACGATTTAAGCCAACTATAAGATACAGGGGGTACAGATATAATAAAAAAGATATAGAGTATCAAATTGGAATTTAAAAACTGACTTATTGTAATAATTACAATGTCTTTGAATGTATCAATTTAAAAATTTGGGAATAGATGTTTTTGGGACTGAGAAATCGTAATCTGTGTTCTATTTCGACATATATCTCAGAGGGCGCCACATCCACCACATTTGTGATGTAAATGTGAATGTAGCTATTTTGGCTCTAACGTTATCACATTTTTTATTAAAAAAATCTTAAACTTATATTGTTTTTGAAGAAAAAATGTATACTTGTCATTAGTCTAAGCAATTGACCATTTTCAAGAAAATAGGTTTTCAACAGTCAGCAGCATAGTTCATTATACAATATTTTATTTCATACTGTACTGTAATGAGTTATTTCCCGAACTGCTTTAAAAACACAATATTCACATTTTTAAAAGATTTTATCTTTAAAACTACAAAATCAAGCTTATAAAAACTTATTATAATTATAATTAACAGTACCTAACTGTGCAATGTGAATTTCCTTGCAGACTGAATGCAGGAATACCTTTAGGGACAGAATCTTCACTAGACACGGTAGTGGTGGTGGATATAGTTTTTTTGCTTGGTCTGAAGAACCTGTATAAAGTTTTCTCCATTTTGAATCATCCTTGCTGCTCTTGTTTTGTTTTCTAAGGAATCTTCAATGTATTGTTCCGCAGCAGATGAGCTTTTCCATGCACCATGACGCTTCAGTGTTGATAAATCAGCTCCCGCATTCGCCAAAAAAGTGGCAGATGTTCTGCGGAAACAATGCCCCGTATATTTTTCTGGGTGTTCCAACTTCAAATATCCCGCAATTTTTTTTGGTGCCCCCCAATGGTATGTATGCCCGCTCTTTGGGAATCACATATTCTTCTTCTATAACCCAAAAAAAGAAAATCTTCCTTCATATTTTTAGGTCGGAGCTTAACGTATTCTCTGAATATTTCCAGAAAGTTTATTCCTTCATTGTCGTCACTCAATACAGTAAATACCCGTTTTGTATTCGTCTTAGAAATGGAAATGGTTATAATTAGTTTGGTGCCACAATCTTCAATGTCTTTTAGGGTCATATGGTATAAATTTTCTCGCCAACAACCACCAGCAATGCCTATTATTGCGATTACCTGTAACAAGAGAGAAAATGGTTTAATACTAATTGTCAAATTGATGAAATTTCGACTAACGAAACCAAGAAATGTATTTTTTGTAATTAATTGACATTGAGTACCTATATCATTCAAGATGCACATTGTTTAATTCAAAACTAATGAAAAGGTTAAATTTGTTTACCTTCATCAAAAGATACTGTTCTTATGGGGCTTCCTTCATGAATCTATTAACTTCTTCTCTTGTTAGAACTTTTGATTTGTTTGCCTGATGACCAACTGCTTGCCTTTTTAAGAACGCCACCAGTTTTGGATATTTTGAAATATCACCTCCTTCTTTTACCATCAACATAGACTTGAGCATCGAATATTTTACCCACATTGTCGCAAGATTAATCTTTTTGGATATATCCAAGAAGTACGCCAAAACGATATTCTCATTCAGGCCGTTTTCCACCTTATAGGTTTTTCTCCACACGTTGAAGAGCTGGTATTCCTTCTCATAACGAGCACAAGACTTCGTAGGCACCAATTTACTGGTTACCTCAGCACATTTTAGCTCGATTACTTCCATTTTTTACGAAAATTATCACAAAATACGCACGGGATGACAAACTGTCAAATTTGTTATTTTTGTTTTTATATCACTAAGCTAAATCAAAAGCTATGCGATAAAACAAGAATCGAAACCACGCTAACACCTACATACAGGCAGGTTATGTAAAATAAAACATTAAAATTTAATTTTTAATACAACACAGTATGAAATAAAACGTTGTACGATACACGGCCGTGAAATGTCATTAAAGTACTCGTCTAGAAATTCCTGACTCGCCTCGTCCGTAAACATCTAGACTTGTACTTTAATATACCATTTCCCGGCCTTTTAACGTAAATAACTATTAACGTAGTAGGTGCCAAAATTTCCTTGCAAATTGGATATGTTGAAGGTAGATCGACAAACCATAAAATTTGCACTGTAGTAAAATGCTACGATTAGTATTTTTAACATGCAACGTTTTTAAATGATCATACAGATTCTTGCAGAATAGATCGTCCAGGTAGTCGTCCTGAATTAGTTGTTCGTCATTTTTTCTCTAAATTCGAAATTTTTTAAACTGTTAATTATCAGGTTGTAATCTATTTCGAAATCCTCCTAAATATTCTCGTTCCCAATCAATCAATTTTGTAAAGTAGTCGGTTTTAACCAAAACTGGATAAATAAATACCTTATATTTAGAAATACAATTTTGTCCAATAATTGTTCAAATTTAACTTGCCTACTACGTTAAAATATTGTACAAGGAATTATGCAGCTGATTGTTGAAAAGCTATTATCTCGAAAATGGTCAATTTCTAATACTAATGACAAGTATATACAATGTAGGTTTAGGATTCTTTAATAAAAAATGTAATAGCGTTAAAGTAAAAAAAAAAAGTTACACTCACATTTACGTCACAAATATGACGGATGTGGTGCCTTCTAGGAAGTATGTACGTCGAAATAGAACAACAGCTTATGATTTCTCATATCCAAAAAGATATATTACTAAATTTTTAAGTTGATGCAGTCAAACACTGTGTAATTATTACAAAAGTCACTTTGACACACTGTATTTTTTTATCAACATTTTATTAAGCCATATTGGCTTAAATCGTAATATTTTGAAGTGAAAAATATACTACGTCTCCATGGGTCATTATTATTAACCACCCTGTATAAGTTGCGTCAGTTGTATATTGTTCATAATAAACTTTAAAAACCATTATTGAAATATATGTATGTGAATTAATTACTGATCTGATCTCAAAAACTTAAATTTGTTTAGTAGTTGGAGCAACCAGAAAAGGATGAAATGTTATCTCTGAAGATATGTTATTACAATCTTGTCATAAAATGCTAAATTAACGCATTAGGATGAGATCCTATGATCTATTTTAAAATTGTAACTAAACGTCTTTATTAAAATTTAAAGAAGCAGAATGGATCCTAAAAACATCTTTAATGGGACCAGGCAATATTTCGGGTAATAGAATGGTATGATGTTGCGATATCCTAAAATTTCGTTTGCAGGAATTTTTACACCGCGGGCGTGTACAGCCCCCCGCTTGCACGGCACTGCCCCGACTTGGATAATGCCGGGTGTAGAGCCTGAGGCGCGCACTGACGTGGCGGCTGGTTGGAATGCGGTCCGGCGCTGCTGCATTCCTTTACTGTACCAGCCTCCTTTGCCTCTGACAGTACAGTCCGAGAATCAAGTCGTCATAGGAGTCCGAGAGCTTGCAAAATGCGCGAGCCACGCCGCGACCATAGAATCACTTGGCAAAAATTCTAAAAAACGGAAATCCACGAGTTACCTCCACTCATATACAGGGTGTTCTCCACTCCAATCCGAAATTACTTATTTCGCAAAAATATTTGAAAAGGCGATTAAGGATAGAATCCTGTTTTGTAGAAAAGTATAAATTATTCAATAGTACACAATTTTGATTTAGAAATTCGAAATGTATACAGGATGCAATTGCAGCGCTAGTAAAGTCTATATACATCGGAAAATCATCAAAAGTTTTCATTGACTTGAAAAAGGCCTTTGACACGGTACGCCATAAAAAGCTATTAACGATACTAAATAACATTGTTTTTAAAAATAACGGTTTAAATTTTATAACATCGTATATAAACAGAATAAAATATACTGAAATAAATAGCATACGAAGCAGACCTAATATTACTGAATATGGTGTACCACAGGGAACAGTACTTGAACCTATATTATTAATTCTGTATATAAACTCTATTCAATATACAAACCTCAAGAATGGCGACGAGCTCGGATGATCTGAAAGTCATAGTAGAGAAAGACTTAGAAAAATTTACAAATCACTTTGATAACAAATACTTAACTCTAAATTTAAAGAAAATTTATTACCTCCCTTTTTATTTATATGATACATCTGGTCCAACTTTTGATTTGTTGGTTGTAAATGGTGAATTCCGCATATACTTGAAAGGGAGATAAAATATTTGAAAGTTATGATTGAGAGAAAATTGAGTTGGAGCACACAAGTAAATTATATAGCAAAAAAAATTAGAAAGTTAATATACCGGTTTAAATGCCTAAAATATATATTAGATTTTAAATGAATGAAAATACTGCACCTTTCCCTGGTTGAATCCCATTTAACGCATGGAATTTTAGGATGAGGTGGTGTTAGATAGTAACTTACAAAACTTTGAGGTGTTGCCAAAAATAATTCTAAAAATGATATTCAATAAAGATGTCCTTACTCCTCTGATGTTCTGTTTAGTAATACCGGTATTATGGATATTCGGACACTTTTTTACTATCACTGTACAATTACATCAGTGGAGACTAAATATAAAAACTGCCTCCGTAAAAATGACTAGAGGCAATATAAATAGCAATATAATGCCCGTTACAGACTATGCGTGAATTTGCGATTCGCGGTTTGTAAGGAATTCGTGCATCGTGTGTAGGGTTTTTATGAATGGATTTTGAACGAACAAGACCCTACACACTATTTGCGAATTCCTCGCATATCACGAATCGTGAATTCACGCATAGTCTGTAGCGATCCTAAGAGTTCCCCAAACAAAAACAACTTGCGGACAACGATGCTTTGTGTATATGAGTGCAAAAGTATATAACTCGCTGCCTGTTACCCTTAAACATATGACTACCCTTGTGCAAGTAAATCCAGAAAACAAATTAATGACATAAATCCTAAGCAGAGATATAATACCACAGCTTAAATAACAATCAGCTCACAGACTCGTATGAGCGGGAACGTCTCGCGCAGATCTTCGCGCATGCCGCCATTTGGGGATACAACACTGCAGGAACGTGTGGTTGTAAATTATGCCCTTATAGCCATACCGTTCGACGACTGCGTTATTGGCGCACGAGTGCTGTATTTTGTGATTTGTTGATTTTCTTGTATTTTATACTGTTATGTTATTTTATTTTTAAACAATTTCAAGTAAAACAAATTTATATTTCGTATATTAGAAAAATTGCAGTTAAAACACTTTCTAAATTGGGACAACTATTTTTAATCCGGTCCTGACGTGTATCCCGAGCGAGAGAGAGACAACAAGGACAAATTTTCAGGTTTTAATACTTTAAAGGTGCCGCCGTAGAGTCTGTGAGCTGATTGTTATTTAAGCTGTGATAATACATTATTTTAGCTTCTGTCATTGGAGTTTCATGTATTGCGCAATATATACTTTTTAGACAAACTTTTTATTACGTATGTATACTGAAAATTGTATGAGTTCGTATCTGAAGTGATAGTTCTTCCCTATGTGAAAAAATGGAAGTATAAATGCAAACATTTTTTTCTGATGTTGTGTATTTTTGAGTCCTTTTATTGTAGATGTAACTATTATATTTCTAATGATATTTAAGTGCAATTTTTAATTGTATTTTTTTATGATATCTTTTTTTTTTGTTTTTTCATGAACAATCCATCTGCATTTATATGAAGTATTGTGGTTTATTTACAAATTTGCCTTTATACTGATGACTATGTTTTATATTTTTTAGTAAATAAACTCTATTCTATTCTAATCACCCAATCGATTCAAGGGTTTGTAATGCCTAAACTTCACAGTTCAAAAGTTATCCAAATTCTCCACTGTTTAATATTTTTTAATTTATGTATGCCTCAAAATAGTTGCAGCTCCCTTCATATTTCTTCTTGGCAATATTAGCGAAGTATACAATTTTAAAATATAAACATTTACCATCCATAAGTATGTTCTAATATTCAACAGATAGGTTAGATTAGACTCAAAAATTGGTATTTGTATTGGAATATTTTTGAAAATCTATCTTTAATGTAGATATTTACTGTAATGCAGAAATAATAATGTTCTAGACAAAATATGAGTCAACTAAAAACTTTTCCTTAAATCAATAGGTAATACACATTTACCAATGACCATCGACATATCTTCACTTGAACTGTCAAAACTATCAGAATTGTGCTTACAGTTTGACTGCGCATGTGTAACACACGTCAAAGCCAGACCATCAAAAGTGTTAGAAAGTTTTGTCTACATTCAATTGAAAGATTATCTAGATAAATACAATATTCTTCCGCTAAGACAGTCAGGTTTTCGTTCTGGATATAGCACAACCACGTTTGTTGGACAATTGCTGATGATATACTACATTCTATTGACAAAGAAATGGTTACTGTGACTGCAATGCTAGATTACTCCAAAGCATTTGACTGTCTTGACCACAATTTGCTTCTAGTTAAGTTAAAATATTATGGTGTCTCTGACGGTCTTTGCAGTGGTTTAAAAATTATTTACTCGATCGTAAGCAAGTAGTCAAGGTAAAAAAGATGATAATTGCATTTTTTCAAGTGAAGTTGAAATTAAAACTGGTGTGCCTCAGGGATCGATTCTAGGTCCTCTAATTTTTGTGATATATGCAGCAGATATTCACATGCGTGTTAAATAAAAAATGCACTGCTATGCGGATGATTCACAGATGTATGTATCTTTCAAGCCAGAGGAGCAAGTTCTTAATTTTAATCAAGTTAATCTAGATCTAGAATTATTGTAGGGCTGGTCTAAGAGTAATGGTTTGAAATTAAACCGGATGAAGACTACGTCTATATTATTTGGAACCCCGCAACAATGTGCTAAAATCCCAGAAGAGAATGTATTAATTTTGTCCAATTCTGTACTAGAATTTAAAAGTGCTTGTAAAAGTCTTGGGTTAACTTTTGATAATAACTTAACATTTACAAATCATGTTAATAATGTCTTAAAAACTGCGTATTCTCGTTTGCGTTGCCTGTATAAACTTAAAAATATTCTTACTACGAATGTTAAATTGAAGCTAGCGGAATCCTTAATATTATCTTTGCTTGATTATTGTGATATTGTCTATGGTCCATGTTTGTCAGCATGTGATTCCAATAAAATTCAGGTTTTACAGAATTCTTACATGAGGTTCGCAGAAAGGGTAAAGAGGAGAGATCACATTACTTTATATTTTTTGAGGAATGGATGGTTGAAAATGGATACGTGCAAAAATATTCATTATTTAAATCTAATACATACAGTTATACATACAAACAAGCCACCGTATCTTAGATCTAGGTTGGTGTGCAAGCAAAAATTCATTTAAATCTAAAATTAGAGAATATTTTACTAGTCAACCATTTTTTGACACCCGTGTTAAAAGTAAGTTACTTTTAACACTAGTGTTCTTCCATGAATACTAATAATTTCATCAGCTCGTCTGTGGTTGTTATGAGACGAGCGTTATTAATAAAATTACTTTCATTACAGAACAAATTTTAACTCTTAATTTAGCGGCAGTAAAAATGATTCTAATGCCTAGGCAACAAATGTGACACCTCAGTGACAGCTGTCACTAAAACTACGCCTTTAATGTCAATGGGCGAAAAAATATTTTTTTTCTAGAAAACTGTTAAAAGTGGACTTTTCAATTGTCATTTTTGATGTTAAAAATGTAATTTTTTTGACACGCGTGTTAAAAGTAAGTTATTTTTAACACTAGTGTTAAAAGTAAATCAAAGTTTATTTAAATTTTGTTTTGAAAATTAATAAAACGTTTTAACAAACACATGAACAACTTTTTATTTTAAATAAGTACAAACCAACAGTTTAACTAGTTATTACTATTAACATTTATAGTAAAATTAGAACAATTTGAAATTGTAATTCCCTGCGGAGTCATCATACTTAAGTTGGTTTTACTGTCAACATGTGTGACACATCTATTTTCTGTAGAAATACTACTGGTAGTACTGGTGGTCTTGCTAGTAGTTGCAGCAGTAAGAAGTATTTGGCACGCAATTTCCTTCTTCTGTTCCAGTGAATTTTCAATGTAGCCTTCAGCTACCGTCGAAGATTTCCATCCTCGATGTCTCTGGATGGTAGTAAGATTTGCACCAGAATCTGCTAACAATGTCGCCGATGAACGACGAAAACAGTGTCCGGTGTAGAGTTGAGGATTTGGTAGATTCAAGAACTCTGCAATGTCGGCAGGCATTTTACCAAACATGTTAATTCCGACTGGATTCTTCACACATTTATTCTTCATATATTTAAGAAAAAGTCGTCTATGGTCACCGTTGGGTGGCCGGAGTGCCATATACTTTCTAAAAAAGTTTAAATAGAATTCACCAACAACGCTGAAAGTCCGAGGAACTTTCGTTTTAATATCTGGTATGGTCACAACAACCGAAGTGTCCAAATATTCGATATTGTCGATGGTCATCTGACACAATTGCTCCCGGCGACACGCCCCGAAGACACCTACTATTGCTGCGACTTTCATCATCAGATACTTTTCGTCTTCTGCTTCTGTGAGAAATTTGTCGATATGCGTCTTCGTCAAAACTTTTGACTTTTTTGCTTGATATCCTTCACCTTCCCGTTTTAAAAAACCAATAAGTTTATAATGTTTGCTTATATCTTCATCTTGCTTGATTTTTAACATAGTTTTGATCATGGAATAATTTGACCACAGCGTTGACGATATCCATATCTTGGATTTTTCCTCAAAATATGCCAGTAAAACACTTTCCTTACATTGGGACAGGGACCTTTTTAATGTTGCACCATTCCGAAAAGCGTCTATAAGCGATTTCGTACTGTTCCTTTGATTTCACCGGCAATAATTCCAATGTTGCTCGACTGGCTGCTTCTTCGATTTCAGCAGGGATGGATTCGTTACGCTCATTATCGAGATTATTCATTATACTTACAATATTACTAGAAAATGCTGTCAATATTTTTGCGTTTTTTCCGTAACTACCTTTTTAATGTTGCACCATTCCGAAAAGCGTCTATAAGCGATTTCGTACTGTTCCTTTGATTTCACCGGCAATAATTCCAATGTTGCTCGACTGGCGGCTTCTTCGATTTCAGCAGGGATGGATTCGTTACGCTCATTATCGAGATTATTCATTAAACTTACAATATTACTAGAAAATGCTGTCAATATTTTTGCGTTTTTTCCGTAACTAACACACTGGTTGCTACGAAAATTTTGGTTCATAAACATTTCGATCTGTGTGGTATTTTTTGATTTCTTATTTTTATTGAGTTTAAAGTTCTTCCGATTGTTTTGTAGAAAAAATAGTGTATGATATACGTGTTAAAAGTGATTTTATTTTGTTCGTGAAGTTAAAAAATTGCTACGCTCGTCTTTTAATCATCTTCACTCACAAAATAAAATCTTACTTTTAACACGTATATCATAAAAAGCTATTGTATACAGTATATCCATGGCCGTATAGAGAAGAAATCTACCTTTTCAGCCAAAATAATAATTTTTCATGTGCACTAGCTGTAATTGCCTTAGTAACAGCAATTAAGTTAGTTTGAAATAAACAATAAAATAGACTAAATTCAGCTACTATCACACAAGGTATTATACATTCC
The DNA here is from genome assembly GCA_037114965.1 of Monochamus alternatus. Lineage (NCBI taxonomy): Eukaryota > Metazoa > Arthropoda > Insecta > Coleoptera > Cerambycidae > Monochamus > Monochamus alternatus. Next base: position 22,148,584 of record CM073430.1, read on the forward strand.
TACTTAAATATTTTACTAATCGCTAACTGAAATTTACTTAGGAATGCGTAAACACTTTAATAATTTGATGATTTACTTTTATTGATGATTATTTTTATGTTGTTGTTTTCATTTAAGTATAATGAAAAATATTCTATATTATACAGGGTTAACTATGACTTAGTACAAATATTTTAAGAGGGGATAGGGAAAATTCTGAATTAACGGAATCACCCTTCAAAAAAATTCCAAACTTATTCATAAAGCGAAAAAAAAATGTTTTCAAAACCTTATTAACCCCTAATTTCTCGGCGACTATGCCGCCTGTCAGCTGCGAAGTTAGGTATATTCTGTCAAAGTCAAAGTTGTCAATGGTAGTGACAGAGCACCACGTTGCCACGTGTAACGATTTACGGCGCTTTTAAAGAAAAATTTTTGTTTACAAAATATTAGATTATGTAATGAGAAACACGATATGGTAGCACTGATAGTAAAACCTACCTTACTAATACTTCCAGAACTGATATTTGGAGATTTCAAGAAAGTTAAATTATTTTCTGTTTTCTAACTTGTTTACATTATAACTTGTCGTTGTAAAAATTGTTGTACTTGCTGGGGACCTCTTGGTTTCCCTCGACCATTTCATAAATAAAAGAATACTTGTTTTCTGTAAGTATATCTATTGTAGTTTAAAAATGCTTTATTTTTATGTCACTAAGTAAAAAAGAAGTTTCAAGGAATTTTAAAAAGTATGAAATTGGTTCTTTTTTATTTTCAAGTTAGGTAGGTACATATGTATTTAAAACTCCAGCACGTGTAAAACAACATCCGTGGACGTTGTACAATTCGTACAAATGTACGAGGATTTGACATATTCTGTCTATTTGGAAAACGTATTTGATATTCTGCTGCTGCACGACATGCACTTTCGTCGCACTTCCCATAAATTAGTACCATATCCGTAATTTCCGCGATTACACGAATTTGAATGTGCGAAAAGCAAATACTGAAAACTAATAATAGTAACGATATTAACAATTGTTAGGGTAATATTTTCTTTGTTAATTAAATAAATACCCAATAACGTTTTACTACTTTCTTTATTTCACACTTTCTATCTTTACAACAACTCAACTCTGACACATCTCTTCTTCTTCTTCTTACATTCTTTCTGATCTACATTTTACAAAACATATATTTATGCCTACTTTACTACAGTTTAAATAAACTAAGATATTTTTATTAACAAAATAATTGTCCACACAATAATCGACCATGTTTGCATATAATAATATTGTAGTATTATTATTTTAAATTTCCCGAGGCGTTTACAGTGCTGACCACTACTGCTGTTTGACATTTGTAGAATATTAGAAACAATGCAACCAACAACACAGTATAGGTTTATATCGACTGACAAGTGCTATGTGCGTGTAACCCCATGTCACGGAGGAAGTGTCAAAACAATACTAGAATGAAGAAACCCACGATCGTACATAAAAGAAGATAATATTGATTATATTGATTGCCATAAGAATATTTATCTGAAGAATATTAAGTTCTCGGTGTAGGCGAACCGAAGACTGAACGGTGGCGTTGACATTGTAATTTTAGTCTTCCGTTTTTAGTGACAGTTTCAGTTTTAAACATTTTATTCATTAAATAATGGATGGTTGCGATATATTGGGAAATTTAAACGTACGTGAAGATATTTCCTTTAGTTGAGAGCAATGCAGTGGAGTGACCGTTATCGGACAAAATTTTATAAATTAAAAACTGCCACGGGTGTATTCGAAGTTTTCTGTTAGTATTTCTTTCAAGTAATTCTGACGGACCTGTAATGAGTGAAAATGAAGTTTTGGCAGTTTGGAACGAAGGAACGAAAAACGAATACAAAATACTGTAGCTAACCGGATTAACTCTATCAGGTACTTAGGTATTATTGTTAATAAAAATGTTTAGTTTCGTTGTTTCTACATTCGGCAACGTTGGAACGTTGTGAGAAACGACCGCATGGTACCTAGTTGCACAGAACATATGCCTAGTTGACATATGTAGCCATCTTGGACGATGACTGATGACATAGGCGCCGACTTTCCGTAGGAAAAGAGGGTTTTGCCCCATTTTTTTAACATCGAGCTAGAATTCCGAAATAAATTTTTTATTGTCTTTTAGGCTTCCTTGAGCACGTGGTTAAAATTTTTGTACTTAGTCATAGTTAACCCTGTATATTCACAAACTGCTTTTTCTGTGTTTTCATGAATGTAGTTATGTAGTTACAGCAGAAGACAATTTTCTGAACTGTTAGGTACCTAATTACAACATAACATGGAAATTTTGTTGATAAAAAATAATATAAGATTAAGATTTTTAATTATCCTAGTAAACAACGTTGTACAATTACAATAAAAAAACAAATTATATTTAGGTGAGAAAAAAATTGGTTAAATAAGGATTCGTCAATTTTTTGAAAGTCCAGTTTTGCAGCAAATTACTTATTGTCTTTAGTATAGTAGAAATGTATAGTTCGTTGTACAAGCCAGCAATATACACATAGAGAAAATATTTAACCGATCATGGGGAGATTCTATTACATACATTTCAAATAGAGATGTGTCGTTCGCGAACGACCCGTTCGATTGAACCGGCTCCCAGTCGCGAACGAAATGAACCGGCTCGCGGAATACAAATTAATCGGTTCCCGGCTCTCGACCGGCTCCCGGCTCTCGACCAGCTCCCGGCTCTCGGCAGTTCTCGCTCACTTACGATCCACGCTAGTTATCGACACTATTGCTTCTTGAATCAATTCAGTTGAATCGTTTGGTAATATTATTAAAGCATTCGTTGCCGACAGGTATATATATATTTTTTATGTACATAAAAAAGTTATTGGTAGAGGTAGAGGTACTAAACAAAAATACAAATTTTTTGATGAAAATAATAATTGCATTCAAAAGTAAATTGCTTTACTTCATTTGTCTCGTTATTTGATTAGTATACTGTAGTTAGTGTGGTCTCGTTCTTCGTTCATTTCGTTCGCGAATCACAATATCAATCGGCTCAATTGAGCCGATTCAGTGAACGGGATCTTTTTATTGACCGAGAGCCGGTGAGCCGGTTCCTTGAAAAGAGCCGAAGTGCCCACCTCTAATTTCAAATGCATGGGGTATTGGTGGGAAGATGACGCACGGCAGGGCGGGTTAGTCAGTACTCCCAGTACTCCCCTACTCTCCTACGCAACGTCGCGTACGAATACGAATACTGGTTTAGTCCGCCAAAATAGGGGAGGACAGGCAAGCTTCGACGGCGATGCAGTGGAAGGGATTATTGTTAGCATTTCATAAGATCGGTTAAATATTTTCCCTATCTGTATACCTACTACGGATGTTCCTCGACGCAAAATGTATCGATACATCAAACGATTTAGTATCGATACTTTCAAATATCGACTACGAAAGTATCGATACCCGATATATCGACGTGGTACCCCCTCCTCTACAACAAGCCACATACAGAAATTCTTGGTAGAGAGCCTAACAGAGAAATATAAAATTAACATTATTTTTTACATATGTACTAATTCATACAATTGAAACTATCCAATCTATATAATTTATTATATATCAAATAACAGAAACAGGGTTAAAAAACGACAAATAACAATAATAAAAACAAAACAGATATATGTCACCACTTAAAATTAAAACAAAATATGTTTAAAAGAACTTTAAAAATGCTAGTCATCTATATAGTTTCCAAATATCTGAATTTTTCGGCATTTTTGTAAATATTTAATCAATCGTATTTCCATGAATTGAATACGAAAATACATAAAATAACCCTAATGATAAACCAAAAACCAACCAATCATACTACTACCTGTAGTTTCTTAAATTTGATCAATCTGCTACTTGGATGTCAAATCATGATCTACTGGTAAAAAAAACGGCAAAAATAAGCAAAAGGTACTGCCAATAGCACGATGATGCAGGCACTGTAAGAGTAAATTTGGGCTACGGTTTTGCATTTTACATAAACAGCCAAAAATCAAAAAAGCTCAACTTAGTACGTATAAATTTATCCATAACATCGCAACAATTCTTATCGATAGAAAATATCGGATATCGTAAATAATTCTATCGATGTTCTGAATATCGATGTGTACCAGAACATGGTACACACATGGTAATACCGACCAGTTTTGTATATTGGTAGAAATTTGCTTATTCAATTTTATTTTCATATTCATATTTATTTTATCATAAAGTTACATATACAAGGTTCCCATCTCTACAGTTTTAAGTGTTTTTAAATAAAAATGATGATATAATGAAAAAATCTCTACTGGTTAATCTTCATATAGGTACTCTTGTTTCTATGATATAACAAAGTTCATCTATTTTTGTGTACTTAATTGAGATTAAAAAAATCACTTAAACAGATCCATTGGTAAATATATAGAAGTTGCCACTTTTCTGCCATATTTTGTGAGCTTTATTGACTAACATTACCGACTTTTTTTAGAATAGAACACTATAATAATATCTAACAACAATAATTGCAGAATTATATTATACGAAAAGAAAACTACACATAAAACAGGTTTTATATGTAACTTTCACATTTTGGTAGTAACCCTAATATTTCGTTTTTGTTTCAGATGGTGAATATCTATTTGCTGAGCCAGACAACAAGCTTTCCAAGTATGCTCCAAAGAGTTGGCGTTCCTCCCACAGTCATGGCCTCGACGCTAACGGACGTCCGGCCCTCGCCTTTTACTTTAGAGTTCAATTCTACGTGGACAGTCCCCTGCTCTTGCGCGACGAGACCACGAGACATCATTACTACCTCCAATTGCGCCTCAATGCGGCCTCTGGAGCAGCCGGGGAGCATGCTACTCACCTGGCGGGCCTCTCCTTGCAGGCCGATCTGGGAGATCACAACGAGAACACTACTATCAGACCCGAAGACTATTTGCCACCGAACATGCGGGGACCAGCAGCGTTACGCATTATGGAAGCTACGCACAGAACGCACAGAGGACTGTCAAAGAACGAAGCTCGATCACGCTTCATAGCAGAAGCTTGTCAATTGCAAGAGCCCGTTAATGCCCATATTTTTAGGTATGCGTGATGTCCAAAATTGTTACTTTACTTATTCATTAGTTTCATTAATTATTTACAGATTGAAAGCCTCAAAGTCAGAACCAGCTCCCGGTTCATTACTATTGGCAGTATGTCCTAGAGGATTAAAAGTATGCCCGGAAAATAACCCGCCATCGATATTTTTATGGAGCAGTATAGGAAAATTAAGCTTCGAACGAAAAAAGTTCGAAATACGGACTGGTCATGAAAAGCTTACTTTGTATACAAGTAGCGACGAAAAGAGTAGATTGCTACTCGCATTGTGCAAAGCTGCACATCAGTTTAGTATGGCTGTGGCTCCACGACTCAGCGAAGTGAGGCGTGAGGAAGAAGAAAGACAACGGTGGGATTGCGACCAGCGTATATCAGTTATCAGTTCTACGTCATCTAACACTACATCTGGGATCGTCAGTGATCGAGTCCATTCCGAAGATGAACTTGAAATTATGATTACCAGTCCACCAGCACCGTCTACAGAAAGTTTGGCTCTAGCACACCTGCTGGACAGTGCGCCTGCTAGTAGTCGAACTTCTGCTGCATCAGCCACTGCCGCTTTAGCATCTCTCACACTCAAGGAAGAAGAAGAGGAAATGAACAAACCGACTTTGAGTGAGAGCTCGACGAAAACGGCAAGTGGCAAATGTGCTGGATCACAGTGCAGCTCATCGTGCAGCACTGTCGTCGTTACACCAGTACAAACCAGTAAGTTTTTCTTGTGTTTGATATTAGATTACTTTTCTAAAATCGTATAAATTAAGAAAAATTACATATTATTAATATTTTTTTCAGAACCAAAAGGACGACGATCTTCTACTACAAGTAGTTTGGAACTCGGTTACTCGCATACTGCTCAAAATTCATCTGTTAGTGACGCAACCTGTATAGAATTAGATACAAGAGAACCAGTTTATACATCTGGTCCAGCGCCAAGCAGCCATACCAGTGGAGTATATACTCTAACTTCCAGTGAACAGTATACATTAAGCTCTAGCGACAATTATACTGTTCCAAGTGAACAATATAGCAACCCTAGTGAACAGTACTCCACACCGGGAGATCATGTAGATGGATTATTTAGGGATAGAGCAAATTCAAACGTGAGCAATTCTGGGTCATTTCATGGAGATGGAAGTGACCCAACAGATAATAAGCAAGCTTTATTAACGGCGGAGGAATTATCTGATTTAATTGTTGGCCGTTACCCATCCTGCAAGAGTGTTAGTCACACACTGGATTCTGATTCAGATTATGTCACTTTACCTTCATCATACCAAGGATACATTCCAGTTCCTCCAAAAAGAATAGATAGTGTAGAACAAAGATTTAGGCCACCTCCTCCACCTTATGGCGCACAATTGAATAAAACCATCATAACAGAGACTGTTTGTCCAGACTATGATGATACAAGTTGTGTATCTGATATATCAGTGAGGCACCCACCTCCTTATCCCGAAAATCCAACGCCTGTACCTCCACCTCTATATCCATATGAGGAAGCAGCAGCAAGATTTATTACTACCAGATCACCTAGTGCACTTACAGCTCATACTAGTGCTGTTAGTGTCAGTTCCTTACCAAGTTATTCAACTCCAAGCTCAGTGCCTCCCATTCCTCCAAAAATACCACGGCCACCTCCACTTGTCAGTAACACAGTTATTTCTCCCAACAACTATTTAGATGTTGCAGCTAGTAAAGCAAGTGTTTTAGTTCCTTGTGCATTTCTGCCTCCACCACCACCCGCGCCAAGACAGCCTCCACCTCCACCACCCCCAGCTCTTGCAACTGTTTACACCAGCCAATTGTCCAGGTCACAAATTGAGCAGTACCAGCAGCAAATGTACAGCGATGTGGATTTTGTAGTGTTTCCATTGAAGGAACCAGCAATTAGTAAACAAGAGTATCTGGAGGCCAAACAGGGTTCATTATTAGCGGCACTCGCACATCAACCGGTATTTTATCGCAGTACTCCTTATCTGGGGAGATATGCTTCTAGCCAAAACCTCTCCGATACCTACGTCCAGTTGCCTGTATACGGAGCACCTAGCATAGCATCTTCGGGGAGTTTGGATCCACCCCCTCCTCCTTTGCCGCCTAGTCGCCCGACGAGAGTTATGCGTACTAGATCTGATGATAATATTTTAAATTCATTGGATGCCCCACAACCTCCCAAATTTAGAAGATTACCTCCTCCACCTCCGCCGCCGATTCCAGAAAAATATCCGACGATTTTGGAAAATCCCAATCCTAGTGCATTAATGGTGGACTCGAAAGTGAAATGTGTTAGTAGTGAAAAACTTTTAAATGAGACTAATGAGAGAGTGTCAGCTCTTGACATTCGTACTCTTAGGGAGAAGAGCAAGAAAATGGACTTGCCATTAATATCCGCATTGTGCAATGATAGGTCGCTTATAAAGCAGACGAAAGCCTTCGTGATGCCCAAACACCCGGGGGAAGTGGTGCCCAGGCAATCGCTAAGTACTACGCGCGCAAAGTATCCAGTATCAGGGCTGAGTAGCACCAGAATTAACAAACCAACGCGTAAAATACCTTCCATCAGCCATCGACATCCTGGTGATAAGCTACCTGAAATTCCCAGGGCGACACCTAATAATTACGTTTTAACTGACCCAGGAATTAAACATAAGACTATGCAATCACATTCATGAATGCGAGCCTCAAAGACTACATTCCAGTGCTAGAGTAGATTAGAAATCATTTTGTTATACTCAGGGTGCCATCATTGCAATATGTTAAATTTAGGGAGGAACCGGCATTATGGCTAAAATTTGTGTTTCTGTCTAAATGCTCTCATTCCATGGCCATGATGTCTGGGCCTCAGCCATCCCTGTATGTACATAAATATTACTTGTATACCAGAAGTAAGATTATAGTATCTTTAATTAGCAATAATGTATACACTTGCTCAACTTTTATATTAATTAAAATACTGATATTTTTAATATTGTTCCATGTCCTTATTTATTTTCTGACTCCAAATTATAAAAAAGCTTCAAGTGTATGGTGCTGCCATCATTTTTAAAAAAATAAATAATAGAAAATTAGCAGTTATATTATTTCAGTTTACAAAAAAAGATTATTCCAAAATAAAATTGCAAGAAAGAACAAGAAATAATAGATATTTGTAAAAGTTAAATTAATTCAATGTCTATAATGAATAATAATAATAATATCTCTACCCCTCATCCCTCATTCTAATCACGGCCATTAACTCAGAAGTCAATGCCAATGTTTGTTATTCTTTAATGTTATAACTAAATGAATATATCAACCCATGTTCTGACTATAACTTGCCCACAATTTTCTACACTTTAAACTATCCAATGAGGTAAATAAAACAAAAGAGTTTTATAATAGTAACATAGTTTATTATTGTTAATATGAAAATCAGATCATAAATGTTTAACTTATGGAATAATCAGTATGCCAAATGTAATGTAACGGTGAAATTGCTATTCCAAGCGTCTTATGATTGCCGAATTTCACACAATGTTTACCTTTAATTTAACTTGATTACAACTGATTCTCCAGGCCACAGTGAAACATCCTTAAAAGAAATACTGCCAGATGAATCAGGTCTAGGTCCAACCACAATTTCTCCGCTGTATAACAACGTGGATAAATCAGCAGACAATTTAACATAGCCTAGATTACAAACGACTACATATGCGTTTCTTCTGGGGTACCATCTCTGAACCACCAAAAATTGCTTTACATATTTAACTTCAGCATTTGGTTTATTTACTCCCTCTTTATAAACAGAATTCATATAAATGGAAGGTGATTCCTCCCTTACCCCAATCATTTCTGAAACTGATTCCATTTGCCTATAATTGGGAGCAACTAGTTCACTATGTATCCAGCTCAATATGTACAGTGTTTGGTTTTTCCATGGCATCATACCCAGCTGATGCAAATGCTTAATGTCTTGTTTCTCATGGTCAGGATCAAGAATTTCATGTGACCCTATTTCATCTCCATAAAATATTGATGGAGTGCCCGGTAGCATAAGTTGAAGTAGTGTGGCTCCCAATGTAGCGTTGCCGTAAGGTAAAATATTAGCTAGTCGCCTAGAATTAACATTTCCTAGAGACCAGTGAATCCATGGCATACTTGGTTTGGAAAATAGCGTACCATTTTGTAGAGAACCAATTTGTTGAGTGACTGCATTAGCACCCTTTGACAAGTCTAGCATAATATCAACTAAATCGACGTTGTTTAAGACAATATTTTTAATTGAACTCGGTGACTGGTTTATAACAGCCTCGCTCACTATTATGATTCTATCTGGGCCTAGAATTTTTTTCCAAATACGTAACGACGTAGCAAAGTTCGGGTCATCCACTAGATGCTCAAGGCCTTTTAGGTAGAATCCATCTACTCCATTAGAGATCCAGTGAAGTATTGCATCTTCAATTATATCTTTGGGAGGTTCTATATTAGTCTCATTTTTTACATCAGACACTCTTCGGTGGGATAGTCTTTTCACTAAAGGATGTACAGGCAAATCTAATATCAGAGAAATATTTTTAGATTTTAAAGTCTTCACTAGGTCTTTAAATTCTTCTAATGTTCCCAAATCTGACTGAATATCGACTAAATTCGAAATGTTTTCAAAATCATGCGGGTAGTCTGGGGTGCGAAATATTGAATTTAATCTAACTCCTGTTACACCAAGCTCAACCAAATAATCCACCTTCTTAGAAATTCCCTTCAAATTACCCATCATCTTGCGACTGGCGTAAAAACTAGCTGGAAATATTTCATAAAAAACATTACCTTGATACCACTGAGTTTGAGGATTGCACGTTTTGGGTAATGTATAAATCATAGCAATGACCAGAGCGACCATTGCCACGAGTCCAGACATGAAAATCCACAAGGATATTTTACGAATCATCGGCCAGTTCCAAGACATGAAGAAATAGTTATCTGGTGGATTACGAAACGTTAGTTGGAGAGACTGGACCTTCCCATTTGTTTCCTAAAATGCATAAAGCCGTGTAACCTGTGTATCTGCTGCTCAAGCGGCAGTTTTACATAGCATTCGACTACGATCGCGGCGACTATTGGATGGGTTTGCTTAAGATGTTCACGTAGCAGCGAACTGTGAGTGATCTTACTGTGACGGTTACTGTCATATGTAGCATGCTTTTTCATAACAGTGGCAGTTATCAAGCTGTAGCTGCGATGTCTAGAATCTTTTCCAGTTTTTGACTAAATAGTGAAGCCGCGTTCCATTAAAAATGACGAAGACGTATAAATCTTGACAATAGTGAAGTAATAAAGTTGAAACAGAACAACTGAAATCATATGAACTTCCTGATGCAACAAACCTCAAAGTAATTGCTAAACGTTACTTAAAGCTTAAGCTTAATATTATTGTCACACATAATAATTAAAAAAATGAATACTAATACAATGCAATAATTGTGTCACAATATTTACATAAAATTCTTTATTTGCCTTCTCAAAAAATTCCATATATTGCTGATGAGTTAGCCCCATAAAATTTTGAAATTCTCTATCAATTAGTAGTAATTCAGTAAGTAAATTTTGTTCTTCTGGTTCACTCAGAATCGTTTTTTCTATAGTTTATTTCTTCTACTGCATTGTTATTGGTATCGGCACATTTATAAAGCAAAAGTGCTAATATTTAACACGTTGGCGACACTCTTGGCGACATATTCTTGCTATAAAACTAATTTATAAATCTGCATGGACTATTCTTTTCAAATATGTTAAAACAAACTTTTTCGAATTTACTTAGCAGTAGAACTGCTAAATGTAAGTGCAAACTGTGAATTTTTAAATTAAGCTCCACCTCCCTAATAGTCGATATTTTTAATAGTGGCTGCTCTATGAAATTATACACTACCATCTATGTATGTGTATGTGAAATATTTCACAGAGCATGAGCATGACCACTGTTATAAATCATCGTCTGACAATTACACTGTTCTATGTCCATTTTATTAAATTTTACAGGACCAACATATTTTATTTGTACAGAATATTTTTTCTAGTATCAGTGACTACTTAGTATTAAAATAACAAATGTTTTTCAGAAGACAGAAGAATAAAAAATACATAAAATAAACTAAATTAAAACTTATGCAATCGCCTTTTATTTTATATCCATAATTTTATTTCAAGATAGACTAGTTAATAATACCCCTAGTAGAATAATTTTATTTTGAATAAAAAATAAATAGTTTCTTGCAAAAACCATATTCTGATCCTTAGTTCTCAAAGAGCACAAATACCGATAACATCTCATTATTATGTTTTACGTATTAAAAAATTGCCTATTTATATGCCCTGTTGACAATAAAAATCATTGATTCACACTATAATAGTATCATATTACTTGAGATAATTTATTCTATGTCATCATATATACCTGAGACCTGACTAGTCTCTTGGACTTGAAATACTATGGTTTCAACTTTAATGAGCTTGCATTGACATAAAATAGTACCTTTGTTAAACAAAACTACTGGTTGTAGGCGCATTTTGAATATATTAGCTTATAGTGCTTGGGACATGTCATAAAAAATGTCTATTTCAGAATAACATGGACATAGAATGTTTTGGTTGCCAGGCGACGAAATAACGACTGCTAGGCAGTTCTACTGCTAAGTAAGTTCGATAAGGATATACATTATCTGTACCAGAGCTTCTCTCTTACTAGCATTAATTTTCTTCATTTTCAATAAATACGTCGCACGTAACAAATTATTTTTTTTTAAATTCTTCCTTAAGGCCCTTAAGGCTACTGAGAGCTTTTATTCTGAGAACGTTATTTTTATAGTGAACTGAGCGTACATCCCACAAACACTCAGTTCTGTACAATTCGATCAACTTTATTACCTCATTATTGTAAAAACTCCTACGTTTTAACACAGTGTTTGTTATTTTTTAACGAGTTATTCTAGTTATCGCAGCTACTAATTGGTAACTGCTATAAAAGCAACTGTTATGAAAATAGCCATGCTACACATAACAGTAAGAGTCGTCTTAACATGCTTAACATTTAACTGCGATCAAAGTAGACTATTTCACGTAGATAAATTGATGGTAGTGTAACCACACTCATATAAGAGGTGCTGCGATCACTGTCGAGTGCTTTGTGAAACTGCAGCTTTAGAAATTAAGGACTAAGGAAATATTAACTTTTCAGAAAATTATTTGGTTCTAATTTAGTCTATTTAAACTGATATTTACATTGATACTGAAGAAATTTTTATAAAATATATATTATTTTACCTGCACTTCAGTGTCCTCATCTTTGACTATATGGTGATAAACATTTCTATGATTCAGTAACTGAGCACATGCGGGTTCAGCAAGAGCAGATGAACTAGATGACGCTGAATCTGCTTTATCGTCATCTAAAATCATAATAATTACTCGATGAAGATCTGAATAATTACGATAAATATAGGTGACAACCCACAGGATTTTATTTGTGGCCGGTAGTAAACAAATTAATACACCTGATTAGTTACAAGAAGTAATTAATAAAAAAAATTGGAGAATTAAAAAATATTATGACTGTTATAATAGTGGCCTACTATCTTCTTTAGTGGAAAGATATTCCGCCAATATCTTGTATTTTCGCCACTGGAGCATTGGATAAGCTTAAAAAAAAAGGTTACAGATTTTGGATAATGTTTATACAAATCCATGTGTCCAATTCAAAATTATTTCACATTTCTCTAACTAGTTTTTAGAATACTTAAAGAATCAAAAATAATGTTGTAAGTTTAACACTCTTTTTTACCAGCGCGTCCTAGATAAAAGCTTTATATGAAAACCCTCCTTAAAATCCACTAAAGAATACAAGGATTCATTTTTGGCCACCTTGGTCACCTTGTATAAATGTATTTTATTATTTTTATTCATAGAATGCATTAATAAAATATTGCAGACTAATTTTGAAACAGCATAGGTAAGTATTAAAAAAGGTACCTAAAAGTAAAATGTTTTTCAGAAACCTCCCACTAACTCTTTTTCTATGGATGCGATATACAAAAAGGAGGTAATGTCCCATACTGAATAAATACAAACAAACAAAATGTGGTTGATATCTAGCAGTTAATAAAAAAATTACCAGGGTGGTTAGTAACAGAACGTACTGTATAATTGCGTCTAAACGAATCTGTAATTAATAGTTATGCGTCATAATCAGATTCAAAATACAGTTTATTTGATTATAAAGGCTCCGATTAGAACTCGATTACTTATCTTTAGACACCCTGTAGAGGAGAGTGGCCACTTTTACGATGCTCAGTGTAGGATTCTCAGAAACAGTAATGTGCAGATATAGCGTGACTTAAATAGAATAAGAAAAAATTGTGTATCTTTATACCTTTCAATTTTCTGAAAAGTAATATATTTTGCGTACTTCCAGAAATAGCCGCAGAAAACTGAAAAAGTACATTTTCGTTCTGTATACATTGTCGGGAATCGCAAAAGTGACCACCCTGTATATATTATTAAATGGGATGTTATTTTCTTTATACTCACGCACAAAATTTTTTTAGTTGAGTGGTGACATCATTTTTTTAAATGGAATTATATTGTCTTTTATATATTGTCACACAGTTTTTTATTCTCTTTCCAACCATATAAGTTTTATATGCCTTTGCATAATGAATTTTTGAGAAAAAATAAAAAACTTTGAGCCTTTGACTTCAGTTTGCGGTGTTTGTTTTCTAGATCATATCAAGTTGATATGCTGCAAGCTTATTATGAATCTAGAAAAAAAAGTGTAATGGCTTTATAATATCGACAACGTTATCCTAATAAAGTTTACCCTAAAAGAAGAAAATTTAGTAAAAAAAAAATAATTTAGGCTTATATAGAAACATAATATACACAACGTATTGGATTAAATTATGATTCCTGGCTGCACACTTAATAGTAAATCTAATTTTTGATTTTCATTGCAAGCATATCCTAAAGAAACTCTTTTCTTATTTAGCATTCTATACTGTCTTAGATTTGCTTCAAGTTTACTAAACTTTCTTCTGTTACTGAAAATTTTATTAGGATAACGTTGTCGATGTAATTGTAAAGCCCGTACACAGTTTTTTCTATATATTCATAATAAATCTGCAGCATATCAAGTTCTTCATTAAATTCAATAATTTTGTTTCAAATTAAACTTGAACGGTGACAATAATTACAAACAAACCAATACGTGACCAATAATAGCAGTATATACAAAATTATTTTTCGACCATCTTCTACTTGATATGATTTAGAAAGCGAACATCGTAAAGTTTTTTTATTTTTCTTCCAAATTTTTTTATTCAAAGGCACGTAATGGATTATAATATTTGGGCGCATGCTAAGTATCATTGAAAATCTATAGAACTGAACTTAGCTTTTAACTGAAAGAAAACAAACAATTTTGATATCAATCAATAGTTATATGTATGGAAATTATTTCTCTTACTTTTTATAAACACAAAATTTCACCTTATAAATTTATGTAAACTGAAACTAAAAATATTTGGCTAGATACTATCGTTTGCAATATTAATGACACTCACTAAAATGAATTTTGCGATTTCTTTAGAACCTGTGACGTATTCATATTGAAATCTGCTTTAAATTTTTAACATTAGTTATTAGTTGAGAGATTCAATGAAATTTCTATTCAGAACTTCCAGAAGTTCAAAAACTGTTTTAAGAGAGTGTCATTATTATTGCAAACGATTGTACATTCTTTTGACTATTGGTCATTATTTGTTCTCATCTATAATTTCCCAAGATTATGTATTATAAAACAATCTATCAAAACGTACAAAGAATGTGCAATGCCACTTAAGAAAATGTCGATGACGTTACCACTCATCTACAGTGTGAAAAAAAATTGTACGATACATCCAAAAAGGGTAAGAGCTATTGCCTCAACATTTTGATCGACGAGTGACCTTTTGCGAATTAATTTTCACAACAAAATTCTTTTCACTGATGAAGCTTTACGTTTAAGTTCATGTTTACTTGAGAAATATCATAGCTTTATTTTTTCCCTACATGTTTTAGTTCGTTTACTTCGTTCGTTTACTATTTTTAAAACCAAAAATAGGTAGGTACCTTGCTAAAATAATAACAAAAATACCTAAAATAATAAAATTTAAAAAAATTAAAAATTTAGTGGGGGTAACACAGTCATTTCGTGCATTCAAACGCATTTTAAACCCATTTTTCTCAGGATGTCCAAATAGCCCCAACCACGGGGCTACTTGGACACCCAACAAATTATTTTTTTACGCGTGATCACTTTTTAAATTCGATCAATCAAGAAGGCCAATAATAAATCTAAATCATGTACAACATTTCATTATTCCTAGTTAAAGTAATTCAGAGATATTAAGTTTTCTCGAAATATTCCCTCTCCCCCTCTTTGAAAGACTGTAACTCCGCCTTTGTGCAACTTTGTATATAGATATGTTTGGTTAAATTCCAATATTTTTGGACCCCCTACATGCACCTGCTCTGTGTCGGTTCTTATGCGGAACACCCTGTATATACTTTACAGGGTGCCTAAAAATGTGTAACCGAGTTATAACTCGGGGCCTTTGTAATCAAACATACTGTGTATTAAATAACATAATTTGCCTCGTATTCTTTTATATTAAATTTGTCTACTTGGAAGCGCGAACATGTGTGAAGTAAAATGAGTATTTATACCTTGAACATGTTGCAATTTTGTAGCCAGCTCGTGTCCAATCCCCAAGTTCGGTTCCGTCGGTTCTGGCAAGGGATTTATCAGATCATTCGTTGGCGGTGAGGGTGTAATCAGAGGACAAATCGACGCAACTTCGTCCGCCATAAATGAATTTGTCGGGGAACTCGGCAAATTCGTGGCGTTGTCTACCCGCAGAAAACCCTCCATTGCAAATTCTGTAATTCTATTATATTTTCGCGATGTTTACATCGTTAGATCTAAAAATAAACGGCCGTATATAACTACAATTACACGCCAAATGAACACTGGTAATACTTACAGCGGAACGAGAAGTCACCAAATACCAAATGCGCCTTAATTTGTTTTAATAAGTCAGCAATTTAGTTCAACATATGGTGGGTATCAGCTGGTTAAGCAAAGAAGCGAAGGTTAGAGCGTCGCCGTCGCGACGTCGACTGTAGAAATCGATAGGGCGCCAAATTCAAATAAGCGCTATACGTAATAAATACAGCAGCGCAAGATTATTTACTATAATATCCGGAAAGCTTTATCTAAATTTTACTTTGTTAGAAATTTAACTGTCTCTATCATATAGGTGTTATCTAAATAACTATATGCATACAATACTTAGTGTAAATTACCAACAAAGTTTCCATTCACAACTTATACATTCCTGAATAATTTACAGGTATATTTATTAGTTTAATTATTTATAACATTAATTGCGGAAATATGTTAAACATTGATCGTTTCTTCATTAAAGTCAAGGCAGATCAAGGGTACAATTGTAGTTTTCTACTTCATTGTTATATACGTTTTACCTTAACTAAAATGTTTTCCGCTAGATGTCGCTATGATATGAAATATCACTATTTTCTTTTATTTTTACAGGATGTTTATGGCGTTTTTAAGTCTAAGTTATAACTTCAAAGAGTTATTTCTTACGTTATTAAAACAAAGAACAAAATCAAAATTTGTATTTCTATCTAAATGCTCTTATTCCATGGCTAAGATGTCACGGCCAACTCTGAATGTAGATAAATATTATTTGTATACCGGAAGTAATTTTAATAAGCAGTAATGTATACATTTGCTCAACTTTAATATTGATTCAATTCAATTCAATTCTGATTTTTGTTATCTGGAGAATTTCCAACAGTTTAATATCTCATTATCAAGTTGCCGGATCGGGGAGTTATATGTAATTCACTCTGTATATTATTCAAAAAATGAATCTTTAATTCACTCATATTTATTTTAGTGACACTTTAAATGATCTGTAAAAAATTAAATTAATAATTTTTAATAAATTATACCTCTTATAATACCTCTTGCGAGTCAATAATTTTAGGAGGTGATAGAATACTTGCTTTTGAGTCGATTGAAACAAACATACCTATATACCAAGAGTTACAATATTTGTGATAATTAACTTTTTAATATTTTCCAATTTATCCGTAGTTTTCTATAATAATTATTGAAGTGTGGAAGAAAAACAAACCTTTGTATAACAAATATTTCTATACTTTTTTTATTAGGAATTATTGGATTATTTAAATGATTTAACCAATAAAAGCCAAAGTGGCTTCGTTACTTACCTAGAACTTCATAAACATAGTTTTTCTACTTTGTTAAGATTAATTTCCCTAATTTTAAGAATGTTTATCACGAAACTTTTCCTGAGAACTGAAAGAGCATTGCTTAGAAAAATTTTTAATAATATCTGAATAAACCTACACACAAGAGTTCAAATAAAATCCACGTTTAAGTTTGACTCTACACTTTTGCAAAGTAAAAAAACCATGTTTGTAACGACTTGCAAGACCCCAAAAATAATCCAAAATTAGAAGACGAAATATCGACCATGCACGGAAAAAATCTAATGTGTATTTAATATAATAATATACTTGAAATATTAAACACTATTCAATTGCATATGTATTAATTCAGTAAAAAAATATAAAAATATTTACACATTCTTGACAAGCATTTTTATACTTAATTCAACCCTCTCTTTTCTTAAAATTCCACTACTCAAGATTTACTTAAAGATTTATATTTTGTTAAAATATAAATAAAATATTATTAGTTAAAAAGTAGGTTGTTATTCCTTAAATTACTTATACAAGTTTATAGATTTGCACGAAATAAAATTATTATTATTTTGTAATAAATGTCATACTGTAAAATTTTAAATGCGGCTATAGTGCACAATAATAATATTTTTCTACACCCGTATTATAACAATGCACTTATATGCCCATAATCCGTTTCATAATGATACCCATTACGATACAGATTTTTCATTACGATACAGATTTTTAATCAATAGAAACCCATAATTTTTCAATGAAGCATGCTGTGCATTTGACGTTTATCCTAGGTTCTTATGTAATTATTTTAGATGTCAAAATCAGTACGTATTAAATTTTCGTAGGTACCTAGCTAAACTTTGATAATTTATCAAAATGTCTGATATCAGCGATATGGAAAAATTAACATCGACTCCTCCACACATATCGGAGAAAGCAGAAAATGCAGTTCAAAATATTTTACCCCAAAAATCTAAGAAAGTGTACGAAAAACTTTATCAACGGTTTATGGACTGGAGAAATACAAATTACAATTATTATATCTTGAATATAAATACAAATAAAATGTTTATAGTTTTCTTGTATCTATGGGAATACCACTACCTGAGGTATTAATTACAATTTTGTAGATTTTTTTTATAGAAATACGAATAATTACCTATTGTGTTCAATAAAAATATAAAATTTATGGTTTTTGATTATTTATCGGGTGTAGAAAAAATAGCGTATGCATCTCTCATGTAATGGTTATTAATACACTCGCATAATCCATACGAAACTCGCCTTCGGCTCGTTTCGTATCCCGGTTAATGCTCGTGTATTAATAACCATCATTACATGATTGTTGCATAATATACTATTATAGATAATATTAATAAAAACACTTCTAGTAACCATTACTGAAACTATAGAGATACAATTGTAGTATTATTTACTACAAATTGTATTAAAGTTGTGTGTGCAGGTGGGCCGCCAGGTTCAGCATGTGGCCACAAGATGTAGATGTTGCATAACGTCTACTCGGGTTCCCTTATGTCGGATAGGTCGTCGGTTGCCTCACTTCCAATTCGAATGGCATATTGAGGAGAGCTAACAAGCTCAAGTCTTTATTTTCTTATATACTACTAAGTGAGTAGTATTTAATTATTCATTATAAGGTGGGTATGAGTAGAGTAATAGCTACTCTCTAGAGGAATACAATATAGCAAGAATACTGAAATACTTATACAATATTACTTCAGTATATTGTTTCTTAATGTAATGTTATTATTTACTTTATTCAAAACTTCATAAAGAAAATATAACTTTATTTTGGGAATAACAATTATTTAAACAAACATAACTTTATCTCATAAGTATAGTAGCTTTCTTGATTTCAAGTAAATTTTATATTTATATTTTATATATTTTTTTATATTTATATTTTATAAATGACGAATATATAATATTATTATTATTATTATTATTATTATATAATTATTATACAAGAATAAGTTCTTTCAATAAAGTATTAATATACTTGAGGAATAGTGAAACTAAGTTAGCGTTGGAATAAATGTATTAATCTTGATATTAGTACGGTTTTCTTTCCATCTGTTTTACTTTAATATTTTTACAAGGTTTTCCTCATCATCCAAACTTATACTGCTCCGAATGCTTAGGATACATATGGCCCATTTGAGTACTTAAATATTTTAGATTTTAGGGTTTTGCATTCATCAGGAAAGACAAATTTTACAACAGGATAAATCTACGTATTCTGAGTTTGCAGCGCATTTTTTAAGCATGACTGTACCTCTAATCATTTATAAGTTACAACTTGTTCAGAAGCTTCCATTTTAGTTCCATAAATAATATGCGTGGGACAGCGTGTGTCAGTCTTAGCTAGCTGTATTCGACAGTAAAATCGACAACTCTTGGAATGTTTCTCAATTCAGAAGATTATAATTCATTTATAATGTTTTTATTAAATATGTTTTAATAAAAAATATTTATTTTCGAGTTGGTGCAATACTTAAAAATACCAGGTTACCTACAAAAATACTTCCGAAGGTGCTTTCAGCATCAGAACAGTGGCCTCTGTATAATATATTTAAACATGTTTAATACATAGGTAGGTAAATAAAACATAACACAATATTATTTGTTGAGAAAACACACATTTGTCTACAATTGACATCACTGTTTAATTTTTAACTATAAAGTTTAAAATTATTCAACACTGATATTGATTAGGCTTGCAAATTTTTTAAGGAAAAGTTTGGGGTTAACCGATAACGATTATCGTTGTTTATATTTATTTAATTATGATTATTTCACAACTGCAAAGGAGCATATTTAAATCATGATCAGTAAGAATGTTACTATCATCTTTCGAAAACAAGTAATTGTGCAAACATCACACCTTCTGCAAGATAAACACATAGTTTTTATGTAATTCTTCAACAATTGTTTGAAATCAACATTATTAGTGATTGTGATTACGATTCATTACAATAGTGGAAGAATTCCAATAACAAACAGTAGAGATAATAACAATATCCTAATAAAAACGGACAATTAGACAATTGTAAATATCACACAACATATCGTATTTAGTTTTAGTGTAAGACAATTAATCAATACATTTACTTAGGACCGTAGTTATATTCAAAAAAACATCAAATACTTGTACAGCTGTAGACAATAAATATGTAAGTTAGTTTCCAACTTAAACCTATCGTCTTTATAACAACTTTGCATTACAATAAAGGCTTCGTTCAAGTTGCAATATCCTGATACATCACAAATAATGAGTTTTAAATAATTTTCATCAATTATATGATGATGATGATGATGTAAAAAGAAGGAATTATTGTTAATATATTTTGAGTAGCATGAATGAGAGGTCAATAGAGGTGACTTTATAATAATCTCTTCCTTGTTTCATTCATTAAATATATTAAAATTTCTGGTTCGATTAATATTACAGCGTAACACTTACTTAGGTACCTGTTAATATTCAATTTTAATATTTTATTCTTGTTCTAAATAATCCGTCTTCGTATAAAAATGTATGGATGCAAATTGTTTAAAATATTCAGGGTGCTCCAGGTATTACTGGCATCCTTGGAAGAAGCGATTTTACACAAAATAAATGAGATTTACCTATATATCTAAAAGTTCACAGGGTGTCAAAAATTTCGAAATTTATATTATATTTTTTTATTACTAACAGTAATATGGTATGACTAAACTACATCCTACTGAATTAAGACAGCAGAACTGCTATTGGTATAAAAATGACTACAGTCTTAGAGAGAAAAGTCAACAAAGTATTTCTGCTGGAAATTTTCTCAGTGTGGAACCCATTGTGATAACACAGGATTTAATTCTAGTATGTTTAAATATTCTCATTATCACTAGTGGTATAGAAATCCTGCAGCACTCTTCTTTTATTTACAATAAAAATAGTACGCCACTGTCTTAATTATAAATGAAAAATATAAGATATTTTAAGTTATGATTCAGATAAATAAAATATTACTAAAGCAAATAAACAATTACTTAAATAAGGCAATTTATAGGAAATTCCAACAAAAATTATTTATTTCATATAACGAAAACATAAAGAATTAAACGTCTTTTAAGATAATTAAAACAGTGGCTATTTTATTGTAAATAAAAAAAGAATACTACAGAGTTTATATGGCACTGTTGATAATGGAAATATTTAAAAGTACTGAATCAAAGATATCCCATTAATTACAACCTAGAATTATTATTATTATGTTCTACCACGAAGGCTTTTCAAGTAAGCAAAAAAAGTATAATAAATATTTTAAAACCAATGAGTTAGATATACAGGGTGCCTAGTAAAGAATTGTTAAATTTCAGGGCTGTATTCTTCAGGTCAAAATATAGCGATTTAACCTCAGTCCAAAAGGCCAAAATTACTACTTACAGGATGTCAAAATTAAAAATTAAATTTTGTTTTTGCTGGTATTTCAAACAGTTTTCAAGATATTTGCTTCAAAATTGGTAGTGGGGGGTTTTTTTGAGATGACAAAAATTATTTTCGGTCAAAAATTTATTTACTTTATATGAATACCATATTGCCGAGAGATGCAAAAAAGGAAATTGTTTAAAATTGACATAAAGAAGTCGATGCATGCTAGAGGTAAATAGTTTAATTAAGTTCAATTATTCTCTATTGACATTGACTGATTTTTTTTTTAATATTTGATGAACCTCAATGCCAAAAGAATATATTTCGATTACTAAAAATTTGTGAATAAGCTTCAGAAATATCTAGACTACCTTCATTCTGAATACAAAATATCGCGAGATATAGCCATTGGTTATAATAACAGAATATCTATATATAAATGATTATAAAGTAAAAATAACATACTATATAATAACAATAACAATATCTCTGCCCCTCATTCTAATCACGAGGATTAGCCCAGAAGTTGAAAACTTGTGCGGGAGAGGGAGCGGCATATTATTATTAAGCAGGCCGCATTTGTCCAGGAACGACTTACGTTGGTAGGTCCTAACCACCATTCAGTGCAGGAATGAGGGAAACCCTAAAAACCTCATTAATTAGAGGGGTAGTCAAATGTCAACCGGTACCAATCTCTCACATTGATCCAAGCTAACATTTTTCCACCCTACCATACCCGCAGAGAGGGTGCCAGTCCTCTTCACGAATATAGCTTATATACGGTCTACCGGCTGCGGGGGTCGAACCCACAGCGATCTAGTCATCTCGATTCAAGTACTGACGCCTTAAACCGCGCGACCACTGACCGATCCAATAATATATTACAACTTCCCAATTTAAGAAAACTAATTGCTAGTTCCAGAATTTATTAGTTTTTATCTTTTAAAGATTGGATATAACAATTTTGTTACATCTAATCAGCACGCCACTGTTAAAATTAATTTCATTGGGCTATAGTTTAAAAGTCACAGACGTTACGGATCTTGTGTTATTATCTCAAATAATGTGAATAAACTAATAATAATTAATGATAGTGCAAAATATGGCTAGTTTAGAATGTTCTAAGTAAGTATAAATAAATGTTTTTTGGTTAAAGCTTGTAATAGACTCATTTCATTACTCTGTGTGAAAAATGGGTAACTCAGAGCGATACAGGTGAGTATTTGTTTGGTATTTTGCTGAAATATTATACCATAATGATATTAGTTTAACACATACTAAATGTGAAATTAAATTAGTATTTTCTAAGTATAAGTGTACTATAAACTTATTAGTGTTAAGTATTATTCTTAAGCATATATATATATATATATATATATATATATATATATATTAGTTCGTAGGCTTCCGCGGGTGTTATATGTGGTTGTAAAATTTCTCCGAGTTCCTTTCCGCGATGAATCTGCATGGTCTTCAAAAGAACCATTTGTTTGACAACGTTTCGGTAAAATCTCATTTACCATCTTCAGGTCTCTTACTTCTGCTTCGCGTTACAGTAAGCCGAACGTAGTAACGCGAAACAGAAGTAAGAAGACCTGAAGATGGTAAATGAGATTTTATTGAAACGTTGTCAAACAAATGGTTCTTTTGAAGACCATGCAGATTCATGGCGGAAAGGAACCCGGAGAAATTTTACAACCATATATATATATATATATATATATATATATATATATATATATATATATTATTATATTAAATAAAATTTAATTTCTTCTAACTATTATAAATCATGTGTAACTTAAAAAAAGTTAAATGTGAAGCTTATCATAATTCTCACCTCTTGCTATGGAGTATAATCGTTCTTAACGACTAAAAAATAACTTAAGCCAATGGAAAAATTTGTTTGCAAGACAAATAAGAAGTTAATAAATTAATTTACAGTATAATTCTTGAAAAGCTGTGGAAGTTTTCAATTAGTTCACAAAATACAAAAAACTACATCTAATATATAACCTTTGACCTGCAATAAATAAAAATAATAATAATCTCATGACCTAGGGAGTTAGTTAAATCATTTTAACGCCATGATAATGAACCATCAGTTTTATTTGAATCATCCAATAAGTAGTAAGGCAGTGCAGCTCTTGGAAACACCACAGACGAAGTTGAAATATTGAAAAGTGAAGCATTATTAATGTTCAACTTATTCTTGATGATTGAACATAATTATTGTTTTCATAAACAGCTAATCAAACAAATTAATTAATAAAGGTACGTTAATTCTAATATACATTCGTTTTCCATAAATAATGTACCAGTAAAACTTTTCAGATTAGAAACCGAAAGTAGAATATAAAATTCAATTTTAAATATAGATATTCTTTTAAAACGGAGGTGCAAATTTATCACAACCTTTTTTTTATTCAAACATTGTATTAACAATTTAAATAAATGTCCATACCTTAATCATATAAATTTATTATAATCTACAGAAAGGTATAGAAAAATGTGATCACTTGTAACACATCTTTATTTAAAAGAGTGTTGAAGCTCTCGATTTGCAATTGATATTTAAAATTTATGTGGATACTATAAGTTAAAAAAGTATATGATTCCAAAAAAATACCTATTTGCAATAGTTTGACGTCACAGTTTATTGCTAATTAACATGTAATGACTAAAGAACAAAATATACGATACGAAGTGTTAATAAATTACACTATCTCCAAACTACTAATCTATATGTCAAAGGTTATCGACCAACGTTTTTTACTTGTACAAATTTATCTCACAAAATTTACGCACCAGCCTTGTTTTTTCTCAATTCTGACCTATCAAAATCTCCAGAACGAATGAATTATTTTTAGAATCCTGTTCTTGATTAAATCCAATGTAATAAAGTGAGACAGGTGATTTGAATTGATCCATAACAAATAATATTTCTCTTGCATACATTCCTCAAATTTATAAATTTTTAGTGTGAAAATCACAAGCAAAATGCAGTTGAAGGCTAAATAATTATGAAAACCAATTTGATTTTCACATTGAAAGAAATGAAAACAAGAATACTCATCAATGTATTTACTTAATGCAACTCTACTCTGATAACTTATTGACAGGTCTACGTAGGTAGCCTACATTTGATATTGATTCAGATGTTTCTAAATCATGACAAAATGAGCAATCTTAAATTTTGATCAAGCTGGTTGTTACAAACTGCATCATATAAAGATAGATCATACAATCCTTAGAATATTATTAGGGTCCTATATTCTATTGATATCTGGGATAACATTTTTTGTTTATTTTGACAAAAATTAAAAGTGTGAACGAAAAAATTATTATTTAAAACATTAAAAGGATTATTACAAATGGACATTATGAAAGCTTGTTTTCAAAGATTAACCTTGATCCAAAAAATATGAAAGAATAGGTTAATTTTATACATTTTTAATTGCAGATTTTGTGCTATTGGTACATGGATTCATTATACTTCACAATCCAAAGCCCACTGCAATCCAGATATCAGCTGAAGGTGCAATTTTCCTCGGTTCCTTGGAAGTTAACATTGTTTGTAGACGTTTACCACATCGAAAGCCCTGGCCATGGCTCTTGATTTTTTCGCCGGATGTGTTGGAGGTACATTTTAAGCAAATGCTACTACGATAATTTGTATACATATATTTTACATAAAAAAACAATATATAAATCGGATAAATAAATTGATATTTGATGGAACCTTTGTTAAAAACCAAAAAAAAATATTACGAAGTCAAAGTAAAATAATGCAATAGATACTTAAAGAACTGCTTCATACAATTTTTCCTTTTTGTTTAAATAGTGTATGGGGATTTTACGGATTTCGAAATTTTCTGTTTTCTGATTTATTTCAATGCTTCCTTAATGTTCTCCAAACGCAACTCTTTAAATCAGAAAAGGTCGTTCACGGGGCCGTGACAAAATGATTTCTCTTGGTCAAGATCTGCTTTCTTTCATAAAAATTTTGATATTACCAGTGGTTATATAGAGTATAGTTAGTCAACCGGCCTCAGTTGTGGACCATGTCGGCTAGACGGCGGGACTATAATATGTGCAAAATCTCTTAAATCATAGTCCTGCCATCTAGCCGACATGGTCCACAATTATCGCCGGTTGACTAACTATAATAATAATAATATCTCTACCCCTCATTCTAATCACAGGGATTAGCCCAGAAGTCGGAGACTTGTGCGGGAGAGGGGGCGGCATATTATTATTAAGCAGGCCGCATTTGCGCCCAGGAACGACTTACGTTGGTAGGCCCTAACCACTATTCAGTGCAGGAATGAGGGAAACCTGTAAAACCTCATTAATTAACCTCATTAATTAGGGGGGTAGTCAAATATCAACCGGTATCAATCTCTCACATTGATCCAAGCTAACATTATTCCACCCTACCATACTCACAGAGAGGGTGCCAATCCTCTCCACGAATATAGCTTATATACGGTCTACCGGTAGCTGGACTCGAACCAACTCCGATCTAGTCACCTCGATTCAAGTACTGACGCCTTAAACTATACTTATATAAACACTGATATTACTTTGGTCTATAGAATATCCTGTGTCTACCATATGCTCATCAACCTTCTTATCATTCTTATTCTTTAGCAATAGAACTCCCTTAAATTCATGTTCTTTCTTGACGATACCTTGTTTACGCTGAATGATAAAGACTTATCTTCCTCTTTCCACTTGCCAGGCACATCATTATTACTTTGAACTTTTTTAAGGTTCGTAGACACCTTTGTTTACTTTTTGACTCAGTATGGACACATTGGCGTGTTTTATTGTAAAAATACAGCTAAAGTGTAAATTTGTAAATTAGCTGGTTAGATAGTATTAATAATGAAGGCACTATATATGAACATACTGAAACTGTAGCGTCATTACTAAATGACTATTTTGTAGAAATACCTCTAAACATTATAAAAAATCTAACACCACCGAAATCTCATATATCAACATGCAATCTTAATTTTAATAACAATACAAAACATATGACTCATTCTTTATTTTTAAAACCATTTACTAGCCAAGAAATGTTAGTCTGATATCTAAGAAATTTAAATCTAAAAGGTCATCTGGCTCTGATGATATACCAAGTTTTATAATAAAACAATTCAGTTCCTGGGCGTTCCTGGGCGCAAATGCGGCCTGCTTAAAAATAATATGCCGCCCCCTCTCCCGCACAAGTCTTCGACTTCTGGGCTAATCCTCGTGATTTAGATCATTTTTATCGTATCTTTTTTACTGGTCCCATTCAGATACGCTAGACTGAAAATTATGATGGAGAAATTAATTTTGCGTAGAAAAGCTATACCTGTTCCATGTTAATACAATGCACCGTTTTCGATATATAAAATTAACCACAGAAAATAGAGAGGTAACTAGTTTATATACTATCCAAAGAGTTAGACTAGCTAGACCAAATTGGATATTTTTTTAATTAACCAAAGAAGAACAGCTATTTTAATACATTTGACTATTTGAATTAGCCACGCGAGTGGGTTAGTTTACAAAGTATCTCCTGATATTGTAGTATATGCGTTTTCTATCAAAATAACCAACGGTTCTGTTAGTTTGTATGTCTGCCAGCTAGTTTACAAACTAACCAAGTTTACACTTTAACCCTAACAAATACAAATTCCGTATATCCTTTATCTAAACTGTAACATTGCAGGAATGGCTGGAGTGGTAGTAGGTCATCCCCTCGACACAGTCAAAGTGCTCTTACAAACGCAAGATATGAAGAATCCCAAATTCAAGGGAACCATCCACTGCCTACAATCTGTGGTGGCGAAAGAAGGCTTGAGAGGAGTATATAGAGGAGTTACTAGCCCACTTCTAGGCGTTGCCGGTATAAATGCCATTGTGTTCGGAGTTTATGGAAACATCCAGAAACACTCCAGTAATCCAGAATCGTTAAGAATCCATGCTTTTGCTGGTGCTGCCGCTGGTCTGGCCCAGAGTTTAATTTGCAGTCCCATGGAATTGGCGAAGTCAAGACTACAAGTCGCCGACTCCTCAAGCAAAGGACCTGTTGATTGTTTATTAAAAATATATGGAAATGAAGGGGTAAAAGGGGTTTTCCGGGGATTCGGTGTGACAGTTGGTAGAGAAATTCCAGCATTTGCTGTATATTTCTCCACGTACGAATTGTTAACGAGATCCGATAGCAATCTGCCTGTTTCTACGTGGTCCATGCTCTTTGCAGGTGGTTTAGCAGGTAAGCATAGCAATTATGAAAAATTTGTTTGATGATCGATACTGACCAATGCGCGAATGGGACATTTACAATTTAATATCATAAATATTATTCTCGTTTCTTACAAAAACAACACAAATAATACTCCAAGGTCTAAGTAGACTGTTTGTTTTCAAGTTGTACAACACAAATGTTTTATATTCTTGAAACCCTGACCCTATTGTTATAATATACTGGACGGAATTAGTGGAACTGTTTTAAATGATTGAACCGAGGAATACTATTTCCTATAAAGTGATAATGCCACTAGCGAACTGAATTATAAGTAAATAAAAGACGGATTTATGGCAGTAGAGCGACACGTTGTAATGCTAGCATTATTGTTAGCTGGTTACCTAATTAAAAAATATATTTTCAATATCTTCTTAAAAGTCTCTTAAAATCCTTTAATTCCCACTTGTGAAGATTATATCAGTAGGTTTTCTTGAACAACCAATTAGCAACGTAGGGACGTTATATTTCTTCAGGGATGATTATAGAATAATATATCATGCTATAAGGCAATTAAGTAATATCCCGTGACTTTGGCGGCCTAACCATACACCAAGTGAATTTATTATTCACTAGCTAGCAAATTTAAAGTTCATTTTAAAATATGCGTGCGTTTTCTTTAATTGTCTAAATATGATATTCTATACTACTTTGAAAAATAGAAAGTTCGTACTGTTGTTGCCTAGAAGACGCTGACGTTAGACATGAGATTTTTACATCAAAGTATGCCGTGATTTAACAAAAATTTGAACCAGAAATATATCAAGAATTATAAAAATAGATATACTAAATATTCCATTTCAAATTAATTTAAATATTACTGTAAAATTCAGAAATATTAATTTATTTAAATAGGTATTCAAAGTATGAATTCCCATTTACAGAATACGAAGAATATACAGGGTGTTAAAAAAATAGTGTAAAATATTTCAGGGGGTAATAGTATGAACCAAAATAAGCAGAAAAGTCTTAATAAACATGGGTCCGCAAAATAACGGTTGCGGAGATATGGACCACTATTCGTTTTTCAAACATTTTGTTTTATTAGAAATAAACCGACAAAGGAAGCTTTTAACAAACAAAAAAACAAAGTTACAGAAGATGTTCAAAGTGCCCTCCGTCCATTTCCAAGCAGGCACGACATCTTCGTGTCAACGATATTCGAACTCTTTCGAAAACACCCTCCTCGGTTTGGATTTCTTGACACTTTTGATTAATCCGTAGCTGCAGCTCTTCCAGGCTATTTACAAGAGTACCATACACTAATGTCTTCAAATATCCCCAAACAAAGAAATCTAGAGGGTTCAGATCAGTTGATCTCGGAGGCCATACAACACGTCCGGCCCTTCCTACACATTTATATGGAAAAGTTTGGTGCAAATGCTCTTTAACGGTCATGAAAAAATGAGCTGGAGCACCATCATGCTGGAATCACATTTGTTGCCTCTGATTCAAAGGAATGCCTTCCAAAAACTCATACAGTGTGTTCTACAGAAAGTTGAAGTAAGCAGCGCCTGCTAATCGGTTTGGTAAAACAACAGGACCTAGAAGCCTGTCACCTACAATACCCACCCAAATGTTTAATGAAAAACGTGCCTGATGTCAAGATTTTATTAGAGCATGAACATTTTCGTCGGTCCAAATGTGCGTATTGTGAAAATTAAACACTCCATTTCTTGTGAACCCGGTCTCATCAATAAAAAGAATGTCTGCAAGAAAATGAGGGTCTTCAGCATCATGACGTAGAAACCAGCGGCAAAAATCAAACGTGCTTGATGATCATTTATTGGATTTAAGGTGCAACGAGTACAGCACATGGTATGGATAAAACAGTTGCTCGTGAAGGATTCTCCAAACAAGAGGACCACTAATTCCTACCTCGACTGATATTCTCTGCACACTCGTACCTGGATTCTACCAGTGCTAGAATTTGTTCTTCTGCTCTAGGAGTGGATACCGAACTTGGTCTTCCGGATAAATGGCATTGTTTGCTCAAGGAACCGGTATCATACAATCTTTGGCGAATTCTTCCAAACATGTGTTGTGAAGTTATCTGGCGATTTCGATAAGCGTCAACATAAAGACGTCGCGTTTCGGTGGCGTTCCCATTAGCACCACCATACATGCGTTTTAGTAACCAGCCATAGCGAAAGAAAACTTGTGCACTGATAACAACTGTCAAATACGTACTGTTTATTTCACTAAATATCAACCAACTATTATAAGAAAATACACGTTTTTGCAAAATAAAAAAGGGGCTAAAAAACATAAAACATTCTACATCTCCGCAACCGTTACTTTGCCATGTTTATTGAGATTTTTCTGCTTATTTTGGTTCATACTATTACCTCCTTAAATATTTTACACTCTTTTTTTAACACCCTGTATAATAAAGAATTGTTAAAATCAATAAAAAACACCATATAATACATAAAATACAAAACAAAGCATACTCTACCGAAAAAAGAGCAATAAAAAGACAAATATCAATACAATACTATATCATCTCTTGTATATTCAAAAATTTTTTTATATAAGTTCTGAACCACTTTGTATATCGCCAGAATATTAGTAGATCAAAAAAATATGTTTGTATAATTGTTTTCTGTTATTATTCTCCTTTATTTTCGTTTTAAAGAGATGTATTTTAACTTATTAGTTTTATATGTATTTAGCATTTGTTGTCCAGTCATATTTGCATTCATTATTATACACTTAATTTTATTTTAAATTAATATTGGCGAAATTGAACGAATACGGTCTTGTCTACGACGAGGCTACGACTCACCGGCTGCATGCGGAAGCCTTTGACGTTTTTATGACAGTTTCTTGTGCCACTTTTTTATTCTCTTATATCGATGAGACAAACTGTACATAACCTATTTTCAGGCGTGGCATCGTGGACACTGACCTATCCCATCGACATGATAAAGTCAAGGATGCAAGTGGACGGCATTTCGTCCTCCCAGTACAAGAACTCCTACGACTGCCTACATCAGACCGTCAAAACCGGAGGTGTATCCTCTCTGTTCAGAGGCATCACACCCACCATTATCCGGGCCTTCCCCGTGAACGCGGTTACTTTCGCGGTGGTGACGTGGACGATGAGGATCCTGGGTGGTGAAGGGTTCACGGAAACCTTCCGAGAGACCGAATCAATCCTGGAGAGATATGCTGATGTTGTTTGCACACTCAACGTGACAGAAAACACGCCGTCTTGACGAATGCGTCTATTAAGCGCATTACGCTCGGCGACGAATTACGTGAGAATTGTGCCGCGCTATGAATATGTAAGGCTACATTCTTTTACGTGGGTGTTAATGGAGAGTGTGGAACAGGGGAGGACTTTTACTTAGGCGTCGATGTCATCTGCATGTCTGACGACGGATCTGAGATACCTGTATTTCTTATTATTATCATTTATATGGCCAGTAGAAACTGTACTTATGTTTTTTATTTTCTCGCAAAATGTATATATTTTACATATTCATCTGTAGTAGCTGTAAATAATTATAAATGGGATGTGGACAGTTTCATAACGTTTTAATAAATAATACAGAATTATAGACCCCAGAGCAAAGTAATAGATCGATCAGCAGGGACCACTGCACTTTCGAATCGGGTTACTTTGCAATGGTCGTACTATAACTTCTTTTCCATACACTGAGAAAAAATTCACTAGTGGCATTTAAAAAATTGACTTGTCCCAACAAAAAACTTGTATAAAATAGAGGACAGATAAACAGTTCAATTGTAGCAGCTAAATCAAGTTTTCTGAAATCCAGTCACTAGTCATAAGTGAACAGGTTATCTAATAGTAGCTATCAGCAGTGACTACTAATGACTTACGGTAAGTGAATTTTAAAATTCTATAAAATACTTTACTGACCACAAGTAATGTAATAGCTATACATGTGTGTAGAAATGTTATTTTACATGTAGGTAATATTTAATAATTAATAAGTAATTAATCAGATAAAAATTATTTACGGTAATTATTTTTTTCGCAACATAGTTATCTTGGGGGGTTTTTCTCAGTGTAGGAATGTAAGAATCGAAAACTATAGGTAGATATTTAATCGATAATTTCAAAATCATTTATGCGTGAAATTACTTTGGTGTTGAATTTTGGACGAAGAAATCAGTTTATAATAATAATAATATCTCTACCGCTCATTCTAATCACGAGAATTAGTCCAGAAGTCGAAGGCTTGTGCGGGAGACGGGGTGGCATATTATTATTAAGCACACCGCATTTGCGCCCAGGAACGACTTACATTGGTAGACTCTAACCACCATTCAGTGCAGGAATGAGGGAAACCGGGAAAACCTCATTAATTAGGGGCGTAATCAAATGTCTACTGGGTGCTTAGGTCGGACCCACAGCGATCTAGTCACCTCGATTCAAGTAGTGGCGTCTTAAACCGCGCGACCACTGATCTATAATTAATACAATCTTTGGAGAAAGAAAATATGTATGATTGAGGACATTTGTAAAAATAACTTCGTCCGTTGTAGATGATACATATTTCTTCGCATGAGAAAGAGGAATAACAAAGTTGGATACGAGAAGTAACCGTAGAGGAGTTAGGATTTTGTTGTTTGCCTACATAATATGATTGTAAATACTTTTTCAAATTACAGTTTTTGTGCAAAAGGTCATGGAACAATTGTAAGAAAAGTAACAAAATTGCATAGCACTGATTTGGAACATTGAAAAGTAGTGGCGAGTGGCAATACTTTTCCGCTGCCTTATTCGTTACATATGTTGGCTAGCAAATAACCGTGAATAATAAATATTAAACAAATTGTATTATTTATTACTGCAATACAATCACGTATGGACATAATAGTTGATTTTGTGTTGATTTTGACTGAAAATTTATTTTTTTTATGTTATATCGAATCGAACATAGATAAAATGAAAATGGAACTGATACTGATAAAAGTTTTAAGAAAAAATACTATTTCTGCTACCTATTTACATTAATATATTTCTTATTTAAGTGAACCAGTGAACCTAAAGAATAATATTTAACCCCTAAATTATTTATTTTATGTTAAAAGTAAGTAAGTTAAAGTGTTTTATATTGAAACCTTTTTGATCTCTAATAATTACGACGTCACTGGTTAAGTTTCTTCATATTATGAAAATTAGATGAAAACATATGCTATGAAGAAAATGCACTATACTGAGTTTGAAGTCTAATTCTTGAATAGTTATTGACTAAGTTTTCAAAATCTGTGTTTCACTTCAAAACATTGAAGGAGCCTTCAGGAAAAAATATTACTCTTTTTTGTTTTTTGATTGCATGAATTAATAGGTATCTATTTTATTATCGATTTTATTAATCTTAGCAAAGTGTACACATCTTTTAACTAACTTAGACAAAGCAATCGCATATTGAAGAATTTCTTTGGCTTTACTTGTCATACTTTGATATATTTTGCGTTAATACAAATCAAACATCATTACCGACATTTTATCAATATATCTGTGTTACGTCAAGAGACATGACTTATCAAAAAAACAAGATGTGTTCTTAAAAATTACAGTGAAAATGATATATACAAGTACTACTCCCAATCCAGTTGCAGGAGAACGTGGATATATGACGTACTAGTGCCACTCATATCCTGTGAAAGCCGTAATTTAAATTTCATTTCATGCATCGTAAATCGGTAGTATAGATATTAACAATAAGCATTTAGTATCCAGGGAACACTAAAATGCGTCCATTGTTTTAACCCTTCAAATTTGACTTTTCATCATTTCACGTTAAACATCATCAATCTATCCTAAATTATTCGTGTTTAAATCTTACATAACATTCTGGCTCAAAATAATGAGATGGGCGAAACGAGTACCATCGTCAGCAGGTCTGTGGATGGTGGTTCTGGAAGATGTATGAGTATACAGGCCATGCAAGCCCTTTTTGAGCTAAAAGAAAATAACCAACTGTGCGATGCCACCATTGTACTAGATGACGGTGCCGAAATTCCAGTGCATAGGGCAATACTTTGTGCTTGCAGTTCTTATTTCAGGTAAATCCCTTCATTTGATCCAAAAACAACTCTTCCATTCATACTATGCTTTTCGTAAAATGTTTCATCAAATATTTAATTCCGAATCTATCACTTACATCTTCAATTTTAGAGCACTCTTCACAACAACCTTACACAATAGGGATAAGAACAGAGTACATTTACCTGGTGTAACGTCAGAAATGCTACAGAAACTACTAGTTTACATATATTTGAGAAAGCTAGAAATAAATGAAGACAACGTCTACTCTCTATTGATAACAGCAGACTACTTAAGTATTCTAGGCGTGTTGGACCTCTGTTGTAAATTTTTAGAAAAGAATCTAAACCCGAAAGCGTGCATAGGCGTCTTGGTTTTCGCCAGGAACCATTTCTGCAGGGAACTGGCATCGAACACTTGGAAATATATAATGAGAAATTTTGCTCACATTGCTACGCACAGCCATGAAATATTAACATTGTCCTTGCCTGAAATCCAGGAAATTATCAACGCTGACGATCTGAACGTCAAAAGTGAGGAAATCGTCTGGGAGACTATCCTAAGGTGGATTGACTACGACACTGAAGCTAGAAAAAAGCACATTGTTGCTTTGATGAAGTGCATCAGGCTGGGCCTCTTGGATACACAGTTCTTTCTGGAAAGAGTGAAGGAACATCCTTACGTGTCTGGATGCGAGGAGAGCCGCCCTATGATCATCGAGACGCTGAAATTTTTATACGATTTGGAAATGATAACCCATAGGTAACAAACATGTTAGTACTTATTACTAAACGAACTTTGATAACCGCACAGAAAGTAAATTTTTGATTAAAATATGAACACATCACTAGTGACTGCGATAACCTCTCCAGATTTACAGTTCAAACACAGTAAAAAACAAAACTGTGTAAATTGAAGCTCGTATATGAGTGAAATTATTTTGGTGTTAAGTTTGAATGAAGTTCACGTTTTATAAAGCAATGAGTTTATTAACACAATTTTTGATCAGAAAATATTGTAAACAAATTAATGAAATTTATTGATAATACAGGGTGTCAGGAATATGAGTGTCTTTACTTTACTGAATGAGAAATTGTATCAAACAAAACATATTTTACTTAACAAAGTTTTTTTCTGGCCAACGGTAACAGAATTATGGCAGCAAACAGGTCTTGAATATGTGACAACATCGCTGACATACCATGTCAGGTATTTGTACATAATAATTACAAATATACCTAAACATATTTACTGTGAATGATTTTCTATTTTCACAACACAGAATAAAATATGAAATAGTTACAAGTGTTCAAAATGACTTGGGTATGTTGCTTGCAAACAACGTTTCCTGTACAACGTTTCGTAGCCAGAGATTTTTCCCCAGATTCGCCACAAATTAACATGTCATGCAGCTGGTGATGGTTACTATAACCACTTTTACTTGTTACACTACAAATATCAAGCAAGCATAAAAATAAAACACACTAGTCACAATACTACTATGGCTAATAATACTTTTAGGTTAACAACAGCAGGTGATAGGGAAACTTCAATTGTTTACTTCATTTAGGGCTGGTACTTTCATACGGAAATTAATCAATTAATTAACAGTGTTGTTAAACTAATCAAGTAATTTAATCATGATTAAGAATTGCTTTGTACTTTATGTATATTTTAACAACTTGTTTGCAAATCGTTGGCAGCAATGAATATTTAAAAAATAGTTCTAATGTACCATGTACCACAGAAATAAGAGAGGAACAGTTCTCTGGATTGTTAATTTGAGGTTATGTAACCTTGTTTTCTTTTTAGTATAACGTATAACGTGTTCGGTGTTCAAACGCAAAATAAACCAGTTGTTTGAAAAAGTATAATTTGTTAGATGTTGGATGTGCAATAGTTGTGGTGACAGGGTACAGGACAAGATTTTCTACATTATTTGAAGATGAATAAAGAAAACAATAGAATAGCATTTGTAATTCTTTTTATTATCTGACCAGCTTTAGTCTTGTGGACACCGATAAAATTCCCAATTGTAATATAAAAACTTTCGGTGCTGTAAAACCTCAACGTTAATAAAAGTTGACTTCTAATGGAGACTTCATGATATCTACAATAAATATGACATGCTTCAGGTTCTACTATTTATGAGCGAGTTTGAAAAACTTACTGTGTATTATCATTATGTAAATGTAGTTCTAATTCACGTAACAAGTTATTCACAGTGTCTTTTTTTAAACGAAACCTACGGAAAAACTATCATCCAAATGAACAAAATAATCTTTTCTTTCTTGAACTGTATATGTCCTCATATTCATTACAAAATCTATGATATCTTCATCATTATCATCGAAAATTTCATTTAACTCTTCGAGATTCATTTCACAATTTCAATTAAAAATAAAAGTAAAATGACAGAGAAATTTGTGCATTAATCGGAGGTCTATAGGTCCGTTAACTCTAACAGCACGACGCCCACATTTTTATCATGATTAATCATAATTCATGCCGAAAGTCCTCAAAAATCTCGGTTAAATTTGAACAACTGTTAAGGTACGTTAATCACGGTTAAATGATGAAAGTACCAACCCTTATACTGATACAAAAAAAAAAAACTAATTACGTTACAGGATATTACTTAACCTTAGTTGTACCTTAGTATGTAGTTTCGTAACACAATTCTGCATTTTATTGCAGTTGTATTTTTATTTTTGAAATGTATTTGAAGAAAAACTATTTGTTCTAGAAATTTGTTTTCATAAGAGTTCTTTTGTTGATCAAATACACAAGCTTCTTTAGTGTCGGCACTTATATTTCGGACACCCTGTATAACTCAATTTTGTGTTTGTAATAATACATGTTTTAGTAAGCTTACACAAAAGATTTATTTAGCTAGCAAATATATGAACAACTGATCGAGTTGATATCGAATAAATATTTACTCCAAATTTTTTACGTTGCAGGCAAAAACAACAACAATTTTTCTTTAAAACCTTTCGCAACATTTCAGATATTGAGATGATGATTTAACTACGTTTGAGGGTGACGCAAATTTATACCACTAAAATATCGTTATTGCTCACTTGAAATATTATACGGCGATACTTTTTACAAACAATTGTAATTGCCGATGACAACTTAATAATTTCTTAAGATTTACAAAAATTCTGGAACAAAAGAACTTTGCAAAATATTGTTTCGGAAAAGAAAACAAAAATAAACTTGTATTCAATTTTATCTACTTCTATTATTAAACAGTAGCTAAAGTCGTTGTTTACTTAGGTTGGACTGGTTTCGTTTAAATATTTATAAATTAGTTTCTAGCAATTATCGCATGAAGAAAGATATAAATAATCAACTAAACGATATTTTCGGAACTTGCCTTTCAAATAGTGCAATGTGACTTTCTATACTTTGTATAAAGAACTAATAGTTCAATTTGAAACTTTATAACTGGGTAATAATTTAAAAAATTAAGCATTAAGTGTATCTACACTGAACTGGGCGGGTAGAATAATATTCTCCACGAATAAGCTGCCAAGTAGACACATTGATTTTAAAAGGTGTATGAATAATTTGTGATGAGATCAGAGTTTGTATGCTTTATTTACATCCCAGGCATATCAGATTAAAATTTTAAAGTATAATGTAGTTAACAATAACAACGTTCAACTCTCGCAATATCCATACTTAATATAAACATTGGTGTTGGTTAAGTTGTTCCGCTTAGGTAACTGCTTATTTTGGAGCCACACTTAATATAACGAAAATTTGGAAATAGCCACATATTATGTTTATTATCTTCGTATAGATGTGAATAGGAATATAACCATTTAAGGGCGCCGTAATCATGAAATAGCCTTTTCTACAAATATAAGTAATTTTAGACATTTAATAACTGAATAATACCTATAGAGTTTAGCAAATGGCAGAAATGTTATAGCCACCTGCGAATATGCAAAGGTACCGAAGGTACGAATAGACAGGTTGGTCGCGATGTAATGGGCCAAAATTCATGACTAGATTCCTGACATGAAAATATTGCGTTTTAGACAAACTCACCTTAGTCCAAAAGTTGATACTTACAGAGATATAGGGTGTTTAATGCAAAATATTACTTTAGTTTTTCTTATTGATTTCATAATAAATGCTCATATCGAGATGAAATTTTGGTGTTAGGGGTTTTCTGGGGTGAGAGATTGAAATATATCCATGGTTTGATTGTAGCTCATAGAGAGCGCCACCTGCGCTAGGTCGAATGCGTTGAAAACGACAGAACTTTTTTATCTTACAAAAATCTAATTCTCAGGTAGCAAATTCTGATTTTACAACTTCTTTTACACAAAAAAGCTATACTTTTTGATAGTCGCTATCTTGCACCGTTCTCAAGATATTTAGCTTTGGTAATTCGAGTAATCAAAATAAGGTACGAATGTCAAAAAGAACAAGAGTTTATTTCAAATTATAGATTGTGATGAACAATTGAATATCGAATATTGCAATAAATGTTCAACATATCCGCCTCCAACTTCAATACATTTATTAACGCGTTTGTTCAAAGACTGCCGTATTTTAAAATAGAGATACTTGTTACGAAATGATTCGGCGGCATTTACAATTTTCTGCCATAGCTCTTCGCGGGAGTTTATAGTTTCTCTATAGACAACTGATTTCATGTAGCCCCAGAAACAAAAATCCATAGGATTAAAGTCAGGACTACGAGGAGGCCATAATATTCGACTCCCACGACCGATCCAACGATTCGGGATAATGTGGTCAAGATAGTTCCGTACTCTGACAGAATAATGAGGGGGAGCTCCATCTTGCATGAAAAATAGATTTTGCCGTGTATTCAGTGGTAAATCTTCGAGGTAGTCAACTAAATGGTGCTGCAGGAAATCAAAATACAAGTCAGCATTTAGATTTGGAGGAAGCTCATGTGGAAATGTGGACCCAAAAGGCGATTTCCTATGATTCCGCACCAACATTTATCTTAAATTCATGTTGGAAGTGACGCTCACTGACTACGTGAGGATTTTCATTATCCCATATGTGCTTGTTTCTAAAATTCCTGATCAAGGTTTTGCTGATTGCGCATAAAATGAGCAAATTGTAATCTAGCTGGTAAGTCTGCTGCTAAAAGATTTTGCACGGGTGTAAAATGGTAAGGATATAAATTTTCCTTGTGAAAGATTGTTGTTTTACTAACACCGGTTTCTCTAGCTACCTGCCTGCTGCTAACTTCTGGATTTCCTGCCACTCTTACTAAAATTTCTTCTTATTGGTGAACTGTAACAGTACGCCCTGCGTTGTCTCTTTTAGGACGAAAACTACCAGTTTCTCCAAGTCTATTAAAAAGTTCTTGAAATAGTTTCCGATTTGATTGCCTTCTATTCTACAAATCTGAATACCGACGAAGCGCTCGACGTCCAACATAATCTGATTGCGCATAAACGCAAACCATATCGCGCATATCTCCATTTGAAAATAAATTATGGGGTGGCATGTTATCTCGCACTACGATTTAGATCATAAAGTAAAGAATATTTTTAATAAGGCACGAATAATACTGTAATATTACTGACAGCACTAAGATAAGTGGAAAATGTCAAAATTTAACATAAGCCTACTTGAAAATTTTTGCCGATTTGTAATTGAATGCAAATACAGTGGAATTTTACGAGAACGGTGCAAGATAGCGACTATCAAAACTTTATATATAACTTTTTTTTGTAAAGGAAGTTGTAAAATCAGAATTTGCTACCTGAGAATTGGATTTTTGAAAGATAAAAAGTTCTGTCGTTTTCAACGCATTCAACCTAGCGCAGGTGTCGCTCTTTATGAGCTGCAAAGCAAACCATCGATATATTTCAATCTCTCGCCCCAAAAAAACCCTTACACCAAAATTTCATCTCGATATGAGCATTTATTATAAAATAAATAAGAAAAAACTAAAATAATATTTTCAACTTTTGGACTAAGGTGAGTTTGTCTAAATCGCAATATTTTCATGTCAGGAATCTAGTCATGAATTTTTGCCCATTACATTGCGACCACCCTGTATAGAGCTAGAAAGCGGTTTAGCCAACAAATTTATAGGTACAGAATTTTTTTAAAATACAATTTTTTTTTAATTCAACTGTAGATGTAAATATTGTAACATAATATAAGATTGTTCACTTTTGTTTTTTGTTTTTGTATGTGAAACTAATTATTGTTAAAATGTGGGGTTAGAATAGCATAATATTGTGTGTCATACAAATGCATTTTATAACTTATTATATTATTTGAGGATAATTTAAATAGTAAAAGTGGATAAACAAAAAATCAGTAATTTTATTTTTGATATTACTTTTGCTCTACGTATTTTATTTTTCGAGATTTCTGTACATAAAAAACAGTACAAACTTTATCATTTTACGGCGAGAAATGCGGCGACTTTAAGCTCTAAAGTAATTTCTTGGGTAACTTTAACTACTGAAACTTCTACAAGACCATTCAGAATTAAAAAATGGCAATTTTTTGTCTTATAAAACATATTGTTTAATTTTTATGTGGCATAATTTATTATTTACATTATCAAATTTTGTGCAGGGTGCACCAAATTCTATGAGAAGATATAAAATAAAATACATTTCTACTTCAAACTATAAATTAATGTTAATGGAATAGTGGCAGAAGCTATTTTGAACTTTAGTCCAAAAACGAATTTATACTTAATAACTAATATAAAAACTAACAAGTAGGAAGGATGTGTCTAGAGATATACACATGCGCCCATGTACAAGTTTTTGATAATATATTCACAACGGTTTTCAGATTAAATATGACCGTATCCACTTTTGATCATTACTTGGCTGAAAACTTCTATCATAAGTTCTCAGCTAATTTCTAGTAATATTGACGACGGAAAGGATTATTTTATTTGCCAAGAAATTCCTAATTTCAGCAGACTTGCTGATCCTAGTATTCTCTGAGACTGGACTTATATGTTTTATGATTGAAAGTGACAGTATCATGAAAATAATATTTCGGAATACCTATGACAAAAAAAATAAATAATATTTTCTACCACCAGTGTCCAGTACCGTTATAGCTTAGGTTTTTTTGTTGATATATAAATTAAAAATTTATACAAATTGCAGAATAATTATAAACATTTTTCTTTAGTTTTATTGGGTTTTTGCCACACTTCTGAAAAATAATAAAAATTAATTAAATAAGACCTTGCGCCAAACGGAACAGTCAAGGGTTATTTTTGAAACTAAGTTTGCCTAACCAAAAAAATCTCACACTGAAAAAAGCAGATAAGTAAAAAATAACAAAAATCACATCACTATCGCGCTCTTCCGATAGTGATGTGATTTTGGCAGCTAAGAATAAAGATGTGGATGACTTAAACTTCGTAATTCAGAATGGAATCAACGGTACTCTTCATTCATTAAAATCTATTGACTGTGTAACAAATGAAGATGAAGCCACCAACTATCCTATTGAATTTTTAAACTCCTTGGATGTGCCTGGCTTACCACCGCACAATTTACGACTAAAGGTTGGCTCGGTAGTGATCATGCTTCGAAACCTAAACCAACCAAAACTATGCAACGGAACGCGTTTGGTGATAACTAAACTGATCATCAATGTGATTCACGCGACGATACCCAAAGGAAAATTCGAAGATGAGAAAGTTCTCATTCCGAGGATTCCGATGATCCCAACCGATATGCCGTTTGAGTTTAAACGACTTCAATTTCCGATTCGTCTTGCATTCGCCATGACAATTAATGAATCACAAGGCTAATACTTGAATGTTTGTGGTCTAAATCTAGAAAATGCATGTTATTCTCATGGTCAGTTGTACGTGGCATGTTCACGAGTCGGAAAATCATCTTCTTTATTTGTTCTTGCGCCTTATAACAAAACGAAAATGTCATATATCACAGGGTGCTTCACTGAAGAGTGCAACCCACCAATTCCCATATACTTTATTATACTAATATAATAAAAAATTGAACTTAATAATTTTCTATTAATTTTAAAATCCTAAATCTGCTCATTCATTGACTGTCGGAACGAAGTTCGCCGGGTTCGCTAGTTTCTTATTAGAATGAGTACTGCAGCAAGAAACCGTACTGTTCTGTTTTTTGAATTCGATACTTACTCATCAACGAAGTGATTGATAAAAGTCAGAAGTTTCCAATCTTTCCAATCCAATATATAACCACCACTCGAAAATACCTTGAAATTATAAGTATTTTTTATCTAACATACCCTATACCTATCTTTAACGACATTCATATTCACATTTCGACAATCGCCACCTCATTTTGTTCCGTGATTTTATTTAAATAGGTATGTATGTATTTATTTATATGTAACCAATAGAGTGGCCTCCAAGATTAGCCGTTCTTGCACCCATGGATTACTTTCTATGGGGTTATTTAAAATCCAAGATTTATGCAAACAGGTCTCAGAACATTGAAGACTTGAGAAACCGAATAAGGCAAGAAATGAGGAAAATTAAAACGTATTAAATAATGTTCAAAATGATTTTGTACACAGGTTTGTGTATTGTCAAGAAACCAATGAATGGCATTTTGAACATTTGATTTAACTCTGTTTTAAGTGGTTTATTTCGGAATTTCTTAGTAATTTTGCTTAAAGTGGATTGATTGATTGACGATTGGTTACTAGTTACTAAATTATTTTTTAGAAAAGGGAAAATAGAGATAGGTATATAGTATAGCAAAATACTTAGCAAAATTTCGTGGCACATGGAATAAAAATAGAAAAAAAGAGGTTTTCATTTAAAAAAGTTGACCGGGGCACATTGCTTCACCATATATACATGAAAACTGGTTTAAAAACGCAACTAAAAATAAAAATTCGTTCGAGCGATTTACCAAAGAAAGAATATTTGATTTTTAAATAAATTTATTTCATAGTTTTGCTACTCATTATATGCAGGGTGTTTTTTAAATACACATAAATTGAAATTATAGTTAAGGATAAATAATAAAGACGAATAATGAAAAACAATGTAGTAAAATTAAAAGTAAAATTTTTAGTTAACAATAATTTTTCAGGTGAAATTTTTTTATTTATAAAAACTAAGTAACAATTCAAGATGATATGTTGAAACAGTACTTTGCTATCAATTGTAGCATAATTTCTCAAACGAAAAACTTATGGACATGGACTGGCATACCGGGAATCTCATAAAAATCCAGTGGCTGTAGCCCATCTTTATACTGGGTTTTCCCAAAATTGTCATCGGAGGCGTGAAGCCTTTATACGTATAGTTTAGCGGGATAGAGATGCTGGCAATTTGCGGCCTAGGCCTGGGCAATATTCCACCTGATAAATTTTCTAAAAAAACTTTTAAAATATTTTAATTAATTTTTTTCACTATTCATCATTATTAGTCCTCAGCTATAATTTTCCAAGTTTTCGCGTATAGGTATGTCGAAAAACTGGTAAATTTTATTACAATTTCAATAACTGTCACTTCCTAATGACTTGGTTTCCTAGAGACGGTGAAGTGGTGACTCCCGAGATAGCACGTCCCAGAGTTCCCCACGAAGTCCTTTTTGCCATCGGCGGCTGGTCTGGTGGTTCGCCCACCAACTTCATTGAAACTTACGACACGCGAGCCGATCGTTGGGTCAAAGTCGAAGAGGTCGATCCCACAGGACCCAGGGCTTACCACGGCACCGCGGTGGTTGGCTTCAAGATCTACGTCATCGGAGGTTTCGACGGCATGGACTACTTCAACTCCTGTAGATGCTTCGACGCAGTTAAGAAGACCTGGAAGGAAATCGCGCCGATGCACGCCAGGAGGTGCTACGTCAGCACGGCTGTTTTAGATGATTTGATTTACGCCATGGGAGGTTATGATGGGCATCACAGGCAGAATACTGCGGAAAAATACGATTACAAGACAAATCAATGGTCGCTCATAGCCCCTATGAATATGCAGAGGTCGGATGCTAGTGCTTGCAACTTAAATGGTAATTGCAATAACTTTTTGATTTGATGTAGGTGCGAGAGTTTATTTAAAAAATTACGAAACAGTATAGAAATAGTAAAAATTTTTGTATGTTCAGACAATGCAATTTATCACAAGATTTGCAAAATTATATGAAAAATCATGTAGAGGTAAAAATCATGTAGCGGTAAAAATCATGTAGCGATAAAAATCATGATTTTTTAATTTTAAGTTCACACTTCTATCACAAAATAATAAAACAATCAGAACGAACAGTTGGTGTCGGTACCTTTGATCTTTTTGACATTCAAACGGTGACCTTGACGCCATTTTAAGTGGATCCGATTCAGGGACGTACCTTAAAACAGAGACGTTTTGATTTTTTCCTTGGAAATAATTGTAGATCCTATATAAAATAATAAATGTAGATTCTATAAATGAATAACCTAAAAGTTCAAGATTCAAGATCTACAGAAATTGGTATCAAAATAAATTGACCAATTAAATAAGTCTTCATGTACCTTTGCTAAGATCCATATATTGTCTTCATCTGAATAATTTAACATGAAAGAAACTGAATTACATTTTGTATATCGTACCAAGATTGAAAATAATATCGTAGAAAAGCTTGGTCATTCTAATGAACGGTGAAAAAGTGCAATGTTTACTTTTCCCCCTTATAATTATTATCAAGAAAACAGGCAAATAATTTTATTGAAATTTAGAGCACTATATTCTGGTTCGTTTATTTATATAAAATCATAT
Organism: Monochamus alternatus; assembly: GCA_037114965.1. Lineage (NCBI taxonomy): Eukaryota > Metazoa > Arthropoda > Insecta > Coleoptera > Cerambycidae > Monochamus > Monochamus alternatus. The sequence continues at coordinate 22,193,530 of CM073430.1, forward strand.
TGTCCTATATTTTAAATATTAACATTGTTTTTACTTCTCCGCAAATTTTAGAATACATTAAAGTTGGCAATTATAATTATAAATACACAAGTTTAAGTCCTACACTTCATGCGCCGAAATACGTTGATGGTGTCTTTATTTCGGCAAATAAGACCGAGTGAGAATAAAGGTCGGGACACCTATAACCGTACCGTGACCGAGCCGAAAGTCGGCCGTATGGAGGTCGTGTCTCAGATTACTTATTTTAAAACCACACATAGCCCAAAGTCTACAAAACGATCCCACTGTTAGTTCTGTCACTACTGTCACTCAAATACAAATGTATCTTAACAAAGTGGTTGCCAGTAGTATGCGCGTTTTGCCTTCAATTAGACTTTTGGCTCTGATCGTTTATTATATGTGCTGCTATGATTTTTGACGTGACTTCATAGAGAACTAGTTCCACTTTGGACTCATGTTATACGTTAAAGTTCATATCAAATATAATATGTTTGTATTCTGTTCATCATCACTGGCGCTATAATCCCGGGTGGGTCTTGGCCTCTTCTAGTATCAGTTTTCAATCTTCCCTATTCTTCGAGATGGTTTTCCAATTTCTCATTCTTAACGTTCTTAAATTCTCTCCGTAAATCTAGCTCTGGGATATCTTCTCTTCCTATGTCTAGCAGGTGCTCGCTGGAATATTTTTTTGAGAGTTCCATGTCGTCCATACTTTGTTGGCGTTCCAACCACCTTACCCTATTTATTTTGATGAACATCACAGGCTACATAATTTAAATTTCAAATGATCTCGCACGACACACGCAAACAACGACTCATTGTTATTACTGTTTTGTTTGGCCTGTTCTAGTATCAGTTCCCATTCTTCCCCATCCTATGCATTGGTTTTCGAATGTCTAATTCCTAACGTTTTTAAATTCAATTCTATCTGATCCGTAAATCAGGTTCTGGCCTTGCCTTTCTTTCCATGTCCAGCAGGTGTCTGATGGAATATTTTTTTTGGGAGTTCTATGTCATTCACATTTTATTGGTGTTCCAACTACCTTACTCTATTTATTTTGATGAACAACACAAGCCACAGAAATTAAATTTCAAATGATGTCACACTTTGCACCCAAACAACGACTCTCTGTTACTACTGTCATTGTCAAATACAAATGTATTCTATAAAGTGGTTGCGCGTTTTGCCGTCAGTTAGACTGTCAGTTCTGATTATTTATTATTCTGTGCTTCTATAATTTTTGACCTAACTTTATAGAGAACTAGTTCGGCCTTGGACTCCTGTTATACGACAAATATAACCTGTAACTATTTTGCATTATGTCTATCATCACTGGAGCTATAACCCCTGGTGGGTTTTGGCCTGTTCTAGTATCAGTTTCCATTCTTCCATATTTTTTGGTTGGTTTTCCAATTTCTAATTCATAACATTCTTAAATTATCTTCTACCCGATCCATCAATCTGGTTCGGGGCTTGCTTCCCTTCATATGTCCAGTAAGTGCTTGCCGGAATATTTTCCTTGGGGGTTCCATGTTGTCCATACCCCTCTATATATGTAACGCAAGAACGAAGGAATAACCAACAGATAAATAAACAAATATACAAACAGACAAACACACAGACAATCAAACAAATAAGCTTTATTTGAGACAGATCTTAGGTAACTTACAAATCGATTTAGAAAAAGTCACTTACCACAACTTTGCGACTAAACCCTGCAATACCTAGTACTCATTTTCCTGTTTACACCAAATCTAATTAATTATTAAGATTATAATCAGACCCCTCTGCTCATTAGAACGAAGTCTTTCTTTTACAATGATGCTGCGGTGGATTTTTCCCAGAACACTCGCTTAACCCCTGCATTTTTAATAAGTCCCTAAATACTCGAGGAGAAGTTACACAGCATCCCGCGTAAGATTTAATTTTTAAAATCTATTTAATAAAAGCCAAAAGGTTTGTTGTTTAGTCAAGCACGCTTAGGAATGACTTTTATTTTAACGAAAACGAATTACCCTTGCAGCTGTAACGCGACCCCAACTCGACACTCGTTAGTGCAACTTTTATTAACAGGTAAATTAAATATTCTACATTAAACAATGCGCCTAATGATTTTAATTAGAGCTCTTTCCTATATTTATATGAACCAATTTGTTAATTTACTAATATGGAATAAAAAATACACGGACGTTATGATTTCATTAACAAATATTTGATTATACAGGGTATTCAGTAAAAAATGTGCCATACTTTAAGAATAGTTTCCTTTATCTCACAAAAAAACCTCGTTTTTCAAAATTATCGTAAAACATTAAATAAAAAAGGAGATTTGGTAGATTTAAATCATAAGGGTTTATATTTTTTAGTGTTTTATCGATGTGCAAACTTTGATTCAATCGGTGAGTTACACTTGGGTAGTGTTACTTGTTAACCCTGTATAAATTTCATGTAATATGAAGTATCGAAATATGTATGTATGATTTCTATTATAATTTAGGAAAGATCTACATAACCGGCGGATTCAACGGCCAAGAGTGCATGCATTCTGCGGAAGTGTACGACCCTGAAATAAATCAGTGGTCCTTGATAAGCCCGATGAGATCCAGAAGATCGGGCGTGTCCTGTATTGCCTATCATGGGCAAGTGTACGTTATCGGTGGATTCAACGGCATATCCCGAATGTGCAGCGGAGAGAAGTTCAATCCCATGTCGAATACTTGGGCACCGATCCCTGACATGTATAATCCAAGGAGTAACTTCGCGATAGAAGTGATAGACGATATGATCTTTGCCATTGGAGGATTTAATGGTAAATATCTCATTACCATTAATATTATTCTTGTATGTACAAGACGTTTTTAAATGAAGTAGCAAAGATGAGACCACAGATTCCTTAGGTTAAAATAAATCGATTTAACCTAACATACATATATCCTAAGTCGCATAATAAAAAAGATACAGGTGTCAAAATTTTAATTTCGATATTTGTAAATAACTTTTTAATAAATCCAAATATTTACATAAAATTTGTAAATCGGGGGTTTTTGCTGGCGAGAAATTCAAATTTGTTTCTAATTTTGACGTCACTAGTAGAGGGTGTAACTTGTGGCGCACCATGTTTCTTTTAAATTGCAGAACTTTTTTGTAGCTTAGTATATCCATCTGACTATCGAAACAATCGATTCTCCTAGTTGTTTTATTTGAAAAAGGTGAAGTCGGTACCATTTTTGAAATAATCCTATTTGAAATGCTCAGTGCACCGAGTAAAAACTGTTTTGGTTTCAACCTGAAAATGTTGTTCAGAATGGTAAATTATGGAAACATGCAAGTGAGGTTTTATGAAACCATTTTTCAACAAAGCACAAAAATTTTATCAAAGCACGCCGATCTTTTTAAAATTTTGCACGTCGCCATAATTTACCGTTATGAACAACTTTTCAAAGTAACATTTAGCTGTGTGTCCATTTGGAAAACTGTTACTCCTAACGACTTCTACAAGGTATGCCTACCATAAGTGGCACCTTCTACTAGTGACGTCAAAATATGAATTTCTCGCCCGCAAAAACTCCTGATTTACAAAATTTATGTAAATGTTTGGATTTTTTAAGAAATTATCTACAAATATCGAAAATAAAATTTTAGCTTTGACACCCTGTATCTTTTTCATTATACAACTTGGGATATAGGTATGTTACGTTCAATCAATTTATTTTCACTTAAGGAATCTGAGGTCTCATTTTTGCTATTTCATTTAAAAACACCCTGTAAGTCCTATTATTTGTTCAATTTAGGATAAGGAATTGATTTTGCTTGTTGAGCTTTCAAGTATAAGATTTACCAAGAAAATTCGACGAATGAACAAAAGATAGTCAGACAAAACAATAACTTTAAGATACTTGTTTTTGTTTAATTGGTATTCCTGCCATTGAAATATCAAAATATTTTATATTTCTCGCCCCCCAAAACCCCTAGATCTCCAAAATGTATGCAAATATTTGGATACTAACCCCTTGCTTCTAATGGATCAGTCAAGGGGTAGCTTTCATCAAATTTGCTTTACTTATAAAACGAAGAAGGTAGATAGTTAAGGGTTTCAAAATTGCTTTATTTTCGTTATCAAAACTTGTCAAAGTCAAATATGACTGATGAGGACAGGCCACCTTCAGAGAACGACGTAAGCCTTCTTCAAAAAACTAGAGCCGCATTCGGCAAAACTCTCTGATTGCTCAGATTAGTTCGAATCGTTCTTTTATTGACATGGAGGTAGGTAAATCTTGATCGTTCGGCAACTCGGAGCGATCTGACGTTCATTAAAATGGTCCAGAATTTTTCATCGAGTAAAGCGATTTAATTCAATTTTCTGTCCACTGCGTGAATTCAGAGTGAGTCTGTCTGACAGTTTCCTGTTGTCTTTTACATCGATTGTAGATTTGTATAGATATTTATTTTTTATTTATATATAATTGAGGCAGTTACAAGAAAAGGTATGTAAAGTGCAAAATTTTGCCAATTTATGAAAAGGGAAGATCAAAGTTAAAAATCTATTTAATTATCACTTATTACTAGTATTTGATGAATGAGATAAAAATATTTTTCCTTCTAACCGTCTCAATCATATATCTGTGTAGATTTGGAAAAAAATAGTATTTTTCAAAGTGCTCGATAGCGAACAAGGGAAAACATATACTGAATATCAGTAGCGTAGCAAGCGACATTATAAAATGTTCTGTAAATTGTTTATCACTAAAATTCGGTACGGTCTCAGCAAAACTTTCATTTTTTTCTATAGTACTGATGTCCTAATCACCATCACAAAAATAATTCGTGCCACTGCACAACAGCTGCTGACATATTTAATTTCCATAAAAAAAATATTGACAAATAATAAATTACAAAACGAAATCACACATATGAAAAGTGAGGTTAAGAAAAACAATCTGTTCCGTTCGTTTATTACAGATAAGTATGTTTGATCTGTAGGCACGTGACAAAAATTCACTCGCATCTGAGAGCATATTGCCGAACGCAGTTAATGTAGTGTTGCTAGCAACATTCCCACCTCCAGTTTAGTTTCTATAAAGATTTTATAAAGTCTGATTTGTTTTTGCTGGTTATGTGATGTACAACTCTGCCTCCGCTGGATAGTTGAAGTTGGAAATTTTGAACTTCACCCGATTTCAACAGCAAAAAAAAGGGAAATATGTGGCTTTGTGTTGCTGGCAACACTACATGGTTCTCTGAAGGTAGCTAACGTGTTGCCAGCCACACGAGGGCATGTGATTTGCAGCCAATGAAATTATTAATCATATCCCTCTTTTCGCTGCTGAATTTCAAAATTTCCAACTTCAACCATCCAGCAAAGCATCAGTTGTACATAATATAACCAAGAAAAACAAAATCGATTTTATAAAATCTCTGCCTCACAGAAATTAAACTGATGGTGGGGATGTTGCCAGCAATACTACATCGTTCTCTGAAGACGGGTTTATTCTTTAAATTTTGGCCATTGTTGGTTGTATAATCTTAATCATGAGGTAGGTAACATATAAATATTATATGATATCTTATAGCACTATAGAACGTAGATAAACAAACAAAATCATTAAAACAACAACAATTTGAGACAATTGTGAGATAGCTGAGAGAGTTTATTAGCTTACATAAAAAATAGTTGAGAATAATGAGACCCACTAATTAGTAATGTATGTAATTAATGGCTTCTAGCAGATTAAAATGAGCATAAAATTAAAACATGACGTCTTTTGGAATGATGAGTCTTAATTATGGAGTCATTTATATCCAAGTCTTCCTCTTTAAGATGTAAAATGATCTGGAACGAGGAAATGAAAAATATGGGGAAGCAATTAATTAAGAGTAAAACGAAAACGATATTGAGGATAGGAACCTAGAACTAAATATAGTAGTAGCTCAAGTATCTAGATGTAATAACTGATGAGCGAAGAAGACAAGATTTGAAAATGAAGGAAAGAATAGAGAAAATTTTAAAGATGTATTATCCAATGAACAACAACTTAAAAGAAAAAAATTGAAGTAACAAAAATAACAAAGATGAAGCTATAAAACAGTTTCCAGTCAATACTACTTAGTGATCATGAATATTAATAAGAAACCAAAAAAAAAAACAAGATACAAGCAATAGTTTGCATATGAAGGAAGGGCAACTAAGCTGGTGGGGGCATTCAAAAAGAATGAGCATAAGTAGACCGACGAGGAGAATATGAGAGTCAAAAGTGTAGTAACTAAAAAGAAGAGAGGAAGGCCAAAGAATATGTAGAATAGCTTAATTGGGAAAATCTTGAAGAACAAAACATCCGAGAATGCAAGAAATCTAACGGAAAATTGTAAAAATTCAATGTATTCATACATGGATGAAGGAAGCCCCTCACAAGCCCTTATTTTAAAGTATAAATTAATTATATTTTGTCATAACTTGGGAGAACCCACATCTAATTTTTATAATTTTTCTTGAAATCAAAGGTGTTTAACCAATTTTAAAGAGAATCAATTTATTTAGGGCTTTTCAAATCATACGTCTATTGAATTTCAATACGATATCTAGATAATGTTTTGTGAAGTTAACAAAATTCTGTAGCATTTAGCAATTAACGTCTTGTTTGTGGAAATCAAAATACGGTAGATTTATCGGAAAATTAGATTTTATAAATATATAACCCATAAACGGTATAGTACATTATCTTTATTTTTTATCATTTGGTAGGAGTTACAACCATATACCACGTAGAGTGCTACGACGAAAAAACCAACGAATGGTACGAGGCCACAGATATGAACATATACCGATCCGCATTGTCAGCTTGTGTCATTGACGGTTTACCAAATGTTCAAGACTACATTCATAAACACAGGTAATGTTATTAGGTATTTTATATCATATGTATAGAAAATATATCGAATTGCATACTAAATACAACAGCCAAACTTTACTGGACAATACAACTTAAAATAAGAAGAATATCTTTCGAGAAGGATTTTAGGTCGTCGTCACCATAAAATTTTTAGGCACAGAAACATGAAAAAAAACGTATTTTTTGAAGAAAATTTAAATAGTAACAATAAATAAACAAAAGATTTTACAAAGAAATTTTTGATATTACTTTTGTTCTACATGTTTTATTTTTCAAGAGTTCTATATCTAGAAACACCATATTTTATTATTTTAGGGCGAAAAATACGGCGACCTTAATAATTAGTACAAAAGCAGAAACAACTATGCAACAGTTGCAAAATAAAAGGTACTCCTCTTTGATAGCAATTAAGTTTCACTATACAAGATGAGCAATATTCACTTTATCCAAAATCTGCAATGTAAATTTAAAATAAAAAAAAAAACAGTTACCCACAAGGTATTTAAAAACTCTATATTATGCTCTACAAAATCATATTAATTCCCTTCAAATAAAACAAAAGAGAATAATATTTGAGAAACAATACTCGTATCCATCAGATTTATTATACTTGGAAAGTGAAATAATGGACATAAGACAAGTTTATTATTTTTGTACATTAACAAAGTATTCAAAACGGTTGGCTATTATTCCTACCCATACATATCTTACACGTAATAGGCATTTATATGTTGTACCATATCCTTTACTCAGCGCTCATCTGTCTATAATACACCAAAAATGTTTAATTTACTGCCAAAAAAATTAAGGAATATTGATACTACTCATTTTTTCAGAAATAAACTAAAAAAGTTCATATTTACCAATAATGGTGCATTCAGAAATAATACAGGATGTCCGGAAATAAATGTAACATGGAGAAAGAGTAGATCTCTGACGACAAAATTATGCAATGTTGCCAATCTCATCTTACTGAGGTAAGTTTGGCTACATCGCATTATTTTGTCGTTAGAGATCTACTCTTGCTTTATGTTGCATTTATTTTGGAAAACCTTGTACAACTGAGCATAAAAATGTATTGTAAACTTATCATTGTGTTTTTTTTATACTTACCCTTGCTGTGTTTGTATTTATATATGCATTTTTTCTGTAATTATTAATATCTATTACATGTTAGTATTTTTAGAAAAATTTGTGGATTTATTGCAACGTTCTGTTTTTACTAATTATATTTATGTGAAAAAGTATGTCATGAATGTCAATAATTTTTAATTAAGTGTTAACTTTCAACGTTACTAAGGAGTAATACTGTATTTTCATTGTTTCCGAAACAAGAGTTCAGTCAATTATTGAAAAAAAAGTATTTATGTTATTATTTATTTATTGCTTATATATTTATTGCACCTTTTGAGTGAATAAATTATTATTTTTGTTTGTCATATCAGATCCTCATTTTTCAAATCGCGCCTATAGAAATAGAAATTTTCTCTATTTACGTAGAAATGACTCCCGGATAAAATTTAGTCAACCGAATCAGAACGATTCGTCAACAAAAAATAAGAGAGGTTCGTTATCAGGCATTGCTGACGAGGCGCCCTCTTTAGCCAAACCTTTAATTCACAAATTATTTTCTTAAAAAATGTTTCCCTACCAAATTTGATGACAATCGATTAAGCGGTACTATAGTTATTGCAAAAAATCGAAAAAGTAATTTTATCTTTGACACCCTATACCTTTTTCCACATCAACATTTAACTAAGGTTTATTTAGCTATATCTTCATATTTTTCTCCCAAAGATGTTACCTCTGATTCATTATTAATGGTCCATCCTGTATATGTTCTAAAATATAGTTTAAAGTGACACAAAAATGCAACAAAAGTAAATTAACATTTTGTGGACGTTTGTCACATTTCCAGTTTTCATTAATATTCTCCCTTAATGCCCTGCTGCATCATCTTGATGGTGTATTATTGTTTAATTTCCATTTAAAACAGGTCACTCGTCTTGTTGCAGGGATCGCCTGATGGAAGAGAAGCGACAAAAAATGATAGCACTAGAAAATCAGCGGACGATGGCAGGGATGCCTAACAACGCTAACAATCAACAGGACAACATTGCTGCTGCTGTTAATGCTAATATGCAGCAGCTTAATATTCTACAACAGCTTAATGCAAATCTAAATCCTGCATTGCCCCCAGCGCCTGTTCCAAATCCGAATCCGGTACCCATGGATGTAGACGAAAACGACGAAGAAAATGCACAATAGTACTTATAAAATGCAAAATATTTCAGACGCCTTTACATCCCTGGCCTTTAAACACGAAGCAAATAACGCTCAAGAAAAAATATAAGGATGTGAAGGATAACAATGTCTGGAATAGGAACAGCAAGTAACAATTACTTTACGGACATGACGAAGTTATTAAATTAAAGCAAAAAGACTTTACAATTACTTTCATTTTACGATTTTTAAATAGGTTCACCCTTTAACTATTTATTAAGCTATTGCTTAGCTTTATTTTATATTTACGATTTATCTTTTATCAGTATATATATTACGGCTTAGTAAATATACCATTTTATACATCAAACAGTCCTACATTTATGTGTTTAATTATTTATTAAATATGGAATCAAAATATTAGATAATTTAGTATATGTATGTTAAGGATTGATTTTTTTCTCATTTATCAAGAAACTGGGTGCCGAACTAAGAGTATTTGAAGGTATCGAAGAAAACAAATAAACAAAAATTTGAAGGATTTACTAGTGAAGTTGATTGACAGGAAATCTTATAAGCAGATAAACTCTTTCATATACGAGCCCCTTCCCATTTCAGTTGGCCCACCATAGGATTTGGCAGAAATTTTGTTTTTATGAAGCAAAAATAAAAGTACAACATTAACCTGTAAATTTATTTATCTCTTAAACAGTATTTTAAACATAATAAATAAATATGAAGCAACGAAAACCAATATCTAACAGAAAATAAAGACAAATAGAGAAAATAAGAACAAGTAGCGTAAAACTAACAAAACAATTTTAAAATTCACCACTGGGTAACATCGCCTTTATTTTTTATTACAGCCGCAATTCGTTGGGGCATAGTATTAACCAAGCCTTGACATAATTCCGGTGTAAAAGAATCCCATATTTCCTGAAGTCTTTGCTTCAGTTCAGGGATATTTCTAGCAGGATGTTTTCGTAGCACCTTTTTCATCTCATGCCACAAAGTTTCTATTGGTGATAGATCCGGACTGCTAGAAACCCATTCTAAAAGTGCAATACCATTATCCTTTATCCACTTTAATGCTTTCTTTGAGGTGTGACATGCTGCACCATCTTGCTGAAACACAAATTCTTGGCGGGATGTCAAGCATTCTTCCATGATCGGTAAGAGCGATTCTTCCAAAATGGCTAAATATTTGTCCGTATTCACAATGCCGTCAATAAAATGAAGTTTTCCCACTCCTTTAGCTGACATGCTACCCCAGATCATGACTGATGCAGGAAATTTCACCTTTCGTTTGAGACAGTCCGGATGAAACGCCTCATTTTTTTTTCGAATAACTCGACTGCGACTGTCTCCAACACACACTTCAAATCTGGCCTCATCACTCCATTGTATTGCACGCCATTGCTGAGTTGTCCAATCCTTATGTTGTCTTGCCCACCTTACTCTATTTTTCTTCTGCTGCAGTGTTAAACGCGGCTTTTGATTGGCCTAAAGCAAAATATTGTCATTTCTTATTTTCCTACCGCAATTTTGCTTATTAAAAAATTTACCTTATAAGTGCCAAAACCCATTTTATGAGCCTCCCTGTGCGTTGTGGATCTTGAAATTCGTCTCCCAACAGCGTCACTCCATAGAGCACTTAGCTCTAAGTAATTAGCTCGCCTATTTTTCTGGATAATCCTCTTCAACGAACGTCTATCCACATTTGTAATTTTGCTTTTTTTAATATATTGGGGCCTTGCAGCAACTGAGCCGGTATTTTTATACAGTCTAACTATGTTTCTTACACTATACCGCGATAACTCTAATAAATTTGCAATTTCCGAATTTGATTTGCCGGAATTGAAAAATTTAATAATAAGTGAACGAATTTTCTCATCAATAACCTTTCCTCTACCCATTTTAAAAAAACACAACTACTTAAGTACTTGAAGCTATACTAAATGCGTATTAGCAACTGTCACGGTGTCAGTTTTCCACAGCAATCTTTGAATTATAAGCATCCTTTGTACCAGAACAAACATAGGTTGATTTGCTGTATTTACAAAATTTTTGCTTTTCCTTGCAAATTTAAATAGAGAACAAGGACTTTGGTATTTTTTACTGGACATTATTTAATATACTCTGCTAATTACTTTGGGGCCTGAAAACAACCTGTAGTATTTGTTATGTTTTGGTGCTGGCCAAAAAACTAATATTTCAGTAGGTGGGCCAACTGAAATGGGAAGGGGCTCGTATGTACAGGATGATTATGTGTAAACGTTAGATTCGACTGTAACTTTGTTACTTTAGGAGGTATCGGAAAATTGACACGTGCATTCATTGATTCATTTTTCACAAAAAATTTTTTTTATCAAAAAACAGCCGAGGTTCTCCACTTTTTCCTGATTGCATTGATATACACATGTTATGGGACATCTTTTAATGTTGGGCTATCTTTTACTGTTCGAGAAATATTGATTAAATAATTCCATAATTAAAATTTTATTATAAAGAATGCAAAATTAGATATTAATTCACTTTATAGAGAAATTTAAAGTAAAGTTAAAAAAATTGTTCAAACTTATTTCTTTGCTCTTCTACGCAAAACTTATATCGTTTTTCAAATTATTTAAATAATTATGCATCATTTTTGGGTTTATGTAATCTATATCAACTCGTATTCTATCTTGAAGTGAAGTGATCGATTTATTTTTATAAACACTATTCTTTGAAAAGCCCTACAAAAATTGTAAAACGGTGTCAAGTCTGATTATTCGCCAGCCATAGTATGGTGCCATGTTTTTCTAACCATTCTATATAACTATTATTAAAATATTCCATAACTTATCTTACATTATGTGGTGGAGCTTCATCTTGCTGCCATATCCCGTCGACCTATCAAATTAAATAATGAAATCATTTATTTCGTGACCTAAATGATCTAAATAACATTGGCCGTTTCAATTATTCTGGTGACACCATAAGATGGCCGGCAATTAGTCCAGACTTGATACCACGTGACACATTTTTATGGGGCTATTTAAACAATACTGTTTAAATAGATAGGTAGGTACACTGAAAAAAAGGCCAGTAACTTTACAAATATACTTTGTAAAAATATCCTTATAATTATCTTAAAATAATTCTAAAAATAATGATAATATTACACTGACGCTTGTAATTTTACAAGAAAACTGCCAATATACAACAAAATCGTAAACTTCCTATGTAATTATAATGTAATATGTATATTTATAGAATATATTGTAATACATTTACAATTAGCAATGTGAAATCCACTTTTACATTGTACAATTACTGAACATACCAAATTTACTATATAATTGACTGTAAAAATATGCTCAATTTGTGTGTGAAGATACTACTAATTTTAAAACGCGCAGCCACTAACCGTAGAGAGCGTTGGGTGGTGACGCCTTCATTATTTCTTGCTTCATTTCGATGAATGCAGCGTGTACCTAGGACCTAGGTACTTACATAATTAATTTAGTGAGTAGTGACTAGCAATATAAACATATCTAGACTGACAAGTGAGTGTTTTTAGTACTATAAATAGTTTTGTCTAGTGCTTGTTGTAACATAACCTAAATAAAGCATGCTTTATTTCGACAAATGCAGCGTGTACCTAGGACTTAAGTACTTACATAATTAATTTAGTAAGTAGTGACTAGCAAAATAATCAAATATAGAGTGACTAGTGAGTGCTTTTATTATAATAAGTAGTTTTGTCTTGTGTTGCTTATAACATAACCTATATGAGATAACGTAATAGGTATGTATTTTATACAGAATTATTGAAGCAAAGGAACAATGGTATTTTTGCATCTACAAAAATCAGATACCAACTGTAGATTGAATTCTGTTCATCTTACATATAAACAATATGTTATTTTCTACGTTAGAATTATATTTAAATTGTAGGTACGTATATTACACATTAGATCTCGTTTGAATATTATAAAATATTTATTTTTTTTATGTTTACATATACAAGAAACTTTATTATTTGATATATACAATATATAGATTTACTTTGTTATATGTTTTGTATAACGTTAAGTGTCCTGTTTTGTAAAAGTGGCATAAATGTACAGGTACCAAATTAAATAAAAAATATCGAAATATCTTAATATTTTATTTTTCATAATCTAACTATATTTATTCTAACATTATAAACTCTTATTCAAAATTGCATAACATACTAGAAAAAATAGTGAAATTATTGTTGGAGCTGTGAAACCAGAATTTTTGTAGTCGACAATAATATGAACCATTACCTACGTTTTTACTAATCTATCAAAAAGTGAAATATATTCGTTATATTCGTAGCGTACCACTTAGGTGTACCTACATGTTTTTCTAACTTCAAAAAATTAAGCAAAATAAGATAGTTAATTTATTGAAGATATAATAGATATAGCTGTAACTACGGATTAGCTAACTGAGCTGAACTTATATAATTGGTTAGGAATAGTACGATTTTGTAAATGTTTTTCACACAATTTGTGCAAAAACATTTAATAGAACGAATATTTAGTTTAGAAGATCTTTCTTTTAAAATAACATCCTGATGCAGTGATGTTATTGAGAAACTTACAGAAAAGCATGACATGATTGTTACGTAAGGTAAGTAACAATTGTTAATTCTGGAATTACTATTCAGAAAATTTATTAGGTATCTATGTCAAATCACTGTTAGAGATTTCGTGTGTTATAAACAAGCTGTTATTAAAGTAACTCTCTTAAATTTGACTGTAGGGATTTCAATACTTTTAGGAGGTTTCTTTTATTTGCGGAAAAGATAGAGAAAACAATAGTCCAAGTGTCACGGAAAAAGTTTTTGAGAAAAGTTGAATTACGAAAATTTCATTTCAATATCTTGATTCGCTTTGATACAGTACATTTCTTAATTTTAGGCTTTTTCTATGGTATTCTATATTTTTTTATTTCTGAAAATATTTGTCTCTCTAATGAGATTACTATATTAAGCTTTTTGTGTAGAATGTAGTGGTTTACACAAACTTGTAAAAAAAAATAATAACATCCTATACATTTTTTGATATGAAGTTTTGTACTTGATACGTAGGTATGCATACAAATATTTTTAAGTTATAAATATACTAACAAATTCTTTTTGTAAATAAATATTGCGAAAATATTCATGTAAGATGAAATAAATTACAAGTTGAATAAAAATAAATTAAAACACATTATGTTTCATTCAAAAAATATGAAAGTTTGTTATAACGGAAAACTAGAAGTGATAAAAAAGAGTAAGCCGCTAAATATTTTTATAAGTAGAAAAGTTTCATAGAAAACTGCCAAAATTGAAAAATATCACGTAGGTATTTTTTAAACAAATCGAAATGTGATTCTCGCAATTCAACTTTTCTCGAAAATTGAGCCCGAACCATCTGCTTAACTTTTTTCTGTCATTTCCGAAAATAGGAGAAACCTTCTATAGTTACCTAAGTATCCAAACTGGACCATCCTGTACAATAAATAAAAATTACATTGTAGTTATAGTGAAAAATGTTTTATTACAATGTAATTATACAATTGATTGTAAAGTTACTTTGTACTTTTATAAGTAATTATATAAGTTACATTGTAAAAATTTTTGTATTGTAAAATTACAAAGTAATATTACAGTTACTAAACGCAAAATTACATCGCAAAATTACATCGCAAAATAAATTTACAATGCAATTTTACGTTTTAATTGTAAAATCACAATCTATAAAAAATCACAGCAATAATGAATGGTAAATAAATTGCCATCTATTTTTACTGTAATTATTTTTTACAGTGTAGGTAGACGTTTATTTAGCAATAAAGCTGAATAGCTTATGTATTGTTGATTAACAATACATACTCCTCATTAATAACAATATAATGTGTTTCTTATAATCGACTTAATATCTATTTTTAACATAACTTTGACATAGTACCTTAAACTTATTAAAATTTTCAGTTTATTATATCTAACGGTAATTCATTGAAATAAATTAAACCTTTATAAAAGATGCTATTATCTGTTTCAGTTTTTTGACAAGCTGCAACATAAAAATTTGCTTGATTTCTTGTATTATACTCATGTATTTCTGATACATATGTAACATTTTGTAATAAATATTCAGGTTGTAGATTATATTTTATTCTATATATAAATTCAAACGTTTTATAAATAATCTTTTGTTTAACGAACGTAAAATTTAATACATGAAGCATTGTTAAAATAGGTGTATATCTATTACACCTTAACAAGCAACGTATGGATTCTGTATTTTCTGTATCATTAGACCAAGTATTAACCATTATATTTTAGAAATTCAAGATAGAATACAAATAGCTATAGATTACATAAATGAGTACCCAAAAATAATTCGTAATTGTTTAGAAAAACTATATGGGTTTTGGATAGAAAAGCACATCCTTGCCAACTTTAAACGAGGATTTTTCAAAAACGCTGCCTCTCAGCTATATTCAATAAGATTGCTGAAAAATCATTAAAAATTTAAAAAATGTTATTTCCGCTTTACGCATTGGCGTAACATTTATTTTTTAGAAAAGAAGATAAAAAATTTTGTTCATTGACACTTTTGATGAGGGGTACAAAACGAACACTTTCCCAGCATTAAACATGTTATTTAAAAAAAAATGAATTTTCGCCGTTTTTGGCCACTAAAAATAGCCGTAGAGCCTAAAGATGCCCATCATTTCGAGCTTCGACCCCATTGAGCCTTTTGTTCAGGGGTACAAAACGAACAATTTCCCAAATTTTCAGCGATTTTCACCGGAAGACCGTTTTCCATATAAAATGTGCGGGGTCCTTTAAATTACAATATTACAAAAATAGAACAAAGAAATAAAGGGCGAGGTTCAGGTAACTGTTTAAAGTTTTTGCTCTTAACTAAAAGCACATCATTGCACAACAGAACCATACATATAGGAAAATAGACCATACATATAGAAAAAAAACATAAACAGCACTAAAAAATATATACTTTTCTACACAGAGTGCATTTCCAAATACATTCTATCTATCTATCATACTTTGCATAATTTTTAGAATATAGGTGTATGTCTCTTCCAAAATAAAATACCAAAGATTGCTTATAATTTTACAAATTCATACACACATCAAAGCATGTCCGTTGGTTTGTGAGTAGGTGGATACTTACCGTGAACATAAGAATCATGCAGAATACCAAAATTTGCTACAATACAGGAATTAGTTAATCAAATAGATTTTCATTCTATTATATTTTCCTGTATTAACAACGCTTTATTTTCCTTAAAACATGGCAATGATTGTTTTCTTGGATAATCCAATAATACATCAATTTATGTTTTTACAATTATTCCTAAACGTAAAAAAGAAATTACACATAAAAGAACATTCATTATGTACCAGAAAATTGAATTAAAATTTGAGAATATGAATTGACATTAAACTGGATAAAAGAAATGTTTCACATTTGAGATGAAAAATGTAATCAAAACAAAGTAATAAAAATTATATTAAATACTAAAGTACATTTCTGAGCTTTTTAAATCTAAACAACAATTACTTTTCTGCATAATTATGTGACAGTCTGATACATTTGCATGAAATAAGTTTTGTGGCAAAATAATATGCTCAAAGAAATTGAAAAAAAAATTAATTTATCATATGTTTTAATAATTCGTTTTTTCAATTAAGTGATAAATAATAATAAAAAATTATGCAAGATTACCTTTTAATGGCAGTATGAAAGCTTCTATAAAACCCTCTGTTTAAGGCAAAACACTTATTACATGTTTTATGAGACTATCCAAGCTTGCATCTAGACAACATGATAAGTTATTCTTAAGTATATTAGCATAAGTTTTATAATTATTGTTTTAAACATTTAGCTGTGACAACCTCCTGAAGATCATTATTCTTTAGACCCTTTTTATATTTATGAGACTTAAAGTTACTGTCGCAGAAATATAGATTTATTAATGGCTTTATAAACAGATCTTCTTACTAAAATTGTTGCTGTGGTAAGGAGCATGTCTAACATGTAATGCTTGTACATTTTGGCGACAAAACATTTCTTTGTTCAATACACGGCATAAAAATTCGGTGATAAATGAAGACTACTTGCTATACGCCGAACATCTATTATATCTGCTTTATTTTGTATATTTACTTCAGTGGGACAAATGGCCGCGGATGGAGCGGGATTACCTGCTTCTCGAAATCTAGGGGATGATGTACTAAAGACTATGTGGGAAAGTTGGATGTCTATTTGGGTATCTTCGTCGGTATTCTCAGGCTGCTTGTCTGGCGCTCCCATTGGAATACCCATATACAAAGAAAATATCTGCATGCTCTTCAGCTGTATATACATTTTTTATTTAGCACTTTAACGCACACACACTCACTTTTTGTACTTGTTGCATAAATAACTATTAAAATACTTGTAACTTTTAAACAAAAATGAACTGGACCTATGTTAAAAATGTTTGACATTAACCTAGCTACCATCTGCCAAAGTTTATCAGAGTTTGCAGAACATCTGGTTATTTATACAGTGTGTTAGGTATTACTAGCGTTATTGGAAGGGGTGATTGTACAGTGAAAATAAATGATGAGATTTACCTAAATTTACCTATGTCTAAAAGTTCATTGTTTCATAGATTTAGAAATTTATATTTTTTATTTACTTGGAAACCCTACGTGATAAACAACAATAATTCTAGGTTCTAATGAGATATCTTTAGTATAATTATTCAGTATGTTTAAATATTTCCATTATCACCAGTGGCGTAGAAACCCTGTGTCACTTCTCTTATTTACATTAAAAATAATACGCTACTGTCTTATAAAAAATAATAACATACATAAGATACTGTCACGGATTTCCTAATCTGAATTTCTTTACTTCCAGAAAAACAATCCGTAATACAAGACTAACTAACTCGGCCGTTTATTTTTCTTTTATAGACCCAACGAATATTCCAGGTATATTCTAGTATCTCTAGATTCATCTTCCCGAACGACTCGAATGCTTCTCGTCGATTCCCCAATTTTCAAGTCCTGTCTCGATCCACGGCTTTTTGTTTGTTTAACAGAATCGTGTAGGGGCGATCGGGGCAATCTTAGCATTTCGCGATACCACAGTCGTCGGTTTGGCTGTGAGAGGGGCAAATTCCGTGACAATACTTTAAGTTTTAATTATTTCGAACAAATAATTATGCTTTGCAATTTTCCTTGAAATGCATTGTAATAAAGTAATTGTTTATTTAAAATATCTCTGCATTTCGCAGTTCAAAAGCTGAAGGGAACTTGAAAAACCACTATTAAACTTTTGCACGTCGCCATAATTTATCATTTTGAGTAACTTTTTTGCTGTATTTTCAGCGGAAAAGGCGCTTTACCTGAAACCAAAACAATTTTTTTTTGAATATTTCAAATAGGATATTATGGAAACGGTTACTGTTAACAACTTCAAAAAGATTCCTTTTTCACATAAAGTAGAAGAATCGATTATTTTAATAGACAAATGTAAAGTCATCGGCAAAAAAAACCGGCCACTAAAGCTAGCCCCTATTTAAAAGTTGGTCTCTCGCGAACCGCTCATTTGATTTTGATGATCTTTTTTTAAATTGTACATTGATTTCTCAGGAATGGATGATGTGTCGGAAATTTTTCTTCGGAATTGTAACACCCTGTGGGGTGCAGCAGCTGTTGCTGACTGGAGTCACACTGTAGCCTAATCTTTTGTGAACATTTTGTTTTTTTAATCACGACATTATCTCTGTTTTTATTAGAGATACACTGTTTTAAAACGAACGCCTCGGAAAAAGGCTTCGCAACGGTTGTCACATTAAAAAAGTGCCACTATCTGCGACGGATGTTGTTGATGTGCGAATTGCACTTCAGGAAGAATTTGATGCAATTCCACAAGGATTTGTTACAAACCTTATTGATTCGATTCATGGCTTCATTCCATTTTGAAGCGAGGAGGCCACACTAGATATAAGTTCCTTATTTTTTTTATCTTTTTTCTTTAATTTCAATTGTTTTCACATTAATCTACGTTTTGATGTTTATTTGACTAGTTTTATGAGTTTTTTTCCGGCGTTCGTTTTAAAACAGTGTATCTCCAATAAGAACAGAGATAATGTCGTGATTAAAAAAACAAAATGTTCACAAAAGATGAGTTTACAGTGTGACTCCAGTTATCAACAGCGACTGTAGCTGCTACATCCCACAGGGTGTTACAAATTTCGGGGAAAAAACTTCGTCACTTTGTTGCGCCTTTGCTGCGCTCAAATTAAATTCGGAATAAAAATTTCCGACATAGCATCCGTTCCTGAGAAATCAATGTACAATTTAAAAAAAAATCATCAAAATCAAATGAGCGGTGCGCGAGGAAGTCAACTTTAAAATTAGGGCTAGCTTTTAGTGGCCGGTTTCTTTTTTTGCCGGAGAGTGTATATACTAAGCCGCGAAAAAGTTCTGCCATTTTAAAGGAACATGATGTACCATAAATGGTGGCCTCTATTTGTAGCGTCAAATATAGAAGATAGATTTTCTCGCTGATCTCCAAAATGTATTCAAATTTTAAAAAACTATTTACAAATATCGAATATAACATTTTTACTTTGATATCCTGTATATTTTTAAACATCAACTTTTGCCTGAAGTAAGTTTAGCTGTATCACATTATTTTGTCTTCAGGAATCTACTCTTGTCCTATGGTGTAGTATTAATTTCGGCACACCCTATATTACTGAAGCATAACAGATCTCGCCATGCACAAACTACGAAATGCAGAGATATGTTTAAGGTACAATTACCTAAATATGATGTATTTAAAAGGAAATTTTAAAGAATAATTATTTGTTCAAAATAATATATATTTAAAGTATCTTACGTTTTTTTATAGTTAAGACAGTAGCGTACCATTTTTATTTTATATAAAAGAAGAGCGCCACAAGGTTTCTACACCACTAGTGATAATAGGAATATTTAAAGATATTGAATAATTAGACTAAAGATATTTCAATACAACCTATTGCTGTTTTATTCTGAAAGGTTTCCAAGTAAATAAAAAATATAATAAAAATTTCTTCTTTAACACCAATCTCGGAAACGGTGAACTTTTAGATATAAGTTTTAGATATCTTTGAATAAATCTGTGGCTTGATCGAAAAAGGGCCTAAGTGAAAAAAAAAATGGGATAATGGGTCTCTTGTACTAAATAAAACGCGCTCCTTTCAATGAAAAAGGTTCTAAGTACATAAGCCTACCCGATATCTACAAAATTAATTCTAAAAACAGCCTAAGTGTTCCAGTTGTACTATAATAAAGTGCTATATTCACTTTAGACCTATTTTAATGGACCTATGTAACTAAAAAGTTAAAATTCATACACTTTACAGGCTTTAAGTGATATGTAGGTCAAAAAAAGTTGGGCCTTATGTACTCTTGTATTTCTTTCTTCTTCCTTTCTTCGTTCAGTATAGGACCCAACTGCAACTTAATTCAAATTCTTTAGTTACCTTTGGCACTTTTTCTTTTTTCAAGTAGTGGGCAAAGTGTAACTTAGCTTAACGAATATTTTATGTCTCGGTCCAATATGTTCCGTAGGCCCTTCCGCTTTCTGTACATTAGGGATCAAGTAGCTGTTTTCATGACCTATGCAGTAAAAACGAAGATTATATATTAGGGCTGTAAATTAGACCAAAACCGTAGAGGCTTAAGCAACTAAAATTTAAAAAAAATGACAGATTTAAAATAATCTAAAAATTAATATACCCTTAGAATAACAATATCTGTTACTAGACCCTAGACTAGAGATTTTAAATTTAGTCACAAATCTTTGATTATCTCAAAACCGGTTTTTTGTAGATAGGCTTTTTTTCAACCAAGCTACAGAAATCTCATTTATTTTGACTGTACAAAGGTGCCAGTAATATCTGAGACATCATGTATAATAAGTTGCTGTGTAAGTGAGATTTTCCAGTGTGTAACTTATGATGTGTAAAAATTCCGTGTTAATAGTTTTACACATTATGGCTTTAATGCACGTTTTTCACAAATGTGTTGAAATTACTAGTATTATAATAAAATATACTGAATTTGTGTAATATTTACCAGTTGTGTGTTAAAAGTACACCATTTTGTGTAAACTTAACACACACACAACTTAATTGTAGATATTCTATATGCCTACTCCTGACTGGTTGAGCACAACTGCGCAACACACGTCACTACGCTATATTGGCCATGTAGCGGTGTTGTGTACAGTTACCTCTCGTTCCCTGTGTTCAAATGGAGAATATTTAAATTTAAATTGAGGTTTAATCAAGGAAAATGGTAAGTATTTATCTAACTATAACAAATATTACTGATAATTGTAATAAAGCTAAAACTAATTAGAATATAATTATTAAAAATATTAGGAGTTTACTCTGACGTTTTAGATTACTCTGTAATCTAACTTTTTTGTAACTTTAGAGAACGAAAATTATATGTTCAGATCACTACCAGATAATTTTCGTAAACTCCTATTATGTAGTGCCTAAATACATCTTTGTTTGTTGTTTCATTGTTTATGATTTACTAGAACATTATTAGTCCCTTATTAGAATATGTACTATTATACTGTTAATTTTAATACATACATATTTTGTTAGCAGGCTTGGTTGTTGTTCACTTGAACAGAATTTTATTTTTTTAATAAAATCATAAAAAGTAAAACATCTTTTATTTTATAATTACACCATAATTCAGGAAATTCTTTATATTGATACGGAAGCTCACCTACCTTATTAATTATGTTCCTGTTTGCTTTTGAAATTATAATTTTTAATACATATAGACCATCTCAGGCTATACTTATTCAATGCATTCTCGATGACGATAGGCGGAAACTCTAGAAAATGTCAAAATAAAAGTATTATATTTATTAAAAATTATTTCTCTGGGCCTAAAAGGCTTGTAAACATCTTTATATATATATATATATATATATATATATATATATATATATATATATATATATATGTATATATATATATATATATATATATATATATATATATATATATATATATATATATATATAAAATATTTCGAAAGTAAACAAGAACATATTAATGTGTAAAGCCTACACCTTCAATAATACAAATAACACAGAAATGTGTAACAGTTACACATGACATTTGTTATATTAACACAGTATTGTGTTCTTTTGTGTTAAAATGTGTAATTATTTTTTACAGTGTAACCGATTACTGAATTTTTTTCAAAAACTTTAGCGTCTCCTAACTTTTTCATATAGGTAAATTAGCATAAATTATATTTTGACCTTAAGAATATAGGGTGGCTCAATGGGAAATGCATTTCAGGACATCCTTTTTATGATTGTTATTGAAAACCCTTAATAATTCGTTCAGCGATGTAAAGCACTGAAGAATTGTCGCTACAACAAATAAACTCCAAACGAAACAGGTGTATGCATGAATGAATCGACGTTATGAATGAATAAAACGAGAAAGCAAACATTACTTATCATCCTAGGAGTCTTTTTTATCCTTCGCGCCATTACGCGCCCCATAAAGATCCTGCCTTGCCATTTGGGCCCTCAATCCTTCCAGGGTTCTATTAAAATTGTCATAATTTATGTAAAAGTGTTATGGAAGGCGTTAGTTTTTCGCTACCTGAACGCCGGCGCGCTGCAAGAAACACGCCCTCTCGATGCCCCTATAATGAGAGCGGTTCTCAACTTTTATTAATCAGAAAGTTCTGTCACTGTCGCTGTTATCCGCCGAGTCCCTCCAAAAGCCCGCCCGCCCGCATCGGAAACCGGAATCGGAAACAACAGGTAGGCCATTCATTTATTTTTTATAAGCGTCGACTTTCGCGGTCTTAAGTTACTGCTGGTAAAACAGGTGGTTGTTCTGTAACATTTCAGTGCCGTTGCTTGCTTTGCGGATTAGACTATTATGTTAACTAACTCTGGACATGCACTGCAACGCAAAATTAAAAGATAGTAACGTTTGCATTCCGACTTAAATTTCCGATTGATTTAAAACCTGACTTTCCGATTTTCAATTATTTTTTTAGATGATAGGTACATCCTTAGTTTTTTAAATTATTAATAGCAGAATATTTTATTTTGACGCAATATAAGTATACAGGGTGAAATAAAGGAGTATATGTTTTGAGAAGACATTTTTATTGAAGCATGTCAAGTAGGTGACAGCTGACTGACTGACATTTTCAGCTAAATTGACAGAATTAATAGTTTCGGAAATACAACTTTTTTCCAAGTTGCATTTTTTATTACAAAATAATAATTAACAATACAAATTTTTAAGTAAACAATATTTTTATTGGCCCAGACTTAAAAATTATAAATCCAACATTTTAATAATAATTAATATGACGGATATGACCTCCATGAACTATGACTTACTACACTCTGAGAACTAGCCCTTAATATTCCAAGAGCCCTACTTATCGTATGCCGTATTTCTCGCCGCACGATGATCAAATTTGTGGTTTTTTAGGTACAAAAATTTCGAAAAATAAAACACGTAGAACAAAAGTAATATCAAAAATAAAATTATTAATATTTTGTTTATTCACGTTTGCTGTTTGAATTAATTTTCCTCAAATAAAATAATAAGTTTTAAAAAGGGTTTGTAAGACACATTATTTTCACATACTTATAAACCAAAGTGTACAACCTTATCTGCAGAACTATGTAAGTTTATGTTATAACAATCTTTACATATACAGTTAAATTTAAAAAATACGTATTTTTAAAGATCTGTACCTAAAAATTTGTTGGTTAGACGGCACGACTGTCGTTATATATTCGTTACCTTTGAATAATAGCAGGTGGCATGAGATAACGTTCCGATTATTTGCTAAGCTTTATATTATTTAGTTCTTAAACGTCTCAAATGGTTTGTACATATTTGTAGAAAACACTTTTTCAAAAATACATCGCCCTTAAATAACGTCGAGGTATTTTTATTTTTGTCTAACAGAATGACATAAATAGAGACTAGATAATTAACTAATATGCTTAATAGAAAATACAAGAAAAAAATATATAATTCCGAAACTATTCAAGACGGGGATAAATTTCAAAAACTAGCATATAGGTAAACTTTCATTCTGTCAACTTAATTGAAAATGTGAGTAAGACAGCTGTCGCCTACTTGACATACTTCAAATAAAAATTCCTTATCAAAGCATACTCCTCTGTTTCACCCTGTTAAATAATTTACGTCAAAATAAAATATTCTGTTAATAAGTTAAAAGGCCAAGGATATATCATAAAAATAAATAATTGAAAATTGGAAAGTCAGTTTTTAAATTATTCGAAATTTAAATACTATCCTTTAATTTTGCATTGCAGTGTCGTATCATTTACAAATAATGCAATTTTTCTCAAAAATGGTTATTTGTAGGCGATTTTCTCAAGAAATATTTTTATTTAAATAACACGAGCTTTGTAACTATTTGACTAGTCCAAATAAATATTCCAAATTTAAACGCGATCGGTAAAGGAGTGACGAAGTTATTAATTAAATTAGTTTAATTTTTGGCAACTTTATTAAAAGCTTGTAACATAAAAAAGTAGCTTATATCAAGAATGATTTATCTCATTTAAATTGAGTTTGCTTCAGTATATAGTTCAAAATTATAATATTTTATCCCTATGTTTCAGTATTAATGACATATCTAAGAATTATGTAAAATTAATTTACCTTAAAATAAATAAATCTTGATTGAAGAATGAGCTACTAAATTTAAGATTCCATATTCTTTAACGTGTCTATCAGATAAATGCAATTTTTTATTTAAAATAATATTTTTGTGTAAAAAATCGTAGTGGTTTTAGAATTTACAAAACGAAGTTTGCTATAGTGTATATAGTAAATGGTTATATGTAATGTTCAAATATGCACGCTCTTAGGACCTAGTTGATTATACTTTATTTAATTATACATTAGGCTATCCGTCTATAAAATGGAACACTCCGTATATTAGAAAATATTGTTTAGTCTTATTTTCATTTTTTTTTTTGTATATTCTGAATTGTTTTATAAAAGATTAAGTAAGATTGCATGGTTTTAAATTTATCTAAATATAATATAAGTTTTTGATTGTAAACAAATTGCATAGGTACTACCTAATAACTGACATGTTTTTACAATTTTGTTATTCTAATAAACTCTATACTTACGTAATTCCAAACTATATGCAATTTAACAGCGTGTTCTATAGATAGGCAGCTAATTGAATTGTATGTACCATTATTCGCTAATGTAAGTTGACCATCAAATTGGGATAGAAACAAAAATTGTGAAATCGACTTATGCGTTAAACAGGAGTTTCAATATTAGGAAAATTCGGAAATATATTTTTAGTATAAACGTCCAGAAGGCATTGGAAATAAAACAAAAACATAAAATTAGATGTAAAGTGTAAATGCAAAGTCCTAAAAACTTTTTCGCTTTTCAATATTGTTGAAAACAATATAATGAACTTTATTTATGTACTTGTGTTATCTTATTTTTCTAATTGCAGGGCAACAAAAAATAACTTTAAAAACTTAAATATTGCATCAAAACTAAACTTTAAATAACAATTCAAAAACTGGAATACAGATATCATCACGTACAAATTAAAAAAAATTGTTGTTTAATAATAAATTACATGAATATACTCTAAACAAATTGCAATATATATCTAACCATTTAAAATAATTATATTAATAACATGTTTTTAAATTAAGTCAGCAGCAATATATTTATTTATTACATTTGAAATTAACCATTAGCTGCTGTAAATTGCATTACAGTCATTCAGAAAAATTTTCATCAGTGTTAAAAATCGGATGATTATATAAAAAGTGTATGCAATTTTCGTACATATAAATTATCATTTAAATTAATACTATCAAATATTATTTTTTGAATAAGTTAATTCCTATTTTATTTTTTCTGCATATTCAATATCCATTTGTATTTAGATGTTTTTTAATACAATCCGTGACATGCACAAATGTCAATCCTCATGAATTGTGACTCATTACAAGCTACTATATAGGGTGTTACAAATTAGTAGGTCAAGTCATTAACCACACAGCTATTCTCTGTACTAAAATAAAGGTATTTTTCTTATGCCACTTTTCATTTCGTAGCTCTATTTTCAAGTGTCAAAATAAAAATTTTCGAAATTATTTTTTATTGATGGTGATTGGAAATTTTAGAGATATTTGTTAAGTCGGCATCCTTTCTGTATAATTTTGGTTGATCTAAAATATCAAAGCACGAACTGAGGTAGAAGGGGTTGTAGTACCCCTCCCCCCAATTTTTCTTGAGTACTCTCGTGGTTTCATAATATTATTATTTTTATAGTTTAGTCACGGTTCTATATTTTTTTCACTCTTACAAGATTTTGATTTAAGAATCGGTTTACGAGAATTGCAACTTCTTTGGAGTGCTTCACCTGGGGTTCTTTTAAGTCCATGAAAGTGTTGTAAAAAAAATCAATTAATTAGAATTTATGAAAGATTTCGTTTATTGTTCATTCGTTAAAAAAAATGCTGAAACTATAGGTGTAGGTACACAAGAAAAATTGGGGGCAGGGGAGGTCCAGATCCGTGATTGCAACCCCCCTTTTCTACGTTCATGCTTTGATATCTTAGACCAAAATTACACAGTAAGTGTGCCGACTTAAGATAAAAATATGTGCTAAATTTTAACTAAATATCATTAAAAATTATTTTATTTTGACACTCTGTATTTTGAAAATGGAGCTCCGAAATGAAAAGTGGCATAAGAAAGAGAGAGAAAGAAAGAGTCCAATTATTTTAGTCCAAAGAATATGTGGTTAACGACTTGACCTACTAATTTGTAATACCCTGTATATCCAAAATTTAAGGTTTGTCATTTAATTGTTTTATTCCAGTTACATTTTTCCATTAGTTAGATAGATTATTTTTAATTTAGATAATTACTGAATATAACCTTGTCTATAGAGCTATTTCTTTCATATACCCACCCACCTAGATATTTGGTATCAGGCTTTCATTGATAGGAAAATTGATTTATTTATATTCTAATATACTTCAATGTGGAAATATAAAGATTTCTAAAGTAAAAAATGTGCATTAGTTTAAAAAAGCTGCCAATTTTAATCCGTCATAAACACTGGCGACTTCGCCATTTTATAGAATAACGTAATTATAAAAATATTTAGGTCCTCTTCATCAAATACTTTTATAAAATTATGTATCTGTTGTTTAACCTCTTTATTTTTGCCTTCAAATTATATTATTTATTGTAGTTTAATTAACATATTTGAAATCAATTCTCTTCAATTTTTATAGAGTTGAGATTCAATACAACCATAATAATTTTAAATTTATAGTATCCCAGTATAAAATTATAACGTGCAATAACGCTAGAAATAACAACTGAATTCCAGAAAGTTTGTCCTTCATACCGATCTTTTTTTCTATCAATTTTTAAAGACATATATATAAATATCTGTTCCTGCAAAACTGACAATCAAATTTAAAATGTATTCCTTATCTTTCAAATACATTTCATTCAATTAAACTAACAAGGTTTGGTTTGGTTTTGACCATTAACATTTTTAAGACCTTCATATTTAAGAAAAAAATAATTTCCTCTTTATAGATTTTATGATTTAAAACTCACTGTTCATTTAAAATTGTAAAACGTAAGTTTCTTATTTAGGCTTTTCCTTGTTGAGGGTTTTAAGTCATAGCCATTTGGCTCCTTCTTTGATCTTGTTTGGGACAAGATTTTAATTAATATTAAAAAGAAAAAGTCTCCATTTCCATTGTTGCACCGTGAAAATTTTAAATATTTTTTTCTGTTTTAGACATTTTCCTGCAGATCTGAAATTGTCAAGTTTGTTAATTCTACCTTAAGTAAAGTAAAATAATATATTTTCATAAAACTAATTTTGTATCTGAGTAGCTAACATTTTTGGTACCTTACTGTATGTTACACGGAAAAAAACTATAGACACTAGAATCAAGAGTTGAAAGAATTACTACAAATATTTGAAATAATGTTAAATAATTTTGAATAAAGTAAATAATAACAGTGCATTAAGAAAAAATAAAACTGGAGTACATAATTAGTGTATATACTATAAACGCATTTTAAATTCTACAATATGACATTTATTACAAAATATTAATAATTTTAATTCGTGCAAATGTGTAAACCTGTAATTTAAGGAAGAATATCCTATTTTATATATATATTTTTTTTACAGAATATTATTCTTTATGTAAATCTAAAATTTAGTGTCACTGTAAGAAAAAAGTATTCAATTAAGTATAAGAATGCTTGGATGTCAAAAATGAATGAATTGATCTAAGTATACCTAATTTAAACATTTTTTGTACATTACTGTATGCTAATATACTTAACAAGCAACTTCACTTTATGTAGGTAGCGGATAAAATATAATTGAGAGTAACATGGTACAGATTAAATTCATCACTTAAGTTTCCCCACAAGTAATCCGGATAAACTACCTTATCTATATAGGGATATTTAGTATTCATATTTTAATTTATATTCATCAGCATATTCATTTTTTTAAACAGTAATGTACTGACGTTAATATAGTTACTACTTCTGCTACAAAAATTTTTCACATTTTGTATTATAAAGCTTTTTTCAAATAAATTCCACAAAATTATCGGCGGCTAAAGTTCTTTTAGCAACTATTTCTACATATTATATTATAATTCAAATTAATTAAAAATTCAAATTTTGTACACGTATTAGGTATCATCAATATTAACTACTCTTGATAGCTAATTCCATTTTTATTCATATGACAGATTTTAGGATTACCTAAGGTGTTTTGCCTCTAATTTCTACAACTCTGGGAAAATTGGCATTTGGAAGTAATTTTAAACTGCCAATGTTTTCTATTCAAAATAGGTACTTATCACCAAAAGCTCTAACAGTTCTTTAGATATAGTCAAGAAACTCAAACAAAAATCTTTTTTTATACCTTATATCTCAAAAACGGTGCATGTTGGGAAGTTTTTTCCTTAGAATAAGTTAAAGAAGCACACCCTTCATTTTCCGACATATGTTTTGAAACACCCTGTGTCACTAGAATTTTCTCAAATATATTTCTGTACCTAATTATATTCTAATTCTTAACATTTTTCTCCAATATTTATTTTTTCTGCATAATAATGTATCTGCTTAAAAATTAAAATATATATTTTGACTTCGTTCGCGTGACTTAATGCGTGCTTGTCTGGTACACAGTTCAAAACATCCATTACCATGTTCTTTACTTGCAGTTCTTAATGAAGTAGAGGCCAGTATACCGTAAATTACTTTCCTTGTAACAAAGTAGAAGTGAAAATCCCTGTTTAAAAAGATGCTGACCTATGCTATCAGTGGAATTAACGTTTCTCTCAAATTTTAAGGTAAAAAATTTGTGGACAGTCTGTAGTACAAAGTTTTTAAGTACAGTTCAATATGTTCTTGCTAGCAAGTTTAATAACATTGTGTGTACTACGAAAAAATTAATTAATAATAAATAGTATTATGAAAATAATAATAACAATATTAACGGTTTTTTTTCAATTGACCACAAAGTGATACGTAAGATACACAGGTTATAATGACGTGTCAAAAATGAAGGAGTGTTTTCGAAATTTAAAAATATTATATATAGTTCCAGTAGTGTGCCGAAACCTTTAACATATACAGGGTTAACTATACCTTAGTACAAATAAGTGAAGTGGGAACGTTCACAGAGATTTCACAAGACTCACTTGTTGTGCACTTAACTCTTTATTACTTGAATCTGATTTAATTTGTTTACAGCCTGAGTTTATATAATGCTATTTTGTTACTTCAGCGATTTAATTTTACATAGGCAAGCAACTAAGTTATTATAATATTAATATTATGTAAAGAATGCATAAGTGAGATAAAAATATATACAGGGTCTCATCTGGATACTAATATTACTCCTCCCGCCGAAGTTTGGGCATCGTCTCCTGATGATGGGTTGAATTGGACTGTTGGGGAATTTCTATTCCTGGAACGGTTTAGACAACAATTTGGACAGCAACTGATTGGGACTGGACATCGTTTTCTGTATTTTTTATAAATTTTGGCGATGATAATTAGGCATATCACTATAATTAGGGTGATTAGCCAATAGTTCGAGGAGTCTAGAGTGCTAGCAGGTTCCATAAATGACTGGTCTGCTTTGGTAGTTCTTGACAGCTTCATTAGAGTGTCAATTCCAGTTGTATCAATTTCTTTCAAGGTTAATGGTACATTTTTGTTTATGGTGAGATTCCATAACTGTGGTTGTTTGATTTTTGGTAACTGGAATATTGGAGTTACTGTTTTTGTATTTGTTGAGGTAAATCTCTGATTGGCTATAGTTGTAGTACAACCTTTGGGTAGAGTAAGGACTGCTGGTTGTCTTAATAGTTGAATTCCTTCTCGGCAATCCGGAATTTGCATTACACTGGTTGGAACAACTAATATTTGGTTTTCTTCTATCATGTTGACTAATGGTTTAGTAGCTGTTACGTGGTGTACATGACAGGAACTATGGTCGGCCTTGGATATTAATTGAACTATGCAGCTATTATCATGAGGTTGGCTCAATGAGTTGCAGATGAATGTTTCTTCAATTTTTGGACAGCTTTGCACCGTTGTGATGTAAGTTTCAGTGCTCATTCCAATGTATGGGGTTTTTGGAATAATAGTTAGGTTATGCACAGGAACTGGGATTGTGTGATAGTAGGAGTAAATCTCATTTGTCAAGATTGGCAAATTGATTACAAATACAATTGAATTGTCAGTGTAGTATACTGAAGTACCTAAATATGAATAGTAATTTTGAAAATGATCCAAATCTAGGATACCTTGTGTATCGTATAATTCTTTTGCTTTATTTAAAATATAAAATAAACTTTGTTTTGGTAAAATTGAATTGTGGACTAAGTTCCATGATGCAAATGTGATAGCGTTTTCCAATTCATCTAGGAATTCATTAATATAGTTTAAATTTACAAATAATTGAGATAGAATATTTTGGATTGAAATCGTGGATAACACTTGTGTAAATTTTTCATTAAATTCCGTAATGGTTCGAGTTAGAAATTTTTGAATAGTTTTCTGATTTTGGGATAGAGTTGTTACTGTTCTATTATAGTCTTCTATTAACTTGCTTGTTAGACTAATTTGATTTTTCATTTGATATTCAATGCGGTTGTTATTTTCATTTAATTTTGTGATAGCTTTGTTTATTGATTTCCGATCGTTATTATCCATTGTTCCAAATAGCCATTTTTGTCCGGTACCTATTATATTTAATAAACCTCGTTTGATACGTAATTTTTGTGGTGCCAAGTTTTCTAATTTTATTTTTGTTTCAGAGACTAGTTGTAGTGCCTGCGTGATTGATGTTAACAATCCAGTGTCAGTTGTTTTTCTATTCATATCTTGAACTTTACTATTGAGTTGCAATAGTTGTGTTTTCGTATTATTTAATTCGATTTGTATTGGATTCAAATTTATATAGTGAATGAATTTATGATAAGTTTGCACGGATCGCATTTGTCCTAATTTTAATACGAGTAGCCCATTCTCGATTGGAGTTATTTTAATTTGGCAAAGGGTTATCGTGAAGGATAGTGACAGGATTAGTGTCAGTGTTAGCATTGTCTTTGTCGGGTCCTTTCCTAGGTCTTCCGCGTTGTCGTGTACCTGTAACAAGGTTACGTTTCTTTTTAACTCTTTTCTTATGATAAGTTCCTCTTGGTGTTTGAACTTTTTTGTCTAGGTCTTGTTCTGCGTTTGTTTGTATGAATCGCGGGTTTGTCTTTTTCCGTAGCTGATCGTTTTTGATATAAATTGTATCTCCTGGATCGAGTTTTTCTGGGTCAGTTTTAGTTTTATTTATATTTTCTGCTCGCTTTTCCTTTTCTATTTGGACTTTAGCTTTAATGTTCTGATACAATTGTTGCGAATTCTTAGCATGATTGTCTATATAGTCAGTAAGTATGTTTTCTTCATTTACATCAAAAGGTAATGTTTGATTTAGGTGGCCAAATAAAATTTCAAAGGGTGTATGTTTGGTACTACTATGTGGTGTATTGTTATAACCCATTATAGCTAATTTCATAAGAGATTTTATATTTTCGTTAGGTTTTTCTTTTGTTAAGCATCGTATTTGGTCTAATAAAGTGGAATGTAATCTTTCAACCGGGGAATTTGAAGTAGAGTTATGTAAAGTAATATAATGTAATTCAATTTTGTGTAATCTGCAAAAGTCAGTTATTATGTGATTTCTAAATTCTGTGCCATTATCACATATAATTTTTCTTGGTATTCCAACAAATGACATGAAGGTTATTAAGGCTTCCGTTACTTCTATTGCTGATTTTTGAGTTACTGGGATTGCTTGAGCAAATTTTGAAAAGGGGTCTATTATTGTAAGGAATGTATTATTATTGACAAAGAATAGATCAATATGAATTATTTCCAAGGGTTTTGATGGAGTAGGGGTAATTTCAATTGGTGGGTTTTGCGGTTTTCTTTCGTATTTGCAAGTTTGGCAGGTATTACAAGTATTTATATAATTTTGAACATCTCTTTGCATGTAAGGCCAATAGTAATTTTTAGAAAGTGATAATAAAGTAGCATTTATTCCTTTGTGTTGAGTTTTTCCTTCATGATGGTATTTAATTTTTTGATGCTGCTCTTCTTCTGAAGTTATATCTGTCACAAAATTGTTTGAAATGGTTAAGTTTAAATTTGTAAAATGATTTTGTAGCGTCCTAATTACTCTTAGTTTTAATAGGTCATCTTTGTTCGTTCTGAAAAACATACAGTATCGTTTTTTAGGGTCTATGGTGCTTTTGAATAATTTTATAATCTCTTCTTCTGTACTGTTTGATTTTAAAGTGACTTTATGTCTGGTATTATTAAAAATTAGTTCATGAATAGTGAAGTTTGCCATACTATTTGTTGATTCAGTAATTATGATTTGATTCACGTACTGGTTTACACATTTTTCAGTATATGGGAATTCTTGAATGGGATTTTCTTGTGCGGAATGAATTGTAGCAATGTCGTCGTCTTGATTTGGAATTTGCTTTTCAATGTCGTCTTCTGTAGATGTTCCTGGAACTAATGTGTCTAATACTTCTTTTAAGCTGGTTTCATCAACATCTGGTATTTCATCGACGTTGTTTAACATGGATATGAGATCATCTTCTAATGGTGTTGTAGTAGCTTGTGTAACTGCGTTTATCTCTTGAGGGTTGTTATCTAATTTAATTCTTGATAGGGCATCTGCTACGTGATTAGTTTTTCCTTGTTTGTATTTGATCTTGTAATTAAATTCTTCTAGGTGTAATCTCCAACGAATAAGTCTGGTATTTGGGGCTTTTAGATTTGATAGCCATTCCAGTGGTCTGTGGTCTGTGTAGATGGTAAATTCTCTTCCATATAGGTAAGGTCTGAAATATTTACAGGCCCATACTACTGCAAGTAGTTCCTTTTCAATTGTAGCATAATTTGTTTCAGCTGGATTTAAAGTTCTTGAGGCATATGCTATGGGACGGTCATCTTGAGAGAGTACAGCTCCTATGGCATAGTTCGAAGCATCTGTTGTTAGTTCAAAAGGTTTTTCAAAATTTGGATATGCTAATACTGGTTCATTTAGTAACAAGGTTTTGCAATGGTTAACACATGATATGTATTCTGAAGTGAGTTCTATTTTGTGGTCTTTCTTTAAACATTGCGTAAGAGGTTTGGTAATCTTTGCAAAATTTTTAATAAATTTTCTATAGAATCCTAATAAACCAAGGAAAGATTTAATTTCTCTATGCGTTTTTGGAATGGGGAATTTCTTTATGGCTTCGATTTTTTCTGGATTTGGTCGAATTCCATCTGCTGTTACTATGTGTCCTAAAAATTCTACATTTTTCTTTAAGAATTCCGATTTGTCTAATTGTATTCTGAGGTTTGCTTCTCTTAAAGTCTGGAAGATTCTTTTTAGGTTGGCGATATGCTCTTGGAGTGATGTTGAAAAAACAATGATGTCGTCGAGATATACTAGGCAAGTTTTATTGATGTGTTGTCTTAAAACGTTATCAATCATTCTCTGGAATGTACTAGGGGCGTTCTTAAGACCAAAGGGCATCCTAAGGAATTCGTAGTGCCCATGCTCTGTATTGAATGCTGTTTTTTGAATAGAGTTTGGTGCCATCTCGATTTGGTGGAAACCAGAGGCGAGATCTAAAGTTGTAAAATAACAGCTTCTTCCTAATTTATCTAGAATGTCCGTGATGTTAGGGATGGGATATCTATCCGTAATTGTCTTTGAATTTAGTGAGCGATAGTCTACTACTATTCTCCATTTTTTCTTGCCGGAGGCATCTGCCTTTTTTGGTACTACCCATATTGGTGAACTCCATGGTGAAATACTTGGGCGTATTATTTTATCGTTGATCATTTTGGATAGTTGTGTTTGGACCTCTTCTTTATAGATGTGTGGGTATCGGTAAGTCTTTGTGTAGCAGGGTGTTTCGTCAGTAGTTTTAATTTCATGTTTTATTGTATTTGTAAATGGCAATTTATCTGAAGGGTTTTGGAAAATGTCAGAATATTCTTGACATAAACTTTCTATTGCTTGCTTTTCTTCGTCATTCAAATGATTTGTCCGAATGTGATCTTGTATTTTTATTTTGGAATTTATTTCATTTGGTATAATTTTGCAATCGAATATTTCATATTCTTCTTCATTGAATGGTAATGATCTTTGTGGTTCGTTGAAAGAGACCATTTGATGTCTGTTTGTCAAATTGTGAACTTCTATTTGAGCAAGGAAATTTTCACTTGTAGATAATATTTCTGGAACGTAAAATTTTTCTGATCGAAATTCGGGTATTATTACTGGTCCGTTTTCCGTTGTAACAGGGATTTGTATGCGTCTTATTTCTGAAGGATTTAAATTATAACCAAGTAAGTTGAAATCATCTCTTACATAAAGTGGGATTTGTACATGTTCGTTTTCTAATGTCTGGTTCGAAAAGTTGATATTTAATTTTGCATTAATCAATTCTTGTAGTCCTATAAGTCCATCAAAGTAATTGTGAAAGTCGTATAAAATACAATTTATTGGTATGTCAGATTGAAATTCTTGAAATGGTGGTATCGTTGCTTTATATATGGCTTTTGTTTTTCCAGTGCATGTTTGTAAGGTAGTAGGGTCTATATAAATAGTTTGGGGAAAATTTTGTTCAATGATCGCTGGTTTAATGATTGAGAAAGAGCATCCTGTATCTATAAGAAGTTTGTACGTTTTATTTTTTAAAGTTATGTTAATATAAGGAAGGCCATTTATTGCATTTACGTCGGGTATTCTGTTGTGTCGGCATTCAGAAAATTTCCATTTTGTTCTTGTTGATCGTTTTCTTCATATTGCGTTTCTTGTATTTCTTCATATTCCTGATTTTCATAGTTTTCTCCATACGTTGCCAAAGTGACGTCTTCATATCTTTCTTGATCGTAAGCTTGCATATCTTGGTAGTGTCTAGTTGCATAAGGAGGCATGTGTTCTGTAACTTCCGTGTTGTGCATTTGTTGATGACTAATTCCTGACATTGGTGTTGGTTTTGGTTGACTGGTATACGATATTCCTGACATTGGAGTCGGTTTTGGTAGATTGTTATTTTGGTTAGGTTTCCATACATTTTGTTTGCTTGGATGTACAAATGTCTGTTTATAATTAGGGAAAAATGGTTTTACTTGTCGCGGTTGTATGTTTATTGGTTGTGAAGGAAATTTAGGTTGCATTGGTTGTGAAGAAAATTGAGGCTGATTGTTTCTATTAACTTGTGGCATTTGATTCTGAAAAGTTGCATTAGGATTTGGATTGACATTTTTATGTTGATTCAAATTTTGACTGTTAGGTTTTGAATTTGAAAAAGGAGATCTATTTTGATAAAGTTTTGCGAAATTTTGAAATTCTTCTTCTTCTAAAACATAATTTAAAGCGTCTTCTAAAGTAGCTGGGTTTTTTAATCGAATAATTGTTTGATAATTTGTCGGCAAATTTGTAATAAAAATTGTTTTTGTAATATTGTTATAATTTCCAATTTGTAAATCTCTAACCTGTGGATCTGGGAAATCATCACTAATTTTCATAATTATTATAGCTCTTAATTCCTGTAAGCGTAATCCGAAGTCATATGGGCGTTCATTTCTATTTGGTCTTAGAGAAGTGAGTTGGTGTGTTAAGTATTGTAAATCGCGTTTATCACCGAATGTTAATTTTAATAGATTTTCAATTTGTATCCACGTTGTGAAATCAGTTCGGCTGGCTATTAAATTTTGAGCGCGACCTCTAAGTTTATTTTTTACTGCTTGTAATATGAGATTATGCGTTACATGTTGTGGATCATCGGGAAAATTCGAAAAAGTGCTGCGTACCGATTCTATGTATGAATGAAGAACCAAATTATTTCCGTCAAAGAATGGAACAGTATCAATGTATAATTTTAAAAGCTGAGTATCTAATCTGTGTTCCGGTGGAGGCATTGTGTTATCTAGGATTTCGTTCAAGTTTCTGTTTGCGTCTTGGAGACTTTGTCTGCTTAGCATTGAAATGATCTACACTAAGAGAAGTGATGTTTGATTGTTTGTTTGAATTTTTTGCTTGAGTTGTTTCTTAATTCTAGTGATCAATCGGATCAATTTCTTAATTCTAATGACTAATCAAGTCAGTTTTTTTTGTTCTTAATTCTAATGACTAATCAAGTCAGTTTTTTGCCAATCGGGCAGTGAGATTTCGGTAACAATGAGAAAAGTAACAGGAGGAATGAGTACTTACTGTGTTCTCTTGGTGTGGAATGTTGGTGCACGAAGGTGGCGATTGTTTGCTTATCAGGCACACATTCAGCTGCTTATCGTTGACCTTGATTCCAATCCTCGTCGACTGCGCCAGTGAAGTGGGAACGTTCACAGAGATTTCACAAGACTCACTTGTTGTGCACTTAACTCTTTATTACTTGAATCTGATTTAATTTGTTTACAGCCTGAGTTTATATAATGCTATTTTGTTACTTCAGCGATTTAATTTTACATAGGCAAGCAACTAAGTTATTATAATATTAATATTATGTAAAGAATGCATAAGTGAGATAAAAATATATACAGGGTCTCATCTGGATACTAATATTACTAATATCTTAAGATGGGATAGGGAAAAATAAGAATTAACGAAATTACCCTTCAAAAAAATTCCATTATAAAGCCAAAAACAATTTTTTTTCGATATCATTTTAAATCCTTATTTAACGCCGCCAATGTAGAGTAGGCAACCAACAAGCAAGTCATGCAACAGTCGCTCAGTCGGTATCGCTGTCATGTCATAATTCAATTGCTGTGTTTACGTTGTAATTTTGTATTCTTCAGTTTTCAGTGCCTTAATTTTAAACGTTTTATAGTTATTAAATAAAGGAATATGTGTCGGGTACAGATATTTTCCCACAATATAGTTCGCCGGTTTGTTTTTATAGGTTATGGGTCAAGACTGCCGCCGTATTATTAGTACCACCCATTCCTTTCGTTCGATATTCTTATAATAAATAGGCATTTTATCTAATTGTACCTACGGGAAGTGTCTTTTATCGGTAGTGAGTGGCTGTAATGAGCGAATATGTAGTTTTACCAGTTTATAACGAAATAATGAAAAACGAATGCAAAATACTGGAGCTAACTGGATTAAGTGTTGCCTATCTATCAGGTATTATTACTAATACGAATGTTTATTTATGTTGTTTCTACATTTACTTCGTATAACTTTTGGGGAAAAATACGATAGAGAACGTGAAAAACCGTGAATTGTATCTGATCACTGTGTGCCATTCTCCATGAAAAATACTTAATATATTACATTAATTCAAATGTTATTAGTTTTTTAAAAGGTTTATGCGGAATGTGATAATGTTTATAATGTCATATACAATTTTCTAAATGTGCAGTTCAAGTGTAAAATTCTGGAGATTTTTCAATAAAACATAAAAGCGAATATATATTTTTTTACTTATTCTAAATGACTTGTCAAATTGAAAACTGTTTTTTTCCTAGGGTATGATTGACATTAATGAAGAAATATTCTTTCCAGCTTACTCAGATTTTTTTTACAATTCCTCAATAAACAGTTATAAATTCATAGTGGTGTCACAACCGGTGCTATTATTGTTGTTGTGTTGCTATGCCGTGACCTCGATAATTTGACACTGTCAGTAACAGAATTAAAGTGCACATCTCTAACTTTAGCTGGGATTATTTAACCTGCTCTAGTTGTTCTTGGGCTAGGCTCTGTGGAGGCCAGACTCGCTATCGGTATCTCTGGGTCCGCCCATATATTGATTTTGGCTCTTGTTGTCGGTATTATAGCTGCTACGGTCGGAACCATTCCTCGGGTAATGGTAGTCGTGCGGGGTCACCACTGTCTCCATAGAGCCTATCCCAAGAACAACCAGGGCCGGTCAAAGAATCCCAGCTAAAGCTAGGGATGTGCACTTTAATTCAGTTACTGGCAGCAACCAGTTACCGAGATCACGGCAAAACAACCCGGAAAATCACTATATATTAGCTATAAATTCGTTGAAGACTTGCATATAAAAACGGCGCCCTTAATATTTTAATTTGCTCCAAAGATTTTTTAAGATTATTTTATACTTCAACATTTTGTATCTCAAAAATTTCAAGAAAAATATTTTATAACAAAATATACTACTACAGCTGCACCATTTTTGAGACTTATTGATATTTCAACACAAAATATTTACATAAAAAAATATTCTAAACGAGGAACCTGTTTTGACAAAATGTCCTATATTCTGTATACATACCTACTACCTATTCCTTAACATGAAAAATGTATTTCATAATATGCAGAAGTAAGAATATAGCATTTCTTTATTCAAGTGTTCTCTTGTTTCAGTGCTTTTCACTGCACTTTAATGCAACTCTTGACCTTCTATGAGATTGTTGAAGTATAATGAATATTTGCTGTTTAAGAAACATTTTTTTCTTTTTGTGCCACTTGTAGGTACAAAAAACTTTTAACAGGAAGAACCATTATTCCTATATTTGGTTATATAAAAAGAACAATAACACGTATTCATAATCGTCAATGACAGTGCCTATTGCTATTATTTAAAAACATGCTTGATAAAACATCTTGGAAAATCCGATACATGAGTCAATTAATTTCATTATACTTGAATAAACGAGCAGTAATCTATAACTTAGCGAAAGTACAGTTTTAGCATTATAGAAAGCTTCTGTTAACAAAATTAAAAGAAAATCAGTATATTTAAAGCGTTTGTTTATTGTAACGTGGTAAATAATAATCTATGCTTTCAATGTGATATATACATATACTGTTTTTATGAAGAACGTCATTATGGGTGTAATTAGTAAAGTATTGCATTTAAATTTTTAAATAAAGTGTAGGTACATAAAGTATGTCGGTATATAAATTTAAAATTATGTAATAAAGAATTTATTGCTAATAAAGAGGAAATTTATTTTCCAGTGCGGCTTTGTGGACTGCAGGGACATTTACTGGCTCTTACTTTAATGCATACTAAAATATCAAATCGCAGTTTGTAGCATTGCTTATTATTTGCCATAACTTTATGGGCATCTTTTGGAAATGCAAATAAGTGATCCTATGATTACTTTAAACTATATTTAAATTTAATTAATTAATAAATTTAGATTACTATTCATTCATTTTTTGTAATATGTTCTCTTACTATTTCTTTCTCTATAGATAGAACTTTATTATTATAAAACATATATTAAAATTAGTAGATATATTTCTAACCCGGGAGTTCCGATTTCGCAATGGTTTTTACGTAATTATTAAATCGTATATAAATTTTTTACTGTATTAGAAAGGTATTTTAAGCTAATATAAATCAAATATCCTACAATTCCTATCAATGAAGTCATATGTATGCTCTCTGATACCAAATATCTAGGTATGCTAATGAACAATTCCACAGATAAAGCTCTATTCAATAATTATCTAAAGAAATTAATCTAGCCAAATTTACTAACCTGGTTTAATGAAAACACTCTATAAATATCTAACTTTGAAACAGCGGGAACTCGAAAATTCAACCACAATAGATGAGATGACCTATTTCTGCATTTTTAGGATTGCTTCTTCAGGTGGTCTCCTTTAAGTTGAGTCAAACATCTAACTATAAAAATTATTATATAAATTAAAATTATTGTCGATATTTAATTTCAAATAATTTTAATTTATATAATAATTTTTATAGCTAGATATTTTACTCAACTTAGGAGGCCACCTGAAGAAGCAATCCTAAAAATGCAGAAATAGGTCAGATCTCATCTATTGTGTATTGAATCAAATAACGTGTGTTCGCAAATTTTGAATTTTTCAAATTCCCGTATTTTTATATAATTTTTATGTTCCTCAACAGAAAATAAATACTATATGGGTAGATATTGTGGGTGTAATTCAACGCTGGTTGGGGCTTTAGTCCATAGAGTAGTTAGTTTCACACAATATTATTAATACCTAGAAATAAATAAAAAAACGTATATAAATTATTACTATCCGGTAATTCAACAGTATTTTTTTCAAGTTCAAATGTTTCTGTGTTTGAACGGTTTTATGAATGACAATTACACACCAATACAAGAAAATGTTCGCTTTATAAATTTCATAGAAATGTAATTGTAATTGTAGCAAATTTAGTTAAAGGAAATCATATATGACCCAAATATTATGCTCTCAGTAAAATTATCACCCACCTCAATTTTCTGTTTTGATCAGTCCTAAGTGTTTGGTTATTAATTTTCCTTAATCGAGCTTTTTGAACTGACCTGAATAATCAGTGGACTGGATTTTTTAATTCACTGATATTTCAACTTTTGGCTTAAAAAACCTAAGGTATATTTAAAAGTATTTATAATAATTTTGCTACTGCGTTGTTAATACATTTTTGCTTATTCCGTACCATACAGGGTGCTTCAATGTGTCGGCGCTATATAAAGTCGTAAAAGTGTAATGTCAAAAACACATTTTTTTAAAAATAACCGCTATGGTCAATAACATCTTGGGATTGTTTTCAAATTATATCTACTGATATATTACTAGTTTTCTTTCGTTCTCATTAAATTAAATAAACTGAATTTAATAACATTAAGTGATTTGGCATGACTGTAGTATTGTAGTTTTTTCGTTAACAATCTGTTGCTCAAAAAGTAATCGTGATGTGAATTCCTCGCTCTCCTCGAGTACATAAATTTTCTTCAGTCATTTAAATCAAATCAGTTTGCTATTCTGGATTCTGGAATTGTGAGAGGGTAGCCTTAAAAAGCACTTGGCTCCATTGGACTCCTTGAGCTTCCTCCGATTAAGAGACCAATCCACCTGGTACGCTAACCAACATAATAAAGAGAAAAAGTGGTGACGACGAGAGGTTACCCTAATGTAGGTTATAGAAGGCTATCGCTGTCCCAACACGGATTATCTTATTGATAAGACTGCTATTCCTTCACAGAGTGCATGAAGCACGGTCTTGTCTTCCTGTTCACAACCCCTCCAAAGAGGTGTCTCACGCTTCCTCATATAATACAGGTGCTTCCTTAGCCAAAGTGTCCAGTTTGACTACCTGTCACTAGACAAAGATTGACTCTGGTCATAGCCAAGTATTTTTTGGATGAATCCTTACTGGGGTACTCTAGGAACTCCTTAGGAAATTGACAGGTATTTGTTTGATCCCACCGTCTTCTGAATCCTTTGTGGGTATTCTCCTTAATAATTTCAACGAAAGCTGACAGCGGAAGTATACTGGAGGAACCAGATGCTGAGTCTCGATGCTCTCAGGGCCGGCTTATCATCTGTTTTGT
The DNA here is from genome assembly GCA_037114965.1 of Monochamus alternatus. Classification (NCBI taxonomy): domain Eukaryota; kingdom Metazoa; phylum Arthropoda; class Insecta; order Coleoptera; family Cerambycidae; genus Monochamus; species Monochamus alternatus. The sequence continues at coordinate 22,235,680 of CM073430.1, forward strand.
CAGTGCTTGGTGATCTAGCTGTTATCTTAAGATCAGTAGTGATTGTCTACTATCTGTGTAGATTCTGATGGTTTTGTCCGTTATATGCCTACGTATAATTTTCTTGGCGGTTATATCTTTAAAATTTGCACGTCCGTTAATTTTCCTAAACCATAAAAAAGGATACGGTTACATAACGTTAACTGTCAAAATACCTTATACGCGTTTCTTTTGTATTATACTAAGTATCAAATTTTGTTTTGATGGATTCATTATTAGATGTCAATATAAATTTGAAAACAAAAAAGCTAAAATAGTATTCTTTTGCCTTGAAACAGTTGACAAAATAATATAAATAGATAATGAATTTTCTAAAAATCCTTAATGTTTTTATTACCTTTTATGTAGTAATTTTTGTGTGATGATAAGAATGTGTAAAACAAAACAAATAAATATAATTGAACCAATCCGTCAAACAAATGAATATGACGTAATCAACACTAGATTTTTTGTTTCAGATTTCATCTCTAGTCATGAACATAAACACCTTGGTATGGATAACACTCACCCTCGGTGTTGCGGCGAAGGGCCAAAGCATCATCGAGGCGAATACGGAATTACAGGAGGAAGAACCTCTGGAAGATGCAGCGATCACGTTGAAATGCCATCGACGCCTGTACACATACAGGGTGACTCAAACCGACGAAAATGGCAAACAGTGTTGGGACACGATTTCGGTGATGGCCTGCTGGGGCAGGTGCGACTCAAAAGAGGTAAGAAATGTAAAAATGGTAAGTTAACCTAACACAACTACAGAATGTCTCAGAAACATCATAGCGCCGCTCGATCACATACTGAAAATGATAATAATTATGTAACAGATCTACTAAATTAGATGTTCAAATTGTGCACCGTTGGCTGCCTGACAGTAGCCAAGATTAATAATTTCTCTTTGCACATTATCAATAACTTCAGGATGTATACGATGTATCTCGTGACGAATTCTTGCTTTTAAATCTTCTAAATTAACCGGTCTAGTAAAGTATACTTTGTTTTTTAAGTATCCCCACAAGAAATAATCTAGGGGTGTCAAATCAGGCGGTTTGGCTCTCCACTCAATCGGCCCCCTTCTACCTATCAAACGATTCGGGAACAGCTCATCTAAATAAGCACGGACAGGTATTGCATAATGGGGAGGTGCACAGTATTGTAAAAATTAAATTTTAAAATATTCAAACATTATTTTCTTGGAATTTTTGTTATGTAACACCATAATTTTTCATGTATGTAGAATGACACGCTCTTTCAAATGGCATAGTCAAAATTGCGGGTTGCTATTTAAAAAAATTGTCGATGACGCCATATCTCCAACAACGAAGACGTCACAAGTATGGGTCGTATGTCAAAAAGTGCCTTTTTAAAAAACAAAATCGATGTGCCAGGGAATTTTTTCGTAAAATTCTCAATTTCAAAAATAATGAATTTATTCGTTACTTTTCGAAAGCAGTGTATAAAAGACTCCTATTAGAATTGATCGTACAATCTACCCTGAATTTTATGCACATCGTTCGGGATCACCCTGTATATTGTATAAGACAAATTGTGGTGTGTTTTTTGTTCGATATGGTTTAAATAGTAATTTTTTATTTTAGTAAATGTTGTAAACTTCTTGTATCTGCTCTGTTTGTTATTCGCTACTGCATAATAATATATAATATAATACCTGTGTCAAATATTAATGAAATAATTTTTATTTCTTGAAGTATATCGATTAAATGCTGAGCAATTTCTGTATGAAGGGTGTAGCTAAATTGCTTTTTTAAAGCAGCATACTATTTTAATATTCTATCTAGTTTCGACTTCTTAATCCATCATCAGGATGCAAAATTCAGAGTTAAAAAAGAACAGAATCCACATTAATCCATCTTTGTTGCGAATTATTGAAAATTTATAGTCAGATTATTTTGTATTTATTTTAACTGTTGAACAATTCTAATTTACGCTCTCTGGTGATTAAAGAAAATTGAAACTAGCTAGAATATTAAAATAGTATACTGAACTTGACTTTAATTACTATTATATTTTATTTCACGCCTTCATATCATTACTAGGTATATAATTAATGATGCATAAAAAATACCGTAATGAAATAATATCATTTTTTTTTCAAAATTGATATTCGGGCCTATGATCGAACACATCCAGTTAGCATTAACAGGCCTGTTAACGGTAACTGGTAGGTTAATCAGAAATTCGTATGATTGATACACCTGTCAAGTTTATTTTTCCCAGTTACTTAACTTGAGAATGGTCACGTGACCCAGTTATGAAACTGCTTAAAATAACCTACCGTTAAATGTAACAGGGGCCTTTCATTGGTCAAATTTTAATTTTATTTCTTCGACGTCTATTTGACATATCATTTTACTATTTATTTGCCTAGCACGGATCAAATTCCTACGTAAACTGTGATTCTTTCCTTAAAAAGTGAGAGATTATTTATTAATTTTAATTCTAAAGCCAATTTATTAGATTATAAATATTTCAATGTACGAAGCAAGTGTTTGTGAAATAGATTTCTTTCATAGAGGAATTTCAATACAAGATAAGTAATATTTTTATAGTTATTTATTTGACCAGAAAAACAATTTATTTTATTATAATTGAATAGCATGCATAGAAGTATAAATAAATAAATATTTGGTAAATTTCTAATAATAAGTAATGTAGATTCTTTAAACAAGTATGAAATATACATTTTATCTTTTTTAACTATATTTTTATTATGTATTTCTAATGAATTACAGTAAGACTGGTAGGCCATTTATACTATACCATATTGATTTAACCAAGGCGTAGTAAATAGTAATTAACACAGTTTAACAGATTACATGCCTAAAGGTACATTTTTCATTTCCTACGAAAAACTACAAATATTTAATATTTCTGTTCAATTTTATTAGTTTTCGCTTCCTGATGAAGTTTTCTCTTTCTTTTTACATTCTACTTCCACCCTGCAAGAACCTAATATAAAAAAAAATTATATAATTATCTCAATAAGTTAATTATGAAATATTAAACGTACCTATCGCCATAGTTGTTTTTTTTCCTATGCCCCAAAGAATTTATATGTTTTACATTTTATATGTCTATATCCTTGTATTCATTAGGCTTTATTTTGCCTCCCAACAATCTTTCATTACATTTAATGAAATTTAGCATTTATTTATATTGGCATTGGATCGTGGGCCCTAATTTTCTTGCCACTTGTACCCACTGTTAAGTACCTATGATTTATATTTGAATTGCGTTAGTTGACAATTTTTGATATTTGAGTGGCAACAGACGTATGGTAAAAAATTAACTGCCATGACAGGGTTACCTGGCCATAATAACAGGCACAGATAACTGGTTGTTCGATCATAGCGATCCTTCCATTTCGGTTAAGAGCTCAGTTATGCCCACCCAGTTATCGTAACTTAACTATCATCGGTTACGCTAACCTGAATGTTCGATCATAGGCCCGATTATGGCCACAAAAGTTATAAAGAAACAACTTCCATTGTGAGCTGTCAGCTCAAGACCGGTGTCACTCCATTTTTACTATCTTAAAGTGATATACACCTCACCAAAACAGATACTAATTTGTAAAAATTTAACCTCTCGCCTCTCAGGCGTATGCGTCAAAATAAAATTATTTGCCTAATGCGTTTACACTAGAAAACCCTGTATACAAAATACTTTCCGAAATCACTTTGTTAACTTTTTTTGAATCCTAAAATAAACTAAATGATATTTGCCGTAATCGGCTCTGGTTTTCCTTAAGAATTGTAGGGAAGAGCTGATTCCTCATTAAAATGAAGTTAATGATATTTGAGTCCTAAGAATACGAATCTGTTTAAATTTTTTCATTATGGTTTTACCTTTTTCACAAATAAAGATGAAAACTGCGTAAGATATTGGAAATATTTAAACCAGACTGAACCAAGAAAACAAAAATTTAAATGTATTAAATATTCAATATATTGTAAATGCCGCTTTCATATCAATGTGAAAAATTTGCTCTTTACGCAATTTGTTTAGAATGTAAATTCAGCTGTAACTGATCAAAAGTTCCCATGCGGAGAAAAGTATACATTCAAAAAGGTTAAATTGAAATTATACAATAGAATTGCTTATGTTTAATCGGTCTTTCAAATTTCATACGTTACTCTCATGTGTCAAAATGTTCGTTTCTGATGGGATACGAGTACCTTTACGCAAAAAGAATAATTATAACAAAAAAACGCCAAAACAAACCGTGCGTAAAATAAAACAGTCCATATAGGTAGGTATATGAAAATGTTGCCTTAGGGGTTTTGCGTAGAAACTCAATGAATTTCACACATTTTAAATACTTGGTTTTAGCTGTTGTTTTCTTAGGATCATTTCCTTTCTACCGAAATACCCTTCTATACAGGTCTTAGATTTGATGGAAATAAAATTTAATAAATTATAAAATGAGAGGTCTAAAATTGACACTTTTATATACAGGATGCTTCATAATGAATGCGGCATAGACTAACTGTAGATTCTATATATTAAAATCCGGCCGGGTGAGCCATATTGTCTTAGTCCGAATGTTAATATTAAAAACATACAGGGTGTAGAAGCGAAAATTCTCAATTTGATTTTTCTCAACATTTCAAAAAGTTTTAGAGACTTGAGATGTTTTTTGTTGTGTAATTTGTCTTAGAGATGTAGAGGATTCCCATTATTTACAATTTGCAAAATGAGGGAAATATTGAAACCAAACAATTTTTATGAATGGTTACGAGTTTACAAGCATTATTACCTTTTTATTATCAAATTAATCAAAATTCGTTATTAAAGTTAAATCAAATTTTTATGGAATGATTAATACAATGTTTAATTATGCGAAAACCGTTACAAATAAAAAAAAGAAAAAAGAATTTGGAAAATTATTTATATGTGCGATAAAATAAAAACGGAAGTAATAAAATCAACAAAAAGAAAGGTATATAAAAAAATATACAGGGTGTATGAGGTATTACTGGTATCCTTAGAAGGGGTAATTGTACAGACAAAATAAATTAGATTTACCTGATTTAAAAGTTCACCATTTGCGAAATACAGGGTGTTAAAGATTTTGAAATTTTTATTAAATTTTTATTGGAAACTTTTCGTAATAAAACAGCAATAGTTCTTGAGATACCTTTAGTCTAATTATTCAGTACCTATGTTTAAAAATTTCCATTATCACCAGTGGCGTAGCAACCCTGTGGCATTCTTATTATATTTAAAATAAAAATGATACGCCAATTATAAAAAAAGATACTTTTGATGATTATGATGAAGTAATTATTCATATTTAGATAATTGTTGTTACCTATTATGCTTCAATAATATAGGATGTCCCGAAATTAATGTACCATAGGGCATGAGTATATTCCTGATGACAAAATAATGCGATATAGCTAAACTTACTCTAGTCAAAAGTTGATAGTTAAAAAGATATAGTAGTAGTAAGTAAAAATTTTATTTTCGATATTTGTATCAATTTTTATATTTGAATACGTTTTGGAGATCGAGGATTTTTGGGGACGAGAAATTAAAATTTGTTTCTAATTTTGACGCTACTAGAAGAGGGCGTCACTTATGGCACATCAAGTTTCTTTTAAATGACAGAATTTTTTTGCGGCTTAGTGTATATCTTATTGTATATATCTGGTTATTAAAACAATCGATTTTTCTACCTTTTTTATGGCAAAAAGGTTGAAAGTTGAAGTTAGGAGTAAACGTTTTCAAAATAATCCTATTTGAAATATTCAATGCACCGAGGAAAAATTGTTTTTGTTTCAGGTCTCTTCAACTGAAAATACAGCAAAATGTTACTTGAAAAAAATACTCAAAATGGTACATTATGACGATATGCAAAATTTTAATTTTCAAGTTTCCTTCAGCTTTTAATACAAATATGCACAAACTACGAATTGCAGAGCTATTTTAAATTTCTTAAATACAATGCAGAAAATTGCAAGACTAAATTATTTGTTGAAAATAATCAAAACTTAAAGTATCTTATGTTATTTTATAATTAAGACAGTGGCGTACTATTTTTATTGTAAATAAAAGTACAGTGGCACAGGGTTTCTACGTTATTGGTGATAATGGGAATATTTAAACATAGTGAATAATTAGGCCCAAGGTATTCCATTACAATCTAGAATTGTTGTTTTATAACGAAGGGTTTCGAAGTGAATAAAAAATGTAATAAACAAGTCAAATTCTTTGATACCCTGTATCTTGGAAACGATGAACTTTTAGGTATAGGTATATTTGGATAAATTTCATTTATTTTCACTGTAAAATAACCCCTTCCTCAGTAATACCTGAGACATCCTGTATAACATAGTAAAATATAATATTATAATTTGGGGTAGTTACTTGTAACTTGTTATATTGGGACACTATGTATGTCAGTAAAAACAAATATTTTTAATAAAGTTATTTTACACGCCCTATTTTGAAGTTCCATTTTAATTAACAATTACGTTCACAATGACTGCCTCATGTCATTTTTATCTCACATCATTTGAAAAAAGTGATGCCGCATAAATAACCACAAATATATACCTTTTATTAATGATTTTACCATCACGTACTAGACATATGAGAATCACTCTATTTGGTCTCTATTATTATTTTTTCAGATAAGATAACTAAGAAATTAAACAATATCTTCCTAGGATTTCACTAACCAACAGGATGAAATTGTACGAGTAATCATTTTAATTGGACAACACTGTCCCACCGAAGTTATCTATGTATACAGCTGAATTCAATTACAGTAATTGTATTTTAATCTTGCACTGAGGTGAATAATAATAGAGTTAGGAAACCTACCCCATATTAAAAACTAAATATTTCATTTGATTGGCTTCAAAACGAAGCTCTGTATTTCGTTGAATCGAGTAGGTATTCCACCATGTAATTTTTGTTGAGGCATATATGCACTACTATCTCGAATCCTCTAGAGAATTTGTTTCCTGCAATGCCTACGTATACTGATGGCGTCACTGAAACATTTTTCATTGCATGGGATGTGGGCGTTATATATGAAAACAAAATTATTCACTTTGTTGAAGTGACAGCAGATATATTTTAGGGCAGTTATAACATTTGAGTTATTACGCCCATTTTTTCGAATTGTTCTTTGGGATGAAGTCTGTGTAATTTCCTGATTTATCTTATGTATCAAAATGGGCGTTAAATAATCGGTAAATATTTTATGTGTGCATTTACGAAACATAATATGTATAAGTGAACGAATAGACGTAACAGTTATAAAATAAACATTTTGATACTTTGAGGAGTGGACAAGCATAGACTCAAATATAAAAACTATATATTTCCGATCCGTTTGGAAGAAACTAGAAATGTTATAATTGATTTAGCAAACAAAAAGTCTACTGGTATTGATGAGGTACCAACCGGTTTAATCAAACAGTGTGTTGATCAGTTCTTTTCATCTCTCACTATAATAATTAATAAATCCATTGAAATAGGTCAATTCTCTAAGAAACTTGAAACTGCACTCTTAATACCGGTATTTAAAAAGGGGGAAGTAGAGGATATAAAAAACTATAGGCCCGTATCAATGTTTAGTGTTTTTTCTAAAATTATAGAAAAAGTGATATCGAATCGCATGACAAAGTTCCTAGATGTTGTGACATACTGTCTAGCTGTCAACATGGATTTAGAAATAATTTTTCTAAAGAAATTGCAGCTACCGATCTACTTCCATATGTCACAAATAAATTAAACACACAATTATACAGGGTGTTAAAAAAGAGCGTAAAATATTTAAGGAGGTAATAGTATTGACATGGGTCCGCAAACTAACGGTTGCGGAGATATGGAATGTTTTATATTTTTTAGCCCCTCTTTTTATTTTGCAAAAACGTTGTGTATTTTCTTATAATAGTTGGTTGATGTTTAGTGAAATAAACATTACGTATTTGACAGTTGTTCTCAATGCACTAGTTTTCTTTCGCTATGGCTGGTTACTCTAATGCAGAATTAACAGGCATACATTTCATGTATGGTCGTGCTAATGGGAACGCCACCGAAGCGCGACTTCTTTATGTTGACGCTTATTCAAATCGCCAGATTCCTTCACAACGCATGTTTGGAAGAATTCACCAGAGATTGCGTGATACCGGTTCCTTGAACAAACAGTGCCATTTATCCGGAAGATCAAGGTCGGTATCCACTCCTAGAAGAAGAAATTCTAGCACTGGTAGAGCAGAATCCAGGTAGTAGTGTGCGGAAAATATCAGCCGAGGTAGGAATTAGTGGTCCTCTTGTTTGGAGTATCCTTCACGAACAACTGCTTCATCCATACCATTTGCAACGAGTACAGGCCTTAAATCCAATAAATGATCATCAAGCACGTTTGGTTTTTTGCCGCTGGTTTCTACATCATGATGCTGAAGACCTTCGTTTTCTTTATAGGTCCTGTTGTTTTACCAAACCGATTAACAGGCGCTGCTTACCTCAAATATCTGCAGAATACACTGTATCAGTTTTTGGAAGACATTCCTTTGAATCAGAGGCAACACATGTAGTTCCAGCATGATGGTGCTCCAGTTCATTTTTCCATGGCCGTTAGAGAGCATTTACACCAAACTTTTCCACATAGATGGATAGGAAGGGCCGGACGTCGGACGCCGGATCTAGACCCTCTAGATTTCTTTGTTTGCGGATATTTGAAGACATTAGTGTATGGTACTCCTGTAAATAGCCTAGAAGAGCTGCAGCTTCGGATTAATCAAAAGTGTCAAGAAATCCAAACCAAGGAGGGTGTTTTCGAAAGAGTTCGAATATCGTTCAGACGAAGATGTCGTGTCTGCTTGGAAATGGACGGAGAGCACTTTGAACATCTTCTATAACTTTGTTTTTTGTTTGTTAAAAGCTTCCTTTGTCGGTTTATTCCTAATAAAATAAAATGTTTGAAAAATGAATAGTGGTCCATATCTCCGCAACTGTTACTTTGCGGACCCATGTTTATTAAGACTTTTCTGCTTATTTTGGTTCATACTATTACCTCCTGCAGCAGTAGTAGTAGTAGTAACAGTAGTCGTTTAAGTAGTACCGCGAGTATTTGTTTGGATGTTCAAGGTAAACATTTTGTAAGGTTACAGGACAGTGTTGTATATACTTTGAGAAAGAGGAAAAATTCAATGAAATTTTCCAGATTATCTTTACGTTTTACATTGTTTTAATCTCGAATATGAGAAGTGGGCGGGCTGTGCTCTATAATTTGTGCAAAGGTACCTTTTTCGCAATTTGACTGATAATATGTTATTTTACTAAATTAAAAATCGGTTACTAAAGTGGCACTTTCCACAATGAAGCGTCACTTTATTATATAGTAATGGCACTGTTAATAAAAAAACAGTTCGACAGAAAATTGTTTATTCAAATATTTGAAACAAATATTAAAAGTACAATTATTCAATTTTGAAAACATATCGTCTGAAGCCTCTTTCAAAAACATATAACGTTTTTCATAGTCAAAACTTTTAATTATATTTCATTTTTACGTTTCAAAAAATGCAGATAGCTTTTTATATTGTGATATATCTATATTTTCGTTTATTTGTATAGTACTTTGCTACATGATATGTATAGACCATAAACTGTATGCCTTAAGAGATTTTGCCTATTGTATGAAAAAAGATAGTTATAAAAAATAGCTTACCTTCTCAAAAAATACGCTAGCATTACACTTCCAAAATGTTTCATATAACTCGTATTTTTTCTTGAATTTTAAAGGAAGTAAGCTCGAAGATATTTCTCGAGCGGCATTTAAAATGTCTTCAAAATAATTTTCTAAATTGTTTTCAGTGGCAAGACTTTTATAATTAAATATAACTTATAATCAATTCGTCTCACAAAAATTAAACTTAACTGTTATTATATAAATAAACAAAGACGTGTCAGGTTATAGATTACAGAAATCCTACACAAGTACCTATTATGAATATTTTCTTAATTTTCTAACTTTATAACGCTTTTATATCTATCACTATTTGCTTATAATTACCTAACACAGAATGCGAGGTAATAGTATAAACAAATCTCCTAATAAAAGCAGTTCCACTAGACTCATATAGCTTTTAAGTCCATTACCTAGATAAACTTCATATAATAATATTGTCTTAAGCGTTAGTTCTAGTGCACCACAAAATCCAATTCAGTTAATTTTGTTCACAACTGTCTCTCTATTGACTTTCCATCCCTATCATTTGTTCCTATGCTAAATTCTAGTTATTAATTAATTAATATTTAAAGTATTTGATTTAGTTGCCGAGGATAAAGAGACAACTTTCCTATTCTTATTAAAGTACCCAGTGTAAAACATCTACTGTAATATGGTTTTATGAGCCTATACATTCTCGGAAGTATGCCATATACTTTCCAGACACTCTGTGTACAGGATGAGTCATTAATAATTGTGCATAACTTAAGGGCAGATTGTTAACGTCAAAATAAAGTGATTGAACCCAACATGCCTTATTCCTTTCCTTTCCTTCTTTTTATTCTACAGGGTGTTAAAGTTGAATAGAAAAGGTATACCTATTACAAATTGATAAACTCATCCGTTTGCGAGAAACAGAAAATTTTGAAGTTTTTGAGATTCGACGGGAATTAAATTAACCTAGCTAGAGGGTCTTGTGGCGTTAAATGTTGAACTGGAGTAAAATGATAAGGATACCATTTTTCTTTATGGAGTATTATGCTAACGGAAGACTGACCGATGCCAATAGCCGAAATTTAATGTGTGTTTGTACGTCTGTTTTCAGCAATTCGCACTAAAACATCATCTTCTTGGTCCGCTGTTAATATTTTCGGCCTACCAACGTCTCTTTTCGGGAGAAATGATCCTGTTTCACCTAATCTGTCATACAATCTCTTAAATAGTCTATGATCGGGTTGTCTGTTATCTTAATATAATTCCCGCTGCTGCACGGCAAACTATAAAAAATAACAATAAAAAAAACACTACTGCCGAATTGAGTGGTATTGACAGAAACAATACGGTATTGTAGTGACAACTGCCTACTTATTATTTCCAGGCTTACTACTTTGAAATAATTATTTAATTTCCGCCGAATCTCAAAAACTTAAATCATCAGTTTCTCGAAAACGGTTGAATTTATCGATTTGTAACAGATGTACCTTTCCTATTTAGAATTGAAGGTACTTCAATAGTTTCTTATTAAAAAATTCAAATGTGTAATATATAAAGAATTAGACATATTTTTACATCGACAGTACAGTATAATTAGCCCCTAGTCGTGACCCCAACATTGTTTGCATATTCGTAATTACCACCTCAAAAAACATAAGGGTACAAATTTTCAAAACAATCGGTTCATACGTTCTTAAAATATAGCAAAAAATCGAAAACATGTTTTCAACTTTAACATCCTGTAGACTGAAAAGGAGCAAGAATTGAATAAGGCATGTTAGGCTCAATCGCTTTATTTTGATGTTAAAAATCTGCAATAGAACTATGACAGCTGTATTAACCCCATTGTAACAATAATCTACCACAAAAAAGAAAAAAACTAAAGTGAATTGTATTGTGCAAATTGTTCGTATTCTTAAATATCACCAGTGCACTACTGTTTCGATAAAATATTAATATTCCAATAAACAATAATTATAATACTAAAAAATAATAAAGTTCGATTCTCCATAAAACATAATTTGTATTCATATTTTTGGAACCCCGAGGGTGTTATGCCATGTAATACACGTTTAAATACTTTCAGCTCCCCGAGTGTGATATAGACAGCATGAGAAATACGGGCAAAATGGCAGTTTAATATCATATGTCTGATAGGTAAATTTCCATTTTTAATTAACAATGGATACGTTTAACGGTATTTAATTGTTTATGGAGCCTCAAATTTTAAAAATTAACAAGTGTTTCACCGACACTGTTAAGGTTAATATTATTTAATCATTTATATATTTGTGTTTAAGCTGAAATAACGCCTTGCATAATTTATCCGTTTTGTCAGATATGAAATAAATACATATCTATATGGTAACAATTTAGAAAATGTAGATTTCATAAATAAATTCATAATACTAAATAAAAAAATATGTAAACCTGTAAGATTTTAGTATGTTACAATTAAAATAAATTTATTTATACATTAGTAGATACCCAAAGGGCACGCACAAGTTTGAAAACCATTAAAAAGTGATTGAAAATCAATAGTTGAAACAATGAAAAATGTAACATGATTAAACTACCTTTAAATAAAACACAATAAACGTTTATGGAAAACGTTTTATTTAGAGTTTTATTAACGTTTATAAAATATTTCACGCCAAGTTTTAACACTAATAAAAATATATATTATGGTATAATTTTGTTTTCAAATTATGGTAATAATTTAGTAATGATAATAATAATAATATCTCTACCCCTCATTCTAATCACGAGGATTAGCCCAGAAGTCGAAGACTTGTGCGGGAGAGGGGGCGGCATATTATTATAAAGCAGGCCGCATTTGCGCCCAGGAACGACTTACGTTGGTAAGCCCTAACCACTATTCAGTGCAGGAATGAAGGAAACCTGGAAAACCTTATTAATTAGGGGGGTAGTCAAATGTCAACCGGTATCAATCTCTCACATTGACCCAAGCCAACATTCTTCCACCCTACCATACCCGAGGAGAGGGTGCCAATCTCTCCACGAATATAGCTTATATACGGTCTACCGGCTGCGAACCACACAGCGATCTAGTCACCTCGATTCAAGTACTGACGTCTTAAACCGCGCGACCACTGACCGATCCGGTCCGGATTAGATAAGTATATCGGATTTGGAGATATAACTACACTGAGGACTAACGCCCCAACTAGTAGTGAATTTACACTCGAAAAACCTATAGCAAGCATTCAGGTCCAGAGGCCAGGTGGTACCAGACATATACCTACTAGTTTCGAGCTTGTTAGCTCGTTAGACCGACGATAAACGTGACTGTTTGATTCTATATCTGGCCGATACAAAAATAGAAGTATTCACGGACATAAGTGCGCGAGATTTAAGTGTCTACATCTAGTGGTCATTGTCATTAGTTATATTTTGCTGATTTCGCCGTTTATTACACAAATGTGATAAAATAAAAATGTAGTGTTCCGTTTAATGAACAATTACAATATTTTAATGAACAATTACAATATTTAAAAATCGTTATATAAATGTAAGATAGAAATATCGCCCATTGGTTATATACTTATACTATATTCACCTATGTAAATCAATAAAGTTGCAACCCATAAATTGTATACAATGATTCTAATAAAAAACGTTGCACTCAAAGTGCCATTAAATATTAGCATATAAATGTATATTATACATTTTATTTCGATGTTCATTTCTACCTTCACTTCAAAACAGATGGGGTATCAATGCATTTTACACGTTTTATTTTATATTACTAAAACGTTGTGCAGAAAACGTGATATTAACAAATATTTAAAACATTTAATTAGACGTTTTGCAAACCTTGCACATAGCGTTCAGTCAAATATCATTGAAATAAATAAACTTATACGTTTGTATATGCTAGTCGAATAAAAGCTAAAAAAGAAACGTAAAGTTCTAGTGTTCGCTTCAACGTCTGAATGAAATGCGAATATTACTAACGTATTTTAAACAATATATTATACGTTTAAGTTTTTAAGGAAAAATAAACGTTGACAATTTTTATTTAAAATGTTTAATCAACCAGTACAACGTTTTAAAAACGTTGTATAAATATGTGTACCCATTGGCTAATTGAAGTTACCGAATGCAATACATAAGTCTTCAGACTGTGCCTATAAAGAGAATCATCAACATATTTATTTGCTTGATTTTCTGTTTATGGCTTTCAAAAATTAAACAAATTGATATCTATTATAGATCACTAAAACAATTACGAAAACACCTTCTTGTGCTAGATGAGCAAACTAGATATACTTGGTTTATCTGATTCTCTTTTGAAACTATTTCAACCATATATAACAAATTCAGTATCGTGGTCTCACATGCTTTATCAAATAGGTGGTGTATACCTCAAGGTTCCATATTTGGACCTCTATTTTTTGTATTATTTATAAATAACATTGTTCGAGACTTTTATGCGAAATTAACACCGACTGTGACTTGACATTGTTTAAAATTGGTGTTCACATAATGATTTTTGTTTGAATGTAATATCACGTTGACTAGAAAAAAGAATTTTATTTTTAATTATAAACTGAAGAATATTTGATAGACCTAATTGCATTGCACAGATAAGAGATTATCTTTCACAAAACATATTGTCATTATAGTATCATCCAGATTCAAGGGGTTGTTTGGGTTATATTATAAGAAATTCCAAAGTTTGTCAATGTCTCTACACTGCGATTGTTACACTGATTCGTTCAAAATTGGAATATGCATTGATAGCCTGGAACCCAATTTATGCCAAATTGCGAATTCAACGTAAATGTTTGAAATCAGCCTTCATATCCAATCATAAAAATGTGTATCTATCATTGTTTTTATAAGAGGAATTACACTTCAAATGCTTGACATATAGTTTTCGGAGGCCCTGAACGTATTGATACGGAAGCTGATTTACCTATTTAGTTTATTAGTTGTGTCTCTGATTCGATTGCTTTCAAATTATTTTTTTTTAATATTTTGATGTTTGTTAGAACATTTCAGGACATATTCGATTAGGTTTGGTTCTTGTAGACCGACGAAACTTCGAAAACCCTAAAAACAGATTTGACAATTGTGAATTGTTTGAAGTATTGTTATGTAATCAAGTAGTAACAATAAAGTGTGTTTCTCTACGTGAAGTTTTTTGAAAGCTAAGTCAACGCATTTGTGAGTGAAAATTAGATATATAAGCAAGTAATCGATGGATTGTGCTCTTCCTAGAAAATATAAATGATACCCTTTTACATAATATAACAATAAAATACTATTTATGTATATTTTGTTGCCTCACATTAATTTACGAGGCCCATATCTCCTGCAGGACCTTTTATTATTGCATGGGGAAGTTTAATTGGCAATAAATCGCCTATAGATCACATCTGCTAATTCATAAATCACACCTACTAGAAATTGATTGTCCGTTGAAAGGGGCGTATGAGATACAATACAAAAAAAAATAAATGTATAAAAGGTGTAATATTTTTTCATAAAATCATTCTCAAGTGCAATAATTCTTTACCCTGTATTTACTTTTTTTTTAAATTTCATTTTCCACATCTTTGCTAGGTAAGAAGTAGTATCTATATACAGCGTGTCTCAAAAGTCATGAGCATTTCGAACACTGAGTGAATTTTAGAAAAAATCGCTCGGACAGGTCAATTTTGTTTGTTTTTTTTTTGACATGAACTTTGGTAAAGTTCAATTCTCAAAAATGTAACCAGTGGCGGCGGGAGGGGGATAAGTTTAGTTTTTTAAATGGCAGCCACCTTTTTCTTGTACCGTATGAAAGCTTACGACTTTTTGATTAATTTAGTGTGGATCTGGAGGCTGGTAGAGAAAATTTCGAAAAAAATTTGAAAAACCGTAACTCTTCTCTTTCAATGGATAGCTAAGCCTAGGTGTCTAAACAGAATCAATTTATGTTGAAATAAATCTTTTTACTTTATTTAAATGGATCAAATGCTCATCGTCTAAAACTTGACAATGAGCCAGCCTGTCGACAAACTCTCTCTGCACATTACTGATTGTTTCAGGTGGTATTTGCCTTATCTCATGGTAAATGCGTTCCTTCAGGTCTTCAATATTTTCTAGTGTAGTCTGTCACGATATGCCTTGCTTTTTAAGTATCTCCATAAGAAAAATCAACTGGGATTAAATATGGAGATCTTGCAGATATGGAAATTTATAGTTCTAATAGTTTCTTACGATACAAATAAGAGACCTTAAGCTTTCATACATTGCAATAAAAAATGTGGTTACCATTTAAAATTGGTTGGTTGCCTCGTTGGTTACATTTTTGAGAATTGAACTTCATCAAATTTGACCCAAAAAAACAAATCTGTGTTGGCAAATTTTTCAAAAATTGCCAGTTTCCGAAACGCGCATGGCTTATGAGACATTCTGTATATAATGTAACAGGGTATTCAATATTTATCAAATAATAGAATAATTTTTTGAAAACACGCTGTATAAAAATTCGTTCAGTCAAAAGTGTTTCAGTTGTTTTTTTTTTGTTACATTTGGTACCTAATCTTGAGTAACCTAGTACCAAAAATAAAAAAAAATTAACTATAAATGTCATACATTGCCACTGATACGATTCTATATTAGTTACCTACATATATCTCTGTTTTCGTACGAAATTTTTAGTTAGATAGTTTGGTAAAGAGCGCTTCTGATAGACACTTGGTGCAAGGGTGTTAAATTATTTTTTAAATTCCTTTAAGCATATGCCCAGATATTAATTAATTACAAAAAGAAACTAAAACTATATAAAAAATAATCAGAAAATACACATTAGGTTTATTTATTGTTGTTAAGTATTTATTTGCAGTGCCGCAGCTACTGATTTTGATTCTCATAACAGGTATGAATAGATGGAATGAAAATATCAAAACCGCTTAGTGGTTTCGAACTTTCTTGTAATTTGGGTAGTAAACAAGGCGAACCTTCATAACTTTTCTTAGTAACTTGTAACATCTATCGATAAAAAGATTTTGACGTATCTAGGTATATATAGATAATGTTTACCCACCAGAAGTTAGCAACCTTTTTTTTAAATGTTAATAGCACGTAATATAAATTTAAATTTTTCGAAATTTTCTACTTGAACAAAAACCTAACCTAACCTAAGTGTAAATAGTATCTCTAGCCGTTCTTAACAATTTCTATATCATTAAAAAATATTCGTACGTTTAAGAGTAAAATAGATTACTTAATTTTTTTCACTAACATGTAGGTATTTACCTACATATTTTATTGCTATTAATGATTTCATTTCTTAATTCTTACACATTTAATTAATAATGTAATGTAATGTGTATAATGTTTTAGCTAAAAAAAAATGAAAAATGTAATTATCTTAGCTAGTAAAATACTGATGAAGAAATAAGAAAAATATTTACCTTTAATTATAACCTAAATTACTACTAAAACAACAAAAGCCCAGAGAGGTTTTTATGAATCATGTAAAATATATAGACTATACAATAAAATTAAAAGAAATGAAGAATTTATAAACACTGATGATACGTTCAAAAATTATAGAATTCCTTTCTAGGTTTATAAACAAAAAATGCATACATCGAAAGATATCTTCATAATAACCCTTTTCGGAATTATTTATGACTTTTGTATCAATTCAGATTAATGTTTCCTTTAAATAAATGATATTGGTTTGATTATCTCTAATTGTTAACTAACTAGATTCAACATGAAATTTTTGTTGGTATTGTTAATAGTACTATTTGATTTTGACATGGATATCAGTTATTATACAGGATGCTTCCTAATTGCGTGCAGAAAATCCAGGGACGTATTCTATGGTTGAAATTAACGTAATTTTGTTAAATAAGCATAGGGTCCCAAAAGCGTCGTTTCCGAGATATAGTGTCCAAAATTGAAATAAAAAAATTCTTAATTTCTAAATACCTTTAGACATTTTTGGAAAATTTGGCATAATTGTTGAGCATATTGGTAGTTATAAAATATAAAATTTGCTTTCCTTCTACACATTTTTTTTTTGTATTTCTAGCCGTCTAAAGACAAACTTGATTTTCTTAACAGGTACTTGATGTAGATTGCAAATTTTGGATTTTATACTTACCAACATACTAATTTTGCAACACTTTGAAAAACATTGAACTCAATGATCCGAAGACATGCATGCGATGCAGCTTAAACCGAATATTGACAGGTAAAATGTAATTATTCCTTTGACATTTTTTTCAAAGGAATCTACTTCTAAAACGAGAATATCTACTGACAGCGGAACAAACGTTATTTGTCTATTTTCGATGACAGGTTTAATAAAGGTAATTGCCTGGTTGGTATGTTTTGCTCCCGCAACAGGAGTTAATTAGATAGAATTTAATTACAAGTAGTAAAAAGTGGGCACATTTCATTTAATTACATAGATCAGTATTAGTATGCTAAAATTCCTCTTATCATATTTATTACAGACAAGGGAAGCTATTCTTCCAATATACAGAAGTGGATATTTCGCAGAGATTATACCTATATCTGATAATTATTTTCCATGGACTGTATTTCATATCTAATGTGTTCCATATAGAAATCTACTGAATAAATAATAAAGGAGTCTGTATAATTATCTAAGCTTGAAGTTATAAAAATGTTATCTACTTTTGTACTTTGTTATTCAAATTTTGTTTTTATATGTATTTCTCCATACCTAGATTTAACTTACAAATAACATCCACTACTTTTTATTTTTACATTTGTCATTAACATTGGGCAACTAAAACCCTCTATAGGTTGTATAGTTTTATCAGAAAAAATATGATATTTTAAGTATGCGAACTCTTAGGAACACATATTCTCACAAAGTACGAAAAAATTAAGTATCATGACAGTGTTAAATATGACTTGATTAGTTGTCACTCTTTCTTTTATACTCTCAAATTGTAATTAACTACAATTTAACAAAATGACAACGTAAATACCTACACGGATATACTAGAATTGCCACCTTTTCATCATCTCACCAAATAGTTGGAATTCTATGGGTAAATATCAGACGGGTTAATTTTAAAATAAGACACACGCAAGTGCAAGTCGGTTGGATTAAGTGTTGCCACTTGATTACTTTATCATGGGTCATACTTCAAGAAAATACCTGTAGAATATTTACGTATAAAAGATATATGTGTAGAGTTATGTTGAAAATTAAGAACTACCTTGTAACTTGAAAATGATTAAACGATAAAAGATACCAGAGTACATATATTTTCACTATCTACTCATCACTCTAAAAATCTTTGAAAACTTTACAACCATTCAACTGAACACCTCTACACCTAAATTCACCTCTACCCTATATGCCTTGCATATCTTATTTTTCACATTAAGCTCATTTAAACATCGACATACTGTTATAAAATAGCCAAAAAGCATATATTCAACACCCTCAAGGTCAGCGCTCAGCGGTCGCAACTGAACATTTTTTATATATTGTAAAATTATACATCGCGTTACAATAACGATATCTTAAAATTTGCAATACTGAAGTCGGGAGTAGAAATTAGTTTCTATGACATCAAAATTAAAACAGAAGTAGTCGATTATTCCCAAGAGAGTATAATGCTCCTAAGGGAGTTTACATTATGGAGAACGTTTTTCATGCAAAAAAAAGATAATATTGAAATTATTTATTGACATTTAAATTAAATGCTACATTTGTACAATTTTCAAAATTAATATTAGAAGGAATATTACTTTCGCTTACATTTACAGTTTTTGTGATTGCGCTAGTATAGTGGTACCTACTAAAACCTGATTAGCAATTTTGGTTTTATTTTCAATGGAGTTCTCGACATAACCCTCAGCGACTGTCGTTGATTTCCAACCAGCATGACGCTTTATTGTCGTGATATCCACACCAGCATCTGCCAGTAATGTCGCTGAAGATCTTCGTAAGCAGTGACCAGTATAACATGCAGCATCAGGTAATTTTAAATTTGAAGCTACTACACTCGGAATTTTTCCCATGGTATTCTTGCCAAATGGCTGCGAACTACATTTTCCTGCTTTGTAGTATAAAAAAGGCGCTTATGCTTGACGTGGGGAGAACGAAGGGACAGGTATTTTCGAAACAATTCAAGCATATTTCCCACATCGGTAACCAGAAAGGTACGTGGAATCTTTGTCATAGTGTTTGGAATTTTTACAATCAAGGAAGAGCCTACATCCTCAATATCATCTACAGTTAAATTGACTAGTTAATCAGTTCGACAAGCTCCGGCAATCCCCAGAATTAATCCAACCTATAAAAAATCAAAATATTTAACAATTGAAAAACCTAACAACAAAAGTAATCTTACCTTAATCATAGCTTTGTCATTTGCACTTGAGAGAAAACGGTCGATTTCACCCTTTGTCAATATTTTCGTTTTTTCGCTTGATATCCGTCATCAGTTCTTTTCAAAAATGCGATCAGCTTGGGGAATTTGCTTATATCTATGTTGTCGTAAATTATCAAGCATGACTTAACCATAGAATATTGCGCCCATAATGTGGAAGACTTGTAATTCTTTGCATTTTCACTGAAGTATGCCAACAAAACATTCTCGCTGTATACTTGAACATTTTTCTCGGCGCACCACTTTTTGAACCGATTGTAGCCTATATCGTATAAAGATCTTGACTTCGTAGGCAGCAAATTGCTTATTGCAATATTTGCAACCTCCACAATCTCTGCCGACTCACAATTATTCATTGTGCACTAAACAAACTTTAAACTAAACCAAACTAGCACCTTAATTTGACAATTCTTTTTGTTTGTTTATTTTGTATAGTTATGACAATAACTCAACGACTACTAAATAAATGCTCAAATCCGAATCCAATAATTCTGGTGCTACTTACTTCATAATGACAAAATATGTGTTTTTAAGTTAATGAGACCATGGAAAAAATAGTATATACCATTCGGGAGAGATGCTATTTTATCCTCGGTGCATTGTAGCCCTCGGGCTTCAAATTGCACCTCTGCCAAAATAACGCAATTCTCTCCCTTATAGTATAATGTACTATTTCGTAAAATCATTGCATAATAATGACATTTCGATTGTCATTTCAGTATGGAAATGAGTCTTTCAGGCGCATGTGCTTAAAGCAATTTTTTTACGCACATATGTGTAAAAGTAAAATAAAATAACTTAATTTTAAATTACTTACCTATTTATTATAAATATTAATAACACAATATTTCATATCGGATAATTGGACATTAGGTGAACATATATTTTTTCTTCACTTCGTATAACTTCAATATTGAAAAAAGATAACACCTGCATCTTGGTGCTGCTGGTGTACTGAGATTTTGGAATGAAAGTAGTACTTCCTTTTTCCCCGAGAATTTACTATCGCCTGCTTATTTTGTGTAGAATTTTCTATGTACTCTTCTGCCACAGAAGCCAAACGTCAACCTCCGTGTCTCTTGAGCATCGATATGTTGGCTCCTGCATCTGCAAGGTTGCAGAACATCGTCTACAGCAGTGCCCAGTGTACTCAATAACATTGGGTAATCTAAAGGTGCATACAAACCAAAGATAACTCCCGAACTACTCGCGAACAATATCTTTGGTTTGTACGCACCTTAAGCCTATGTTATTTGTACCCACTGCTTGTGTAGTACCTTTTGAAATCCTGTACGTGATAAAAAAATCGGTTATGATTAATGGTGGATGGACGTAGACTTGCATATTTGTGGAATATTTCAAAAAAATTGACTCCTTCTATATCTCCCGCTGGTATTGTAAATAATCTATGATCATTAGTTATGATATTTAGAACAGTCACTTTAATGAACGAATTAGCATCTCCAATGTATCATGTAGGTAAATAAGTTAATTCTTCTCTCCTACAGGCTCCAAATATACCAACAATAAAGGCAACTTTTTGCAATCAATACTTTACATCATCTGCCTTTCAATCTATTATTTGGAAAATAGTCTGGATTTTCTGGGTCTATAACTACTTGATTTCCTTTTAAGGAAAGCAATAACATTGATATGTTTACTAATATCCATATTTTTATTCAAATAAATTGTAGTTCGCAGCATAGAATAATGACTACATAATGTAGAGGGTGCATATTTTAAAGATAAGTGGGACAACGCTACTCGCCGAAATATTACATTCTTTTTTTTTCGGAACACCAAATACCAAATTTTGAATACATTTTTTGGTACAATTTCTTAGATTTCTGAGGAATCAATGCACATAAGGCAGCTACCGCCTCATTTTCTGTTTCAGAATTGTCAGTATCATTAAAATTTGCATCACACATACTGAAGTTTTATGAATAATTAATACCGAGCTTAATTATTGAGGTTTAATGTTCTCAAACGTTCACAGATTTGAGTATTATTTAAAATGATTGTAAACATCGCACCATAGCAAGAACCTTATAGGCAACATAGTTAAAGTTTTTAAATAAAATAGTAGCGATCATATTAGCAAATGAAATCGAAAATTATGTCGAAAATTTCACAATAGTATTTTTCAGCCAATTAAAGGCCTGTATTTTGTAGTGTTACTATAGCAACTAAGAAAATTTCCGGAAATTTTTCTCGTCCTTGGAGTAAGGAGCATGAAATTACACTGGAAATTTTTTGACATTTATAAATAAAATGACATTTATATTTAACTTCAAATTTATTCTATCATAATTTAATAAGTACAAATCATTTATAAATAATTATTTACCAACTATGTACTTTTAGTAGTTTTAATTAAAGCGTCCAAATGTTGCTGAAATTCCTCAGCCACGTCTTCTTTTCTTAATGGGGAATAAACAAGCACACATTCACTAAAATTTATAAAATGTCTATGTTTCAAAAAATAAATGTAGTACTTTGAAACAATCTTATTCTGCTGTGATCCACGAAGAGCTCCATATTTCTTACACACCAGAAGCAAATGATTTTTAATAATCCCAAACAAGTTTGGCGAATAAATTTCTGGCCCGCATTCTTGTCATAAATACATTAAAAATTTTAGGTTCCGATCATACATTTTAATTTCACTAACTTTTTTGCAAAACTTGCATAAAACGTATTTCTCAAACCGCTCCATTTTTCAATTGTACAACACAACGATTTTAAAGAAAATGGTCAAATAACGTCAAAAGTCACGATTACCTCGTTTGACATGGATTGCATGGCCTTCTTAATAATATATACATATGAATTTTATTGATATTACATAGTGCTTAAGGTTCTTTGTAAGAAAATATATTTCTACCAACTTTAGTAAAATGAGTATGTGGAAAACTGAGAGATTGATCTACTATTGACTTATTTTTTATTATTTTGCTTAACTAAAGTCGGTTAGTTGTATTTTATTTAACCTAATGTTATATGTATGTAAGTTACTTTGATTATATATACTGCTTCAAGTTTTTTTGCAATAAAATATATTTTTACCAACTTTAGTACACTAAATTTTTAGAAAACTGAAAGATTGAACTACTATCAACTTATTTTTTATTATTTCTATCTCTTCAAAACAATCAAAAAATTTTAATATCTTTATATTTTTGTCGATATTTTTTAACACTTCATTGTGAAATTTTCTTACCGAATACCACTCTAGCTTCAATATTTTTTAGAAAATTCTTCCTCGTCTTCGACTCGGGAGAATTTTCAAAATATTCGTGTGCTCGAAAAAATTTCCAGTAATAATTGAAGCTCTAGTGGTATTATAAGTGAAACTATTTTGAATATTTATTTGACGACTTTCCAAAAAATATTCTTGCGAAATATATGTTTGGCACTTAACGTGTTGCGTTTAGGCCAACTTCATGTCGCGTGCATAAAACATCATTATTTCCCAACTTGTATCGAAAATAGCTATTTGCAAGTGGCTCTCTGGTTCCACATCGAGTATTTTTCGGATTTAGTTATTATAGCGCTAACATAATATGACGTATTTTCAGATTTCTGACTGGCGATTTCCCTATAAGAAGTCGACCCATCCCGTATGCGTACACTACGGCCGTAACAGAGCTTTCGTGACGCTCCGACACTGCGAGGAGGGCGTCCTGAAGGGAACAGACCACTACGAATATCTAGAAGCGGACGACTGCAAGTGCCAGCTTTGCTCTTCTTCGGACACGAGCTGCGAAGGACTGAGATACAGGCCACACAGGTCCCACCCCGATTCTTTAGGGTTTAGATACAATCTTGGGAAATAAAGTTTTTCCTTGGTTTCGACCTATTACAACTATGCATATAACAAATCGGACTATAGTGCCTGGGTATGTTTAAAATAACATAACAATTATTTTCTAAGTGGCTGGAATTTCTACAAAGAATTTTAAATATATCTAGGCGCATCTTTATTATATTATGTAGTTTACTGTAATTGGCACCTCTAATTTTAATAGATGTTCATATTATATGATGGTAATTTATAATCTGTCATCAATCAGTATTATAAGGTAATAATTATTGTTGCATATGTCTGTAATTGGGTACTACAAGAAATAAAGTTATTTATCTAAGCATGGATTATGTTTCATTTCGAATATTTTTATAATTCTTATTGAGTACGTGTACACTGATAAAAAATTATTAGTCATATTACATGGTGGATTGTTGGTTTGTTGCCTAGATCACTGCGTGAAATAACACACATGTAACGACTATAATGGAAAATTACTTATGAATACGCATTTTTTCATAGCAAAACCGTATTTTTCACATGAAATGTATTTTTACATCGTTACTATGTATTTTTAGAAAAAATATAGTAATATGTATATGTAATTTTACATAAAATGTACGATATTTACACGAAAAGTATTGTAATACGGTGTGGATTTGATATTTTTTACATTAATGTATAATGTGAACATTAATATAAAAAATACTAAATCCATACTGTATTGCAAGAATGTCCATGTAAATACGTACATTTACATCTTTCATGTAAAATTACATGTTGTTTTTCTAAAAATAACGTAAAATTACATTTCTTATGTACAAAAACACGGTATGTGTGTATTGTATGAAACAATTTGCAGTTGTTCTGGGGTGTTATTTCACACTGTTGACCTAGGGAATAAATAACCAACAATCCACCGTGTATTATCGCTAATAATTTTTATCAGTGTAGTAAATACTAATACATCATTACAAATTAATTCAACAAAATAAACTCAAATAGTATTCTGCATTTTTGTCAACGCTTAATATACCATAACATAAAAAAGGTCCGAAAGCTTTTTTTTTAAACTAGTGATTATGGATAAAAATTAGAAACGAATCAAAGATATAGATTACAAGGTAAGTAAATACCATTATATTTTTTCGTTATATTGTAAAGATGAAGCTATATTATAAGCTGAAGTAAAAAAAAATTTAAAATGTTACCTTATCCCAATGTTAGAGTTGTATAACACGTTACACACCTGCAAAAAAAATGAAAGAATATGAGTATATAAAACATATGCAATATCGACGAAATATATAGAATGTCAGTTCGCTGACAACTAGTCTGTAGTTTTACATGACTTTATGAAATAAATACACTGTAATATTACAAAAATAAATATGGATAAAATTCCTTATTTTGTAATGTGATTTTACAACTATAACGCTATATTACATAGTAAATTTCCGATATTATAATTTGTATTGATTTATACATTGTAATTTTTAGGGTGGAATTGTAAAGTATAAATATGAAATTTTACTGAGTAAATAATTTTACGAACGTTTTTGGAACCTGTCTGAATTCTTTCCTTGAAGAGACCTTTATATTGCCTCACTTAAACCAATTATTAAAGTAGTCTATGAAAATAAGTAATAATCAATTGAAATAATAATAATAATTATAATACATTTATTTCAACTGTTGAAATATATGTTTTGCAGTTTTCTTAATAATTTATTAATTTCCGATGTTCAGTAATTCAGTCAAAAATGATTAAATATAATAGGAATATCATACGTCATATTTTTGAAATCAGAAAAAATTATTGCTTCTTGTACCCCTCTAATTTTGCACGCCACTGTGCTGCCTTAACTTATTAAAGGGGTTTATTTATAGCTCTACAACTTTTATTAAACATTATATTTTGTATCTCCAATAATAACGATAATAAAGAGTTGCCTAAATATAATAAATAACTCTGTACCTACCTACTATCGGAGTAAAAAGTCCAGACCCCTGGGTTTGAAAGCCGATATTACCAAAACGTAGTAGCGAAAAAAAATTAAATTTGGACCATAGGTCAAACTATTATTGTTATGCACAATCGAATCGGAATTTGTTTTTGAATATTTGGTTTTTAGTTATTAGAAATAATGTACCAAAAAACACGATTTTCGGGCGGCGAAACGTAATCCTGTCACTTCAACTCGTCATAACTTTTTTATTTACAGGCTTTAAAATATGCAATTTTAACTGGTAGTACATTAAACTGTGGTGTTTCGAACTGTGTAAGTCTCTCTTCTTAGAATTCCTTTTTGTTTTTTTATCTTGCATAAAACAGAAGTTATCTTCTTAAATACAGCGTCTTTTTTTTAAAATACAAAAACCGTCATAGAACATATGAAAACCTTAATAAAGAAATATAATAGTTTTGTGAATGAATGCACTTGTAAACAGTGTATGAGTAAATATAGTTCTCAATTATTTCTTACGCGTTCCATTCAAGCGTGGTAAAGTGGAGCGTTGCGGGGTTGCACTCGGCTGTCTATCGCGCCGTCACCAGTGTCGGGTACTTTATTAGTTCAGTTTTGATAAGATGTTAGAAAATATTTACTTATTTCATACATATTTATCTATAAAATATAAATCGTTATTGTTATTTTTCAGTAGATTAGAAAGGATTTGCCGCAAGACATGGTGAAAATCTTATGGCTTCCCGTGGCTCATTGTGAATTAAACCCTATTGAACTAATATGAGCTTATGTTAAAAATGACGTTTCTAAATGAAATTCTACATTTAAAATAAAAGATGTTTTGAACCGTTGCCAATCGGCCATGGAAAATATACCAAATTCTGTTTGGCCCAACTGGTTCGAACATGCCAAAAAAGTGGAACAGAAATACAGAGAAAAAGAACATTTAGTGGATATTGCTGTAGAGCCATTAGTGATAAATTTGAACGCCGAAGACGACGATAACAGTAATGATGGTGGCGAGGAAATACCTGATGATGATGACGACGACTTAGATATATGCATGTAAAATATACCTTTCCCGTTTTTATATTCAAGCTAATGCGAAAGAATCTTATATTATGATCAACTTTGACAACCTATATGAGATATAAATAAGGCGGACTTCCACAAGAATATTATTATTATTATTGTCAAGAAAGCTAAGAAAATAATAATTACAATATTTACGCTATACAGAAGTATGTATCAAATAAATGTTTTCTAAGATCTTAACAAAGCTGAAATAAAAAAGCTCCCGAAACTGGTCACAGCGCGAACCCCGCTACGCCGCACTTTACCCCGCTTAAACGGAACGCGTAAGAAATAATTGAGAACTATATTTACCTATACACTGTTTACCGACGCATTAATTCACAAAACTATTACATTTCTTTGTTAAGATTTTTATATGTTTTATGATGTTTTTGTATTTTAAAAAAAGATGCTGTATTTACGAAGATACCATCAACTTCTCTCTTACGCAAGATAAAAAAATAAGGAATTCTAAGAAGAGAGACTTACACAGTTCCAAAGAGCACAGTTTAATGTATTAAGTTAAAATTGCACATTTTAAAGCCTATAAATAAAAAAGTTATGACGAGTTGAAGTGACAAGATTACGTTTTGCCGCCCGAAAATCGTGTTTTTTGGTACATTATTTCTAATAACTAAAAAACAAATATTCAAAAACAAATTCCGATTTGATTGTGCAGAACAATAATATTGAGGCTACCTATGGTCCAAAATTCAATTTTTTTCGCTCCTACTTTTTGGCAATATTGGCTTTCAAACCCAGGGGTCTGGACTTTTTACTCCGATAGTAGTAGGTATGTACTCTTGTACGAGGTAAAAATGTATATTTAAAAGCGAAAAAATATCTCAATAATCGTATACAAATCTTATAATACGTTAATTCGGTCATTAATAACTAAGATTACAACATAATTGATTTTACAATGTTAATAAGTTAAATATCAAGTTCACGTCAGTCACCTTTCCTCGCCGTGATTGTTAAGAGCTGTGCATCCAAATTCTTAAATTAGATTTACGAAAATTTTTCTCAAGGGACAGAAAAATTCAAATTAGAGACATTCTATTAAGTTATCGGAATAATTAACGTTTACGACTAAAAGTAAAAGTGACAGGTGATAAATATTAGGCCGTTATCTGTCCAGGCAGTTGCTTTAATGAGAATTATGTTAATGGGCAACAATGTACAATAGAGACGGACAAACGAATGCATGATTTTTCATTTTTATTAAAGGAATGTATTTCAAAATAATGTTCCCTGGAATATTCTACATCCCTTAATTATACAAGATGTTCCGTAATGAATGGGTCATAGAGAAACTGTAGAATTTAGACGTCAAAATAATAATATATAGCCAAACATGCAAATTTTATCGATTGCCTACTAGTGAGATGTTAAATTTGTCAATACAACAACAGAAACCAAATTTAATTTATTTCAGTTAGTTTATAGTGATGAGATTCAAATTTGAGAGGAGTTACAGAAAATTGAGTCTGGTATTTTAATAAGTCACATGATACAGGTATTTTCAGAATTCCACATCACATAAATTTTCAGTACTTTCTTTAATACGTTATTAATTTGTTTTTTATTTTGTTATTGTGTTAAAATTCAATTGCCTATATCTCGAAAGGTATACATTTTCAACCAAGAAGAGTTTCTTCTTTCATAATTTATTATCAATCAGATCTAAACGTTGAAAATAAAAAACTACAGGATGAATGTATCCATATATGTGTTTTTAAGTGGCGCTCTCTATGAGGAATTTGAAAATAGTTATAAAATTCAGATTACTCGTCCTAAAAACATAATAGTATACCAATTTTAGCTCCAATAAGTTCAATTGTTATATAAATGTAAATAATTGTTGACTTCACATCCTGTATCTCTTAAATGAGTTACATTTTACTAATGCATGCTTGGCTAAATCATATTATTTTGACGTCTACAATCTACAGGGTTAACTATGACTAAGTACAAATATTTTAAGAGGGGATAGAGAAAATTAAGAATTAACGGAATCACTCTTCAAAAAAATTCCAAACTTATTTATAAAGGCAACAATTTTTTTTTCGAAATTATATTAAAATCTCACGATTACAGAATCAGAGTAGATAACGTAGGCAACTAGCAACACGACTGTAAAATTTGCAGCCATGTTATAATTTAATTTATGGGTTTACCATGTGTTTACGTTGTAGTTTTGCGTTCTTCTTCAGTTTTTAGTGCCCTTTTAAATTTTTAAACGTTTCATAGTTATTAAATAAAGAAATTTGTGTTGGATGCAGATACTTTCCCACAATATAGTTCGCCGGTTTGGTTTTCTAGGTTATGGGACCGCGGATACATTAAAAGTTTTCTCTTATCTATTCCGTTCCTTTGATTTTGTTATAATAAATAGACATTTTTTCTAGCTGTACCTATGGGAAGTGTGTTTTATCGGTAGTGAGTGGGTATAATGAATGAAAATGTTTTGCCAGTTTGTAACGAAATAATGAAAAACTAATGCAAAATAGTGGAGCTAACTGGATTAACTGTTACCTACCTATCTATCAGGCATTATTACTAATAAGAATGTTAATTGTTCATTGTTAATGCTGCAAAGAACGACGCATGGCATTGTTGATAGATGTAAGCTTATCTATGGATCTAAGCCATCTCAGTCGATATTTATCATAGGCGCCGAGTTTCCGTAGGAAAAGAGGGTTATGCCCAATTTTTTAAATATCGAG
This sequence comes from Monochamus alternatus, assembly GCA_037114965.1. Taxonomy (NCBI): domain Eukaryota; kingdom Metazoa; phylum Arthropoda; class Insecta; order Coleoptera; family Cerambycidae; genus Monochamus; species Monochamus alternatus. Next base: position 22,265,403 of record CM073430.1, read on the forward strand.
CTAAAATTCTGGAATATTTTTTGTATTGTCTTTTAGGTCTTCCTGAGCACGTGGTTAAAATTTTTGTACTTAGTCATAGCTAACCCTGTATAGTTTCTTTATGGCCCATTCATTACAGAACATTCTGTATACTATAGTTATCTGTTTAGTCCTTTTGTGTAGAGGTTGATGTATTGGCCATTGTAGTTAAACACAATAAATATAATTTGATTTTATTTTGATTTGATTTATACAAGAAATAAATGTCAAGTTATACAGCTAATAACATAAAATTGGTAAAACGTCTAAAGATTATTTACATTTTCAATATTCAGTATGATGGACTGGTACAAATTCACAATTTTCAGTCAAGAACATAATTCTTTTCCGTTAACTAACTTATACATGATTCTCCGAGTGAAAATACAAAAATTTACAGGGATATATATTCGGTCAAAATATGACTTTTTTCCTATTTCGCACGCTTTTTGAGTAATAAGATGGATAAATTGAAAGAAAAAATAATAAACTTTTTTGTAAGTTTGTGTGTTTGTATAACATAGAGCAAGTGTAGACCTTAGTTTAAAAGTTGACGGTTAAAAAAATGGTATAGGGTGTCAAAGTTAAAATATTATTTTCGATATTTTCAAATAACTTTGTAAACATCTAAATATTTGCATAAAATTTGAAGATCGATGGTTATTGTGGTCGAGAAATTCAAATTTGTTTTTAATTTTGGCGCCACTAGTAGAGGGTGCCACTTGTGTAAATGGCAGACCTTTTTGCAGCTTAGTGTAGAGGAAAGTAGCCTTAGGATAGGTTTCCTAAATTAAGCATAAAATACGTAATTAAACATAATGCATAATATATTTTCATATAATATTTGCACTAATAAAATTGAAGTAAATATGAAAAGTACAAAATAAAAACTAAAAAATGACGAATTTGTTAAAGAAATGTTATTTTTTTACCGATTTTTTACCCTATCCGAAATTAGAGCACTTAAAAAATTAATAGGTTTTCTTATATAAAATTTCTATTCAGACAAAAATCACAAACGTACGTTTTCCCTTTATCTTAGGGCATCATTCGCTATGTAATAAAATTTTATAATTAAAAAAAGTCTTAGATTTCCTAATTTCAGATACCTGTTGCCTAATTTCGGGTACCTGAGATTGGGTGTATTTTAGTATCCGCAATTAGAAGCAAATCTAGTTGTAACTTACATTAATATTTCTATCAAAATTATGACTGAAAATAACTTTTCGTTGTAAAAATACAACTGTTATATCCTTTGCCTACGAAATGTTGTTATATAATTAATTATTGTGTTAAATTTGGCGAATGCGCCAGGATTTTCAGAAGTGGAAGTGTAGATACTGTAAATTACAAACTAAAAAAAAATATTGGTTTAATTTGAGTAAAGTGATAACAATATCTCTTCAATAAATCATATTTTACCTTTTATTTATCGAAAATTAATAAAAACAATTTGGAAACAAGAACTAAGAAATTGAATTTAAAATACCGTAGCAGAATGCTTCCTATTTGTCCAATTTAAAGTTAAGGTTAATCCGTAACTGCACTAGATTGTAGTCCCTAAAATTAATTACCATCGACCGGTAATCGCTAAATCTCATTTCGCTTATCGAAAAGTTCGCAAGCAATCAACATTTATTGATAAAGTGTCTAGTTATCATAAAAGTCGAAGTTAAATCTCTAAATAGAATCTTCAACAATTTTGCGCGAGTTTCATTTCCTAGACTACCGATTTACCTTTCGTCTTCGCACCTGCATGCTGAATTATATATTTTCATTCTATCTGATCGGCTTTCTAGTTGGATTTCATATATTTTTTTAATATATATAAAAAAAATTGTTGGTATAAATTGGCGTACTAACTTTCACAGTTTTCAACATCGGACACTTGAAATTTTGATTCAATTGAGGTAACTATTAATTTAGGTAGTATATATATATACATTGAGATAGAAATTCACTTAAAATCTTAATTAATTTAAAAATAAATCAACTCCTCTCTAGTTCAGATGATGTTCTAACAATGTATTGCACTATTCCCAATACCAAGAAAGTATATACAATGTACGGAGTGACTTTTGGTTTGATCTAGTTTCGTTAAGATTAATAGGTGACGGATTGCAATGTTGTCATATGTTTATATTTTTCAGGGCATTTAGAATTTTGCTTAAGACTGATAAAAAAAACTAATTACATTAGTAGGCCTTCTGATGACATTAATGTGTCAAGGTATAGATTTGAAATTTCGTAACACAGATTTATATTTGTATTTTGATAAGGTTTTTTATACAGGGTGTCCGGAAAATGTGGGAAATCTTTCGGCTGCACATAGAACATGGAAAAAATAAGATAACAAGTTCCCATAATTTCTTTTCCTACGGAGATATATGTCCCTGAAGGACGTTCAAATCGACGTCACATTTTCCTAGACTTAGTGTCATCTATAGTCTGTTTGGAAATGAAAGAGAGTAATAAAACCCCGCGATAAGAACCGGCCATGGGCGTGGTAATATTTCGTTTCAGGTAATTATCGTAATTTTATTTTAAAAAAGCAGTACCAACGATAAACAGAATTTTAAGTGAACTTTCAGAGGACAACGATTTGCCAAAAATCAGTAGAAGCAAATTATGGGCCGTCTTACGAGAGTTGAATTTTTACTGGGAAAAGCAAAACAGGAAGTCAGTTCTTATCGATAAAGATGAAATTATTTGTTGGCGAAGATCATACTTACGATCAATTAGAAAATTCCGTGACGAAGGGAGGAATATTTATTATCTAGACGAAACTTGGGTCAACGAGGGATATACTGTAACAAAAGTATGGCAAGATAAAAATGTAAAAAGTTTTCGATAAGCATTTTTGGATGGACTTTCAATAGGGTGCAAGGCACCTTCAGGTAAAGGGCGAAGATTAATAGTGACACATATAGGTAGTGCCAATGGTTTGGTAGATGGCGGTTTACTTTTATTTGAATCTAAAAATACAGGTGACTATCACGAAGACATGAACGCAGATGTTTTCGAAGAGTATTTTACACAGATGTTGGATCTTATTCCTCCGGGGTCTGTAATTGTCATGGATAATGCCAGTTACCATTCACAGCAGACCGAGCGGACGCCTACGACTGCTTGGAGGAAAGCCGATATAATTCAATGGTTATCCGGAAAAAACATTTCTTTTGAAACAAATATGGTAAAAAAGGAACTTTTGACACTTGTCAATCTTAATAAAGATCAGAAAAAATATGTTATCGATGAAATGGCAACAAATCGCCAACTAACGGTACTACGGTTACCACTTTATCACTGTGAACTTAGCCCAATCGAATTAGTCTGGGCGCAGGTAAAAGGAGATGTAGCGCGAAATAATACGACGTTTAAATTAAGTGACGTAAAAATTTTGTTAAAAAAATTCCTTGGAACGAGTAACTGCAGATAACTGGCAAAGATGTATACATCATGTACAAAAAGAAATAATTTAATTGACATTACTGTGGAACCTATCGTTATCAATCTAGGAGACGAAGATAATTCATCAGAATATTCAGAGGATGAATTTTAATATATCTACTTTTTTATTTTTTTTTATTGTACATTTATACAACTTATACAACATTTACTCACCATAATTTGAATTTTCAAAATACATATATTTTTGTGTGGAATAAAAGTCTATTCATTAAATTTAAATAAATATTTTGATAATAATATTGAATAATTTTATTTGAATTACTAAAAACCCTCTTAACCCGATTATAATGCTTAAGGTTGCCTCATGTTTTGAAATGCTGTTTTTAATATTGTTTACTTATAAGAGAAATGGACCGAGAAATTGAAGCGGCATAGACAAAGACGGATTGTCGGGGATTAAATTTTAGCTACCTGATACAATTTAGTACGGTTCGATCACACAAAGTTTTTTTAAAAGTACACCTCATCTATAGCGATAATACATAATATAAAAATATTAAATATAAGCACCAGTACTACATTTATTTACGATTTGCATACATAATAAGCTTTTAGTACTCTCTTTTATTTCTAAACAGACTACTTATAAATAACATTTTTTGGCTTTTGCATGAACGTAGAAAAAATATTGTATGCAACTCGCACAAAAAGTGCTTATTGCACTCGACGTGTTGTCCTACTCGGCCTGGCGGCACTTACTTTTTGTACTTGTTGCATAAATAACTATTAGAGTGCTCAATTTAAAAAAGAAATTAATGTGGACACTGGTAAAGACTTCTTAAAATAGTGTGCTTGAAATATATTTTTTAGTTTACCAATAGCTGGCTAAACTTTATAACTTAATATCTAAATTTTTTACACTCTGTATGATAAAGACTAAAATAATAAATCTAGGTAGCTTGAACCTTAGACAAAAAAGGTACTCTTGTTTATTGTCGATAAAATGAACCGTTTACGAGAAAAATAATAGTAAACGAATTCATGTTTGAACAAAAAAGGCCATGATTTCTATATTTTTTTCTCGTCAACAAAGTGCGATACGAAAGTCATTCAAACAGGAAAGTTTTATTTAAAGATATTTAATCCGAATAAATACAAAATGTAAAAAACGCAATTAGAGAAAACGCAAAACAATGTCGAGAATTTCTTGTAAATTAGGGACATTTTCAAATACAATAGTATAAATAAAAAAATATTTCTGTAAAGATAGTCAGATTTAATTCAACTGGTACTTTCCTGAACTGCATCATCAGGTAAATCTATTACGAACAACAGCATATTTAAAAGCATGTATCCAAGAAACCCCAAGAAAATATTTTTAATAGGACCTTTTTCTACTACAGGAAAATATTCAGCACAAACAATCACTGTTACACAATAAATTATAATTTGTTTCAAGCGCAAACAACAATAATTCTTGCAAGTGCAAGTGGTACTAATCGTGTGACCGTAACTCGATTGCGTAATGGGAGTAAACGACGATTATAATTGGGAAAGGAGGTAAATCCTTTACCTGCTTTTAAACTCGATTTTGTATATTTCTTATGTGGTGTAAATTTGATCAAATAATTCAAGTTCTACAGTTTACCCTTTAAGATATTTCGAAATATTCTTACACTTTCAACATTTTTATAAATAAAACGTGTAAAATTTTACACCATATTATTATACTAGTTCTAAAATAGTAAATGTAAAGGTAATTTCTTGCTGCATAGAGAAACTTCAGTCGTTATATCTCTTGATTCAGCATGTGTTCGAAAGCTTACTTTTTTCTAAAACACTTATTTATTTTTTGGAGTGGTATTAACTACGGTTGTTAATTAAATGAACAGACGCTTTTTTTCGAGCGGTATGTTTATATTAATTTTCTCTTTCAGTCATTCTTACTCTCCAAATTTGCATTTTGCATTCCTAATTATCAAACTGTGACCCTTTTCGTGTATGTATAGCTTTTGTTTACATACGGACAATGTCTCTCCAGGCATAAAATTCCCTGCATCGAAATGTATCCCTAAATTTTCAAACATTTTCCTGGTACATTTACTCTTATAAGTAAATTAGTCAATATAAAAGTGTTCTTTTTAACTTTGTTCATATGCTCGCGGCAAGAAGTCAGACGTCTTACGTCACGGCTGACTTTATGCAATTGTTTTTATTGTCAACATAATTTTCAATACGTGGTCGCGTTGAAAACAATAATTTTTTGCAATTTAGTGCAATATATTATGCAAACATTTAGTGTAGTATATAGTTTTATTATTCTGTTGCAGTTTCTTAAATACTTTGATGAAAATATAATGAATCATTCATTTGTTCGTCTGGCGTAAGTTGTCTGAATTCTTGCCGCTATTATATTAAAATACTATTAAGTTCTGTCAATCAATTAAAAAGATATACTGTATAATCTATTTTCTACTAACTGTTTTAACTCGATGTACTTATAATTAAATTATAATGTATTCGATAATATATTCATTAATAACAGTGGATGGAATTATTTCACATGTAGGTAAATTAAATATCATAAACTTTAACACAGTTTCTAGTTCCTAATGTCTCGAAAATGTCACGGCAACGTTTTGTAACCAATTAGAAACTTGTATTTTGTTTTGTTACCATGGTAGGTAATTCAAAAAATTTCCGGAAATTTTCATTCTCCTTTAAGTAAGCCGCATGTGATTATACCGGAAATTTTTTGATATTTATACAGGGTGCAACAAAAAAGCAGGTCATGCCATTGGTTGAATATTTTTGGCGGCAAAATATGACGATTTAACCCTACTTACCTACATACAGAAGCACCTCTCTGGAAATATACAGGAATTTTTAAAATTGCTTTTCCGCAATAACTATTAATTTTTCATATATAACTTTTAATTTAATAGAGATATTCCTTGTGGTTAACCAAATGCTCAACAATGTTACTGTAAACAAACAAACCTAGAAACTGGGGGATAGGAGGTGCTTTGCTCCTCCCATTTTTTTGACGTTCACTCATGGACAATTTCTCTCAATATCGTAGCGTAATATTTATTTGGATTATAATATAGCTCTTGATAATTTTTCGTAAAACTCCCACGGAACAATTTGTAGATAATTTAACGAGGTTTTAAATATTTAATAATTGATTTTATACAGAGTGTTTCTGAACATAGGGCCAGCTTTGCCATTTTTTACACAAACAAATGTTCTTAACTACGTAATTTCATTTACTAAGAAATATTGTAGCGGTATTTAAGAAATGGATTAAACATAGTTATAGTAATTGTTATAGTCCATATCATGGATATAAGGGAATAAAAAAACGACATAAGAAACTGGCATAAAAAACATCAAAGGGTTCCGCGTCCAGGTGGTCAGAAGTAGGCAGGACCGTATTTACTTTAGATACCAGTATTCACTCAATTTAGCTAATAACAATTTATTAAAATATAAACTATATAATAATGAATGTTAATGTGACCATTTGGGAAAAAACAAATTCTAAATACATATTCTGATTAAATATTCGATTATTATTATTATGTAATTTTAAAATATTATTTCTTAGCAAAAATCACTAAGAGGTTCTCTGCCAGGAGGGTGAGATTAAGATTGGGTAGGGGCACATTATGGGAACAAAAAAAACAGAGAGAAAATAATAACTAATAAGTTAAATTAGGTATATCTTTATACCAAATAAATATTTTTGGATGTATTCATATCCTAGTGACATATACACACAATATGTAATAAAAATAATGTATTTCCAGTATACTTCATATATTACATAACAATGACACCATAAAAAAAACACAGCAAAAAATTTACTTATACATCATAATAAAAACAACACACTAGCACTAACATTCGTCAGAGTCACTACTAACGTCACTTGTATCCAATTCTTTATCAACAGTTATGATGAAATCCCTTTAATTTAGTTCAATCAATTGATGAAGCTTTATATGGTCTTCCTCAATTTTTATGACATGCGTGACGCACTTTTTCCAATTAGCTCATGTAATTTTATTCGCTTCTTATAACATTTTCAACAGTTTTGTCAGATTTTGGAAATATATTATTTTTTAAAGGTCTGTTTTTAATTGGCTACATATTAATTCAATGGGGTTAAAAGCACAACAGTATGGCTGCAACCGTAGAACGGTATGTCCCGGACCGTGGCCATCACATCAATAACATATTTCTTTTCAAAATTATTCCTTTTGACTATATGCAATAACTTGCAAGTTAGCATTGTACGTAATTTTATGGATTTTTATAAATCCTTGAATATTGCTTTCTTTGTGCCGGAATTCTTTCTGAAAGTATTAAATAGTATGGAACATTGTCTAATACTATTATTAAATGTTTGATACAACCCACTCTGGGGTTGTAAATATAAAGATTTATGTAGTTCTAATAGATCGATATGTCATATACATATTTGATACCTCTTAAAGGATTAAATTTTATAAAGACAAGATTCCATGTCCATGATATACAGGAAGCGGTTAGCTTGTTTATGTGAAATGTTACAACGTCGCATTCCAAATAGCGCCTTGCCGATATAAGTTTTTATATTCGAGCAGTGGGATCGACTGGGGTAAAATAAACACTGATTGATGTCGAGATGAAAAATATTTCCTTAATAACCGCCCCGATTTGAATAATATCGAGTTAGATGACTTAAATAGGCATGCTAGATAGAATTATGTTAATATACTAGGTATGCATATATCCACATATTCTAATAATTTTTATGTCACTTGCTTGAAATTATATTGCACTATTTACGGTCGGTGTTTTTTGAAATGTTTTATATTCCCTTATATCGGTAGCTATGCATAAATGGCTTTTTATAATTACAGAAAGAGAATTAAATGATTATTTTACATTATTTGAAATATTTTTTAACTAATGAATATTTTTTCCAAATCGATAGATGGAAGAGATTCAACTATGAACTTGCCACCTCAATTCCCTATTTTTAGTTCATCGGATTTCAGTTCAGTTTGTGGGTTTATATAAGAAGATGTTTATTCTAATTTAAAAATTAATGTGTTAGCATTATTGAAGATTCTAATACCCCTGTAGATTCAGTATTTCTTCTAAATCTTAACAAATGTTTTAAAAATAAAATTTCAAGATATTAATCCTACAATATTATAATTATTATCATTTACTTAATGATTTCCGAAAGTAAATACAGTAACAATTTTAATTATCCTTTTGGGCACACTAAATCTAATGTAATTATCTTATTAAGCATTGTCACAATTTGGCAGAAAGTAGGTGATTATTAATGTCTAATTACAATGTATGTTACCTAAACTACATACATTATTAAACTCTAGAGATTTGTAGGAATTACATAATTATTTTCCTAAAAAACTTAATGAATTTTTCAAATAGGAAGCACTTTATTCTATTAAATACAATATTTAAATTCAATAGTATTAAACAAACGCTTTTCATTTATTACTTCATTAGTGATGATTTTATTACTCTTGATTATCATAAAATTTGGTAATAAAATTAAAAACGGCGAGCCGATAAAGCGATTTGGCTGGCTATATGCTATTTAGCAAGCTAGAGCTTGCAACGAATACTCAGATGGGACTTGTTAACGTCACACCCACTTACCCTCATAATCCATTCATTAATTAATTTATGAAGCATCACGCCATCACTTCTACAAATTTTAATATTGACGGATGTATGTATTTCACGTAATAGTAGGTACTAATTAGAATCTCCTTAAATGAGGATAGTACATACGTTATTTTGTGTGGGCGTCAACTGCATTACGTTTGGAAATTTGACAGCCTAAATATCAAGTTTGTTGATGTCTTCAATTGTCTTTATGTAACAACTAAACTCATATTGTAGTTGAGCCATCTGTTATTTCCTGATATAGTACTGTTAGTTTGTAGATAACCAAATCTTTGACTAACCCATTATCTATGAAGCATCCTTGAAGTAATATCCCTTTTATTATTATGCCCGCCATTCACAGGCGGACTGGTCCGCCGGACGAGTCTGTTGGACCTAGTCGGCCGACCCATCCTATCGTGAATATAATAGCACCAACATGTCGTGGTATGGTCGCAGGTCCGTATAATCAACGAACGGACTCACGACACGACTCGGACTGATCCGTGCTGATTCATTATGTGTGGGCAGTTTGCAACAACGAATGCGGCTGGAGTCTCTACTCTTTTCTAAAAATGTCGTTCGAAGATAATCGTGAATTTTGGGATGAATTTATTAGTATTTATAGAGAAAATCTTAATGTTGCCATTAAACGTTGCTCTGCAGAAACGGTATATATCATGAAAGTATTTTGTTTTGCAATTAAAGGTTTTATTAAGTCAAGTAACTCATTAAATGTATTATAATCCATTCGAAAATAGTTTACGAAATCGGGAGGTTCACATGATTGGATATCTTGCAGCAAACGTAAATGAGTATACTGATTTCGTTTGCAAAACCATTCCTTTGTCTTTTTTTTTCTCTGCAAAAATTATTACTGCTCCGACAAATACAGCAATTTCGATTTTTCGTGATAACGGCGGCATGATATCTACGCGTCACAGTGGTTCGTCGTCAACTGAGAAATACTGATAATACCACAACTGCTCGTTAAGTGTATGGAGCAGAAAGAATCGGTCCGGGTCTGGTCGGAGTCGTAAGTCGGGTCTGAGTTCGCCTAGTGAATGGCCCGCTTTACAGACAACTCTATACTAATTTTGGTAGATATCTCCGAAATGATGCATCCAGTTTTTTTTTATTTTATTTTATAAGCAAATTTTCTAAAACTTTTATTCTTCTAATTGACTGGGTGAAATTTTGCATAACATTTTGAAGAAACTGCTGAGAAACAGAACTGGTGTCATTTGTGATATTTGTTTTCAGCTTTAGCAGATTTAATATATAGGGTGTCCCAAAATAGGCCATACCATTAACCACATATTCTTTGAACAAAAATAATGCGACTTTCCTTATGCCATTTTTTATTTGGGCGCCCCTGTTTCAATATACAGGGTGTTAAAGTTACATTTTAAAAAACTATTGTTATTAATAATCCCATTGTTTTATAAGATACATACTTGAAATTTTGCACGTACTTTTATCTTATTCCGGTGAATTTCTAAGTACGCCTATGGAGCTTTTTCTTGAAATATCAAACATAGAATTTTCTTCTGATCATTTTATCTCTTTTATAATTTTTTGTTTAAATGCTCCGTTTTGAAGAAAAACGGCAATTTGTAGTGCCCATAAATCTATCATTCACTATCATTTTCAAGTGAAACTGAAATTTTGTGGATATACCTATTATTACAATACCTTGGCAATTTAGCAAAAATTAAAGGTATTTCCTAGAGAAGAGATGAACAAATTCCTGCTGGAAGCCCCCGATGAAACCTATAATTATGATGAAAGTAGCGATGATAATGGGAGTTACTGGGGCTCTTAGGCGTGATGCACTTATGAAGATGACAGTTGATGACATTACGGATGAAGGTTCAGTTGTCATTGTTAAAGTGCCTGATACCAAAACAAATATTAGTCGAAGTTTCACAATCACTGACAAGGCCAATGAAAAAGTCCCTTTTTTGACGATTTTGCGAAAATATACAGGCTTAAGACCTAAAGACCTAAAGAGATCGTCGATTTTTCAGTTCGTCAGGGAATATGTATAAATCAACTTGTGGGTATAAATACATTGGGACAAATACCACAAAAAATTGCCGAATATTTAAAACTGCAATATCCAAAATCCTATACTGGACATGCTTTTAGGAGGACGTCGGCGACTTTGTTAGCAAATACTGGAGTTGATGCTATGGCACTTAAAAGTCATGGGGGCTGGAGGTTTCAGTGATAACATTAATGTATTATTTGACTAACAGGAAATGCAATTTTAGGTCTTCTGGTGTCACTGAAGGATATGTTGCAGAGTCTTTAACAAAGAAAATAGAGTTTGCTGATAAGATTTTACATACCAATAGCGGCAGTGACAATGAATTTGACTCCATTCCAGTGTTTGAAGACAGAACTACTGAAGTTTCTAATCCTAACATATCTAACTCAATAAGTAATACAGAAAATTCAATTGCTGTAAAAGCAATAGATAAAAACGAAGGAAAAACTATTACATTTAAGAATTGTACAAATTGTACCTTTAATTTTTACAATAAATGAACCCAGCATTTGTTGGTGAAAAGAATTACTGATTTTTACTTACCGCATTAATGCTGTTATGAACTCAAACAACACTATTATATTTTTGATTTCTAGGGAAGCCACAGTGTTGTATATTCAACTTACAGAGTGTGTCAACAATGAAAGTAAGTGCATATTTCAGAACGATTGTGCGAAAATATTTATTTTGTTATTACATCTGTTGTTAAATGTAAATGATTGTGACACTCGTGTTGTAAAGTATTATTTGATTTAATTTAATAATTAATACAATTATTGTAAAAAGTAACTTTGTGTACCTATCCGACCGAGAATATATAACTGTTTCAAATAAATATATGATCAGAAGTAGTTATTACTTTTACAACTGTCTGTGTAACAAAGTGGTTACAATATTTGTTTCAATTATTAAATATGTACTAATTGGTCTTAAAATAATGTAAATTTTGAAACCTTCAAGTAATTAATTTAATAAGGTTATCACATTTGATGCCAATATTAAAAAAACTGTTTAGATCATATAGGCTGTTCCGAAAATGGTTGGAAAAATGATATGCTGGAACCCACATTCAATTTTAAGTAGGACGTTTTGCTAACAATTTTCCATCCGAGCCTCCCCTACAAAATTACAGTATTTTAGGTAAAGGCAGAAATCTAATTTTTCCAATTTTTTTTCAATCACTTCCTGTTGTCTTCTGTTGTCAATGAAACAACATAGGTAGGTAATATATTTTACATGACCTTATATAATAATGTTCTTTTACCACTCTAAAAAAATCCTCTTGCATCAAAAGATTTTCTTGGTGATCCTATCAGGACAAGTAGTTGCGTATTTTTTTAATACATTTTTTTTCTGTATAACAAATTAAATATTTACTAAATTATGTCAAAATTAATATTTGCAGACAGATCTTAATCAATTTTATTGTAAAAACGTACTGATTTCTATAATCTTTACATATATATGGTATTTAAGTGGTTTGTGCAATATTTACTATTGCATCACTTTACACTGCTGGATACAATCTGTAGTTCATTTTATTGGCTATAAAATTCAGCCTTAATGCCTCTCTTTGTATGACAACAATAATATTAATAGCTTTATTAGTTAAATATCTGCGATATACTGTTCCGAGGAACAATAATTTTCTACCCACGTAGTAATTACATTATTATTCCTTAAATTTCTTAAACAGCAAATAAATGGAAAGAAATAGGTAGGTCCAACAATTTTTCATTTAGAAATTTATTTTGAAACTTATTATTGCAATTTCAATAATTATTATTTATAGAATTTTTTTATTTGTAACAGTAAACTGCTTTATTTGCACCTTATATTTTTCAAACATTACTACTACTTCAGAGAAAGTTATTTATTTATTTTGGTACTGCCCAGACAGAATAATTACAATACCATAATAACAAACGAACCACTACAAACAATAGTATTTACTTACAGCTTAAAACGCTTAAAATTCTAATAAAATATTAACATTAATAATAAAAAAGAACAGTTTTAATGCAGAGTAATTACTTTCCTAAGATACATTTTTTAATTAGAACACATATTATGAACAGGTGAGAATTTTAAAATATTTGTACAAGGAGTAAGTAAAACAATGATTTAGAGTGAGTTTGAAACGATAATAAGGTAAATTTTATTTATTAAACGTAGTACGTTACGTACGGTACGTTAAACGTTAAACGAATAAAGTAACTACAAAAAAGTATGTTAGTATGTCCGTTGAATATAATAGGCGGATAAGTACATCAGACTTATACGAAAGATATTTTATAATTTCCTTTTTGAACTTTTTCCAAATTTGAAATATGACACTCACAATTCGGGTTCCAAACAGTGGAAACGTATTCTAATTTTGACCTGACAAATGTACAGAATAATAAGATTAAAGTTGAAATATTTTTAAGTTTTGTCGGGTTTCTGTCTAGGTTCTTATTGGAGTTAACTACAATAACATTTAGATGAGGAGAAAAATACAGTGTATAGTCAAATATAATGTCTAAGTATTTACATATAATCAGCGGCAGCTTATTATTTTTACACCACACACTAATTTTAAAAATATCTTGTCTCTTGTAAGCAAACAGAATCATTCATGATTAATATAGAAAGCAGAGGCCCGGGAACTGATCCTTGCGACACTCCTGACTTGAAAGGATGTAACTCTACGATAACGTACATACATCGAGGGGTCAACCACTACCTCAAAAAATGTACACCGATTTCCATTTTTGGCAATCATATCTTATTATAATTAGTGATTCCTTTGATTACCTGTAATTCTCAATGACTCCCAAGTATTACCATATGATCTCTAGCTGATTCTCAAATGTTCTCATGATTACTAGCTGATTTCTAAGACTTTAGGTGATTGATATATGATTTCCAATCAATTATGGAATGATTTCCAGTTTTTTAAAGTTAATAAAATTAATAGTAATTCATATTTCACACCACATTTAAATGAAATTTCTAGTTTCAATAAAGCCTCTTTTATATGTGTATGTGGTGCTTTTCCTGTACTTTATTTGTATTTTGCAATTTTATTTTTTGTTTTTTTTTTACTGTACTGACACATATGTGGGCTACCATTTCATTTTTGAACTGTGACCTTCTCATTTCAAATATTTTCTGTAACAGCGAATAACTAAAGCAATGCACTTCTATTAGTTTGATTAATTATGGGCTAGTATATAGTTTAGACCTTAGAGAAAGCAAATGAAGAACAAAACAAAAAAGAGGGTAAAATTACGCAAAAGAAGTTTATTTGAAATTTTACAAACCTTTCAACACTGGAAAAAACTGATTTTAGTCTTAAATCTGAAAAATCTCAACCAGAAAATAACCGAAAACATAATTTACGAAAATTTGGAACAATAATCGCACACATAGTGCCATTTTCAGCACATAAGGCACTGAAGTTTCCCTCTGGCATCTTCTAAATATCTTCTTTCACAAAAAATGCAAATTGCATCATCACTATTAACATGATTTTATGGAGAAACTACTTTTCGATGATATTTCATATTGGCTTGACTATATATTCTTAATTTTTCGATCGATTTTTTGATGGTGCACTTTTTCTGATTTTTTTCATCGTAGATTCGCTCAAAATGTTTTTTGTAGCACCATCAACTTTTGATTTCAGTGCAATGCCTTCATTTAGGTTGTCTTTCTACGGGTAGGAGGTTATAACTATCGAAGTGCAACCCTATATTTCTCGATTATTGGTTTCCTTTTATGTAATAGGCACTGAAATATGAAAAGGCGAAACCATCGTGCTTTTGGGCGAAAAAATACTCTGAACCGATATATTCGCTCCAAAAGAAACAACTTCCTTATATTTTTATATATCTGCATCCCTGTTGCTAGAGAAGGAAATGTTTCAGAAGGTGGCAAAGTTACAACTTGACAGTTAGTGCATTCATAAACATACCCTTGAACTTAGCTGTGCTATAATCAAAACCACAGCTAAGTAGGTATTCTCAAAATGTAAACATACAGTCACTAAGAGTCTAGGCACTACTTATTCCGACAACGCGTGTCTACTATGCTGCACGCCCACTGAGAAGAAGCAGCGCAAAGCGAAGGGACGCGTCATGTTAATCTTGGGTCTATACATTGACACCAAGCAACCAAAGAAAAAATACCATATGGCTTTTATACATCCACATAGATCAGAGTCAAAAGATACCTAGTATTATCAGTATTTTCTCTTCCGTCACTTTGTCTTAATAAGTGAACCAGGTTCAAAATGACGCTTCTCTTCGCTTCGTGCCGCTTCTCCAAATACCGCCTACCTAAAACTGCTATAAACAACAGGTGATTTCCAATTGATTCCCTATCGATTACCAGTGATTACGCCTAATTCCCAGTGACTGCCAACCGATTCGCAGTAATACTAGTTATTTTTCATTTTCATGTGATTTCTCAAACGATTCCCAATATTATATTCTCTTAGAAAGATAAGAACAAAAAAATTGAAGAAAATATGTAGCTAGTTCAAAATTAGATAATTTATTCAATCAGATAGCATAATGTAGCCTATCAAAGATTTTAGAGAAATCTGCATAAATTACATTAACTTGACCACCATGATCTAATGACTGTGCAATGTAATGAGTAATACAAATAACGTAGGATAATAATATATCGTACAATATATACTCAAAGGGTTTACTAAAGTTACGCAATATAGTAATAGGCCTATAATTTTCAATTGCAGTTATGTAGCCTTTTTTCAAAATAGGGCATTTTTTTAATTTAAGCCAATATTAGAAACAAGTAGAATTAGAATGTATTCTAAATTCCGTATTTTTATTATATTTTTTTAAGAGTTAAATCAATATCTTGTTCAATTTTATATCGTAATGATTTGAATTCATCTTTGTACAATAGATCACCACTTTTCTTAAATAAATACTGCAAACGAGATTTCTCTTTGATATTCCTTATTATAGTTCCTAGTAGCTGCTAGTACGTATTTGTGTCGCCTTAAAACTATATTTTTTTATTTCAATTAAAAACTTGTCAACAAACGTATTGCAGTATGTAATTTTTGTTTGATTTATTGATTAATTGAAATATTTGTTTACTTTTTTCGTAGGCGCACGTGAGACATTTATGAGAAAAAATTACAAACAATATTAATAAATCACTATAATTATTCACTCTGCTGCCATTGATGCAATTCCTTTTATAGCGGCATAATAGTCCGTAAGACTTTTAGAAAAATTAAAAAATAAAGCTCAACGACGCTTTTTATTACATAAGGATGTGCTTGAAAGGCGGTTAATGGTTGAACCCACCACCGCTCAGTATCACCTTCAGCAACATCGAGTCTTATAATACCTCCAAATCACTATAACGTGCATTCGCATATATTAAAGCTCTATAAATCGCTATAATACCATTCCAACGTACGTTCTCCGATGTGATCAATACTTAAGTTGTTTTGAATTTTCTGGAGTAAGGATAATTATAAATATTACTACACAATAAGTGTAAAAATAATTGAGAAGAATAATATTTAAATGTCTAAAGATATATAGTTGAATATTTTTTAACTAACTAAGAAACGTTCACCACACTAAAAACACTGTATTGGATATTATATTAGGATCCAAAGAATACATGAAGAGAAGACTGTTGCCAATTAAATTACTTTAATATAAACAAAAATGTTGTTTCCTGCAGTATCATTTACAAAAATTAATAAATACATGAGTGTTCAATTAGGTTTCCATTCAATAAAACCGGAATTAATCCCACTATAAAATGTACTTAAAATTTATATAAAGTAGCTTGTATAGTATATAGAAGTTAGTGATACTTAAATAAAAATTGTAAAATATAATGTTCTTAAGTACAATCAGATTTGAATAGTGACAAGTAAATACTTCTTGTAGGTAGAAGGACATACATAAACTACACGTATTACTATCTAGTAATATTGCCATGTATTTTTAAAACACACTGTATAATGCTTCAAAAGTTACTCCACATTCACATTAAATACTCACTTATGAAGCCGTCACCTGCTTTTATGGTGAGTTAAATCACATTTTCTCATTACATGGGCCGAAAGTTAAAATGACATTTCGTAATTTTCTTAATTATTTTTCTATGGTTGTTATTACTACCTTCAAAGAAAAAAGGAAGTATCATAAAAAAATTAATTCGATTAAGCAAATGATACACAATGATTATGGGAAATATATTAGTTCTGTGGAGGAAGCTGTGACATGTTGTATCTAATTTTAAGCGTAATAATCACATTCCTAATGTGATGCACTATAATGACTGTACCGCTATAGATCCCAATGTTTGTGATTTTTTTTGACCTACTTTTAAAGTGTTTACGAACATTATTTCCAGGTGGCTTTCAAATCATTTCAAAATATTAGCAGTATCAATATCAATACGATTCATTTAACTGAACAAGATGTGTATGAATTTAATAAATTAAATGTAAACAAAAGCGCAGGTCCAGACAGCATCCCTGCTTACCTAATTAAGAAGAACAAGATTAAGAATTGTGTGAGTGCTTTACATGTACTTTTTGACTATTTTATTTAATATGTCTTTCACATTTCCATCTTTACGGAAAAAAACTTTTCTTATTCTTATTTATAAGAATACCGAAGATAAAAATTATGTGAAGAATTACAGAGGTATTAGTAAATTGTCTATTTTCATTAAGGTATTATAGTCTGCAATTTTTAAATTCTCTTAAGAATATTATAATTGTTGAACAACATGGATTTTTTCGAAACGTTCCATAGAAACTAACCTCTTAAGTTATAGCGATTATATCCGCAATGCCCTGGACAAGCGAATTCAGGTGGACTCTGTGTATACCGATTTCAGTAAGGCTTTTGACAAAATTGATTATAATATATTAATTATTAAGTTGTCTAGAATCGGTGTGCAAGGTGAACTTTTACGTTGGTTTACATCCTATATATATAATACATCTCAGATGGTAGCAATAAATGGTCATTTTTCTAATTCAGCTCACATTACATCTGGTGTTGCTCAGGGATGACATCTTGGACCTCTTTTATTCTAATTTTCTCTGTTATGCAGACATGAAAATTTTTCACACACTTTCTTCGTTAAACAACTGCGAGGATATTCAGCAGGACGTCAACCGCATTGAACAGTACTACAGCAAATTTAAATTATTTTTAAACATCACTTTTACCAAAAATATTAGTCCTCACAATGAGGAGATTGAGCGCATTTCTGAACTAAAAGATTTAGGTGTTATTTTCGACAGTACGTTGAGTTTTGGTTACCATATTGATTATGTTTATAGAAAGTGTTATGGACTGGTGGATTTTATATTTAGGACTTGCAGACTTCCAGCAGACTTAATTTTCCCTGTGTCATTTGGAATCGTAATTATAACATCACAAACACAAACAAATTAAGATTGGAGAAGGTTCAGAACAGATTTGTTAGTTATCTTAACCTTAGAGTCACTGGTACTTATAATGTTATCGCAAAATAACACTTTAATATCATCCCAAGGTAATTCACGCAGATTTTATGTTTCTATTAAGTTATCATATAGTCCCTACTTTAATGTTAAATTTTCATGTACCTTGTTGAAATACTAGAACGATTAATTTATTTAATATATCAACCTAACAAGACTATATCGGTTTAAATAATCCATTGTAAAGAATGAATCAATTATAATGGTTACATTACCGATTCAAATTATAATATTTTCAGTACGATTAGTCATTTAGTCATTTCAAAAGATTTTTTTAGAAATATCCAGTTCCCATAATTAATTTTTGATATCCATGTATATTTTGATATATCCATTATATTGTTAATTTCTCACGTTTATATTATGTGTATGCAGTTTTGGGCTGCTCGCCTGGGCTGCTAGTTTGCATTCCGAATGTGATAAATAAATAATAAATAGATTCGAGTCAATAATAACCAGCATTGTGTTGCCTACTGCAGCAGTAAAAATTGCTAATTGAGGAGTACATAACATATTTTTTAATGCGGTGAGATCAGCCATTTCCACTCTCTATATATGTTAACATAGCAATTCAATAGCATTTACCTCGTGTCATTTTTTAAAAGATTAATTCTTGTTCATTTGTTTCAAAAACGATATACAGGCTGTATCACAGAAGAGGGCCACGCCCATGTATCTCGCATAATATACGAGACACATCAAAAATCTTTAATTGTTTTTTGTTGCATTTTTGGAGGCCTTTATGCTCGTAAAAGCAAATTTGAGATCTATGGCCAACTTTATGAGTAATAACAAAAAAACCTGTTAAGTGCCCAAACTTTAAGGGTGTCTAACTTTTTTATTTTAAGAGATAGAGAAAACTTATTGGTTATAAATTTTTATTGCAAAATTGATACCTTCCACCTGATATAAACAGATTTTTGAAATATCGTATGTGGTTCGCTGCGCCCTCTAGGCGTATAAAAAAATTTTTTATTGAAGCAGGCTATGACCACAAAACATTGCCTGTTTTTTCGTCTTTCATGCAATATACTACATGTTGCCCTTATCTTTCATATTTATTACATTTTTTTCAATTTTAGTTAAAAAAAAGAATCTAAATATTTTCGTGTTGCTCAAGATAATGTAGAACCAGTTTTAAAGACGCCAATTGCAAAAAAAATAATAAACAGAATGTACTTTTTTATGCAAAATACAGATTTTCTTATAATATTACATTGTCTGTGTCAAAATAATTTTAAAGACCCAATTGCTTCTAATGTGAAAAGCAATAAAATAATATTATAAGAAAATCTGTATTTTGCATATAAAAGTACATTCTGTTTATTATTTTTTTGCAGTTGACGTCTTTAAAACAGGTTCTACATTATCTTGAGCAACAGGAAAATATTTATGTACATTTTTTTTAACTAAAATTGAAAAAAATGTAATAAATACAAAAGATAAGGGCAACATGTAGTATATTGCATGAAAGACGAAAAAACAGGCAATGTTTCGTGGCCATAGCCTGCTTCAATAAAAATAATTTTTATCCGCCTAGAGGGCGCAGCAAACCACATACGATATTTCAAAAATCTGTTTATATTAGGTGGAAGGTATCAATTTTGCATTAAAAATTTATTACCAATAAGTTTTCTCTATCTCTTAAAATAAAAAAGTTAGGCAGCCTTAAAGTTTGGGCACTTTATAGGTTTTTTTGTTATTACTCATAAAGTTGGCCATGGATCTCAAATTTATTTTTACGAACATAAAGGCCTCCAAAAATGCAACAAAAAACAATTAAAGATTTTTGACGTATCTCGCATATTAAGCGAGATACATGGGAGTGGCCCTCTTACGTGATACAGCCTGTATAAGCCAAAAAAAATGTCACTTGACTTTAACATCTAACACTAAGCCAATAACCAATCTGATCTCTTGAAAAACGTCAAAGATGTGACCAACAACAGTTAATGCTTTTTAACATGTCAGAGGCACGTGCAATGAAAAAAACATTAGAGTTTTAGTACCTACCTACTGTTTTGGTCGGATCTAGAACACGGTAAATTTTTATATGCTCACAGAGGATTACTGTGTATTTAAAATACTCCTAATATATGAGTTGTATAAAATTAACAAATTTTATTGTTACTGATATGAAATTGGGAAAATGTTAATAGTGTGTTTCTATTTTACACAATTATGAATTAAATACATACATAAACACAAAGCATTAAAACCTTTTGGGTTGAAATACCAATTTGCGTGCAGTTCATCTAGCTTTGATAACCAATACATATAGATAACGAAGTAATTAATAATTATGCTAGTAGATACTTATTAATCACATTTAAAATGAAACAAATATATACATATATACAGGGTTAACTATGACTACGTACAAATATTTTATGAGAGGATAGAAAAAAATAAGAATTAACAGAATTTCCTTTTAAAAAATTTCCAAACTTATTTATAAAGCAAAAAAAAAATGTTTTCGATATTATATTAAATACTTATTTAACGCCGCCAATGCGAGAATCAGAGTATGCAACCAGCAAGCAACCGTCATGCAACAGTCGGCCACAGTCGGCAGTCGGTCCAGTCGAGTCGGTTCACTGTCATGTTATAATTTAATTCCTGTGTTTACGTTGTAGTTTTGTGTTCTTCTTCAGTTGTTAGTGCCTTATTTTAACTTTAAAACGTTTTATAGTTAATAAATATAGGAATATATGTCGGGTACAGATATTTTCCCACAATATAGTTCGCCGATTTGTTTTTCTAGGTTATGGGACAAGAGTGCCGCGGGTGTTAAACGTTTTCTGTTATCTATTAGAACCTACCCTTTCTTCTATTTTGTTATAATACATAGGCATTGTATCTAAATAACTGTACTTACGGGATGTATGTTTATCGGTAGTGAGTGAAAATGTAGTTTTACCAGTTTGTAACCAAATAATGAAAAACGAATGCAAAATACTGGAGCTAACTGGATTAACTGTTATCTACCTATCAGGTATTATTACTAATAAGAATGTTATAATAATTTTTGTCGTTTCTGCATTTAGAAACACTGCAAACGACCGAATGGTAGTTGTTGACAGATGTAATGTCAACTATGGATCTAAGCCATAAGCCATCCCAGTCGATACTCATCATAGGCGCTGACTTTCCGTAGGAAAAAAGGATTTTGCCCCATTTTTTAAATATCGAACTAAAATTCTGGAATAACTTCTTTATTGTCTTTCCTGAGCACGTGGTTAAAATTTTTGTACTTAGTCATAGTTAACCCTGTATACGTATATTTCTCTAAGAACTCAATATCAACATGTCACGATTAAGTCTTAGATAAGATATAACTCTCAAATTGCAAGTTTTGATTCTATCGATGATTTTTAAACACTGAAAATTGATAAATTATTAAGAAAACCGCAAAACACTTATTTCAATTATTTATTCCAACTTGAACAAAATACTTGTCATTTTTAATAATTGTAATTTTAGTTCGTATAATAAATAGCTTAGCGATTTTCAATAACTGGAAAGCGGTTAAATATGAGAATATCATACTTTAAATTTTTGATATAAAAAAAAATAAAAAAATTCAACAATACAATACGTTCTATTCAAAATATATTATTGCCTCTTGTACTCCTCAACTTCCGCACGCCATTGCGCTTCATTAACTTAACGATAATAAAGGATGACTATGAATAACTCTGTACCTATTGCATAAATAATATATTATACTACAGTTGTCAGATATTAAAAAATACAACTGTTAAAATAAAATAGTTTTAGTGATTTTTCACATCATTATAGTAGAAAACTAGTTTTTGCCATAATTAAAGTTACATACAATAGAAGCGATCACCGTCAATCAGCAAATATTACTTGTCTGAAATATATTTGATGCTTTCTAAAATGCAAATGATATCTTTCTGAAAAGTATTTGCTCCGAAAATTTGCAAATTTGCTAGTACAATTTACGAATTCTAAAGTGACACAAAACTTATAGCTACTCATAGCTATAGTCGGTACACAATCTCAATCTTGAGAACGACTTAACCAACTTGTGCTTAAATCTCAAAGACAGCTGAAGTCTTATACCTGACACTTCGGCAATGCCCGGCGAACTTTGGCTGTTTCGGTCCCACTTTAGTAACTTCATTTTGATGTAGCAAGTTGGCCAATGATCTAAAAATGTTGGTATATTTGCCTTCAGTTGGAAATTCCATCCCTAATAAAGCAATTGCGATTATATTCGTAGGTATTATTCATAAAATAATTATGTCATAAATTTTAGCCATTTGTGCTAAATCCTGGTCAAAGTAAAACTATAAGAATAAAGAATAATCAGAAAAGTAAGAGACAGAGAGGTCCGATATGCAGGTAGATTTGCAGAGCAAGTGCTTTTGAATAAATTTGATTAACGTAAATATACACTACTCGCGTAAAACTACATTTGGCTTCACTAATTGATAAACATAATATGTAGTTGAAAATAAGAGAACTGATGCTGCTACAATTCAAAGAAAAATATAGCGAATTGGACAAGATAGTGGACGGATATAACTGTCAGTTACATATTATTACTATTAAGAAGAGGAATATGCAATTGAAAAAGTTATGGAATAATTTAAAATGGAGGTGTTACTAGCAGAAAAAACATAATTTGTCATATTTAAAGCCAGGTTAAAAATAAAATAATTATTTACGAGAGAAACAAATTATAATAAAATAAACTCCAAAAAATCTTGTCTTCACGATCCATAACTTACGCTTACACTTAACTGTGTTTGTAATTTTAAAGAATAATCTCACATTTCCAATGCCAAACCTAACCAGGCACGCCTCAAGGGGTAGCCTTTATCCGATTTGAGTATAAGGCATACCAAGATCGGATGGAGTCATGCTTCCCGACGAAATGCGGACTATAACATGCAACTCTATATTTAAATCGTGAAGTCTGAGTTCGGCGAAAGTATCGACTGTAATAAGTACGGGCACAAGGCCCCTTTATCCCATCGTAGATATTTAAATACAAATACTACGAGAATGCTTTGCGAGACTGTGACATTGAGTTTATATATTGCGCCCCTGTATATGAACTTTGCCTAGATCTTGACAGTAAAGATCTCATCAAAAGCGTTCAAGTTTTAAAATTAAACGATAAAGGTTTGTTAGATTGAATAGTTTGACGCTACTCTTTTGAAGGTCCTTATCAATGCTAACAGAAACGACTGCTCGAAGTAATATCAACTAGGTATACCTTTTTAGACAAAATATACCAAAGAACAAGAATTTTCAACTAAAAATTTAATATACAGAGGTATAAAAAGTGCTATTGGCGGTGCCCTCTACAACGCAAACTGAAACTGAGATCTCGATTTGTCATCCTAAAAAACCCCTAAGTACCTACCAAGTTTCATGGGAGTCATGCTATTATAAGATAAATACAAAAAAAAATACTTTCACAGCCTGTATTTTGAACTATCAACCTTGATCTCATTAACACTTGGTGTTCAGAATGGTTAATACCGCTTACCTACTCTTAATGTTGTGTAATGCACTTGTTTAAAAACAATCCAAAACTGAACTACACAATTGATGATCATAATCTAAATAATGTGTCCCAGTTTAATAACCTAGGTGTTACCATCACGGAGTCGTTGTCTGAGAGTGCTCAGGCATCAAAAATCGTGCGAAGGTGCAACCAATTAATTTATATGATTCATAAATCTTTCTAAGATCTGAACATAGGTACTTTTCTCAAGATTTACAATGCATATATTCGTCCACATATTGAGTTTGCTGTAACCATATGGTCTCCTATTTTAAAGCAAGATATTATGCAATTGAAAGGTGTCCAGAGACGTGCTACTAAACTTCCCGTTGGATTTAAACATCCGCCCTTATGCATCTAAATCTTGCAGTCGCTGGAGGACAGTAAGATGCGTGGCGGTCTTATAATTATCTGGACAAAATCCACTGTCCAGATGACATCTTCGTCCGTAACTGGGATGTGAGACTACGGGGTCATGATTTGAAGTTAAAGAAGCATTTTTACATCCGTACAAGACAGCATTTTTTATCGAATCATGTTTTTGACATGTGGAACTCATTACTAAATTATGTAGTTTCAGCACCGTCGATTAATTCATTCAAACATAGAGTTGATAATTATCTGCACTCGACCTATACATAGACTTATTTTTGTATGTTTTTTGTTGTTTATTTTTATTCTTGTTTTATTTGATTTATTATCTCTATTGTTACTTTTTGTAACAGAGTGAAGCTTCGGCTTCCACTCTAGTCACAAATATAATAATAATAATAACTTTTGGACTAAGGTAAATTGGACTAGATCCTCATATTTTAGCCTCGGAAATTTGAACTAATGTTTTGTACAAACCTTTTAAAGACACCTTGTATATTATAAAATTATTGATTAATTAAACAGCAGTATCAATTTATTAATGTTTATTTAAAAAATTGTACTTAAAACTGGTAAAAAAAAATTCGCAAATTAAAAAATATATATAAATGAAACTGCACAATTCTAAGAAAGAAAATTTAATGAAGGTAGCTTACAATCAGTCAGTCAGTCAGTATAATATATACAATAATTATATATTTAAAATGTACATAACATTTACAGTTGGCTTAGGATACAATTAAACTTGTATTAAATGCTTTCTATACAACTCTAATCCTTTTTGCAGTGGTAACATGAGCAAGTAACGGCAGATTTAAAGGTCAGAGTCCGAATTCCGTCCACGCATAAAACTTTGGCTTCGGCGGGTTCCGTCTCCATGATGTTGCAGCACTGGCCGATAGAAGTGACCGGCTGGCTGGGGGTCGTCTTCGGGCTCGAGGGTACGGCCCAACTTTCGCAAAAACCTCTGCATGCGTTCGTGGTCATGTAGAATTCCACGCAGTTGGGGATGCTGATCTTTCGCGTATGACCTGCAAGAGAAATATCAATCTAGTTCATCATAGAATCGAATTAAAGATTATAGTTTGTAAACTTTTTTTGTTAATAGAGAAGCAATTTTAGAATTGCACGAGATGCAAGATTCACCCAACTATAGATCAAAAGGGTGCATAATGTAAAAAAAATCTAAATGTACAGCGTGCCTCGTTTTTCGGGAAATGCGAAAAGGTTGTGGAATTTCATCAAGCCAATTTTTTTAGAAGTAGTACTTTGAAATGGATCGTTTTTCCAGAAAGTGGTATTAGAGATTTTTTTATTGAAAAGATAATATTATGAGGCTATTCAAAACCTATCAAAATACCCATACACCAAATTTGATTGACAAATGTCTATTGTAATTTTTTTATGGTGTGCCATAAAAAAACACTTAAAAAAGTCAGAACTAAAAATTATATTAACCAGGTCAAAGGTTGCTATGAAAGTGAAAACAAATATCAATCGGACAAAGAGCTAAGCCATTCCAAATTTAACACTTTTAATTGTGGCCACAGTAAAAATAGTTGAAACAAAAAATTACAAAACGGTAATCTAAATTAAATTTTAGTTTTCTCCACCAAACCTCCTTCTAGTGAAATACATTTTTACAATCGTTTTCTTAAATTTAAAAATCCTGTACATTGTTTGATAATTTAGTATTCATAATTCATTATATTATTTGTAGGTACGTTAATTAATTTTAATGTAACCGCAGTTAAAAGTGTTAAACTTATAGTGTCTGTGCTTTTTCTTTGTCTGATTGGCATTTGTTTTCACTTTTATGACAATCTTTGACCTGCTTATTATAATTTTTAGTAATGATTTTTTTAAATTTGGCACCCCATAAAAAACACTCATTAAATATTTGTCGATCAAATTTGGTATATAGATATTTTGACGGTTGCAATTTACTATATTTTCATAATGACTTTAATTTTATAAATAGCTACACTACTGAAATAATTGTAACATTTAATATAAAGCACTTCGCGCTTTGTTTACTATAATTGAATTATTTTATTAACAATTTAATTTCTAATTTAATCTTATTCCCAATTAATTAGTGGTA
Organism: Monochamus alternatus; assembly: GCA_037114965.1. NCBI lineage: Eukaryota > Metazoa > Arthropoda > Insecta > Coleoptera > Cerambycidae > Monochamus > Monochamus alternatus. Next base: position 22,292,125 of record CM073430.1, read on the forward strand.
ATTGATTGTCGGAATTTTCTATTGCTGTAATACAAACTCTTGATACTTTAAAATTATTTTCTACTTTTCAGTTCGATGTGCTATTAAAACGTGTTTTTTTAGTTTTTTTAACTATAATTTATTTATTAAAACTCTTCAGAGAAAGGATGTAACGTAAAAATTAAAGACTGTCGAACGCAACGCTATGGGTTAGGTAGTGAATAAAACAAATAAATAATGGATAGAGAACTTAATATGGTTTGAAGAAAAAAGAAAGCTAATCACTTTTAGAAACGTCAAAATGTTTAAAATAAAAATTAAAGTACAATTAAAGTGACATTTCCGAACTAGTTGCTTTTACCGGCGCATTCGCCAAATAATAGAATTTTCTTTTTTGTGAAACAATGACAAATTCAATTAAAATCAAAGGTTAAGTTTAAGTCAAAGTAAATATAATTACTTTTGTATTCAAAATAAAGTATACAGAGTGGCTCTTAACGCATAAACTGGTAATTATAGCTGAGGACAAATAATGAAAAGAAAAATGTAGTAAAATAAGTATGTTTCGAAAGTTCACAAAAATTTATCACCTTAAATTTTCTGTTTATAAAAACTAAGAAGTAAACAAGTCGAAACGATATGTTTGGTATTTATAGTAGTACTTTGTCATCAGTATGGCGCATAATTTCTCAAACGAAGAACTTATAAACATAATACTGGCATACGGGGAATCACATCAAAATTTGGTAGATGCAGCTCATCTTTATGCCCAACGGTTTCTCCAAAGCTGAGACGTGAAACCTTCTTACGTGTGGTTCAGCGGGGAAAAGCAGCTGGCAATTTGGGGCCGTGGCCTGGACAACGTGGGAGAGCCATGGGGAAAGAGATTTTAAATGTCGTCGAGGAGTAGCCTGGCATAAGCACTAGGACAATTGCAGCGCAATTTGGCATATTTTAATCCACAGGTTGCCAAAAGTTAAGACACGACTTTATCTGTTTCACGTGCAGCGGGTACAAACCCGCTCCGATCTTTTGCGAGTGGTTGTTATAACAGCATCACTTAAACCAAAGCTTTACCATTGCCATTTTAGTTACGGATAAGGTAATTTTCATAAACAATTTTCACAACACGCGTTATTGGGCATTGGAAAACTCGAATGTCACTCGGCAACGATTTTCAGTAAATGTGTGAGCTGGAATTGTGAATGGAGTACTTGGCCATTTAATTCTGGAAAATTGGTTAACTGGTGCTCTTTATTTACAACGCGTAATAATTTACTGGTATTCCTCGAAGAAGTTAATATGTTACGTTGTACAGCATATGTGGTTTCTTCACGATGGTGCTCCACTACATTTTGCGCGACTACTGCCGCAAAATTTGGATCATGTTTTTCCCGAACGACGGATAGGCCGAGGTGGTAGCCCCCACGATCGTCCGACCTAAATCAGATTGACTTTTATTTTTGGGGTATCACAATAATTATGGTGTAAGTTACCGAAGTTAGCATTGAACAAAAGTTTCGAGATCGCATACTTGCTTCTGCTGAGGCACGCATGGATTCGGTAAACTTTATATTGAACATCAGGAAATATCTTCTCACAGCTACTTTGATAAATTAAATGCATTTGAAATTTTATAAAATTCACGATCTTTTGCTTTTTACTATTCGTCATTATTTGTCCTACGGTATAATTTTCCAAATTTATGCAGATAGGTTATGAATCACGCTCTATATCTAGGTACTGTTAATATACGGGGCGTAAAACAAAAACCAGTCATCCCATGAATTCAACATTTCGGCGCTGAAATATGACCTTACTTACCAATATATAAAAATGTCTTTCTTAAAAAAATACAGGGTGTTAAAGTTAAACTTTTATTTTATTTTTATTTATTATTTTTTTTTTTTGTAAAACTTGCAGTTTGAATTTAAATGGTTCTTTAGTGGCTAATCAATTTTCAAGGGAATTATTATAAACGATGCAAACAAATGTAGATATTAGGAGAGAAAATATACTTTATCTCCCTATTTTTTTCTGAAATACGTCCATGGACAATTTCTTCCAATGCCGTAGCGTACAATTGTATTTAAAATATCTTATTACTCTTACATAATTTTACAAACAATTCTTCTTTCTTAAGATCAATTCGATTTTTGAAAGTCATATACTGCAGCAGAAAAATAGATTGCACATAATATTTAAAATTTCAAATTCCAAAAAAGTGCCCAAAGAATAATTTTTAGATATTTTCTGTGTTGTTCTTTGAACACATGGTTAGCTATATATACCATTTTTAAAAATATAAATGTATTTTAACTACGTCATTTTATTTACCAAGAAAAGTTAAAAGAATATTTAAAAAACAGATAAGCATGCTTTTACACTACAGCTTCATAACGTTTACTTTGTAATTTTAACATTTTAATTCACTAATTTTTGTTAAAGTTGGATATTTACTCATTAAATAGTATTATTTGGTTAATACTAAGAGGAATAATAATTCATAAACCGTATGATGCAAATCAGTATAAAAGAACCTTAAAAACAAACAACTGGTTTAAATACGTTTATTATTCATATCAAAATTTAATTTGAATATTTTTAATACGCAAATTCAAATGAAGCTAAGTTTAAATTTGTTTTACGTATTAGGTACACCAGAACAAATAAATTTGTTTAGTCACTCTAATATATGTTAGTAAAAGAAATGTTATAGGAAAGATAACTATTATTTTTTCATGTTCTTTTCTCAAAGTTAAGAATGAAAACCATCCCGTATATTTTATCTTTTGGTGTTTCAATTACTGTTTCCTTATAAGATAAAAATAATTATTTCGAAATCGTTATCAATACTTAGCAACGTATTTCGTACTTCCGACGGTAGATATGAATAGCATAAGGTAATAACTCAGAACAAATGCGCTTTCTTCCCCACGTTTAAAAATTTATGATTATTGCCGTGCTACCGTTCCAATAAAATGTTTCATTATTTTCAAAAACAAGAGCCCTTTAAACGAAATTTATGTCTATTACAACAGGGTTTTTGCTCCGCATAACCATGATTAAACAATAATTCATGATTTATAATGATACAACAACAACAACAACAATGAACAACGAAAAATGCATTTGTGTTTAAAATCCGATGTTTATGAGCAAGTATGACTATCACCTATTCGATGTCTTGGAACAATTTAAATAATCTTACTTTACAGATATCTTAAAAGCATAGTTTCTATTTTTTTTCAATTCCTTATGCAATATCTGATAAAGAAAGCGTTTTAAAGTTAAACTAACATATATAGTATTATTTAATATGTCTAATTAATTACAACCGGGTTAATGTTATAATTACCTAGATAATTAAAACTGTGAAGTATACGACAAAATTTAAAACTTACCTACTTTGTGGCACCCAGGAGCATACCACGCATCTTTGGCGTTTACCGACGTAACCAAAAAAGCATTAGAAAAGGAGACCACAATAACTAAAAACCAAAAAGCCAGCATTCTGCAAAAAAAGTATCTAATTAACGATTTTCACTATATGAAAATAATGCTAATTTTCCTTTTCTCTTTATAATCTCCTCCTTTCTAGATCTATCTTAATATCGCAAATACATATTTTTTTAAAATTTATATATCAAAATTAACTACAAGGTTTGTTGTTAGAAGGTTTAGATTGGCAGTTTTTTTTAAGAAAATGTAGAATATATTAGGTATATCTTAAAAAATATTCTCATGGTTTACCGTAAATGCGGCCTGCGTAATAATAATATGCCGCCCCCTCTGCCGCACAAATCTCTCGACGTCTGGGCGAATCCTCGTGATTAGAATGAGGGGTATTATTATTATATTATCTTCTAATTTGGTTTATAATTATTTGAAATGACTGAACATAAATAATAAGTAATTTTTTTGAATACATTCAATTGTAGCAAAAAAAAAACAGTTTCCAAATTGCGTATAAAATTTATATTTTAGTTAAACACTGTTGATATGCCAATTTCATGTTAATCATTGCCCTTATGCACCAAAACTTATTTTAATTAAATTATCAAATAATTAAAGTTTTTATGTACAACATTTGATGTGATATGGACAAAGATGTTATTTTATTAACATTTTGTAAAAATAGAATAATGACAGTTTTTCTGTTTACCCTTCAACTATTTAAGCACTTTATTAAAAAGTAATCCCAATTTATTGTAACATATTAAAACATAAATAAAAAATATATCATTTGGCTGCATTTTTTAACTAACATGAATATAAAAATGGTAACTGAAAATGTTATTATGGACAAAAAATTAATTTATGATTTTTTATAATAAAATCCAAAATGGTTAATTATAATTTCCTTAATGAAAATGATGCTTTTATGCGCACGGATGTGTGTAGGTACCTCTTTTATATCATACAAAGATTCCAAAATGGATTTCAGTTTGTGTTGAATTCGATCATAAAAACCAATATAGCAGTAATTATCACTAGGTAAATGCTTGAATGAAAATTAATCTTTTTAAAATATTAATAATATAATAAATAATTATACCTTCTAAAAGAGCATATACCTAATGACATTTGTTTTAACTTAATGCAGCAAGAATACATACTAAAAATATTTTGTTTTAGCTACAATTTAATTTTTTATTTTGCTAGCAATAATTAAGAAATATATATTTTTTAAAGGATCATGTCATTTGATAGACATATAAATAATATTGAATTACATCTAGACAACTTCAATAAATATTTACACTCTCAACTTTATAATAGTTATTATTTTCACTTTCTAAAAGAAGTTTTACTTCAGGAATTGCGACTTCCATCGCAGTCGGACAAACTATTCACAACTTTCGCTGCGTTTTACAGAACCGAAGTTCAATGTCAATTCAAGTCATAAAAAAACCATAATAAAACCTTCTATCCCCAAACTTTGCCAAACAATCTTTAATCAAAATTTCCGAATTCAAATAATTAAACTTTCTACTCACCTGGCTGTCGAATCGCCTATGTTGATGCTGTAACTGGCACAGCGCAACTTCAAATGAGGGGTTGGAAACAACGTTATAATGCTTTCTATCTTTTTCTCTAACATTTTACCCCCACTTTTAACTCTTTATACACCCCCGTAATAATGTTGTATCCCGCACTCGTTCTATTCCTAGAAACATTGCAGGCGTTTAATTTTTTCTTTATGGTAATCGTCTCCTGCAATTATCGGATGATCCTGCTGCCGTTTTACATGTTTTGAGGAAAATGAGGTGTGGAGCAGTCAGAAATCCTGGACAGGGACAGTTTGAATACATTATGCCGTCAGGTACACGGTAGAATATTCATGGAAATTTTTAATATGCACTATAAATAGGAACGGGCTAAACATGATGAAGATTTAAAATCCCATTTATATGCAGAATGGTGCATTATATTTGCTTTTTATTTTCTTTTTACATCTTCTTTAGTTTGGTACATAATTTTCATATATTTTGGATTACCGTGAAATACAGAGTATTAATAACAACATTTATTTACATAGTACTATTTAGTACTATAGGGTAGTTACTTTTACGATATCCCGTACAGGGGATCTCAGAAACGGTAATATATACAAGGTGTCTTAAACTAGGAAAAGTTGCACATTGTTATGCAACAGTATAGGGAGACCAGTAGAAACACTCGAGCCGAAATAATAAGTCGCGCATAGCAGTTCGCGCATCCATTTCAAGCTGCAGAGACTTCAGTTTACATCCAACTATGGGAGTGCGAACATCGGTTATACAGAGCCGTATTAAAGCAATATTTTGAGTCTGATCGAGGAACGAGTCGCTGCGCAGCAGTTAGATGTTTAAATATATCATCTATAAATAGTAATTTAAGTTTCTTTAAATTTCCTAAAGACATAAATAAGTAATAAGTAATCTATAATATACTGTACAAACCATAAATGATATTTTACTGCTATTGCCTTACCTATTAACTTATTTCTTAAGTATAACATTATTGGAATATAAATACTTCTCATGAAAATGAAGTTTAAAATATATATATTTATATTTTTCACAAATACAAATTTTTATTTTAGAGCATAGGTCTGTGCAGAGGCTTCTAATAGAGAAGATTTATTAGAAAAGCTGCTCAGGATTAGTAATAGTTCATATATTTTGGATTACCGAGAAATACAGAGTATTAATAACAGCATTTATTTACATAGTACTATTTAGTACTATAGGGTGGTTACTTTTACAATATCCAGTACAGGGGATCTCAGAAACGGTAATATATACAAGGTGTCTTAAACTAGGAAACGTTGCACATTGTTATGCAACAGTATGTGCATCCATTTCAAGCTGCAGAAACTTCAGTTTACATCCAACTATGGGAGTGCGAACATCGGTTATACAGAGCCGTATTAAAGCAATATTTTGAGTCTGATCGAGGAACGAGTCGCTGCGCAGCAGTTAGATGTTTAAATATATCATCTATAAATAGTAATTTAAGTTTCTTTAAATTTCCTAAAGACATAAATAACATTGGAATATAAAAACTTAATAAGTGAAGTTTAAAATATATATATTTATATTTTTCACAAATACAAATTTTTATTTTAGAGCAAAGTTCTGTGCAGAGGCTTCTAATAGAGAAGATTTATTAGAAAAGCTGCTCAGGATTAGTAATAGTTTATATAAACTATGTCAAATACATTTTTAAAATAATATGTTTTCTAACGATTCGCGCAATAAATTACGCAAAGAGGCCGTTCCAACGTTTCCTGCACAAGATGACTCATCTTCAAATTATGTAGATGATCATATTTCTATCACTATAATGAGAGTAAGTCTCAAAATATAATAATAAAAAATAATTTTTTTCCAAATTTACATTTTTCTGCACTTTTATCTCCAAAATAACAAATTTCAATGTTAAGTAAATATAATTTTTCTCTTTTGAAAAATACTTGTCTTCTGGTTTACGTAGATCATTTAAGGCAAAAAAAAATCATAATAAATTATTTGTCCACTAAACTTCAAACGTCAAATTTTAAATTTAAAAAAATCCCAAAAAAATGTAATTATCACTAATAACAAAAAAAGTAAGTAAATAAATAAAAATGTTATGTAGTGCAATAATATATATTTTAAACTCTTTTTTTTCCAAATAAGTAAATCGAATTTTCACACTGTATGTTAGTAGAAGTAAATGATAGTATATAATACATGTTGAATTACCCATTTATAACTGTATAATGAATTATTACATATTGTGGATAGATATAACGTAAATTTTCATGTGGAATAACTACGCTTTCACGCGCAAATTAAAAATTCTTATTCCGGTCCTGATCACCGATTCTGTAAATTCCATGGGATGCGCTATCGCACTCACATTTCGAGGTCACTGCAGAAAACTGAAAGCAGTTCAAAATACCGACAACGGAGTGAAACTGCTGGTGTACCTATGCTGTGGTTATGCCATTCAGTTTTCTGAAAAGAAATATGAGATATTTTGTGTAGTTCCTGAAATAAAGGTTGAAAACTTAAATAGTGCGTTTAATGATTATAAGATCAGCACCTTTATTGGCCAATAAAGTTGTATTTTCAATTGATGTATCTTAAAAGGAATCTGTCTTATGTTAAGCGAATTGGGCGCAGAGAAATATCTTTTCTGTATATTTCAACAACTTCACGCAAAATCCTTCCTCTATAATTGTCAATTTTCATGAAATACCCGTCTTGGCGTTAGGTATTGAAACAACTAGGTAACTGCCAAGGTCCTGTACGACAATAACTTTCAAATTTGTCAAATCGCAGCATCGACAAGCACCTAAACCCCTATTATTAGTACAACCTAAAATAATTCAAAGTTCACTATTTACTTAACAACATGTAAAAGATAAAGGGATTTTAAATCCTTAATCATTAAATATTCTTTACCGGAACTCCCAGTAAAAAAATTCGTCATATGTTCTTTCCAATACTACAGCTTTGTTTACTTTGTATCCTCTCGATTCGCTCTTCAAATAAGCAGTAAGTTTGTTACATTTTACAATATCTATATTTTTGTAGACATTTATATAGTAGCCTTCAACACCGAATACTTCGATCACATAGATGAAATTGCATATTGTTCCTTCAAATTTAAAATATACATGACTTCTTCATTTTTGTCATTACTCTCCGTGTTTTCCTCCATTCGTTAAATTCGGCAATTCGTGCTAATATTTTTTTATTAAATTCCAATAATTCCACAAATACCTATGATTGTGATGTGATTATGGATAAAATGTGGTATTGCATTCGTGCTTTAATTGCCCTTTATCTACTTAAGAATATTAAACATTCTTGCGTGGATAAATTACAACACTTATACAAGAAATAACTACTTCAATTTTCAGTATTTATTACACCTTCTGAATACGTGGTTAAAATTAATGCCACCACCAAAACGAGAGAAAAAAAGCGAATTATTAGATATAGGCAACACATGTGTACTTGGATATTCTTTTCTAGTTGAAGTGATACAAAATCTTTATTATACTTCTAAAGAATCCAACTTCTCACAACAGTCACGTAATAAAGGTAAACTGCAAAATGTTAATATTTTCTTAAAATGTTAAGAGGTTTTTTTAACATAACAAATTGATATGAAGAAACTTTATTTAAGAAATGAATTAGGTTTAAGAATTATGTTTCATTTTGATATTGATATTTGTTGTCCCATGCCAACTTGAATTTTAGAGCAATCCTATATCAACTTATTGTTACGGCTATTAAAAAAGTTTTAAGTCTATTCGATAATATGTAAATTAGAAAGTGAAAACTGAGTTTAAAAATTTGAATTAATTTATAATAATTGTTAAAAACGTTATGTACTATTCAAATAATAGACAAACTGTTTTTATTGCAAACTACATATAATATTTAGAACCTAATAAAATGACTATCAGCATACTCTTACTTTGTTATTCGAATTTTTATTTTATATTACCCTTGTTCTCGCTTTTCGTAGAGTCATAGCCAATTTAGGTAAGTAAATACGACTGGTACGGTCGAAAGGATTGTAATTGTACTGCTGGTTGCATGTTTACACTTCCCTCAACTTCATCAAGTACCTATACGTACAAGTTAGTGCTATAATAATGACACTCCCTCAAATTAATTTTTGATGAATTTTTCGCGAGTGATGAGTTCTCTGTTGGTGAGTGGAATAATTAAGAACTTATGACAAAAGTTGAAAGTAGTCGTTACAAATACATCAGCAGTTTAAAACAAGTCACCAAATTCGTTATAAAGGATTTCATTATTATGCAATAAATAGCACGTAGTCAAATTTATTTTCGATTAAATTTGACAACGTTGCACCGAGGTCGTCAGTTGGTTTCGGAGCTGTATGAATCAGTCAATGACAGCCTCAGAGGTTTTAAATAATGATTTGAAAATATTTACGTTGGTGTAAATATGAATTTTTTTAATTGCGTAGACATTATGCGATCAATATTTACAGATGTAACAATTCCTGGATTGTCGTAAAAATTTGAATTAAAAGTGTTTCATTGTTCAAGCATCGTACGCTAAATCGCAACAGCCGAGCTTTTTCTAGTCTATTCCTATGCCCGATTGCAGTCACTCACCGTGCGTAGCAGCACACTACAACACAAATGACGTATTCAGACCATATTCGGACATAGTCGTCAATTGTTTTATAGAAATTATGACAAATGTCAAATATCTGTTAAGGTGTACGTTTCTGTTTACGTGCCATTTTTAAATTTATAAATTGATACAACCTAAAATAAGAAGTATTGTGTTTTTATTGTGAAAATGCAGGAGTAGCAGTTCATTGTAAATTTGTATGTACACAGTTTTATGAAAAATGTAAAATATTTAGACACAAAAGTTTAATAAGTTGGTTCTATTAAAAGATATTATTGTCAATATTAAATGTCAAATTCTGACATTTATATAATGATAGGTATGTTGCCAAATACTAATTAATGCTGATGTCGCACATTACAGAATTCTAGTTTAAATTCAGCTGATTTGACATACAAGTATTACACAGGCGACGCGATTGAGCAGACGATGGTTCAAGATACAACATTTTTAATATGACGATGCAATCGTCACTTTTTTTAAACTAACAAAACCTGAATTAGGTTAAGTATAGAGGATTGATACAAAAATGATTTAAAATTTAAAGTAGAATCCAAAAAATGCAATAATATATATGGTGTTCCATTTAAAATAAGCAAATTGGCATCGAGTTCCGATATAACCTGAAGTGACAGAAATATTTTTTAATAGTAGGTCCTAGTAACGTTAATAAGTAACCAAACTTGCAGAATTACCCTGTATATACATTTCTATATATCGATCGAGGCTGTTTGTGGTGGGACACACAAAATATTTCCAATAAAAAACGAGGGAAAGCTAGAAATCTGTTAACTAGTTAACATATTAAATATGCAAGCAGTAGATGGCGCGGACTGAAACTAGATGCAAATTTGGTTGCCTACGTTAACGCCTTTCTGTAAATAGAGTAAATCAAGAATCTGTTAAAAAATATTCATTCAAGGTTTATTCTATGGAGTTGACGACACAACCGTAAACAGTTTGTTCACGTTTGTTGCAATTTGTGTTTGTGTATAAAAATTTCCGCGAATTGAGGACAACGGCTGTCCAGAAAAAATGGCTGAAATATCTAACCTACCAGTGTCAGAAAATTTAAATACGAAAAATGGAAATTTTATCTGTGGCGTTGTAGAAGGTCTGTAATATAATAATACCATAAATATTTACTTATTTCTTCTTTGACAACCGTTATTGATTATTTAAAAGTGCCAGTGGAAAAATCTTAACATAAACAAATAGTCCTTTAACTGGCTCTTTAATTTCATACCTTTTCATTAATTTTAGGTTTTTATGGAAGACCATGGACAACAGAACAGAGAAAAGATTTATTTCAAAAGTAAGTAGCACATAATTTTTTATTAAACATACCGATAATAATTTATTTGAATAAGGATGAAGAAATGGGGGATGGATTCGTATGTTTATGCACCGAAAGATGACTACAAACATAGGGCCTACTGGAGAGAACTTTATACGGTCGAGGAAGCGGAGCATCTAACTGGTTTAATTCAGGCAGCTAAAGATCAAAATATTACATTTTATTATGCTTTGTCTCCCGGTTTAGATATAACATACAGTAGTTCAAAAGAAGTAACAGCCCTGAAACGCAAGCTCGAACAAGTGGCCCAGTTTGGCTGTAATGCTTTTGCTTTGTTGTTTGACGACATAGAACCTGAAATGTCTGAAGCAGATAAAGAGATTTTTCAGTCATTCGCACAAGCCCAGGTCTCCGTTACAAATGAGTGTTATCAACATTTAGGCCAACCAAGGTTCTTATTGTGTCCAACGCAATATTGTTCAACTAGGGCTATCCCTAATGTAACTAATTCCGAGTATTTGAACACCTTAGGATCAAAATTAGCTCAAGAGATTGATATAATGTGGACTGGTAAGTAAATTTACTTTTTTAATTAAACAATCACTAACTTTATTACATTAAATATATTTAATTTAAAAAGAAACCTAACGTCTGTGTGCAGAAAAAAATGAAGAGGAAAGTAAAATATAATGGGAATAAAACAACTGATTATCGGTAATAAACATGTAACCATTTCATAAATATTGCACGTACAAACTTTGTATAATAACAGGAAAATTTAAATATATACACCGACCTTATTCAACATCCACAACAGTTGAGTAAATATAATAATCTAAAAATGATTGAGACTTGACCAGAGTTGTTCAGTTTCAAAATTTCCTATCAGTTAGGAAATGTGTTACAATTTTAACGTTTACATCATGTTTACCTGAGTAGTATATAATAAAAGTTTCATTTTTCGTTTGTTTCTTTTTTATTTTGCGTTTTATTGAAAAAATTAAAATATTTTTACTATTGTAAAAAAATTACAGTATATTGTAATAAAAAAATTCAAAGTTGAATTGTGTATCCTTATTTTACAAATACACATGTATAAATTTATCTTTTTCACAAGTTCCTCACATCAGCATGGGTTATCCACGGGGGCGTTTTGGACAGAGGTTTGGTACCCCTAATTGATTAACTTATATAAAACAGGTATTTCTATAATTGTTAAATATGAATTAATGTTATCGAAACTTTTTTTATATCAAAAAGCTTCGATTCATGTGCCGATTATATGTAACCTGTTAAAAACAGTAACACATGTTTTCTACCCAAGGATAAATATGTGACCCTAAGAAGTCATTCAACTTTCAATCATTTTTAAATGAAATATATTAATTATTGTAAGAAATATAAATTGAATATAAACAATAAATGGGAAGCCGTATTTTAAGATTTAAGTAACTTATTAAAAATCAATATTGTGTTATCTATTATACTAAAATTATAAAACAAAGGTTGACTTTTGAGGAAAAGTAATTCAAGGTTGTCATAGTTGCCTTAATTGAATTTCAATCTCCTACCCATTAATTGATTTATGTAAAATGGTATTATTAAAAAATTATTTTAGTTCAGAGGTACCTTGTCCTTATGGAAGTTATTTCACATTTTTTACAATTATTATAATAAGAAATAGATATCAGTTTACTAAGATAATATGAATTTTTGACATATTTACTAAATTATTTAAAAAATAATTTTCTTCTAATACCATTTAAAAGTGTTCAGCCCTCATTAAATTTATAAACTACTACTTCCACTTAATAAAAAAAAATTGAATATTTTTCATGAACAAAGAGTTGAAATTTATTTTCTTAAATTTTCTTTTTTTTAATATGAATGTGGAATTAATGACAGAAGGAATATTAATATTTATAAAAAAGAGTCATGGAAAAATATATAAATAGGAAACATCAATTAAAAAAATATCAGTGTGCCATTTTTCGGGTGCTAAAGGTTCACATGAAACAGTTCTTTTATGTTTTAGAATATATTTCATCAATTTTAAATATTTTTTATTACAGCTGCTAATAACAAATTTCATTTTGCCTAAAACAAATAAGTAAATGTAGAAACTGATATTTTGATGTGAATTTTACCAAATTTCGTAGAATTTATATGAAATTTTTGGTTTGAAATTAAAATATCCGGTTTGGGATATAAAATGTTAAGTTTAAAGTTGAAATTCAAAATTTCATGTCAAAATAAACTAGAAAGGGGTTCAAACTCCATACTCAAAATTTGTTAAATAAAAAATATATCTTTTGCGTGCAATTGTTCACATGAAAATATGTTATATAAAATTAAACTTTTAAATGTGAATTCAAATTTTTTCCAAATTTTTCCAAATTGATTTAAAAAGAACTAATTGTTTACAAACAACAAATGGTGAGGTGTAAATTAATTTAGTATGCAATTATTTTGTACTGATTTTTTCAATTATATGGTATTATAGTAAATAAATATTAGGAATTTTTTTTATAGGAAATGAATGAATATAAATTTTTCCATTATTTACAAATATTTTTTAGTAGTATTCAGTTCTTTGGAAAAGTAACGAATAAATTTATTATTTTTGAAATTGAGAAGTTTAAAAAAAAAATCTCCTGGCATGTTGATTTTGTTTTTAAAAAAGGCACTTTTTGACATACGACCCATATTTGTGACGTCATTGTTGTTCGAGAAATGACGTCATCGACAATTTTTTTAAATAGCAACCCCCAATTTTGCCCATGCCATTTGAAATAGCGTGTCATTCTACATACATACATAATGAAAAATTATGGTGTTACATTACAAAAATTTCAAGAAAATAATGGTTGAAGATTTTAAAATTTAATTTTAACAATACTGTACACCTCCCCATTATGCAACACCTGTCCGTGCTTATTTAGATGAGCTGTTCCTGAATCGTTGGATAGGGAGAAAGGGGCCGATTGAGTGGCCAGCCAGATCTCCTGATTTGACACCCTAGATTATTTCTTGTGGGGATACTTAAAAAGCAAAGTATATGTTACTAGACCGGTTAATTAAGAAGATTTAAAAGCAAGAATTCGTCATGAGATACATCGTATACCTCCTGAAGTTATTGATAATGTCCAAAAAGAATTTATTAATCGTCTTGACTACTGTCAGGCAGCCAACGGTGCACAATTTGAACATTTAATTTAGTCGATTTTTTAGATAATCATTATCATTTTTAGTATTGTGAAAATTAAATTTTAAAATCTTCAAACATTATTTTCTTGAAATTTTTGTTATGTAATACCATAATTTTTCATGATGTATGTATGTAGAATGACACGCTCTTTCAAATGGCATAGTCAAAATTGGGGGTTGCTATTTAAAAAAAAATGTCGACGACGTCATATCTCGAACGATAACGTCATAAATGTGGGTCATATGTCAAAAAGTGCCTTTTTTAAAAACAAAATCGATGTGCCAGGAGATTTTTTCAAAAACCTCTCAATTTAAAAAATAATGAATTTATTTGTTACGTTTCGAAAGCACTGTTTACTAAACTAAAAATGTGCTAATTATTTCATCGATCTAACAGTTCTGTGATAAGGTGTTGGAAGAAGTACTTTACATACAGAATAAAAATATAGTGAGCGAACTATAAGAAAGATTTCTTTTTTTAGGTCAAAAAGTAATTTCTAGGTCACTTTCTAAAGAAAACATCCAAGAAATCACAGAGGTTTTACGTAGGCCTCCAGTTATATGGGACAATCTGCATGCCAACGACTATGACCAGAAAAGAGTTTTTCTAGGACCTTATTCAGGAAGGTCTCCTGATCTAATCCCGAAATTAAGGGGCGTTTTGACAAACCCTAATTGTGAATATGGGGCCAATTTCGTAGCAATACATACTTTAGCTCAGTGGTCAAGGTGTAATGTTGATGCCCAGAGGGATCCTTCAATAAGTAAGTTAATTTTTAAAATAAGTGCAGTTCGTAATTTGTTGAATATTTTTTAGATGACACCGTGTCTGCAGATATAAAATTAGAGACTGAGACTGAAGACGGTATGTCAGGAGAAGATGTACCTGCTACTTTGTCACCAAATATGTACCATCCACGTCAAGCTTTAAGGAACGCTATTAATGAATGGCTTCCAGAATTTGAGAAACGCAAGTCGGCCTGGGGGCCAATTGCTAAACCTCAACCGGCAGTTGCTGGTAAGTAGACCTAATTATACTTACATAGAGTGTTATAAAAAAATTTATTGAAGGTGTCTCATTTTCAATATACAGGGTGTCAAAATTACAATAAGAAAAAGAGTTTTATTAATAGCACTTGTCATTTGAGACACTGAAAATGTTACATTGACATTTTTTGTGTAAGGAGGTTGAATTTTAGCTTTCATTGTTCACAAGTGTATGTGGAACCACATATTTTTTTCATATATTGGCATTATTCCAGAAGTGAGCTTATGATTGTTTACCTTTTTCTTGCTAGTTAGTTCAAATTTTAAAAGCTTTTACAGGAACATGTTGTTATTTGCTACCTATTTGCAATACACTAGAACATATTTTCTATGACTAGAACATTTTATCAATTTTGAAAATCATGTATTTCAAAAGAGTTGTTTCTCTTTTTTCTGTGAAAGTTATTCTTTTAAATTAATGAAATACTACTTGACTGAAATTAAAGAAGAAAATTAGTAAAAATAGAAAAATATTGCAAATTCATAGTTATAGTTGTCCTTTCCTTCATTGATGCTTTGATTTTTTTTAAGTAGGATTATGCAAATAGTATACTGGATTAGCATGAGGTAAAATCTGTGCAAAATTATAAAAAAAGTTATGTATTAACATTTTTTTTTATTGACTGTATATTGAAAAATGATATACAGCGTGTCACATTTATAAACATCACATTATTCAAAAATCTGTAGTTGACTGGACTAACTTATTTGTATTGCTTTGTATATTTGTGTAATGCTTTCAAAACATTAAATTAGACAAAAATATTCAATTTTATACAGAGTGTTTGTGAATAAAACTAAATACATAGGTTCAAACGGGTTCATATGGGACATAAAAAATGGTGAAGGTGTCACATTTTTAGAGCACACAAACAGAAAGAAAAAAAGTTAACAATGTTAAACATATTGCATCATAAAGTTTTTTTACTAGCATACCACATTGGCATTGGGCATTCAGTACACACATACACACGTATGTGTTAATTCTTGATTTGAATAAGCCATTTTTATATAAAACAACTTAAGTCAATCTAAGTTTCCAAAATAGTAGAGAGTGATTCATTTACAGCACTTAGGTGAGTACAGGAGGTGAGGGTTGCAGGGAACAAGATTTTATAGGCGTGCCACTTGAAAATGGTATACTCACCCGTAGAATACCGTTTTTTTAGATGGTGATAGTCTACTACCACCCACTTACACCTCCCCCTGATACACACTCTGCGGATACCACACTTTCACACATAATACACGGCACTATTTACATACACTCTATATAATACTGGTCACTAGCACTGGCATTATAATGCCACTTATTGTTGACCACAGCACCAGGTTTCATATGTGGTAAAACGGTGCCACACTTTTGTTATCGTTCAATTATACATGTTCTGTCAGTGTAATATATTCTTCAATTCAGATTTCGACCTTCTAATAGTTTCTTCGTCATATTACTATGTTTTCTTTTTCTCTCAGCATACTCTTTCAATTTTGTTTTCTAGATCTAAGGCAGAGTTTCATCTTTTTATTGTTCTACAAATCACGTATTTTCTATCACCAACCGCTATCTGTTTCCTTCCGTGAGTTTTCACCATTTTCCGTTTCACAGTTATATAGTCTTCTTTACCATTCTTTATTGCACGCATCACTTACAGTTGTATTTTGGTGTCGACCTCTAATTCCAAGTTTTTTATCATCCAGTATTCCTCACTTGTTAGATTAGGGCATTTACGATTTTGAAAACACGCTGTAGAGCTTCAATTATTTTCCATCCTCAAGAATACACAAATCACTAATAAATTAATTATAATCACAATCAAATTAGCGAAAGTATATACCTGAAATTTTCCCATGCGTACACCCATGATAGGTGGATCCGTCAGTTCACCATAACCAACAGAAATCAAGCATTCTGATGTGAGTGTGCGTATTTGCTATAGCAGAAACTGTGAATTTTATATGAAATATATATTGGCTGCATGTTTTTCTCTTTATGTTGACTGTTATAGATTGTGAAGGCGTTTATAACATGAATCATTCTTTATTATTTTGAAACCCAACTATAGTTAACGTATTGTCCATTGTTGAACGGCGAGTTTCTCTTTCGTATCTTCTATAACCTCTTTGAAAAAAATTGCATTTTATTTCAGAATCAACCTGTATATCTTAACTGAAAAAAGACAAAAATTCATTTATCGCATTCCTTTGGTCAGTAAACTACAGTAGTTAAATGAGCAAAATGTCCGAATTATACCAAATTTAATTTAACATCCAAAATTTATTGTAGTTGTGCCAGTGCCAATAATACCATCGATTAACACGTGTATGAGTATTACTTCCACGACGAGCACACCATCTACAGGAAACACTTCCACTGTAGTTAGCTCTAATCAGCTACATGCATTGGCTGAAGTGTGTAGCACAGTAAGTACTTTATTTTATTGCCAGTAATGATGTGTGTAAATGCCTTAAACGTAAATAAACCATTTTAATAACTAATTATTCATGTCCGTATTAATCACTAATTTTCTGAATTTTGAAGGTTACCTGTACAGACAGTTTAATCAACCCACTACCAGGGCCTGTGATGAACTCCCTAGTTTCAGACACGAAGGTAATATGTAATGATTCTATCCCGAATCCCATCGCACCAGTTCCCATCCCCGTTGCGATCGACAGCGCAGATAATAAGACTGTTACCCTTCTAAATGGAGCCCATATCAGAACGGAAAAGGCAAAGCCAGAGGATGTGGCTTTGAATGGCGATCAACTTCACGATAGTACAAATACGAATCACACAAAGGAGAGTAAAGATGAAACCAGCATGAACACTGACAATAGTTTAAGTAACGAATCTAGTTTAAGTCCATCCGAACCGATGGATTGTAATAGTACCCCCAATATATCACCAGCGCACGGAGCGAAGTGTTCGAATGGATCGAACGAGGATGTGGCCATGAGTGAGAATTCGGTAAGTTTATAATTAATCAATATATTTATTTAAACTTTTTTATTTTAAGATTTAGTTTAAATGTTCATAGTGATATAAGAAAAATTATTAATTTGTTGATGGACTATAAAGTTTACAAAATATGCAAACCTTTTTTAATGAATCTATAAGGTGTTACGAATTGTGCAGGCTAAACTTTACTTAGAGTTGGATTGTCGAATGTTACATTTTATATTCTGCAAATGTCACACCATAGGAGATTATACTTTCAAAAATAAAAGATGAAATAGATGCTTTCTGTGAAACTTTCTACAATAGCTTAGGTTGTATATGATGGAGATATTGTTATGTGATAATAGGTGTGTTCCTTCCACATCTAATGTTTACACTTAATTACACAAAATACTTAATGACAATTGGAAGGTGGAAGGCATATTTTTTTGCAATGTTTGTACTTTGTTTATAATTATCAACATCCTAAATCCTTCCTGCAACTTCACAAGACTTCCACCCACCATGGAAATTGGTGCATCTGCTTTTGCATCCACTAACATAGTAACGGAATGAAAACAATGACCCATATGTTGTTGAGGGTGCTCGAGACTCGAAAACTGATAATTTATCTGGTGTAACTAAAAAAATAAATAAATAAAACAAAATAGATGGACCATCGAAAACAAAATATTTCTTCATAATATTGTAAAACTTCCGATATTATGAATTTTCTTGGATTTTGGTCTTTTTTCATGATCACTGAAAATATTAAGGTTCCGAGATACGGGGCGTTTCAGTTCAAATTCCTGAAACGATTAATATATTCAAAAGCCTAACAAGAAACAAATGTTAATACTGTTATTTAATTGTGGTATCTAAATG
The DNA here is from genome assembly GCA_037114965.1 of Monochamus alternatus. Taxonomy (NCBI): domain Eukaryota; kingdom Metazoa; phylum Arthropoda; class Insecta; order Coleoptera; family Cerambycidae; genus Monochamus; species Monochamus alternatus. Next base: position 22,311,134 of record CM073430.1, read on the forward strand.
ACAACTTTTAATCAGAATCATTCAGTCATTTAGACATCTGTCATTTATTTTAGGATAAATATGTACGCATTCATCACACAATAGTAATAACTGAGCGATCATTTATGATTGAACGCTATTTTTTTCATAAAATTGTGACACAGGTAACTGTCACTAACCTCAACCAAAGACTTCCTGTTAATATACTTTATGTTTGTTAAATGGAAGATTAAAGAATTTGTTCTGCTTGTGCAGAGTATATAGTTAATAGTATGGAATAGAGACTTATAGTCAAATGTTTATTTGTTTTAATTTAAAAACTAAAACAACTAACACATTTTTTCATAAAATCGTCTGACACTGATAACAAATGTAGTATCACTCAAAATTGTCAAAGCCAAAAAATCTTTTAGTGATGGAGTGCTTATTGAGAATTATGCAATCAAAATGGCAATTTCGAAATAGTCTTAGTGTCGCCATGTAAACCACATTAATCAATATGTATCCAAAAAATTGCACGACACAAATGAAAAATGTAAAGGTACGGATATTTTTGAAGCTATAAATAAGGTGGTATCAGACTATGGGGAATCGATAAATGTTCCTGTATTGTCACTGATGGAGCCGGAGCCATGATAGGAACTGACATTGGATTTGCAAGACTTTTAAAATAAAACAATATCAACTGTCTTGTAATATACTGCATTGTTCACCAAGAGGCCTTATGTGGAAAGTTCTTACGTTGAATGTCATGAACGTGGTTGTTAAAACAACTAATGTAAAAGACAATCGCGGTTTGACTCACAGAAAGTTTTGTCATGATGTGTGATTTTTTGGTGTAGATACTAAGTACATGGGAACTTGTTACGTGGTTAAGAAACTGGAAAATCCAATTATAGCTGCAAAATTTATGCCAGATCTTGCAATTTTGAAATACCTGACATCTCACCTTAACAAATTCAATTTAGAGCTACAAGGCAAACAGCAGAATATTGCCAATTGGTCACATAAGATTATTTAAATATATAATTAAGCTTTTCAAGGCTTCACTGAAAACACACAATTTTTCATTTTTTCCTAGTTATAAAGAAGAATTGAAGGATAAAATACATTGTTGATACAATTGCAGAAGAATTTGAAAACCAATTTAGCGACTATAAAATGGAAGAAGTTTTTACTCAGCCATCTGGAATCCTCTGATTTGCAGTCAGATCCTTTTTACCAGAGAAGAACCGAAATAGAATTGGAGAAATTGGTTTTATGTTACTCTTAGGAGAACTTTACTGTAACGGGTTTAAGATGGGCTCAATGGTGGGAAGCACGTCTCTTTGCGAAAGCTTTTCCAATATGAAATTTATAAAGCCAAGTATTATAGGTGATCCGTATTTAATAAATCACTTAGTTGTTTCGTTTGTCAACAACAAATATTTATGTAAATATTGACCAATGGTTAGTGAAAACCAACATCTCCAACCTTCCCACTAATTTTTATACATTTGTTTTTTTTTAATACCCAAAATTAATAACAAAAAGTAATAGATATAAGAATATCAAAGTTAAAAAACTGAATATATATTTATATATTTATTTTTTATTTGCAGACTTCAAGTGGTAGTATGCAAGTAGATGCTAATCAAATGGTGACTGAAAATAGTGTCGATGGTGATAGTGATAGGTAAAATAAAGTTTACATTATTATATAAATACTGTATCTCTAAAATTAAGTTTTTTTTTCTTTTTATAATTTTTTTATTATTTTTTTAATACTCAAAAACTACTACTACATTTTCAAATTTTTCTTATAGAAAATCAACAGATCTGACATATGAAGATCTAGCCTTACTATGTGATTTATTTTACCTGCCTTTTGAACACGGTGGTCAAGGACTCCAGTTGTTACAAGAGTTTAACTGGTTAAAATCAAACGCTCATCTAGTTATAGCAGCTAATCAAAAGAAAGACAAATCTAGTCCTGAGGTATGAGAAATAATTGGAAATTAAAAATTTAATACCTAACGATGATTCTGATATTTTAAGGTCCAGGAATGGTTCGCGAGGGCCGAAAGAATGAACGAAATGACTCGATCGGTTAACAAACTTTTCCAACACATGTCTACTTGCAATAATAGGGAATTATTGTACGATCTGTACTCGTACATTTGGGATATTCGTGGAGTGATCTCGCTGCTCAATGCATATATCAAATGGTTAGGTAAGTATAATACGTTTCAGAAAATTGTTTGTTTAATAAAATGTATTTTATAATGCACATGATTGAACAAGTTCATCACGTTCTATTACTTTTTGGGTAAATATAGCGTAGAGTGCAGCGTATTTGTACCTCATTGGTTTATTATACAAGGTGTATCGATAGCAGAGTGCGTAATTATTAAAGTCGTTTCAGAGAAATTTTAGTGTTTCAGCTAGAGGTGACCAAAGAGAGAGACAACCAGGGTTTTTGAGTTGCGTAATATGTGTGCCTTGCTTAAGCGTAATCATGTAAAGAACTCGGAAAGTAATAGATTTTTAGAGTACCATTCGAAATTCTGAAATATAAAATACATTTCTTCTGTTAATTGTAACTTTATTTTAGCTAATTCAAACTTTATGCTTGTGTAGAAACAATTAAATTACTTTTTATTGCTTGAGCTAGTAATTTCTCAAAATACGGAAATGGAGATATCCTAACCTAAAAATTTAGTTTCATTTACGTAGTTGCAATAATTTTACAGTATAACTTTTTTAATATTATCCTAAACAATGTTAAGACCATCATAGTTTATGACATATCTATTAATCTACTTTGACAAAATCCCATTGTTTGTTCATTGACGATTTAAAGCTACGCCCTCTTACGGCAAAGTGTTAAACTAAATTTAGAGAGTCTTCGGTTTGACTGGTTTGTCATATAATTGATATTGTGTATTGTTTGGTTAGCTCTTTTTTGCGAAAAATTGATTATTATTTTATAATTCTCGATTAAACATACAAATCAGGTCATCATTTATCAAATTATTAGTTAAACTTTAATACAATGGTTATGAAATTCAATCTATATAGGATGTCCTGTTAACCTGTTAACAGTTATACTATTATTCTTATTGATCTGTGACGTTGCTATAGCAAAATTGTTGTTAATTTCTTCTATGGCTAAAACATTCTTGACTTCTCTTTGTCTAAGGGTTTCTTGTTACCACTTTAGGACCTGATCTTCCACCGATTTCTGCATGAATATTTCAGTAACAGGAAGGAGTTTCAGGTCCTACGATATCTTCATCATTATCATCGAAAATTTCATTTAACTCTTCGAGATCCATTTCACAATTTCAATTAAAAATAAAAGTAGAATGACAGAGAAACCAAAATGTGAGGTTACGAAACCTTGATTTGTGCATTAATCGGGGGTCTATAGGTCCGTTAACTCTAACAGCACCACACCCACATTTTAATTATAATTAATGCCGAAAGTCCTTAAAAGATCTCTGTTAAATTTGATCAACTGTTAAAGTACGTTAATCATGGTTAAATACTGATAGTACCAGCCCTTAGGTTGCTATTTTGACTAACTTATCAGCCTTCTCATTCCAATATTCCTTGTGCCATCCAAGCTAGAATCACATCGTTCTGGCTTTACTAAAACATGTAAGCTCCTCTCCATATAAAACGGGATTCGACCATGACCTAATATCAGTTGATCACTTTTTAACACTGCCAGATTGTTAGCCTAAATGACTATTATCTTTCTATTAATTGTTGTGTTGTATTCAATGATCATCACCTCCACCTGAAAACTGAGGTGTGTATTATAGACTGAGGGAATTTGTACCCTTGTCTTAGGCACACATTACACATCGTCTTACGCACATATTAAGGTGTCTATGTCTTTTCTTCAATCATCCATGTACATCAGATTGGTTTGCAAGATTGTGTGCAAATTGTTGAGCAATTTCCAGGCGGGTCTTGATATTTCGAAAGATATATCACACTCGTTCTTCAGATGTAAAATTTGGAAGTAGCCTTAACAAACCTAAACTGACATGTATCAAGCTACAATGGCTTTATGTGATAATGTTTTCAGAAAATGTTTCCATGAATTTATTAACCACTTTATGCAATTTGAAATGAAAATTGATGGTTCATCATTTACAATGCACTTTAAGTGCTTTAAGTAACTTAATCCTAAGTTATGATGAACTCATCATTCGAATCAAGTTCCAATCATCAAGTTGAAAGTCGTCAAAAATCATTACAGACATCATTTCTTGTAATGAACATTTGTCTTTCCTTTGAATTGCAGCAGTTACAACAAAATACCATGTACCTTCATTTACATTTAAGACGTTTCGATTGTTTAATCTTATTAATTTATGACAAGTGACAGAGGAGCTAAAATTTTGAAATATCTTCCATTTCGTTGGTTGTTCAATCAAGAGATGTATGACGTGGACTTTGTAACTCATTTATTTTTATTTATTCATTTTTTTTTGCATACTTTATGGTGAATACCTAAACGTTCCCAAAAAATATACTAGGCCTATACTATTAGAAAAAGTAAAACAATATGTACGATATAGGTATGTAATCACGTGGATTCTCTTTCAACCAATTGTTTGTATCATCCAAATTAAAGCCTGTTTTTATTTCTGCCACAAGCATAAAATTAGATAATACTGAATAAATGGAGAAACAGCAATTATTTTTGTGCAACAGATTGAAATTGCTTTTTCTTTATTGATCTGCAACAAGAAATTCAACCAGAGTGAGTCCAGATTATTAATCAGTATTTATTTTTCCTAAGCTGGCGGTCAGTTTCCTCCTTCAATGCCTTCATACACCCAGGGGACGTACACATGTATGCATCTTCCAAGGAATTTAGTATATGCAGCTGCTGATATTGCATTTTGGCGTACTAGTTTTTATTTTTGGCGTAATCATTAATATTGCAAAGCGTAAATTGCTAAAATTAAGCAACCAGAAACCCAACATAATTTAGGTATAGGGTCACAATTACTTGTCGGAAAATTTAATTTTTTTCCTGTTTTCAAATTTGGAGAATAAGAAAATTGAATGCAACATCGAAGTTGGTTCGGTAATATGTATGTTATTTTTCGATTGAGTTTCTGGTTGTTGAATTAACCGATATGGGTAAGTACTGCGATTTGCAGCACTGCGTAGTGTTCAGTAATATTTAATTAATAGTGTTAGGCGTAGCGTACATTTTCTGCAAGGTGCGATGCGTAAGCGATTGTTTAAATAATTCATCATTTGTTAATACAGTTTCTTATAAATGTAGGGTTCTCAAAGGGTTGGAAAGAGACCTTTATGAGTGGAGACCAAGAGCCTTGGGTATTCAGAGGTGGTTTAACTGCGGATTTGCAGGTAAGTTATAGTTTATATTTACGAGTTGTCAAATTTTTATATTTTTTATGGGGAATTTCTTGACAAAATTAAACAGTAAACACTGAATTTCATTAGCACATTTAATTTCGTTTTATTTTGTGATAATTTTTTTTAGTCTCATTCGGTTTTTTTTGCATAAAATTTAGTGGTGTATACAATATTTTTCTTTAACTGGTTTTCCACTATCGTCTTGATATTAGGAATTCCAACAGAGCTTGTGGCTAGGGTTGGGAATATTTATCGATATATCAATAATATCGATAATAATACAGATAAAAAATTATCGAATTGTCGATAATATCGATATTATCGATAATTTCGATAATATCGATAATTTCAATAATATCGATAATATTGATATTATCGATAATATCGATATTATCGATAATTTCGATATTATCGATAATTTCTATAATATCGATAATATCGATAATTCGATGATTATCGATATATCGATAAATATTTCCAACCCTAGTTTTGTTAATATCGTAATAATTTGACTCAAGAAGAATCACGTTTAGCCGTAGCTTGAAGCCAATAATCATTTATGCGACTTATATGTAAGCGTATACAGGGTGTCCCAGAAATCAACGTTAAGTCGGAAACGGGCGATAGGCCAATTCGTGACAGTTATTAGAAAAATATAAAAAAAAACTTTGTCATGTACTTTACAAATTATAAGTATCAAAAAATTAATTGGAAAAACTCACATCCTGTGATGATCTATGAAGTCCTGTGACTACAAATATTAATGTTTCGTCAATCTTTTTTCTGTAATGTAATCATGAATAACCCTTCTGCAAATTACAGTTTAAAATTAAAATATAGTTTAAATATAATATCGGTAACATCGAAATTATCGAAAATGCAGTATTATTGTATTGATAATTTAAATAATATTGATAATATCTGTATATTAATCGATAATATTGATATTATCGATAATATCGATAATAACGGTTTGGAACTATCGATTATTGATAAACAAAATCGTTATCGCCCACCCCTACTTGTGGCTAGCCTTCGCACATAAAACGGGTCTGTTTTAAATTCTACTACTAGCAGCATACACAATGGGTCATAATATCTAAGTGCTGTGGATAACCACACCACATTTAGACCAACTTTAAATGATGTATCCAGTACTAATACACCAGATATATGTGAATTGTTTGCCAAATATTTTTCCAGTGTCTTCTTTTTATTCATAAGTAGACTAGTATGAACATGACTTTGAACGACTCCAATCTGTTCTATGTAACATCAAGTTACAGGAACACCAAGTTCTCATTGGTCTAAGGAATATAGATCCTAAAAATGTGGAGATTTAGCAAAAAAATGCCTGGAAAAACTTACTTCCTTTAACATTTCTTTATAATCAATCACTCTGTACTGGGCACTTTTCTGCTAAATGGAAACGGGCCTCTGTTATACCTATCTTTAAAAATGGTCAAGGGAACCTTATAAATATAGACCGACTTTCTGTTTTTGCGAAGCTGACACTCATTTATGATCACATTTATTCTTTAGTTAAGTCTCAATTATATGTGAACATCACGGATATTTTAAAAATAAATCTGTAGAAATCATCTCTTGTTGTACTTCGAGTTTATACTAGATTATTGAGATAATCAAATTCAGGTTGATTGCAGTGTATACAGACTTCAGCAAGGCTTTTAACAATATAGATCATGGAATCTTGTTGAATAGGCTTGTTGAGGTCGTATTTAACCGTCAGGTCACAATGTGTTGAAGTTAATGATTTTTTGTAAGATTTTGTCGTCATACCCTCAGGAGTACCTCAGGGATCACACTCGAGGCCTCTGATGTTCATAATTTATATTAATAAAATAAAAAATACCTTAATTATTATATGCAGATGATTTTAAACTGTTTTTACCAATTTGTGATTTTACCGATTGTCTAAAACTTCAGACTGACCTTGATGCAAGAGTTGTTTGTAAGGATAATCATTTATTTCTTAATATCAATAAATACCGTATAATTACTTTTACTCGTAATAAACAGCCATTCCTTTATCAATATTATATCAATGACTCGATTCTAAACCGCAGTAACGAAATTAAAGACCTCGGAGTAATTTTTGTTAATAAAATGTTATTTGATTCACATATAAATGAATTAATGTCCAATACACTTAAAACACTAGGTTTCATATGAAACACTCAAAACAGTTTACTAACACTAAAGCTATTTCAATTTTTTATTATATTTTTGTATTTAGTAAAATTAACTGCTTCGATTATATAGAATTTCCATTACAAGACATACATTAATTAATTTGTATGATGATTCAACAAATTTTGTTTTTTTTTTTTTTTCATAGTTCCATTTCCATAGAATATGTAGAAAATACAATATTATATAGGTACTTAGAGAATGGATAGTAATGGATACTATTGTGGGTATTTTTATCTGTTTGTGTCTTTAATAATGAATAATAATAAATAATATACAAATTTTATACTTTTTAAATTGTACATTGTTCCTTCGGAAAAGCTCTGCTATATTTTATCTGTTAGTAATTATGAAAATGTATTCACCCTTTCATAAAAATAGGTGCATTATAAGATTCTCTAGCTTCAATTTGAAATATTTATTTCAGAGACTCATACCTGTGGATTCAGGCAATGACCTTTTCGTTTACAAAGTGCCAGATGTTCCAACTAATCGCGTCTACACCATTAGGCCTTACCTGCCTACAGACGAAGAAATAGTGTACAGCGTGTGTACACGAACATGTAAAGATGGTCTTGAAGATCCACTTCCTTATCCTAAAGAACTTAAAGACTTACAATCCAATAGGATAGTTGGACCTTATCTAACTATACATCCTGAATTTTGTTTCGTCGTCGAGGATGACTTAGGCGTTGTCGGCTATGCGTGTGCGTCTCCCGATTATAAAAAATTTAGAGTCAAACAGGAGGTGGCCTGGATACCGGAAATGTGTGAAAAATATCCTTTGGATCTCGGCAAAGATTTACATAAGTTCGCTCAGGTAATCTCTCGACGATTCTTCTGAATAAATTAGGTTGCAGTGATGTGCCCTAGCAAAATTTTTACATATGTTGTATTTCTTTTAGGATGCCATCACATATTTTCATGATTTTAAGGATGAAATTTATGTTAGTAGTCCAACCCACCCTTCGAGTATGATATGTAGTCTTTTACCGTCAGTTATGGATCAATCAGTTAGTAAAAGACTTGTTACATGCTTATTGGCTGCTTTAAGAGCTAACGGTAAGTTTTACATCTAATTATATTGTCAAACAGTGACTGTCCAACCAGAAAGTTAAGCGTATCAATTAATGGTGATGATCAGTGACCATAAATGACTGATCTATTTTTCTTATTTATTTTTTGCTTAAATATGGGGAGCCAACAGTCTAGTGAAGAAACTAACTAGAACAATTTTCTCATTAACAGGTTCTATTTATCTTTGAGTTTGCAACAAAAATTGTTATGATTTTTCCTACAAACGTCGGTAAGAGTATAATTTTTAATGCATGCTGTCTGGTGTTTACTTTCAGCACCTTAACACTGGTGTGAAAATGGAAAACAATTAAGATATTTTAAATCAAAGAAATATTTATTTGCTTAATTAAATGTATAGTTAGAGAAACTACAATTAAAATAAGTAATTCCATAAGCGGCAACGTCATTAGTAGCTGCAGTGGTAATTATTTCTGTGAAACTTGTACCAGGGTATGGAGGAGTCAATCCCGGAAAAAAAATTTGATCCCAGAATTTTAGGATTAGAAATGTATAATCCCGAATTCTGGGATCAATCCCGCACAATATCAATATATTATAAAAAATTTATATTATTTTGTTTTATTTATTTAAAAAGGACAGAATGGAAAATATAAAAAATAATAATATGAGTAATCATGTTTTGGAAAAAATAAAAAAATATATAAGATTAACTAATCCATCCAGCACATTCAGATTCAAACTGGAAAGAATTTTGGTGGAGTTTGTTCCAATCGCCGAGAAGGCCCTGTCCGATTTTACACTTGAGGTGGAATTGATAATAAAAAATTGTAGTATACATCATTTTTATGTAAGTCTGTTTCATTAGATAAAGTAGAAAATAAGGAAACTTTCTTATTTGTACTTGCACCTAGCTGAAATGACTACATATACTCTTTCAGACCTTGCTTTTATGTACTGAACAAAGCCATATTAAAAATATCTATTAGACTGTAAACCAGATATTACTTTGTAAAAATATGGTCAATGTACAATTTTTTAGACCTGGTCACTAAATTAAATATAATATCTGTGTATTAATTAATTATTCTGTGGGCTCGTATTTCACGTTAAGGTTAATCCCGAAAATCCTGGGAACCAAGCTGCTGGCATCCCGGGATTTCTGGGGCTGAAAATTAGCAGAATCCCGGGATCCTGAATTTTCGAAATCCCAGGATTGACAGCCCTAGTATGGAGTAATGATATCCACTGAAGTTTTGGAGAAAATTTTGTCCGCGATGTTGTTCATGTTATGTAACAAGTCTTCTATATAATCGTCCGCTACTGTACTATACTATACTTTCGACTTTTTCGGTTCATATCCTTCACCCCTTTTGCTTAAAAAAGCAACAAGCTTGAAATATTTGCTTATGTCTTGATTCTTTATATTCATCATTACCCTCAATATAGAGTAATTTGACCAAAGCGTTCAAAATAATAATAATAATGTTTATTCATCTTTAAATAGGTAGAAATCATACACGAGTATACATAGGAATAAACATAGCTAATCACAGAAGTATCAATAGATACGTGTACTTGATATACTACACTACTACACTAAAATCAAACATTAATAACTTGAAACTATCATTTTTCAGGTCACCCCATCTCAAGAAACAATTGTATGAAAACTCATACTGTTGCTTTGACTTAGTAGGTGTAATAACTCAAAGTGGCTTTATTAGCAGCTTCTTCAAATTTCTTGTCAGAAAATGATTGAACTTTCATTACCTTAGAGCAACAAGAAAATAGACAATTTAATTTCACAATATTTTATAAATTTAATAATAATAAGAAATGCGTTTATTTTTACTTTTAATGGTGTTTGTAGAAAAAATAGTGTATGATATATGTGTTAAATAATAAAATACCACTTTTAGCACTTATATCACAAATAATAACTATTTTTTCATAAAAAAGTTTTATAGTTATTTTTTATTGTTGCAAACGAATTTTAGGCTACCAAAAAAATAAACTTAAAAATGATTCATTTTTTGGAATAAAATGCATACTTATATCATTTTTCTAAATAGATTGAATTTCCAAACTAACAAGCATCAGAATTATAGGGATTTTAGTGGCGATACATTCTCTCAGCATCTGCAAATTTAATGAAAAATCCAATAATGTTTTTACGGATAATTATGTTTTGCCCTATATGAAGAAATTGTTTCTTTGTAGTATGTGTCTAATTATTAAATACTTAGTACTTTTGATATTTTTTTAAATTAAAATGTCACTTTGGGAGTGATTTTATTAGTCATTTATATCTTAAATATACAAGGTATAAACCTGGAATGTGGGATAGATATGGCGGCAACTGGAAACTAAAATAAATGTAACAAAATAAAGGGGAACATAATTTGAAGTCAGACTTGCGCGGGAACTTACTGATTTTTAGCCATAGCTAGACCAAAGTAAATAAGAATTTTTCTTTCATTTGTAACACTTCATCCAGTTTCAAGCAAATATAAATCAGACTGGCGATCGGCCGGCATAAGGATATAAATTAGTTTGGAAATTAAAAAAGATTTATATGTTCCCAACAGACAATGGATGATCTATAACAGATAGTTTTTGCAGTAGCAAAAAATAAATGAACTGATTTTCCATTATATTAAACAACTAAATTTGCTGTGAAAATTGAGATCATATTTACTTTTTAGGCTCATTTGGGGTTCATGTTGTGATGAACGTAGCGGATAACTACACCCATGCTTTTTACGGAAAATTGGGATTCGTAGAAAATACACACGAGGCGATTAAGGGAAAGATTGTGATGGGTCGTACATTTTAAAACACATCATTAACATATTACGACAATGACTGATACATAAAAATGTTCTGTTTATCATATATTTGTTATTTTATTTATATAAGATTTTATGTAACTGTAAGAAAAGAAAAAATTGTTTTGTGATCTTTAGTATTATATATATTTTGGAAATTATTAGTAATTTGATAAAACTGATATATACATAAGTTAGATTTATTAAATTGATTATGTAACATAACATTATATGAATTTATTATGATTAATAAATATTGATTAAGATTCTTTCAGTCAAAATCTAAGATACAGATAGATGTGTATATAAAATTTTAGTAGGTACTTTTTTTTAGATACCTATAAGTTTCGCTTATAAATAACGAACGCAAAACTTCTGTTCTTTGCTTTTGACAGAAACAATCATCACATTTCATTTTAATCCTTGTTTTATTTCTTAATAGATTCCATTTGATTTCAGTATAACTGTATTTGTAACTATTTCATATCAAAATGCAACAAAAATTACTATATAGCACCTAATTGGTTAAAGTTAGGTGCTATATCCATTACGTCTCAATATTTTATATACTCCATATTAGTGTTTATATTTGCTATTGTTAAATTCTATATAGTTTGGACACAGATTCAAATGTATAATATACTGTAACTAATTAAACCAGGCTAAGAGGCATACAGGGTGTCTTTTCATTCAACAGGACCCGCAACAGTGAATAATAATAAATATTCTTTTTTGGATGAAATCAATTGGCTAGCAACAGAAGTCTTCAGCCAGTATTTAGCTTATACATACATAAATAAACATATAGGAATATGACATTGAGTGTACAAACATAAAATTATACACGTATATCAGCAGCGGCTGGTGAGATTGCAGGTATGTCATATCGATAACCAGACATGGGACCCAAATCAAATTTTAGGATATATCGGGTGACAACGGAAAGTGGGAACACGCTGTAACTTTTTTATGACTGCTGATAAAAATTTGAAATTGGGTGGGTTTATACTAGATGGGGTCATGAATTCTTTGAGGTCATTTCGGATTTCATGATCGTAAATTTATATTTTTAAATGGGACACCCTGTATTTTTTGACATTTTTGGAATCAGCGGATCATTTTACGTATGATAGGACCAATTTTCTGACACATTTTCTGGATGTAAGTAATTTTTTATAATTTTTAAAAATAAAACTAGAAGGCCGCGACTGGCAGAAATTGTTTTCTTTTTTGACGGATTTTAGAAATTGTTGAACCACAAAATTCAGAAAAAAATCAATAGGGTCCGCCCTCTTCACATTTGAAAAAAATGAGTTTTTAAGGAAATACAATAAAAAAAAATTTTTAGTGGTAATAACTAAAAAAATTTACAAAAATATTCAAATTTAGAATTTTTCCCATAATTACAAACAAAAAAGGAAACAATTTCTGCCAGTCGCGGCCTCCAAGTTTTACTTTTAAAAATTAAAAAAAATTACATACATCCAGAAAATGTGTCAGAAAATTGGTCCTACCATACATAAAATGATCCGCTGAAGATGTCAAAAAATACAGGGTGTCCCATTTAAAAATATAAATTTATGATCATGAAATCCAAAATGACCTCAAAGAATTCATGGCACCATCTAGTATAAACCCACCCAATTTCAAATTTTTATCAGCAGTCATAAAAAAGTTACAGCGTGTTCCCACTTTCCGTTGTCACCCGGTATGTCCTAAAATAAATTTACAGTCATTTCCGGTCAAACCGGAAATGTCATGAAATCCGAAATGACCTGAAATAATTCATGGCACCATCTAGTATAAACCCACCCAATCTCAAATTTTTATCAGCACTTATAAAAAAGTTACAGCGTGTTCCCACTTTCCGTTGTCACTCTGTATATACTGTGGCTATATAGACAATTTTTGTAGAAGGAGAATCTTTTTGCAGTTTGCAAAATAAAGTTAAAAAAAAATCGCTTCCTCACCTAGGAATTTCCAGATTGGCTTCTTCAATTTTAGTAAACTATTTTTTTTTTTTTCATATATTAGATGTAATTTTAATCGAGGTATTTAAAATTTTATTAAAAACTAATGATATTTGTAGAATTTCTTTCAAGTTTTCTACAAGTAAGCAATTGTATCATGAAACCTGTTTAAGGTGCATAACTGGTATTGAAAACAAAAAAAAATTGCACTTAAATATAAGGTTTTGGGTTTTGGTGCCAAAGCAACATGCAGACAGATGTTCCTAATATCTTAATGGCAACCTTTTCTGCTCCATGTCCCAATGTTTGTAACATTTTTATGAAATGAACCAGTATATCTAGCTATTTGATTTAAATACATTAAACTAACATCGTTGAGGGGATAATTCAGACAACTTACGTCACAGCTGATCTTACACAATTGTTTTTATTGCCAACATAATTTTCAATAATTGTTGCGTTGAACAATCATTTTTTGTAATTTAGTGCAATACATAGTGCAAACATTTCGTGTAGTATACAGTTTTATTAGTCTCAGTTGCAGTTTTTTTAAATATTTTTATGAAAATATAATGAATTATTTATTTGTTGGCATGATATATAAGTCGTCTGAATTCTTGCCGCAACTATATCCTGCAACTACTGATACAATAGTAATTATGTCACTGTAATTTTATTTTCAGCTGAAGTTGTCTAAGGTTTGTAAAGTAGTTAAATGAGTCATAAGAATAGGTATATCTTATTAAAATATGCAGCAAAATTTACATACGTCATGCCTACATTTTACTATCTTAATAAATTTCGTCTGATGATAAACTTTTGAAAAAAACTTTAAATACTAAGCTTTGAAAGTTTATGAGAAACTGGGTAAGTATACCTACTGCCTTACTACCTACTTTTGGCAAATTTTGATTTGGAGAGCAATAACGCATGTTAGACGAAAGAAGTTTTCAAGTTTTTTAGGTAGGTATAAAATGTCAGAAGAGATTAGACAACGACTTAACTGAGATTTTGCCAATATTTTGCTATATTATTTTTGTACAAATATTCCAAACTGAGATTAGTTGCTTGTATTGTGTGTACACTCTACTTTTGTTAAAGTAGTCAAGTAAAAAAGAAGTAAATCCCTTAAAGGATTAAATAATTATGAACTTCATAGAATAGCAACCTTTTTACTTCTAAGTAACAAAATAAAAGGAGTAAGTTGAAATTAAATATGTACTCACCAACTTTATCTAATATTCCCTATCAACACCAACGAATTTCTCGAAACTTTTTTACACTCACTAAAGGCACACACATTTTTCCACTTAAATAGCAAAAACCAACTAATGCACATTTATTAAATATTTGGATTATCGTCATTTATGTATCTAGTAACACACGTATTCTACATTTACTAATATTTATTACGTTTTGAAGTTATCCAAATTTAAACCAAAGAAAACGATATACGATATTTCGTAGGCCCTCTACATTTCACGTTGAGAAACATTGAGACTGCGTTCCGAATTTAACATTTGTTTTTGTTCTATCTACACAGGGTATACAGGGTGATTCATTAATAACAGGACAGCGCTTAAGGGCATGTTGCTGATCACAAAATAGAGCGATTAAGCCAAATATACCTTATGCGAATGTTGCTCCTTTTCGATCTACAGGGTGTCAAAGTTGAAAAAATATATCACATTTTCTTTATTATTTTTCAATTGCATCGACCGTATTTTATGAAATTTGGTATATGGAGGTTTATTGGGACTAGAAATTCGAATATGTCGACGATTTTGGTGTATTTGCTAGAGGGCGCCACCAACGATGGTTTGGACCCTTTTAAATCGCTACGACTTTGTTGTGCTACACTGTATCTCATTTTAGACTGCAAAAATTTTCTTCCCTATCATTTCCAGTTAAAAAAGGTACACGGTTGATGTCGCTAGAAGCAATGCTTTATGAGAAAAACGCATTTAAATCTCATGATGCATGCAATTTATCTATAAGCAAAGTGAAATTGTTGCGTAAGTAATAGGCCATACTGTAACAGCATAATACTGTGATCAAAATAACCGGAATTTCGTGAAATTTGCTTCAAGCGATCGAAAGATAAGAAAAAAAATGTGATTTATTTCTTCAATTTTGACACACTGTATCTTTGTTATTATTTATTTTGGTGGAGTTTTGGATTTTTTTGAATAAGCTAAAGTAAATCAACTTATTTTGATAATGATAATGGTTGCGTTCAGCAGAACAAAGTTGATCAGGTAGCGATCTTTAAAACTGATCCATCGCTTGGAGTTCTGCTGAACGAGCTTTTTGCGCATTTACCCATTTGACAGATGACAGTCTTGTTTTGTTTGTGTTTTGTGGATAACCTTAAAAAATAAAATCGAAATTTTGATTTAATAATTAAAATGGATAATGTTGATGTTAATGTATAAAAATATTGATAAATTAATAAAACGAGACCCAAAATGTAATGAACAAATATAAAATTCTTACCAACTTGGAGCCGTTGATGAAACACAGAACTTCCATTAACATTATAAATTCGGTCCTTAAAATCATAGGTAATAATTATTTCTTCTTCTGGGTTCATTTTGATTTTAATATTCAAAATAAAAGTTAAAGCAAATTCAAAATTATTAAATGTATTTTTAACCTAAAAGTGTTGAAAATGACAGTTGATGACTGATGACACAAAATAGTGGTTGATGTATCAGTGATCGGGTAGCGTAGCATAATTTTGTTTCGCTCGAAAAAATGGCGACCGCTACGGGAGCGCTCCTAACTGATCATTTAACAAAACAGGCGTTCGGCAGAAAATTGATGATCGCTCCGGTAGCGCTACGTTCTGCTGAACGCGACCAATGATATAATAATAATGACAATGACAATGACAATGACAAAGACAATGACAATGACAATGACAATGACAATGACAATGACAATGACAATGACAATGACAATGACAATGACAATGACAATGACAATGATAATGATAATGATTGTTGTCTATTAAAAGGAATAGAATTATAAACTTTTATATTTAAGCTATATAGTTACCAATTGTAATGTTAATGTTCTAACAATATATTGATACTTTAAAAACTCGGAATATCAAAAAAAATTTCTATTAAAAAAACTAACTGCTAACCCGTCGCAAATCTCTACCATCTGAATTAAATAATATGGGTAGAACCATAGTAAATATATGTCTGGATGGAAAGAAAATACTAAGAATTTGTATAAAATTATTAATTAATAGGTATACATAACAAAACATTGATATTTGAGTACAAAACTGTTTAGATTTGACATACGGTAGTATGAATGATGAATATAGGTACTTAGTATTAGACTTCATTACTTATTAGTTATGTTAGATTGTCAGATTATTAGTAGATTTCAATTGTAGAAGTTTCTTATGTATGTCAGTAATCTGAAAATAAGATAAAAAGAAGTATTGTTAGTAAATTGGGGTAAGTGTGCGGTTATCTATCAACAAATGAATGTTGGTGTATACCACGCCATAATAAAAGTAAAAGTAAGTATGCATAACCATCAATAAATAGAAGTTTCTATGGTTAAAATCAATTAATTCTGTTAAATAAGCATAAAGTCCCAAGGTCGTCGTTTCTAATATATAGAGTTTCCAAAGTCAATTTTAAATTCATAACTTCTAAACACCTTCGAGATATTTTTCGCAAATTTGGTTTAATGATTTAATATGTTGATAGGTATAAAATATAAAACAAGTTACGCCACTGGTACAAGTACGCTGTTATGGGTATCAACTATCATGGCCTTTTTCACAAAAAAAGTACCTATATCATCCTGTACAATCATGCAAACCAAATTGGTTTTCATATGCTCCATTGAATTCTCATAATTTTTTGTATCTGAACATTTTTTTGTATCTCCAGCTTTTTAGAGACTAATTTGATATTCTTAAGGAGTACATCGTAGGTACTAAGCGTACCCAAGAGGGAATAAATTTGAAATTGATTTTTTTATCAACTTTGGAAATCCTATATATCGTAAACGACGCCCTGGGACCCTATACGCTGATTTAACAGAATTATCTACTCTAATTTTAACCATAGAATACATCCCTGGATTTTCTGCACGCAATTACGAGACTCCCTGTATAAAGGTCGTTATGTATAAATGTACAAAGTGATCACACGAAAACGTTAGATTCGGCTATAACTTTGCTACCATATGATATCGGAAAACTGAAATGTGCATTCCTTGACTAATTTTTCACAAGGTTTTCAATCGCGCTACAGATATTGATATTAACTTTGTTGTTTATTATAAAACACCCTGTATATTTTTACATTTTTTGATTCCTGATTACCTTGATAAATATACTATGAATTATTTTATATTTCTTAAACCTAGCTTATGAAACATATATTTCAAGGAGGAGCGAGAATTTATTTTTATATTCGGCAATCATTAAAAAGGTTACGAATCACTGTGTTAAAATGAACATTAGTAATTAAAAGCATTAAAGAAATACTGGCGCATTCGCCAATTTCTAGAAATCCGCAAGTTAACATGATCAATTAATTACAACAAGATTATTATTAAGCGAATCCTCCATCTGAATATTTAATAAGTTTGACGATCTAATTTTGTTACTAATATTACTGAATTATTGTACAATCTTACGAGCATATCTTTAATACTGAATGAATGTACCTACATCCCAACAAATATTTAAAGTTAAAATTACGTTAACTTGACCTATGAATTGGTCAAAAATTTTCAAGAGCAATTCCGCATAGGGAGTTTATCTATATTTGTTGGCCTTTTTCCTTATATAGGAAAAAAAAACTAAAGTAATATGGAAGTTAATAATTGGTCGGCAATAAGATAATTGGACCTAAAAGAAATACAAACCAATTTTATGTTAAAATTTCAAAATTAAAAAGACAGTATTACCAAAATATACCCTAATTATGTCCTTTATATGACTTACTTTTGTCCGAGAGAGACAACATTATATGTTTGATTATATACATTCTAATAACGAACAGGGGTAGAAAGAAAAAGAAAAACTTTATGTTAGGCTACAAAACTACAACTAGAGTACGAGTTAGCATATGGGTATTTATAGATATTTAGATTTTAATATTATATAGTGTATTCTTGGTTTCCATTCAACAAATTATACAACCCAGGAAATTTTTTCGTGTAATGTGATAAACAAACTTTCATAAAAATAACGCTCCTTATAAATATACATTTTTACTATTGCTTCTTAATAATATTACTATACTGAAGAATAACCTAAAATAAAAACTGAATGTATTTCCTGATAAAATGTGTTTAATAATCTTTTATCATAAATGTATTAACTAATATTATCTGTATTACCGTAATTTTAATGAGTAATCAATTAGAAATAAACAAAACATCTAGTGTTTGCTACAACATGGCCGCTCAAATAAAAACAACTTTGATGTCAATTTGTCAGTAAGTTTTAACCTATAGGGCAGATTGCCTATGCCAATGTTGACGTCACTGGAAAATATTAACTTTGTGGTTGAAATTTCCTCCAAATGAAGATATTTTATGATAATTTATTACCAACTAAATTATTACTAGGTACCTACATATAAAATTCTACTCTTGGATTTATTTGTGAGTTAAAATTCAAATTAAAGCCAATAATATTATGTGTGCGTAATAACAAAAAGAAAATAAATATTTTCGGTCGGAATTCAATTCAAATTTCAATTCACACGTACTACTGAATTCATCTGAGACGATGACAGTGTTATCATATGGAATACTTATATATGATGTGTTTATCATATATTTAGCTTGATTTACATGATAGGTGAAACATGAACACAATAATTATTTTTGAATTAGTTTTTTACAAGTCTGTAATATTGTATGATATTCCGCCTGTAGGACTTCATCTTTTGATTTACCCATACGACACAAGGTGGTTTTCACTGAAGATCGCCAGAACACAAAACAATTTCTACGCCTTATTACATGAAGATCTGTCTGAATACATATAACAAGAAGCTTGCTCCTTAAAATACCTTTATAAGACACATTTACGTTGAAGTGTTATTAACAAGTAAATTTGTACCATAATATAGAACAATATTTCTATTAGGTTAAATATTCCTTAGAAGTTATCAACAAAGTTGAAAATAGGTTTATATTGTAATAAAAATAGAACTTTGCAAATTAAAGGATTTAATAGGGCAAAATAATTAGTTATTACCTTATTGTTAACTAGTTGAAGACAAAATAAGGTTTACAATTTCGTAATAAATATGTAAATATTTACCTATTGTAATAATTTAAAAAAATTCCAGGATATTGAAGACCGATTTCAAGGCGAAATTAAGTATAACTTCGTCTTACACTTTATTTAATAGATAGCATTTGAAAACACAGAGAAGGTAATCAATATGTAATTCCGAACTGTATAAATTGGCATATATTTCATTTTACTTTGGAAGTCATTATAGTCTTAGTTAACAAATTTATGACTGACTTTTGGTATTAAAAGATTTTATAATATTGAAGACTATTTTTATGGTGGAAAGTAGTAAATCTCGATCAATTTAGGGTTATTTTTCTTGTGTAGTGGTCTATTATGCTATATTGATTTTAGTTAATCTGAATATTCATAATTTTTTTCAATTTGTGTCCATTTTCATCAATTGCCGAAAATATGTAGAAAAGTAATGAACGCATAATTGGCCCGGAAAAGGACAGTTTGGGAGACATGAACCATTTTGCTTTTTTATTATATTTTTTTAATTATATACACGGTGCTCACACAGAGATATTATTTTCGGCTTCAACTTTGCTACCATAGGAAAAATCGGCAAACTGAAAGGTATGTTTCTTGACCAATATGTCAAACTACAATTAATTATGGAATTATTTATTGACCGATATATCACAATAGTAAAAGATCACCCATGACTTGTTTCTATCAATGCAAGTAGAAAAATCCAAAAATGTAAAAATACCAATATCTCTGTAGTGTGACGCTCAACTGTCTGTTTATATATAAAAATGATACCTTGTGGAAAACCAATCAAGAAATGCATGATTCTACATATGACTATACATGAAGTTCATATTAGCAAATTCAGTGATATATTGGTTATACAATAAGGAAAAAAAAATGCTAACGAAAAATGTACAATTACTAGAAGCAAGAATAATCCTCTGTATTTTCGAAACCGTCCATGCCGCATCAAAGTCATTTAAAACTTTTCTGTATATTTTGGGCCGTACTATCCCTTTTCTAAGTTTTTGACACATTTTTGTAATACCCTGTATATTACTTATACACATTCTCCACTAAAGTTAAGAAAGTTCACAAATATCAAGAATTCTTTTGGATCAGTCATTGTTTCGAGTATAAGGAGTGGACGTCCTAGATCTACTACTCTTGCGCAACACCGGTTTCTAACATTATCCACGTACAGAGCCTCTGAGTACTTGTTGGATCATGAAACAGTGACTTTTAAACGTTTCTGCTGTTGCGGTTTTAATTGAAACAGTTTGTAGAAAACTGCGAGATGCTAATCTACGTTCACGACGACTTTCGAGAAGGGTTCCACTGACACAAAATTACATGCGACTTCGGTTGCAATGGGCCAACGAACACGTGAATTGGAATGGTCAATGGAACTCTGTATTGTTCACAGATGAGTCGAGATATGGATGGTTTTCGGATAGTCGGCGGCACCCTTCGTTTGGTACCCAGAAATCGTAGAGCCATCCAGGAAGTTCATCCATTCAGAGATGGCACAGTTGCTGTTTGGGGAGGCATTTGTTTTAATGGCGTACAAAGTCGTTGGTACTTGATGGACACATGAATGCACAGATCTACGTTGAACAAGTCATTCACAATGTCATCCCTTTGTTTCATGCTGCAATTAGGCCAAATTTTTTATTTCTCGACGGCAATGCACGACCTCATCGTGCGAGAATCGTGCCTTCGCACTGCCGCCTCTCTCGCTAGACCTTAATCCAATTGAGCACGCATAGCCCCAATTACAAAGAGCCTTAGATTCGCATCAACCACTCCCACATGCACTTCAGGAACTCAGGGGCTTTTACCACGCCTGTTGCGAGAAATTGATCAAGGCTACTTCAACAACCTGAGAATTTAAATTTTGTATTAAAATTACCAAAAATAAAACTTTGCAAAAAACTGAAAATGCCACCCGTATAAAACAGTAAACATTCAAGATAGCATATCAAAAATATTTTTGACCAAAAGTTGTGAATCTTTAAAAGAAAATCAAGATTTGTAAACTTCCTTAACTTTTATGAAGCAGTTTATTTAGAAATTTAAACCATGTTATTCCATCCCGATTTATTTACATTAAAACTAAAGAGATAGACCCACTTCCCGTTTAAATAACGTTTTGCGAGTATATCGGAACAGCGTCGAATAAGAGCTGAAACACGAACCCGAGTTACCCGAGACCTCAGACTCACCGTTTTAATTTGCCTTCCTGCCTCCTCAATTTCCGATCTGGGCGATCGCGTTACGCCGTACGTGTGTTCCATTTCCTTGAGCTGTTCCACCAAATCGTTTATCAATTTGTCTACGTTCAAGGTGTTCCCCTCCTTAAGGCCGGTTCTCGATAACCCTTTCTCACTGAAGAAGGTGTTCAGCTGGGTCGCCAGCGCCTCACGAGTCGGCATCTTGGCGTACTCCGGGTATGTGGCATATGGCGGAGGCGCCGGTTTATTCGTGCCGTTGCTGTCCCTGAAGACTTTCGGGGTTTCGGGACGTTTCTTTGTTCGCCAGCCCGAAAGGACCCTCAGTGATCTGTAACATTACTTGCCTTTATCTAAGTTCTAAAATCAGACAATAAATAAATGATGTAACGTATATAATGTGTTGAGGGAAACACATAGTTAAAATTGGTATGCATTCTGCAGTATTGGAGGAGAGGAAGGATGAAACGCCATTGTACAAGGTGGGTAATTTTTGGAGACGGAGAAGCCTGCACTATTAAAATTCCAACCATCAGATTTATAGCACTAAAAATAATGCAAAAAGCTATTTCTGATTCTAGGAAAAATGTTGCAGGTCCCTTTATTGCAGGTTCACCTTCATTTCATTCAATTTCTTAAAGACATCAGTTCATTCACAATTGTAGACAATAGCAACTAAGTTTTCAGTACAGTACAGATTGTTCGAGGTTAAGGTCTTTATAGATAGTGTATGCGGTGGTCATACAAAAATTTACATTGATCATTGTCAAAGTATGACTAGAAATTTGTTAAAACCACATTTATTACCAAATATTCGTTGTATAACAATTAACAAGTACGAAAGAAAAACTATAAAATTTTTAAAATATTATTTAATTGTTCAAATGCAAACTATAGTCAGCGGCAGAAAATCTAGAGAGTGATTAATCGATAGCTTGTAGACAAGAGCAACAGGCGAAGCGTGCGAGGAGCAACATTTCATAGGCGTACTAAACTTGAAGCTGATCAGATCTAAAAAAATATAGAAAAATGACAAAAATAACTGCATTACTTCCATTATTTTTAGTAGAAATAGTTTTTTGCCAATTTCGAGGCGTTAGATAATACAAATGATAAGAATTATTTTCAAATTAAGTTTTTATCTTGTATTATCAATTATCTATGGTCAAAAATAATAGAGAGTGACTAATTCACAGCACTGTACGGATGAGTACGAAAGGTGAGAGTAGCATGATTACCTAAGCGTGTCACTTGAGAATAGTTCAAAGCACACAAAATTATCAAAAATAAGTTGATGTCAACTGAACCTAGCACATTACCAATTTACTTTAAATGTGCCCCCTGTGCCATGTTCTCTAGTAGGTGGTTGACGGCGATTGCCCACCACCACCCACTTACATCTTCCTGATGCGCACTCCGCGGATATCACACTTAAACCTTGTCCTTATGGACGTGAAATTCACGGATTTTTGCATCTCCTGTTTTAATTTTTTTATGGCGGGGAAAGTCTCAACTTTTGACAAATTATGCGAAACAGTAAATACTAAAAAAACCTAAACTGCATTGAAGTGCGATAGTAAAATTGACGTTTTTATGAATTGTATGTGGTTGATCTAACATAAAAACACTCAACATCACAATAACTTTAATGATCTTAGATTTATGAGTACTTGGATATTTGTATAAAAATGTGACTTCTTAATTTACCTTTTACGGTCAAGATTGGTAGTCACTTTGCAACTAGGTTTAAAAAGATCAATTATTTGAACAGAAGTATTAATCGACAACTCGAATTCATTTACCAAGTAAGAAAATTATTAAAGTTCTAGCAGCCTAAGGGTATACGTTACACTTCACAATAAATACTTTTTATTTGACTTTCAGGAAAAAGCAAAAAAAATGATTAGACGTTTGTCATAAATTCTAAAAGCCCATATTATGATAGTTCCTGATAAAATTATAATTACCTTACGTACCTTACATAATAGAATTTCACCCGTTAGATATATATGTTCATATTCGATACCACTTTACTTTTGGACATAGTTCAAAAAGAAATTAGCCTTTGCTGATTACCATCAATTTTAATTTGTGTTACTTAAACATAATTATCTGTAAAGAAATTAGCTGTACCTATATTAAAGATTTTTTATACAGAAGAATGATTAAATTCTACAAAACATATTTGAATACGTCACGAATTTGTGAAAGTAACAAAAAGAAAAATTATAGAAAGAAATATTATATAATGAACATAATTGTGAGTATTTAAAAGTGATTCTTTGACGAATGTCAATGATCTTGAGAATTGTTCTATAGCAGAAATGAGATAACAATTTTTATCACCAAGTGTCCACGTTTCACACACACTTTGCCAATCGTGCACACATTTATCCCTCACTAGCCAGCCAAGGTTTGTTTTTCCATTTCCGAATGGAACACGATAATATTAAGAAAACAAAAGGAAAATATATAAAGAAGGACCCTGACGTTCTACGTCTACAAAAGTTTACGAATGAGAATTGAAGGTACAAGAATAAAATAGGAAATGTCCATTTTTACAGAAAATGAGATTATTAGCGCAATCTTTTGTTTATTCACGTTACTTTCGATGTACAAAATCATTCAGGCATAGAGCTTGAAATGTCCGAAAAATTAATATACTAATTTGGCTGTACTTGTATAAAACTGGAAATGTCCACACGCAATCCGAATAAAATTGGGTCATTCCATTTGAAATTGTCTAATTGGCAAAGCCGACCCATTTTAGATTTTGGTGTAACTTTGAAAATCTCTTCTGTTTAGGGTCCCAAACAACAAAATTTACACGAGTTTGATTATTACAAGCGCTTGTTTCCGCCTATTTAAATAAAGACTCTTAAAAATTGCTATTTTTAAGCTTTATTAATTTTTGCTGTTAAATTTTTCTGTTTGAAGATATTTGAATGATCAAGACGGAATTCAGAGTGGGAAAGATGGTAGTTTCAGTATAAATGAAGGTAATTGGCTCGGACGATCCCTTTGAATAATAGCAGCGTACTGAAAATGAGTGTTTTTTAGTCATTTTTCGTGAATTTCAATCGACTCTGCTGTAAAAAAAACGGCTCGTACATGCACTAAACATGAAAATAACAAAACAAGTGATATAGTCATTTGAAGTTGAAGGTAACAACAGTAGATTCTGTGAGTATCAGATTTTTATCTCGCAATCAACACGCTCATTTCATAGCCTGAATATTGGGATTTTTAAAAATTTCAAAACTTCAAGCAAAGTTTTCTTCTATAAAGAGTGGGCTACTCAGGTCAACTTGTGGCTGAATTTTGTCTACGATATGTACACTTAATTCCCGCGGAGCATGAATTTTTAACTCTCAACAGTTAAGACGCTAGAGTCGATTGAAATTCACAAAAAATGACTAAAAAAGACTAATTTTTAGCACGCTGCTATTCAAAGGGATCGTTCGAGCCAATTATCTTCATTTACACTGAAACTATTATTTTTCCGACTCTGAATTCCGTCTTGATCATTCAAATATCTTCAAACAGAAAAATTTGACAGCAAAAATTAATAAAGCTTAAAAATAGCAATTTTTAAGAGTCTTTATTTAAATAGGCGGAAACAAGCGCTTGTAAAAATCAAACTCGTGTAAATTTTGTTGTTTGGGACCCTAGAGTAGAGTTTTTCAAAGTTACACCAGCGAGAAATATTTAAGTCTTATTGAAGCTAAAAGACTTTTGTGAAAACACAGATTCACAAATTTCTTCACTGCCCTCCCATACGACGAAAAATCGTGCAAAAATCCAAAAAAGTAATAACTAGATACTATCGTGTTGACATTTATTTTATAATGAATATTCCTCGTTTTATTGGTATCGTTTTATGAAAATACGAGTATTTCCCTTTTATATTTTGTCCAAGCTTTTGATTAAAAAAATTGATTGTGATATATCCGATTCAACTATCTTTAATTAATATTTGTTTAATATTTACTATAACAAAATAAGTATTAAGAATGTATATTTGTTTAGTGACAATTCTTCTTTTATTCCTGTACCCTTCAATTATAGCATACCTTTCCTGTTGCAGAATTCTTTCTTGATCGCTCAAAATCAGTCTTAATTGATTTAACCATCCTTCCTTAAGGCCACTATCCGCAATGTTACCAATGTTTCTAATTCCTACTCTATCAAGAGACGACACCAAAGAAATAGTATCCCCATTCCTGCTGATTTTGTGAACAATCTTTAAGGGCTCATTGTTCTTCTTCTCGTCTTCCTTCTTCTCCAGTGCCTTGGACACATTGGTATGTGACAACTTCTTCACCTTTAAAGTGGGCTGTAAACCACGTGGGTCACACATCTTATTTAAGGCCTCTTTTATTTCCTTCTCTCTCTTTTTCTTTATTTTACCATACTTGGGTTTGACAGATATACTTTCTTCACTGGTGGAGAAATTTTGAACACATATCAGTTCCTCTTTCTCCTGTGCTCCTTCGATTTTCTCTCTTTTCGAATCCTCCGGCGGGTTTGTAACATGATGACATTTTTCGTATTGTTTCTTTAGGTATGTTTTGATTGCTTTGGTTCCTTCTACTATGACTTTTCTGGCTGGGTATACAAGGGGATTTTCGGATACTTGAAGAGCCTTTAGTTTGGACACCAAACCTTAAAATTTAAGTAACACAAAAATTATGTACTTTTACTATACAGGGTGTTGCAATATTGCATCAGCCAAATATGCAGGTGATTCTCTAACTAAAATAAGAAGAAAAGTTCGTGTGACCTTATGCACTGAGAACATTCAGAATAAAACACATTCTTAAATTATTCAAACTAAAATTACAAACATTTATCCAATTATTGGAGTACTATTGTTTTGTTCATGCGAATATACTTTACTCAAGTTAAAACATCGACTGTAGTAATATAAATTTATTAGAAGAATATTGTCCAAAATTCATTTAATACACGAAACATTTAACACAAAAAAAATGCATAGGGTGTTAATTAAGCATGTGCACGAACTTTAAGGGGTTAATCTATGACACAGTATACTAAGCAATCAGTAGGGAAACTCAGCTTTCCCGCGTCTTCCAAAAATCCGCCATCTTGTTGGCGACTGACAGTTACTACTATAATTTCTGTGTGTCAGTTAGGTTTTTTTAATTTTTGACATTATTACATGGTTATCCACTCGTTATCGTTATTGTACTTATATTCCTGCTTTGTATGTCGTGTTAAGTGTTTAGTTATTTGTGTTTTTATATTAGTGATTATTTATTAGTGGAACTGTAAATAATAAATAAACTATGGGAGAAAATAAATGTGTTGTAAAAAACTAACGCATAACGCAGCTCTGGGCGTAAATGGCCTGTAAACAGTTTTATATATGGGAGACCAAGTTAGACGTGATAGCTTAATTGATAAAATCCTTAAGAAGAATTAAAACATGAAAGAAGGCAAAGGATTTAACTCAAAATAGGAAAGAGACTGCTTTCGTACATAGATGAAAGAAACCACTCCATACACCTAATAGAGCAACGGGGGTTTTTGATTATGTTACCTATATATATATATTTTGTAAACCTCAAAATAAATTGTACCTAATATTCACATTTTAATTTCATTTCGTACTTTCCTAAAAAAATGAGTAAAAATATAAAAATTACACTGGGTTTAAATTTGATAATCTGCTAACAAAATAAGGTAAACGTACACATCTTGACATAAAGGCAAAATTACTACAAAATATAAAATTAAACTACACTACTAGTCGACCTAGTTTCCATGTTTTCGCAAATTTCTTAAATAAATTTAAATTCATACCGGTTTTATAATCAAATTCAAATTATGTCTGCTAGAAACCTAAATTAAGACAAAATGGGACCAAAACTTCAATTTACATGAAACTACACTGGATTACAACAGTTAATTAAGAATTAATGCAAAAGTATTACAACTACGAACAACTTTGGTTATGTTTACACCAAATTATTAGCTATTTTTTCGTATGTTCTCAGGGATTCGCCATATTCTTGGCGACTTTTTCTAGAGTGGGGGTATTTAAAAACTGCCAGACGTATTTCATTCATAAATTGTCTAAGATTCCGTACTGATTGCTTAGTATACTGTGATCTATGATTGATTTTAAGACAAATAGTTCATATAAACATGGGTTCGCAACGGCTTTGTTTTACAGATACAGGGCGTTAAAGTTTGAAAAGAGAAAAATCAAATTTTTGGATCTATTTAGTAGTACGAGCTACTTAGTTGAAGATTGTCAGACCCTAATATGTATTTAGAGACTACATTTTGCGGGAGTTTTTTTAAGAAAAATATGGTACTCCAGCAATTTTTTCAAAATTTGAAAGCTCTGTCAACTGAACCAATTAAAATTACACAAAAAATGCCTTTTGGTAATTTTTGATACGAAGAACCGTTTTCGAGAAAATTTCTTAATTTCATTTTTATGCACGCAATTTAAGTTGCAATTGGTAAGAACTCAAGTAAATTATTGCTCGGTAGGTCATGAAAATAAATGAAAAACATGACAATTAGCAATTATTGTTGTATTAGGGTGTGCCAAGTTTCAACTAAGTAGCTCTAACTACTCAAAAAATGGATAAAAAAAATTTATATTTTTTTGAGATTTTAATGTCCTGTATCTGTAAAACAAAGCCCATGTTTATATGAACTTTTTGTCTTAAAATTAATCATAGATTAACCCGTTAAAGTTTGTGCACATACTTCATTAACACTCTGTATATTTGCCAAAAAGTGTCAAACGACGAGACAGGAAGTGGGTGCATTATCTATGAACAGAAAAACGTACCTTTCGCAAAAAGAGCTTTTCAACATGAAATCAAAGGCGCGGTATGAGTTGGAATACCAAAAGTTTGCAGATTGGTGCAGAGCTAATAATGTAAAGGAGGTGTCTGAGAAAATCCTTTTGGCTTATTTTTTTTCGAAAAGCAACGCCCTCAGAAGCCATCTACACTATAGACTCACTATTCGATGTTGAGAACTATTTAAGAAACAACAAAATATAAGCAGATTTTCTCAACTAATCACACTTTTGAAAAGAAGTTAAAGGGTTACAAGGTCAAAAAGTTCAGCATTTTTATAAGGAAGAAGTATACAAAGTGTCCCAAAATTAATGGGACATATAGCAAGAGTAGATTCCGTACATCAAAATAATGTGATTATGCCAAACTTACCTTGGCCTATTTGTGGCTAATAAAAAAGTTACAGGGCGTTAAAGTTCAAATTTTGAATTAGAAATTCTTAGAAAGCTTCCAAAGAATTCTTTTGAAAATTTGGATCAGGGGGTTTTCTGGGATCAGAAAAACGAATCCGTACTTAATTTTGCTGTAGACGCTAGAGGGCGCTACGAAATGTACTCTTGGTTGATAAAAACTGGTTATAACTTTTTTATCAGTGTGTGTACGAAAGTTTTAATAGAAAAATATTGTTCTCCTATCTATTTTTCACAATAAAGGTATACTTGCTTGATGTTGATAAATTTAATCGTTTTCGATTTATATCTTGTTTTTCTATTAGATAAAATAAAATAAAATAAAAGTTTGTAGTTACTTACGTAAAACTGTCATAGTAAGCTTTTGTATTTGAAAACAAATTGTACTATTGACAATTAGCTGATTAACAAGTAATTTATGTTAAATAGTGTATTCCTTTAAGTTTTTGTTTACAATTAATAATATCGCAGTGAAATATGCCTCGCCATAAGTTATTTTCTAATGAAGAAATGCGAGATATGTTATGTATTTATGCAAAAGAAAATTTTAATGGACGTCGTGCGTGTCGCAGATATTTAGAAAGTTACCCAAATAGATTACAACCAAATCACAAATTATTTAAAAACCTTTATGACCGGTTAGGAGATACTGGATCGTTTCGTCCTAAAAGACGAGATGCTGGCCGTCCAATAACTGTTACCCCAGAACAAGAGGAGGATATTTTGCTTTGTACAACAGAAAATCCTGAAATAAGTATACGACGAATGTCTGTGGCTGTAGTGGTACCTAAATTATCTATTCATAGATTATTTCATAATGAAAAACTGTACCCGTATCACTTTAGCCCACTGCAGAATTTACTACCTGCAGAATTTCCAGATAGGGAACAATTTTGTCTTCGATTCTTAGACCGGCACAATGATGATCCACACTTTTTAAGCAAGATGCTCTTTACAGACGAAGACACATTTACTCGTCGGGGCGTATTCAACTTCAGAAATAAACATATTTGGGATAATGAAAACCCGCATGTATTAAGAGAATGTCATTTCCAACATGAATTTACGATAAACATTTGGTGTGGTATTGCTGGAAATTGGGCCCTGTTGAATTGCCATATAATCTGAATGGCCGTTCTTACTTACATTTCTTACAACATGATTTTGAGGAACTTATTGATGATTTACCATTAAATGTGAGACACAATATGTTTTTATGCAAGACGGTGCCCCTGTCCATTTTTCTGTACAGGTGCAAAACTGTCTTAACGCACAATTTCCCCAACGGTGGATACGTTTTCATGACCCGCACGAAACCCAGATTTAAATCCCATGGATTTCAGTATTTGGGGTATTTTGAATTCAAAAGTTTACAATGACCCTATTAATACACGGGATGAGTTTGGATCAAAAAATCACGAAGAATACACTGGAAATTGTTTTAGCTCAATCACCATTCTGGTTGATAGCAGTGCAGATATGTAGATGTTAAAGTGTCATGGGAGCTAGAAATCTTCTTCTACGGCAGAAGGCTATGCTGAGAATTCTTTAAAGGATAAGAAATATATAGCAAACAAGATCATGGGGTCAAACACGGATTTTACGATTGAAAATTCGAACTTAAACAGCTTCATCACATCTACTTCTGGTACACAAACTAATTGGAAAAAGTGTATTATTAATGTTCATAATAAACTTTAGGTTTTACATTAATGTTTAAATAATAAAACCCCGTTTCTAAAAAGCAAGATTCAATTTAACAGAAAAATGTTAACGAAAACGGTTTTTAACATTATACATCTATTACAGATAAAAAAAACCGTTTTTATTAAAATTTTTCTGTTAAATAAAACCCCGCTTTTTAGAAGATTGATTTACAGCACTAGTGCTGTAATAGATGCCCTTACGAAACTATTTATTTTATAAAACAGTAAAATTCTTATTATTAAAATTTAAGTAGATAAAATAACATGACTAATATAGCTACACTATTATTATTATCTACTGTGATAATTGTTTATTAGTTTATATTTTTGGTACTGTATATTTATATCAGTGCTCAGGTTGAAATTTAAATTATGTGTATATTATTATTAAGCCCTTTTTCAGGAAATTTCAACCTAAGTATGACTTATTGCCTTATTTTGACGACAGAAATCTCCTTTTGAGCTAAATATCATTCTTCATCAAACACCCTGTATTGTTTTGACTTGCATACATTTAATAAAACAACGTGAGTAATACATTTGATTACAATATCTAAGGAAAAATTAATTATTGATTATACCGCATTTAATATTCTAATCTTAAATCCAGAAATATACAGATCGCACACTTACCTAATTCGTTGGGTAATTTTTTTAAATTGTTGTTCGTTAGTAATAAGTTCTCGAGGTACTCGTGATGTGCGACACTTTTTGGTAGTGAATCCAACTGGTTGTTTCTCAAGTCCAGCCAAACTAACCTCGGCAGTTTCCAGAAAAAATCTTCAGGTAATTTATAGAGAAAATTTCCTTCCAGGAAAAGCATCTTCAGATTTGTCATTTCTAACACTTTTTGCGGCACTTCTTGTAATTTTTCCTTTGAATGGTCCTGGACTAAAAGCAGTGAGGAAGACATTTTATATAGTGATATTTAAATAATTAGTAATTTAAAATGTGACAGTGTTGACATTGACAAAAATATTAAAATGCGACATAGTTCTTGTTGTGTTGCCATAGTTATATGTTTTATTTCCATAGTAACGAACCCACCCTCCAAGCTAGTTGATAGATAATTAGCAATATCGATTACATTTTCTTATTTTCTAGAACTACTGACTTGTGGTAAACGCAAAGTCAATAATAGTCAGTCTAGAATGTTTCTAGCATTACACACTACAAATTTAATGGTTTCCAGGAGTATCAAGGATAAGACAAAATTCAGGGCAGGATATCAGAATTTTGAACGCCATATGAAGCACTTTCTGACAATAATATGATTTTGTAGATGTAAGCTTATATATGGAGTCTAATAGAAAAACTTTGTCAGATGATTAACAAATTATGTTAAGCAAAACGCTTTATGCAAGGTGTTAGCGAAAACGAAACAAGATCAATTTAGAGGCATTTTTGGTTTTAAAATCAAAAAACTGCCAAATACCCCTTAAAGTCTTAAATGGGATGAAGGTACTTTAGGAGGAGCAGAAGGAGTGGTACTTTATTAGAAAGGTTATTAAAGCCTCTTTTCAAGGCTG
The DNA here is from genome assembly GCA_037114965.1 of Monochamus alternatus. Taxonomy (NCBI): domain Eukaryota; kingdom Metazoa; phylum Arthropoda; class Insecta; order Coleoptera; family Cerambycidae; genus Monochamus; species Monochamus alternatus. The sequence continues at coordinate 22,343,540 of CM073430.1, forward strand.
TTTAATTTTTGGAATCTGGTTGGAAATTTCGTCCAAAATTGCGCCTAGAAATAAAAAATGCACTTTCGTAAAAAATGGAATCAGGATGAAATTATTTATACATGATTAGACAAAGCAACGAAATAGCGTGGAATATAAGAAAAAACAATTTAAACGAGTTTTTACTGTTTGAAGAATTTAGTTTTATTAATATCTTATCTGTTTTTTGAACAGTCTTGAGCAGGCAAATCTCTTTCATTAGATTGTCATTAATTTTGAATTTATTCTTAGTATTGTGTAAAATTTCCACAAGAAGAGAAGAGAATTAAAAATATTAATTGATTTTCCATAATTCTCACTGGCACTAAAATTCTAATTCTTCTGATGACTCCGATCTTTCTTGTATTTTAAGACAACTTAGCACTGCGACTATAAACATTCATCAGCCTGTCAGTGGCGGAAAAGGAAGGTTTTATAGTTTGAATGAAATAATTGTTCTATCACTTAGTAAACTCATATTTCTTGCTGTAAAAAGATCAAATTTCGGTTGCCCGTACTATAATCTCGAAAAATAAAACATTAGTTAGGTCCCACTTATTTATTTCAATTTTGCAATTTTCGTTAATTTCTGTATCTAAAACATTGCTAGATAGACGTTGTTTGTAGCTATTTGTTTGTTTTATATCGATATCTTTGAAAATACCCAGGTGGCAAAAGGGATAGATAATATAACTACTATTTGCGAAGTCTTACACTTACTTAATTCAGTTATTAAATGTTTAAAATTATTTGTCCCTGTGGAAAACTCTAGAATGCGGCACCCTTAAAACCTGAATCTTTCGTGTAGAGCAGTGTTCATATTTGGGAGGCTGCGGATATTTAGTAAAATGTACTGGATGTCTCAATTTCGTTGTAATTTCAGGGCACCTCAAAAACTTCTAAAGATAGAAGGATGCGATTTTTATAACACTGGGATAAAAAATTAAAACCCAGAATACATACTTCTATTTGTCTCTATTTTATAAATTGCTTATTATTTTTATTATATTAAATTATATTTTCTTCACCAAAAAGAAAATTTAAACAGTTTGTAAATAATTTTCAATATTAAATAATTTTCAGCATTTTCTTCAGCATATTATTATTTTTGTTTTGTTCTGTTATATATCATTACGAAGGAAAAAATAAAGCAATTGAGTGACATTTGAAGAATGGATGTTTGTCATATTTTAACAGAGGCACCTTGAAAAGAAATTACAAATACTCCACTGAACCTTATGTGAAAAATGAGAAGCAATTTTTACCGTTTCAATATCTCAGCCATTGTCTGAGATACAAAGGATCCATTAAAAGCAGTTTTTTTTTTATTTCGCCCTATATCTCAAAAACCATGTCTAAGAAGTTCTGATCCTACGGTATCTTTTTTCTCAAAACAATAGCCTTGTGTTGAGAAAACCGCATCCTTCTGTCTCTTGTACTTTTCAAGATACCTTGTAATAATAACGAAATTGTGACACTGTATATTTTAAAAAGCAAAACAATAAAATTGCAAAAATTTGAAAAATTGTCAAGTCACATAAAAATGGTCTACAATTTGTTTAATATATGAAAACATTTTATTTCAATATTGGTGGAATATTAAAAATGTTGCAAATATAGATACGCTACAGCTATTATATATAACATTAGTACACTGCGGACGGTTGGTTTCCTATATATAACAGTCATCTGGCAATTGAAAAAGTGCAATGCAGATTCATGAAATTTGCAAGTTTGATGATTGATGGAGAAGATGCCCCTAAAGGAATAGCTAATGAGATTTTATTGCAGGGTACTAATTTGTGCAGTCTTTCATCCCGTAGAGCAATATTCTTTCTATTCAAGATCATACATTATATTAAAACTGAGGAACTTCTTTCACAAATCTTTCTTAGAGTACCTACATTTAGAGGGGGTTCTTTCTATAGAATTTTTCGATTTGAGCCCTCCCTGACGAGATAAGGGCTTCTAAAAAATTGAAAATTTTCGGTTTTCATTTTTTTCTCAAAAATAGTTAATCTTATAAATTTGAAAATTGGTGAATACTTTTAGCTAATTAAGTGGTATTATTGAGTACAATTTTTATTTTTACCAAATGTCTAAAAGGGTGGCAGTCACCAATCTCTGTTGTTTTTTTATTATAACCGTTCCTGGATATGAAAAAATTACAGAAATACGATACGAAGCAATTTGCAAAATTTTCCCCCTCTTAGTATTTTTACGCAGATACTCGTTTTTTTTTATAAATAAAACCGTCAAAGTGACAGCAGCCTACGTTTCATATAAATTATTTTCCTTGCATATTCTACACCCGAGGATATGTAAGTATGTGGATATTATTTAAAAAAAAAAACGCGTGTCTCTGCTTAAAAATAGTAAGAGAGAGATTTTTTAAATTGCTTGTTCTATTTACTGTTATTTTTTTCATATCGAGAAACCGTTACAATAAAAAGGTCTGATTGAGAAAAACAGCAGAGGTTGGTGGTTTTAGACATTTGGTAACAATGAAAAGCGTACTCAACAATGCCACTTAATTAGATAAATGTATTCACCGATTTTCAGGTTTATAAGTTTAATTTGTTTTGAGAAAGAAAAAATAAAACTGAAATTTTTTCAATATTTTAAAAGCCCTTATATCGTTAGGGAAGGATCAAATCGAAAAATTTCATAGAAAAAACCCCTCCTGCAATGACCCAAGGAATACACCCTCCAAAGGAGCGCACATCATTATGGGACATCCTGTATATTCGCAGATATTTGGTACGTATATAATATAATTTTTTTTTAATTATATTTTTTTTAATTATATTTTTTTTACTAAAATTTTGTTTTAAATTGTAAACCTTACTACAATTTTGTTATCTATACCTATTGTAATGTGTCCTCATTCCGTAAATGGGATAGTCCCATGGGATGTTGAAATTTAAAATAAATATAAATTTATTACAATTTGGTATTTTGTTTTGATGTTACAACTGAATGTGTTAGCTAAAGATAAATCATTATAAACCAACAATACATCTAGGCGTAGATGGTAACTGTACAACTACAAATTGTTCTATTAACAATTGTCATATCTCACAATAACAGAAAATACTGAATCATGTAGATATCTAACTGAAGGTTGAAAAACGTATACATTTAATCATACATTGTTACGGAATGATGAAAGAAAACGATTTTTTATTCAACATAGTGCCAGAGCCTCGAGCCACGCCCAGTACTTTATTACAAAAATTCCTCAGTCGAAAACAGGGAACTGACCAATTCACGCTGGTCCTTTCACAAAGTCCAGCGTGGAAAATTTATTCCATTTTTATGCACTCCCACTATAAAGGCAGTTCATTGATGCATCTATTCAACGCACCTCGTCAATGTGCGAAACTTGTCCTTTTACTTAACGCGACTACTTTATTCTTTTATTGCCATGTGGGTGGTATCACTGTTGAGTAATTTATGTGATCTCTGGACTATGGCTTACCGCAAATGTATTATTTTCTCTCCAGACCTCCTCTGGAGTTTTTAACGCGATTTATTGCGAGGGTATTTCATTGATTCGAATCACCTCGCATGGAATCTATAGAAAATGGGACAATAATTATGTTGTCAGTTTCATATACAGAAAGAAAATAGAACGAAGGAGTTGCGAGTATGCATTACAAGCAAAATTACAGTAAAATCGAGAACAAGTAATGAGTACACAACTCCGACAAAATAAGCAACAAAACTATAAAACTAGTTCAGATACAAATTTCAGTTTAACTAAACAATTTCTGAAGTTGGGAATAGCTGGAAATCCCACAAGAGCATTAGATGTGCCTTCGTTGTTTGTTATATACAGTGTGTCTTAAAACTCATGCAATATTTGGATAAATCGCTCAAACAATCAATGGGAAAGTTGCATGAATTTTATATTGATTTGAAATGTATTACATTAACTATGATGTTGGGTACGTCCACATAGACGGATTTTAGGTATTTAGGTAGGTATTTAGAAAATTATGTTGTTTCAATTTGAAAAATAATAAAAGTAATGAATATTGTATTTAATATTTATTAATTTTTGTAAATGAATATGTTATTGCTATTTACTACTGACTTCATTTCTCCTTAAACATTTAAAAAAAAAATCTTGTTTATTATTATTGTTTGTCTATTCCTATTAATTTATATATTAATTATTCAGTTTCTTTTGATCAATTAATAGTATCAATAAATAAATAGCATGAGTTTTTATAGTGAGTTATTATAACTCACGTTGGGCTTCTACAATGATAATTCGGTATGTAAATAGTGTACGCAATAAATTCTTCGAAATTTTTAAGCCGATAAATACGTTCTATTGGTGTAAAATGGAAAGAATTGTTAACGAGTGGAAAGGAATGAATAACTAAAAGATTTTAAAATTATTAAATTGCCAACGCCTCTCAATAGGCGGAATTGTCAATTATTATCATTGAGGGGACTAATGTCATTTGATATTTTAACAAAATAATTATGACGTTTTCAAATCAATTTTCTTTACCGATACTTATATCTTAGTATTTATTGTTATAGTCGTAGATAAAGCATAGTATTCAACTTGCGGTAATAGTCATAACTCACTTGATGAATACAGCATTCGCTTGCGGCTCGTGCTGCAAACTTCATCTGCGTGAGTTATGACCTGGATGACCGCTCGTTAAATAATATACTATTATTATAATTACAGAATAAAACAGGTAATTTAATGAGAGTGATGTCGGATAGCAAAATTTTATAAATGCATCAAATAACATTCACATTTCGTAAATGGTAGGAACAAATACAGAATATTTTATTTGGAATCAGAATGAATTGCTTTACTATTGACTTTCTAAACGCCCTATACAGGGTGTTAAAAAAAGAGTGTAAAATATTTCAGGAGGTAATAGTATGAACCAAAATAAGCAGAAAAGTCTTAATAAATATGAATCCGCAAAGTAACGGTTGCGGAGATATGGACCACTATTCGTTTTTTAAACATTTTATTTTATTAGGAATAAACCGACAAAGGAAGCTTTTAACAAACAAAAAACAAAGTTACAGAAGATGTTCAAAGCACCCTCCATCCATTTCCAAGCAGGCACGACATCTTCGTCTCAACGATATTCGAACTCTTTCTAAAACATCCTCCTTGGTTTGAATTTCTTGACACTTTTGATTAATCCGTAGCTGCAGCTCTTCCAGGCTATTTACAGGACATACACTAATGTCTTCAAATATCCCCAAACAAATAAATCTAGAGAGTTTAGATCAGGCGATCTTGGAGGCCATAAAACAGAGTTGGAGCACCATCATGCTGGAACCACATTTGTTGTCTCTGATTCAAAGGAATGTCTTCCAAAAACTCATACAGTGTGTTCTGCAGAAAGTTGAGGTAAGCTGCGCCTGTTAACCGGTTAGGTAGAACAACAGGACCTAGAAACCTGTCACGTGCCTGATGTTCAGATTCTATTAGATCATGAGGATTTTCGACGGCCCAAATATGCGTATTGTGAAAATTAAACACTCCATTTAGTTTTGGAAGCTTAGTAGAAAAGTTTAATTGATTCTTTATAACAGCAAATTTTAATTATTTCGATAAACTTAAAAATACGTACTTATATATGTCCAGTTAAACTTTTTAGGCTTATTTTTTCACTAAATTGTCTACGACAAACGTCATTTTGATTAAAATAATACATTCTTTCTTCTTCTTAATGAAAATATATATGTAGCTATGTGTCTAGCACTTAGTCTGTTTCAAATCTTCAAATCTCGCTTAGAGTTATTCTTTGTTTTTGTAATATGTCTAATGTACTTATTTACTCGATGTATTACTTTAACGTTGTATCTGTTTATTCCTGTAATTAGGATTTCTTTCTGTTGAAATAATAAAATTACTATTACTATTTTGTGAGTTAGAATATTTTAAAAAAAGTTTTACAAAAAAAAATGATAGATATTTGACTCAACTTAAAGGGGGCCACCTGATGAAGCAATCCTAAAAATGCAGAAATAGGTCAGATCTCATCTATTGTGGTTGAATTTCGAGTTTCCACTGTCAGAGGATAATATCTATAGAGTGTTTCCATTAAATCAGATTAGTAAATTTAGATAGATTAGTTTCTTTAGATAATTATTGAATAGAGTTTTGTCTGTGGAATTGTTCATTAGCATACTTAGATGTTTGGTATCAGAGAACATACATATGACTTTATTGATAGGAATTGTAGGAGATTTGATATATATTAGCTTAAAATACCTTTCTTACACAGTAAAAAAAATGTAAACTATTACTGACATTTTTTCAAAAACTTTAGCGCCTTTAATGGTGTATTTTTGCATATGGGTAAATTAGCATCAATAGTAGACCTTAAAATCTAGGGTAGCTGTCTAGTACATGCATTTTATTGACACCCTGTATATTATTATGTCTGAGACCTTTGCTCGTTGTTTACCGATCTAGCCCTATATAAATTCTTTATAAAAAAAATAATGTAGGTGCCCTGTCATAGTCTAAATTAATCTAGTTAATGTACAAGGTTTCGTACTTTTGTTTTTCTTAGGTAAATAGACTAATTGCCTGCGATCTTATAGTGAAAGGAGGGTATCGTATTTCACTTCGTCCTTAACGAAGTTTTGTAAGTTGGGAAGAAAACTTTGCGAGGAGTCGTTAATGTGATTTGTCACCGCTAATGTTCTTGCTATAGGATATGTATAGTTACGTTGAAAATAAGGGTAGGTATAGCAAATTAGAATTGTTTTAAACTTTGTACATGCTCAGTATAAAGTAAAAATAATCATTTAATTTATAGGGCAAATTTTCATATGACATGCTTTAAGGGAACATTACTTAATGTGACAGCAGATATTAATTATTAAGTGTGTAACCAACTTTGCGAGTATGATAGACTGGAAAAAACATTTTACATTATACAGTGAGCGGTAAAAGTAAGGAATAATTTTATTTAAAAATCAGGTGTTCATTTTTAAGAAAATCGTTTATTTTTACTTGGGCACTTTATAAATCAGTTTTAATGTATATAGAGGAATCATGGTACAACTTTTTTAAACAGAAACCCTCCTTTTTTATATAATTATTTAATTTGCCATGCAAGTATTTTTATGTAACATACTTCTACAACTATCTTTAACCGTTATCGACTGAAAATCGACTCCACATTTCGACAATCACCGACTCATTATGATCGGTGAGTCCTAGGACAATTTGGAGATTTATTTAAATCAATATTTTAATTAGAAAATGCGCACCAATAGAGCAGCCTCCAAGCACACCCGATCTTACGCTCATGGATTACTTTTTATGGGGTTATCTAAAATTCAAGGTTTATGCAAACATACCCCAAAACATTAAGAAAAACCGAATAAAACTAGAGATGAGGAAAATTGACGACAACGTATTAAATAATGTTCAAGATGATTTTGTACATAGGCTTGCATATTGCCAAGAAATCAATGAAAGATATTTTGAATATTTTATTTAACTATTATTATATTATATTTTATTTAACTATATTATTATATTAATATTTGTCTGTATTAATTACTAAATACGAGTATACTTAACTTTTATATAATAACCAATATTTAATATGGACAACTAAGCAAATAAAATGACATACATATATGTCACCAGTGTGTGAGATTTACTAAATATCTAATAAATATACTGCCAACTTTTGTGCAATCGTAACAAATTCATTGTTATGCAAGAAGTGGTAAAAGCGCAAATTTCAGACCACACAAAATGTTGTTCTCATATTATTTAGCAATAAATTACTCACTATTCTATACAATTGTACAACTTTAGACATGGATACAATGGTTCCCGTCCATTCAATGGTACAATTGGTTGAATGAAATTTTACTAAACACTTTCTATAGTTGATTTGTTTGTGAAGCAAAGGTGAATACTATTATATTAAACAGATTTTATAAAATCATTTGTTTTCTTGATATAGTTTTTTATTATTAGTTCTTTTACGACACAAATTTCTTTGAAGTTATTCGGGTGACTAAATTTGTGGCTTAAAATGTTAACAGATTATTGTAAATACAATGAAAGGAACATTAAATTATTTTAAAATGACAAATTGGAAACGTATATTAAAAATACAAAATGCTATTCGAAATACTATACAGAGCTACTGTTCAAGTATGTCTTCTAAAGTGCATATTTGTTCAAATTAATGCATTGCAGTGCAAAACCGGCAGATACAGCAGACAAATACTTATTAGAGGTGCAGTAAGAGTATTTTACGTACATCAAGAATGAGCATCTACCTAAGAAAGTGCTCATGTCCATTGCGCATAATGTTTTCAAAAACCAAACTTGAAAAGGTCGGTACACTAATTTCAACATAAAATTCAGTAATTAATTCATTGCGTTCAACATCAACGAATGGATAGAAAGTTAATTTCAGCTTATTCTTTAAGCATCATAATATAGGCATTAATCAAAGTAAATACACTGTATATATTATTATATGTAAGAGTAGTTCAGAATTTATCAACACAAATTTTTGGCTGGACATTACATATACAATTGTGTAAACAAAAATCAAAACTGGCAGTTTGAAAATGCTTAAAAAGTACACTGTAAAACCTGACCTTGGGCAAGGCAAAGCAATCCGTAGGCGACCGGTATGGCGGCAAAGTGTAATAAAATATTAACGGACAAAAGAATTCTCCCAAGGAGACATATGCAATTTTATAACACCTATTTTAAATCAGAAAATTCAACTGCTTTTGCCGCTACTGTTAATATTATTTAATAAAATTCATGTATGGCTTTAATTAATAAAATAATCTTCTCAGTTTCGACGAACTAACACAAATACTTCTGGTTCTCGTCCGTTCTGAATTTGTAAGTTATTGGCATAACTGCGATTCGTGAATGATACGCCACACTGTCCAACAATCTCTAAAATATGTCACTCAACTTCTTCAATACACCGTGGATTATTTTGCAAAAATGTTGTGTATTTTCTTATAATAGTTGGTTAATGTTTAGTGAAATAAACAGTACGTATTTGACAGTTGTTCTCACCTCAACTTTCTGCAGAACACACTGTATGAGTTTTTGGAAGAAATTCCTTTGAATCAGAGGCAACAAATGTGGTTCCAGCATGATGATGCTCCAACTCATTTTTCCACGGCCGTTAGAGAGCATTTACACCAAACTTTTCCACATAGATGGGTAGGAAGGGCCGGACCTGTTTTATGGCCAAGATCGCCTGATCTGAACTCTCTAGATTTCTTTGTTTGGGGATATTTGAAGACATTAGTGTATGGTACTTCTGTAAATAGCTTGGAAGAGCTGCAGCTACGGATTAATCAAAAGTGTCAAGAAATCCAAACCATGGAGGGTGTTTTCGAAAGAGTTCGAATATCGTTGAGACGAAGATATCGTGCCTACTTGGAAATGGACGGAGGGCACTTTGAACATCTTCTGTAACTTTGTTTTTTGTTTATTAAAAGCTTCCTTTGTCGGTTTATTCCTAATAAATTAAAATGTTTAAAAAACGAATAGTGGTTCATATCTCCGCAACCGTTACTTTGCGGACCCATGTTTATTAAGACTTTTCTGCTTATTTTGGTTCATACTATTACCTCCTGAAATATTTTACACTCTTTTTTTAACACCCTATAGACAAACTGATGCCCAAAATCTTACATCAGATATTAACTATCTGTAGGGTAAAAAATATTCGTATCCGTAATATATCGACCAGCGTTGTAGAGGCAACAATTGACACAAACGCTGTCCCTTTTTTAACTTTATTATATGTTTTTTCGACCACTTTTTGTAATATACATAAATGCATTGTACTATGAAATGTATAAGTATTTGCATTTTTCAAAATTTCCAGTAAAGAAAATTATAAAAATACAAACTTCCAGCTGTTAATTATGCAAAACAATGTAATCCTGATAAACCTCCTTTGTAAAATACTGTTGTATTACTTTAATTAAGCAGTCTAATATCACTTACATTACAGGCGATTTAGGAAGAAAGTAAATTACAAAAATATTAATATTTATCATGCCAGTATGAAAAAGACACTAAGCTTGTAAACCCCCTTTTAGGGGATGCTGAGACTAATGACACAATTTAAGTCAAAAAGATCAATAGCATGATTTATATAATGGCAATAAAAAAATATAATTAGGTATTAGCGATAAAATATTTATTAAAAAGTTTTGTAACGTGCCATATATCAATATTAAAAACAAAAAATAAATTAGATATCATTTTAAGAAATAGGTCACGGTGTATATGAACAATTTATCCAATTTAATTTAAATTGATTGTTCAGTTGTAGGAATTAGGTACTAATGGGTGCTAAAATGATTTTACTGCAGTTCTCTCGACAATTTATCTCTTCTGTCTGCAGCAATTTGAAGTAAAACCTCAATGAGAACATCAAGAAGGCCGTGTCAGTTTCATCCGCCTCAGGTGCTATAACGGGGAGAATATTCTGCGTTATGATATGGAGGTTCTATATTGTCCCTTTATGATAGCATTGAGAAAACGTTTACCATTGTCACTGCACCTTTCGAAGTGCACTTGTCTGGAGGTATTCTCACTGGATTTGGTGGATAGATAGCAGTAAAATTATAAGGATGTGAAATTGTGAACAAAGAATTTGGAAACGGTAGTTATACTTGCAAATTTTGTTGCAATCTTAATTTGAAAATAACCATTTTCCTGTTTTTTATAGTTTCCAAGATACCAATACATGCATACCCAAAATGTTCCAAATTGTATTATACAGGATGTTAAAAAAAGAGTGTAAAATATTTCAGGAGGTAATAGTATGAACCAAAATAAGCAGAAAAGTCTTAATAAACATGGGTCCGCAAAGTAACGGTTGCGGAGATACGGGCCACTATTCGTTTTTCAAACATTTTATTTTATTAGGAATAAACCGACAAAGGAAGCTTTTAACAAACAAAAAACAAAGTTACAGAAGATGTTCAAAGTGCCCTCCGTCTGTTTCTAAGCAGGCACGACATCTTTGTCTCAACGATATTCGAACTATTTCGAAAACACCTTCCTTGGTTTGGATTTCTTGACACTTTTGATTAATCCGTAGCTGCAGCTCTTCCAAGCTATATACAGGAGTACCATACACTAATGTCGTCAAATATTCCCAAACTAAGAAATCTAGAGGGTTCAGATCAGGCGATCTTGGAGGCCATAAAACAGGTCCAGCCCTTCCTACCCATCTATGTGGAAAAGTTTGGTGCAAATGCTCTCTAACGGCTATGCTCTAATAGAATCTGGACATCAGGCACGTTTTTCATTAAACATTTGCATTCTTTTTTTAGCACCCTGCATGAATTCAGTGTAATAGGCAATATTTTAGAGGATGAATTTGATATTTTCGATCATGACAATAAAAGTGAATTAGCTGCATGTAGTGATGCCTGTAAGGAAGAAGAAGTTACAAATCAAGACATTTTAGACAAAATCGAGAATTTAATTTATCTTTAAAAAAAAATCATTAATTATAGCACTCAACGAAAATTCAGCCAACATCCCATATCTCAGAAAGCACCACAATGCAGTAAAATTTCTAGCAACCGTTGTACAGAAAAAATTTAGATTTATTAATATATTTCTTTTATAGATGCTTTATTTTGTATATTATCAATCAGAAAATTCATAAAATTATTTTTTTCTTATTTTATTTTTTGTTTGTTTTAAGTTGTTCGGTTATTTTATGCAAAAATAATACTAAAAATTATGTACCCAAGTACAGCTATACGTATTTTAAAAAGTAATTAAAAGAGTTTTATTTTTTTACTTCTAAACGGCAGCTGTTTCAGTACCCACTGTATTCCAAATTGTCATATTATCAGTTAAGAGTTAACTTACAGTAAAAGTATATCCAATGTGTAAAGTAAAATTAAAATTACAATAAAATTATTTTATTGTCATTGTGGGTATACAGGGTGCCTGTGAAAGGTTGGGAAATCTCGGAGCTGGAGATACTGATGACAAAAAAAAGTCGATTGAGCCAAATATGCCTTATCCGAATTTTGCTGGTTTCAAAAATACAAGGCGTTCAATGATAGAATTTTATTTTGAAATATCTCAATAACTTTCAAACCTGTCGGAGTATTAAAAAAAAATTGGCAGAATTATGTTTTTTTGGCAGGTTTGATTTTTGTAACCATATTTCAACAAAGCACAAAGATTTTATCAAAGCAGGCCTATCTTTTTGAAATTTTGCTCGTCTCCATAATTTATCATTCTGAACAACTTTTTCAAGTAATATTGTGCTATATTTGCAGTAGAAAAGGCACTTTACCTGAAACGATCAGATATAACAGGTAGGAGAATCGATTGTTTCAATAGACAGATGGATACACTAAACAGCAAAAAAGTTTTGCCATTTAAAAGAAACATGCTGTGCCATAAGTCGCGCCCTCTACTAGTGACGTTAAAATTAATTAAAAATTCTTATTTGCCGTGCCAAAAACCATTATTATTCAATTTTTTTTAATACTTCGACAGGTTTCAAATTTATTGAGATATTTCAAAATAAAATTCTAGCATTGAACGCCCTGTATTTTTAAAACCAGCAACATTCGGATAAGGCATATTTGGCGCAATCGACTTTTTTGGTCACCAGTATTTCCAGCTCCGAGATTTCCCAACCTTTCACAGACTCCCTGTATACTTTATTTAAAGGATATCCAACATATAAAATTATTTTTAAAATCAAAGTATATTTAATCTAGATCCCGTTCTTTTGAACTGAACTAATAGTAACTACCACTTGACTGAAACAGATCAGATTGTATTTCACCTATTTATTCCTTATTACGTAAAACTATTCGTTTCTATATTTTATAATTTCTACTAATCTCTACTAGATGTCGGCGATCGACCATATTGACGTGTGAGTTCCAAGCGGGACCATAGCCGACCGAGAGTAACCACCATTTGTTACCAAATTGATAATAAAGCTCCATGTTTCTCATTTGTATGCAAGAGTCATGCGAGACAAGAAATTTGCGGCACTCTCACAAGACAATGCAAGACATGATCTTGCAAGATTGAATAAGACTTTAAAGAAACTTTCTTGTTTCGCAAGGCAAGACTTTTTTAAATTTTGCACGATTTCTTTTCCAAGAAAATGTTGCAAACACCTCCGCCCACCTTAGCATATAACTCCTGGCTATAACACATGTTATACAAAGCGACCCTAACGTTTTCTGTAGAATCCAAATATTCAATAATGTGCAAGGTATCTCATTTAAAATAATAAAATTGGTGTCGACTTCCGATATAACTAGAAGTGCTGGAAAGTTCTAGATATTTGAATTGTATCGACCCCAAGGCTGTATACTTCATTCGGTAGCAATTTTGTGGGAATTTTTAATTGATTAATATAAATCATATTTTTCTTTAGTTGTTTCTAAATATTATAAATAATTAAAATATGTCACAAATAAATAATGTTACCGACAATAAACAATAGTTTTGAGTGATAATTTATTACAGAAATAAAATTTCGATTAATAATGCCAATATCCATTACCGCAAAATCGTTTCCTTCCCAAAACATTGCACAATACCGAGGAAAGTGGCACAAAGACCCTCCACCCTTACGATATCACATATAAGCGTGGAATAAAACGAAACGCCATACAGCGTAATATAATAAAGACAGAATTTTTGTCTGGCGTTGCCGTGCGGTTATCACATAAAGGGATGATCCGGACCTCCCGCAGGGATTGCTAAATATCTTGTCACTGGAAGTGAATAAACCACGGGAAGCAGACCCCACGCCGAGTCTCGGGAAGCTCGCTTTCTACCCCGATGGGCTTGTGAAGGGACAGTTATGCAAATGTGCAACTGTTCGCACGTCGCCATTTTGTCATACGGGGTGACACATGATACACTTCGGGTATCGAGATGACGGTTCATTCTGTTATGTCATTTTGAAATATGTAATAGGAATATTTGTATGTCCTTTATTAACTATTTACTAAAGGGAAATTTTGGTTCCAGTTTCGAATTTACCCAACATTACTCCAAAATGTTTGTAACAAAACAGATATTTAGAGTATAAAGCAAAAAGGTGTCATTGTTTTATGGAAGGCCGCATTAACCGAAGGCTCTATTGCCCAAGGACGCCGAACTGTCTGTAGTAAAGGTTTTAAAACTAATTCAATTATTTTCCTACAGTTTCTATCAAATAACTCATTAATGCAATATACAGTGGGAATCTAAACAACACTGAAAAAATGTAAGTGGCGATTGTCTGAAGAAAATCTAAAAATCTAATCCCAAAAAAATTACGCCCCTCCAAAATTAAAAAAAAAATTTTTCTTTTTTATCTTTCATGTATATTAAGCTAAAAAAACAAACTTGATGAATATTATCTGTCAATAGAACTACACTTTCTGAAATTTATTCAACCCTTTAAAATTTTTGTAAGAAATTAAAATAACCAACACCTACGACATTTTTTCTTATAAGAATTTTTTTTCGAAAAAATTTTTTCGTTTTAAAAAATATGTCAGAAAAGCCCCATTCATTATGTAATTTTTTGATGTCTTCAAGATTTTTCCAAAAATAAAAGATTTATGAGAAAAAAAATAAATGTATTGCTATGCATTTTTCCTTAAAAATGTTTAGTTAAATTATTTTTAATTATCTACGAAGTTATTTTTCTAGTCATACTTAGATACAAGATTTATGACTGCATTGATAGAAATTGTAAAACAATTAATTGAATTAACTAATTCAGGGTGTCCAGAATATGAGGGCCTTTATTTTGTTGTATGAGAAATTGTACCAAAGAAAGCATAATTGACTCAACAATTATTTTTCTCGGTAACATAATTATGACGGCAAACAGGTCTTGAATATGCGACAACGTCGCACATTTGCAGTGTCAAGTATTTGTACATAATAAACACAAATACACCTAAACATACCATGTTTTGCCCAGATTTGCCATAAATTAACATATCATCCAGATGGTCATGCTTACTATAAGTTGTTAATAATAATATGAGGTTAAGAGCGGGTGGTAAGGAATGCAATGTTGTCGTACGTTACAATGTTAAAAATTTCTTGGAAAACCTCTATTGTTTACTTCATTAATATCTACTTATAAAACAAACAAAGTATAAACTAATTTTGTTACAGGAGCTTTTAGATAATATTAGTTTATAATTTCGTAATACAGTTTTGCATTTTTTTGAAATGTATTTATAGAAAAACTTCCCCTTTAGTATAGGCACTTATATTCCGGACATCCTGTATATTTACAAAAAAAAATGTAATTCTTTATCTCACTTAGTCAAATTTTGGTAAAAAATAATCAGATTAAAGCTGTTTTATTGGAAACATCCTTTTCTTTGTACGATTTTTTGGAACACTTAGATAGTTTTATTCTAATTTACGTAAAGTAGATAAACTTAATTGCTTTAGAAAACTAATTTTCAGTATAGCTTTAAGAAAATGCGGTACTAAGAATATACTACTACTACTACTACTACTACTACTACTACTACTACTACTACTACTACTACTACTACTACTACTACTACTACTACTACTACTACTACTACTACTACTACTACTACTACTACTACTACTACTACTACTACTACTACTACTACTACTACTACTACTACTACTACTACTACTACTACTACTACTACTACTACTACTACTACTACTACTACTACTACTACTACTACTACTACTACTACTACTACTACTACTACTACTACTACTACTACTACTACTACTACTACTACTACTACTACTACTACTACTACTACTACTACTACTACTACTACTACTACTACTACTACTACTACTACTACTACTACTACTACTACTACTACTACTACTACTACTACTACTACTACTACTACTACTACTACTACTACTACTACTACTACTACTACTACTACTACTACTACTACTACTACTACTACTACTACTACTACTACTACTACTACTACTACTACTACTACTACTACTACTACTACTACTACTACTACTACTACTACTACTACTACTACTACTACTACTACTACTACTACTACTACTACTACTACTACTACTACTACTACTACTACTACTACTACTACTACTACTACTACTACTACTACTACTACTACTACTACTACTACTACTACTACTACTACTACTACTACTACTACTACTACTACTACTACTACTACTACTACTACTACTACTACTACTACTACTACTACTACTACTACTACTACTACTACTACTACTACTACTACTACTACTACTACTACTACTACTACTACTACTACTACTACTACTACTACTACTACTACTACTACTACTACTACTACTACTACTACTACTACTACTACTACTACTACTACTACTACTACTACTACTACTACTACTACTACTACTACTACTACTACTACTACTACTACTACTACTACTACTACTACTACTACTACTACTACTACTACTACTACTACTACTACTACTACTACTACTACTACTACTACTACTACTACTACTACTACTACTACTACTACTACTACTACTACTACTACTACTACTACTACTACTACTACTACTACTACTACTACTACTACTACTACTACTACTACTACTACTACTACTACTACTACTACTACTACTACTACTACTACTACTACTACTACTACTACTACTACTACTACTACTACTACTACTACTACTACTACTACTACTACTACTACTACTACTACTACTACTACTACTACTACTACTACTACTACTACTACTACTACTACTACTACTACTACTACTACTACTACTACTACTACTACTACTACTACTACTACTACTACTACTACTACTACTACTACTACTACTACTACTACTACTACTACTACTACTACTACTACTACTACTACTACTACTACTACTACTACTACTACTACTACTACTACTACTACTACTACTACTACTACTACTACTACTACTACTACTACTACTACTACTACTACTACTACTACTACTACTACTACTACTACTACTACTACTACTACTACTACTACTACTACTACTACTACTACTACTACTACTACTACTACTACTACTACTACTACTACTACTACTACTACTACTACTACTACTACTACTACTACTACTACTACTACTACTACTACTACTACTACTACTACTACTACTACTACTACTACTACTACTACTACTACTACTACTACTACTACTACTACTACTACTACTACTACTACTACTACTACTACTACTACTACTACTACTACTACTACTACTACTACTACTACTACTACTACTACTACTACTACTACTACTACTACTACTACTACTACTACTACTACTACTACTACTACTACTACTACTACTACTACTACTACTACTACTACTACTACTACTACTACTACTACTACTACTACTACTACTACTACTACTACTACTACTACTACTACTACTACTACTACTACTACTACTACTACTACTACTACTACTACTACTACTACTACTACTACTACTACTACTACTACTACTACTACTACTACTACTACTACTACTACTACTACTACTACTACTACTACTACTACTACTACTACTACTACTACTACTACTACTACTACTACTACTACTACTACTACTACTACTACTACTACTACTACTACTACTACTACTACTACTACTACTACTACTACTACTACTACTACTACTACTACTACTACTACTACTACTACTACTACTACTACTACTACTACTACTACTACTACTACTACTACTACTACTACTACTACTACTACTACTACTACTACTACTACTACTACTACTACTACTACTACTACTACTACTACTACTACTACTACTACTACTACTACTACTACTACTACTACTACTACTACTACTACTACTACTACTACTACTACTACTACTACTACTACTACTACTACTACTACTACTACTACTACTACTACTACTACTACTACTACTACTACTACTACTACTACTACTACTACTACTACTACTACTACTACTACTACTACTACTACTACTACTACTACTACTACTACTACTACTACTACTACTACTACTACTACTACTACTACTACTACTACTACTACTACTACTACTACTACTACTACTACTACTACTACTACTACTACTACTACTACTACTACTACTACTACTACTACTACTACTACTACTACTACTACTACTACTACTACTACTACTACTACTACTACTACTACTACTACTACTACTACTACTACTACTACTACTACTACTACTACTACTACTACTACTACTACTACTACTACTACTACTACTACTACTACTACTACTACTACTACTACTACTACTACTACTACTACTACTACTACTACTACTACTACTACTACTACTACTACTACTACTACTACTACTACTACTACTACTACTACTACTACTACTACTACTACTACTACTACTACTACTACTACTACTACTACTACTACTACTACTACATTGTCTCATAATTATTAAACTGTAACTTGTTATTGCTATGTTAAAATATTGTACAAAGAACTATGCAGCTGATTGTTGAAATACTATTATTACGAAAATGATCAATTTCTAAGACTAATGACAAGTATACCTATTTTTCTCAAAAACAAAGTAGGTGTAAAATTTATTAATAAAAAACGTGATAACGTTAGGGTAAAAAAAATTACAGTCACATTTACGTCACAAATATGGCGGATGTAGCGTCCTCTACGGAAATATATCGAAATAGACAACACATTATGATTTCTCATATCCAAAAACATCTATTTTTCAGTTGAGATTACGAAGAATCACTTTAAATTCCAACTTCGACACCCTGTATCTTTTTTATTATCAACATTTTACTAAGGCAAGTTGGCTTAAATTGTAATACTTGTAAGCGGATAATCTAGTATGTGCCCATGGGCCTGTATGTATCGTTTTGCATAATTGTACCGACTTATTACTGTAAAGTGAGTGCCTGTGTCACCCAGTAAAATTTAGTTGAAGTGATATGCGCACCAGCCAATGGCGTGGTTATTGAATTATTGCGTACGTTTTGGAATAATTATTGTGATATCCAGCGTTTGGCAATTAATCATCGCGATCTCGTTATATTCCAACGATTGTAGATGTTCATTTATCTTCCATGTCATCGCTTTTTGGCCCTGTAGGGTTATTAGATGCGCAACTTGTCAAACTATCTATGTCGAGATCGTAAGAAAGTTTCACTTAATATGATCGCCAAAATGATAAGACGTAGGTATTTCTGGTAAACTTTTCATTGTTATGAAGTTTGAAAAGAAAAATGATTTAGAACGGCTTTTTCAAAGCTGGAACAAATCTAGAAGATCTAAAACTATTTATTGCCCCTACACTGCAATTAATACAGTATCTCTTAACTAGATGTCGTAAAGAAGTGAAAGTTCTGTATCAAATGTAGTGTAGAATATAATTATTCGAACTAACAGGCTGTGTTATTTCGCGAAAAACCTAGTCAGTAAATTTTACATCATTTCAGGGATTGCCTGTTTAAAGTAACGTTCAGATAATCGTTAGTGTAATGGCACTGCAGTTGCACTGCTGTATTGTAATCGTATGGTGTTAAATATTATTTACTCTGTTTACATAAAATTATGTAGACTTAAGAAGTTGAGGAATTTTTCCGCTGTAAGTTGGCGACATGCAAAAACTCAAGATTCTTGACCTTCAGATGAAGAGGTTATGTTTATGTTCTTGTTAACTACGTCCCTATCTACGGAAATTGTTGGTTTTTATCATTTGCCGAATAGTAATTAAAAGTCTACAATCTGCAGGATAGTCTATTTGAATGATTGGTTAAATGAAGCTCCACTAACTTCCGCAAACCATCAAACATCGCCACTGTCATTCGGGTGTAACGAAAAAATAATCGGCATTCTCATTTCGCATTTCTTTATATAAATTAAAATCTAATTTAAAAACTTAACCTGCAAAAATGTGAATCTTCTATATACTGTCAAAAAAGCTGTTTTCTGATTGGTCCTTGTATGATTGTTGGAAAAGGAATGGTAAAAGCTAAAATGCTTTTAGCTTCTGCCATACAACTGCAGTGCAAAGGCGCAACTGTTAAGTTTATCTGAATGTTACAAAAGTCATCCGTATTTCTCGCCGTTTTACTTCAGTATCTTTGAATATTTGCAGGTGGGATGAGTTAACATCCCTATTATTTGCTAAACCCTATATTATTCAGTTATTAAATGTCTAAAATTATTTGTATTTGTAGAAAACACTATTTCAAGAATACGGCGCTTTTCTGCAGTACCAATGCAACCGCACTAATTTTATGAGAATGAAACTTAACTCGGCAAACAAAGAAAATGGTTAAGCGATTACACGTTACAGCATTTGACAATTTAAAAAAACTATTCTGATCACTGAATCTAGGTAATTCAAAATAGTAACTAAAACAGTTACATACATAATATGTACATGGTGATCATGCGTAAACGTTAGATTCGGCTGTAGCTACTCTAGGAGATATCAGAAAACTAAAACGTATATTTCTTGATTAATTTTTGATAAGGATTTCAATTCTTTTTATCATAAAAACATATTTAATTTTGGAATTATTTAATCACCAATAGATTCAGAACACTGATTTTATACAGCAAATTTAACTGCTTTTGCTGACATTGTTATTAATTATTAGGTAATAGATTTCATTTGTAGTTTTAATTAATAAAATAGTTTAAAATATCTAATGTTACAACAACATTTTGGGCCCGTCTTACCCAGTTTGTTCAAACTAACACAAATGTTGCTGCTTCTTGTTCGTTTTGAACTCGTATATCATAGTATGTAACCACTTGCGATACACTGAATTTTTTAAATGTCTCCACAAGAAAAAGTCCAAATGATTTAAAATCAGGAGATTGTGGGTGCCATGGTACCGGTCCTCCTCATCTAATCCCTTGGTATTAATGCTTGGACACGCTGTACATGGTACGGATATAATTGAACCTCGTGTATGATACGCCACACTGCTGCAATAGATCGTGGAAGTCATGTACTTCCATCTCTTCCACGATTCGGTTTCAAATTTCCCTCGCACTACACTTGCACTCACTGCATACCGCGGTAAAAGTAGTTTTGCAATGACGTAAAATTTCAGTTAAGCAACGAAATATTTATTTTATTGCAGCCTTTACCGGCAATACGACCAATGACACTATTTCCGCAAAATGATACATTACGTCTCATGACTACGACAGGTACAAATTTTAGGAGAGCTTCTTGATAAAACAGTTTTATATGAAAATATTCGATCTTTACATATTTTTATCTAAATTAAATTTCAATTTTTCAACGAAAAGTTGTTTCTAGTACGCTCCTGGATATAGTGGTTATAAGCACTTTCATGTAATATGGTGAATTTGGGAAATATGCCCTACTTAAGCAAACATTCAATTGTATATTTGTAAAATGCGATCAGTTAATTATAAACTACTACAGTGTTATTCTGTAACGTCATTTATATTAGATTATGAGTATTTTCAATAATCTTTATAGAAAATGCGAATAATATTTTGAATATTTTTTTCTGTGATTCAGTTCCAAGATCCAATATATCTGATACCGTTGCTGAAATATTGTGAAGACTGAAAATAGTTATTAGCGTTATTATTTTTTAACCGTAAGAGCTGAAATTTGGTACAGATGGATAAGAATATACGAGAAATTGATTTTCGTCGAAAGAAAATTTCTTCGGCCACTAGTTCCGGTTATGCAACTTTCAATTGTTTTCATGTCTCTTATGGGTATCATATTGGATCTTGACAGCAACAGATGTAGAATAAAATTATAAACACGTAAATATGTAATATAGTCGCGGCAAGAATTTAGATGACTTACGTCATACCATAGACTAAATGTAGTCTATGGTTCTACGAACAAATGAATAATTCACTATATTCCCATCAAAATATTTAAGAAACTACAACTGAAAATAATAATACTATACTAAATTTTTGCACTGTATATTGCATTAAATTGCATAAAAAATAGCCGGCTGAATCCTTGCCGCAACTATACTACAGTTTTACATGAAGAATAACCCATAAAATTAAAAAATACTATAATTTAACGTTGTTTGTCGACATTTCTGTTTTTTTTTTGTGGTGATTTTAACTTTTATTCAAGTTGTTAAGAAAATGATACGTCAGTGACTAGTGTGTGGATAATTGAAAGACATCTAACTTATGGAATAATGGCGTGGGGGGCAGCGGATGAAATTTATATGAACGAATTAAATATTTTGCAGAAAAAAATTATAAAAGTCATATTAAATAGAAATTTAAATTACTCGTCCAATTTGATTTATAGGGAACTCAAGGTCTTAGAGCTTCGACAGTTATTCTACTTAAAGGTAGCAATAAAAATGCACAGCATTAAAAGTGACTTACCGCCAAATGAGCATAGGTATAATACGAGATCGATGGTCAATTTTGTGGTGCTCCCAAGAATGTACACAACTAAAGGTCACCATAGTTATCACTTTTTGGGTCCGAAAGTCTGCAATTCTGTACCTACAATTATAAAGCAAACACAAAGCTTAAATAAATTTAAGTTTTTGCTTAAACGACATCTCATTTATGAAAGAGATGCAATTCTCCTATTATTTAGTTCTTGGCTATAGGATGTAATATTGTTTGAGTTGATGGTCAATATGTTTGTAGTATTTTTAAATTTGAACTAGTTTTTATGTATTGATTTGATTTTTATTGTTCAATATAGGTATAGGTTTTATACAATATACATTTAGATTTATACATTTTGTAGTGACTGTATTTAATATTTAGTTTTATGTGTTCTCTGTATGTAAGTTTTACTGTACTGAATTGTCCTGAAGTGTCTTTTCGTTAATCAACTGAAACTGTAAAAACAAAATTATTTGCGGCAAATATGCTGTACAGAGTCAGAATTTTCATGTTCTCTCTCTCGGATATTTTTGACATATACAAGCACAATGTTTGGTTGGAAATAAATAGTAATTTATGAATAAACGATTCGGTTTACCTTTGCTTATAGATCTATGATTGAAACAAATGTACAATCATTTGCATTATGATACTCTTTAAAATGAATCTTGCGATTTCTTTTGAACTGCTGACGTATTTGTAATAAAATCTACTTCAAATTTTTAACATTAGTCTTTAGTTGTTTCACTCACCAATAGAGATTTAATGAAGTCTCTACTCAGAACTTCCAGAAATTCAAAAACTGTTTTAAAGGAGGGTCATTATTATTGCAAAAGCATGTACCTATCATATAATGGAAATGAATTCTTTTATTGACTGAAACAATCTTTATTATACAAGAGGTTAGTTTTATTAATTTGATTTTCTTCACCACACCACTTAATTTTACACTGGAAAATAATAACTGAATTTATAGATCCAAGTCATCGAAAGTTATTTGTTTGAAACTTTTTCTTCAGTGCGGTAGAAATAAATATCCAGTAAAAGAAAAAAAAAGGAAAAAGCCACAAATAAATAATTACAGACAATATTGGAAATGCTGTCATATTTCGCTCCAAACAGAAAAGTTTATCAAGGATGGCTGCACAGGGAGGTCCTAATAAAAAATCAATTGTAGGCCGAAGGTTAATTGTACGACTTCAGAGCTCCAAGGACCTGTCACTTGGAATGGATCCTTTTTTTTCTCCAGTAAAAAGTAAAATGAATGGGAAATCACTAAAACCGGTAAAATGTACTCCCTTCTCCAATTCTGCTTGACGTGAAATTCACAAAGACCGATTGCGTCAAAGTTCTCACGAAAATGAATGAGATTTTTTTCTGGCAGGTCGGACACAGGTGCACATATTCTTGGAAGCAGTGGCGATTGTATCGTTTATCTGGGGGCGTGTACGTCGAATCAATAGTGAATGCACCAGTTAATGCCGAACGGTATAAAGGCATTGGCACAGGTATAATGAGCTTAGATACGTTTGTACGTCAATATAAGGCCTGACCTAATAATTTCGCAATAAAGTGTACTTTTACGAATATGTGCTCTACATGATTGATCGCTATATTTAGTCACACAAACAAATGGTCATATATTGACCTAACGGAAATTCAACATAGTTGACAACCATGAGAGTTTATTTACCGAAAAGCGTTATTTGCTGTCACTTTGGAAATCTTGATTTTAGGAGGCTGAATATTTTAATAACCAATTACGAATGTTATTGTTCTTCTACAGGATGTCTCAGATATTACTGGAATCTTTGGAAAGGGTGATATTACAGTCAAAATAAATGAGATGTACCCAAATATACCTATATCTCAAACATATAGAGTGTCGAAGAAATTTTTATTGTATTTTTCATTTACTTGGAAACCATTCGTGATAAAACAGCAATAGTTCTAGATTGTAATGAAATATCTTTAGTCTCATTATTCAGTATGTTTAAATATTCTCATTACCACCAGTGGTGTAGAAACCCTGTGGCACTCTTCTTTTATTTAAAATAAAAATGGTACGCCACTTTCTTAATTATAAAAAAACGTGAGATGATTTTGATTATTTTGAACAAATAACTATTTTTTTAAATTTTATTTAAAATGCATTGTACTTAGGTAATTGTTCTTTAAAAATATCATTACATTTCGTAATTTGTGTGTGGTGAAACCTATTATCCTTCAGTAATATAGGGTGTCCCAAAATTAATGCACCATAGGGCACGAGTAGATTTCTGACGACAAAATAATGCAATATAGCTAAACTGATTTAGGCAAAAGTAGATGGTTTAAAAAAATATATATTAAAGTAAAAATTTTATTTCTTAGAGTCAAATATTTGGATAAATTCTGGAGATTGGAGGTTTTTGAGGGCGCCACTTACGACACGTCATGCTTCTTTTAAATGGTAGAATTTTTTTGCGGCTTAGTTTAAACATCTGACTATTAAAAAAATCGATTCTTCTACCTTCTTTATGTGAAAAAGTTATAACTTGTTGAAGTTATTAGGAGTAACTGCAAAAATGGTAAATTATGGCGTTGTGCAAAATTTTAAGAGTGAATATTGAAGTTTCAGCTTTTGATACAAATATGCACAAACTACGAAATGCAGATATTTTAAATGAACAATTACTTGAAGACGATGCATTAAAGAAAACTACAAAGAATAATTATTTATGCAAAATAATCAAAACATAATCACGAAGGGTTTCCAAGTAACTAAAAAATATAATAAAAACTTCGAAGTCTTTGACACCTCGTATGTCCAAAATGATGACTTTTAGAACTTACAGGTATATTTGGGTAAATCCCATTTATGTTCGCTGTACAATCACCCCTTCCAAGGCCAGTAATACCTGAAACACCCTGTATAATAGAAAATTTTGTATTTTGGGTTGTTATTATTGAAATTGAAGGGCATGGATATATTGTATATAGGTACGTATTCAACCACGAAGAATGGGCATATTCAAGGAGTATCCTTGTATTTGATAACAAATAGAACGCACCTGAAAAATCGTGATGTGAACTGAAAATTACTGAATTCGAATTTTCGTATCAAGAAATAATTACCTTGGCAGTTACCTACCTACTTAAAAATAATTGTCAATAATACTATTTATAATGGGGCCTTATTAGTATAGTAGTAGTAATAATGCATGTATGAAGATACCTTTGATCAGAGTCAATAGATGCATCTATTCTTGTACTGAGTGTAACAACCATGGTACATCTCCTTTTTTCATTTAAGTATTGGGTACGTTATCAAAGCAAATATACAGGGTGGTCTACTTTCGAAAGCGGAAATTTTAGAGGCAG
The DNA here is from genome assembly GCA_037114965.1 of Monochamus alternatus. Lineage (NCBI taxonomy): Eukaryota > Metazoa > Arthropoda > Insecta > Coleoptera > Cerambycidae > Monochamus > Monochamus alternatus. Next base: position 22,369,448 of record CM073430.1, read on the forward strand.
ACAGAGAACCACAAAATAATATCAGTTTGTACTATAAACTATATTCGAAATATGCTTCGTTGCAAAGATACAGGGTGTCAAAATGTTAATCAAAAGTTCCAAACTTATTATTATTTTTAAAACTACTTTAGATATTTAAATGAAATTTGGAACCTTTGAATAGGTAATCTATCTAATTTTTATGAAACAAATGGTATGCCAATGTTTTTTTAGAAACAAAAACTATTTCTAGAATCCTTGTTCAATTTGCAACGCCAGAAGGCTCCTTTTTTTTGTTTGACACACCGTTGGCCAGTAAAAAATTAAATTACCTTATGGTTTCTGAAAAACATGTAAACAAAAACGAAAATGAGAAATTTAATTTGTGACTTTAAACAGCAATAACAAAAAGAAATCACAAGTATAAAATCACATAAATTGCTCGAAATGTAGTTCACCCACCTCAATACATTTTCGACATCTTCTCACTAACGCATTTATTGCAGCAGATACTTCATGCGGATTTCGCCGCTTGCTGAATTCTTAAAATTAAATATTCCCTTGTTAATACGGAATTAGCGTAGACTTTATCTTTAATAGTGCTCCTAACATAGAAGTCTAGCGGATTAAGATCCGATGACCTGGGTGGTTAATGGTATTGGCCAGACCAACCACGTGATTATTCATGTCATTCCTCCCTAGCCGACCAATCCATCGTTGATGATAATTGGTATTGAGCCATTCTCTTACAGCTATTCCAAAATGCAGGGGAGCTCCATCCAGTTGTATCCAACTCTCATACCTTAAATTAATGGGTAAATCCTCTAGGTAGTCCTGCAGATTACTGTTCCATAAACAGTTCCGAGTTCAACCTTGGGGGTAGGAAATGTGGACCACAAACATTACCATCAATAACGCCCAACCAAACATTTACGGAAAATTCATTTTGAAATGATCTTGGCCGAATTTTTCGAGGATTCTGATGTGCCCAAATATGAATATTATGGTAATTTATTACCCTACGTCTGGTAAAAGAGGACTCGTCCGACCAAAGAATCTTATGTAAAAAGTTAGGATTTCCTTCCGTCGAGTTTAAAAGCCACTGGCAAAATCTTATTCTTTTTTTAGCATCACCAGAGTGCAAACCCTGAACAGGCTGTAGGTGATATGCAGGTCTGTGGTCATCGTGTAGTGTTCGTAATATTTTAGACTTAGGAATGTGAAGGTGCTGAGCTGCATTCCGAGAGCTCAGTCTCGGATTGTTATCAAAAGTACGTAGTATACGATTATTCTGAATATTGTATCGACGGTTTCTGTTCCGTTTATTATTAACACGCAGGCCAAAGTTACGAAAATTCTGATGTGTTCTGATGAAAACGCGAGCATCTGGAACTCTTCTATTTGGATAGCGTTTATGATATTCACGAACTGCCGCTTCTGCATTTCCATCACAAAATCCGTAGCAAAAATGAATATCTGCATATTCGTTGTTAGAAAAATGCATTTTTCAGATTAATACTTACGCAACACTCTACTAACAATAACTCGAAATTAAATTACCTGACAATTCAATTAACTGTAATTATAAAATGCAAAAACACTGACAGTAGTAGTCTATTTTGTTTCATAGCATACTACAAAAGTTTCATTTAAATATCTAAAGTAGTTTTAAAAATATTAATAAATTTGGAACTTTTGATAAAAATTTTGACACCCAGTATCTTTGTAAGGAAGCATTTTTCGAATATAGTTTATAATACAAACTGATATTATTTTGTGGGTTGTCTGTCTGCCTCTAAAATTTCCGCTTTCGAAAGTGGACCACCCTGTATATCAGGTATGCAGAAATAGAAAAGATTGACAAAGTATAATGATAATTAATGAACTTCTGTTTTTATAATCAGTTATTTCAAATTTACTACAAGTGCAAAAATGAACGTATGAATAAAAGCTTCATTTCAAAATGTTTTGATGATAGTTGGATTATGGTAGAAACATGGTACAACTGCCAAATTTGTTCAACCACAGCACCTACTTATAAACAAAAAAAAAATCGTATAAATATATATGTTCCTTAGAAAATATTACGAAAATATAATAAAAAATCCGCTTTGATGTCTAATCAAGCAATGGCATTGATTCAGATGTAGTCTAAAGCAATTTTTTTTTTTAAATTCGTGCGATTGTTTTGTTTGTAGATCGTATGCCATTATATTGCAACATATGATCGTCAAAAATGGAAAAAGCTTTTTCTTGAACATAGAAAACTTAATATTAACATGTGAACAACACAACGAATTTTTCCATTAGGTTTGTTATAATTACTAGATACTGAGAAATAGTACACCAGAAATTATTCAAGTTTATTTGCGATGATTATAAATTGAATCAAATTTGTTCCGCAATTATTCATAGTATTTGTAATTACAGATTTGAAATAATACTCATATTAATTAACAAATATGATTACATAGAATGTTGGCATATAATTAACATTGAAATTTTAGCGAAATAGCTTTCTCTTTAATAAATTGAATATTTCAAATACATTAATTCAAAATATATGTTTGCATCACTGCCGTAACTGAAATGAATAAAATAGTAATATTAAATTATTTTAAATACCGCAGCTTTATTAAAGGTAACTGTTGCAAAGAGCATTTTCTGTACCTAATAACTGAGAAAGTATTCTACAGAGCGGTTCAGTTATAACGTTATTAATTTTAACGAAAAATAAAATTCACATTATTTTAAATACCTCAGTCTTATTAAAATTGCTATCAAAGGTAACTGCTACAAAGAGCATTTTCTCTTTATTACAAAGTTGACTATACCTACCTAATAAGTGAGAAAGCATTATATATGGTGATTCAGTTAGTAATGTTATTAATTCCCCACATGAGCGATGTGATATCCAAATTTGGGGAAAAAGAAATGAGGAAGATGCGATTGACGGTGGTAGATTTGAATAAACACCCTGATGAGTTAAATAACGTATATGGTCATGACATGGCAACGCTGTTTCGCTTTAACGCGCGAATACTTAAACGTTTTCGTCATCAGAAAATTTGTTGCGTATTGGTATACTTGATGCTGACACATGATTCTGAAATTTCCCAGTCCAACATTTTATTTGATATTTGAATTTTATTATTGATATCGGCCATTTCCATCCTCCGTGTCGCTTCAGACTACATATATCGCCCCCGCATTAACAAGAAGTGTAGCCGAAGTTCACCGAAAGTAATGACCAGTATAAGCATCAAAATTTGGTAATTTTAAGTATTTTGCTATTAAGCTAGGCATCTTTCCAATACAATTTATTCCGACAACTTGGTTAAAACATCTTTTATTTTTATATTCAAGAAGCAATCGGCGACTGGTAGCATAACTTGGACGAAGAGCAGCATATTTTCGGTAAATGTCAATATAATCTAAATTTGAAACTGTAAAAAACTTACAGTCTTACTTACAATCAAAATGGAATCTTTATCTTGTATGTCATCGATCGTCATTTTAGTAAGTTCGTCACAACGGCAAGCATCCGAAATACCCAGTATTAAAACGACCTAAAAGGAAATCATTGACGATATTTAGTAATTTTAAAAACACATAAAACAATTATTACAAATGTACCTTAAGCATCATCTGTCTCTTATGAATTGATCAACTTTCTCTCGAGTTAATACCTTAGATTTCTTAGAATAATTTCCAACTAACAAATTTGATAAATTTCTTAAAATCCACGTTTTCTTTATCATTAAGTGTTGAATTTAACATAGAATATACTGCCCATAACTTGACAGACTTCACCTTCTTAGACTTCTCTGCAAAATACGTCAACAGCACATTTTCTGATATTTTTCTTGCTTTATTTGCTTCACACCATTCTTTAAATTGCTGATATGCATTTTCATACTGCCGCCAAAAGATTTGAAATTACCGAATTGGCTGCATCTATCAAATTAGGTGGGGTACTGCTTAGTTTATCGTCGCTCGAAGTTTCCATTATTTTACAGTTAAAAATATCAGGTCCTGGAAAACTGACACTAAAATGTCACTTTCAAATAATTATTGTTGTCAACAATTGCCATTTTTTTACTGTTTTAGAAAGGTATTTTAAGCTAATATAAATCAAATCTACAATTCCTATCAATGAAGTCATATGTATGTTCTCTGATACCAAACATCTAGGTATGCTAATGAACAATTCCACAGACAAAGCTCTATTCAATAATTATCTAAAGAAAATAATCTAATTTACTCACTCTATAAAAATCTAACTTCACTTTTTTGGCAGTGGGAACACGACAAATTCAACCACAATAGATGAGATCTGACCTATTTCTGCATTTTTAGGATTGCTTCTTCAGGTGGTCTCCTTTAAGTTGAATCAAATATCTAACTATAAAAATTATTATAAAAATTAAAATTATTAGAAGTTAAATATCGACAATGACAAAAAAGTGACATCCTGTCAATGAATTAAATATGACAATACCTACTTGAAAAATGTTCACCTTTTATCTAAAAGTTTTTATATATTTTTAGGTATTAATAATATTGTGTGAAACTAACTACTCAGTGGACAAAAGCCCCAACCTGCGTTGAATTACACCCACAATATCTACCCATATATTCCTTATTATTAGCTTTTGTAACATTTTTTTACTGTTTTAGAAAGGTATTTTAAGCTAATATAAATCAAATCTACAATTCCTATCAATGAATATATGGGTAGATATTGTGGGTGTAATTCAACGCAGGTTGGGGCTTTTGTCCACTGAGTAGTTAGTTTCACACAATATTATTAATACCTAAAAATATATAAAAACTTTTAGATAAAAGGTGAACATTTTTCAAGTAGGTATTGTCATATTTAATTCATTGACAGGATGTCACTTTTTTGTCATTGTCGATATTTAACTTCTAATAATTTTAATTTTTATAATAATTTTTATAGTTAGATATTTGATTCAACTTAAAGGAGACCACCTGAAGAAGCAATCCTAAAAATGCAGAAATAGGTCAGATCTCATCTATTGTGGTTGAATTTGTCGTGTTCCCACTGCCAAAAAAGTGAAGTTAGATTTTTATAGAGTGAGTAAATTAGATTATTTTCTTTAGATAATTATTGAATAGAGCTTTGTCTGTGGAATTGTTCATTAGCATACCTAGATGTTTGGTATCAGAGAACATACATATGACTTCATTGATAGGAATTGTAGATTTGATTTATATTAGCTTAAAATACCTTTCTAAAACAGTAAAAAAATGTTACAAAAGCTAATAATAAGGAATATATGGGTAGATATTGTGGGTGTAATTCAACGCAGGTTGGGGCTTTTGTCCACTGAGTAGTTAGTTTCACACAATATTATTAATACCTAAAAATATATAAAAAATTGCCATTTTATTTCCAAAGTTACAGTGAAAAGTTCCATTCTCGATCACCAAAGCAGCATTTCGCGCACTAGAAACAAAAATAACTATTATTTGATACATTTACTTTTCTTATTACTGGAAAACTTACATAATGTTTTCTTCATTTAATTTATCAAGTTTTATTTTAAAACGTGACACAGTTATTTTTAAAAGTATTACAAACAAAAAAAAAATTCAAGGCATGTAAGATTTTAACAAAGTAAAATTTTACTACTTGACGAAACTAGTTTACTTTTAACAGTTATTCTTGAAGTGTGCTTAGCATGTTTGTAAAAACGTAAAGAAATTGAAAATGCACAAAATATATTAATTTGTACTAAGAACATAAAGTAATTCCCCTAAGCTTACTCAAAATATATTTCACGTTCCTCAACGGTTTGCATTTGTCAGAAAAGTGTAGTAACCCGTTCGTTCCCAGTGCCTCCATTGGGATCTAGAAGTTTCTAACATAAATTCATAATGTAGTGGATTTACCGAGTTGGTTAAATTGAATTTCATTTTAACTTTTATAATTCCCTTGTTGCATTAGTAACAAAAACGTACTTTTCACAAGCAGCTGTATAACTGTAAGTGGATCAAGAGAATCAATTCTGTTGTTTCTTTTTACATATTTCTTGCAGCATGCGTATATTTTTATATATTTCATAGAGTTGCTAGATTATTGGATTTTTATTCAATTTTTGTTGGAAATTGTTTTATATCGCATGCTTTCTTTGAAAACAGGTAGAAATAATTGTTATTTCTGGAACGTTTGAGACATTTATATTGCTGCGTAGTTTAAAGTTTATTCTATCTTTCCTTATTATTAAATTTCGATTTATTGTACATGTTACTTCTTCTGTACACTTACAGGATACAGGAATAGATGTTAAAGTACGAGAAACTTCAAGTGTAAGTAAAAATCAAGCTGATTAAGTTCTGAGGTGGGTGGTGGCTTCACATTATGTCCATAGTTGCTGATAGGTACGATGTAAATGATGAAAGATGAGATGAGTTTCTTGCACGTAAATATCAAGTCTAAACATCCCTTAGAATGTAATGTTGCGAAAAACCATTTGAGACTTACATCTCAACAGGCTTCGACTTCGAAGTAAATATAAGTTTATCCAAATTAGTAAGAAATGTATAGCAAAGGTACGAATTTCGGAAAAGCTAAAGTATAATTTCATAGAAAACTCCCCACAGTCGACAGCAGGTCAAATTAAAATACATTTTACTATACGACACATTTAATTTACAAATAATACGTTTTAAAAAGATTTGCGTTATATTATTTAGTGGCAAAGTAAAAATAAGCTTATGTTATCATTCGCTACCAAAAAAATTTGCTATTGAAACTAAACAATAAACCTTAATATTTTTAAAGCAAATTTATCTTAAAAATATAAATACCGCTTATGCAAATACAATTAAAATAAAGAGACTCCTGTAAAAACAGATTGTATGACGAAAACTTATTACATGCATACATATTTTCTGCTATTTTTGTGGTATAATTAGTAGTATTGATTTTTTTTACTTTATTGTGAATGGTGGAGATTTGCGAACGTTTACTTGCATAGAAACAAACATATGATAGATACAAAAGTAAAATTTTAAAAATAATTCATATAAGAAATATTTAAATTCATAATTAAAACCGAAAAAAATTAAAAAGAAAGATACATACAGTATGCATATTTTAAGAGTTATAATAATTAATTTTAACAATTAATAAAATGTAACAATAAACTATTATTTTTAAATATTTTTAGGTATTAATAATATTGTGTGAAACTAACTACTCTGTGGACTAAAGTCCCAACCAGCACTGAATTACACCAACAAAACTACCTATAAACAAAATAAGAAAAAAGTATACAAAATAAAAGTTAAGGTTGTATTACTTTTTTTACTTTTTATTGGGTTTAAAATGTTTACAAAATCTTTTTTATTTTCATTAACAGGAGTCTCTTAATATCACCCTGTTTGACCTATATTACATTCTTGCAAGGTATCCTATAGCCAACACTTGACTAAAGTTCAGTTGGTGTTTTTGTTTTCAGATTTGAATATGTGTTTTTTAAAGTATTGTCATTTTTGCGTACTATTTTTATATATTTTTTATTTTTAAAAACTTTTGTTATTTGTTCTGTAAGGCTTTTAAAGTAAGAGATTTTATCAAATTTTAAAATGTATTTGACGTATTCACTGTTCGTTTTGGTGGAATGATTATTAAGTATTTTGGCAATTAAACTAAGTGGATAATTGTTTTTCAATAATATCTTACTTACATAACTGATGTTATGTTTGTTATAATCTTCGTGAGATATACTGAGGGCTGCATTTTTCAAATTATTATATTAAATTTAATTTGATACCAGTTTGTTTTGAGTCCAGTCTTCGATGAAATTATTTGTCTTGTACCTGCATCACGATATCTGCACACGATATCTGCACATATCCCCCCCCGAATTCAATAAAAACGTTTAGCGTTTTTTTTTATTTACAATCTGATAAGAAAGATTTTATGAATTTGTACACAAATAAAAGCAGACACTCTGTATTTACATCCAATGATATTTAGTTAAGTTATAAGTAGGTAAACCGATATAACAAAGTTTTAGTGGTATATTTGGGAATAATATTTAAAGGAAAGAAAGTCTATTATATGAGGCAGCGTACTTCATCGTATATGTATGAATAAATTTTTATACATATTACCCGTATTTCCAGCCGAACTATTGTAAAAATTACATATAAACTTTACTGCCTCTTTGTAAATACCAAAAACACATAAAACAAGCTCATAAATTTTGCATTTCGCCACATTTACACAAAATTGCATTGTTGGGATTTTGAACAGAATACATGACTTTTAGGAAAACACTTTTGTAATATAATACCATTTGAATATTTTAATATAAATTGCCTGGTTCTTGTAATGGATAAAGTCTTTAGTGATGTATCATGTAATATTAATATCCCCTTTACTAAATGCCTGCCCACAACTAAAACGTTTACATTTTTCAATACAATTACATGTTGAAGAAAATAGTTAAAATACACATCTACTAAATTATGAATATACACTGTAGACAAATGAAAAGTTTCTTCTTTACTTTTCTCAATATACATAATTTTTTAAACAAAACATTAAAATATGTTCATTATATTTAGAAGTCTACGACAGCGGATTTGAAACTTTTTTTTTCGCGTACCGCTCATCTGTACTATTAGTCGTAGACAAAGGCGCAGACGTAGGCGCAGACGGAGACGTATACGCAGACGTAGACGCCGACGTAGACGTAGACGTAGACACAGACACAGACACAGACACAGACACAGACACAGACACAGACACAAACACAGACACAGACAGGAACACAGACATAGACATCGACATCGACATCGACATCGACATAGACATAGACATAGACATAGACATAGACATAGACATAGACATAGACATAGACATAGACATAGACATAGACATAGACATAGACATAGACATAGACATAGACATAGACATAGACATAGACATAGACATAGACATAGACATAGACATAGACATAGACATAGACATAGACATAGACATAGACATAGACATAGACATAGACATAGACATAGACATAGACATAGACATAGACATAGACATAGACATAGACATAGACATAGACATAGACATAGACATAGACATAGACATAGACATAGACATAGACATAGACATAGACATAGACATAGACATAGACATAGACATAGACATAGACATAGACATAGACATAGACATAGACATAGACATAGACATAGACATAGACATAGACATAGACATAGACATAGACATAGACATAGACATAGACATAGACATAGACATAGACATAGACATAGACATAGACATAGACATAGACATAGACATAGACATAGACATAGACATAGACATAGACATAGGCATTGTTTATTGATGTTAAATATACAAACGTATTTATACAGGTCAATAAAGACACATTACTTACTTAGGCACAAACTGCAACTACCAGATTAAACTAACTAAACTGTAATAACAAAGCTATTAGACAAAGTCTGATTTCTATAGCTATATATATTATATTTATTTTACATTATCACAAGTGAGAAAAAATTCTGAACTGAATCAGTCAATTTTAGAATAAAGAATTTCACGATGGTCTTCCACATTTTCTGGATCTTCTGAAATTACCTCATCCTCAAATAAAAGAAGAGAAAAACAAAATGAAGTTGTAAGAATAAACAAGTTATATTGATGATAGTACCTTCATTGGAGGCCATAGAAGCTGCTAATACTTTTGAAAATATCATCCATCTCCACTAATTTCAGTTTCTTTGGCTATCTCAATATAGATAATAATAATTATAATTTCACCTTACAGCAAGCAAAACTATTTTTTTTATTTAATTTTCTGTAAATGCTTCCAATTACTAATAGTAATTATTACCAAAAACTTTGTAAAATATATAGACCTTGAATTAAGGCAAAATATTATTTATCAGTTTCCTTCGAAAAATTTTATGAGAATACATGATGTCCACTACAGCAGACAGGTATAAATAAAGAAAAATATAATAGAATACAAAAACTTTTAGAAATTTTTGATTATTAGGCATTTACTGCATATATTAAACAATACATATTTTTTATCTTTTCTAAATTGAATACTGTGATTCAGCAGTTCAAAATATGTTAAACACTTATTGACACTAAATTTGGAAAAACTAAAACTTTGTAGAACATTCACACTAACTCAAGCTATTATTTATTTAACAGAAGTATAACATAACATAACACATACATATTATGTACACTAGATTGAACTTTATGCATTTAAAGTTACTAGATAACTAAATTGTTGTAATTAATTAGAAAATAATTAATACATACTTTGCTTGAAAGGGTTTTAATATTCTTAATTATTCTTAAAATTAGTATAGATTATAAACGTCATACCCTGTATATGATCATCTTAGACAATATAATACTGGCAAACCGTTGTAACACCGTTCAGTACGTTTAAAAATAAATTAGGTTAATTAACGCAATAGCCGAAACGAGACTTGCCGAAATTTTCTTAAGGGGTGATATTAATCTTCCCAAACATAATTTCCCATTTTATACTTCCTCTGTCAGCAAATTTCACTTAATGCGCGTAAGGAATGCCTATTCAAAAATTGTATAATAAATACCCTCTCTTTGCTATCTAAACTTCAACAATTCATCTCTACATAAACTTTTGTAGCGGCCTCATTCAATACTTACAAATGACTTTATTTCGTCTTTATTCAAGTTCCTCGCTTAGCATCCCGTCTCTTTCTATCCTCCGGGCGTATCCAAAGGCGTCCGATTTGTCCTTTGAATAGGTGAGGACCTCCTGTGGCGGGGATCACTAGGATGTTTTGACAATTTAACTGCGATACGGAAGTTGCTAGTTTCGATTATTGTCAACACCCCTGCATCCAGCTGTGACGTAATGATTATTTCTTGTGCCGGACAATTCTTGATTTCGGAGTGACCGTTAGTCACAATGTAGCTTATCGCTATCAGAATAATGTTTATTACTGAGGCTCAATGAGGTTGTCACGAAGGCGTTTGAAATATATATCTCTTCGCTTGAGAAAATAACAGCGTTTTAAAGTGGTACATAGCATAACTCAAAGAAGTATGATTTGAATGACACATAGAAATTAAATGCAAACTTTAAGAAATACAGGGTGTTTTAAAAGAACTCGGACTCGTTACACCTGTAACTGCGGCGAGTCAAATTCTCACGCATTATTTGGAATAGCTGTGGGTTTGGGTGAAAAGAATTCGACCAATAATAATAGGAGTGGACCATTGAATTCATCTATCTCCACAGAAAAAAGTCTCATTGAGTTTATTTTTTATTTGTCACAAAAATAAGGTAGTAGCTCCATAGGTCGTCATTTTGTGTTAACCATTAATGATCATTAAGATTCTGTAACTCACAAGTAATTGGCTCATTACGTTACTTGCAAAACGGAATTTCACGAAACAACTACTCTGCGGGCTAATACCCCGACCAGCATCGCATTACACATAAAGAACCTATAATAAACAACCAAAGTCATTCGTCAACGACCCACTAGTCATATACCAGTTTTGAGCTTATTAGCTCCCATGAGTATGCCATACGTGATAATTTACGACACTGGCTGTTTTATGTTTGTCTAGGCTGATAAAAGGGACCATGAGTACGCGAAAAGTAGCAAGCTACATCTAGTGGCCGCTTGCTATTTCATGAGTTATACGTAACTTGCATACACTCACATCGTTTTCGAGTTCTCCACTGGTAGTAGTAGCTTTGAATGAATTTTTAGGATTTATATCTCTGGTGCCAAAACCGCACACTTTAGGGCAAGAGTTTCTTATAACCTTTTTTTGATTTGTCTTCAGTTATTTAAATAATTAGTACCATTAATTTAACTGCGCTTTCTAGATTTCAAAATTAGAAAAACAGTCTATATAGACATGTACCCTAAAACGTTTTGTTCCTGAAGACGGTTTTTAACTAATATTTTCCAAACACTTAGAGATAAAGGAATTAAATTTGGCACAATCCCATATTTTTTTTGCTCTTTTTGAAAATCTAAAAAATATACAAACTTTTTTGTATAGAAAAAATGAAAACTCTAAATATTTTTAAATAAAAAGGGCACTCTTGTTGAAATTCGATTTCGGTAACAGCTTTCCAGGAAAAATTAATTTTAATATCTGGGCTCATGCTAAATCTTATTAAAAATCTAGCCATAGTTGGCTTTTAAATGAAAGAAAAAAATACAACTTCGACTTCAATCAATGATGTGTATGAAAAATATGTATGGAAATGTTTAATTCCTAGTTTTTGCAAACAAAAGATGTCACCTGATTTTTGTAAACTTCTGAAACTAAAAATATTTTACTACATTTTTTTTCACTATTCATCTGTCAGTTATAATTTCGTAAGTTTATGCGTACAGGTTAAAAATCATCCTGCTATATCAATGTGACAATGTAATAATTAATGTATTTATAACTGAATTTGGTTGTAATGCTGAAAACTATTGAAATGGCCAGCAAATTAGAATTACTTCTATTTTTATCAATTTCTTGAACAATTCATTAGAGCTAGGAAACTTCACACAATTTTTATGTAAATCTAAAATGCGTATAATATCATATAAGCCCTAACTTATATGAACAGTATAATATGACTATTGGCTTTCAATATAAAATAATATATATTTTATATTTATATTATTTTTATTTATTTATTTTTATATTATTATTATTTATATTTATATTATATATTTTCAAGTCACGTTTTAGTAAATTATGCTAAAATATGATATCATTTTATTACCGTGCCATTGCACGTACACAATTTGTAGTTATTGATACAAACAAATAGCTCTTGTTTTATTGTAGAAAAGTAATTCTTCTAATATTGTGTTAAGACATCAGACAGAGAAAATAATACAGCTAGTCGCCAGACAGTGAAAGTATCTGTTTGCTTAATTTTATATAATTTTATCTCCTTTATTTACGTACAACAGAAATCAAACAAAATCGAAAAGGTCTAGCTTTAGAAAAAAATTATTGTATTAAGTTGGTTCACTCTTTATGTAGCATATAAACGCATTTATTCTTGTCTATCACTTAATATCGAAGGTCGGTGATTTGTTATATTTTAATTGGCCTGGCAATGGATGGGAAAGACATGATTTTATCAAGTAGGGATTTGAGATTCTTCCAATATAAATGAACACTATTATTTAGATTACGAAGCGTTGGAAATACAAATCATTGTTTATCGTACAACTGTCTTTGTTTCTCTTACGTAAAATCAATGGAAAAACACAAAATAATGAAAAACATAAGTTAAACTAACTATTTCTGGAATTGTAGTAGGAGATAAGAAATGTTATTTTAAATAAATGGGTCCAAAAACATCTGATAAAAAAAGTACAGAGTAATAAAGATACACTGCCAAATACAGTATTAAGTAGTAAAAATAATTTATCTGATACAAATGAAATTTGATTCTAGTCTGTATGGACTGCAGTAATCTCACGCAAGAATAGCATTTTCTAATTCATATTGAATATTTTAGATAAATAAACATATCTCAAATAAATTGTTGACATAATTTTCGGGAAAATAATACTAAGAAACGTCATCAAACATATCAAATTGTACTACCATTTTCATGTCTCTTAAGAGATCGCTAAAAAACGAATTATTACCATCAATAAAAAAAAAATCAGTTGCCTCTTCTTCTTCGCACTATTAATGAGGACATGACAATAGCAAATTTTCATCATTTCCATATCTCAGCTATTCTCTGAGACACGAAGAATTCTTTAAAAGTAGTTTTATAAGTCTTGAAAACGAAAAGGTCTACGAAAGTCTTAAGTTTCTCGAAAAAGTAGTGCTTTGTTGCGAAAATCGCATTGTTTTATTTCTTATAGTTTCACAATTGGGCGCACTGTACAAGTATTTTTCTGAGAAACTTTTTGTTTTGTTTGTATGATATTTTCTTTTAATTTATAAATATACATAATGTTGCCCTCAGAAAAGTAAGTATTATAAAACGATTTTTAGGTACATTAATAGAAATGATAATCTTATTGAATAAAATTAATTTAAAATTAAAATATTTATTCAAGTTTTAAAAGATCTTTACAATATAAATAAATTTTGCACTCTGTATCACAATCTTTGAATATTTACAATATTTACATATGTACAGTATCTAAAACCTATCTGGAACTTGTACAAAACGCTCACCCCAAAAAGCATATCGCCATCATTTAATTAGTCTAATAACCGAACATGGGCACGAAGGGGTAGCTGCTCGGTGATGCGGCCCACGCGTCAAAAGGCATCATGACTGGCACGGCGTACAATCCTCTAGGCTGGAAGTGGGTCCTCGAATGTTTTTTTAGATGATCCTTGCGACCGAAACGCTTACCACAGTGCGTGCAGGGGAAAGGACGGAGGCCGGAGTGAATTCTTTTATGGCGGGTCAGTTCCTCGTTCCTCGTGAATGTTTTGCCGCAGTCTTTCTCGTCGCATTTGAATGGCCTCTCACCTGAAATGAATAAAATCCGGTGGTGAGATCCAGTAGGGCAATTTCCTATTTTTTAAAGATTTTATTCCTTGCTTCAATCATTTTGATAACTATTTTATGGGGTAACTAATTTATTTTCGACTGTTTTTGTTATGCAAAGGAGAACGCTCATAGCGTTTTTGGTTCCACGCCAAGAATGCCTTAGAAATTAATTCTTACAGAGGGGTGAACAGATAAGGATTTATGGTGTACACTTATTAGCGTGTACAAGGATTTTTTCAGAATGTTCGAGGATGTACTAGGGATGTACACCAGAGATGTACCTTAAGGGAATTGGAAGGATGTCGATAATTTATTGGTCATTTGACAAAGAGACTGAGAATTTCGATTAATTTTATTTATCGTCCGTGAATCTACAATGATTTGTGTGCTTGTCTGGAGAATTATTTGTGACAATGCGAATTTAAATTTACGTATTAATTGCCTTACTTCGATCTAAAATCAAAACAAATTTATTTTGTTTAAGTTTTCTTTGATAAAAAAGTTGGCTTTAAAAATAAGGTAGCTATTGATAATATTTTATTTATTATAACACATATACATATTTCAATAAATCTGAATAAGGTAAAGCAAAAATATGTATTATAAAAAGCTTGCATTAAGGGCAAATAATGTAACAAAAATAAAATAATAAGCATACCGTTGAACCATAGTAATTACTGAAACTCCAATAAGAGATTCAATTTCAATGGATATTGCATAATTACTAAAAATAACAAAAAATAATATGAAACATTTATTAGCCATACAGTACAAGTAACTTAAGATAATTTATACAAGGTATTCCGTAATAGAGTAATTATGCTACAACTATATCCAAACAATCAATTAAAGATTTTTTTTATAAGATTTGTTATTTTTTAAATTTAAAAAACATATTTAAAAATCAAATATATAAACAAACCACAAAAATCAATTAATAAATTAATTCATGTAAAACATCAATGGCGTACAACCATGAATCTTTAGGTACCTAGTACAGAGAAATATTATAGAATATTAATTTAATACCTACTTGCAAACTCAGAAAATTCTAAGTGGGATGCATTTTCACTCTATTATGTTTTTGCATGTAATATAATTTCTTACTCAGATTCAAACTATTCATCGTAGGAATTAGTTTTTCTCAATGAAAAATAAAAACATTTTTACCGTAGATACCTATAAGTGTACACTACTAGAATGCTTCTTCATTGATTTTGATTTGAATTTAGGATTTGCTTTTTATATTGCTTTTATAGAACTAGTTACTCATTTATTTAAAAATATAAATGTTGGTATTTTTTAGGTATGTGTCTAATTAAAAATTTTAATTAATGTGAGAATGTACGGAAAATTATTTGAAGAATTATTACTAAAGATTCACTGAGGAATTACTTCGCTACACTGTGATGTATGATTCACTACAAATTTCGAATAATTTAAAAAGGAATTATTTCAAAAAGAGAATGTAGCTCTACAATTTATAACAAATGCGTTCTCCACTCGTTGCAGTCTTAGCTTAGAATATAGCGCTTGTTGTGCAAAAAGGAATATTTCAATATATATATATATATATATATATATATATATATCAAAGGGATTAAGACACTAGCACCATTTATTCCTTTTATGGAATGAACGCCATTGAGAAACGCAAACAAAAAAATGATTCTTTCGTTAAAAACAGGGCCATTTTGACATGAACAATTCTCCATGTTCATGAAGATTATCTGACTTTGACGAAATTCATTTGGCTTTAATTCATGACAATTGCCCAACAATTTGCTAATATGAGATGGATTGTGACTAGTCCACCATAGCATGATCTTTGCAAATACAATTGGTTTTGGAGTTTTGAACAACAACAATCAACGTGCCAGCATTTGCGTCTCTTTGCTGGCTCGTCATCATTTAACTCATCAACAACTATTTTCAACATTACTGCTGAGGTTTATTGCCAACAAATCCATTGTGTTGAGGCCGAATCAAGAAGAAAAATCTGGAAGACATCATGATAATGTCCGCCCTCATACTGCAAATAACACAAATGCGACTATACTTGGTTAATTTCATATCGGCCCTATTCTGCTCATTTTCTTCCATCGCATTTTCATTTCTTTCATTCTATACTGAACATCCTATGACAAATGTCGTTTAATGACGACGTCCTCTTTTAAAATTGGTTTGCTGAATTTTTCACTTTCGAATCACTAGATTCCTTTCAGACGTCGAATAAAACAACTGCTAGATCGCTGGGAGTCGTCAACAGTTAATTAATGTATTTTGTTTATTTGTTCATGTATTTTGTTTATTAAAAATAAATAAATTACACCTTCTGCAATTAATTTTTTCTTTTATTAACGATGTATTTCCATTGAATATCACAAATGGTAGTAACTTATATGCCAACTATAGTAATGGTGAATATGATTTTTTAAATTTTGAACTGAGATGTAGAGGGTGTTTGGAAATGGACAATAATTCAAGGGCTGTTTCCTTAGATAAATGGACTTGAGATGTTGATGATTATAATTGAAACGAATAGAGAATAATTGCTTTGAGTTTGGATATTTACTTTGGAAAAATATGTAATGTAGTCACATATACGTATACGCGACTTATTGAATTTCTATCAAATATAACAGACTAAAATAAAGTTACGCCATTTATTGACATATTAATTAGTTACCCTCGTACGAGGCTATTATATCTAATAATATTGTCAAAGTACATTACCTTTCCATAAAATTTTGTGTAGAATTTTATATACGGAAATCGAGCTATTAGCTCAAAAGTTTTAAAATACTGCCTGCCATTACTGAAATTGATCATATACTACTAAATTTTTATTTTTAATTTCTATAACTATATTAACTCTCCATTTGAATGTCAATTTGAATATTGACAGTGATTCGACCATATTAGTAGTATTTTCTAGAGGTATATTGTAAAACTTGAGCATACCCAGAATAAAACCATTTTAACATTTGGCAATATGGAAATTTGAAATCTACCTTAAAAATTTTATAGGAGTTATTTATAAAAAAAAAATTTTATTATGAAAATTTGTAATGCATATAATATGATCATTTAAAAATAAAAAACAGTAATATAAATAATGTTATATGGTGTTTGTTTTAATTATGCGTCTTTCCAAAATACAGGGTTAACTATGACTTAGTACAAATATTTTAAGAGGGGATAGGGAAAAATAAGAATTAACGGAATCACCCTTCAAAAAAATTCCAAACTTATTTCTAGTCAAAAAAAATGTTTTTCGATATTATTTTAAATCCTTATTTAACGCCGTCAATGTTAGCTTGCTTGTTGGTTACATACTCTACAAGCATACAACAGTCGCTCATCAGTCAGTATCGCTGTCATGTCATAATTGAATTCCTGTGTTTACGTTGTAATTTTGTGTTCTTCTTCAGTTTTTAGTGCCTTTTTTTTAATTTTTAAACGTTTTATAGTTATTAAATAAAGATATTTGTGTTGGGTGCAGATACTTTCCCACAATATAGTTCGCCGGTTTGGTTTTCTAGGTTATGGACAAGACTACCGCGGTTACATTAAAGCGTCTATTATCTATTCCTTTCGTTCGATTTTGCTATAATAAATAGGCATCTAATCTATCTAATTGTACCTACGGGAAGTGTCTTTTATCGGTAGTGAGTGGCTGTAATGAGCGAATATGTAGTTCTACCAGTTTATAACGAAATAATGGAAAACGAATACAAAATACTGGAGCTAAGTGGATTAACTGTTACCTATCTATCAGGTATTATTACTAATAAGAATGTTAACTTTCGTTTCTACATTTAGAAATGCTGCAGAAAAACGACGATGGTAGTAGATATTGTTGACAGATGTAAGTTTTATCTATGGATCTAAGCCATCTCAGTCGGTTCTTATCATAGGCGTCGACTTTCCGTAGGAAAAAAGGGTTTTGTCCCATTTTTTAAATATCGAGTAAAATTCTCGAATAATTTTTGTATTGTCTTTTAGGCCTCCCCGAGCACGTGGTTAAATTTTTTGTACTTAGTCATAGTTAACCCTGTATTAATTGGAAAAAAATATATTTGGAATGATTTCACTTCAGTAGCAAAATAAATATTAGTGTGTGTTTTAGAACCAATGACTTGTTAGTGGGCTTACAAACTCTATGGCCATAATGATACTTTAAAAGGTCGTAATGTTGTTTTAAAATAATTCGTAACAAAATTGAATGACATTATGCAGTACAAATTAAAAAATAACTGCCGTTATTCGAGTGAAAATGTCAACCTTATTAAAAATATATAGACTATAAATATTTCTGTAGTTTTGTTATTATTGTTCATTAATATCTCAAATAAAATAAACTTTATCCTAGTAGTAAAAATATAACTGAATAATGTATATGAAGTAAATAAAAGTAACTTTTTTTCATAATATTAGCAATACAGCTAGTGCTAATTACTGTATTTATTCGATGTATTAAACAAATTTTAAATTAAGTACTAACCAGTATGTATCCTAATATGTCCCTTCAATTGTCCATTATTAGAAAATCCAACATCACAGTGAGGACACTTGTATTTCTTCGGCCTCTGTTTCCTTGACGCCAAAATTTTTGCTTGGTGTTCCTGATTTAAAACTCTCGCATATTCTTCCAACGCGATTCCTTGCACCATCGATTCCATGAAAAGAGGATCGTTTGGAGTAAGCCCCAGAGATTGCGCTAGATTTGCTTGGACCATATCTGGATACATGCTGTATGCCTCCAAAGAATAGTCTACGGGAAGTGGAGGTTGAACAGTGACATGACTTTTTGTTTCGGGTGAAGGTTTTTCTATTTTCTTTATAGGTCGGAACCCAGATTTTGCTTCAGTTTCGCCTTCATTCTTGTGAATTTCCTTAATGTCATGTTTTTCTTCATCGTTTGTAGTCGTAGAAACGGTACTATCTTGAGCTACGTCCTGAGATTTAATAATACTGTCCCAAGGTCTGAAAATTCGGCTGCACTTATTCTCAATTGGTTTTAGATCGTGGGAGTACATGGCATTATTAAAATGCATTGTGCAAAAAAACGTCACCTAACCACTTAAGCCTGCTTGATAACTAAACAAGTTTAAAGTCAACAAGGGTATATACCCTTCGGATTGAAAATGGGCAGTCCTAAAGTTAAGTGGGGATAACTACTGTAACAATAACAACCCTCTTTTATTTTGTATTCAATGAATGAAATAGATATTTTGCAGGACTTTCGACCTAACGTCAAAGCCATTGTTGTAGGGCGGTTTGAAGGGTAGCCTTACCGACGAGGGGATTTATAGGATATTTGTAAATGTTACCATTTTTTCACGGTTGTCTTTTTAATGCGCCCCATTTGTGGTTGGATTACAACTAAATCCTCTTAACGTCTGGATTTGTGTCCCAGGTATGTGCTGGGTTATCTTCAGGAGCTATTACGGTTTTATTTAATTCTCATTGTTAGTAATCTTTTTGAAACGATGCATTTAGTGCTCTTATATATTATTATGTTTATTAACACTACTAAGAGAAGGACAAATCCATAAATTGCTACTAGTTGTAGATATATTTAATTTGTTCACACACATCTACCTAATGTAATATCGAAAGGCTATAGTTACCAGTAAGCGATAGTCATGAGAAAAAGCATATATTTTTAATTTAATTGGATAATTCAGCCTGAGTAAAAAATTACATTTAAAATAAAAATACCTTGATCAGTCCAGGAGTTGATTGTATTTTGATTTGTGATAATTGTTTACAGTTATAGGTACTACGAACACTATTGCACGTATAACGCACATATAACATTTCAAAATTCTGTTTTTTTCTACATTTACAGAGCAATTAAACATATAAGAAAAATAATAATTTGGACTAATAAGCAACACAACTTGAACAACTGTACAGGGCGATATTAGACAGCTGAACTGAGCTGAATTAAATTTGTTAGCAAAAGCAAGCAGCAGGAAAACATTATAACAATATTGCAAGTAGAAATTATATTCGAACATTAAATTTATTGAACATTTTAATAATAAATTAGTATGAGCCTTGACGTTAACGTTCATCGTATGTCTCTGGAAACTTAAGGAAGCTAAAAATGACTTCATGGATGAATTATAGATTGATATACCAAGGTTAATATAAATCAATTAAATGCCTATTGTCCGATCAAAGATTGCATTTCTGCATTTATATCGTATGAATAAAGCATAAGGTTTGCAATTACCGTCAAAGCAATATGACAGCTATCATTGAGTTGTTTTTAAAGTACACTTTGATTTACCAGTGTGTTCAAACAATTTAAATGCCGATTTTCTCGCAAACGATTGGGTTTGTCGACTTTAAACAAGAATATCAAATTTTTAGATAAATTGTCAATCTTTAAGGGAATGCCATCCGAATTGCAATAAAATTAAAAACACAAAAGTTATGATTATTTCGTCACCTAGCACGTGCCCTTTCGACCTTTTATGGCACTGAAATTTCAGATATATTTTTCTTACTTTTGTCAATTTTGCAAAAAATCGTTGCAGTATTAAAAAAGTTTTAGGCAAAAAACTAACTCTATTAATATTGAGTTTTCAAGAAAATGTTACATGAACTTGACACATTTGTTTTCGAGTAGAACCATCTCCTAAAGTTTCTCGACACCCTGTAGAACTACATATCAAGGAAGCATGTTTTATTTTCAATCTAATTAAACTCGAATACAACGTCCTGGATCTAGAAAGACAGTTATTGATAATGAAGCTTAGTGCAATATATAATATTGGCAATATTGGTATGATATTTAAGTCGAAAGAAAATAATGTATAATGTATGTATATGTATGTAAGTTAATGTAAAATAACAGTTTTTTTTTTCTGTTTAGAAGTAGCAGCATATGCTATTATTAAGATTATATAATAACAGTATAAGGGATGAATTTTTATTTCATATTTTCCGGTATTTGAAATATAAAAGAATGTGCCTGCTACTACATTTAGAGTTAATATAGTATTTTGATGTTTCTTAACTAATTGTGATCGATTGGGTATAACAAATACAAACAACCCTTACAAATACATATTGTAGGTATACACCATTCGTCAACGAGTTAAAATTCCCGATCAATCAAAACATGTCATCTTCACATCCAAACGGTTCTAAGGTGCGAATATAAAAAGTTTATTTAAAGGTATTGATAGTTTGATTGTAGAGGAAAACGAAAGTTTAAGGTGTGTCTTAGTCGAGCTGGTAAATAATATTTTCGTATTGAAAGCTATTAAATTATAGATATTCTACATAGTCGTTATCATCGCTTTCTTCCATGTAACTATCACGTTCATACAATTACTCAATATCATCAAGAGTATATTTTTATACTTTTCTGGTCACATCCTTTTCGATTTCCTTTTCCTTGGCTTTTATTTCTTTTAGTTTAGTTTTTTCTTATATGTCGATTTTTTCCTTTCTTAACCTTACTTACTTACTTTTTTCAATTTTGCACTAATTTTGTGTACGTCTTTTTCAATATATTTCTCCGTTTGCTTTTAGCTAACTTGTCTTGGCTTATTTTTCTCTTTAGATTCTCTTTTTTCTTCTTTATGTCTCCCTCAATTTATTATCCTTCTAATTTCTTTTGAAATAAAATTCTGGTATATGCAACGGAGGTAGCTTCTTCTTGAGCTTTTCTTTCTCTATACACTCATATACCTATGCAACAATATGTAAGGAAAGACCAATATTTGATTTTGTATTAGATATCTACTATTGATATATTTAGGATTAGGAAGTATTTCATTATGATTTTGTAGATGAACTGGCTTTTTCCTTGTTTCGTCAACTTACCCAAGACGACCATTTTGAATTAAGTTTTAAGTTAAACTATCGTTGAACTGTATAACAAAATTTTGTTAATTAACTTAATAATGATATATAATTTAGAAAATATTTTCTGCGAATAAAAATCACTAAATATTGGCGGTGGAAAGGATATTTTGTCCATAAATCAGACACCCACAGATAAACAAAACAAATAACATCACCAAAGCATGTCAGATCTTGACTGGTCATAGATCGCCAGGAAAGAAGGGATGCCATTACATCAAATAAATCAAAAAAAGTTTAACAATCTAGAGCAAGTTTTGAAAATTTTTTACACAGAAAAACTACCAGCATCACGATTTCAGAGCTAGCTTAGTGTCACAATTCCTCAAGTTCTCAATATTTTATTGAAAGATCGACTTATTCTTGTATAATAAGAACACACTATTATCTTAAGAATAAAAATTAAAATCAAGAAAACTAATATGCTTAATATGAGATAACATTCCGTTTGTATAAAGAATTGTTTTCTTTTTTTTAGACAATAAAAATTATTTGAGGCAACAATTGATACTCTCAAAGTAAATTCATGTTTTCTTTATTTCAACTTTTAAGTGATTTGAACGAATTACTGCAAATATTTGAAATTATATTAAATAATTTTGAATATAGTAAAGTTTTCGAGGTTGTTAGCTCTCTTCAGCGTGCCCTAGGTGAGGCAACCGACAACTTGTTCGAAGCAAACCTGTGTTGACGAAATACAGCACATAGCTACATCTTGTGACCACATGCTATCTCTATAGCTTTGGCACACACAAGTGTTGTCTTAATATCATCTATAAATATTATTATTTTACACTATAGCTGCATTTTATATTATACAATATGACATTCACTACAAGATAATAATTTTAATTCATATAAATCTATAATTTAAGAAAGAATAGATAGAAGATGACCTATTCTATTTCTAATTTCTAATATTTTATTGGCATTTTAAGAAAATATTGTTCTTTAAGTACATTTTAAGTGCACTGTCATTGTTGTTGAATTAAGTATAAGAATCTTATCTCTTAGATGTCAAGAACATGTAAGTATTTATGTAAATTTAAAATTTTAAGTATATGAATATATTAAAATACACAATAGATTTTTTTCCATGTAAATTGTAATTTTAATCAATTCCTCATGTTGACCCTATTGCCCCTGTATAAATTATTGTTATGGAAGTTTTTAAATAGGAAAAAATACAATTTTCGATAACATAAACCTACACTAAAAATGACCTGATCTCGAAACTATCTACTTTTAAGGGAAATAATGGCGCAATTAATATTTGAATTGGATTTACCAAGCAGAACAGAATTACATTCATTGTGATTTACAGCTATCGATCATACGTAATATTGTGTTTCTGAATTTGCGAAAATCACGTAGCATTGTTGGCGAACACCGATATCTGCAGAAAGAGGATAAAAATTGAATATTTCAATCTACTCGATCATCTCGTTCTGACGTATATGCCTCACCATACAATGCAATGGTTCTGTGATACTGATTTTATTATCTCTTCCTGTACTTTCACATGTTCCCGGTGCGCTTTATAATCCGCAGCACTGAATATTTGTAATTAAATATTTTATTAGGGTAAACTTGCCTGCACTAACTTTTATTATACAGTATGCACCAAAAGTATGGAATAAATTCAATAAAAACGAAACAATTATTTTTTGGGAAAAATCCTCGAACAGGTCAATTTTTAATTTAAAAAATACATATTTTAGTGTAAAATGCGATTTTCAAATGTCATTTGTTTTCGAGTAATGACGTCATCGATTTTTATTTAATGGCAACACCATATTTTTTTCCTTCATTCTGAAAGATCGTTTAATTCTCTATCAGACAGTACTAAAATGTTGCCCTCTTACATAGGAAAGTTTTCGAGTAAATGACGATTGAATGTGAAAACGTAAATTTTATGCATAAAAAAAGTAACAATTCTGAGGTATGTAAAATAAAATACAAGTGATTAAATTTTATACTTAAATTAAATGTTCGAATTGCCATCCACCAAATTCTTGATAATGCGCAAGTCTGTGAAGAAATTCTTCTTGCACATTATGAATGATTTCTGGGGTAACTCTGCGTATTTCGTCCCGAATGCGATTTTGAACTTCTTCTAAATTACGTGGTTTATTAATGTACACTTTTGGCTTCAAGTATCCCCATAAAAAATAGTCAAGAGGTGTAAGATCTGGCGATCTTGCATGCCATTCTATCGGTCCGCGTCTGCCGATCCACCTCCCAGGAAAACAGTTGTCCAAAAAATCTCGTACAGGACGCGCATACTGCGGAGGTGCACCACTTGCTGAAACCATATGGTATCGTCAGGAATGTCAGGGTCATTATCGTTAGGAAAAATTACTGCAAGGGCTGGAACAAGGTCATTTTCTAGAAACTCTAAATATCTTTGTCCTGTAAGGGTTTCTTCAAAGAAGAAAGGCCCTACTATTCTTTCGTCAACTATTCCAGCCCACACATTTAATTTCTGAGGGTGTCGGGTATGTGCCTCTGCCATCCAATGAGGATTTTCCCGACTCCAATATCAGCAAGTTTGACGGTTTACTGTACCATTCAGACAAAATGTGGCCTCATCTGAAAAAAGTATTCGCCGGTGTAAATTTCTATTTCCTTGACATAAATCCATTAGAATTTCGCAAAAGTGTAAGCGGCGATCGGGATCATCATGCTTGGACGTCCAGGTTTTGGAGTATTTACAATATTGCCAGTTTCTCTAAATTTAGACTCTACTTTACTGACTGTTGATTGGCTGATAGGGCGATCTGGATATTTTTTATTAAATGAATCGCAAACTTCCTGCTGATGAGTTCTAGTCATATTCCCGCATCCGATAAGAATTAAAATTTCAATTCTTTGAGTAACAGTTAAATGTGCCATAATACTTTAAATTGAATAATAATTTCTATGTCGCTTACAATACTTATTCGAAAGTCGGTGTGACAATGACACTTTGCAAAGATTTTCACCTACGTGATCCATAAAAAAACTATGGAATTCGAAAAACTAAACTTGATAACGTTTTTGCTTTATTTTAATTGATTTACGTTTTCTAACATTCAATCGTCATTTACTCGAAAACTTTCCTATGTAAGAGGGCAAAATTATAGTACTGTCTGATAGAGAATTAAACGATATTTCAGAATCAAGGAAAAAATATGGTGTTGCCATTTAAAAAAAATCGATGACGTCATTACTCGAAAAAATATGACATTTGAAAATCGCATTATACGCTAAAATGCATATTTTTTAAATTAAAAATCGACCTGTTCGAGGATTTTTCCCAAAAAATAATTGTTTCGTTTTTATTGAATTTATTCCATACTTTTGGAGCATACTGTACATTTTTACCTAATATAAATTCAATTCTCCTGCAATTCCTATATATGATGTTATATGTATGCTCTGTGACACCAAACGTCTAGGTATGCTAATGAATAATTCCATTAACAAAGCTGTATTCAATAATTATCTAAAATAAAAATCAATCTAGCTAAATTTACTACAAAAAGATCATACATGGTTTAATGAAAATATTCTATAAATACTTAAGTTCACTTTTGAAACTGTAGGAATTCGAACATTCAACCACAATAGATGAAATCTGATGTATT
The DNA here is from genome assembly GCA_037114965.1 of Monochamus alternatus. NCBI lineage: Eukaryota > Metazoa > Arthropoda > Insecta > Coleoptera > Cerambycidae > Monochamus > Monochamus alternatus. The sequence goes on from CM073430.1 coordinate 22,395,513, forward strand.
TCTGTATATTTAGAATTGCTGCTTTAGGTGACCTCTTTTATGTTGAGTCAAATATCTAACTATAAAAATTATTATATCTAGGTATAAATTAAAATTATTTTAAATCAAATATCGACAATGTCAAAAGTGTGACTTATTTATCCAAAAAATTTTTACCTTTATGTAATAATTTTTTATATATTTTTAGGTATTGTGTGAAACTAAATACTCTGCAGGCTAAAGCCTTGACCACCGTTGAATTACACTCACAATATCTTCTATGTAGTTTTCATTATTAGCTTTTGTAAATTTGTTTAATGTATTGTAAAGAAATTTAAGTTAAAATCAATTCTCCTACAATTCCTATCAATGAAGTCATATGTATGTTTTTTTTTACCAAATATCTAGTTATGCTAAGGAACAATTCCATAGACAAAGCTGTATTCAATAATAACCTAAAATAACTTATCAAATTTCTGTAATAATTTATTTTTGCATTATTTATTAATAAATATAATTTATTTCTATATGTTATATATTCTATTTTTAGTTGTTTATATTTCATGTTTAGTTGGTGGATTTTATAAAGATCATTTTTGCAATCCACCTTTATTAATTCTTGTTTGTTTAACTTGATTAATAATGTACTTTTATCAGTATTAACTTTTATTATACATATGAATATTTCGACTGCTTCGTATTATCCCGTTTTTTTCTTTCATACATTTATTATCGATTTATGTATACTAATATAAGCCTATTAGTTATTGCAGTTCATTATATTTTTAATGACAAATCCACATTTTTATATATAGGGATCTATATCCATTTTACCCTATTTACTACTTACTGCTTGGACAAAAATGTATATTGCGTTGTATAATTCTGCTTTTATTTTAACGAATCCTTCAGGGATGGAATATAAAAACTTTATAAACCATCTTTAGCTTTTACGGTTTGATATAAAAATAAATTTCTCTTCTCTGCACTACCTCATATAATTATTTATTTTTGAGATATAAAACATTGAAAATTGAATTTACATATGTCAGGAAAGGACAGTGACATTGTCTATTGAGTCAATGAAGAGTGAAAAACTGAACGATCTTCGTCCGTATATTTAAATTGTATATTAATCATGTGCAAATAAATCTACGTTACCTAATTTAGGTTTTATACATTTAAAAACTGAATAATATAGAGCTTAGAAAATAGTATGCCACCTGCGAATATTCAAAGATACCAAAATCAAACAAATAAATAACGAGAAAAAGTGGGTTATCCAAGAAATGTTTAGGTACACAAATCTTGTAGATGTAAATAGGACATAGTGGAGTGGGAAAATGTGGGGTTAGAATAGCAAAATATATGTATTCCAAACACTTTTTAAAAGTTTTATTTTATTTGAGAAAAAAATAAATTGCAACAATGTATAAACAAAACATCAAGGAATTTATTTTTTATATTACTTTTGTTCTACGTGTTTTACATTTTGAAATTTCTGTACCTAAATATACCACAAATTTGATCATTTTGCAACAAGAAATAAAGCGACCCTAATAAACTAAAAAAAAAACACTAACCTTGAACTAAAACGAATCAATCTGTAGTTTAAATTTCAGGAGGACTCTAGTGCTATACAAAGAAAATACAGCAAAATACATGTTGATTCGGATATCTTTAAGCATTTTTTTTTGTATAAAGCTGTTTTCGATTACAAATAAAATTTAGGCACGTGAAAATTATATTAATTCAAGCAATAATTTTTATTTTATATTTGGAAAATTAATTGCCAATGTTTCTATTGTTTTTTTTCTATGCAATTGCAGTTTCTGCCGTAACACAGGTTTTTCCTAATAATATTTCATTGAAAGTTTACAATATTACGGTATAACGATAAATTTGGTTAAAAATAAATAAAGATATATCAAAAATATAAAAATTATAACAAGTATTCCAAGTTTTTTTAATGTTATTAGTTTTTTTCAAAATATTTCCATTACCCATTAATTAATTATATAAAAAATGTTTAATGTATATATGTATATATTGTATTTCTTAAAGTAATTTTCCAATCTATCGTAATATTAATTCATACCAAACTGATTGCTTGTAATTGTCTTTAACAGTATAACAGTCAAAATCAGCATTGAATATTAAGTAATCTTTCAAAGTATATTTTGAAAACTACAACAAATACTCTGTATCACTAACTAAATAAAATTTAATTTGTATTAGCAAAAGCAAATGCTACAATTTAATTAAAGCCGCAGTTTTTTTAATACAATACTACCTAACATTGAGACAGAAACAAAAATTGTGTCATAAAATAAATGTATCGAGTACTTCATGCAGAAAGAACACAATATGAAGGTGTCTACATCTGGTCAACTAGTAAAAAATTATTTTCCTCTAATAGTCGGACATTTTCCTCCATCATTATTATACATTTATAGAATAATACAATAATTTTCTCACGAAGGTCCTGCGAAAGGAAAACTTTCCATTTAAAATAAATATTCGATCAACACAACTGTTCTTTCCGCTACATATTTCATCTTATCAGTCCCATATGTGGAGGCCACAGTATGCAAAGGGGGCTGATATCTTCAACCCTTGGGCTAGCACTAAACCAATTAAGATCCCTCCCTTTCGACGCCTTTTATGCACCCCTAGATCACATAGGGTCATGCCATATTCCCCGCCCTTGGAACCCTCGTGTTACCCTAACCTCAAAATAACAAATATCCTTTAAACGGATTTGAGAATTAGTATCAGCCGGATTCACTCAATGTTGTTGGGAAGTAAAACTACGAACGGCCATTTTAACGTTATTTATTGTCTTTGGGGGATCGGTGTACTTTGTGGGCTCCCTTTTTACAAATGTATGGTCATGCAAATGGTTTCCCTCTATATTTGCACAATATATTTTTATGTAATGGTATATCGATATAATATTTATATTTATTTTGTATTGGGAAAATTTACAAATATATTATCAGCTAGTGGAAGCTCTGAATTACCTAATTTATTTCATAATCAGTTACATTTTTTGTTTATTGTGCATTAAATATCGAGCTAAATATTTAAAGAAAAATCCAGGGTGTCTTCAAGAGGTATGTAAATGCTTTTGCAATAATAATGGTACTCCCTCAAAACAGTTTTTGAACTTCTGGAAGTTCTGACTAAAAATTTAATTAAATCTTGGTATTGGTGAATGAAACAACTAAGAACTAATGTTGTAATTTCATTACAAGTACGTCAGCAGTTCAAAAGAAATCTCAGAATTTATTTTAAAGAAAGCTGTGCAAAATTATTGCAAACGATTGTACAAAACACTAACACAAATTCCTGAGCTTAAAATATGAAAATCTAGCCCAATTTACCTTAGATCAGAAGTTGATAGTTTTTTGAAATACAGAGTGTCAAAGCCAGATATTTTCTAAATCTGTATATTTGTCTTAATAATAGCATGATTCGAACGAAATTGTATACTTACCTACGGTTTTTTTAGGATGATAAATCGAGATATGACCACCAGCAATATTTCGCCCACATTCAACGCTTCATAACTTTTTTATGTCTCGGTATAATAATTGTTAGTTAAAAATTCTAGAATAAAATCATTTAACTCATGTGGCGTATACAATAGTTTGTCCAATTGTGACCAGATTATTGATGTTGATTTTATCCTCGCGATCTAATTTAGAACAAATGAGCTAACTGAATGATCTCTGATACACTATAACAATAATGAATTGCTTATTGAATTCAGGTGTGATTCATGTCAGCATTCAATACTTTTACCTTGAGTTGTTGAAAATGTAAAATTGTCTGGAAGTAATGGAACAAGATTCAATATTATCAGATTGTGTACCGGACAATGTTTTATTAGAAGCACAGGGCTGCGTTTGGTACATTTGGGCATCCTGAGTTAATAATAGCTAACATAATTTATCAAATATCAGAAGATAAGTTAGAAGTTTCTTCTACTGAATATTAAATTGTTAACATTCTGGAATAAGTATGCATTCCAGTCGGTAATAGTAGCAGTCTCAACTTCACTGGTTTAAAGAATTCCAATATTAATATTAATTATAAATATTAATTATGTATTTTGTTGGTGTATTTTGATAATAAAAGTTTCCTAAGCAAATTGCAGTGATGTAAAAATAGTAGTAATTAAAAAAATTATTTATTACAGTTGTCATGGAGTTAACAAAGTTGTTTTAATCTGTCACAATTACATAAAATGTTTTTTCTACAAAACTGTTAAAAGTGGGCTTTTTAATTGTCATTTTTGATATTAAAAATGTCATTTTTGATATTAAAAATGTCATTTTTTGACACGCGTGTTAAAAGTAAGTTACTTTTAACACTAGTGTTAAAAGTAAATCAAAGTTTATTTAAATATTGTTTTGAAAATTAATAAAACGTTTTAACAAAAACATGAACAACTTTTTATTTTAAATAAGTACAAACCAACATTTTAACTAGTTATTACTATTAACATTTATAGTAAAATTAGAACAATTTGAAATTGTAATTCTCTGCGGAGTCATCATACTTAAGTTGGCTTTACTGTCAACATGTGTGACACATCTATTTTCTGCAGAAATAGTACTGGTAGTACTGGTGGTCTTGTTAGTAGTTGCAGCAGTAGGAAGTATTTGGCACGCAATTTCCTTCTTCTGTTCCAATGAATTTTCAATGTAGCCTTCAGCTACCGTCGAAGATTTCCATCCTCAATGTCTCTTGATGGTAGTAAGATTTGCACCGGAATCTGCTAACAATGTCGCCGATGAACGACGAAAACAGTGTCCGGTGTAGAGTTAGGATTTGGTAGATTCAAGAACTCTGCAATATCGGCAGGCATTTTACCAAACATGTTAATTCCGACTGGATTCTTCACACATTTATTCTTCATATATTTAAGAAAAAGTCGTCTATGGTCAGCGTTGGGTGGCCGGAGTGCCATATACTTTCTAAAAAAGTTTAAATAGAATTTACCAACAACACTGAAAGTCCGAGGCACTTTCGTTTTAGTATCTGGTATGGTCACAACAATCAAGTGCCCAAATATTCGATATTGTCGATGGTCATCTGACACAATTCCTTCCGACGACACGCCCCGAAGTCACGCACTATTGCTGCGACTTTCAGCATCAGATACTTTTCGTCTTCTGCTTCTGTGAGAAATTTGTCGATATGCGTCTTCGTCAAAACTTTTGACTTTTTTGCTTGATATCCTTCATCCTTCCGTTTTAAAAAAGCAATAAGTTTATACTGTTTGCTTATATCCTGATCTTGCTTTATTTTTAACATAGTTTTGATCATGGAATAATTTGACCACAGCGTTGACGATTTCCATATTTTGGCTTTTTCCTCAAAATATGCCAGTAAAACACTTTCGTTACTTTTCCCAGGGACCTTTTTAATGTTGCACCATTCCGAAAAGCGTCTATAAGTGATTTCGTACTGTTCCTTTGATTTCGCCGGCAATAATTCCAATGTTGCTCGACTGGCGGCTTCTTCGATTTCAGCAGGGATGGATTCGTTACGCTCATTATCGAGATTATTCATTATACTTATAATATTACTAGAAAATGCTGTCAATATTTTTGCGTTTTTTCCGTAACTAACTACAGCACTGGTTGCTACGAAAATTTTGGTTCATAAACATTGCGATCTGTGTGGTATTTTTTGATTTCTTATTTTTATTGAGCTTAAAGTTCTTCCGATTGTTTTGTAGAAAAAATAGTGTATGATATACGTGTTAAAAGTGATTTTATTTTGTTCGTTGAAGTTAAAAAACTCGCTACGCTCGTTTTTTAATCATCTTCACTCACAAAATAAAATCTTACTTTTAACACGTATATCATAAATAGCTATTATTCACAATCACCTTATGCTTATTATTTTATTTTTGTTGCATTCTCCGCTCTTAATAGATGCTTTTTATAGTTTTTGGCAATTTTGAAAGAATATTTTTGCTTTACCTTATTCAGATTTAATAAAATACCTTTATCCACACAATTACTCATAATCGGACTTTTAATCCACACATATGAATCGTCTAAAGTGATACTTTATCCAGTAGTGGAATAAAGCAACTTTATTCATTAACATTTATATTTATGTTAATAGACATCTCTGTCTTGTGTTAAGCAAATTGGGCGCAGAGCAATGTATTCTCTACATATTTTAACAGCATATTCGCAAAGCCTTTCTTCAATAATTGTAAATTTTCTTGAAATGCCCGTCTTGGTGTCAGGTATTGAAACAAGTAGGTAACTGCCAACGTCCTGTGTCAATTTTTTTCAAATTTGTCAATTCACAGCATCGACAGGCAATAAAAAACCCCATTATTAGTGCAACCTAAAATAATTCAAAGTTCAATATACAGTATGCGCCAAGAGTATGGAATAAATTCAATTAAAACGAAACAATTATTTTTTGGGAAAAATCCTCGAACAGGTCGATTTTTAATTTAAAAAATACATATTTTAGCGTAAAATGCGATTTTCAAATGTCATTTGTTTTCGAGTAATGACGTCATCGATTTTTTTAAATGGCAACACCATATTTTTTTCCTTAATTCTGAAAGATCTTTTAATTCTCTATCAGACAGTACTAAAATTTTGCTCTCTTATATAGGAAAGTTTTCGAGTAAATGACGATTGAATGTTAGAAAACGTAAATTTTATCCATAAAAAAGTAACAATTCTGAGGTATGTAAAATAAAATACAATTGATTAAATTTTATACTTAAATTAAATGTTCAAATTGCCATCCACCAACTTTTTGACAATACGCAAGACTGTGAAGAAACTCTTCTTGCACATTATGAATGATTTCTGGGGTAACTCTTCGTATTTTGTCCCGAATGCGATTTTGAAGTTCTTCTAAATTACGTGGTTTATTAATGTACACTTTTGACTTCAAGTATCCCCATAAAAAATAGTCAAGAGGTGTAAGATCTGGCGATCTTGCAGGCCATTCTATCGGTCCGCGTCTGCCGATCCACCTCCTAGGAAAACAGTTGTCCAAAAAATCTCTTGCAGGGCGCGCATAATGCGGAGGTGCACCATCTTGTTGAAACCATATGGTATCGTCAAGAATGTCAGGGTCATTATCGTTAGGAAAAATTACTGCAAGGGCTGGAACAAGGTCATTTTCTAGAAACTCTAAATATCTTTGTCCTGTAAGGGTTCCTTCAAAGAACAAGGCCCTACTATTCTGTCGTCAACTATTCCAGCCCACACATTTAATTTCTGAGGGTGTTGAGTATTTGCCTCTGCCATCCAATGAGGATTTTCCCGACTCCAATATATGCAAGTTTGACGGTTTACTGTACCATTCAGACAAAATGTGGCCTCATCTGAAAAAAGTATTTGCCGGTGTAAATTTCTATTTCCTTGACATAAATCTATTAGAATTTTCGCAAAAGTGTAAGCGGCGATCGAGATCATCATCATTGAGTTCCTGCACAAATTGAATTTTGTAGGGATGATATTTTTCCTTCCTCAAGATACTGTGCTCTGACTAGCGTCATTGTTTAATGCAACCAATCGTGAAGAATTATGAGGATTATCCACCATATTTATCAAAATGTTCTGTTTCTGATTTTCATTAATGCTTGCACGTCCAGGTTTTGGAATATTTACAACATTGCCAGTTTCTCTAAATTTAGACTCTACCTTACTGACTGTTGATTGGCTGATAGGACGATCTGGATATTTTTCATTAAATAAATCGCAAACTTCCTGCTGAGTTCTAGTCATATTCCCGCATCCGATAAGAATTAAAATTTCAATTCTTTGAATAACAGTTAAATGTGCCATAATACTTTAAATTGAATAATAATTTCTATGTCGCTTACAATACTTATTAGTAAGTCGGTGTGACAATGACACTTTGCAAAGATAACGTTTTTGCTTTATTTTAATTGATTTACGTTTTCTAACATTCAATCGTCATTTACTCGAAAACTTTCCTATGTAAGAGGGCAAAATTTTAGTACTGTCTGATAGAGAATTAAACGATCTTTCAGAATCAAGGAAAAAATATGGTATTGCTATTTAAAAATAAATCGATGACGTCATTACTCGAAAACAAATGACATTTGAAAATCGCATTTTACGCTAAAATATGTATTTTTTAAATTAAAAAACGACCTGCTCGAGGATTTTTCCCAAAAAATAATTGTTTCGTTTTTATTGAATTTATTCCATATTTTTGGCGCATACTGTATACCTAACAACATGTAGACGATAAAGAGATATTACTTTAATCATTAAATATTCTTTATCAGAAGTCCCAGTCAAAAATTCTTCAATATTTGCTTTTTCCCTTTGTATCTTCTCGATTCACACTTCAAATTTTTCAATATCTATATTTTTGTAGACCTTTATAGTAGTCTTCAACATCGAATACTTCGACCACATAGATGAAATTGCACATTTTTTCTTCAAATTTAAAAAAAATAGCATGACTTCTTCATTTATTGTCATTACTCTCTGTTCTTCCATCTACTCGTTAAATTCAGCAAACACTTTATCGTAATATTCTCTGGATTTAAAACAGTTATACACACACAATAATAAGTAGTATCGTCATTCGATACAGAAAAGTATTCTCTAATGATTCAATCTGACGAAGGCGAAGCGCTGCTTTTGGCGCCCTCTGCAATGTACACCGAAGCTCTGATCAGATCTCAATTTGTCATCATAAAGTTTTAAAAAATAATAGCTTTGATACTCTGTATTTTGGAAATTATCAATTAATGGACTTAGGTAAACTGGGTTAGATTCTAACAGCCGGATTCATGAAACAGGGATAGCGTTAGTCGGACTAACCAGCTTTGCGCCCATTCACGAAACATGCGCTGCTAGTTAGGCTGTTTATTTACGTCCATATTTGCGCCAAAAGTTAGACCCAGTATTGTACCTGTCTAAAAATCGCGTAACTTCAGCCGCTAGTTCCTTGAGTTTCCCATTGTATATTTACTATTTATATAAAACACAGTACTTTTCAGTGCTACAGATTAGTTAACATATATATCACAAAGTAAGTATTATATATAGTAGTGAATAGGATTACGGCTTTTATTTAAATTGGCGCATCAAAGGCGTAATTTTTTATTTTTTTTTGTTGATGAATTCGTATGTCAAATTTTAGCATCAGATATTTATGCTAGTGTTTTTACATATATTTTAGAGATGCCCATATTCCGTCAGAATTATTATTTTTATTACCACATGCTTAAAAGTTTGGGAGACATGAAAGCTGTGTGACAACTTGGAGTCCTATACTACCTAATTTATTGCGTAAAATCCAAATCCGGCCATTAAATTAACCTATCATGTCAGGATTATCAGATAATTGAAGTTAATTGACCAAAATATTGCCTTGTGTCGTGGCCGACAATCTACAGCTTTGTGTGTAGGGCACAAAATTATTTAGATCAATTCTGAAGGTTATATAATATTTCCTATAAAGTCAGTTATCAATTGCCTATCTACAATTGTTTTTATAGGAGTTATGGCTTTTTATAGACGAATTGATTTGAAGATGTATTATCTTCTCAACATGAAATCCATATATTTAAAGTCCATCCATTCAAAATCCGAAGGAGAGAACATTGTGAGGTCCGAAAGCAAATTTTTACTGAATGTCATGTGTTATTTTTTTTGTTTTACTTTTTTGATTTGTCATATTAGATACGTTCACTCCTACAATAAAAGATTACAATTTTGATGTAGGCTAGATATTTTTATTATAATGTAATTTTACAAGTACTAAGGAAATTTATAATATTAATTGAAATAATATCTAAAGCGTGTAATAGTCCTGATATTTACAGAATATATTCTAATAGTTCTCTTTTACTTTACTAATTTTAGCAGCATATCGTGTAAAGTTTTATAAATTTAATAAAAATTATCAATAGTATGTATTTTTACAGAGATAGTTATGGTAAAAACATTCCAATGCATGCGCCCTCAGCATCCCGATCCAGTAATGGTGGGCTTATTTCTACAATTATATGCGTTATAGATGTGATGGTGCAGTTGTGTTTTAAAATAGTGTATGAGAGGATCTAGAAGATTTAAATAATACATGTTTAAATTTCCGTCATGTGGTACTACATCTATAGCCTCCTGAAAATACAACAAAGGTAGGTACAATCCTTTGCAATAATAATGACACTCTTCAAAATGAATGTTACGACTTCTTTTGAACTGCTGACGTATTTGTAATTTTTTTTTAATTCGATTTAGTGCCTTTTACATTGTATGTTATATTATTTAATTAAAACGATTTTTGTAATTATGTTGTTTTATTTACATTAATTATATCTACCACCATTATTTGTGTTTCCCAAGTCTACTTTGTATTAATTTGATGCCGTGTTTTACAATTTCGCTACTTTTTTGCGGGAAATATAATCTGTAATCATTTCTGTCCAGTTCCACAAAGGGTTCGATGAACCAACCATACCATTGATTTGTAGTTTCGGGCCATTTTAATTTCTCTTTTGGTCCTCTGTCTTTAACAGCTTTAATTTTTTCTACAATATCCAGATATTCCCCTTTAGCTTGCCCTTCATATTTTGAATAGAATTTAGATGTGACAGCAGTACGGTTATAATTTGGAGTGTAAGTATCGTACACAGTTAAGAATTTTTAGTCTTTTTCATATATTTCTTTCAAAAAGATGGCGGGAAGTTTCTTTGACATTTTTTGCTAGACACATTACATCATTTTAATGAAATCTACTTTTAACTTTTAACATTAATTCTTAGTTGTTTCACTCACTGATTTTACCACCAGAGATTTAATGAAATTTCTACTCAGAACTTCGAGAAGTTAAAAAACTGTTTTGAGGGAGTGTCATTATTATTGCAAAAGCATCTAGCTCCATCAATATTATAAAAGAAATTCTCAAAAAATATGTTTCATGCGTTATGCTATTTTCTATAAATATTTGTTTTATTAAATATTCAAAATGGTGTAAGTTGTAAGAATCAATTAATTTAAACAGTAATACAAATAATAATGAGTATCGTAAAAATGTACTTGATCAAATAAATCAATTTTGTTGTTAATCGGTTTGGAATACAAAAAAGTAAAGATATAAACAATGGCTCAAATGATGACCCATTTTATTTGTAATATTACACAGGGTGATATATTTTTCTTTGGCAAATAATGATCGATGATGCACACACACTGGTAAGTTTCAAAAGCTGGTAATTTATTGTCTCATAACTACCTTCATACTAAATATGCACACCGAATTTGGCTAAATTGTCTCCAGCGACTTGGAAATTAAAAACTTTTTTTAATTCTTGACACGCTGTAGCTGGGAAATGGTTGTCCTAAGACCCCACATTTATATAACAAAAAACCCTTATTTTTGGCCACTTCATGAAAATATATGTATATGTATAATTTTTATATTCATTAAATGAATAATTAATTCTAACAAAGGGTTCGTAAATTATTATTTTACGGAGCATTAGTAACTACAGAAATCATAATAGTAATAAAAACCAATGACAATCATGGTAAATTTACTTAAATCAATTTTTTAGTGGGGCTATAATATATTTACAAGTATGTATTAACAAATCATTACAAAAATCAATCATAATATCAAATAAAAATCACTTAGTATTAACTAAATTCAAAACGCCTCTATGATTAATTTATTGATTTTATACAGGCTTCCAAAAATTTGTTTTTTTTTTAATATAGCGTAAAAATAAACATATTTCACGTATATTTAAAATAAAAGTTAGTTTAATGAAAATAGGTTATTTTTTAAGCAAAATGATATTGTAAAGTTAAATATTACAGTGATATATATTTTCCTACTTCTTCTTCTTCTTTTAGTACTTACATCAATTAATTTCTTATTATTACCTTGGTCGTTACTTTTTGTTTTATGTAATATTTTAGTTCCACAATGTTTATATATCTATAAGGTTTCCAAACCGGCACAATAAAAAAAAATTAAAACGCAGAAGTGAAATTATTGTGAAATAGTAAATTTAAACCATAGTAGACAGTAGACAGCTCGACAGTAGAAATATATTATGGAGGTAGATCATTTTCTAGAATAAATTGTATTATAAAATTCGAAAAATCATTTTACAATTTAACATTGCACTTGCAATTTATTTAAACCGTTTCTAAATTATAAAGGTGTAAGGTCTTATACGACCTTCGCCCTATAAAAAAATTTGAAAACAGATCATTGCGTGCTTAAGGTCATACACGTGAACGTTTTTTAGTATTTACTTTAAAAGATTAATCAAGCGAGCTTAAATTAATGATGAAGACGTGAAAATCCAATAATATCTCTTGACACCCTCTCACTTTGCGGTAAACATATGGGGGCAGAGATTTATTTATACCAAGAATTTAATATTCCTTACCGCTCTCAAGGATTACTCTTTATTAAGGGCGCCGTATCCTTGAAATAATGTTTACAATACAAATACAAATAAAATTAGACATTTAAAAACTGAATAATATAGAGTTTAGCTAATAACAGCTAATTTCATACCACCTAGTTCTGCATATAAGATTGTTCACTTTTGTTTATAAATATGTGAACATAATTGTAAAAGTAAGGGGTTAGAATAGGAAAATAATATGTGTCATACAATGCATTTTAAAAGTTATTATATTATTTGAAGAGAATTTAAATAGTAAAAGTGGATAAACAAAATATCATTAATTTTATTTTTGACATTACTTTTGCTCTCCGTGTTTTATTTTTCGAGATTTCTGTACTTAAAAAACACCACAAATTTGATCATTTTGCGGTGAGAAATACGGCAACCTTAAATCTTTTGTTAGTGACTATTACATGTATATACAAAACAATCTGTGAATATACGAATATAATAACTTTTCATTGTATATCGAATCTCGATTTTTCCGATTTATAAAATGTTAACTTGTAAAATGATAGAGTTTGATCTGTACTTATGTTGATAGAAGCAGATTTGAGAAGTGGAGCAAACCATTAACAAATGTAATAAATAGTAAGGGCCCCATGATAGATCCCTGTGGAAATCCGAGATGCATATATTCGTAACTTCAATACGAGTTAAAACAAACAGTTTATCTACGGTGGCTTAAGTAAGATTCATTTAACTTCAACGGTATACCCCAAATGCCATACATAAATAACTTCCGCAGAAGAATATCATGTGAAAACCTTTGTCAGGTCACACAGAATTACAGAACAATGTTTGCCCTCTTCAAGGCTCTAGGTGTTCTTGTAATATATGAGCAATGAGCCACCTTAGATTATTAAAGACAAAATATTTGATGTTTGTAATAATTCACCTATATGCAAAAATACATTTGTGTTAGGGGGCACCAAAGTTTTCAAAAATACCAATATTTACTTAATTGGTTATAAAACGGAAAAGTGTTGGATGATTGAAATGAAATTTAGTATATGAACATATATTGGTATTGCATTACCTAATTGTAATTTCTGTGTTTTCCAAAATGTTGATAACTTATACCGTTTAGTCCCCAAAAAAATATTCTTGTAAATGGCTTCTAACATTTATTGTAAAAGGAGCACTATAGTGAATAAATAAAATTTTTCATCTTATAATTAGTAAAACATTTTCTAGTTCAATGAGTAAAATGTTTGTAAGAACTTCAGATACATTCCTCCATTTAAAACTGTTATTTGGTCAATCAAATCCCATTATTATCACTTTAAACTTAAAATATCAGATGCCCAATTTAAGACGGCTAGCTGGTACATGCATTTAAACACTCTGTACTACTTTGGAGTAAATTGAATTTAGACACATTTTATTTTGAGAAAATTGTTCACATGATCTATAATTTTTTAATTTAGTATTCTGTTTATGTACAAGTTAAAATAATCAAAACGATTATGCTTTAAGTTACTTATACACTTTTATTTCATTAAAACGAGTCATAATCGAACTTCCTAAAATTTTTGTTATATCCTTGACCACAGAAGTTGCAAAGTTAGTTCCCGAATACTCTATAAACATATTGAGAATATATGCAAGAGAAACAACTAATCTACACTTTCGCACACATATATAAATGATGTTTTGTTGTTCCGTCTGATCTACAAAACCGTTTGCCAAAAGGTAACTGAGAATATAATTTTATATTTTACATCACGCGTGCGACAAACATATTCATCAAATATATTGACAGGGGCCTAGATACAATTTGACAAAAACTATCTCGAATCCTGACCGTTGGTATTGTTCCAATAAAATGGATTGGATCGGTCTTCTTGACCGATATTCCATAAGTCCCACTTTAAATGGATTTCGGTGGGTTTCTTATTGTATCGTTCTATCGAAAATAATCAAAAGGCTCCTTTGTAGTTTCTTATAAGAGATCCAAGCCGGGAGAAACTTTTAGATGATTTATGCATGAAAAAAATATCCATAATAGCACAATTTCTCAGGAACGTGAAGCATTCTCAATTTCATTAGACGGTTAAAACTATTTAAAAAAGAACACAATGCATAGAGCAATAATTAAATCATGCTGCAAGTGTTATGTTTTTAATTCTTATAAGAAACATGAAGAAAATTATATGATAGGTACACTCAATACCTAAATAAAGATATTTTTCAGCATTTATTTAGCCAACTTAAAAATTGTAGTAGCTTTAGTTTCTGAAATGATTTCTTTCTTCCTTTTATTTACATTATTTTCTTAAAAATGCGAGCGGTACTACGGCTAACTCAGTCTATTATGTTTCCCCGCTATCTGTGTTTTAGATAAATAGTGTTGTCTTTTGTTGTGAATTCTAAAGAATATTTACTTAATTTTTTCCAGGTCACGGAAATCTAAAGAAAGAATATCTAGAAGAATTATAAATCATTAGAGTGAAATTATAGAGATTTTTCTATCTCCAGTATTTTCTTCTCCAGTTTGTATTTCTCAGGGTTATACAAGATAATTTATATTTCCTGTTACATTCCTCTTTATGAGTGACTGTTAGTATTAAATATGTGTACGTTTTTTAAACTTATTTTTAGCCTGCTTCTAGCTTACTTTTGTTAATCCCTGTTTTGTATCTCCATCATCAGCTGTTAAAATGAAGTCATGAGTGCTTTTTAAAATTATGAACTCTAGTTACCAATAGTTTAGTTGTTCCATATAAAAACAGTAATTTAAAATGATAAAGCACTTTTTACGATGTTTCCGTTTACCTCAAAAAGGCGGTTTCACATATGTTATTTTTTATTCCAAATGTATTTCACAATAAATTTATAAAAGCTGAAATAATTTTTGAGCCATTTTTACATTTTTATTATAATTAGTCACATAGACCCATATTTTTACGCCCTTTATCTATAAAAAGCAAGAGCCCTCAAACAGTGCTCTGAGGAACTTTTTGGCATATATATTCGTAAATAAATTAATAATAGCTATTAAGTCACACACATTTTTACGATATCTAAGAAAGATCAAATTACTTTTAACAGTATACACTTATTGCCATAACAGGTTATTTTTCTTAGAAGAATATCATGTGAAATACACTGGAAAAAGGATTTACGTAAATTTATCATGATTACCATTAGGTTTTTTTATGCAAATATCATGGCAATTTTACTTTACGATTTGTAATACATAAAAATTATACGTATTTTTACCATGAAAATTACATATACTCGTACTTAATATGCAATTTTTTTAATTCTTTGTAAAATTAGAATGTAATTATTCATTCATCGTCTGCTAAATCGCAGCAGCCATATTACAAAGGCGACGCGATTTGACAGGCGATGATTAATTTAATGCATGTAAAAATTATACCTACCTTCAAACGAAATAATAGTAAATTCTGGTGTTCCTCAAAGTAGTCACCTAGAACCAATTCTGTTTTCTCTTTTTATTAATGATCTCTCTTGAAATTTAATATCATGTAGATTTTTAATATTTGCAGATGTTATTCTAAGGATAGTAATGAAATTCAAAGTGATTTAAATTAATTAGCTAAGTGGTGCGAATCCCATGATGTTGAACCATTGTAAATGTAAAGTTACATTACATTTACCCGTAGGAAAAATATTTCTGTGACTCATTACTTCATTGAAAGCATTCAACTAAAAAGAGTAAAGGCAGTGAAAGATTTGGGGGTAAAATTTGATTGTGAACTGAAATTCACCCTTCACATTGAGAATATTTTGAGCAAATGTTTTAGAATGCGTGGTTTCACTAAACGGCACACTCGAGATTTCACTAATGTTACATCTATTTTTGTTTTATATAATTCTCTGGTGCGTTCAACTTTAGAATATTGTTGTATTGTTTGAAACCCATATTTTGTTAGTTATATAGGTCGTTTAGAATGTGTTCAAAAGAAAATATGTAATTTTATAATCTTTAAACTGAATATTAATGAAAATAATTATGTTTAAAATGAAAGGCCGAAACTACTAAGTATTCAATCTCTAAGATATGATTGTTCGTATTTAAAATTTGCCCATAAGCACTTTAATAATAAAATAAATTGTAGTGAATTACTTTCATTATTTAATATAAGAGTTCCGAAGTGTAGGTACCACCAGAATAGATGAATTTTTTTTATCTACGTCAATCTCATACTAATATTGGATTGTATTATCCTATAAATAAAGTTGATAAGGCGGTTAATGCGTTGCCTCAAAATTTTGATATTCTTGAGGCATCGTAGAGTCAACTTACTAAATTTATGAAACAAATAAATTAGTACTTATGTGGAATTTATGTTTAAGGTATTTATACTGATTATATTATTTAATTTATTGTAAATGTTGAATTTATTTTTTGGAACAACTGTTATCTTTATTTTCGATTGTATTATTTGGGTTAATTCTGTAGACACAAAATAATAAATAAATAAATAAAATAAATCATAAAATAGTTTTTTTATTTGGTAGATACTTGAATAATGTCTTTATCAAAATCACCTAATTTAATTCCGAGTGTATTAATTGCTGAGAGCATTTACTTTGACTAGCGAGTATATTTAATTGTCACCTCTACCATCCAATTACGATTATGACTGAATTTGAATACCAAGCGACAAATCAATAATCACAGATAAACTTTACTCGTTTAGTTTTAATGACATTATGTTTACCCGGCAATGGGAACATCAATTATTCATTTCAATTATACTGTTTTTGTTCAGTGGAAATGGATTATTAGAAAATTAATATATTTTTTCAATCACCGTAACTGGCAACTGATGCTAAATTAATTTGATTGGTTTGATTTCATCTAAATCTCATAATGTCATTTGATTTAAATTGTGGAAGAAACACACAACGTACCCAAAAAAATGTTGGAATGATGCATCATAAAAATTCAAGGCAATATCGTAAAGAAATTTTTTTGAGAAATGCTTACAGTTTCCGAGTACAAAATTATTGAAGTAATAGTATGTTCAACCACAGTGTTTGCAGTGCAGTAAGACAAAACGCTTTAGCAGCTTCTCGTCTGTACTGAACTGTAAATGCAGCTACTTTTGGAAAAGATGGAAGTACAGGACCGAAGAAACCCCGAATAAATACTGGGCAAATCGCTCGACAAGTACAAGGAATGTCCCAGTCAACAGTGTGGCATATCATATACGAGGCTTAATTATATCCGTACCATGTACAGCCTATCCAAGCATTAACACCAAGAGATTATTCTTTATAAATTAGATTTTGTGAATGGTTGCTGCAACAAAATGTTAAAAATCCCAGATTTGCAGCTGAATACTATGGATATATGTGTACAAAGTTCATGTAATTGGGAGAGCCTGTCGAAATAAAATTTTTCTACAAGCTTATTTAACGCCTTTATCACACGCATTTTAATTCGAAAAGTGTCATTTTCCAGAACGCATACTTGAGTATAATTTTGAAGTAAAAGTTACATAGGTGGTGACAAAATATGAAAGTCTCAGGTTCTTTCTTCATGAAGTTAGAACATTTGTTTGATATTACTAATTTGCGTTTTTTTAAACAATCCTCGTATACATTAATTATTGTTGCTACAGAAATTAAAAATAAGACTTGGTTCAGATTGTTTATGTGACAGACGTTGCTTGACATATATTATCAGTCTACAGTAAATTTCGATTTGCATTTTCAATTTTATGAAATCGACAATCAATTCATCAGATGAAGAACTTCCTGAAGATATTTTAGCAGCAGCTAATGAAAAAAATTTGAATTTGTTACCCGTGAAGTCAATAGAATGATATGAGAAGCAATACTCCCATTTTAATAATTGGTGTAATCTGGAAAAGGTAAAATCAACAAAAGAGCATATTTTTTGGAAATGTCCAAGTCCTGGAAAGTAAACACGTTATGTTCCAGATATTCAATGATAAAAAGTATTTGGAAAATTTAACAAGATTTGGATATTGGCAAATTTCATAAAATAACTGTCTTTATAAAAAGACAGGATTTCGCCCGAAAAAAGTAAAAGATTTTTAGTAAAAAATTTATGAGTGAGGTGATTCGATAAACCTTACATGATGATTAAGTTGATAACGATTTTTGAATTGGCTGGTGCCTGCAGACGAGAGGAACTAATGAAAATCGAAGAAGATCGAAGATAAAGAAGACGTGATAACTGTCAATATCAAGGACTTCAAAAATAATTCCGTCAGATCCTTCGTGATATGTAAAGAAACAGATGATGGCTATTTTTTGAATATATACAGAAAATATACAAGCTTACATCCAAAAGAAACTCCACAACACCGATTATTTTTGGGTACAAACATGGACAATGTACTGTTCAACCTATAGACATCAATTCAATAGAAAAACATACTCTCCGAAATCGCAGCATATTTAAACCTTGAAACCCTGGAACTATACACAGGTCAGAGCTTTAAGCAAACCTCGACCAATTTTCTGGTCCATTGTGGAGAAGAAATCGCAAATATTAAACGTTTAAGAGGGTGGATATCAACTTCTGTTGCTGAGGGTACTTAGAAGACTCTACAAATAAGAATAAAGAAATGTCCAACAAAATTCTTTATTTGAACACTTCATTATCTTCAAACTACAATTTACAGGCATTAATGTCTTGACCAGATGTTCCATCAGTATCAAACAGTCATTATTTTACCCCTGTTTCTGAAGAAACTTCTTCTCAATATTTGTTTCGCGTATGAGAGCAATCTTCTTTCAAGAAACAGCTAACTTCAGTCTACATGCTGACTTCTGCAATTAACCTAACGCATGTAACTGTACGTTTACAACAAATATCACTAATAATAAGTAAGAAGATAATACTTCTCTTATAATATTATTAACATTAACTTTCCATTTATTTTCATGAGCTTGTAGAAAAAAGTCTTGATCCACACTTGACTGATAATGGAAATCACGCGCGGGAAAGTGTCACTCCGCACTTAGGAAATAGCTATTTATGTAATCAACGAAAAGTATTGTGCGATATTGCGGGAACTTGCACTTGTTACATAAAATCATGGGAAGTATAAGTTTTCGATATCGAAGAAGCCGCAAGAAATGCCGTATGTTCTCTGATTCCTAAAAATCTAAAGCGGTATATGACTTGACTTGAATGAAAAATTTGAGAAATGGCGTGAACAGAAGAAAGTAAAGCACGTCTATGAGAAAGTACTGTTGGCATATTTTGAAGGTAAGAAGAATTTGAAGGCTTCTACGCTATAGGCACAGTACTCCATATTGAGAACTGAGCTGTCTTTAGAAAAAGGTATAGACATTAAAACATATAATAGTTTGATAGCATTTTTGAAAAGGCAGTCCGATGGATACTACGATAAGAAATCAAACGTTTTTTCAGTAAAGTAAATATTGCGAAGTCTTTGACGGAGACAATATTTTTTTAATGGATAAGATAACTAATAATTGCTTCATTTAGTTGTCAGGTTACTAATTCGCATTTTTTGCTTTAAGATGTCTTGGTTGTGGGAATAGCCGGTGCATATCGGAAGTCAGAATTAACATTTTTACGTGTTGAAGATGTTACAGATGAGGAGACATATTTTCTAGTAAATATTACAAATACAAAAACTAGAGTAATTAGTGAATTTGTAACTACCCCGGGGGATATAGAAGAACTAAACTTCGTTGACATTATCGGGAAGTATAGAAACTTACGAACGGAAAATATTAAATACAATAGATTCTTTGTTCTTCTGGAATTAGTTTCACTAACTGTACCAACTGAGTTGTATTCTGTTGTATTTTGTTTAATTCTATTTGGAATTAGTGACATAACGAACTATTCGTAACCAGTTGCATAATGGTTTTCATTATGTAACTAGTCACATAAAATAGAACGTTTTGACACTTGTTTCGATAACAAAAGATATTACTTTATATATTAAAATTAGAAAAATAAGTATTCTATTATTATGGAGTTGTAAAACTGACGTATTACAAGTGTAAAGGTGATACCTAGTCGTAAAAGTTTGGATAAAAACAAAATCAATAACAACACTTTCGCAATAAATGTCAAAGCTTCGAATCCATAATTCATGGGAAGAGTTTTATATCCCTCGCGGTCCTCCTCGGACACCAAACACTGGATATTTCAGGAGCGTTGACTCGGAATGGGTAGGACCGATCCGACCGATGTTAGCATAAAACCATTAGTTTTAATGTACAAATTCAATAAGCTGCAGGCTCACATATCAGAGACATTATATGACGTGGTAGCGGGATAATAAATATTGAGGTTGGCTTTCTGACACACCGCACTCGGCTCTTTGTGATTGTTCTCCACCATTTGGGGGATTGCTACGAAAAAATTAATTGTAGACTTTCCACCTCGCTTGGCCGGGCAGTAGCCGCCATCTGAGCTGTACGTCGGGTGAAATATGCACTTATCGAGTATCAGCGACGGTATGGCGGCTTTGTTGTGGGAAAAATTGATATATTCTCAAGTAAGGTAAATAAAAACATATATTGTTATGTTTTATTTATGTGTTTTTGTTATTTTATTGTTTGTTTGTTAATTAATATGTTGAGTAGTATTCTTTAATTTTTGAAATGCCATTTACTTACCAGGATAGCTCTGTTCTGGACGCCTGTGTGTTTACTTATAATATTTTTGATTAAAATTTAAAATTTTAATGTGTTTTATGTTTCTAAGAACTATTCGACGGAAAGTAGTTTGAAGCTATTTTTTTATTTTTTTATTATTTTGTTCAAATAATTCAATGAAGGATATTTAAAAAAAAAATTAAATATTATTCCAAAAACTGTTAGCATAAGACACTTTTTCCTAGTGTAGATTCTGAACAGGTTTTATTTTATTGAACTTACTGAAGTTGTAAAAAATCGTAATAGGTGTGTAGTTTTATATAAAACGCTTATCTACTTTTTTAAAAATAAGACAAAGTACATCAAATTCTGGGAAACATAGCTGATTGTAAAGATAAATTAAAAACAGAGACAAAGAATGGTAACGCAAAAAGAGGAGCGCAATCTTTAAATAAAACAAGCCGGATTCCGTCGGGACCTGTAGCTGATTTATTCTGAATTTTTTTTAATGCAAATAGAACATTATTTTCAGATTCAATCGGCAAAGTAATCTGCGGATTAATATTGATAGGTTCCTTAAGTCCAGATGGATTGTACGTAGAAGAAATAAAAGCTGATTAAAAAAATTGAGTAAATGTGGAACGTCGCTACTTTGATTATTCGGTATAACACATTGAGCATTTCATGTGAAATATTTTACTCATATTATTAAAAAAAACAAAAGTTACTGAATTTGGTTTTTATATAAGATTCGGTGTTCTCAATTTATTTTCTATTGGCAACATTAATATTTCTTTTTATTTGACTCCACAAAGACTTGTTATGATTCAAACTATAAAATTTCCTTTCCTAAAATTTTCTGAACCAAACGACGTCTAACACTTAGCAGCAACAGCAACATGTGAAATGTTCACAGAGAACAATAAGTACCAAAACCTGTTGAGTCATTTATATTAATTGGTAGTAACTTGTGATATATATCAGCTAAAACTTTTCATATCTTTTTCAAAATGTTGTATTCAGTAAAATAATTTTATTTTTTTTTATATATTTGCAAAAACAACGAAGAGGGCCAGATATGTGGTATGTATATATAAAATCATTAGATTCTCGTATTTTACATACATTCGCTAAATCAAGAATTCTCATTTGTTATCTAATGTAAACATATCCAGACATCACATATGTGTAGCTTTAAATACTTACATCTTTTTTTTACTAAAAGTCTTGCTTTGATGATGTAGGTACTTAACAAATCTGCAAGAGTTACGTGTGCACTGTGTCAATTGTGCAGTTAGAAGCACTTCAGTGCGAACAACCGTATATTGAGCCAGCCATGTAATTGAGATGATGCAAAATTATAAGCGATAAGAGATACTTGATTACTTGCCAGCTGTGTGTAGTTGCATATACATATGTATGTTAGCAATTTGACAACCATGTTGGATAAAATGGTGATTGAAATGACGGTACTTTCCTGTTTCTTTAGATTCTCCAAAAATATAATCACCTATATAAAATTATATTATGTTTTGAGAAAAATATTTCTCCAAAATTTATATGCAATTAAATTAAAATTAAGTTAAATTGCCTTTCATCATAATGTTATTTGAACAACCAGTATAGAGACCTTGGAAATGTGAATATATATGAGAGGAAGCTTAAATTGTGAAAAAGTTGCGTACTTTTATGCCTTTTAATTGCCTGAAATAAAATATAATACGTAATTGCGTAATTCCTGAAATAGCGGCTAATAAATGAAAAAGTGCTCTTCTCTCCTTTAATTTTAAAGAAAATGTTAGGAAGTTTATTACCTGCATACTGTTTGGCATAAACTATCCAACGGAAACGGAAATAAACAACAATGCCAACTAAAAGTCCAAATTTTTATAATCTAACTTTTAATTGACGATGATACGGCAATCCTATTATTCTCTGAACAATAAGTATTTTGTTTTTTATTTAAGTAGTGCAGAACTGTTTAACAACTAAATTATAAAAAAACTACGACACATTTAGCGTAGTAGTTATTAGTAACTACTCTATAATTTCTTCCTTAAATTAATAATTTTGTATTTAGAACTAACTGATTAGTTCGTACCTAACCACTAGAATGCAATATGTTTCCTATAGCTATAGTGTATCAAATTTCGCATATATTCGGCATGGAATTCCTCAGGGGTCCGTACTGGGGCCACTATTATGCTATTTATTTTAATGACTTATACTATCACATGTATCCGGATGGCTGTATCTTATTCATAGATGACACGACTGAAATGTTCTCATAAACATGTCTTGAGGCTGATAGAAAACGGTCTAGTTAAAGCCGAATCATGGTTTACTTCAAATAATCTTAAGTTAAAGAAAGATCAAACACAAACCATTATATTTTCTAGTAGTACTTTATGTGATAATAAGTATGTAAAACTATTGAGGGTCACTACTGATAATTCTCATAATTAGACACACTAGACTAAAGATATAGACATTTTTTAAGTCAGGTATATTTAATAAGAAAACTCAGAAAGAAAGAAAGTGTCTGGATGATGATATGGTTTACACCTATGTTATGCACTAATTTTTAAATTATGAAATAGTTCTGCTCCAATAATCCTTTAATAATAATATGCCGCTCCCTCTCCCGCACAAGTCTCCGACTTCTGACCCCGTGATTAGAATGAGAGGTAGATATATTATTATTAGAGCTATTATTAAAGGATAATCGTGTTTTTAAACTTCAGAAGGTATGCTTATAATCTGTTGAGCGTTGTAAGCCTCTATTCTAAAAGTATGTCCCTACCACCGCTTTTAAATGTTTTCTCTTTGATTAAAATACATAATAAATATAATATTTAACCAACTAATTCGATTTTTACAATTATTCAGCAAGAAAGTCAAGAAACGCTAATCGGAACTCCTAACTTAGATTGCAAAAATCTCAACGTAATTCACTAAATTTAAATCTTTGTAATAAGCTTCCTGTGCATATAAAGATGATAAACAATGCCCAATTTAAAAACAATATTAAGAGAATTATACTCGATCACTGTTTATTGTTTGTGAATATATGGATGCCCCACAGGTCACACTTATTTATTGTTATTTGTTGTTAATATGTTCTATATAATTTTTATTGTTACTTGTTTTTATACTCTTTTTTAATCTGACTTATCAGTAAATATACTGTATGTACTTATTATGTGGACAATAATGTACTACACTCTACCTTAAAACAATAATTTTTCTATTTTAATACATTCTCCTATAGAACTAAATCCTTCTTCTTACCACTTTGTTCACTGCTCCTCAATTCAAGGACTCTGAAGCCGAATAAAGAGGATCAAAAGATGAAGATGTTATTTTCAGTAGGAGCAAAGGCGGTAATTATGGGCAATGAAAATAGATAATCTGAGAATAACGCATTTTATCTTTGTTGATTTGATGCTATAGCATCTGTCAAGCCATATGTGAAATAATTCTATTGGGTTTTAATTTAGTTATTCTTTCAGTGAACAGACAAGATATAAATGGTGCCGAATTAAACAACTGAAACACTGAACTGTTAAAAGCTATATCCCAAATTCATTTTGAGTATGAGATACTAAACGTAATGTTTCGTTATAGATACCTTGCACACCTGGTCGAATATCTTTGAATGAATGAACATAAAAAAATGGTCAACATAATTTTGCACACAGTCGCATAAAAGTCAAGTTGCCCTGTGTCGCACCGCCCTTTGTCGGCGTAATCAGCAAAGCAAATTACATCTAGCTGGTCGATTCCATTGAGTATTGACTGTTCCGTCGGGCTGTTTGGTGCGGTGGCTGTAAAGTACCGCATCGGGGTCCGGCCATTGTGTCCCTGTCAGGAGTCCTTCACACCTCGCAAAAGACACAATATCACTTTCACACCGTCTCCACTGTTTATTGTTTGTGTGTTTGCAAGATTAGGAGCGTTACAATGCGAAACATGCGTTAAGAATGCGATTTGAAAACTGCCGGCTCCGGAGGAGCTCCAGTAAATGCTAAGTGGGCTGTGGAGATGCTGCCCTTGTAGCGTTGATGACTTGATCTTTTAACGTGTTCTTCGTTCTATGGCGTCGGCGTAATTAGTCGTTTGAAAAGGGCGTCGACATACAAATTCCTTGGAGTAATTATTATTCTCCAACTGTATGCTTTAGATTTCTTGTGCTTTTGAAGACTATTATTATTTATATAATAATAATAATAATAATAATAATAATAATAATAATAATAATAATAATAATAATAATAATAATAATATATTATTATTATTTATATAATATTTGTACATTATTATTTATTGACATTTCTTTTCAGTCTTTAATAAAGTTGAAAAGAGACTTAAAATAAATACCGTAAATTGTATAAATAAACCGTTTTAGCGAAAAATAATTTATTGGCAAGTTAACGTTTCGGCTATATTTAAGCCTTTTTCCGGACAATCCAACGGGGAATAATCATTTTGAACATTGTTAAGTTAAGTACTACCGTGTCTTCTACGTGTTATGTTACCTATTTTGTTCCCCATTTTATACAATTATATTTAACAAGGAACATTTTTCTGAAAAAGGCTTAAATGCAGCCGAAACGTCAACTTACCAACAAATAGGTTTTCTTTAACTCGACCCTGTTCCCAATCATATTTCTAAAGAGTATTGAATTATATCAATTAATTATGCGATCAGATAACGTAGTAAATCCATAAAAATGAAAAGTAAATGAAAAATACTGGAATCATCTCATACCTAAATAAGAGTCTTGATCAAGCAGTTACTTAGGATGCTGATGAAGACTTAAAGTTTTAGAAACAATATTGAACTCAGGGTGAATATTTGGTGTTTTTGTATATACAGAGTGTCTGGAAACTCCGCGTAGAAAATTTAGGTGGTGATACTACTCGAAAAAATAATGTGTCAACTTTATGTAACATTTTCTCGAAAAGTCAATATTCATGTAGCTACATAACCTCAAAGTTATTTTTAATTAGTCTTTCGGTTATATTTTTTTAATACTGGAACGATTTTTCTCAAATTTCATACACTTGTACAAATGAAGAAATAATAATAACTTTTTTGTCTTATTGAAAATCCCTATTTTGGCTTTAGTGTTCATAGGTTCCCAGCTACAGACAGTTGAATATAATATGTTTTGAAGTTAACCGATTTGATTTCATATAGGATTCGACGGTCAGTGGGAGAGAGATAGTGCTATCGTGACGGCATTGCATATTCTGCTCTTACATTGTTAGCTTATGGGATTTATTATCTACAAATTATTTTAATACTTTATTAATGGTAAAATTATTACTTGTCCTTTACTCAAATATCTTATTGGAAAAACCTTGGAAATATTATTAGCAGATTAACGTACCTCGACTTTTCTATTATTTATTAACTTAAGTTTTTCTAAATATTCACAATATTCACAATTGTTTGTTGGAATCTTATTATTAATGTTTTCTTTTAACATTCATTTCAACTACGCAATTTGATTAATTTATTGATTGATGCATATTTAAAATAATTATTTTCTGGTAACTTTGAAAAATATTAACTGCAAAGTTTATTTTTCTTCAGTGTACGTATGTATTAGAAGTTCATTGTTATTCAGTGTTTATCTTATTGTCTTTCTTCAAAATGCTTTTGTAAAGTCACTTCTGATATTGCCGCTGCATTGAGCTCGTATTTCATCTTTTTTAAAAAACAAATATGAGCAGCTAAAAGTACAAAATAGTCATGATATCTAATGAATACAGTGGTTGGCATGAAAACAGCCCACCCAAACAATTACAAAAAACAGCATTTTTACGTTTTAAACTTTGAAAAATTTGACAGCAAAGATCAGGTATGCAACGACGTGGTGCTACCGTTGTATTCTAGTCACCTTGAGTATCGATATTATTTTTAAAAACAATTGCGATACCTGTCAACAGTTCTATCATTTCATCGTTAAGGTAGTATTTACTTTATCCTTTATGTACACGCTGTACGTAGACACGTACAACATTTTGTACCCTTCAGGTTATTGGAACATCCTGTATTCTAAATTGATTATCCCATTTCTGTATCCACTATTAACTTATAATTCTTTTCTAATTAATATTCTGTTAAGCTATTAAATTTAAATTAGCGGTTTCATTTAATACATGGGTTTCTCTTCTTTTCCCAATCAGTTATCAATCAATACTGCAAATAAATTGGAATTTATTAAACTTCCGCTTTGAGAACCGTAAATGTCTTGAATAACGAATAGATTTCGAAATAAAATCGTGGACTAAGCTTCGTTACAGTTCAGTGTTGATTAATTTCCAACCAGTTTCAGATTTTCAACTGCGTCTGCAAAGTAGAATATCATTTTCATAGCATAAAAGTAATATTTTGAAATATCAAACGAAGATTCATATTTTTGAACTATTGAAGAATGATTATTTGAGCTAATGGTCAAGAAAAATCAATATTTTGTGTATTTAATACGGTTCAAAAAACGAATTTGTGGTTGATTATAATTATAATTATAATGAAGGTTAGTAGTTGAAGTTTTAAGGTAAACCGAATTAAAATACGTTATTGTAGTCCCTTAGGAAAAATAGAATTTATCCAATATAATTGATATTATACATAAATATTCATATTTTTATGAATATTTATAAAGTAGTGATGTTACAGATATTACATATAATAAATCTACATACTGCTACTATCTTTCATATATTATGCTAAGGATAATATCGAAGTTAAGAAATTATTATTTAAAATTATATTAAATTTCTAAAAATGTTCTTAACAAACATGCATTATTTGCTTTGTAATATAGAAGAATTTTGTTAAAATTATTTAGAAATACTCTGTTTGAATGCACATTATAGATAATACACTGAATAATAAGCAATTATGCGACATATACATACATACAGTAAAATATAACTTAATATAGATATATTTTTACTATACACTTAACATTCTATCATCTGACATATACTATAATAAAAATATAACATTACTAAGACCCTAATAAAAATTATTTTCTATCGCTCTATACAGGCTGGTTAAAAATTTATTAAAGAAAAATTGTATAGGGGGCTCTTAAAAATACAGTTTTGTAAAAGAAAATGATTTAAAAATTTAATTCTGCACGGCATTGGAAACTGGTCCACTGTAAAACCTGACAAGGCAAAGCATGTAATCGGCAATTGGATAAAAAATTGAACAAATTCCCAAAGGAAAGCAATAAATAACATTTTATAAAACACATTTTATACAGTTAATTCGTCTGCTTTTGCAGCTATTATTATTAATATAATTAATTCGTGGTTTTAATTAATAAAATAATTTGACGTACCTGATATTACACCAACAAAATTGTCGGCTTATCTTACCCAGTTTCTACAAACTAACACAACATGTTTCTGCTTATTGCCGGATGTGAAGTCGTAACTTATTGGCAGCAGCTATGATCTGTTTGTGACCATTAATAGTGTCACTTCGGTGCGATACACTTTTTTAAATATTTCCACAAAAAGAAGTCCAAATGATTTAATGTCAGGAGATCGTGGCAACACTAACTTACATCACTACTGATCTTACATATTCATAAGATAATGACTAGATCACCATAGGAATTCTACCAGGCACTAGTAGTGACCTCAGCCGATAAAAGCATATCTTTATTCTAAGTTAAGTGCATTGGGTTTAAATATTTGGACCTGGTCCATCAGCATTTGTTGAAATTATCAAGGAGGACACCTACAAAGAGTTTATAAAACGGTGCGATGAAACAAATAGCTGTAAATTTACGAAGGAGTTACTATAGTACCTTACAATATAGCCAAAAAATACTTGGGTATGTCTAGATCAAATCTTCACCTGGTAACTAGTATTCACACGATACTGTTGACTAAAGAAATATCTTTAATACATGAGGAAACGTGAAACACCTCTTTGTAGGGGTTGCAAACAAAAAGACGAAACAGTATTTCATGCTCTCTGTGAGTTTGCCCTCTCGTCAACAAGAGAATCTGTTTTGGGACCCCTGAGCAACGTCACTTTTTCTCTTTA
This sequence comes from Monochamus alternatus, assembly GCA_037114965.1. NCBI lineage: Eukaryota > Metazoa > Arthropoda > Insecta > Coleoptera > Cerambycidae > Monochamus > Monochamus alternatus. Next base: position 22,424,636 of record CM073430.1, read on the forward strand.
ATAGACTGATTAGCGGGTCAGGTGAACTGATCTCAGGCTAAGTGCTATAGCGTTTTTACGCCCCACAGTTCCAGCTTCCAAATGAATAGAAACAGTTATTAAATTGAACACCCAAAATTAATTAGGGTGGTACTATTTTGGTTGGATCTACATCCTGATAAATTTATGTACGTTGATAATGGCACGCTCTGTATATCTACATATTTCTCGAATCTGAATTCATAGTCGCAATTATACTGTTGCAAACAAAATTTGTCCCAGCGTTTTGCATAATTAGTACATTTTATCATCTTGATTTATTCAAATAAAGGGATTAAATATGAACCGCTGCCAGACCCAAGAAAGCGGTATTGAAATACGCCCTAAAGCAGAGAAGGCATTTTCCCTCACTTCACGTTGCAAATATTTGTTGGGAAGCACTGAGCTGATCAGATTGTGATGACGACGTGCACGACTTCAGACTTTGACTTGGAAAAGGGTAAATATCAGTACGCCAAATCCTTCCTAAGAGAATCGACGGAATTGGGCCATCAAAGACAGTGGCAAGAAATCTGTTGAGACAGCTTACTAGATGGATTCTATTAATTTTGCTGTTATGAAATTAAAGTTATATTCAACCAAGTTATAGCCTGTATCACTCTAGAGAGAGCAAATGTAAACTATTATTTATCTCTAATTTGAAATAGCAAGTATATTTTAAGTGGTTTATTTTTTAGTGCCACATTGGTAATCTCTAATTGTATTTATTTATATAACGTTATATAATAAGTTCCATTTTTAAATTTAGTTTAGAGGTGTTTGGCATATCTGAATTTTAATTACATGTATAGAAGTAAAGGCTTGGAAACATGTTATGATCAAAAATATAATATTGATACATATTTGTTAATATGTATGTAAATATCAATTCGTAGTTTGAAAAATTAAACAATATTTGATAGATTAATAATCTCATATTCAAAGAAGTACGACATTTGCCATAAACCAAGACCTAAATAAAAATTTTATTTATAGGGTATTTTTAGGGTATTTAGGTTTAGGTCTTTAGGTATTTATTTTTTTTAAAACATAAAAATAAGAGAAGAAAACTTAATCTAGGAAACTTGGGCATACAATTCCAATTGGTTAATAAAAATGTTCTAACACAATTAAAGTTCATCTAAAATTACACGTACAAAGTTATTAAAATAAATCGTTTTTATTATGGCTTTTACACCCTGTATCTTGATAAAAAGGGGCATACATGAACATTGAATAGTATGATTATTTTCACTTACATAACCTGTCTACCGGCTTGACCCATTTTTCTATGGTACTCTGTATAATATTGAGACAACATTGAAACATACTTAGGTCTCGAACTCAACAATTTTTGAGAAATGGAATATAAAAAATCACATAAGGTTGTAGCAACAATCCTTGTGAAGATTCTTTAACTAAATATGTATGTTTTGTGTTTTTATTGTAAATAATTATTTACACATACTAATTTTTGTAATTGTTTAAGAATGTTTAATTTATATCTGGTAAGTATTAAAATGATATTTATCTGATTGAATAATATTTTCGTTTGTTTAGTCATGTTTAAATGATAAAAATAATTATTATTCTCCTTCCTTTCCAGTATATTGAGGATAAACGGAAATACATCAAGATATGCTACATTAATAGTTTTATTTAAAAGCATTGATGGTGCTTTCTGTTTTTATAAATACTGTTTATTTATTATTAACATATATCCTCCGTAGCTTGTATTTGATTTGTTTGACTGATGCTAAATTTGATATTTTGGGGTAAATAATAGTAGTGGTAGTAATTGGTATTTTATCTTTGTGAAAATTGAATATTTATCAGATAATAATAAGTTAAGAGGTTGCGCCAGTTTAAACAATGGCTTATATAACATTAATTTGATCTTATGTGGATTACGATTTGGTATATTAAACAAAAGTGTCAGAAAAATAGATCGTTTGTGATTTATAAAATGGTAGAAAAAGTAATAAATATAATAAAAAAATGTGATGGTAAATGGTTAATAAATATAATGATAAATGCTGAATTTTTCAGAACTCAAGTCATCTCTGGATTTGGACGGGCTATAGAGGTCGACATTTGTAGCCAAAGTAAAGCCTTGTTGATAACAATGCCAATACAGGATGTTCCTGTATATTGATCAGAACTTTGGAATTTTATGATCATATTTTGTTGCAAAACGTTTATATAAACATATCTCTCAAACTTTCCGATTTTGATTATTATCATATGATCCTTTCCTCATGTATTCCTCTATGCCAAATTCGCTTTGGATGTTTTTGACAATTGGGGAACTAAAAAATAAATACGGTTTCTTTTAGGAACAGTGCTATTTTAAAAGCGATAATAAGATAGTTTAGACAATTCCAATGTCTTGATCAATAAAACTGGACACTCTGTACAGGGTGTGGCATCTTTAATGAAGAAAAAATACAATACAGTCCTGTATTCATGTTTTGCAGAGAAAATTGAACTTCAACTTTGTAGTGGAAAAATAAATTCTACGACCCTGACCAAAATATTACCAATCGGCAGCTATGAACGGTGAGCGGTTACCTATTCCGTCAGTGTTGCCAGATGGTATAATTTTATGGGAATTTATAAAACGGACAAATATAGTGTTTCCATATACTAATTAATTGTGAACCGCATTTTTAACGTAAATCTATACTAGTTATTAAAAACAAAGTATAATCTTACTTAAATCTCACAATAATTGTTATTATTTCTTCTGAGCTAGACTAAAGTTAATAAAAATTAATTGACCTAAGCAAGGTTTAAAACAAGTGTTTTTTTCAACAAATGCAAATTCCCAGAAGAAATGCAGATCATGATTAGCATACATGTGGATATTAATTAATAATTTTAGGCAGTTTAACAGAATCCTCATTTTACCATAACACGTTACATTGGAAATAGCGTTATATCTTACTATTTATAAAGCTGGGCGCAAATGCGGCCTGCTTAATAATAATATGCCGCCCCCTCTCCCGCACAAGTCTCCGACTTCTGGGCTAATCCCTGTGATTAGAATGAGGGGTAGAGATATTATTATAAATGGAATAAAATGTGTAGGTACAGAAAACAGAAAAAATGAAAACTTAATAAATCAGAAAATTCCTCATATTTTTATGTTAAGAGATTCACATTCTCATGAACATACACAACACTTGAATTATTTTTTAAAGTACCAACTTCATTAACTAGAACTTTTAGGTTATTAGACTGACTAAACACCAGTGGTTTATAAACGCAACTGTTCCTTTCAGATAGCCAAGTTCGTCCCAACGAAATTGTGGAATATATCTGTGAATGAGATACGAAAATGTGAAACACGCTCCTACTAGCTTAAAATCGCTAGGGACAGATTTAGGAGATATGCTACTGTTAAGTCCATGAAAAATGTTACTGGGAATGATAAAAAATTAAAAGACTGCCCTAAGCAGAACGAATTTCAAGAGCGCTTTTGCAGAAAAACTATAATAAGATTCTTGTATAAGGTTGTTTATAAGTACATATATATTACTATTACAAGTACTTGCTATCTATAGAGTATGTATGAAGTGATTTTAAAATTGAGATGTTTATTTTAAGTCGTGTTTTTTTATGACGGTAATGGAGCAAGGTTATCTTTAAAACTTCAAAGAAATACAAATACTACATCTGTTCATTATTCAAACCTAATAATAATGTCAATAATGTCAATAATGGTTATTTTAACGTAAATATCATTTAATAAATAATTCAGCATGAACTCAGAAAATTATTTTTCTACATCCGTATTATAACAATGCACTTATATGCCCATAATCCGTTTCATAATGATGCCCATTACGATACAGATTTTTCATTACGATACAGATTTTTAATCAATAGAAACCCATAATTTTTCAATCAAGCATGCTGTGCATTTGACGTTTATCCTAGGTTCCTATATAATTATTTTAGATGTCAAAATCAGTACGTATTAAATTTTCGTAGATACCTAGCTAAACTTCGATAATTTATCAAAATGTCTGATATCAGCGATATAGAAGAATTACCATCGACTCCTCCACACATATGGGAGAAAGCAGAAAATGCAGTTCATACGAATAATTACTGTTACCTATTGTGTTCAATAAAAATATAAAATTTATGGTTTTTGATTATTTATCGGGTGTAGAAAAAATAGCGCACGCAACTCTCATGTAATGGTTATTAATAACATCATTACATGATCGTTGCATAATATACTATTGTGGTATATTTTATTTGAGCAGCATTTGAAATGGGTATAAAGAGAAGAATCGGTAAAATACCATGCACTACTCAGTAACCATATTTATAGTACAGTATTGCAATAATAATATAACTCTCAAACAAATTTGCTGGCTTGCTTTGAACTCCTGAAGTATACGTAATGAAATCTACTTCAAACATTAATTTTTAGTTGTTTTTTCCACCAATGCCAATAAAGAAAGAAATTTCTAGTTAGAGCTTCCAGTAATTCAAGAACGTTTTTAAGCAAGTGCTATTACTATGGCAATATATAATAATAATAATAATATGCATCTCCTGCTGGCCTGTCCGGTATATGCGGCCACAGCGTATATCCAAAGACACGATTCAGCCTTACGAGTGTTGTATTATCATTTACGACGCTTCGGAAGGTGTTACTGAAAAAAAAAATAAAAAAAAATAAAAAAAAAAATAATGCATTTATTGCCCAACAGAAAATATTCCATTTACAGGACAAAACAAATAGATTTATATAATATAAAACATACTAAAGTACAGGAAATGACGAAACAATTACAAATTACATATATATAGTTCAAAGAAAACAAATACAAGAAAAATGATAAATAGAAAAATGAAAAAAAAAACTACAACTAATATTGAAAATTATTGAAATAATCTGATGCAATTCTTAACAAGTCATTAATATTACAATGAAATATATCACACTGATCTGCTATTTTCTTATAATTATTAGCCATTAAATAAATAGGAAATTTTAAAAGTATATTTGTTCTAGCATTTCGGCAATAGAATAGTGAATTCTCACGAAATCCAGATCTCGGAACATGTATGTTGAATAAATTGAGTAAAGCCTAAAAATCAATCTTTGCAAAAGTAACTGGTGATCACATCCCCTATCAGGATAATAATTATCGATGCGAAAAGATAGGAATTTGAGAAAGTGTCGCTGTATTCTTTCCAAAGGGTTACTGTAGATTTGACAGTAGGGATACCAAATAAGGTCACAGTATTCGAGTTTTGAACATACGAGCGAATAGTATAGACTATTCAATGCACTTGCATCAGTGAAAGATTTTGTATTCCTTATAACAAAGCCTAGGGTACTGTATGCAGATTTAATATTTGAATTAATATGACTAGAAAAAGATAATCTGCTGTCAAACACTACACCAAGATCTTTAATTTCCTCGAAACGTGTTAAAGGTGACATACCTATATTATAATCAATTAGTGGCTGATTTTTGAGAGATGTTTTGCATTTATTTATATTAATAGGTAAATAATTATCAGTACACCAAGTATAAACATAATTTACAAGGTCTTGCAGAATCAAACAGTCAGTCGTAGATGACATATTTAAGAACAATTTCAAGTCGTCAGCAAACAAAAGATTATTAGATTTTAAAGTTAAAGATAAGTCATTTACGAATAGAATAAAAAGAAGTGGCCCCAGATTAGAGCCCTGAGGCACTCCTGATGTCGCAGTAAAAGTGTTCGACTTGAAACCGTTATAAGAAACGTACAGCTTTCGTTGATACAGGTAAGAATTAAACAGGTGGAGTAAGCTGTTACTAAAACCATAACGTTCCAACTTGCAAAGCAATATGCTATGATTCACCTTGTCAAAAGCCTTTGAGAAGTCTGCATAAACAAAATCAACTTGTTCTTTGTCATCAACATAGTTCGCCGTATACTGAGTAAATTCAGCCAAGTTAGATATTGTTGAACGGAACAGGAACAAAACCATGCTGATTTGGTGATATGTACGACTTAACATAATCAAATATTTGTTTATAAAGACACATCTCAAAGACCTTTGCGATGTTAGACAATATTGCAATAAGGCGATAACAACTCACATCTGCAGGGTTAACACTTTTTAGAATTGGACACACCCTTGTCAGTTTCCACCTATCAGGAAAATCGCCTGTGGATAATGCAATATTGAACAAAGTAAGCAACGCACTGCTGCAAATGCAGCTTATTAACCAGTTGATAATGAGTTTATTGCAGATACATCAAAAATCGAAGATTTTAAAGTAGAGAAAAAAAAAATAGTCGGTGTAAAAGTAAAACTGTAGAATGTAGACGTTAAAATAATAAGATTTAGGAAAACATGCCAATAAAATATAACTCATTTAAGAGATACATAGTGTTGAGAATGAATATTTGTAAATTTATTTGGAAACGGTTGAACCTTCTAAAATTGGTACCATTGGCATTTTGAATTTTACAACAATTTTCAAATTCCTCATAGAGGGCGCCAGTTACAGACACATGGATGGATACGTTCAGCCTGTGGTTTCTTATTTTCGATATTTGGGTCAAATTGATATTAAATTATGAAAAAAAAAAACTATTTATAAGTAGAAAACGTCTTTGATCTCGTATTCGACGAATATACTTTTTAATTTTGTATTTAATGAAAATTAAATCGATTATCTACCAGTAAAATTATCGAATCAAATTTATCAGCAACAAAAAACAAATTAAGTTAGTTTATAGTGAAAAAATTCGAACTCAGGACGAATTATTATTCAAAATGCAAGTGTATGGTAATTTACATGGTGGAGATATTTTCTGCAGAGTTCGCATATGAAAAAATATTTGAGAAAGCACATTCACGTTAATGATGGACATTTTCAGCATATCTTAAATACGTCATTAATTTGTTTTTTTGTTGTTATATTAATACATTTGATGTTTCACTGCTTATGCAGGGTGTCCGGTAAGTACCTCCTAATCTCTCGGGAGTGTATAGGAGACGTCAAAATAAAACTAGTCCTTCCTATAATTTTTTTTCCTAATGTGCCCCCTAACGGAGTTATGGGGGTCAAAGGGGTACCTAGAAATTAACGTTTAGGGTTATAACTTTGAAACCACCCTGTATATTTTAATAAAATTTTCGTACGTTGTATTACACATGGAGCTCTACGATTTGATGCTAAAATCAACTTTTTGCTATTATCAGGTGTCCAAAAACGGACTGGCCCTATCACAATTTTTCTCAAAATTTTGACAGCAGTAATTTTATCAAACTGAAAATATTATTATTAGATACTTTGAAGGTTTTTCTTTAAAAATGGTACTCTTTATTTGTTTCGAAAAAATGAACGGTTTGCGAGATAAATCGGTTTTGAAAAAAATTGGTAACAAATAGAACAACAATTAAAATTTATTTTTTTACAATAAAATCATTCCCGCTAGTGCCAGCCTACAGATTGACCATAAACATTTACTGGTGGTGAATTAAGGGAATGAATAATGCCGTTTCTTGTAAAATCAACATCTATGAGCAAAATACATCTACAAATTATTATTGCTCTTGTCTCCTGTATTATGGCCACCTAGGTCGCCCGATATAAACCCATTAGACTTTTTTCTGTGGGGTCATTTAAAAAATAACGTTTATTCAACACCCGTAAATAGTAGAGAGGAACTTTTGCTGAGGATAACACAGAACTGTGACCATCTCTGCAATAGTCACGGAATATTATTTCAAGTGCACCGGGAAAACATTCGTAGGATTAGAAAGTGCATTGAAGTACGGGGTGCTCATTTTGAACATGTACCGAAGTAACATTTAGGTACCCTTGTTCATTGTTGAATGTTCTTTGTTGCATGTCTTGTAAGTAAGTTATTTTTCAAATGTTATTTTTAATTGGTCACTACTTGCTCATAAAGTATAACCAACCCGTTCAAAGATTTCTGGACTTTATAAAGTTAAAGAAATTAAATGCATGAAATAATATGTAAAAAAAATAAATTTTAATTGTTGTATTTGTTACCAATTTTTTTCAAAACCGATTTATCTCGCAAACCGTTCATTTTTTCGAAATAAATAAAGAGTACCATTTTTAAAGAAAAATCTTCAGAGTATCTAATAATAATATTTTCAGTTTGATAAAATTACTTCTGTCGAAATTTTGAGAAAAATTGTGATAGGGCCAGTCCGTTTCTGGACACCTGATAATAGCAAAAAGTTGATTTTAGCATCAAATCGTAGAGCTCCATGTGTAATACAACGTACGAAAATTTTATTAAAATATACAGGGTGGTTTCAAAGTTATAACCCTAAATGTTAATTTCTAGGTACCCCTTTGACCCCCATAACTCCGTTAGGGGGCACATTAGGAAAAAAAATTATAGGAAGGACTAGTTTTATTTTGAGATCCCCTATACACTCCCGAGAGATTAGGAGGTACTTACCGGACACCCTGTATATAGACAAGACAAAAGACTTTTCTTTTATAATTTGTCAAAAATACAAAAATTACAAGGAAAATGTACTTATCCATGTGGCTATAACTAGCGCCCTTTATGAGGATTCTGAAAATAGTTGTAAAATCCAGATTTCTTATTCTAAAAAACATAATAGCATATCAATTTTAGCTCTTATAAGTTCAACCGTTCTCAAATTGTTACATATTTTTAAAAATAAATATTCACTTTCAACACCCTATATGTTTTAAATAAGTTACATGTTACTAAGGTACGTTTGACTAAATCTTATTTTAACATCTACAATCTACTGTTTCTCTATGATCCATTCGTTACGGGACACTCTGTATCTATATAGTGCAGTAGCTCGTCATTTTGAGTAGCCAATCATTAACAAATGGTAAATTCTTTAATGACATTAAGATTCTGTAAATCAAAAGCAATTTGATAACGTTACCTAACTTGTTTGGAGGCACGTCATTTGCTTTCGACTTTCCACCTTAGCTAAAGTAAAACATTAAGGCATTAAGGCAAACATTAAGGACTGGTGTTAAGAACAAAAAATTCCTATCCTAAAAATATCCTATTTTATATATTCATGTCTTAACCTCATTTACCATGTCCAAAAGTTTGTAACCTTTTTTTAAATATCCTGTATTTGCGAATATTCTCAATATTGGTCAAACCTCAAATTTCGCTATTTGCCTAATTTTTATGAAGCATTTATGTATGGTTAACCCAAAAAATTTTAGGTCGAAATATATAATTTTCGAAATATACGAGGTAAAATTGGCTGTTTCTGCGTTAAATTTTAACGTATTAGCAAAAGTTAACTACCTCTAAAATTTACAGATATGCTATTTAAAAACATATTCGTCTAAGTTACTGATGGCAGATTTAATTATGATGGTAGACTGTTTTAATACAAATCAACAATTTGTTAGTGCTGAAATGAGACGTGTAAAAAATGCAACGGTTAGTTCTAAAATGAAATTATTAATAATATATATTTGGATTTTCCACGATTGAAATAAAAATCGGAATCCTATGATGGTAGCGAGTGCTACTCGACATGGTATAGGAGACACTAATGTCACATAGCAGTTTATGCGTGTCCATGTTCTGAAATTATTTTAAAAAGCTTTAGATGCGTCAGAAAAATATATATTTTTTAAGTTGCATTAAAATTATAAAATCATTTAAAGAATGTAATAAAAGAATACTAACCGAAATAATTTTAGAATCTCAGTCCAGATAATAAAATAAACACACTGTATGATGGAAATCATTGTACTTATAGGCATTTGTGGGCTTTAAACTGTAAATATAAGTCAAATTGTGTATTCAAGCATAAACCATGATGTATAGCCTGATACACTCCGCGATCCGCTCTAACATCCTTACGTAAGCCTTTGATGCCGCTTTTCGAATCGAAGGAAACCGGAGACCAGACGAACAAAAGCAAAACAAAGGATCAAACAGTCTCAGGCACAGGCCACGCGATCGCCTGGTCCGTTCGTTCACAGTCACGCGTACATTTTTCTGCCAACAGCTGCCCTATCTCGATCATAAATAATAGTGGAATAGTGAAAGATATCCTTTCATCCGATCCATTCGCTCGGATGATTCCTCACTGCGGTTAGATACCTCCTTGATAGGCATTCAAGGCGGCCGGAATGGCCGTAAATAAGTGGTTGGATTTATTTATGCGCGGAGCCTCAACCGTTTTTGGCTTATTCCGGTGCCTCCGTTCTAGAGACTAGATGTGCCCAGTGCTTTTCATCGATCACAGTTTCTCTTTTTTCAGTTTTGTTCGGAAACATACAGCTTTAGGAAAATCTGGAAACCTTCCATAAAGACACTTTATGAACAACACGATGTAGTTTGCGATGATTATATAATCCGTATTATAATTTCTATTAATAAAGTACGTTACTAATTCACGGAAAATATATTGAGACTTAATTTTTATTTAAATACATCTTGTGGTGTATACAGAAGCAGGGCAAAATATTTTATAAAAGCTGTAAGAAAGTTTTAAGAGGAAACTTTATAAGTGTAAAAGAGCATCCTTACAACCGTAAGAAGACTTCTATAAGTGTAAAAGGGCACCAGACTATAAAACAAAAATGTGTTGCTACCATATAACAACCCTTTAATACCATATCAGGCAGGTTAACAAATTTATCGTATAAGTAATCATGACTATTAAATAACATCAATAAATATGTCTTATAATTGTTATTAAGCCCAATTAGCACCGAAGACAACAAAATGATACTAATGCAAAATTATTATAAAAATTGTGTAAAATTAGATCTCTTAAGATCATAATTGTTCTGTATTATCAGTTTTGTCCGAAAACATACAACTGCAAATCTTCCATAAAAACCGTATGAACAATATGATCTAGTTTGCTATGCTTATACATGGTGTCCGGAAATAATGAGCAAAAAATTCAGGGGATAATTCTAGATCGAAAATAAATGCTACCTATATCTAACATTTTTTCCAAAACTGATTATTAACGGAGTTACAGGGTGTTACAGTTAAAATTTTATTTTCGATATTTGTAAATAACTTCTTAAGAAATCCAAATATTTACATAAAATTTGTAAATCAGGGGATTTTGCGGACGAGAAATTCAAATTTGTTTCTAATATTGACGTCACTAGTAGAGGGCGCCACTTATGGCACATCAGGTTTCTTTTAAATTACAGAACTTTTTTTGCTGCTCAGTATATCCATCTGACTATTGAAACAACAACTAATTTGCTACGTTGATATATTCCTTATTTTATTTTTACTAATAAAAGGTAAATTAATTAACTAATTCACGCAAGAGATTTTGGGACTATACATTATTATTTAAACATAATTTGCTTTTGTGGCATACATACAGAACCAGCATAAAATGTTTTATAGCAGTATAGTATAGTATAGTATAGTATAGTATAGTATAGTATAGTATAGTATAGTATAGTATAGTATAGTATAGTATAGTATAGTATAGTATAGTATAGTATAGTATAGTATAGTATAGTATAGTATAGTATAGTATAGTATAGTATAGTATAGTATAGTATAGTATAGTATAGTATAGTATAGTATAGTATAGTATATGTTTATTAACAACATTTTGCTTTACATAAGCACAATTTTAATGTAAAAAACTACAAAAAACACTGAATTTATGAAAGTAATAATTAGAAACACAATATAAGTGTAAATATACGCATACAGCACAAATAAAATGTGACAAACAATTGAACAAAAAAAAAACAATAATAAAAAATAAAAGAAAATGGCAATGTAGTAACACAATTCTTATGAATAAATAAATGTCAAGGTATTGTATATAGGTGAATTTGTATGTAGATGTCAACACACAGTAACTTAAATAAGTGGCACTTCCAGAAACTCTTCTATAGAATAGAAGCAATATTTGAGAAGAATTTTTTAATAGCATTTTTAAACAACACCGAATTTAAGAGTCTAAGCTCGTAAGGTAAGTGCCTGAATAAATTAAAATTAAGGGAATTTTTTGAACTCAAGAGTTAAATTGTAACGAGGTGTTCTAAGAGAGTTAGCTTTACGAGTATTATATTGGTGAATATCAGCTTGAATAGCGAGACCCGGAGCACTCCTATGGATCTCAAGTAGATTGTGATAGATATATAATGAGGGAAGAGGCATTATGTCCAATTTTTTAAATATAGGTTGACAGTGTGTTCTGGAATTAGCACCAAAAATTATTCTAACAGCCTTTTTCTGCAACCGAAATGATTTAATTGCATGTTGTGAATTTCCCCAAATCACAGTAGCGTACGTAAGATGGGAATGAAAAAGTGAGAAGTAAGCCAATCTCAGAGTACTAAGGTCTAAAAAATTTCTTAGCTTTCTAAGTAGAAAGAGAGAACTTGCTAACCTAGAGTTTAAATGGTCAACATGAGACGCCCAGTTTAATCTGTCATCAAGGTATATACCCAAAAATTTTACACTTGCACCTCTTGTTAAGGAGCTGTTTGAAGAGATAACTAATCTCTGCGTTTTATCTTGGTTAAGTTTCAGTTTATTGGTTAAAAACTATTGATTTGCCTGAATTTCGTTCTGTGTGGAGTGGCGCAATAGTCTTTCAACATTTATATCAGAGTACATAAGAGTAGTATCGTTTGCAAATAATACATGTCTATTAAGAGACATATAATAGGAGAAATCATTTACATATATTAAAAATAATAGAGGTCCCAAAACGGAACCCTGAGGCACACCATGATTTAATTCTAAGAATTCAGACTGAGACTTAGTAGTAGTAACACATTGTTTACGATTAAATCGATATGACTGGAACAAGAGTAAGGGAATACCACGGATCCCATAGAGTGAATGCATTTTTTCAATGAGCCTACCATGAGAAAAGCAATCGAACGCCTTGGACAGATCGCATAGGGTGATAGCTGTATGCCGACCGCCTTTAAGGCCATCAACAATGTAACTGATAATATTAAGTACTGCTTGCGCTTATACAAGCTGCAAGAACGATAAAACAAACTATAAGAAATTAAAATTTATATTTTTTTGCCAAAATACTCTTACAGCCGTAACAAGAGTTCTATAAGTGTAAAAGGGCTTCAGATTATAAAACAAAAATGTGTTATTTCTGTGATAACAACAACGCTTTGTTAGTGTATCAGGCAGTAGGGTGTTTTATAAAAAGAGGTCAAAAATTCAGGTGCGTATTCTGTGGTCAAAAATAAGGGTTTTTTGTTATGTAAATGTGGGGACATCCATAGTCCAGCTACAGCGTGTCAAAAATTGAAAAGTATTTAGTTTTTAATTTCTAAACCGCTAACAAAACAAAACAAACAAAAAATTACCATCTTTAGAAACTTACCAGTGGCGATGGTGTGGGTATCATCGATCATTATTTTCAAAAAGAAATATATCACCCTGTATAATATTACAAATAAAATAGGTAAAGTAAAGTAATTTCATTAATTAATTATTTTGATATTATATTAATGTAACAAATATCGCCAAAAATGCACGTGATCAAATAAATCAATTTTGTTGTTAATGTTTGGAATACAAAAAAGGGTAAAGAAACAAATACTGAAAATAATGGCGTGTAAACAATTTGGCTTAACACTATGAAATGTTTATTCAAATATCTAGCGCTTTTCTTGAAATAATTTTTATTGACCAATAAAGTCATTGTCGTTATTTGTATTTCACGTGCTCCGTACGACACGGAGTAGCTAATGACGGCTAGATGTACTCGTAGCTTGTTACATTTCGCTTACCTTGTATAGCGGAGTTTGACGGGGATTGCCAGAACAGGAGATAGGTGAAGACTGAAGACTCTAGTAGAGCCGCCGGTATCGGTCGCAAACGCAGTCAAAGCTGAGCGGTGAAGGGGCCCGGGGACCCACCTCTACAAGGCGTTTGGTCCTACAGCGTAATAATGTGGAGAGTGAACTCTATAACATTTGAAACCTGTTAAGACAAACACAAAATTTAACCTTTTCGAGCGCTTGATTAACAATATATAGAATAGTTTCGTAATTGTTCTTGAAATATTTATTTCAGTTAATAGAATCAACATTGTGGATTAAATAAATACATTTTAGTATTCTCTTACCAATAGTTTTACGTCGAATTAAAATAATAATGGAATATTGACATTTTTTAAAGGATAAATGAAGTAGTTTTTCAGTTCACCATATATAACCGTAAATAACTATTTTTGAGTAAATGTAATAGTTTTTTTCTCGGTGTACTAACAAATTTATATCATTAGATTATAACAATAAATATATTTATTTAAAAAAATGTTATATCTGAAGCTGTTTAAATATTATTTAAAGAGGCACTGATGATGAAATATCACTATAAGGGTTTCTAATCAGTTGTTATTATTTTTTGAGTGCATGCACCTTTGCGAAAGTATATAAACTGTATTTTTTATTAAAAAGGGGCTTTTATTAAAAAGTGATGGGTCTAAATATATTAAATATGCAACTCACTCTAGCTCCAAACAATTTTGATTAAATAAAGTTTATGAGGTCGCTTTATATCATCGCATATTAACGTTTACGTTCACATTCTAGACAAGTTAATTTCTGGAAGCTTCATACGAGCTTTTCCTCTAGTCGCAAAGCTTTTACTGCGTTATGTTAATTTTAGAGACTGCAGTGACTTCATCAAAGATATGTAAGTTTCATAGAAAATTGTTGATATTATCTCTTGCTTCATTTTAAATGGAAAAAGTGAATTTTGGACGATTAGAAAATTTTTGTATATATTTCTTCAGTGTACATGGTGTCCCTTCGAGAATAAGAATTACGATTCCTGCTTTTGGAGATATTTGAAAATTCCTACTATTTTAACAGTTTTTATTATATATGCTACGCTAATTTTGTTCTTTTTGAAATGTTTATAATCACGGAAAATTTGTTAATATTCGGAATATGATAAAAACTGTTAAAATAGAAGAAATTTTCAAATATATCCAAAAGTAGTAATTACAGCCCTAACAATGTTTACATGGATTGAAAGACAATTTCAATGTGCACAAAACAAAGCAAAAAAATAGGATTCTATTTGAAATAAAAAAGTTATAACTATTTGAAGATGGCAAAACGTAATAGTAGGTAAACGCTTGGTATAACATTTTTAAATTTACGGAAATTCTTCGAATACCAAAAAAGTCAACTTGATATCTATTTGTCTTAATACATTAATATCAGAAAATTTATAACTGCTAACTGTAGGGTATATTATATAAAGTGTCCCAGGGGGGTCCCATTTAATATAACGAAGTTGATACTGACTTCTAGAGTTGGTGTTGAGTTCTAGATTTTTTATTGTGCTGCCCCAGGGACTTCGCCCTATTGCCAAATTTTCAAAATTTTCAGATTTCCAGATAACTATCAAGGCCAGTTGCCGGTGGGACACCCTGCATTGGTAGACGTTATCTAGAACATACGTACAATATGAAGTACAAAGAGAATGCTGTGTATAATAATTTTTAATCGTTCTCAGAAGTAACAGCTACAGTGTAGAAAAATACATATTTTAACACAATTGTGTGTCCACACGGGATTTTGTATATTATTTACATATTTCTTTACATTTTACACTGCTTCAATACACACTGGAAAATGTGATTTACATTATAACTTTTTACTATTTAAAGAGAGTCGAGATTTTTCAAATACAAACACCTTCAAAACTCTGTTTTGTGCTCTTGTGACATCTAAACTTGAATACGGTTCGATAATATGGTATCCTATTTATCAAGTTCATTGTCACCGTTTGGAATCAATTCAGATAGTCTTTAAAATTTATATCATTTTTACAAGATGGGTTTTATCCTCCCAGATTAATCTGCCTAACAGATTTAATTTTGATTCGTTGGAAACCAGGCGGAATATTATGTTGATTCGTTTTCTGTATAATATCTTGAATAACAAAATTGATTGTATTGAACTCTTAGCAAAAATAAATTTTTTGACACCCCGTATAAAAAAACCTGCTCTGTTTTATTCTGTTACCTCTCGCACAAACATTTTAACGAAGTCTCCTATAGCTTTGATGTGTGGTCTTTATAATAAAATTACTTGTAACTATGATATACATAATGATTCATTAGAGAGTATTTGTAACTGGGTAGCTCGTTTAACGTGATTTGGTTTTATTAACTGTTAACATTTTGTTGATTTCATCTTGTTTGTAGTATTGTTTACTTATTGTTATCTGTAGTAATTTTTTATATTCCTGTAATTGGGTTTTTCCTGTTGGAATAATAAATATGATTTTAAAAAGTCTAAAACACCTTCATAATGAAATAAAAAAGTCCTTTCTCATGCTTTTAACTTCTTAAGAAAGCAAAATTGTATTAAGGTAAGTTGATTTTTTAATTACATTATTTTCGTGCAAGTAAGCTTTAAAATATAGCCCATTCTTTAGAGAACACCTTCTACATAATATATGAAAATTATTACGGAACAAATAATTCTTAAAGAATAAGGTTACTATATTCATTGAAATATTTTAGGTAGTCCTACTGTATGCTACGGCTTCTTTATTTGATGGAACTAAAATAGTCGTCATTTTTGAAACGTGTGCAAAATCGTGCGGTACGTAAATTACAAAAGAATATATAAATATTTTAGCAGTCAATAGATATGACCTGGGTGGTAACATAAAAGTCTATCAAATGAGAACTGTGACCACATGCTTCCTTTAAAATGGGGTTCAAACGAGATTAGGAAAGTTTGGCTTTAAGTCCTTCTCTTTGTGGATGGATCCATATTACGTGTAAAAGTTTTTATTCGCCTAATTCAATTCGCACTTTTATCTCGCGGAACGGAATATTCATAGAAATAAATTTCAATCTAGTACTAAGGAGAAGAGGGTTTAATTTTTGTTTCTATTTTAGGAAAAATACTTATATTTCTTTGTAATATAAATTGACTACTGAAACAAAAATTACTCAAATTTTATTACAAATCGAATTATATATTTACAGGGCAAAATTTTGTACTGCTATATAGAACACGTGTCAGTAAGATGGTCGACACAGGATATACAAACATCTACATGTAAAAAAATACAAATAAATACAAATACAAATAAATAAATACATATAAAATTAGAGAATATAAAAACAAGTAAGCAAATACATTAACACAGATAAAATTACAATTTAATAACAGTTTACCGATTAATATAAAGTAAAATAAGGTCATACATACTTCCACAATTAAAAAGAAATAATGCAAAAATTCATCAACTGTGTAGAATCAATGATCCACTATCAATTTTCGGCTTTGTTATAGTTATCAGGTAATTTGTTACAATTTTTTCTCATATACCGATGTTTTTCTCATAAAGAGAAATATGTAATACTAATATACAACTACCAGTACTCTCATAATGTAAACACAGGATAAAGGCAAAATTTATAATTCTTTTAAAGAAGGTTTGCAAGATGATCGACTGTTAATTTCCATGATATTCCTGACTGCTTTCTTTTGCAACTTAAATAATGTATCTGAAAAATTAGAAGAACCTGAGACGGTACCATAAGAAATTACTAAGTAAAATTGACTGTAATAATAGAATAGTTGAATGTTTAATTGTATGTAACGCCACTTAAGACATTATCTAGACATAAACTAAAAATATTAGTAGTCTGTACTTGTTTTAGAAATATTTCATAAACTTTAAGTAGGTAACATTCACTGTAATTTTTTAACATTAGTGTAAATACATACTTTTCACTATTTATCAAGTTTCAACCAAGAAACAAAACATTCAGTTTTTACTTTGAGCATCTGATATAAAATGTGGTAAGCGTTGATTCGTGTAAAAGAAAGAAATATCGTCAGAAAACATCTCTAGGCCTGATGCTAGACCCAGAATAGAACCCTTAGGAAATCCCTCGTGAAATATTTAATTTGTTATACTTTGCAAAGCCGTTCTGAACAAATTGAGAGCGATTATTTAGGTAACATTTTAACTACTGACCGATATTGAACCCATATTTATTTAACTTATCTAAGAGAATTCCTAGATTAATTAAATCAAAGGATTGACACATGTCTATGAAAACTTTAAGACCTTTTTTTATTAGAGTTCAAATTGTCATCCAATTCGTCAAGGAAGAAAACAATGGCAGAATGTGTGGATTCTCCCACACTAAATATATGCTGTTAATTACATAAAATATCATGTCACAATAGTTAATCATTCTGCTAGAAATTACTCTTACCAATATCTTAGATACAGTTGGCAGTAATGAAGTAGGCCTATAGTTATAAACTGATAATTTATCTTCTTTCTTAAAGAAGAATATCAAGAAAAATAGTTTCTGAAAGTGACCAATTAATCAAATACGTCGGGCGTAATAATGAATTCCACTACTGATTTTAACACTGACTGATTACATACATTTAATACTACCAATTTCACAGGAATTGTATGTAAATGACATTATTATATGTACTATGTACCTCGTTTTCAGTAACTGGCTCAATAAACATTGTGGCATAGTTTCCACAATCATGGAATAATCATTATTATTTTTTAAGTTGCTTGCTAACATTTCTTTACTGTTTTAGAAAGGTATTTTAAGCTAATATAAATCAAATCTCCTACAATTCCTATCAATGAAGTCATATGTATGTTCTCTGATACCAAACATCTAGGTATGCTAATGAACAATTCCACAGACAAAGCTGTATTCAATAATTATCTAAAGAAAATAATCTACTAACCTTCTAATGAAACACTCTATAATCTATCTAACTTCACTTTTTGGCAGTGGGAACACGACAACTTCAACCACAATAGATGAGATCTGACCTATTTCTGCATTTTTAGGATTGCTTCTTCAGGTGGTCTCCTTTAAGTTGAATCAAATATCTAACTATAAAAATTATTATAAAAATTAAAATTATTTGAAGTTAAATATCGACAATGACATAAAATGACATCCTGTCAATGAATTAAATATGATAATACCTACTTGAAAAATGTTCACCTTTTATGTAAAAGTTTTTATATATATTTTAGGTATTAATAATATTGTGTGAAACTAACTACTCAGTGGACAAAAGCCCCAACCTGCGTTGAATTACACCCACAATATCTACCCATATATTCCTTATTATTAGCTCTTGTAACATTTTTTTTTGGGGCTTTTGTCCACTGAGTAGTTAGTTTCACACAATATTATTAATACCTAAAATATATATAAAAACTTGCTTGCTAACATATTATCATAAATTAACAAAATGACTATTTATGATTTTACTAAATTCTGTGGGGCCTGAAATGTTTGTTATCGAAATAATCTAAATAAAGATTATTATTGATACTGAACCATGCAGTTTTTGATATATTAGTTGAAATATTATAAATGCTTTGTTGTGCAGCAGGTGGAATCATTGGACGTAGTCCTAATCCTTTTTAAAGATTCACAATTTCAGGATCTCAGCAGTACGAATTAAAATTTCATATATTTCATCACCATTAATAATTTTAGGACGACCTATTTGGATCTTGGGATGAAATTCTCCAGATTATCCTAATCAATCAAAGATATTTTTAAGGTAGTTGATTCGGTAGAAGTACTACTAACGGTATGTACAAATATGTATGATGAGCACGTATGCTACACATTTTTTCTCTACATCTTAATGTTACAAAAATTGTTGTAACGCGAAAAATTCTGTAGGAACTTAACAGTAATCTAAATTATAACTAACTAAAGGCTAATCTTGACATAAACTGGCTTTGAAAATGTTTTTCATTATTTATGTTTTTATTTGCTGGACTACTTTGAGAGTGCATATGCGGTTGAAATCACATTGAATATTTCAAATGCAAATATCTCGAAAACGTTAATTCCTAGCGACATTGAGAAGGTATATTTTTTTGAAATGTGACGGAAAAAGTGATGCGGATATCAGAAAACAGGACAAAGGTATATTTACGCACATCAGTGCCGTATCACTATCAGTGAAAAATAAAAAATCGTTGCTTAGATTTTAAATTGGCGTGTTTATACACGTCCGTCGCAGTGCCGTATCAGTGTTGTTAGTGCTTTTTCAGTGTCCGTTCACTGGCTTTTAAATACGACGTCGATGATATTTTTGTAATTTCACTGACGAATTGACCTGATTTTTCTGTTGCTTAGAATAAATAAAAAGTTTATCGAGCTGGTACGGGATTTTCATCAACTGCATGGTAAATATATTCAGATCACTTTGCTTGTCGTCTACTAACTCCTTTTGGCAGACTACGAACGGATATGTGTAAACTGGCATCAGTGATCGACCACAAATAACACTGATACTGAACTGACGCTGGACTGATATGTCACTGATATGTGTAAACGGACCTTAACGTGTAGCTGAAAAAAAGTGAATAACAACAAACGAAATTATAAAAAAGCCTGTTTGAATATAAATATTTTGAAACAGGTTTCATTCAAAGGATACACAATCCCATGCACAGATAACTGTACTAATATACAGGGTGTCTCGAAATTAGTGGAACACAGAGCAAGAGTAGATTCCTTACATCAAAATAATGCGATTAAGCTAAACTTACCTTAGTCCATTTGTGGCTAATAAAAAAGTTACAGGGCGTTAAAGATCAAATTTTGAATTCGAAAATCTTAAAATTCTTTAGAAAGTTTTCAAAGGATTCTTTTGAAAATTTGAATTAGAGGGTTTTCTGGCATAAGAAAAACGAATCCGTTCTTAATTTTGCTGTAGACGCTAGCTGACGCTACGAAATGTACTCTTGGTTGATAAAAACTGATTATAACTTTTTTTATCAGTGTGTATCAGAGTTTTAATAGAAAAATGTTGTTTTACTATCTATTTTTCACAAATAAGGCATACTTGTTTTATGTAGATAAATTTAACGGTTTTCGATTTATTTTTTGTTTTTCCATTGGATGCAATAAAATAAAAGTTTGTAGTTACTTACGTAAAAAACTAAACATTATTTTTTATAATAATTTAGGTACATTTAGGTGACTACATTAAATTCTCAATATGACTCCCGTTTACATTAACGTTCGTTTGATAAATAATTGTCTAATATTAAATAGTGCTTCTTCATTTCTTAATAAATTTCTAGCATTTAAAATTGCTCGCCATAGCTCATCCCGTGTGTTAATAGGGTTACTGTAAACTTTTGATTTTTAAATACCCCAAATACTGAAATCCATGGGGTTTAAATCTGGGCTTCGTGCGGGCCATGAAATCGTGCTGCCGCGACCTATCCACCGTTGGGGAAATTGTCGCACCTGTACAGAAAAATTGGCAGGGGCACCGTCTTTCATACAAGAACATATTGTGTCTCACATTTAATGATAAATCATCAATAAGTTCCTCAAAACCATGTTCTAAGAAATGTAAGTAAAAACGGCAATTCAGATTATGTGGCAATTCAACAGGGCCCAACACATGATTTCCAACAATACTACACCAAATGTTTAACTTAAATTTATGTTGGAATTGACGTTCTTTAATACATGCGGGTTTTCATTATCCCAAACATGTTTATTTCTGAAGTTGAAAACGCCCCAACGAGTAAATGTGGCTTCATCTGTAAACAAAACCTTGCTCAAAAAGTGTAGATCGTCATTGTGCCGGTCTAAGAATCGAAGACAAAATTGTTCCCTATCTGGAAAATCTGCAGGTAGTAAATTCTGCACTGGGCTAAAGTGATACGGGTACAGTTTTTCATTATGAAATAATCTATGAATAGATGATTTAGGTACCACTACAGCCGCAGACATTCGCCATAAACTTATTTCAGGATTTTATGTTACACGAAGCAAAATATCCACCTCTTGTTCTGGAGTAACAGTAGTTGGACGGCCAGCGTCTCGTCTTTTAGAACGAAACGATCCAGTATCTCCTAACCGGTCATAGAGATTTTTGAATAATTTGTTATTTGGTTGTAATATATTTGGGTAACTCTCTACATACCTGCGGCACACACGACGTCCATTAAAATTTTCTTTTGCATAAATACATACCATCTCGCATTTCTTCATTAGAAAATAAATTATGGCGCGGCATATTTCACGCGATATTATTAATTGTAAATAAAAACTTAAAGGAATACACCACAGATTAAATATATATAAATAAAAAAAAAGATAGGTAACTTGAAATAGAGAATACTATTAGTTATGACTAATGTCGCTTTTAGCGCCCATATTGATCATTTGTCTTTACAAATCTGTGCATGATCAGATTCAGAATTTCATTGTTTGTCAGGACCGGCTTTATCATTAGACTCTACAATAAAATTTTGAAATCTATAGCAATGGATAGGTTTCATTCTCTTGCAAATAAAAAAAACAAAATTACAATTTTGTTTAAATTTATTCATAAAAATATAGGTCTATTAACAAATATTATTATCCTTTTTGAATGTAACAGTTTATTCTTAGTATTACATTTAAAATGTCCGACATCTAAAAAAGAAATGGAAGGCATTTCAAACTATTACGTATATGAGTTGAAATATTAAATTAGCGCTCTACAAATGGTAATGATAACAGTTGCAACGGAAAGAACATAGAGTATGAAACTGTAAATAACAGCAAGTTGAAAAAGATCCTTATATGCAATGCAGTTAATGAAAATTAGAGTGGTCTTATTTTGAAAATAAAGCTTGAGTCACTACAATGTTATAATTTGTGCGCGTATACAAGAATTTTGGTAAGATTATCACAATGGTTGTAGATAAATGTAATGAAGTGTTTTTTATATTTCACAAAGTTGATTTCACAGTTATCCTTATTTAAATTTTAATGTAATACTTAAATTTTATTTTTGTAAATTCATAATGCTGTAACTTTAAGAAAAATTAAGAATTTTGTGAAAATTGAACAATACCTATTTGTTTTATGCTTTGTCGAAAAATTTTTAACTTCTGTAAACCGTCCAGATTCACAAGATATTCCAATCAAATCTGTTAGAACTGACATATGACACTTATCATTACTATTTATGCCCCTTACTATATTCACTACACTGTTATATTACTTTATGTAACAAATTTCCTCTTTTTTCAACATAAGTTATATCTGGTGGAGTTGAACAAAACTTACAGTAAACCCAATATATCACATCCAAAATTAACCTATAAAGTTCCACACACAGATTACTGAACTACTTTTAAACAACAACAACGTTGCTAGACAACGTTGACTATACCATAGAAGATGTACAACTTCAAACAAACTGTTCTGGATTTTCAGTGTGGCCATGATGATTTTAAACATATGGCTAACTTTACACTGCTGTTAACGCCGCTCGTGGCACTAGTCAACATTACAAGTACACCCCCCCTGGAATACACTATTTAATATAAGTTACTTGTCAATCAGCTAATTGTCAATAGTACAATTTGTTCTCAAATAACCAAAGCTTACTGTGACAGTTTTACGTAGGTAACTACAAACTTTTATTTTATTTTATTCCATCCGATAGAAAAACAAGAAATAAATCGAAAACGGTTAAATTTATCGACATAAAACAAGTATACCTTATTTATGAAAAATAGATAGGAGAACAATATTTTTTCTATTAAAACATTCGTAAACACACTGATAAAAAAGTTATAACCAGCTTTCATTAACCAAGAGTACATTTCGTAGCGCCCTCTAGCGTCTACAGAAAAATTAAGTACGGATTCGTTTTTCTCCTCCCAGAAAACCCCCTAATTAAGAATCTTTTGAAAACTTTCTAAGAATTTTAAGAATTTCGAATTCAAAATTTGAACTTTAACACCCTGTAACTTTTTTATTAACCACAAATGGACCAAGGTAAGTTTGGCTTAATTGCATTATTTTGATGTAAGGAGTCTACTCTTGCCCTGTGTCCTATTAATTTCGGGACACCCTGTATAATTTATCAATATATTAATATATCACATACAAATACAACACGAACAGTGCAAGACGTGATTGTGTGCCTTGTCGATGTCACGTTGAATTTGTGTTTGACAGTATCTTGGAATACTTATGGATAAGAGTAAATTTCGAATATAACAGATATAAAAATTCCCAGTAAACAAGAAGAAAACCAACTAATCATCGTTGTCCCCCTACCATGTAAATGTAATTATTTTAGTCATCTTATTAAAACAGGGATTTAATATGTGCTTATTTTCATTTTATATGGAACATATACAACTCACTTTGGGTTTCTAAAATATGAAGCTACTTAATTAACTTCCTGCAGATTTAACGTATTTCATCAAATTAATCCGCATCAGTGACTTTTTACCTCTACGAACTTGTGCGTAAACTTTGATAAATCGGATACCAAAAGTTCAGCCAAGTTATCGGAAATACATTAACGAAATATGATTTCCACTTCTGTATACAGGGTGTACATGGATCAGTGAAGATGTACTTAGATTGAGTGTGAATAATCTGCATGGATTTGAAATCTGCAAAATCAAGTAAACCATGGAAATTTTAAAAATCTTATTTTTTCACTAGTAAAGTGCTTTACCTCTATGAGACACGACAAAATGTTATTATGAAAATTCTCCTATAATAAAAAAGTGAGTACTTGTATGCTTGATAAGGGGAAGTAGAAGAACCTACATAAAACGAAATAGACATAATTATAGAAACTTTAAAGAATAACAAAAGTCCAGGGAAAAACGGAATAGCGGCAGAGAACATTAAGTACGCAGGAGAGGATTTAAAACAAAGAATATACGAAATGATCCGAATGATTTGGAGAAGAGAATGTATGCTTGAAGATCGGAGAGATGATATGATTATACCAATTATAAAAAAGGTAGATGCAACAGACTGCAGAAACTATAGGAGTATATCATTGCTAGATATAGGGTATACAATCATGGCAACGTTAATAAGAAACAGAATAGAACCTATAGCAGAATTATAGATATTGGAGTATCAAGCAGGTTTTAGAAAGGGGAGGTCAATAATGGACCAAATCTTCAAGGTGAAGGAAATCCTGACTATAGGCTATGAATATAGGATTAAAACAATGGCCTTATTTGTGGACTTCAGGAAAGCATATGATTCGGTCAAAAGGAATAAACTAAGTAAAATATTGAAACAATTTGGGATACCAACCAAACTGATTAGGCTATTGAAAGTGACCTTAGAAAATACTAAAAGCAAAGTACGAATAAAAGGTGAATGTTCAGGAGATAGTCAGTTGAACAGAAAAGGACACATATTGTTTAAAAGTCACCAAATAGTAAGTTGTGCTGGTGTTGTGAGGAAAATGTAATGAATTGGAAAAGAAAGGTGAAGAACAGAATGGAGTGGAGAAGAATAACGCAGTTCTGGGCCTATTAGGCTTGTAAACAGCTTTATATATACAGGGTGTCTCATAATTAGCTGCCAACCCTGAACAGGCCGATTCTATGATCAAAACTAAGTAAAAAAGTTCATATGAACAAGGGTCCGGAAATGCTTCCTAAGGACACAGGGAACCATTGAAGAGGAAGGAATGGAAATCATTTTTTTGCAATATCTCTCAATCGCGTTGTGATAAATGAATGAAATTTGGTATACACAGCTAAATTTTGATGAGCAATTTGATGGACTAATCTATTTATTTCCACAAGGTCCATTGGGATGGGCACGGTGGGGCCCTTGGTATTTTGCGTGTGTAACTTTTTCCTCTTTGATTTTTTAACAACTTATGTAAATATGTTTCATGCTTTACGCAACTTTCTACATATATTTGTTAATAAATATTACTACATACTTGAAAATACTGTTTATATACCTATTCATTTTTGTCCTTCAGTAACTTTTCTCATAGGTATATTGCATGTATGTAAGAAGACGTTAAATCAACCATTAAATGAAATTATTTTTCTTCTTGTTCCTACTGGTAAAATGCCTCGCTCATAACTAATTCCCATAGGCATCTAATAAACTGATATTAATGCCATAATACTTATACTTATACTTATATAAGGTATCTGGCAATTTATTGCCAAGTACGTCTTCTTTTCCATCGAGCATACATACATACCTACTACGTCAATATATCAGAAAATTAAAAAATCATCTATATTTATTTTTCTCAACTTCTTAAAGCTTTTGACCATCACCAAAAACGTACATTACGTCAAATTTAAATAGATTCTGTGGTGGTTTAAAAAAAATTACATCTAAAATTTGATTGCCTAAAATTATCTTACTAGCCCTGTTTCTCAAAAATAAGTGGCTTTAGGACATATCCCTCACCTTTCAATGTTTTTGTCACGTCTTTTTTAAACAGCTTTTGTAATTTTGCTGTGATAGGTCTGCTTTGAAAACAATGAAAGGAAAATAATCAAGATATACTTTGAATATTGAAACTTTGCGTTCTTAATAAATTTTTGTAATGTGTAAACATACCTAATATATAATAATACATTTTAAGCATACGGGTGTGTGTGTAGTTTTGGTTAATCATATACTTAGGAACTGCAATGCAGAATTGTTTAGGAGACGTTGCATGCACAGATAACATAATTTAATTCAGCATTCAAGTAGAAAATAAAGGGTTTGAAGTTCTGCTGAAAGTTTAATAGGAACGGGAAATTCCTCAGAAGTGCACATCTCTGCATGTAAGAACTCTCAGTGTGCATTTTACTACACATACTTACCCCGAAAGTATTCTTTTGTGTGGTAGATAATTGAACAATGTGTTCTTTTTACAGTTGTTTATTTCATGCAGAAGATCTCCGAAGTTCTATTTAACGAAGGATATTTAAAGATGTATGCATTTCTAGTTACTTTGAACATTTCTGTATTGCCTGAAATTGTTTGTTTTATCATTTCGTGGCTTTAGTTAAAGCTGCATAATATTGAAGATGACCAGAGCGAGTAAAGAGGAAGCGAGTATGGAACGTTTCGGACTACCGTTATCTCAGGCGTTGTACCGATCGAAGCAACCTTGGAACCAACAATAGAAACTGAAGTGGCGGGTGGTTTTCTAATTCATAAATATAATAGAAAGTGAAACGGTACATTATTCAGATGCTTGCATAAAAATTGCGCCATTACCTGTGTCTCTAAACCAAATAAAAACATTAATTTCAAATGACATATGTATCATTGTGACAGTAAAAATAGTAATAGTTTAGAACATATATTAGCATTAGTTGTATTTACGCTAATTGTAAATTTACTGTAACCAAAAATCGAGTTCAAAATATTTATGTTCACACATATGCGTATATCTATGTGAAAATATTTATTGTTTTTATTTGAAAAAATCAAGGAATATAGTATATTAATGTTACAAGAATAATATGCTATTTTAAGCAAAAAATGTGTATTACGAATGAAATATATTGCAATACATTTTTAGATGATGGATGTACATCTACAATACACTTTTAGAGAAAAGGATTTATAATTCACATTTAGAGGATGGAAGATATTCTACTTAAAAAATCTTCCTATACAACAGTTATTTCTGCTCTTGGTAATGGCTACTGAACTATTTAGAAATGTAAATATAACTCACTAAAATTCTAATAATAAAATCTACTCTATTTCTATTAATATGTTAGTAAGAGACATTTATTCCTATATTTTTGTACATTTTAACAAGCAGAATTTTTTAACTCGAGCAACTTTTTTTCATAACGTCAAAAGTGAAAACTTTTCCCTTTTTATAAAAATAATATTAATACTTTTTTAAATTGGCTTCTCTTGCAGTATTCACGTTAAAAGAAATGAGAATATTTGAACTGATTGATAAAATTTTTAGTATAAGTATGTTTTAACATGTGCATATTGTTCATTATTTAATTTTTTTAAACAGATATTCAATCATATATCTGTAAAGTAATATTTGTATTTCATACAAATTTAAATTATTAAATCAGTAAAATTACATTTATTTTACAATTCCAACATAAAATTTACAATGTATAAAACAATACAAATTATAGTGTCGGAAATTTACGGTAGAATTTAGCATAATAGTTTTAAAGTCACATAACATAATATGGAATGTTATTCTGTGTATTTCTGTGATACCTATTACAGTGTACTTAGTTAGTTTACACAATTACAGTTTCTATCAGTGCATGTCTAAATATTTGTGTTGCAATATAAGACAATGATAAAAAGCTACATATTGTCTGAAGCTATTTATTTGTGGCATAATTTTAGTTTTTCTTTAGTTTTATTGGGTTTTTGCCACACTTCTGAAAAACAGCAAAGATTAATTAAATAAGCCCTTGCGCCAAACGGATCAGTCAAGGGCTATTTTTGAAACTAAATTTGCCTAACCAAAAAATCTCAAGAGAAACTCTCTGTTTTCGTTCTCAAAATAGTAGTAAAAATATTAAACGTATGACAAGTTTTAGACAAAAATGATCGTAAAGTATTAGTTGTCATTATTTACCCTCCAAATTTTGTTGACAGAACATTCAAAAATATTGCAGATAAAACGAACACTTTAAGACAAATAAAAGAAACTAATCATACAATAAAAATTCGATACATTCTTATATTATCAGAAAAGAAGAATCGGTAATAAATTTAATATTCGAACAGTTTTTCAGACAACTAATACTTCATTTTTGTCTAAAATGCGTCCAAAAAATGAAAATTCAAAAAATTGCATCTACAGTATACCTTGTGAATGCAATAAACATTATGTTGGAGAAACGTCTCGGCCTATGAATGTTAGAGTTGATGTACATAAAAATTATATAAAAAGACAGGCATTTGAAAAATCCAAAATTTGCAAACACGCTTGGAAAACGGTCATTTGATTCAATGGGGTTCCGCAAAAATTTTATCAAAAGGAAAATTAAAAGAGACCGCGATTATTTTTTTGAACGGAGATAAGTGTGTGTCAAACTGTTCAGTAAACATCGATCATTGTTGGTTACAGTTGTATCAAGAAGAAGTAAGTAACAATAAAATAAAAATCATTTGACATCTCTATGGAAGCAGATTAACAAATTTTACTGTCACATTTGACATACGTTTAATATTTTTGCTACTATATTGACAACAAAGACAGAGAGTTTTTCGAAACGTCAAAAATACGGAAGTACGCGATAGTGATGTGATTTTTGTTATTTTTTACTTATCTGCTTCTCTCAGTGTGAGATTCTTAGGTTAGGCAAACTTAGTTTCAAAAATAACCCTTGACTGATCTGTTTGGCGCAAGGGTTTATTTAATTAATCTTTATTTTTTTCAGAAGTGTGGCAAAAACCCAATAAAACTAATAAAAAACAAAAAATCTACATACTTAATTAAATCTGTTTTAATTTTGCAAATGACCAATTTTTCGATTCATATTTAAATAGCGTTGTAGTCAGGATGGTAAATATTGCGTACAGGGACTAGCTAACATCAGAAATACATTCCCTGTTTAAGGTGATTTGGAAAAAATAAGATAAAAGAAAAAGAAACAAACGAATTTACATTGCAAATAAATAAATAAATATAAATTGAGAAATTTGTACATGTGTACTGCTGTATAAAAATAATACGCAGGAACAAACGTTCTCGGTAGTTTTCTGTAATAAATTATCTAATAAGTCCCGATTTACTTTTATGGCATAGCAGGAATGATTTAAAGTGCACAAATAAATAATTCATTAGGTGTGCGAGTTCTGCTAAGGGCCAATATAGAAACGACGACTTTTACTTTGAAACCAATTGAGATTTCCGAATCGAAAACGAAATATATTAATATTCTGCAAATCGCAATGCTTTGTTGGGAGATCTTTGATAACCACTTTTCTGAGCGAGTACGCAAATAATGAATTAAAATTATTTATCGATAACTTTTCTGAGAGTGGTGATTTCAACCTTAGCCGTGACTGATGCGCGTTGAAGAACAGCTGGATAAATCGAAATATGAATTTAAATGAATCTTTTTAAAAACAGTAATTTCTAATAACAACAATAACAATTATTTTTTAATTATATTCTATCTTCTACTTTCAATGTAACTCACTTAACATTATCGAGTTATGTGCCAACAAATAACCAATTTTTTTATTATAAGTAAACATATCTGTTCTAGAAACTATTTTTTTTTCTCTATGACCGTCACAAAACTATGACATTTTTTGGCTGTCAGAGGTCTCTAAGGTTAATATTTTTCTTCATAAGAAAAAATTGTATCTTAGCAACAAAAGTGTTCACTTTTAATCCTAGTTAATCCTTATTTTAAAAGTGATAATCAAGTTTTAATTTATTGTTATTATTTATTAAAAACAGTCCAACACGATAGTTATATTATTTTCGAATGTTGGGAAATCAGAAATGACAACGGCGCTTGGTTTGTCATTACCACTATCAGCTTTGACTATTCTTTTTGCAATATTTTCTTTATTCAAAAGTAAGTCTTCAATGTAGCCTTCTGTTAAGGTGTTCAATATCCATCCTTCATGCCGTCAACTAAAAAGGCAACAAATGTTCATCGTAATGCGTGTCCACTGCACTTTTCCCATTTGTTCAGTTTCAAAAATTTTGCCACTTCTTGCGAGACAACACTGATTTTATAAATACCGACCACCATTCGACGACACTTTCCACTAACATATCTGAGAAATAATCGACGTTATATCAATCCTGGTAGACTCAGAGGAACATATTTTCGATAAACGCTTAAATAATTCTCTCCCAGCACAGTTAAGGAACGCGATTTCTTGGTTTTGGTATTGGGAATTTTTATAATTAAGCCAGATTTCACATCTCCAACATTATCAATTGTTAGATTGACTAATTCATCAGAACTGTATGCGCCTGCAGCGCCCAATATTACGATGATCTATAAAGATTTTTAAAAATTTTGTTCTTTTATTTTTAAAGCGTTTACTTTCACCATTAAATATAAATTATCAGGTGCACTATACAAAAATCAATGAGCTTCGTACATTTTATTTTTTGGGAACGTATCCCTCATTTTGCCTCATGAGAAGAGCACGTAACTTTGAATATTTGCTTATATCAATCCCCTTCTTTATATCCAGCGTTGACCGAAACATTGAATATTGTGATCAAAGCGTTGACGGTTTTCATTATATTTGCCAAGTTTGACAAATATACCATCAATACATCTTCTGAAAATGCCTTAATGCTTTTTTCTGTGCACCAATCCATAAAACGTTGACACATCCGTAATTTTCTTTGAAAATTCAAAGAAACCTCTTTCGCACACTTCAGTATTTCCTCAGGTACACCTAAATCTTCATTAGATTCCATTTTTACAGACTTTTCGGCAAATTGAACCACAAACAATCGCAAATGAACTCAATTTGTAATACGGCGACTAATGTTATCGATATATCCTACTTAGCTACTTTGCCTTATTATCCAAATTTGGTTTGAATAATTTTAAAGCACAAATGAATAATTAAATGAGGAATTTCTGTTGGAATAAATAGCATGTTTTATTTGGATTAAAAGTAACCTTTTTGTCTCGCAATTGTGGCACTTTTAATCCTAATACAAAAAAATACTATTTTGTTTAGAAATGTCAGTAAAAGTATAACTTTTAAGGTATGTCAGTGTCTAAAATGTCATTTTAATTTACTGGTGTTAAAAGTAATATATTTTTAGCAATGGTGTTAATTATTTCTGTGAAACTTGAACATGGGTAGTGAGCAATATTATCCACGGAAGTTTTGGAGAAAATTTGGCATACCATCCTTCTTGTTTTGTAACGGATCTTCTATGTAAACCTTCTCTATTGTACTGAACTTTCATCCACCGTGTCTTTTAATTACAGTAAGATTAGCACCAGAGTATACCAACAAAATAGCCAAATATCGTGGAAAGCTATGTTCGGTATAAAGGTGAGAATCAGGCATATTTAAAATTCATTAATATTGGCAGGCATCTTACCAAATTTGTTGATTTCAACTGAAAATGTGGTACATTTATTCTTAATGTATTTTATAAAAAATCTTGAATGATTAGTGGGCAAAGGGCTATGTACTTTTTATAATAGTTCAAATATAAGGTAGCAATAATAACGAAATAAGCTTTTATCGTGAGAAATTCATTTTCAATCATTTTCTTATCACCTTCCATATCACGATTTAAATTATTTTTTAACAAACCTTCGAATCTTCATTACCTTAACAACAATAAACTTCATGGACAGTTGGATTTCAATATGATATTTTATAAATTTAATAACGAAATGCGATTTGTATTTTTTTCTACGTTCATGCAAAAAAAAAACTTTATTGAACTATATTCAGTGGAAATAGTGGTTCTTTATTGCACTAGTGCAATAAAATGTTTATTGCATTTATCTGTCACTCTACTACAGCGTTTTATCATCATGACATAGACTTTCAAATCGATGCCATATTTTCCTACACTTAGTGTCATCTAAATGAAACATTTTTTGGTTTTTTGCATGAACGTATAAAAAATATTGTATGCAACTCGTACAAAAAGTGCTTATTGCACTCGACGTGTTGTCCTACTCGGCCTGATAGCCTCGTTGGACAATTTCACATGCAATAAACACTTACTTTTTGTACTTGTTGCATAAATAACTATTAATGATGATTGTAGAAAAAAGTAGTGTATGAAATATGTACTGAAAGGGATTTTATTTGTTCCCACAAAATAAAATGTCACTTTTAGCACTTATAAATAACTATTATTATTAGTATTTGCAAAGTTTATTCGAAATATATTAACCTATAATTCAAATCCATTTTACTACAGTTCATATCAATAAAATCATGTATATTATTTGATACCAAATATCTAGGTATACAGGATGTTTAGAAATAAGTGTCGATACTAAAGGAGCTTGTATACCTGACCAAATGCATAAAAAGACTCTTATGGAAACAAGTCTAAAACAAATAGTTTTTCTACAAATACATTTCAAAATTAATAATATAGTTGCAACAAAATGCAAAATGTCTTATGAAATTATAAACTAAGGTTAAGCAAAAGCTTCTTTAACGCAATTTGTTTGCAATTTGTTCTTTTTATTAATGTTAAGGAAGCAAACAATAGAAGTTTCTCAAAAATTTTGTAAATACTGTAACTTACAACATTGGAACAAATGCTGCTGGTAATCTCAAATTATTAGTAGTAATACTTATGGCTAGTACGTTTCTATTTTCTGTACCGCGTGTTTGCTTGATACCTATTTGTAAGTGTACATAAACGGAAAAGAAAAAAATTGCGTGACATGTTAATTTATTATTAAGTTTTAAAAAAATCATCATTTAATAGTGTGGATAAGATATCTAGAACAAATATCCAAAATAATTATGCACATTTTCAATTCTCAGCAGCTATTTGAGGAATTACGCAAAGTATCTCAACTTTCTTCCAGAGTAATGAAGCACAAAAATTTGCAACTTTTTCCTAATTTAAACCACCTATATTATTTCCAATTATGTCATATAAATAACGCATAATTTATTTACTACACTTTTACGATGGATAAAGTGAGAAAAGATATATTTTTAATGTATTCCTAAAAATGAATGTTTATCCAACTAACATTTAAGCCTAATAGACTACTACACAATAAAAATAATTCTAAATTGATCAAGATTTACTACTTTCCTCCATAAAAATAGTCTTCAATGTTACAAAATCTTATAATACCAAAATTTTAGTCAAAAATTTGTTAATTAAGAGTAATATAACGACTTCTAAGTAAAATGAAATATATGTCAATTTATACAGTTCGAAATTAATATTGTTTACCTATTCTATGTTTTCAAATACTAACATTCCAATAACGTGTAAGACGAAGTTATAATTTACTTAATTTCGCCTTGAAATCTGTCAATATCCAAGGATTTTTAAAATTATTACAATAGGTAAATATTTACATATTTATTACGAAATTGTAAAACTTATTTTGTCTTCAACTAGTAGTTAAAAATAAGGTAATAACTAGTTATTTTGCCCTATTAAATCCTTCAATTGGTTAAGTTCTATTTTTATTACAATATCAACCCTAAAGAATATTTAACCATTTCAATTAACCTAATAAAAATATTGTTCTATATCATGGTATAAATTTACTTGTTAATAATACTTCGACGTAAGTGTGTCTTATAAAGGTTTTTTTTAGGAAATAAGCTTCTTGTTATATGTATTCCGACAGATCTTCAAGTAATAGCGCGTAGAAATTGTTTTGGCGATCTGCAGTGAAAACCAAGCCCTACACAATATTATAGAGGTGTAAAAACGAATTTAAGTCAACACTGCATATTATGTAAATCAATCTAATGATAATATATCGATAAACACTTCATATATAAGTATTCTTATGACTGTTATCGTGTCAGATGAATTCAGTAGTGCACGTGAATCGAAATTACGCATACATAATATTATTGGCTTTAATTTAAATTTTCAATCACAAATAAATCCAAGAGTACAATTTTATATGTAGGTACCTAGTAATAATTTAATTGGTAATAAATTAACATAAAATAACGTAATTTGGGGGAAATCTCAACCACAAAGTTTATATTTTCCTGTGACGTCAACATTGGCATAGGCAATCTGCCCTATAGGTTAAAACTTACAGACAAATTGACTTCAAAGTTGATTTTATTTGAGAAGCCATGTTGTAATAAATACTAAATGTTTTGTTCATTATTTCTAATTGATTATTCATTAAAATTATGTTAATACAGATAATATTAGTTAATACATTTATGACGAAAGATTATTAAACACATTTTATCACGAAATACATTTAGTTTTTATTTTAGGTTATTTTTCAGTATAGTAATATTATTAAAAAGTAATAGTAAAAATGTATATTTATAAGGCGCGTTATTTTTATGAAAGTTCGGTCATGACATTATACGAAAAAATTTCCTGGGTTGTACAATTTGATGAATGGAAACAGGATGCAGACTTTATTATATTAAAATCTAAATATCTATAAATATACTAACTCCTACTGTACTTGTAGTTTAGTACTCTGATTTATAGTCTTTCTTTTTCTTCCTATCCCTGATCGCTATTAGAATGTATAAAATCAAACATATAATATTGTCTCTCTCTGGCAAAAGTATGTCATATAAAGGGCAAAATTAGAGTATATTTTGGTAATAATGTCTTTTATATTTTGAAATTTTAACATAAAATTGGTCCGTATTTCTTTTAGGTCCAATTATCTTATTGGAATAAAATCCTTGCCGACCAATTATTAACTTCCATATTACTTTAGTTTTTTTCCCCACATAAGGAAAAAGGCCAACGAATATATGTAAACTTTCCTTATACGGAATTGGTCATGAAAAGTTTTTGACCAATTCAGAGGTCAAGTTAACGTAATTTTAACTTTAATCGTTTGTTGGGTACTATTTCAGGAATAAGAAATGAGAAGGGGTTCGCATATTATGCAACTATTTTAGTACCTAAGTACATGTTTGATTAATACGCCCCGGCTCGTAATTTTCGTACTCTGTATTTAATTCAGAAATTATTATTACATTATTTGCGAAGTCACAATTCAAAATTGTTTCGTTGGTTTAATTAAAGTATTTAAATAAAATTGGAATTGAAATAAAAATGCTTGTATACATCAATCTATTATCAATTCAATAATTAATGATACAATAGCATTATAACATTTTTATTTTGAACGTTATTAAATTTCGTACAATATTGGGACACTGGCGCCTTCGCCATTATATAGAAAATGCGTCGCTAAAGGTAATGTATATATCACACCTTCACCCAGCGAGTAGTTAAGTGGAGAGCTTTAGTTTACGACGAGCAGCGTTTTCAATACTTATAAAATCAAAACATTTGAAAAGTAAACACCGAGAGTGGTTTGAAACAACTGCCTATCATCAATGAATTTTTGTTGCATAAACAGTATTTGTTTGTTTTATTTTAATTAATTAATTTATTATAAATTGCATTGTACTAAATACAAAACTGCATTAATTAAGATAAATAAAATTGGTTTTCTGTTGATTTTGCGTGTATGAACAAAAATTGAAACCTATGCGTATTAATTTCGACATGATAAAACTTCTGGTGTGATTTTACGATCAGGCAAGTGTAAACATTGATTTAAATTATATTGAACGTAGCAGTACTTACTCAATAACCTCTCCACCATATTAACCTGTGACCTTTAACAGTAAAGCCTTTGTTACTTTAGCCTAAAAGAGCTTTTTGTCATTATGATCCTGTTTATTTAAACCACTTTATGAAAACTTTACGGCGTTATTTACAAGATATTTAACAAACATGGTGCTGATCTCAAGAAAACAGTGCTGAAACTTCTGTCTATGGATCAATTTGAGAAAACTTCATTAAGAGCGTCGTTTTTACACACGAATTTCAATGAATTCATATATGTTTTTAGAGGTAGAGTAAAAATAAGCGAAATAAGTAAAAAAATATCTATTTACTGTCTCATTTATAAAAGCTTTCTCCATGTTATAGAAAAGTTTACAGGCTGCCGTTATTTACAATAAGAAAAAAGAAAATTTTCACTGTTGTTATAATTACATTTTATATACATTATACGCCAAATCGTATTACGGCATTATAAATAGTATCATACCTGAATTTATATAATTTATTAAGTATTTTTAACGAATTGCGATACAAGAAACTTCTAACATGTTTTTCTCTAAAATAAAGAAGAAAATAATTTAGTATCAATAAATCTCAACTTGTATGCCTTACGCTAATAGTAATCTTGGCAGGATTTTCTTTTTTTCTGTCCTAAGATAAAATTGTAGCTCTAAAATTGCGTTCAATATTTTTATTACTGACGATCTGAGTATAATTTTTGTCATTAATTTTATGTTATCAAAACCGAGTTCTAAAATTTTGTAGATGAAGGATAGTCGCCAACAACAATAATCGAATATGAATCTTAACTACATTATTATATTATTTAGAAAGTAATGAACCTGAAGAATAATTATCATTGTGAATATGTTTTTGAATCTTATGACCTGATTGTAATAATAACTGACAGAGACTACTGATGATATTTTGTAGCAACAATAAAAACCACTTTACACGAAAAGAAAGCTATACTAATATCAACACCCTTATTCCAACGTGATTATAATTTCACTATTTCTCAATTATACTTATCAATTATACTTATACTTTATAAAAAAAATATTCTTATATACTCGCGTCAAGAATTCAGAGGTCTTACGTCATGGCTGACGTTACACATTTGTTTTGATTGTCAACATAATTTTCGATATTTGATCGCGTTAAAATCAATTAATTTTTGCAATTTAGTGCAAAATATAATGCGAACTTTTAGTGTACTATATAGTTTTATTACTATCAGTTGCAGTTTCTTAAATATTTTGATGAAAATATAATGAATTATTCATTTGTTCGTGTGACGTAAGTCGTCTGAATTCTTGTCTCGAGTATATAAGATTATATATTTTTAATTTCAAGAATAAAAATTACTTGAAATTAAAAAAACTACTGTACTTAGCTACTACTGCTACTAATATGAGATAAAATTATTTAAAGAATTATTTATTTTATTCAGATAATATGAATCACTTGAGTTAACAATTTATTTTGAGGATAAAGTTACGTTTTCTTTATTTGTTTTGTTTTAAGTGACTGGAAATAATTACTGCAATTATTTGAAATAATATTAATTAATTTTGAATAAAGAATATATCAACTTTGCATTAAGAAAAAATAAAGCTGAGGTACATAATTATTAGTATTTCAGTATTCTTGCTATATTATACAGGGTAATTCAGAACATATCTAAAAAAAATTCTGAGTGCACAGGGGACTCTTACAAAAACAATTTTGTAAAGCAAAAATCAGAAAGGGCACTTTGAAAATGATTTAAAAATACATTTCTGCACGGCACTGGAAACTGGTCCACTGTAAAACTTGATAAGGCGGCAATTTGCGACCGGCCAATTTTATACATCAAAACTACTTTTGCCGCTATTGTTATTAATTATTAACAGATTTAACTTATGGTTTTAATTAATAGTAGTTTGACATACCTGATGTATATATTATTGTGATTTATAAAGTGTGTGTGTGTGTGATGATAATGTGATAATATGATTTTTGTATTATGTTAATTTTTATTGGGCGCCAATGTTTTATTTTATTTTATTTTGTTTTGTTATTTATTTTAAATAATGTAAAATTTTATTTATGTTATATTGTATATGTGAATTTTAAATGTGATTAAATATAATTTTATTTTATAATTTAAATTTATGATTTTATTTAGATAATATTGTTTTACCTGTATTTTGCTATACCCTGGCTATATTTTTCTCTTATCTCAGGAGTGGCTTCTAGCAGAGTAGTTAACACATTTTTTGTTATAAAATGTCGAATATCTGTGACCACTCAGTACATATAAAACAAATTTTTCAAAGAACAGTACATTAACTTTTATTCAAACGTAAAATGATAAGTTCTCAATTAAACTATGACCTCATTCAACAAAAACAATGATTATTATTTTTTTTTAATAATATTTTACAATATTTAACAAGATTTAATTTTATTATTAATTACCCACGTGTATATTTCATTTGATTTTTATTAAGTTTCTATGGAGCTATTTACTATTAGGCAACTAGAAACATACACGAGTGTAATGAATATTGCATAAATTCTAGCTAAGTTCTATTCGAGTAAAATGGCCGTCTTTAGTGTCTATTTGTTTCATACAACAGTTAATTCTTGGAATTTGGAAAGTTTAAGCTTTTAATATAATTGAAATTTAATCTAGGTAAGTTATTAAATGTTGTATATTATTATTTATCGTTTTAGAAGTTGAGTATTGATCAATTTTCATGCAATTTAGCTAGCTATCGTTCTGTATACGTATACATTAAATTTCTTACGCCTTTTATAGATGATATTTCTAATATTGCTGCCTGAAATTGATCCTCTTTCTGGATGATGTAGTAGTCTCTGGATGCTGTTGATACTCCGGACTGGATATCCTGTTGAATTCTGGAATTTTATACCTGTTGATGACTTGCTGTAGTTTTTGGAGGTTATTTCCCTCTGGATATTGATTTCTTGGACATTTTACAAACCCCCAGGTATGGTTATGGAGATGATTTCCATCAAATTCCTTAAATATTGTCTTGATAGATGTTGACTTGAGTTACTTTACTTTTATAATGATACTGTGAAACTGGTAAGCATGAATTTATACTTTTTAACCAAATTTTAACTAATTTAAATGAAATTTTTCTGCTCCACCAAACTTGTACCTCTTCTCGTTTCACAATTTTCTTCGTAACTAGTCAGTAAACTTTTGTTTCTAGGTAATTTTACTCTCTAGATTTTTAGTAGCTTTTCTTAAGGTCTCTACACGAGTAACACTCTTTTTTTAAATTATTCTTTTCGAAGTACTCTTCACTACACTAATTGTCTTTTATAATCTTATACTACATTTTACAAATATATAACAATTTTTAATTAATTTTATAATGAAATATTCTTTAATTTGTGTTTATCTAGAGTCCTGTCAGAGATGTTGTTGTCATGCCCAATTTTATAGATAATAGTAGTTTATATTTGTTGTTTGAAATGAATTTTATTGCATTTAATTTTTATGTAATTTCTATTTTATCACAATATATACAACATTTTGGACCCGTCTAACACAGTTTCTACTAACTAAGACAAATATTTCTACTTCTTGTCCGTTTTGAAGTCATACGTTATTCCGTAAATCATCAATAGTATGTATCCACTTCGGTGCGATACACTTCAATTTTTCAATATCCTCACAAAAAGAAGCCAAATGATTTAAAACCAGAAGAGCGGCGGCCATGGTACCGGTCATCCTCGTCCAATCCCTTGGTGTTAATGTTTGAACATGCTGTACATGGTGCGGATATAATTGAACCTCGTGTATGATACGTCACACTGCTGCAATAGGCCGTGGAAGTCCTAGACCATCTCTTCCACGATTCGGTTTCATGTTTCCCTCGCACTGCACTAGACTTGGACTCACTGCACACCGCTATAAAAGTAGCTGCATTTGACACATGTTTACTGGGAAATCGTTTTGCTAAAGCGTTTTCGCAGCGTAATAAATTAAAACGATATCCAGCAACTCCGAGTTACTATGCTCGTAAGCTATTTTTGATACTTGAAAAACTAATGTAAATACTGACGCGGTGTCACAAAAACGTTAGTGCCTACAAAAAGTAATCGGATTTCAATATTCGGAGTCGCCTGTCTGAGACCACAGTGGTCCAGCGATTTAAAAGTTGAAAATACTACAACTTCAGTAATGATTTACTCGGAAACTATAAGAGTTTTATAAAAAATAGTTATTTATGTTACAAGGCCGGGAAATGGTATAAGTACAAGTCTAGATGTTTACGGACCAGGCGACGAAGGAGCCGAGTCAGGAATTTCTAGACGAGTACTTTAATGACATTTCACGGCCATGTATCGTACAACGTTATATTTCATACTGTGTTATTAAAAATTAAATTTTAATGTTTTATTTTACATAACCTACCTGTATGTAGGTGTTAGCGTGGTTTAGATTCTTGTTTTATCGCATAGCTTTTGATTTAGCTTAGTGATGTAAAAACAAAAATAACAAATATGACCGTTTGTCATCCCGTGCGCATTTTGTGATAATTTTCGTAAAAAATGGAAGAAATCGAGCTAAAATGTGCTGAAGCAACCAGTAAATTGGTGCCTACGAAGTCTTCTACTCGTTATGAGAAGGAATACCAGCTCTTCAACTTGTGGAGAATAACCTATAAGATGGAAAACGGCCTGAATGAGAATATCCTTTTGGCGTACTTCTTGGATATCTCCAAAGAGATGAATCCTGCGACAATGTGGGCAAAATATTCGATGCTCAAGTCTATGCTGATGATAAAAGAAGGAGGTGATATTTCAAAATATCCAAAACTGGTGGCTTTTTTAAAAACGCAAGCAGTTGGCCCTCAGGCAAACAAATCAAAAGTTCTAAAAAGAGAAGAGTTTAATAGATTCATGAAGGAAGCCCCATCAGAAGAGTATCTTTTGATGAAAAATAAACAAGTTTCACCTTTTCATTAGTTTTGAATTAAACAATGCGCATGATATAGGTCTTGAATGATATAGGTACTCAATGTCAATTAATTACAAAAAATACATTTCTTGGTTTCGTTAGTCGAAATTTCATCAATTTGACAATCAGTGTTAAACCATTTTCTCTATTGTTATAGGTAATCGCAATAATAGGCATTGCTGGTGGTTGTCGGCGAGAAGAGTTATACCATATAACCCTAAAAGACATTGAAGATTGTGGCACCAAACTAATTATAACCATTCCCATTTCTAAGACGAATACAAAACTTGTATTCACTGTATTGAGTGACGACAATGAAGGAATAAATTTTCTAGAAATATTCAGAGACTACGTTAAGGCTCCGACCTAAAAATATGAAGGAAGATTTTCTTTTTTTGGGTTATAGAAAAGGAACATGTGTTTCCCAAAAAGCGGGCATACATACCATTGGGGGGCGGGGGGATCGGTGCATCAAAAAAAATTGCGGGATATTTGAAGTTGGAACACCCAGAAAAATATACGGGGCATTGTTTCCGCAGAACATCTGCCACTTTGTTGGTGAATGCGGGAGCTGATTTATCAACACTGAAGCGTCATGGTGCATGGAAAAGCTCATCTGTTGCAGAACAATACATTGAAGATTCCTTAGAAAACAAGACAAAAGCGGCAAGGATGATTCAAAATGGAGAAAACTTTATATAGGTTCTTCAGACCAAGTAACAAACTATATCCACCACCACTACAGTGTCTAGTGAAGATTCTGTACCTAAAGGTATTCCTGCATTCAGCCTGCAAGGAAATTCACATTGCACAGTTACTCTTAATTATAATTATAATTAGTTTTTATAGGCTTGATTTTGTAGATAAAATCCTTTAAAAATGTGAATATTGTGTTTTTTTTTAAAGCAGTCCTGGAGTTATAACTCATTACAGTACAGTATGAAATAAAAAAAATTACGATATTGACTCAATTTTTCATGACGCATCTATTCCCAAATTCTTTTAGATAAGTTCTGAATTCCTGTATTTCTTTCTAGAGTAGTTCTACTATACCCTCTTATATACTATACAATTGTTTATATAAGAAAATAATAACTTATAGGATACTGTCAAAGTTCTTCATTAAATAAACATAATTAATTGCATTAAATGAGTTTTTTCCACAAAAATGTTGGCTTTTAAAATTGAAAATGCGCAACAGTGCTACTTTCCAAACAACAATTACCCGTTATATTGAAAGAACTTTACGTACGCAAGAGAATTAAAATTGACAGTTACTAGAAAAGGCGAAAAAGTTAAGCTTATATTCTAAGATTCAAATAGATTTAGTGTAGGTATAGTTGAATGTACTAAAGCTTTACTTTTATAACGTCTATTTTCAATGACACTCACTTTGAATGCAAATTATATCTACTTTCCTACTGCTCCCACATCGATCCGTCTTACATCAAGACCAAGTCCTAGCTGGAGTCCCTTGACAGGACAAGGAAAATGTTGCGGAAAAATTTAGTTTTTTGCTTTCATATGTCATACGACTGTATTGCGCAATATAGTCGTAAACAAAAGAGTGTATACAATCACTTTGTGCATTTAAATTATATATTTTTCTGTGTCAAGCCAGCCTGGTTTAAACTGATAAATTGATTATATATATAGTATGTCCACGTATTTCAGTCCAGAAATGAGAAAGTGTTCATTTTTGAGAACGTTCTTTTTTATCAACGTAATCGTTTCATTGTAAATGAAATAGTCGATCGGTGATCGAACGGTTTAGGGCGTCAGTACTTCAATCGATGTTCGATCCTAGCTTGGATTCAATCCCCGCGACTGGAACACTACACATCAGCTATACTTATAGAGACTGTTACCCTTTCTGCAGGTATGTTGGAATGGAAGAACGTTGGCTTGGGTTAATTTGAGAGATACCCGTCGGCGATTGACCATCTCCATAATTAATGAGGTTTCCAGGTTTCCTTCATTCCTGCAGTGAATGGTGCTTAGAGCGTACTAACGTAAGTCGTCATGGGCGCAAATGCGGTCTACTTAATAATAATATATTACTCCTCTTCCACACAAGTCTAGGATTTCTAGAATAATTTGTATGAAGGGTATGGTAAGGGGATTTGGATGTTACTGTATCTACAAGAGGTTTAGAAAATAAGAAAATGTGAAATAGTTAAGAAGTGGATTGGCTTTACTTTTAAATTCAAATATTTTCAAACTGTATTAGATACAAAACTGAAATAATAATCTTTTTTCGTCTTTGGAATAAAATATTGTCAATGCTGTCTACAATTTTCTGCTTAAATAATTCTCTTAGAATAATTTTGTTTTAATTATTCGCAGTAAATCTCGCCTACTAATTAAGTCAACATTCAGAATATTTAATCCACTATCATTTTTCAAGTTGATATGCCGGGGCCCAGGTAACTGGGCGCTGCCAGTAACAAAATTAAAGTGCATATTTCTATAGTATTAATTGTGAATCTGTGACCTATTCTTGTTGTTCTCGGACTAAACTTTATGAGAATGAACCATGTATTAAAATTCTTGGACCTATACATATATTGGTTTCATTATTGTGCATAATTTT
This sequence comes from Monochamus alternatus, assembly GCA_037114965.1. Classification (NCBI taxonomy): domain Eukaryota; kingdom Metazoa; phylum Arthropoda; class Insecta; order Coleoptera; family Cerambycidae; genus Monochamus; species Monochamus alternatus. The sequence goes on from CM073430.1 coordinate 22,468,326, forward strand.
GTTTACCTTATATATTACTGCAGTAAATTTTAATTATACGATAATTACTTTTTTATTGTTGTTAAGTTAGCACATACACCGTAACTAAATTTTCAATCAAAAATAGTTAAAAGGCCTTTTAAATTCTGGATACATACAAATAAGCACAGGTAAGTCTTGCTATTACACTTGAGCAACACCTAAGAATAGAAATATTCAGTAAGACTTTAACCAAAAAATTGGAATGTCTGGAACATAAAGAGGTTTGTACTAACTTTAATGAGACACATTGTATGTTTTCTATTTTATTTGTATTTTTACTGTCTGATTATCTTTGTGTTCTTATTTTAATTTACCAGACAGTGCTTTTCTTTAATAACTGAAAATGCAGTAGATCTATCTGGCAATTTCTAGGTTGTATAGGAATACTAATCTCTTGGATTTCTAAGATTAAACTCATACAGGTACTAGGTAGCAATGTTAGTCTTGCAATACAATGCACAATGAGAAGTTATTGCCAATAGATACAGCTACTAGTGCAAGGAGTAACCTTAGAATGTACCCACTAAACGTATTTTTTTCTTACAAGAAAACATTCATATGAATTAAATATTATTTCTTGTGTAGACGTAGAGGAAACATCAAATACACGTAACAGTATAGAAACATACATACTATGCATTAATGTCATGAACAAAACTGATTAGTATGATTTTTGATAGAATCCATCAGTAGAAGTAACAGCATACGTTTCAGAATTATATGCTATGTTAGAGGCAAATTACAAAATAACTTTTTAATTGTGTATTTAAATTTTTGTACAAATAAAAATTAAAGTATTAAAGACTAAAAAATTAAGCAATAAAAAAAAATTATTTTCTTTAACTGAAAAGGTAGTTCAACAAAACAAGTTCATTTTTAATTTTTTATTAAAATGTTGATTAGGGAATTTGCTCACATTTTCTACTATCATAAAGAAAAACGAAGCCAAGACAATAGATCGAATGCATTTTTAAATAATAGTATTATGACAACTTACGAATGCTCTCTTGCTTTCAAGCATGGAAATTTGAAGCATGGATTACGATTAGTTGGAAAGGTTAAACGAGACGTAGCGATGTAAAGGTCATACCGTAGCAGCCGTAATACCAGCAACAACACAGAGTCTAGTCCGAGTACCCCACAAAAAAGTCAGGCGAAGATTGGGTATGTGTCCTGAAATAAGAGGAGATCATATATAGAATAGAAAACATGTATGTAATATGAAGGTGTTTGCCGCATTTCTTAAGTTTAGTTATTGTTATCATCAACTTTTGTTTTAAGTGTAATAAAGAATTATCGAGTTTAATCCTTTTATTTATTATTATTGATATTTATACACTTTGAATGAATATGCAACTATCTGTAACTTTTAGGTGGTGATTCTGTTGCAAATTTTCCGTATCACGCCTGCGTTACACTACCGCAGGTAAAAGTAGCTGCACTTGACACATGTCTACCGGAAAAGCTCCGAGTTGGTATACACATAAGCCATCTTTAACATTTGAAAAATTAATGCCATCATAAAAAATACAATTGAATTTCAGTATTTGGATTTAAAGGTTGAAAATAGTACAATTTAAATATATTTTTTCCACGGTCGGGAGTAGAAACCAGTTTCTATGACATCAAAATTAAAACAGAAGTAGCCGATTATTCCCAAGGGAGTATAATGCTCCTAAGGGAGTTTACATTATGGAGAACGTTTTTCATGCAAAAAAAAATATAACATTGAAATTATTTTTTGACATTTAAATTAAATGTTACATTTGTACAATTTTCAAAATTAATATTAGAAGGAATATTACTTTCGGTTACATTTACAGTTTTTGTGATTGCGCTAGTAGTGGTACCTACTAAAACCTAATTAGCAATTTTGGTCTTATGACGCAGCATGACGCTTTATTGTCGTGATATCCACACCAGTATCTGCCAGTAATGTCGCTGAAGATCTTCGTAAGCAGTGACCAGTATAACATGCAGCATCAGGTAATTTTAAATACGAAGCTACTACACTCGGAATTTTTTCCATGGTATTCTTGTCAACTGGCTGCGAACTACATTTTCCTGCTTTGTAGTACAAAAAAAGGCGCTTATGCTTGACGTGGGGAGGACGAAGGGACAGGTATTTTGGAAACAATTCAAGCATATTTCCCACATCTGTAACCAGAAAGGTTCGTGGAATCTTTGTCTTAGTGTTTGGAATTTTTACAATCAAGGAAGAGTCTACATCCTCAATATCATCTACAGTTAAATTGACTAGTTCATCAGTTCGACAAGCTCCGGAAATCCCCAGAATTAATCCAACCTATAAAAAATCAAAATACTTAATAATTGAAATACCTAACAACAAAAGTAATCTCACCTTAATCATTAAGAATTCATTGTCATCTACACTTGATAGAAAACGGTCGATTTCACTCTTTGTCAATATTTTCGATTTTTTCGCTTGATATCCGTTACCGGTTCTTTTCAAAAATGCGATCAGCTTGGGGAATTTGCTTATATCTATGTTGTCGTAAATCAAGCATGACTTAACCATAGAATATTGCGCCCATAATGTGGAAGACTTGTAATTCTTTGCATTTTCACTGAAGTATGCCAACAAAACATTCTCGCTGTATACTTGAACATTTTTCTCGGCGCACCACTTTTTGAACCGATTGTAGGCTATATCGTATAAAGATCTTGACTTCGTAGGCAGCAAATTGCTTATTGCAATATTTGCAGCCTCCAAAATCTCTTCCGACTCACAATTATTCATTGTGCACTAAACAAACTTTAAACTAAACCAAACTAGCACCTTAATTTGACAATTCTTTTTGTTTGTTTATTTTGTAGTTATGACAATAACTCAACGACTACTAAATAAATGCTCAAATCCGAATACAATAATTCTGGTTCTACTTACTTCATAATGACAAAATATGTGTTTTTAAATTAATGAGACCGTGGAAAAAATAGTATATACCATTCGGGAGAGATGCTATTTTGTCCTCGGTGCATTGTACCTCTACCAAAATAATGCATTTCTCTCCCTTATAGTATAATGTACTATTTTTCGGAAACTTTAAGGATTTTACAATTTTTTTTTACCATATTGACTCCATATCTGATGATGCATCTATTTCCCAATTTTTTAGATAAGTTGTCAATCACCTTGTATAAACCTTAAAATTAAAAGAAAAAAATAGTAATTTTGTATTTATATGGGTATGGTATTTGAGCTTTAATGATTTCAGTAACTTTGAGGAGATGTCTATAACGTCTAAATATCCACTAATATGATTTGGGAGAACTCCGACTGTTTTGATTTAAAAAAAGATATCTGACATAATTCAAAGCACTTTTACGAACAGACATAACATTAATGGCCTAATACGTACTGAAAAAATTGGTCAGAAATGTATAATGTGAAATGTATGTTAAATATTTGTTCGATTTAATTTCGTGGCGAGATTCATGTGGCATATATTTTGCAAAACGTGTATTTCATAGAATTGCTTTGAATGAGTTTCCATGTCGAAACGTATCCCGCTATATGAAATCACAGTTTGAAACCAAGTAATATTCTCCTTTCAGCATTTTAACGTAAACATAATATTCCAGTTATTGCGACTTTTATTGACACTTTTCTGTAATCTCGAAATCCCCGTTCAATAATTTCCCTCTCATTTTTTATCTTTATTTTTATGCAGACTTCATTCTGTATTTTCTTGCAATGGATATGAGACAGCAAGAGCGCAACCTGGCCAAAAATTTGTAGATAAAAGAATAATTTGTTATGTTGTATGCAGAACATACAATTGTCTCGTGACAAAGTGCCGCTGTTAGTGGTAGTCACGTTTGCTAGAATTAAGTGTAGAAATAAATGTTTCGCTTATACAGACGTCCTGTAAAAATGTTTTTATACGTGCTTTGCCTGCATATTATATTTACACAAAGAGGGACCTCAAATTTGAGCTTTTATAATAATTATTTTGTACGTAAAATATTTTGTAATTCACTATCAATGTTTAAAAATGGGGCAAAAGAAAACTTGGAAATCACGCGCATCCATCTTTAATTATAAAATCTTGTACGAATGAAATCTGTTGGGTTCTCAGTTCTAGAAGAACAAACAGCACATTACATAGTCATGTTATAGGGAAATATCTGTACCCGACATAAGTTACTTTATTTAATTACTATAAAACATTTCAAACTAAAAATAAGTCACTAGAACTGAACTGAACCTTAACTTATGATTTTGCATTGCTAGTTACATGCGCTCCAAAAATCAAAGAACACTGGTCAACTCTTAGAATATTATTCTGTAATAATAGAATACTAAAAAAGTAAAGGATTTTTAGGATACGCAGTTGTAGATATTGGTGCACCTCAAGGATCGATCTTAGGTCGCTTAACCTTTCTATTATTTGTCATTGATCTTTCGAAACTGTTTCATGCGCTGATAGTTTAATTATATTTGCTGCATTGTTCTAAGGCAGCTTATATAACGGACAGTGTTGCAGTAACGCATACAATGATTACTAAATTTTCTGGTTGTCAGTAAACAAACTGTGCCTTAATAAATCAAAAACCGTTTTTATAGATCTTACTCCTCGAATATCTCTAATAAATAAGTCTCATCTTTTTGAAATTAATCATAAAACCCTAATTTAAGTTGAATACACTGAATTTATTGGCTTGAATTTAGATTTTTTGCTTTATGCATTATTTAGACTAACATTTGTCGGTAACATGACAACTTTTACATTATTCTATCATTCACAATTTATTTTAGTTTTCTTCTAGTAATATTGATTGAATATTTAGAACTCAGAAAAAGCCATTACACTCATAATTAGTATCAAGAACGCACTTAAAAAAATTAAAACTATTATCTTTATCCTGTCAATCTAAGTTGGAATTGTATCATGTAATAAGCTATTTCCTGATATAAAATCATGCAGAGTATGCAACTGTTCGAGCAAAAATTGAAACAATTTCTATTATCTTTTATATTTTGTAATACTTTATATCAAATTTAGCTGGATTAATTTTAGATAATTATTGAACAAAGCTTTGTCTACGGAATTATTCATTAGCATACCTAGATATTTGGTATTAGAGAAGTTACATATGACATCATCGATAGGAATTGGAGGAAAAGGACCTTTACAATGTAGCAAAGACTTAACGAAAGCTAATAATAATAAATATATGGGTAAATATTGTGGGTGTAATTGAACTGATCGGAGCTTTAGTCCGCAGAGTAGTTAGTTTTACAAAACGTTGTTATACCTAATAAAAAGTATATAAAAAAAACTTGTTCAAGTTCTTGAATAGGTATATGTAAATGGTACCTATGGTATTACTTACTTCTTATAACATGCCCTTTTTTATTTGTTAATTGTTATTTTAGCTCCTAAAACGATTGATATTACCCTAAATAAATTAGTAAAATATTTGTCACAGTCAGCAGTCAGTTATTTAAAATTCAATAACAAGTGTATCTGGACATTTCACGAATTCTACAATATTGGTGTACTCTTGTACGAATATTTTATAAATGTGTTTTACTTTGTAGGTAGTAATAAAAAATGTTTTTGTAAGTAGTTAGTAGTTTATGTTAACAGTTTTAACAAGTTTCAAAAACCAAGATCTAGGGTAGTTACAGAAGAAAACTGCTCCAATTACTTTTGCGTATATTTCTTATATATAATGTTTTATTTTTCTTGCTATTTTGTAATGTCTTCTACTAACGATGTAAAGAGATACCCGTCTAACATGCGAATATTGAGCAATGGAGTTGCTGTTGTAAAAAACGGCGAAGTTATCCGCAACAATCAGGTCTTGTGGTCCATTGTGTAGTAGAAGTTTAGCTTGTACTACATGCGAAGACATGCATTCATTCTGGTAGAACTTCTCTTCTATTCTGAAGCGACATAAATGCTATTGTGTTGTGTATTTTTTTAATAAACTAGCACAAAACTGAGAATGTGATACAATTTTGACTTCGTGTTACTTAATTTTGCAATGGAGCACGGCCTACCTCTGTTGCGGTATTTGTTAAGATGTCTATGATCTGCCAGAAGTCCTGTAACAATCCTATGTTGCTCCTGCTTGGTTTTCTGACTTATGTCAGTTCATAAGTCCTTTATAACTACTAGTTCAATCAATTTAACATGAATATCCTATCTTAGCAGGTATTTTGGTAAGGTTAGGAAGACACACACACAGAAACGGGTCAAAGATAATGTCCAAAAAAGTAGCAAGAAATCCCTTGACAAAGGCAATACATGGAAGAAGTTGGTGGCAGATCAGTAAGAATAAGAGTAGAACTTACTGGATATAACATGCTCATGATTTACAATACAGTAAACCTGTGTAGATTCTACCAGGGAGAAGAAGATACGGTAGTGCACAGATCTATTATGTGATTTTGTTATTTTTTCCTTATGCCTAATAAGAAAAAAACTATGTAAAGACTAGAAAACTAATGTTATTGTGAGACTTTAGAAGTCTACATAGACCTATAGATGCGTAGTTAATTGGGATAGTGAAATATACCCACAGAGGCCAATGTAAATTATAATAATTTTTTTGTTATAGCGATTGAAGGAAAAATATATAAAGTAAAAATAAAACGCTGTGGTAAAATAATAATATAATTGAAATGAAAAAAGTAACTGCAACTTATTTATTGTGCTAAGGCAGATGGGAAGAATCATTGAGATGCTTTAGAAAAGGATCATTTATAATATAAATCCAGAAAGAAGAGGAAAATAGTAGAGAAGAGGAAACGTGGAGACGGAACATAGATAGAGAAGATTTAATAAAAGTAACCATACCACTTACAAGAGAATGAAAATTAAGAATTAAAAGAATATCACAAAATAGTATTAAAATATAAAAAAAACGTTATGTCGGACTGAAAAGTCACAGACAAGAAGCACTCTACATCATAGTAGAAAATCATTCAAAGTTATCGACCTTTAGCATGATTCAACGAGAACGATGTTATGCAAACACGAAATTTCAGGGAACAACTACTCTATGCACTGCATTGAATGACACCTGAAAAACCTACAGCAATCAGCCTCTCATACTCATGTCAACAGTCACTTGGTTTAGGGCTTATTAGCTCTCGTCAGTATGACATAGGTGAAGTAATCGCGATAATTGTTTCCTAGGATTCCATGTTTGCATTACCATGATTGTTTGGGTTGTTGCACAACGGCCTAGGTAACTGATTACCGCCAGTCACAGAATTACTATGCACTTCCCTGACCTTAGTTAGCAACCTTTGGCCTACTTGTTCTGGGACTAGTCTCTATGGACGGTGAACTTATCTATCGAAACCGTTGGTGTTTTCTACACGTGTATATTTATTTCAATTTCTAGTATTGGTTCTAAGGCTGCTATGGTCTAAACTGTTTCCCCGATACGGTGGTCTCTTGAGACGCTCTTTTGTAGCGCCTGTAAGTGATTGTATTCAATGCTGCTTAATATTTCACAATTCTCCATTTCTTCAAAGACGACTCGCAAAGACTTAGCTGGAACTGAGCAGGAAGTACAGGACTTAAAAATTAATTAAATCATGTTTCTTTTTTTATTCAAAATTTTATAGTGTAGATTCTATATAGCGGAAGTAATAATAATAGGGAAGATACACTTGTATACCCCAACGATGACTTAGCCTCGAAATACTGCATGGAGAAAACCACTTTATTATCACCACTTGATTACATAACAAATATACTTCGAATTATCAACAATTGTCAAATATTTACGTCAAGTTTCCGTCACGTTCGGTTTTGGAACATAAACTGACAAATTGAATTAAGGAGGTGAAACCGATTCGCTTATATATGGTTTTATGGTTCTTGAAGTTGCCTAAGTTTTCGAGAACGTGTCTAGAACAAATAACCTGTAATGTTCTAGAAAACGTCAAAAATATTACAAAATTTATCAATTTGAAAGCAAACATGAACATACTTATTTCTTATACCTGCCAGATACACAAAAAGTGTTTGCACACGTCAATGTTTAAAGAAGAGGTAAGCAAGTAAAATAACTAGATCATACAACTAAATAAAAAAGAGGTAAAATAGAACACATGCGTATAAATAAATAACAAAAATCACACAAATTCATTAAAACAACAGGTTAAAAACTCATCAAAGGAGTAAAACCCTTTCTTTAACAGAAAATGTTTTGCTTTATTTTTAAATACTTTAGTGATAAGTTCCCTCAGTTATGGAGGCAATGCATTGAAAAATCGTAAACCCAGAAAGTCCGTGATCTATCTTGTTCTTTGGAGTCTAAAAAATCTACTATCATTCATTATCCCTTCTAGTCTCACAGGAATGACACTGACCTCTACTATGGAAGAGGTGCTGATTATTTTTAACATAGAGAAGACATTGGAAAATATAAATAGGTGGGACTGTAAGAATGTATAAATCAATAAAAGAATTTCTGCAATCGACCCTGTATCCTAGGCTAGACATAATACGTATGACCTTTATCTGCAGGGAAAAACTTGTGCACTGGAGGGTGCATGCCCCCATATCAAGATGGAATAAGATATAACAGAATGAATGAGATTGTTATATGAGGTTTTTAATGTAGGTGGTTAAACTTTGTGAACCAACTGCGGAGTAGATCCAGGTGTTTGGATATTTTCTTACATACATATTCAACATGATAATTCCAAGATAGTTTAGAATCCAAATAAGTTCCCAGGAACCTAACACTTTCCGGATTATCTATGCCATTAAGGCTGCGAAGACTATAGATCTTATTATAGATTCTATCTTTGTCACATTCATGGCCAATCGATTGCTGAGGAACCAGTCGCTCGCGAGTGCATGTTTCAGATGTGTATCGTTAAGCTACACACGTTAAGATAAATTCAATTTGCTGTGATTACACTGTTTTCATCAACGAATAGTATACATAGACCGTTATCAAATGTATTAGGTAAGTCGTTTGTATAGATTAAGAAAAGTAATGGACCTAATACTGAACCTTGTGGAACCCCATGTTTGATTTCTAGAGTACTTGATTTTATACCAAGATAAACTACATACCTACTGATATCTATCGATTAAATAAGAAGATAATAGAGATATACTATCCATCAAAAACTCATAGTAAGACAATTTATTTAATATGATCTTATGCGAAATACAGTCGAAAGCTTTACTCAAGTCCAAGAACTGGGAACTTACATATTTTATTTCTTCAAATCCGCTAGCTACATGAAATACCAAACGATCAATTGCTAATTCAGTTGATAAACAGTTTGGAAATACGAATTGTTCTTGGGTGAATAATTGGAAGGATTCCAAAAGAGCAGTAATTTGAGTATTCAGAATTCTTTTGGCAAAGTAAGAAATGAAAGATATAGGTCTAAAGTTAGAAGGGTCGTTATTATTTTTTGTGTAAACAGGAACAACTTTGGATAGTTTTAAATATTTGCAAAATACATTTCCTAAAATACAAGTGTTAACACAATATTTATTTGTTACAAATTGCATTATACATTAAATGAGTTGCTACCAAATTGTTTAAAATCATAGTGTACTGAACTTTTCACATCAGTTTAAAATTCCGTTTAATTATTACGAAGTCAGTAGCCTGTAAACCTAAAAAAATTGGAAATGGCTCCAGATTTTAAAGGTAGGAATCGTAAGGTAAACCTGGAACCATTCGCTTTTTTTTAACTGCTACAGCACATTTTCTGGGCGGTTCCGCTTGAGATTTTTTACGAAATCATAAAAAGTTGAGGAAAAACGGTATTTTGCTGCAAAATCTTTCGCAGATTACATCTTTATGATCGACATATCCCCTTTTCGGGCCTGTCATATAATAATTAAGAAAAAAAAACATGAAAAATTATATCTTCATGGATGGGATGGGTCCCATCGATTCGAATATGGCGCACGCGCGTCATATCCTCACAGGGTCCGGCAGATCTTTCTATACCGCGAGAATCAACTGCTGCTGCTGGATGTATCAAAATTTGACTATCCGATCAGAGCAGCTCGTGCCGGATTAAACGAAATCGCGCGTTTGCGGCAGTTTAACCGTTTCCCCGAAGGAGAATAATTTAAAAAATAATTAAACACACCCCTTTAATTAAATAATAAATACACTGAAGTGTCGATTTAGTTTACGGAACATCTTAGGACGGAAAAGTTAAAAAGTTCTGTTATAGGAGTGGAACATGACCGCAGTATGAGTAAAAGTTTGGAAAAGTTTCTCGTTAAGGTAAGAGAAGATCACAATGTTGATTTAGTTAATTTTTAATAATATCCTTAGTTTGAAAAGTTCTGAAAACTAACTGAAAATGCCTTAATTTAAGTTAAAGATTTCAATTTATATTTAAAAACGATAGCTGTAATGGATTGGCTATTGCCAGGTATTCAAAATGTTTTTTTTTTATAATTTTATGTTCTGGTTTCAAATTCAATGAAAAAAAGTGAACATGATTGATTAAAATCGACTTTCCATTGAATTTGGACAAAGTAGTACAAATGCTATTATAATTGCAAGACGATTTGCATTTCAATATTACGTAACACATTCGAATGTATGTGTTATACAAGGTGTTTCATAATGATGTGCAAATATTCAAGGAGGTGTTGGAAAACTAATTTCAGGGTGATCTTTCCAATACATTTTTTCGATGTTGGTCCCCATCCCTCTACAAAAATATTCAAATTCCAAAATGGCCGAAAAAATTGGCTTTTATTAATTTTTTTTCATGAGAACAGTTAATCTTAGAAATTTGAATTTTGGAACACGTTAATAACTCTGAATAATATTTATGGTAATTTTCGAAGTTCATTCTTTGAATGAAAGAAAATAGTACCTCTTACTGTTATTTCTCTCAGAACCTTGTTCTACTTTAGCTAATTTCAAAAAGCAAAATAGCTTTTAATTCTATATTTCATTTAGAAACTTTTTCACTCTTCTCATTGCTACGTTGCTTATTCAGGTGGTAATACAAAAAACTCGTGTCCCTTCGTTTAGGGTTGGCCCTAGCTCGAGGAGAGGGGAGTGGTTAAATATTGTAAATTATTTATTTGACGCCACTCGTTTTACAACCCGTTGTTATAACGTACTCTGTACTCTAAGGAGTTTATACCTTAATAAGATTCTTCAATAATAACGAAAAAAAAAAACGGGAAAAAGGCAACAATTGATACGCAGTTTTCTAACTCTTTGGGTTTACTTAAAATATAGAATGCCGGTAATCGGTATAATAAACAGTAATTTATGCTGATAATCAATTAATCGTACTCTTATGATATAGATATAATATGCAGTAAAAAAACTACAGTACTATAGATTGGTGTACATAGTCATAATGTAACAACTATAAGAGGTTATAATATTATCATTGAGTCAGTTTTAAAATAAAGGATCAGATAGAAGTATAAAATAAGAGATGGGTAATAAAAGTATTCAAATTTTGGAAAACATAGACTATTATATCTTAGTCTTAAATAACAAATGTTCTAAATATGTAAAACTGTATAACCAGCACAAATAAGGATACATATGCAAGTCTCAATACAGACAATATATCACTAAATATCGATATTCAGGGTATCAGATGGCAGTTTAAATCTTTAACAAAGCTTATCTGGTTTTATTTGCTGAAAAGTACGTTTCAGATCTTTAAGAGATGGTGTACTCCAACGATCTACCGGGAGACTATTTTCCAAACTTCAGGAACGAATCTATCACAATGTTGAAACAATCTCAATAACCACTATTGACAAAATTGTGCTTTCCAAAATTAGCAACGGTATTCCACAAATTTTTGCTGTACACACACCAGCATTATTCTTGCTAGGAAATCATAATCTCAAAATCGTCCACACAAAAACAAGAATAAGGAATCTTCGTGCAAAAAGTGCTTTGCCGATAACACTAAGAAAAAAACATAGTAGATGAAATACAAATCCGATATACATTTTTATTGCCTTCAAATTTACTTTCACCAAATTCCACCAAATCTAATATATTAGAAATATAAAGGAAAACCGAAACAATTTTTTTTTATACTTAATAGTAAACTATTGGACTAAATTACTTTTGCTTGCCGATTACACAGATACTAAAAACGTAGTAGCGATGATCATTTTAACTTTTTTATTTTGTAAAAGCGACATTTATTAACCAAAGTTCTAACCTTAACCATGTTTGTAATAAAAGTAAAAGCTGTTTTTTTCGGTCATTTTGAGATTCGAATATTCTCGCATGGGGCTCGAATGAAAAACGCGGAAAGATCCCTCCAAAAATTCCCCCTTAAAACATTTGCACATTATTGTGAAACACTCCGTCCATGTATGCTTTTTAATTATAATGTAATTTTTCTACGTACGTCAATGACTGGTGTTATATATAAATTAAAAGAAATAATTAAAAAATACATATAGTTTTAAAATCTCTTAATATACAGGGTTAACTAAGACTAGGTACAAATATTTTAAGATGAGATACACAAAAATAATCACCTTTCAAAACATTATTATAAAGTAAAATATTTTTTTTTCGAAATTATATTAAACCCTTATTTATCGACGGATATGAGCGCCTGCCGGCCGTGAGGTTATTTGGCACCTTTGACGTTTGGAAAATACGGCAACCAACAACACAACTACGTGACGGAAGATTAAATGATGGTAAAATTCATTGTAATCGGACAAGATTTTGTAATTATAGACTTCGGGTGCATTTTAAATTTTCTGCTATTATTATTTCTTTCGTTCGATTTTCTTGAAAAAAAATGAGTTTTTTATTTAACTATACGCCAAATATGTTTCATTGTTAGTGGGTAATCCTGACGAGCCTGTAACGAAAATGTAGTTTTGACAGTTTGGTACGCAAAACGAATGCAAAATACTGCAGCTACCCCGATTAGCGTTACCTATCAGGTTATTATTAATTATTATATTTGGCTACGCTATAAAAAACGACCGCATAATAGTTTACAGATATCGGACGAAGGTTATCATAGGCACCGATTTTTTTAAAACATGGAGCTTAGAATTTCGAAATATTTTTTTTACTGTCTTAGCCCCCCCTGAGCACGTGGTTAAATTTTTTGCACTTAGTGATAGTTAAGCCTGTGTACTTGACATGAGCATCACACAATTTTTAAATACAAAACTTCATACTTATATAAGCCGCTATTCTCATTGATGTTTTAATAAATACGCCAATTTAATATGTAGCGTGACGAGAAGTATATAGAATCATTAAAATTCCGGAGCCTCAACGTCTATATTAGGTTTCCAATTAAATTAGAATTAGTTCTGTTTGTAAATACAATCTAGATGTAGGGAAGATAAATTTTGTTGGCGTTTAGATACATTTTCCAAATTCATCCGTAGAAGAGAAGGTGACTTTAATTAATGAAATGAACAGTGTTGCAAAGGAATATGATGTGGATAATGTTGTGAATACAGTAATGTTAATACGCTATTCATAAATTATCGACTGTCAAAGGCGTATGTTTACTATACAGTAAAATTGATTTATCAGTGGGTGAAATGCCGAAACACCGGCGCATCCACCATTTTTGATAGAATTCCATTTTTATAATTATTTGGTGTTTGGTCACTTGAAACCAAAAATTATAAAGATTAATTTAGTAAGCATTTAATTAAAATTTCTCTAACCTACATATGAAAAGTCAACAATAGAGATGATAACATATAACTAACTTTTTCCAATCTTTATCTTGAGTATATGGAAGCTAATAGCCAATAACAATTTTCTTCGCAATGACGCGAATTTATTCTACAGAAATAAACTGCTAATTGTGATTTCGTTTTAATTTCACGGTTTATTGCATTTTTATTGGATAACTAATGAAGTATTTTATGGCAGACAGTAAGTACGTAATAAAATGCCCTTTGAATGCCATGAAGAGATTTTATCATTAATTTGATTTTATTATTTTTTTTTTTATGTAATTCACTTTCAAGTTAATCTTACAAAAATGTCTACACCTCCAAAATACTAAATTACAGGTGACAGAAATATACATGGTATCCCAGTGTTGTGTAAGATAAAACTAAACAGATTTAACTAAACTTATTTTTATTCCAAGTTACTTTGTTTAACCGCTAGAGGCCATGAAAGTGAACAAAAGTGAAATGAAAATTTTATAACAGGCACTAAACTGCAATTCCTATAACTGATACTCTTTTCTATCTTAATTAAAACTACTTGAAAATTTAGCAGTACTTGAAATTTCTTTTATTTATCTCAAACCATTTTGTTCCTGGCAAACTTTATGTTGCTACCTAATGGGTTACATTATGGAACATTGCAAATTTTCGATCCGCAAAACAGTTTTACTATTGCTTTAAAAATACATATCTGCATTATTATATCATTATTTTGTTGCCAGTAACTGTATTATTTTATAAATTTATCACAATATATAAACGTTTCTATGCCAAGCGTTTAAACATTTTAGCTAATAAAACTAAAGTGTTTTATAATCATTTTTTAATAATATACCTTAGTATTTCTAACAGCACTATAAAAAAAATTATAATTGATTCTTAAATATGGATTATCAATCTATAAAACTATTATTTTAAAAGACATTTTTACTTCTAAGAGCAAATAACTGTGCTATACACTGTAATTGTCATATGTAACGATATCATTTTTAAAAGTAAAATAGTAACAATTACAACATTTTATTTTGACTCAAAATTACATTGACAAACCACTCTATAAAACAACAAAAAACAACAAAATGGCAGGATCTTGTTTTGTTTGTGTTATAGCGAAAGATAGAAATCTAGATTTACCTCTCGCTTTAACTTTCATAGTCATTATATTAGAATAAATGTGTTTTATAGAAATCGGTCAGTAAAATTACTTGCCTACTACTATTTTATAAGCAGTAGAGAATTAAAGACAACGCTGAAAATCATTGTGGCATATAACTATAAATATATCCAGTTTTAGCCGGTTTGCTAATAATGAATAGCCACCGAAGACGACTATGAACAGTTATGATGATTTTAATGCTCTTGGCGACAGGTTTTTAATCAAAAACTATGAAATTTGAAAAAACAATAGAGCCCTTAAAAAATTGTTGTTCAGTTGAATTGTTGCTATTATATAACTAATTTTTAATTATTTCCGACAGTCCTTACAAAATGTCAACGGCGACTTAAGTATTTTATAATATTTTGCCAATTTTGATTGTATAGTTACTGTATAAACTGCCTTACAATGTATTTGTGACATGCTGTTTTATGAAATTTGTTTCAATAACGTTTTTGTAGCTGTTATAAGACTGTACTTGAGAACAGATATTTCTTAAGAGTACCTACCGTTTGTATGTAAAAACATCTAATCTTCATATTTTTCATTCAGAGATTTGAAAAAGCCAAGTAGAAAAAAATTAGTGTAAACTTTATCTTTGATCAAGCTATTTTCTCCCACTACCAGAACAAATTTTGAAGTGTCTTCTACTGTAAATTGTTAAGCACAGAGTTCAGTAACTAATACCAATATTTTATGATTTAATATCATAAAATCATAAGGCAGAGTTCAGAGGCCTAAGAAACCTCTGCTCTTCCATTCAACCTGTAGTCAGAGAAAAAAATAAAACTATTACATGTAATCTATAAATATTTAACAACAACGGGACTTACAAGAAAAGTCACAGCAAAAAAAGTGGTTATTTAACACAAATTTAATATAAATTTAAACATTTCGAATCTAAACTTTTTATAAGATAAATGCTTAAAAGAAGGCGGTACACCATTATACATAGAAGCAGTTTTATATGAAAAACCAGAACGGAATCTACTAGTTTTATGTTTAGGAATTGTAAGAGTAGATTTATACCTGATATTCAAATGGTGAACGTCAGTTCTATAAGCAATTTTATGACAGATACAAGGCGGAGGTTGCGTTAATATAATTTTATGAAAGATACAACTTTGTAAATAATGTCTGTATTTAATATTAAGCCAACCAAGTTCCCTCAGAGACGAGGACACAGAATCATATTTTTTAAGTCCACACATTAAACGAACGCAGCTATTTTGTATAAATTGCAATCGTTTAGCATCACATTGCTTTATAAATGAATAATAAACAACACATGCATAATTTATATCAGATAATACTAAGACTTCACACAAATATCTCTTAGTTTGTTTATTTAACATATATCTACTGGAATAACTCAATTTTGGGTTATAAAAATCATTTTTTGCAATAAAATTAACATGCTCTGTAAAATTAAGATTAGTGTAAAATAAATAAACCCAAATTTTTTGAAATAGTAGTTAAGTCAAGAGCATCACCATTAATTTGAAAACAGACATTATCAGTACACCTACTTTGAGAGCATTTTCTACCAAAAATGGTTTCTTTGGATTTTGATGAATTTATGGGCAGTCCAAATATATTAGATATAGTAATAAGCGTTACAATGTCATTATTAATAAGGTTACAAGCATGAAGAATAGTATCTTCCTTAAAAGAATAATACTGCTGCGTTTCATCTGCTTAAAAATAAGCATTGCAAAATTTTAAAACATGACAGAATTCTGACGTGTAAAGAGTGAATAATAGCGGACCTAAAATAAAGCCTTGGGGTACACCAATAGTAGCAGCATCAATAGTAATAGTAATGTATCGGAAAATTTACTATTAAGAATAACTCTTTGGTACTTTCCAGTGAGGTATTGTTTTATTAATTTCGCTGAATTCTCATTAAAACCAAAATAATGCAAAATAGCCAAAAGCAGTCTATGATTAATCCCGTCAAATGCTTTGCATGTCGTTTTTAAAAATAATTTTGGGGCCATCGCTGTCAGAAACGACAGATCCCTTAGAAGGGGTTTAAGAAATAAACTATTTTTAAGATTTTTCTCATCTTTTGATTTGTTCTACAGGGCATTTTTATATGAAGTAGCAAAAATGAGACCACAGATTCCTTAACTGAAAATACATGGATTTTTTTAATACATACTTATATCTCAAGTCGCATAATAAAAATAAAAGATACAGGGTGCCAAAGTTAAAATTACATTTTTGATATTTTTGTAGATAATTTCTTAAAAAATCCAAATATTTACATAAAATTTGTAAATCAGGGGTTTTTGCGATCGAGAAATTTAAATGTGTTTCTAATTTTAACATCACTAGTAGACGGCGCCATTTATGAGACATCATGTTTCTTATAAATGGCAGACCTTTTCTGCTGCTTAGTGTATTCATCTGACTATTGAAACAATCGATTTGCCTACCTGTTATATCTGAAAAAGGTACACCTTGTTGAAGTCTTTAGGAGTAACGGTTTTCGAAATAATCCTATTTGAAATATTCAGTGCACCCATTGAAAATTGTTATCGTTTCAGGTAAAGTACCTTTTCTAAATATGATAAAAATACAACAAAATGTTAGTTGAAAATCTTGTTCAGAGCGGTAAATTATAAAGACATACAAAATTTCAAAATGATAACATCTGCCTGCTTTGATTAAATCTTTGTGCTGAAAAATGGTTTCATCAAATCTGAACGATCTCTTTGAAATTTTGCACGTCTCCATAATTTACCATTCTGAACAACTTTCTCAAGTTTTCAGCAGGAAAGGCACTACCTGAAATCAAAACAGTTTTTATTCGATGCACTGAGCATTTCAAATAGGATTATTTAAAAAATGGTTACTCCTATCGACTTCAGCAAGGTATACGTTTTTCAAATAAAACAGGTAGGATAATTGATTGTTTTAATAGTCAGATAGATACACTAAGCTACAATAAAGTTCTGATATTTAAAAGAAACATAGTGTCTACAAGTAGTGTCCTCTGTTAGTGACGTCAAAATTAGATACAAATTTGAATTTGTCGCCAGCAAACACTCCTAATTTACAAGTTTTATGTAAATATTTGGCTTTCTTAAAAAGTTATATACAAATATCGAAAACTTTGACACCCTGTATCCTTTTTATTATGCGACTTGGGATTAGGTATGTTAGGTTAAATCGATTTATTTTCACCAAAGGTATCTGTAGTCTCATTTTTGCTACTTAATTTAAAAATACCCTGTATATGCACTGACATTTTGAGAAACATCCACGCCAAAGTTTCTTTGAAACACAAACAACAGAAACAGAAACAACACCCAAAGTGTGATGTCAAAAGAGAAATATCAATTTGGATAGATGGTAGCTACGCCGAAAGCTGTCTTTTTAACTTTATAGGAGCATAAATATTATTGCCTCCTCGAGTTACTCTATTGATGTATTCAAGAAATCTGACCTCATTTTGATGCTAATGGCGCAATTTTATTTTTAGATGGCGGTGTTTACTAGCTAGTTTCTCATTAATAACATTTCACGTTGAATATAAAAAAACCGTTCACAGCAAAACAATCCGATCTTACTGAGATAACTTTTCAATTGAAGGAATATATTTCTGTAGTTGCATCAGATAAAAGATCCAGAAGTAAAAATCGATACACTAAAAAAGTAATTTTCCTCTTGTTTTATTGTCTATGTTATGATGGTGCATGAATGCCTTTGTTTTCAAATTATTCATTTGACAGCTTTTGATAAATATGTATTATATGCAAATCTGCCTTTTATCATTTGGCTGAAACTCTAGACATCTCGATACAGTAAAACTTGAATATAATTAATGGAAAGTTTGTTACAAATCATCAGCACAGATTCAAATTCTTTTACATTGAAACACTGAAATTGTTGCACGAAATAGAGGCAATCTTATTAAAGATAACATAGATATTACACAGGTCCAGCCCATCCAGCACACTTTGACTATAAATCAAGACAGTGTTTCAGATGTTTTAAAAGAACACCAGAAATGACATTTGCTATTATAAATGTCGTAAGTAACACATTTTAGTCCCCGAGAACAGAGTTGCTATATTACATAGTCATATGAATGTTCTTAGAGTAAAATCATAAAAATGTTTTTTTTCTCGGAGAACGTTTATAAGCTTTTGTTATGAAGTAAATTTGCACACACTGCATCAATTACAAAACCACTTCGATTAATAATATGCATTTATAAAATAAGTATCTGTCCTAGGTCTGTTCACAGCGGGTCAGATTTATTTTATTACGCAAAACAAATCTAAATATAAGACATACCTACCTAAACATACAATTTTTATATGTATATTATTATATTTGATATCCAACAGTAGTTTTATTTTTTTTCGGTATTAGCTATAGGGACTACGGTACTCGATGGCTGCGGTACGTAATATTATTTTTTTGGTAGTGAAAGTAATATAGAAACTTAAATGATTAAATAATGCGAAGTGATTTTTTCTCAGTGTAATCACTGAATTACATTTTCTCTTAATAATAGTCATTAACCTAATAACTACTATATTACCTAACATCTTGCAACCATTTTTATATTTTTACATTATATAGACTATTAAGTAATCAGCAGATTCACTCAGCTCTATAAACAGCAAAGTTGCTATATAGTTATTAATTACCAAGCATTTCAGCTATTACATGTCCGTCCATTTTGTATATTTTCGACATGTTTTTGGTGTAATAATTAATCATAAGTAATATCTTTTATTTCATTTTGTGTTGTTTATGTTTTGGTACAATCGGCGATTATTTATTTTTTAATAAATAAGAGGATTTGCATTGGCAATTTGCTATAAGAATAGAGTGTACCAATGTTTTAGAAATATTAAATATTGATTTTAGTGAGTCCGCTATAGGCAAAACAAGAGTTTGAGCATGGTACAAGCTTTTCCAAAAAGGCTGTGGAAACATAGAAGATAACGATCGCTCTAGAGGCTTCTGTACAACAACTGATGAAAATGTAAAAATAGTGAAAGGAATGATTATGAACGATCGCCGAATCACAATTAGAGAATCCTCTGATGGTTGTTGGCATATCAAGAGCTCATGCTATAAATTTTTTCGCTATAAACGGTTTCGGATGTTCGGAAACGTAAATCGTTTGAATATTTGCCGCAACTATATGTATAAACTACCAAATATTCAAAACAATTGAATAACAGGTGAGTTACAAGGGTGGTCTCATACGCAAGAAAATGCCTTTGTAGTCTTAATCAGTTAACTTTTATGTTGCATTGTACTAAGTTACTCCATCATATTTTATCCTTCATGTTGAATAGAATCTATTTCTATAACCTATTTTAAAAAATTAATAAATTATATTTTTGCTGCTAATACAGGATATAAACGTAGCAATATAGAAAATTTGTATATGTCTGTAAAAATGCTTTATTGTAGCTCTAATAAAATGTAACAATTCGTATATTATAAAAAACTATAATATTTGTTATAAAACCATGTTATAACATTTACTATAAATGTGTATCTGTTTATATAATTTGTAAATATTTACATAATTCTTGACACAGCCAATATAAAATAAAGAACTGCTTGTTTTATAAATTATGCCCATTTCACGTATATAATCGTTGGATAAAAGCTTTAGAAATGTTTATATCAATAATCTTGTTTCATAATAGTTATTTATGTATTAAAAGCGAAAAGTGACACATTATTGTTCTAGAGTGAAAGTTAAGCATTCGAGAGTAGTAATGTCACTTTTTGCTCTTAATACATACAAAGTTTGATCTACAACCACTTGACAGGAGTGAAATTCAGATTGCAGCTAGGGAGCTGCATTCTGATCTTCCATTTAACTCCGCAAAATCTACAACACAATTATAAAACTACTAGTAAAAGAAATGACAATAGGTGCAGCATATGACTAAAATATACTAATACTAATTGAACATGCAACTAGATATTATTATTCTGCGTCTCTTGAAGGATGGATTTATATCGAACCTTAAATTTACCAGCTGTAAGTGACTTAACGAATACAGGTATAGAATTATATATTTTAGAGTACATCTAAGTAAAAGGTCTTTCAAGCAGCGCGGTAGTGTGGTGTGGGATTACTACACGCGACTTGTATCTAGTTTCGATATCATGTGTAATCACTTTCTCAAATAAATATTCGGGATTCTGACTTATCTTAATAGAGCAACAAGGTAGCTGCCTGCAAGCGAAATCTGTTCTTCATATTTAACCAGTTTAATTCGCGCAATTTATAGGATATATGGTTGAACCTTCTTAAGCCGAAGACAAAATGTACACAGTAATTTTGAATTTTTTGAATCTTATATTTATAATTAACATCTAAACAGGGAATATAAATCAATGAACCATAAGTACACTTAGATAAAATAAGAGAATCAGAAAGCATAGTTTTTACTGACCTAGTTAAGGAGTTTCTATGT
Source organism: Monochamus alternatus (assembly GCA_037114965.1). Taxonomy (NCBI): domain Eukaryota; kingdom Metazoa; phylum Arthropoda; class Insecta; order Coleoptera; family Cerambycidae; genus Monochamus; species Monochamus alternatus. Next base: position 22,489,670 of record CM073430.1, read on the forward strand.
GGATACAGCATACGCATGCATATATATGCAGACTACATACATTTAGAGACATGAGAGCAAAATTTAAGTGATGCATCAACAATTAAGCCTAAATTTCTAGCCTCTCGAACAACTTTCAGGTCAGTATCATTCATTTTTATGACAGTGTCGATTACCCCAGAGCGTTCCTGTTCCTGTTACCAAACAAAAGAACATTAGTTTTATTAGCGTTTAAGTTGAGTCCATGACTTTTGAAAGCTTCTAAAATCGATTCTAAATGAGAATACCAGCCGCCGCGACATTAATATAACGAGGATAAAATGAGTAATATAACTGTGTATCGTCGGCATATATCATCATTTTACAATGGAAATATAACTAAAAAGATTAGATGTGTATAAACAGAACAAAAGTGGCCCAAGTATCGAACCCTGTGGTACTCCCTTATTCAAGGCGGCAGGGCGAGATAATGCACAATTAATCGTCACCTGCTGAGAACGGTTAGACAAATAACTATGCAACATATTTACAGCATCTGAACAGAACCCCATTTATTTTAATAAAGTCGTTAACAAATTATGATTTATTGAATCGAATGCTTTACTGAAGTCTAAAAGTATTAAATATGTTAATTTTCTCTCATCCGTAACTCTAAAAATATCGTCAGTGACTTGTAATAATACAGTTGTACAGCTGTACTGGACGAAAACCTGACTGATGCTTAGAATCTATGCGTTCAGTAAGGATTCTAAAATTTTAAAGAATGTAGGAAGTAAACTAATATTTATAAATTTCCTTCCTCACACCATGTCACAAATAGGTTATATTGCTTCTCTTATAACTTCTTTGATTTTTCTGACAACAAACCCAAGGTAATTGTCTCAACTAAGCTGCGCAAATTTTACAAAATTTGACAATTGTTAAATTTGCTACTTAAAAAAAACGCTGTTTACTTGGTTGCTATTGACGACGAGTGTTTGCTAGATTTAACTTTTTGTTGTCACTGTCAAGCAAAAAACCCTTCTTTAATGAGTGACTGTAGGTAAATATATTTTATAAACATTCGTTCAACTTCTACAAAACATCAAATTGCTGTTTGGGGCCGCCGACTAGCGAGCTTTTGCTACCAAATCTTGATTTATTGAGGGAAGTAAGGTGTCCTGAATAGGGCGGAAGTGAATAATTAGTGCACATCTATCGGCTTATTCACGTCCTCAAATAGGCGGGCGACTAAACCTAATACTCACTTCCGTCACCCCGGTATTCTCTATAATGGTGAATTTCTTTGTCGACCTCTAAGTGAGGTTCAAGGGTCTAAGGTAGAATCGATACATTCAGGAATGTGTTCTCAGACACCGATCCATTCCTGCACCTTCTCAGGGGCGTATCTGTTAGGGGATTAAGGAATTTTCTTCTATGTTAAATATTTTTGAGTGTTGGCAAACTTCTAGATACCCTGGGTATTTCTAAAAGAAGGCATTTCTAAAGTTTCTTCTATGTTCATACAATTTAATGATTTCAAGTCAAAATGATTATTATACAGGGTGTCCCGAAATTAGAGAACAATATTTTTACAGGTTGTTAATTGTCAAAAAATATTGCTTTTCTTCATAGGGTCCAAACATTCTTCCTAAAGAAGTTATAGGCACTTAAAGGGTCACTCTGGTGTTGGTCTTTTCTAAATAACTCCGAAACCAGTTGAGGTAAATTTTTAAGTGTTGGCAAATTTTTAGATACTCTACATATTTCTAAAATAATGCATTTCTAAAATTTCTTCGCTCTTTTGCGCCTTACTGTATTCATTTGACTATTCAAACAACTGATTTTTCTATCTCTTTTAATTGCTAAAGGTATACCATGCTGAAGTCATCAGGAGTAACCGTTTTCGAAATAAATATTTGGAAGTTATTTACAAATAATATCAAAAATAAAATTTTAACTTTGACACCTTGTATCTTTTTACCCATCAACTTTTGGCTTAAGGTAAGTTGGGCTGCAACGCATTATTTTGTCGTCAGGATTCCATTCTTGCTCTACGCCCTATTACTTAAAGTTCACACTGTATATGACTAATAGGTGTGCCATTAGAAGAAATAAGTAATAATAACTTTTGTATGAACATAGGATAATAATTTTTCTTACATTCTATTTGAGAAAAGATATTACTTACCTGAAAAATATGTTTACCTTATAAGGTTAAAAAAGTGTCTCCTTACAAATTGAATATATCTAGCTAGCAGATTTTTTGCAATTTCTAAGCCTCCGGTGGACCTCGTTTCCCTTCCGTCGATCCATTATGGATAATATGAAAGGTCGTTATAAGAAGCGTTCTTGTTTCCGACTCAGATTCAGGCTCTGGCTACACACGAGGGTTTTTGTAGTTTTCCCTCATTATCGCATACCGCGCCAGTAATCAGCTTGCGTGCAAAAAATAAATCTACGATCTAGCAAAATGGGGCTCGGACTTTGTTTAGGCTTAACTCGTTTCAGTGAAGAATGTGATTATATAGCCAATGAGACAGACGTTGATCCCCATCCAGAGTTAAATGATCATCACGATAATAAGGTCATTTAATATATTTTTTGTAAAGTACCCCTACTAGTCAGGCTATGTGTGATCTATTAGAGAAGCCTCCAGTAATAAAAATTTGTACAGGATCTAAAGTTCTTAATGAAAAATTATTTACATATATTCGAAGTTGCAGGTGGCTGATAATTAATACATTTTGCTGGATAATAAGATGAATATCTGGACAATTTTTTTTATTTCCTATTTAGAAATTTATAAAAACAGAACAGGTGGATGTAGTCCCAAAATATTGAAATTTAATCAACTCTATCTAATATATAAAATTCTTGTGTCACAGTTTTAGACGCCATACTCCTCGGAAACGGCTTGACCGATTTTTATGAAATTTTATATCTATATTCGGTAGGTCTGAGAATCGGTCGTAATCTATTTTTCATATCCCTAGATGATAGGGGTGGTCCACTCCAAACATTTTTTTTTATTTTTTGAACAAAATTTTTTATTTTTATTTTTTTATGATGTGGCATTAAAAAATACATACAACCCTTAATTTTCATCTTTCTATCACAAGCCCCTATTTTTTAATAACCATTTTAGTAATTTAATCATTTTTAACCCTGGTCGATAACTGATCGATTATCACTAGATCAGTTATCCCCGCTAGGCGTCTACCGATGTCACTTCTCACCCAGTAAACAGCACGGAGTAGGGATGAGAACGAAGCCGGTCTCCTGTCTCTCTCACAATAAGCCTTCTCTCACTCCCTACAAAGTTTTCGACCATTATTATTGTCTATGAATCGAGCGTAATAGTGACGTTTGCAATTATCATTTTACCTTCTAAGTGTAATTCTCAAGTAAATTTATTATTAATTTGCTGGGCCATAATTATTTATTTCCTATTTTATCAATAATTAATAAAATTATTAATTTTAAGTGTAGTTCTCATTATTAGTTAATTAAGTGATCTTTATAACCTCAAAAGTACGCAACATGTGTCACGAGCTCCCGCCAACAACGGCTATTATTTTACTATATGACTATTTTTTTGTACAGTGAACAATGCCAACAAGACGTAAAGGGGCTAATTTGGGCCGTCAAACAAGTAAAATTGCAGGCACGCGAAATAATTCAAAAAATGGATGTTTCGTATTTTGTTATTCTTATAGGTCGTCATCGTTCACAGTGCTCCATTCCTCTTTTAGTCATATACCACATCTCCACACACTTACAATAAGTTAGTTATTTTTTATTTAACTGTCAAAGTATTCACTAGAAATAATTCATATGGCAAAACAACGTTTGCCGGGCTACCTAGTATCTATATATAGAGTTGCACATAAGCAGACTTACAGGCCAAGTGGGGCCAAATATTTCGAAAAAAATAATATCTCTTATATTACTATAACTTGGAATAACCAAATTTGGTACATGATTTAGGTTTATTATTGATATTATTTGATGAGTTCAAGTAAATGATACAAGGTGTTCATTGAGGGTGAGTCACCTCTAATATTCTACCAAACATTATTTGAATTGATCGAATTTAAAAAAACTTTTTTTACTTTTGTTAAATTTTAAAAACACATATGTATCTATCTAACAAAAGAATTGCAGATAAAATACAAACTAAGAAACCAAATAAAGGAAAAAACAAACTTATAGTAAAGCGGGTATAAGTATTACAATTTGCTAATTTGTAAACATTTTTTGTTTAATGCATCTAATAGTATCATGAAAAATATCCACCGAATGTTTTCATCTGACGATAATTAAGATCCATTACGTGCAAAGGTGAAAATTTTAACAGATTAGTTTTAGGGGTGGGAAAATGAAAAAAAGAAACGGGCATAATGAGGAGTGTCTTCTTCTTAAAATTCACCGTTAAAAGAGAATTTAATAGGTCTGTTCAAGCAAGGAATCCGGGATGATTTCGAACTGTCAGAAATATTCGATTAGTAAAGTTATGAGAGGAGAGGAGGTGGAGATTAGTTGTCTTGCTACAATTATGATATTATTTATAGACCTGGAATGATTAATACTGTTGCTGATACATTTTGAATACTCAAAATTCCCCTTTGGATTTTCCTATCAAGACAGTTCTTCAGGAAGGCCATCATACATACATACCGATCAAAGTAGTTCTTTAATGCCTGCTGAGTTGAGAAATTATTTACATACCAGAGAAATTACTATCAACCATACAATCCATATAATCCTGAAGGTAATGGACAGGCTGAACGCTATAATGGGATTATATGGAAGGTCATTCTTCTTGCTTTAAAGTCGAAAGGACTAAATTTAAATCAATGGGAGCTTATCTTCTCAGGCTCTTCATTCAATTAACTCTCTTTTATGCTCTTCGATCAATTGCAGTCCCCGCGAGAGAATGCTTTACCATAATAGGAGAGCTTATTATGGAAATTCTCTACCTACTTGATTATCAACTCCGGGACCAGTCTTGATTCGAAAAAATATTAGAAAGAGTAAATATGGCCATCTAACAGAAGAAGTTGATTTAATAGAGATATATCCTATGATTGATCTCCATTTAAAATTCTACTGTAAATCTCTTCTAAATCTGCAAACAAAATACTTTCGTCTCTAAATACTAACTGTAAAGTCATTTGTTGCATTCTCAACTATTAAATATTTACATTTCCTATTTTACAAAATAATAGATAATGATACAAAAATATAGTGGGTTCTGAAAGTTGAAATTCTAAACTACAATAGTGATGCTAAAATTGGAACATACTTTATAAAAAGTCCTCCTTTAGTAAACGTCGTGTAAAATGTAGTTTAACGAACGTTTTTGACAGATGGGAACCAGTCTGTGTTCCTTGCTTGCACAGGCCTAACGATAATTAGCCATATTTGGCCATCTTGGAGTGTTTCTCGGTTCCGAATATTATAAATGATTTGTTATGTCCCAGACACCCCCATTATTAGTGCAACCTAAAATAATTCAAAGTTCATTATATACTTAACAACATGTAAAAGGTAAAGAGATATTACCTTAATCGTTAAATATTCTTTATTGGAAGCCCCAGCAAAAATTCTTCAAAATATTGTGACGTTTCCGGCAAATGTCGCAAAAGGTAGCAAAGTAAGAGGGTGTCTTATTCGGGTGGCAATCAAAAGAGGCGAGCGTGAAGATGGAGTGGGTGAAATAAAGCAGCAAGATATTCTAAAGGCGCCACCCGTTTTTCAACCCTTGGTATTAATTTTACCCTGTACGTGCTAGATCTCCACTGTGCCTTTGATGCACATCTTCTAAAACGGGAAACAATAAGATTAAAAGACTGGATTTCAGGCCACAATATTCTATAATAATTAAATTAGAAAAATACAAATATAAATCCAGGAAATATCTTTGGTACAAGTCGTACGTACAGATGGCACTCTCAACAGGTGGGCGGATCACTTGTAACGACTGAACCTAATCCGAGTCTTGTGGACTATGGACTATGATTGGCAGCAATGTTACCGTTCAATGATAGAATTGTCAAATCGAATTCAAGGTTACTTCAAAATTGTGAACATTAAATAAAAAGAATAAACACAAGAAAATATTATTTTATATGAAAAGCTATTACCTAAATAAATGTGGATTACCACCAGTACTTATAATACAGCGCCGTACTAACAGTTTACAGAAGTAGGTAGCTGAGTAAAATAATTATAAAAAATTTAAGATAAAAAAAATAAAGTAGCCCTACTTAGGTATGTTCTAACAAGTGAAACGGACCCCAATGGTTTTACAGAGGGAAACTCTTCCGACAAGTGGAAGAAAATCCTTAAAACACTACCCAAAAACTTATAATCTACGGCTTATCTGAAATTTCTAAGTTGAACGGTCCAGGTCCAATTTCATTGGCAGGCCGGGGCCCCTTAAATGTTTATCCCCGTAAGGTGGAGACAGGAGTTTGGACTCCTCACACTGGTTCTCAGACTAGTCATTCACCTCCGGAATGCAAAGGAGTTACCAGCAGTAACGTAGCGGAACAGATGGTGGTGATAGTTTTCAATTTTTAGAAGCAAGCAACTAATAGAACTCCAATAGGAGTATAAAAAAGGCCTTTTGTTCTAGGTTGGCCTTATTTGTTATTATGGGCAGAAATTTCAACCCTAAAGGTTGTCAAATATATTCACAAATATAACAAAATTTGCCCAAAGACATTCAGAAATCCACAAAAATGTGTGCAGCTACTCACAGCCACAATGTCGAAAAAAAAGTGAAAGTTTTTTGTGTGAAATTCCTTTCATTTCAAACAGAAAATCAATATGTAGGGGAATTTTAGCCACCTGATGTCTAGTGAAATTTTAATGAACTTAGGTTAGTACTTTATTATTGTTGCATTTGTAAACAAATCTTTTGGTTAAGTACCGAATTTGCAGATGCTTCATTTCGCTTTCTGAAAATCTGGAAACCACTTAGTACCTACGTTTTTTTAAGACCGTTACAATATGCTCTTTCTATTACTCTAGCTTTTTTGCTTGGTATCCTCTCGATCACTCTTCAAATATGGAGTAATCTTATTATATTTTTCAATATCTATATTTTTGTAGACCTTTATAGACGCTTCAACATCGAATACTTCGGCCACATAGATGAAATTGCATATTTTATCTCCAAATTTAAAAAATAAGATAGCATGACTTCTTCACTTATTGTCATTACTCTTCGTTTTTCCCACCATTCGGTAAATTCGACGAACACTTATTCGTAATGTTTCCTGGATTTCACTGGCAATAAATAGAAAATTGCTTCTTGAGCTTCTTCGAAAACAGTCACAGGAATACAATTACTTTCTTAATAGAGCATTTACATGTAGGCGGCGCTGCGATCAATGTTAGGTATTAAATCTAACCTCACAAATATTTGTTATTTAATTTTTGTTGTGTTTTAATTTGTGTAAAAAAATAGCCATATAACTGTTGTGTACCGCAGTGTTTATGCTGTTGCTAATAAAAAAAATTTCATGTTTCGTAAGTTCCCCAATAATGCTGAAAAAAATATTTAATAGCAATTGCATCCAGCAAGAAATCAACCCAGTACACAAAGATCTGCTCAAAACATTTTACAGAAGATTGTTATACTATTTCTAGTATAGGTAAGTACAAGCATTCATGATCTATTTTCGGTGTATATTTTTCATTATTTGATAAGGTTTCATTCTTATTTTTAGGACAATGGATAATTCTCAAAAAACAGCTGTTTCAACATTATATTTACCCGTACACGAAAATACGACACCAATATTGTAAAAAATAATGAACGTATGAAACGGCGAAAACAGGATGAAAATGTAGGCAAACTTGTAGATGGAAACAAAGTAGAAATGAGACACGAGTTCATAGACTTCTAAACTGAGAAATGTGACAATACGATTCCTCAAATTGAAAATCACTTGAATGATAATAACGCCGGTAATCCTGAGAGTATAGCAAGTGCATCTGTAGTTATTTTACGATATGGCGATTCAAAATTTTATTAGTTATAAAAGAGCACAACTAATATCACTCAAATTTTTTAATGAAAACTATTTAAAACACCTAGCAGGGTTTTCAACTTTTCTGTATTGTTCGTGTACTATAATAAAAATACCAAATAAAAACTGCATATGTCACATGTTCATTATTTAAAACACTGTTTTTTTTTATATATATTCGTATTTTTTCAGAAACTGGGTATTTAATGTTCTTTTATTTACTAGACATATTATATGCAACATTTTTGCAATCTGAGAGACAACTAACCATTTTTCTATCGATTCGTAATATATAAAATTTCAATTCTTTAAAAACAAAGAGGTTTAAATTAAGAATTACCAGGAAATCCTTTAGGCTCTCCAATGTTAACAATTTCTGTGTTAAATAACGTTTTATTACGTCTCTTTCCAAATTGCTAATGTAAAATTCAGATAAACAAGGTTTTGTGAGGTTAACATAAATAAAATTTAATATATCTTTTCAAGTGATTTTTTTCGTGTTGTCTTTGTGTGTTTACAAACATATTATTGGTTTATTATAAGTTATATTTTGATAATACGTATGCAAATTAGATTTACAATCACTATTTGACTTACAAATTCAAATAAAAAATTATCGAATCATAAACTAGACCATAGAACATTAATATTAATACCTAACTTTGACGCTAGCGCCCCTAGCGGAATTTAATGACACTGAGTTAATGTAAATGCTCTATTGATAATAATTAACGTAGCATAGCAACCAGTAGATATAGCAAAATCTACCGCGTTTCATTGAGTACTAAGAAATATCAAGTGGGACGAATATTTTTTATTAAATTAAAATAATTCTGATGATTGTGATGTGATTATGGATAAAACGTTGTATTGCATTCGTATTTTAATTGCGTTTTATCCACTTAAGAATATTAAACGCTCGAACTAAATTTTCGCGTTTGAATATTCTTGCGTAAATAATAATAATAATAATAATAATAATAATAATAATATCTCTACCCCTCATTCTAATCACAGAGATTAGTCCAGAAGTCGGAGACTTGTGCGGGAGAGGGGCGGCATATTATTATTAAGCAGGCCGCATTTGCGCCCAGGAACGACTTACGTTGGTAGGCCCTAACCACTATTCAGTGCAGGAATGAGGGAAACCTGGAAAACCTCATTAATTAGGGGGGTAGTCAAATATCAACCGGTATCAATCTCTCACATTGACCCAAGCTAACATTATTCCACCCTACCATACCCGCAGAGAGAGTGCCAATCCTCTCCACGAATATAGTTTATATACGGTCTACCGGCAACTGGGCGCGAACCAACTCCGATCTAGTCACCTCGATTCAAGTACTGATGTCTTAAACCGCGCGACCACTGACCACTGACCGATAAGATGCTACTTAAAATACTTGTACAATAGATAACTATAATTTATTATTTAGGTAAGTACTATTACGTGAAATTTGTTAATAACTATTTCTACCATGCTTATTTTATGAGGACACTCACGTTCCTTTAGCAGGGCTTTAGGCTCTGTACAAAAGTACAGCTTCAATTATGGTAACATACAGTACTCAAATAGAATACAAAACATGTATATTTGTATTATATTCACTTTTTAAATCCATATCATCCATATCTTTTGCAATTATATTTGACATGAAAATATGCGATCATAACCACGGAAGTCATAGAGTTGTGGCCTGAAAACTTTGATAGCAAAGTTTCTACATAATATTATTATTTATTTCTCTTTATATTGTCGTATATTTACCAATTCGTATTTGCTATCGTAAAGTCAGATTTTCCATGCTCTGCACATAATCCAGAATTTTCCAGGGATATAAGACGGAAATGATTGGAATCGCTTCCTAAGTGTGGAATAACAAAGTAGATCCTAAAGATACAATATGCGAACGTAAAAAAGTAAAATAATATGTTGGTCTTCCATGAAAGTTTATGATTATTATATTACACTTCCACATGTTTTTATCACATTCTCTATTTTATTTTACTACTTCGATGTAATAAAGTTCGTGCCGCTTGAATTTAGATGATGTTAAATTCAGAAATTTTTAGTTAAAATAGCTTAACGCAATGAGTCATTTCTCTCCGCTACATTACTTAACTTATCTTATTCAAATTATTTGTTCAATTTTTTTCAACTGACAACAAATGCTAAATTTGAAAGTAAATAAATATTTGCCTACCTATGCTAAATAAATTTATAAATAATAGTACCAAAACAAAACTTACGGAAAAAGCTTGAAACTATTGGATATACTCACATGAAATTTAATAAAGATACATTAATGAATATACGATTAAAAATTT